>OY970828.1:48349248-50749248 GCA_963853835.1 Calendula officinalis | reverse complement strand
AGAATCCCGCACCATCAACAAACACCACGAACCAATTAAAAGACCGATCATAATCTACACTCGTTCTCCTGAAGTCATCCACACAAAACCTAACGATTTCATGGCTCTAGTTCAAAAGCTCACCGGTCATTCTAGCTCCAAAGATCAAGAACAAGAACAAGAACAAAAGAAAACCCTAAAGCAAGATCGATACGATCTAAATGGTAATGATATTTCAAATGATTTTGGTGTCACACATGAGAAAGATGAGATTATGAAAGCCAAGAGTCCGGTGTTTAATACGCCTTCAAGCTCTAATTATATTGGCGATATTCCGCTTTTTACACCAAATACAAGTGATAATTACTTTTGCTCACCTCGGCGTTTTTATAGATTTTCTGACGTGGCATCGTCGTCTCCAAACGTAAGTATATCATTATCGCCGGGTTCTATAGTCGAGCTCTTGAAAGGGCTTCCTAGTTGAATATTGATCAAAGCGTTCTTAATAATATTATATGTCCATAAGCATTATTATCGGTTTTCATAATTTTCTGTAAAGATTTCATGATTTCTGATCTAGTTGTGATTAGGGTTTGGTGGATATATAGATAAATTTGTTGATGACAATATATGTATCTAGTTTGCTATTTGGTTAGTGTAACCTTTGGCTTTGTGAAGGATTCTTGATAGAATAATAATATATATAAAGTTGACTAATATTAATATTGCGTAAATTTGACCATCATCTATTGTGAATATTAATAATTTGTGAGCATTTAATTGGTTGACAAATGTTATAATTAATCCGTTGACAAATTAAGCGAGGATGATCAGACTTAAAAGTTAAGCGTGATAATCAAGTTATCTTAGTCATGTATGATTAAAAAGTTGTTACGTTGTTTTTAGGTTATCTTAGAAACCGTAGTTGGCTAATGGCCTGTGCTCTTATATATATGTAGCTAGGATGTGCGCCATTTTTAACCGAAAAACCAAACTCGACCAGTTAGATCCAGTTTTTTTGCTGGTTCTTAAAATCTTTTGTGTCTTTCTTGATAGGGCAACTAACTTTTTGTGAAGAAATGTGTTAACTCGTGATCTCCTATAATAAGGTTGTGTGGTAGGTAGCATTTGATATTTTGATGTGACAAAAATTTTAGTATACCTGGCCTGGCCTAAAGGGGCTTACTATTCTGCTTGAAATTGTAAGAGAACTCGGAATATGACCTCTTGTAAATATAAGATCGATGATCTTTATCTTAAATTTTTATATCTATATGTTTCATTGACTTAATTAAACTATCACGTTACATATGAATCTATGATGAGAAATGATATTTGTGCTTATTATTCGTGTCTACTCATGTGTCTATCTATTTCTAAGCTTGACATGTGTAATCCACTAATTTTCTTTTCTCATATCCTCCCTTGATTTTAACACGTGCCATCAACTAAATTGATTTACTATGGAAATGAAATGCTTAATGCAACTAATATTGCGTAATTAATATGACTTGATCAACAAAAGTAAAATTATGATAATTAATCAATTTAGTATTTGAGTCGTACACTCATACGTGCATCATTGAGTAAGACTAGCTAGTTAGATTACATGCGTAAAAACCTATTTTTGCAATACTCTTAAATGATGATTGATTGCGTATTTTTATTAAAGTTGATTTACACATGTAATTATTTACTTCGTACATATAATAAACCTGCGTTATCTTATTTTAATTACTTATATTTGTAAGAATAATATTGTACTTTGTGTGTATAAAATAAATCTAAAATTCACCAATGTTCAATATTAGAACCATGTTATACCTCTTTTTACACATGTATGTATGTACATATGTATTACATTTAATAAGAGGATGTTTCGGAAAGTTTAAAAACTAACTTAATGACTTATTGACTTTTATAAAAGTCAATAAACCCCACTTTTTTAAAAACACATCCAATCATACTCTAAATATTTTATGCTTGCCAAGTACTTATAATCAAATGAAAGTAGATTAGTATTTGTCTTTGGAAATATGTAATATATCTCATCATATTTGGGTTTTACACTTTTACTGTGACATTTACACTAATAAGACAATCAATTGATCTAGATCAATTGACTACCATTTGAGGGTTTTCCTTCAAGAGGTCTTGGGTTCAAGACTTGTTGGAGGCATTTCTTGAATAAAACACCTTTATTCTAGTGTTTTATCTAAAAAGAGTTAACAAATATGACATTGCTAAATAATAAATGTAAGAATAGATATTAACCTTTTGTGACATCATTTTTGATAAAAGGAGTCACTAAATTTAGAAATATAAATTTTTTACCAATGCTTTCGAAAAATTGCCAGTAAATTTTTTGGAATAACTCAACATCATTATATCTCATCTAATTAGCTAATCAAACAATAGACTTACAAAATTAATACCATATCTTATAAAAGGTGTTAACACTTAACTTTACATATAGTTAATAAAACATTTTAATTATTTGATCAAATATTCATGTAGCAATCATGCCTATAAAAAAATCTAGCAAATGGAACGAATATGGATTTATAAGATTGAACATTAGAACCAAGTGGGCTAAAACCAACGGTATCTTCCATCTTTGAATTACTTAACTAGAGTTCGGTTTGGGCCTGACAAGCCTTAATCTATGGGCCTAATAACAAAACATTTAGAAAATAGTTCTGTTTTTATAAATCTGATAACAAAAAACTAATTTTCTCGGGTTTGGTATTTCAGCAACCATTTTTTAAGTATATAACGGGTGCTCTGGAATGGCTTAGTTTTGCTCATAATGTGATCGTATCATGATCGTGAATGTAGTAACGGATGATTTTCTCGGGTTGGTATTTCAGCAACCATTTTTGAAGTATATAACGGGTGCTCTGGAATGACTTAGTTTTGCTCATAATGTGATCGAATCGTGATCGTTTCAGAACCCTCCCTGGCCATTTGGTGATGTTTACTTAGGGAGAGATCAAACTCTTGAACACTAGTGATTTATTTGTTAACCCTTACCAATAGGTTATCACCTGGTGATTTTTTAAAGGATATTCCCATTATAATGACTCCTCCAAAATGGAGAGGGAATCGAACTCATGTTAAAAAAGGCTAATATAACAAGCTTGTTGCAATGTGGGGTCTAGTAAAAAAGATATATGATTCAATATGTGCTGCCTTTATTAAATTCTTAATTATAATAAACTGCAAGGTACGTATTTTTGAACAAATTTTGATAGAACGGAAAATTCATCAAAAGGTACAATTACTACTTTTGCCATTTTTATGTAATCAAGTTCGGTTAATTGACAAATAGATATAACAAGGAATGTATTTGCCGCGACAAATTTTTTTTAAGAATATCAGGTGGTTTACCCAAGGATACGAACCTGAGCATTTAGGGGAGAAGGAAAATGCCTTACCAGATGAGCTATAGCCACCATGCATCCCTTCTTTCATACCCACTTGTATATATATAAAAGAAAAAAGTTTCAACCAATCACAAAGCAATGAACAGTACTTTCACTACCACATTTGTATAATAGAGATAATTTAAAGGACGCAATAACTACAAAACCAATCAATTGATACTTATCCTATTTTAATCATCTCCACTTTAATAAAAAAATCACTTATATTTTTTTTTTAACCTAGGTTTCGACTCGCTTGCTTAAATGACGATATTTTATGTGTATATTTATTAATTTATCGACCAGATATTATATAAGTTTTGAACTCATTATACTTGAGTTATTATGAGATGTTTGAATAATTTTGAAAAAGTCTAGCTAATGTAACATGTTGTGTGGCTTATTCATGAATGAGAAATTTCCACCTAGTATTTTGGTGGCATTCAGAAATAATTAACGAACAGGACATCCGTATTAAATGTTTGGACAAATATTGAAAACATTCAATAATCGGCCACCATTAATCGATCATATCTTCTTAACGTTATGCTATTGCCCTTTCATAAAATCTTTTTTACGATTTTAAAATCGTTTACTAGTGCTATACTCATTGCCACTTTGTAAATGCATGATTAACCTTTTCTTTTGGATATGTACAATTATGACGTCATAAAAATCGACTTTTAAGAAAATGTTGCTTTAACTTTTCATCGGTACTTAGAAAAGGAGTAAACAACAGTTACTAGATTTAGGCAGCTGCCAATTGCTCCGTCAGTTGGCTAATGACAGGCGCCCCCTTTATTGATATTATTGGCACGTCTCCTTCGGTGGCCCGCGCCGGTTGGCGGTTGAATGCAACGGTTTGGCTATGTAAAGAAATAAAAAGTGGGTGTTTTGTGTATGTATTAGGCATGTGCGCGGAACAAGAACTGAACCGAACAACTCGGAAACGAACCGAACTGAGAACCGATAAAGTTTTTTCGACTTTTTTCTCGGTTTTGTACTGAACCGAACCGCGCGGAACCGAGAACTGATTTTGCATGAAAATTAGAACTGACAACCGAACCGACATAAATCAGTTCGATTCTGCAATTCTAGCCAATTTTTGGTCCAGTTTGCATAAGCCTAATGTGTATATCTTAAAATGTGTTAGCAAAAAAATATGAAATGTGAGAGTATAATTGACATAAATATGTCAGTTGCAATGTTAGCTAACGTAACTAGGGGCGGTACCAGAAAAATATTAAGATGGGGCGAAACTTAAAAATTATAAACATATAGCAAAATATAAGTCTATAATTAGGGCCGGTCCACCCAATTTTTGGGCCCTGGGCAAAAATTTTAAAATTGGCCTCCTAAAGTAAATTTTTTTTTCTAAATAACTAAAAAATTTCCGCCAAATTAAAAGTGACGCCCCAAGTTAAATGTCCGGGTTGGACCCTTTAGTCTGCCGATAATTAATATTTCGTTGAACTTACCTTGATTTAAATAAGTTTACACATATGTATACATGAGTTGATTTTTTTTAAAGCGGACCCCTAAATTTTTTGGGTCCTGGCCTCCTGGGCGGCCGCCTAAATTGTTGCTCATGCCTAGGGACGACCCTATCTATATTTTAAGCCGTGAAAAAACAATACATATATTGAAATTGAGACCATGTCCTACCGCCCCTGGATGATGCGCCAATTAAAATAGAAAAGCAAATAAAGATGCCTGATTAACTTATTTATGGGATGAAGATGACGAGAGCTTAAGGGCTTAAGGCTTCACTTTCTGAACAACTGAAAAATTGAGAGTATTGAGAGGAGCGAATGTCGATGGTCACCAATTTCTGCCACATAAAACCCTTTTTTCTTTTAAGATTTGGGTGATCACTTATACCAATATTATAATTTATACTTTAGAAAATAAAAAAAAATAAAAAAACCTAGAAATTGGGGTACCGCCATTGAACGTAACACTGATATACTAAAGCTAAAGTGTCAATATTATTACAGTTGAGAATGGTCTTACATATCGATCTTGTAAAAGGAATTATTGTTGTTGAAGTAATGATCAACTCTAGGAAAATTGTCCTTTAATATCGCAACATCAAGGTGTCGCTTAAGCAAAATAAATATAAAAAATCAGCATAAAAGTGACACTTATTGTATCAGATTCTACATAACCCATATATGTCCCTAATGGCTAATATAAGCAATTAATTATTGACACTCAACTTTTTGTTTGCGCACATGATTATAATCATTGAGATAAAACTAAACTACAAACAAACTACCTAGGAACATATTCCCAAACCTGTTTGCTTGTTATGGCCTTAATTTCTAATGTAAGAAAGAATACAATGCAACTTTGGTAATTTAACTAAAGGAAATGAAATTTAAATGAATTAAGATCATGAGTCATGACAACTTTAAAAAGTACCGAGGAAGGTGCCAAAGCAAAATCTGTGTGAATGGTTGTGTTTGATTCTCATGAACCTAATTCGATCTTGAAACCAACATATCATATTCCGTAACGACAAAACACCTTATTTGGTTCATTCCAAAAAAATTGATACGATCTCGTATTAAAATTATATAATTTATTAGAGAAAACAAAGAAAATGACACAGAATAGACAATACACTTAATTGTATCTTTGCATATCGTTCGATGATTTTATAAGTACAAACTGATAAAATATTCGATTACGACTTTTAACAATGTCACTAAATCCTTAAAAAGGGGTTTTGGAAAACCAAGAAAAAAAATTCATCGGAAACAACTATCGGTCCTTGGTTCATTTCGTATGATAGTGTGACATAGCATATTTGTAATTTATAGCATTGGGTGTATGACCCTATGTAGATAGAACTTTTTCTAGTCAAGCACGAGTCTTCCATATAATATTAAAGCTATAGATGCATGCACTAGAGAATCTTAGTACCCAGGAATCACCGAAAGTAGTACTTTCAAACGTGCAAGTCTAAGTTATTGATGTAGACTAAAAAGGATAGGGTAGATTATAATCTGTTGATTTAAAGAATATTGAATTATTTCAATGGACAAAATATACTTTAAATATGACCTAGATTTTCGAATCGGCCTAAAACATCAAACGGGCCAAAAATTGAGTCTGTACAAAGTTCACCAAATTAAAGAAAAAATATGAAAACATAAATAAAGTGTCTAAAACAAGGCTTTTTGGGCAGGGAAGTTGGGTAAACCGCCTACGGAGGTTTATCATGTCGTAGACCTCGTCACTAGCTTCGATTCGCCAATTCGTACGCCTGAAACGGAGACCCGAGCCGGAAGTCATGACCTTTTTATTAAAGCTCATTTTCTAACACGATAACGTGCTTCCATAAACATCAGGGTCTGCTCTTCTACCATTGGGCCTGCACCAGTTATCTAGTTCTTTCTTAAGTCATACAAACTGCAAATGTTTGTTTTTGAAAATGCGAAAACGGTTATGACAACGATTAGACCGCGTACATTACGAGCAAATCTCAGCCACACCGAGAGAACCCATTATATTTGGGAATACTAGTTTTTATAAAAAAGAAATGATTCATATGTATTTTTGGCTTAAAAATGTAGTTAGAAAGGAGTAAAGTTAGTATTTAAGCTTAGGTTAGACCACTAAAAAGAGATAAACCGTTAAGAACGAGTATCACATTTATTACTGTGAATATAAATATGAAAGACTCAGATTAAGCCGTCAGTTGGTCTAGCTCAACTGGTTATCATGGAAAATTTTAGGAGGTTTTCCTTAAAAGGTCTCGGCTTCGAGTCTTATTGAAAGCTTTTCACCAAACGAATATATGTTGTGTATATGTTGTGGCTTATTCTCCATAGTCGGAGGGTTCAAGGGAAGTTATACTGTCACTTTTAAATGTCACTATCTTAATCAAACCACTGATTAAATACTATTGGACGGTTAAAAAAACAAATAAAGTAGAAAATGTCTTTGTGGCAACTTTTTGGGAATTTTTTGGTTTTCGTTTTAAAGTTATGATTCTAAAAATTCTTTGAAACTTTCTGGTTATAAGAGCATTCGATGTGGCTCGCTAATATGCTGTTAAAGGGCATTTGGCAGCCCTAGACCGACACCATCCAACTCACTAAATGTCCCCAATGGCTGGAGTGTTAAATGACTTATTTTAAAACAGTGATGGGTTTTTTGTATTTTGTGTGTGTCTCAATAAATGTTATAGATTATAAGAGAGAATACAATTTTGAAATTAATACTAAAACCATATTAAATTTTTTCCTAAGTCGACTAAAATAAATTGTTTATATCTGTATCTCATTCTCACTCTCTCTTATATTCAATTTTTTCCTAAGTCGACTAAAATAAATTACATTATTAATTAGCATATCTTATCTTTATTCTGTCACATGATCATATGAAAAACCGCAAAACGATAAACCCATCTATTTGAAACGAAGGAATCATTGTGCTCGATAGAAACTATGCGACCTTTTCAGAAGTATCTAGCTACAAGCTAGCTTACAAAACTAAAAGTTTATAGATTTTGTCAAGTTCTTTCATAAGAACCGATTTATGGAATTTTAATACAAAAAATATATAGCAAAATATTTTTCTAAAACCGTATATTTTGTTTTGTAACTAAAGCCATATTTTCTGATTCTTGGAACAAAATGATTAAGTGTTGAATGATTCAACGGTCTGAATGATTAAGAGATTGTGTATAAAACTTGTTTTGAATGTGGAAAACTTTTTTATAAGAATTTTGACTGCTTAATGATTCAGCATATGTTCTAAGGAAGAATGATTCAGCAACTTTTTGTTGTCCCATTCAGCATATATTTCATTCAGAGGCGTTAAACAAACACACTGAATGCTGAATGATTAAGCATTCAGCGCTGAATGGTTCCATTAAGCTGCAAACAAACACAACCTTAATTAGATGTTAGCTCAAGTGATGAGAGAGTAGTCATGCACATGGACTTCCAAGGTTTTGAATATTCATAAGATCTTATAGGGTTATTTCGTGAATTATTTCGTGAGAGCACTCCTAACGGTTTGGCAAACTGATACTGTCAGTTGTTGTCAAATCAGCGCCACGTTAGCTCACCCTCCAATCGACACTAAACTGACGTATCCATGCCAACAATATCACTTCCCTTTAATTTTTTGGGTCCACCATTACAAAACACACATACATACAAAATACCCCTTTAACTAGTTATTTCAAAACATACAACTAAATAATTTAAAAAAAACAATCAAATATTCAATTTCAAAATTAATGCTAGTTTTTTTTTTTTCTTTCAATAAACCTAATAACTATTGAGCAGTATACGATTATGGTATTCAAATTTAAGTTTTCCTCATTATTACAAACAAGTATTAATAAAAAATAGTCTGCGTCCATCATGCTAAAAACATTCGATTTATTTTGCAAGAGTAATATATAACGTGTATATTTAATATTTTTCTTGAAACTGGGTAAATAATTATTAATATAGTTATGGTGAGGATAAGATGGAGTGACAAAAAGTGTGCAGCCTTTAGCTTCCAGAAAATTGGCAAAGAACACATTTTTAATGTTCATACAAAGAGCACTCGCTACTTTCATTAGTTTAATCAGTTGCGTACTCTATGGAAGATAATGACAAATCTATACTATGGAAAATTTCCGATTTGTCTTCCATTTGTACCTATCTATCAATAATTCTAAATATTATATGTATTGTTTAAAATAAATAATTCTTCACTTCTTAGATACATAACAAATTTTATTCAAATGTCTTATACTTATACGTATTCGAAGTCATATTTTAAGAGGTGGAATGTTGTCATAATAACATGTTAATCGTGCACTAAAAGTCTAAAACTAGAGATTTGAGAATTTGGACCCTTCAAGATAAGTTTTGGTATGAGTTTCAATGTTAAACATAAGATTTACGGACTGTTTGATAGTTGTTAACTAAGTATTAATAAATGAATTAGTTGTTAAGTGAGTCAGAACTTTTTATTGAAACCATATGTATGATTATATCTTCAACGAACTGTGATAATTAATGATGAAAAATAAGTTAGGGTCAATAGACAAGACAAGTTTGGACTGAGTCCAAATTTTTTTTGTAAATGAATTGGATCGTCAGACATGAGGCAAGTTTAAACTGAGTCAGATCCAATATGAGCAAATTAAACATGAATATTTGAACCGAGTCCAAAATTGGACCCATCATATCAAACACAGAAGATTGCAAAAATGGGTATGTATATCTATTTATAATGTTTTATTTCTAGAAGTATATTAGCTTTTAAAAAAAGTAAATTATGATATTCCAATATACTTGAATATTGTTTATATATATTATCGAACATCTCTCTTGTAGGGAAGAGGATGTACTTCGGCCTATATTCTTTTCAACTTATAGAATAATACTCTCATGGTATTCTCTTTATACCATTTTGCATATAAAACCTCCATTAGGTTTCTTGATACCTAATCATTCCAATCTAAAAAATATCACTTAATTACCATCTATAATAATTTCTCCACCTTAATTTGCCTATTACTATCTATCTTTCTAACATCTATGAGGGCTTCTAAGAGTATGACTAGCTCTTCCAACGAACGAGAACTCGATGAGCTAAGAAGAGGGCCATGGACACTTGATGAAGACAGTCTTCTTATTCATTACATCTCTTGTCATGGAGAAGGACGTTGGAATTCGCTAGCAAAATCTTCGGGTAAACTAAGAAAAAACGTGACAAATACATTGTTTTTTAACGACTAGTTAGTATTTAGTCAGTGGTTTAGGTTTCACAGTCACATTCAAGTGGGTAGTATATCAGGCTTTATGAACTCTAATTTGAAATTTATTATTATCTTTTCATTTTACAGGACTAAAGAGAACGGGGAAAAGTTGTAGGCTAAGATGGTTGAATTATCTAAAGCCAGACGTTAAACATGGAAATCTTACACCACAAGAACAACTCTTGATCCTTGAACTCCATTCCAAGTGGGGTAATAGGTGAGTTTATGCATATCACCATTCAAGTTTTCAAGAATATAAATTTGTATAATTGTAAACATTTGTGAAGTTATGGTCATTTTCTAAAATATGTTTATGTATTCTGTTCAAGGTGGTCGAAAATTGCACAACATTTGCCTGGAAGAACAGATAATGAGATCAAGAATTACTGGAGAACAAAGGTACAAAAACAAGCTCGTCATCTTAAGATCGACTCAAGTAGCAAGTTATTTGTTGAATCGCTGCGGCAATTTTGGCTACCAAGATTGCTAGAAAAAGTGGAGCAAAGTTCACCATCATCATCATCTACATCTACCACAACTATGGAAGTTATTCAAAAGAACTTGAATTCTCAATCACAAGCCAAAGATATCCTAATAAATAATACAAATTCGAGCTCGAGCATTTATTCGTCAAATTCCACGAGTATTATGTTGCCCTACTTGCCTGAAAGTTCACTCGAAAGCAATAACTATGTTGTGGAGAACAATAACTTCGACGTGATGAGTTTCAACCCGCCAAACGTTCAAGAGTTGCAGTCAAATGATACGTCGTTGTTAGACTTTCAACTCGCAGGGATTGATTGGATGAGCAACTTTGGAGATGACACTTTTTGGAACATGGATGAATTGTGGCAATTTAAAAAGTAATGTACTCTTAATTTAGTTGGCCAAAGGTCACACACCACAGTTACAAAAAAAATAATTAAAAAAATCATAATATTTTGAAGTATTGCATTTCATAAAGTATATCAACCATAAGCAGTTATTGGATAGTCTAGGTAGTTATATTTTTGGTTTTAAGTGTTGGACATGTAACTAGGTAGGACTTAGGAGGAGCCTTGTTAAATGGAGTACCCCCAAGTGTCAAGTCTTAAGAGGAAATATTACCCCAAAAAAGGTTCCTATTATGCCCTCCAATAATTAACTTTAAGTTGCAAATGATATTAATGTAAAAGTGAATCATTTTACTCTTTTATCTTTCTTTGATATATATAGAAATTTGTTATTGTTAAATATGATGATTGTATAGTGATGTGAGATTTGAATGACATGACCTTCAATTTCATTGAGCTTATCTTAATTAATCTAGATAATGAGTTTACCTCAAGCAAAACATTAGTGGCATGCTTTAATCTAGGTTTAAGCTATAAAAAGAAATACGTGCACAACTATACATAAGATAAAGAAACACTTTCTTTTCCACTGGTTTAGTCTTGTTTTATATAATCTAAACTATTATTATATATTTCTATCCAAAAGTCATTTGGTCTAGCGGTATATTATGTTGCCCTCCATACTTGTGGTCGAGAGTTCAAGTCCCGCTGTGAACATATGTGGTATTTTAGAGTAAATTAGTATTTGTCCTTCAATAAATAGTATAAATTTCTACAATTTTACGGATATGAGTGTCATTACTAGTTTCTCCTGTAATCTTTGCAACACTCGTAAATGTTGTTACTTTATTGCGTTTATGCACTTTATGGTGTGCACTAAGAAAGCGACCACTTAACAAATTGTCATTCACGATTGCGAGTGTGCTCGTTAAAAACTTGAAAAGCCAAATGCGCCACACCAAGTATTCGAGATCATATGGATTTAGACAAAACGATTTGTGTCAATCACAATAATAATAGAAGAGATAAATGTATGTCGATCATAATCAAAGAGATAGGTCTTGATTGGAAAGGATGTGGATGAAGTAAATGATAATGACCAAGTGGAGATTTAAGAAAGATTTCAAGCCATATTTAATGATTGATACACAAGGACCACAACCAACCAATAGCTCTTTCCTTATGTTATGCAAAAGTACTAGGTACATGTGTTGTTAAATCACTTTGTTTTCTCCTAGGGGTCTACCATGTGTTAGTCATGTTATACATAAATCTATTAAATTATAGTAAGCATTATTCTTTAACCCATCATTAGGAGCCGTCTCATAGTTGCAGTCTTATAGACCGAGTTAGTCCTGACTAAGTTATTTTTTGGACCAAATCATCAAAATGATTTGGACTGAATCCGATATGCGAACTGAGTTAAACAAAATTAAGAAAATCAGACATGTTGACTTGAACCAAGTCCAAAGCAAATCAAATCGGCCCTTAGTTGATCCATATCAAGTTTACAACTAATAATCACGGCTCAAGCCATCCAAATGACAACAATAAAAAAATCTAGAAAGATTAAGAGAAATCATGTGTTGGTTTCTTCCTTAAATAAGAGATCTAGAATCAATTATGTCAACTTCAACCCGTTGGTTTCTTTTGAACCAAAAGTGAAATAAGGGAAAGTTCAAGGGTTACAAGTCAAAAATGGTTACAAGTCCTCATTGTCACCATCACCATATCGAAACGTGAAAAGACTAAACTCTATACAAAATTCAAATCAATTTGAATTTGGTCTTTTATAACAATATGACATTTCAAAAACACTATTTCATGCATAGTTCGAATCCGCAATTCAAGCAAAAGATTGGAAATTTTTCGTTTTCTTTTTAATTTTTCAAATCAAAAACATAAATATCACAAATAAACACAAACTATTCATATGATTAAATAATGCTAAAAGACTATTTCCATGCTTTACCATAAGTGTCACGTAATGTAACAGTTCGGTTGAAAATGAGCTTTTCGGGTGTCGAATCTTTGTCAGCCACAAAATAACCTACCATTATATTCCAAAAATAAGTTTATATAATTTTATAAAAACATAAAAATGCAAATAATAATAATAATAATAATAATAATAATAATAATAATAATAATGCAAATAATAATAATAATAATAATAATAATAAAAATGCAAATAATAATAATAATAATAATAATAATGCAAATAATAATAATAATAATAATAATAATAAAAATGCAAATAATAATAATAATAATAATAATAATAATAATAATAATAATAATTACCGAGCCTTTCGAACTGAAACTTGTCATCTATTTCCACATGTTTAAGTGAGGGTACAGCATATGCACACGGGATTACAACTTTAGATTCGGGGTTTAAATCATCAAGCCAATTATCAAGTTCTCCAGGATTCTGTTTCAAATATATATATATATATATATATATATATATTAAATTTAAAAATGTTAATTAATTAAAAATTAAAAAAAACTAACCTCAGAAAGAAACAATTTGTCAAAAAGTCTGACTTCCACTTTAAGTGGGTCAACCCCAGGAGATGGTTCTGCAACCCAGTGAAGCACCCCCTGTGAATAACAATTAACAAACTGTCACTAAATATCTTAATTTAAAATGTCACGAAAAGTAAAAAAATAAAAAAACGTGCCTTTGGTTTCGTCTTTTTGAAGGGATCATACTCTGCATGTATCTCAATAACAGTCTTTTTGTCTTCAGAAAGAATCACTTCAGTGCACTTAATAGGAAATGCATATCTACAAAAACGGTCAATTCGGGTCAAGTTTTATTCTAACGGGTCAAACCCAACCCGGCCCGTTGAATATGCACCTGAGTAGGACAGTCTTTCCAGGAGCAAACCCATAGTAGTCTTTTGAATCTTTCATTCGAAAGTCAGATTGCTCGATATAAATAACGTTTGAAAACGGGACCTAAAAACAAAAAATATATCCAAATTCTCATCACACATCATCACAAACAAACAAAAAAGTCAAAGTCAACCTTGTAGTAGGAAGATGCATCGTCTGCTGGTGCATCTGGCCATTTCTTTGCATCAAGGTCAATTACAGAAGCAGGCTCAAAATTAGTGATAACCACCTATAATCAATCATAATCGATTAATCCCTAAATTATTATAATTATAATTAATATTAAAATATTTAAATAAAATTAAGATTAAATTTTAAATACCTTAAGTGGATGTAATACAACCATTGTTCTAGAAGCTGTTTTATTTAACTCTTCCCGAACATGATACTCAAGCCGTTCCAAACGGATCATACTACCATCACTGCAATAAACAATAATTTTCCACAAATAAAATAAAATATATATAAATTATTATAAAATATAATTAAAAAAATACCTTCTAGTAATTCCGATTCCTCTAACAAAAGTATTAATTGCAGTTGAAGTAACACCCCTACGCCTTAATCCCGCTAATGTCATCAAACGAGGGTCATCCCAACCGTCCACATAATTCTCAGTCACCAGACGATTTAACTACAAATTAATGTATTTTTATATTTAATTAATTAATGTATTTATTTATAATTATAATATAATATAATACTTACTTTTCGTTTTGACATGACAGTGTTGGTTATATTCAACCGTGAATATTCCCATACATACGGTTGGTAAAGGGTTAGTGCATCTAGTAGCCAGTAGTATGAAGCACGCCTTGTTTCAAATTCAAGTGTGCAGAGCTATAAAAATAAATATATTATTAAATTAATTAAAAAATTATTAAATAAGTAAATAAACATACCGAATGTGTGATGTTTTCAAGAGAATCCACAATGCAATGTGCATAGTCATAACTTGGGTAGATGCACCATCTGTCTCCCGCGTGTGGGTGAGGAGTGAACTATAACATATAGATATAAATACATTGATACATAAATATATACATATATATAGATATAATAATATAATAATATAGGTAGGGTTGGGTTGGGTTCAGATGGAATCAAGAAAGTTTGGTTTAATCAATGAGATAAGCTCTAGACCATCAAATCATGATATTTGTGGGCCCCATCAGCTTTTATCTGAAAGCTGATGGGGCCCACATGTCCACCTTATTCGATGGTCTGGAGCTGATCTCACCAAACTATCATGATTAGTGTATATAGATATACATGTATAGCATATATGTGTGTGCGTGTATTTGTTGGAATATTTACCTTAATCCGATAAGCAATAAGATCATACATATTAAAATTATCACTTTGCATATCTTGTTTCATTCTCAGTGTAGCTTTTCCTTCTTCAATTTTGCCTAATTTCATATCATCAAAAAGTTTAAGTGATTCGGAAATTGGCCGATCTCTCCATGGACTATTCATCTTTTTCTCTCTATACTCTTTTATTTCATCACCACTCTATATATATAAAAAAATAATTATAAAAATAATATAATTAAAAAATAAAAATAAATAATAAGTATGCACGGAAGTTAAGAAACCTGGTGATCCACATAAGCATGACCCCTGCGGATGAGCTCCACTGCTAAATCATATAATTGTTGGAAATAATCACTCGTGTATGTGATCTGCATATATTAAATATTAATTTAATAAGAAATAATGTTTGATTTTATCATAATTATTAAGTATTGTATATATATATATATATAATAATTTACCTTAAAAGGTTTCCACCCCATCCAATCGACAATTTCTTCAATATGATCTATGTATTCTTTTTTCTCAGCTTCTGGATTTGTATCATCAAACCTATACATAAAATATTCCATCAAAAAATATTAAATTAGATATATATAAAATATTCAATAATAAAATCGTACCTGAGGTAGCAACCACCGTTTCTTTCCTTTGCAAGACCAAAATCAACAAACATAGCCTGCACATAGACAGACTGTACTATATATATTTGCAATATAATAATAAATTTTAAAAATTAAAAATTAAAATTAAAAAGTTACCTTAGCATGACCGATATGCAGATATCCATTTGGTTCGGGTGGAAAACGGGTCAGAACTTTTCCACCAGTTGTTTTCAAATGTTTTTCTAATATTTCTTTAGAATTACAAGCTCTCAGTACGGGTCTATCACTGAAATATACTTCTGTATGCACCTGTATGTAACACACAACAAACTAATTAAAAATCCATAAATCAATAAATATAAATAATTAATAATTACAACCTTATAATTCTCGTCGGGTGAAGGGAATATTAAATAAGGATTTAATTCTTCTTCAGATGGTGTCGGTTGAGGAGTTTCTTCGGTTTTTGTTTTTTCCTCTAATTTAACTGCTTTTTCTTTTTTCTTTTTTACAGGTTTCTCATTATCTGCTGCAGTTTTTTCACCAAGTAAAGCATATAGCTTTGAATCTATAAGTGTCTGCAAAAAAAACATAAAAAAAAATAGTGAACAATTTGTAATTAAAAATTAAAAAAAAAAAAGAGTGGGTTATTTACCTTAACAATCTTAGGATCTGCCCAAGGCTGCTTCTTTCGCACATGAGCAAATAAATCACCAACTGAAATGAAGCAGCCAATCATGAAATGACACGTCAGCATCACATTAAACAGTATATAGCTTTAAAAAAGTTATGAAATTTATTTACCATTTGTTCGGTAACGTTGCTCCAAGATTGCACTCTTTTTTTCTTCAAATATTTCATTAACAGTGCACTCTATATCTTCAAGTGACACCTCAATACCTGTTATAAACCAATATAAATTCATATCAAAATACATATTTTTTGATCCGACTTTTAAAAACTAATACCAAAATTCACAATTAAACATACCAACTCCACAAGCTTCTTCAAATTTACTAACATCAAGATTTTCTGAACCAGTGACAGTTAGAAATGCGAATGCAGCTTCTACTTGTGCAGGAGTCTTTATCTGCAATTAAAAAAGTAATTTTATTTCAAAATTCGGAATTACAATTTTAGTCAATTAAGTCAACTAAATTTCTAAAGGACCTTAGAAGAAACTATGTATTCCAGCAACTTAGGTCGATGTACAAGAGCATTGGCAGGAAATTTTGTAGCAACTGTATAAAGAAGATTGCCAGTTGACCGGTCACATCCATCAGTAACAGCTGCCTGCAGATATATTCATCAAATATAAACATGATTATATATATTATGAACAAAAATGTATCAAATGTATGAGTCTGGAGTTATAAGCTTGTTACACAAATCAAAACTGCATCTTAATTAGTTCAATTGGATTAAATGTATATTGACTATGTACATATTGCTAATTGACTGTGCAATTTGAAATAACAATTGTTAATTCTCTAATACAGGATTCGAATTATCAAAGTAACAGATACCAGTTGAGACAGAAATTAATCGAAATAACTCGCATCAGATTCAAATAGCAATGGCATGCAATCTTATTAGTATTATTATTCATAAACTTTACCTCGTTAATCACGGCGATAAGATTCGTGGTCACTTTATTGTTGGCGATGGTGTTTTCGGCAGTTCGTTTATCTAATCCGATCTTCAGAAAGAGATCCAGAGCTTCCACCATTTTCGATTACTTCAGTAACTCCCGAATCTGTAGATTCTTTGCTGAGATTGCGTGTTATATTTGTGTCAAATAACTGCAATTTTGAAAACCCTAGAATAAACCCTGCTAACTGTAGTGAAGTGACGACGTTATTACAGAATACAGGATTTGTCGTTAGAACTGACGACAACAGAAGCTAAACCAAGATGTACTTCCCGCTTTAGTAGTAGTACCTCCACGTGGGGCTAAAATGTTTGGAGTTTTAACTGGGCCTTTTGGGCTCAGCCCAATTGATATATAACGTAATTCAGCCCAATTGATTTCCGATAAATGATATTTAGTCCTACCATTTGGTCCTACTTATAGTCTTACCCACTTGATAGGATAACATGTAGACTCCAGTAATTCTCTTTCTTAATATTATCCATTGATTTTGACACATATCTTCATCTAATAAGTAGAACTATGGTTGTGTTTGTTTGCAGCTTAATGGAACCATTCAGCGCTGAATGCTTAATCATTCAGCATTCAGTGCGTTTGTTTAGCGCATCTGAATGAAATATATGTTGAATGGGACAGCAAAAAGCTGCTAAATCATTCTTCCTTAGAACATATGCTGAATCATTAAGTAGTCAGAATTCTTATAAAAAAATTTCTCACATTCAAAACAAGTTTTATACAAAACCTCTTAATCATTCAGACTGTTGAATCATTCAGCACTTAATCATTTTGATCCTCTCAAACGGCACCTATGAGTATGACCAAATTATAAGACTAAATATCATTACTCTTGATTTCCGTTCTAATAATTTTCCTAACATGACTTTTGTATCATACAAGTACGTAGTATGTATTTAAAACAATGTATGGTATACCCGCGCGTTGCGGCGGGATTTTAGATCTAATCTTTTTGACGTAAAGAATATGTTATTATTATTTCAATCAGTTTTGTTTTCTATGTTCAGATGTGGTTTGTCTGTAATTGGGATTGAAACAAAAGTGCGGCCTAATAAAAAACAATGATAAAAATAATAATAACAATTATTATTGCTATAAATGTAGGAGACCTATGTTAATATTTCATATAAATTTAAGAATGATTTGACTATTTATTTATATAAGTTAAAGCTTTTAAAATTTACCAATAAAAGATACAATATAGATACATTAAGGGGACTAGCAGGGTACCCGCGCAATGCGACGGCGGGTACCCGTAACTATATTTCAAAGTGACGATAGTAACGGTGGTGGTGGCAATAGCGATGGTGATGAGTGGTGGTGCGTAGTGATGATAGGTGCCAACATTAGTGATGGTCAAATGGTTATAATAACAGCTTAATGTATTAAGTGTGAGTGGTTTGAAATAAAGTGTAATGTATAGCAAGTGGTTAACACATAGTGATAACTTAGGAGATGTCTTGGGTTCGAATCTTATAAGCCGCGATTTATTATTTTTTAAGGTAAAGAACTAACTAACAAAAGTGGAAAGGTCCTTAAAATTAAGTTTAAGGAGCTCCTTAAACTTGCTTAATGTGGTAGGCCTAAATGCTTTATATAGTAGTAAGATAGTATGTAATTTTTTAAAAGTGTAGTATTTAAAAAGATTATCAGTTTTAATTTCATTTCTTAAGAATAGTGATTTCTTATGATAATTGTATACGTCGTATATACAATGAAGAAGTACCATGCGTTTTTTTTATGAACGGCAAGAAGTATCATGCGTTACAATAATTTTAATATAAACATTACTAACGTGATTGTTATCCTTATCTAAATCGATTTTGGTAAAATTAATCATTTGCTTACGTCAAATAAATTTTTGTTTGGAATAACTTTGGTCATTTAATATGCTTTAACCCAAATGAAAATTTAATTGCTCTACTAAAAAAGTAATAATAATAGGAAAAGAATAAAGGTTAATTCTTATTGGTAGATGGGCAAAGAGAACCCACCAGTACCTCAGCGCACCCAAAAGCAACCAAATTCCAAACCACAATCTATTTATTTCCATCCTTCCATAGTTCTATGTTTATAATAAATTAATGTTTATAATAAAATTATTATTATTATTATATGGGGTATGGGGTTGAATGCATAATGGAATACGGAATGTTCAAAACTCCGTTTTAAGAAATTAATGAACAGTAAATATGTGATCATAAAAAAATAATAATAACAATTATTATTGCTATAAATGTAGGAGACCTATGTTAATATTTCATATAAATTTAAGAATGATTTGACTATTTATTTATATAAGTTAAAGCTTTTAAAATTTACCAATAAAAGATACAATATAGATACATTAAGGGGATAGTATGTAATTTTTTAAAAGTGTAGTATTTAAAAAGATTATCAGTTTTAATTTCATTTCTTAAGAATAGTGATTTCTTATGATAATTGTATACGTCGTATATACAATGAAGAAGTACCATGCGTTTTTTTTATGAACGGCAAGAAGTATCATGCGTTACAACAATTTTAATATAAACATTACTAACGTGATTGTTATCCTTATCTAAATCGATTTTGGTAAAATTAATCATTTGCTTACGTCAAATAAATTTTTGTTTGGAATAACTTTGGTCATTTAATATGCTTTAACCCAAATGAAAATTTAATTGCTCTACTAAAAAAGTAATAATAATAGGAAAAGAATAAAGGTTAATTCTTATTGGTAGATGGGCAAAGAGAACCCACCAGTACCTCAGCGCACCCAAAAGCAACCAAATTCCAAACCACAATCTATTTATTTCCATCCTTCCATAGTTCTATGTTTATAATAAATTAATGTTTATAATAAAATTATTATTATTATTATATGGGGTATGGGGTTGAATGCATAATGGAATACGGAATGTTCAAAACTCCGTTTTAAGAAATTAATGAACAGTAAATATGTGATCATAAATGTATATAAGGTAAATAAGTAGATAAATAATAGTAACATTTTCATTTGAATAATGTTATTTTAGGTAATTATATGAAGTAGGACCATGTAGGACCCTAATTTCATGTTTGAGCCAACTCATAATTTCAAACGACCAAATTTAACTTCATGACTTTCTATTTGCATAACTGTTTTGACTTAATTAGCACTCATGCAATCAGACTAATTATTCATCTCACATGCCCCATGCATAAACATGCTACTTAATTTACTAATTTGTTTAGACATTATTAATGAACACACGTCTCTATTAGTTTGTCCAAAAGTATATAATAATTTTTAATTTTCAACTTTTACTCGCCAAAATAACATTTAAATATTACGAGTCGATACAATATCTCGTATGGATGTTTTTCATCAAGGTTAAAATAACAATAAAAAATTAATGTCACGACAGGCAAATTCTATCCATTGATTTTAGATGTGATAGTGAAATCAATTATACGTATTCCAAATTAGTATCATATCCGATATATAACGAACTGTGAAAAAGTATTTAAAACAAGTATGGTTTGGTAAGACAATGAAGATAACGACAATGATATTTAATCCTGCTAAATATAGGGTATGAATGATATGAGATGTAAATAGTAATATTTCTACACGTTCTTTCTTTCCGAAAGATCTCTGATAAAAGTGGTTATTTAGCAATTCGATATAACTAGTTTTGTATGTATATATACGAATACAAGTCATTTGTATGCATGCGTGATGATAAATATTCTTAAGTGAACGTATAACAATGGTGTGGGTTGCACTCATGGATGCTATGAATGATTTTGAACTCGAGAATGAATATGACATTCGACTATGAGAGTACGTATGTTTCAAGGTTTTATGAAAATGCATAGAATCACACTCTTTGGGTTGAAAACCCGGGTTTTAATCTCAAATTCGGATTTTCTATGCTGCTCATTGGACCCCGCCAGGGACGCTACCTCCGAACCCCCGTCTTACACCACAAAAAGATGGTTATTTAGTGACATTTAAAAGTGTCGATAAAAAATATAAAAATATTACAACAAGTAAAAAAAACCATTCACTAAAGGCCTTCGAGTGTGATGCAAGACTTACGGACAAAACCCTAAAGCCATACAAGAAAAGTGTGAGGAATAGGTCTTTTTTACCCTTTTATTGTCCTTTTTTTTTCTCTTGAAAAACATGAATAGATCAAAACTAAAAAAATATTCTTTTATCCTGTATATCTAGGTTGAAGACTAGCTTTACTCGGATAATCTGAATAAGAAAAATCTCCATCGGTTTATCGTTTATCCACATTTGTAACTATTATAAAATATACGAACACATAAGTTTTCAAAATAATAAAGCTCAAAAAATGCAATAAATGAAATAGAAGTAAATGGTATGTATAATTTGCATGACCATATATACGTACCCATACAATACCAACCTGTAATGGTTGCATTTTTGGGCGTGAAAAGATGCTCGGTGGTGCCCACATGGGACAGTAATGTGACGATGTCCTCTAACCTTGTTCCACCACTCCGGACACTTGCCGGCTTCTTCTCCAGTCCACCGACTTTCTTTCATTCTCCAATATTCCAAATTACTTAATAGGTATGGTGGTTCCGATTTCCCGTATATAAAAATTGTAAAAGTAAATATGTAAATCTTAGATTAATCATTTTGTCATTTTATCTATTAATCTTTGTATAATCAGAATTTCGAAATGCCTAAACACATGATTATCTGATTATTACATCGTTAAAACATTATTTTTAGAATAAGTAATAGTTAAACTCATTCAAAATGACACTAAATTTCTCATATTGTTAACATCGTAAATCATAATATGCATTTTTCCTAAGATATCATTATTTAGCAAAGAACTAAAGAGAACATACTAGCATTGGTCGTTAAATTAACCGAAATAAAGAGAAAATATGGCCCATTAGATTTCTTATATACTTCATCCGATTCAAAATAAGTGCTACACTTTTATTTTCACGTTTTTGATGCAAAACATTGTAGTAGAGATTATGATAGATTAAAAGGGATAATTAGTGAAGAAGATTCTCACTATAATCTTTGGCTTTATTGAAGAAAGAGAAAGAAGAAAATAATTAATGAGGTTTAATAAACTTAAGTAACGCTAAAATGGTAATTTTATATATAAAAATTTACCAAATAAGGAAAGTATAACACTTATTTAGAATCACCCATTATGAGGAAAGTGTACCACTTATTTTGGATCGAAGGAAGTATATAATATTTTATTATAAATGGGTTGAGTAGCTGTCGATTCCAGTTACCCATCCGGTTACTTGTTCCTTAATTTTGAGAACCAGAACCTCTTAAAATGGTTCCATGTATCTAGGAACTAAGACCTCCAAAGTGTTTCCTGCTTCTGGAACCAGTAGTTCCGAAGCAGTCCTGGTGACCTGGTTCCAATTACGGTTACCCATTTTTATGTTCACCCCTAGGTTTCGTGATAAGAGTGTGGCCACAACCACAAAAGAATATGTCGTGGTAGGCATCAAAGTGGCATCTGATTGGTTATGTGTGGGCTCCGCTCTATATTTTGGTGGGTATGGTTATACGATGATTATTTACTCTCTAAAGAAATGTGGTGTAGTTATTTAATGTATATTAATGATAATTGTTAGGACCAAAATTGTAATAAGGTTAGGACTAATATTGTAATGGTTTTGACCTTTAAGTCCGTTAGTTAACATTAACCTTGTTAAGTGGTAGAAGTATATAATGTAGTAAGTTTGACTTACAATGTAAGCTTTCCCACTCTTTATTGAAATACATTTCTGAAAGTTCTCTCGTTCTCTCTCGTTTACACACACTCACACCATCTACACACACTCACATAAACCTTCAATTTCTCACTCAAATCTCAATGGATTAGCTTGATTCTAGTCTTAAACGATCTCTCAATTGGTATCAGAGCAAAAACTCTCTGTGAGTGGATCCAAATTCAGCTTAATTCGATCAAGATCTGAGAAAATTGAAGAAAAAGTTGATGTTCGTCATGCAAATTTAATGTTGTAAATTTTTCGTTGGAATTGAAGTTTTGAGCATGGATTAGTGTTTCTCCAGTGTTTCTAAACACAATAGAATCAAAATTAGATTCATTCCATCAACATTTGACCTTCAATTTGATGATTTTAGAAGAAAAGTGAAAAACTCAAAAACTGACTGTAATTTGCAAAATCTGAGCAAATGTGTTATGTTATGGATTAGTTGATCGGATCAAACTGTTAGAAAGTTGATTTCGAGCAATTAGCAAGAAGAATCATTGAATTTGATGAAGAAATGAGTGCAATCGGATCAAATTTGTGAAGAAACAAACGTTTTGTTCGTATACGTGAAGAAGTTCGATCAAGAACTTCGGCTGTTCTTGAGTTGAAGCCGAAGTTGTAAGTTCGGCCCATTATAGTAGTTCGGCCCGAAGAGAACAACACCTAGTTCGGCCCAGCTGTTTGTACTAGTTCGGCCCGAACTTGATTGAAGTTCGGCCCAACACTCTTCGGCCCAGAAGTTCGGCCCAGTTTCACCATCTACGTTTCTTCACTTCAAAATTAAATCATTCAACAATCGATCATCAATTCATAGATCAGAATAATCGGTTTCAATTCAAACAATCTGTGATAATTGATTAAACAATTTCAACAATCCAAGATCATTTTGATTCATCAATTCAACATCAAGATCATCAAAATCAGAATTAATTAGAATTCGACTTCAGCTATTAATTGAAAGCATCAAATTCGAAATCGTTTTTCTATTCAATCGTATTCAGTTCAATCGTAATCGTAAAATTCTGAAATGCGGCAATAATCGTAAACTGCAATCATAATACTGGAACCTGAAACGTAATCAATCAACAACGACTGGAATCCTAATCCAAAATCGTAACATCCGTAATCGTAAATCAGCTGTAAAATCGTAATCGTAAAATCGTAATCAATTGGTATATTACGATGAATTTTCGAACAGGTTGAATTCTTCAGGAGTTGAATTCGATTGATATTGGATTCTGAAGTCGGTTGAATTTTCTAAAGTCGAAGATTGTAGAATACTAGTTCGGCCATATCTGTACAATATAACAAACACAAATCACAGTTCGGCTATATCAATTTAATAGAAACAAGGCCCAAAACACAAAAGTATTTTACACTCAAAGACTTAACCAAACCTCAAATTCGGCCCAAAATTCCATTAGCCCAAAAAATTCAATTATATGAAACACTGTATTTTGTGGTTTCAACGGCTGGCCCATATAACAAATAATTTTTTTTTTTGGTCCATCTAAGTTTTGTTTAAGCCCAAATTTCTTCATTTTGCCCAAATTCCTTTATTACCGAATTTAACATTTTTTTTAACAAATCAAATAAAATTTTAAAACTTCAAATTTTTTTTTACCAATTTAAAATACTTTTAACTTCTACATTTTTTTTAAGGTTTTAAAAGAAAATTTTCACATTTTAAAATCACAAGCATTTTTACCCAAAATCCTAATCATCGCTAAAATGGAAAAACCTACACCAGCTATCAATGATGATATGGATAAAGACCCTCAGGTAGTGCTACAGGCAATGGCTTTTATCTCAAACTATAAGAAGAAATATCATTCAAAGTCTACAAATAATTGTCTGAGATCTTCTTCCGACATTAAACCTGATCTCAATGCTACAATCTCAAATGAAAAGTCAATTATCACACCTTTGGATGCTACAAAGAAATCAATCGTTCATGATTCAGCATATTATAAACGTAAGATGTTGAGGACTAAACATCTTGAGACTGCAAAAGTGTTACTAGCTGCAAATGAAGAACATTCAGCAAATTTATGTTTCATGGCACGTGAAAATGCTGAAATCTCTGATCATTTCAATGAAGAGGCTACCAAAGAAATAGAGGTAATCAGTTCTCTCTTATCTAATTCTTCAAATACAATTGATTCTGATAAATGTTGTGTAACAAACCAGAATTCTGAATTTGAGTCTTTAAAACAAAACCTTTTGAATGAAAAAGATTTAAATGCTCTACTCCAACAAAGTTTAGCTGATTTAGAAAACGAAAATGAACAAATTGTTGATCATAATACACAACTTGTTCATATTATTAAACAAAATAAAAATTTTGAGAAAAAGAATCAGACGTTACAAAAACAAATATCAGAATTGAAGGTTAAATATGAGACTGATATTCAACATTTGTCTCATACTATTTCTGAAAAAGAAATTGAAATAACCAATCTTCAAAGCACACAATGTACCACATCTAATGCAGAAAATGATAAATATTACAAATTGTACATTGAAGCATGGCATGAATATCAAATAACTAAAAACTGGTTGGAACGCAAACAAAAAGAATTTGATGATAATGAAAATCAGTTTAAATCCTTAACCTCACAAATTAAAGAATTATCTGAAACTTTACATGAAAATGACATTCAAACATCACGAGACTTAAATAACAAACAAAATGTCATTCATCAACTTCAACATGATAAAATTCAACTTTCTTCTCACATCAAACACTTAGAAGAAATAATTGCCAAACGAGGACAAACTGATCAAACTATTCACTTGAACAAGCCTAAAGATTTCAAATATTTCAATTCAAGAGAAGGTTTGGGAGCTGATAATCCAGAATATCTTCAGATGGCTTGTAATGTGCTTCCAACACTGTATGATTCTAAATACATACATGTAGATGTTTGGCAGAGCTTCATTCATATGACTGATGAGGAAGAAGAGATTGAGACATTCAATAGAGCAAAGAAGGAGAATGTTCAAATTAGTTTCAACTATGCTGAATTAAATAAAACATATGAAACTAAAAAGGCAAAATTTGAAAATGATGATTATTTTCCAATTATAAAACCAGAAGAATTTGATATTAAAGGAAATGCCGTTCTTCAACAAAAAGTAACACCAAAGATTTATGTTCCAAATCTAATTCTTGAAAAGAAAATTTGTCAATTGGAAACTGAAATCGATGAAACACATAAGGCGTTTGACAAAGAAAAATCTGTTCTACAAACAAAAATTCATGAATTAGAAAATCATATTGATAAAACACATAAATCTTATGATAAAGAGAAACTAAAGTTGCAAGCACAAATTCAAAATTTAGAATCTAAATCAAAAGATTCTCCTTTAACGGCAACGAAAAACTGTAATAACAAAAGAATGTTTTCTCCTGTCATGGCATATCGTGATTTATATACGATCAAGCAAACTGAGGTTAATAGAGGAAATTCTAAACCTAAACCGAAATCACAAGTAAATTCCTCTACCAAGCCTAAGCCTAGGAGATCCACGGTTCCACCACACTCTGATAAGAAAATGAATGCTCTCAAACAAGCTAATAGAGGAAATTCCGCACCTAAAACTCCAAATAAATTAGGTTCCTTTTCTAGACTTCAGCATTCTCAAATGTATAAGACTAAACCATCAACCGTGTTGAAACATTCTATTCCTTCAATGAAAATCTTTTCCAAAACTAACTCTTTAAAATACTCAAGAAAAGATTTACTTTCGTTGGCACCTAAAACGACTTTTACACAAGTGCCAAAAACATCTCCTGTTTATGTTTACAAAAATCCTCGATCTTAAAAGCAAAATGGGTTCCCAAAACTCCAACATCTCAAATAATTCCCCGGAAATTATTTGAAAGTGAAACATCAAGTTTCAGTTTTTCTTGGAACTCTCAATCTTTAAATCAAATCGATACAACTTATCGGTGGTTTTATTCCCACGCTAACATTGTCGGACCCAAACAAAAATGGGTACCAAAAGTTGTTTGATTTGTTTTACAGGAAAATGACTTATACACAAAACGGTGTATAACTCGCTCTTCAATTTAATGACTTATATACACTTCAGTATATAACTCGCTTTTAAACATAATGGCTTTCAAATACATTTGTTTGAAACCCGCTCTTAACCAGATTTTCACTTAACTGTAAAAATTCTTTCCCACTCCTCTAAAACTGTTAATTTTTCATTATTTTGTCGAGGGGGAGAAATTTTAATTCTACGGGGAGAATTATTATTTCCAGGGGGAGAAACTTTCTTATATCAATACTTTTATACCCGTTTGATTTTTTTTAATCGAAATATTTTTTTTATCAAACGACAATACCTTCCTATGGTTTGCTAGAACTGGCATAACCTTCCAAGGGAAATATTTCTTAGCCAAAATTGGTAAATGTGAGGGTATAAGTCTAGGGTATAGATTTAGGTGAGTGCAAGGTGATGTGAAAACATGATAATATCAAGAAAACACACCTTTGAGTGCTTCCAAACCGAAAATAAACCGGGCAACCTCACAAAATTGTGTTCATTCATGTGTTGAATGTATCACCAGACTTAACTGGCCCAGTCAAGCATTTGCACTCCACCACCAACCACTCAGATTCCTCTCAATAGGAATTTGTTTCAATTCATTAGGGGACGTAGCACATAATCTATCGACTGCTCATTCGGAGTATGTTGGTATTGAAATAATTAACCTTCTGCCCCGGGTTACGTCTTCAATTGAATGCACAATGTGTCTAGATTTCACCGACAAATATTTCCAATTTAGGACACATACACTATTTTATAAATGAATCTCCGTGTATTCATCGGAACACTCATAGTGGCATCACAATCTGGTGCTTCACGAGGATTGAGTGGAAATCCTGCTAGAGCTAAAATTGCGCCAACTCTAATCGCAGGTCACACATTTGAATCAATGGTTGTGCAAACGACTATCGATTCATACCATGTGTTAACGGATACTCTATGTGAGTCCGGTATTTCCTCAATTGTTCAAGTTGCTGTGCCTAAACTTTTAAATTATAAAGGCAACAACTTATGCCGGAAACACATTTTCCGATGAAAAATCCATGTTATTCTTACAAAGTAACATCATATATGCTGATAATTTGCACATGAGCGTTATAGTTCACTCTCAAATTACTCCTATGATCTGCTATAACCGGCATGATCTTCCCCAGGAGCCACCTACAATATAGGACAATATGTAAGGGTACATAGGTCTAGGTGAGCAGAATCAAGTATCACGGGATCTTGATTGGGGTGTGCTGAGATAAAATTTGAGAGGGGGAATGTAGTATGGGGTGCAATTCAGCTATACATGGTAAAATGAAATGAGGGAGTAGTCGAAAACTGAATACGTAAGCTTGAGTGAGGAGGGTGTGACAGGGTTAAAGAAAACGAAAAACCCTTACCAAACTGTTAAAAAGCCGGGTAGCCACGTCTCTATCAGATTGCATGTGTTGCTCTCTGATATTGAAAAAGACATCATGGAACCCAGTGATGCAATGCACAACCCCCCCAGCCACTCAAGTATTTCTTAAAAAGTACTTGTTTCATTTCCACGGAGATTAGCTCATATACTATCGACATCTCACTTGGAGATTGTTGATATTGAAACAGAGGACAAGTCTCTCCAGTCCTCGCCTTCGTTTGTCCACTAATTGAGTCTAGAACCGAAATACACTTTTAGGACACAAGGCATAATACCAAGCTTATCTTTGTGATAAAGCCGGAACATTCATAGTGATACCAACGTTCTTGGTATTCCACGATGATTGAATGGAAATCCTACCAGTGCTAACATCTATTCCAACACTGAATGTAGGTCACACAGTTTGTGTAACTGTTGTGTCAACGGGTAATCTATGTGATCCCGGTTTTCCCGACTTAGTTCGATCATTGAGATTAAATGCCAAATGATTTGATCGGATATCTAGATCATCGTCTTCGATTCGGTTTTCGATTATACAAAGTGATGTATCTTGCTTCATTCAAAAGATGCATAAATCATTCTTCATCACATTTGTATCCATGGGCTTCGAAGATTTTCTTCATTTCACCTCGACGAACTTCACATTTTTCATGATGATTCCGATAAATCTTAATCATCATGAGGGGGAGAAAATTTACTAAGAAGTTCAGTTTATGAAGAAAATACTTACAAGATTTACGAAGATATATTAGCCCAGTTTACTCCACGTCAAAAAGACATATGCACCGATTAAGGGGGAGTAAACGAGAAACCGAAGAAGATTTGTTGAAGTATAATTGTTTGTTCGAGGGGGAGCGTAAACTTCATCAACATTTTATCCCTAACAACAATTATCAATGATCATAAATCGACAAAGCCACAACTTTGAGAAAAGACTTCCGCTACAAATAACTCTATCTATCCATGGGTCTACATTTTCGTCGATGTACATGAAATAATTTGTGAAGAAAAAGAAACCGACTTATCTTCAGGAATTTCTCACAAATCCTCAACATTTCCATTTCAAATCTTAATTTGACAAATCATTCTATCCAAACCACAAATTCACATCCTTATCCATTTCAAAATTTAACCGTTTTAAATCTTTCTTTCTAAAATTCCATAACAATCATATCCATTCAAAAGATTAACTGTTCAATTCTGTTGTTCATATCAAACACAAATTATCCACATTCATCCAAAATCCTAAAAGTACATATCATTCTTTCATACATACAAAACATACATACACACACATTCAAAACTTTTAACTTTCAGAACATTCTTACCAACTCAAACACACAAATTCAAAACTTTAACTGACAAGTCATTCAAAAACATTATATCCTCATCCTCTACCACAAACTTCCAAAAACAACCTCTCCATTATCTGAAAACCCAGTTAAATCCTTACTTATCTGATATTCCCTTTCCCAAAATTTACAAATCTTTAGTAAATCAGTTATAGGATTTCTTCACTCAAAAAGTATCAGCGAAAAACATTTTATTCTTTCCAGATTTCTGAAATGTTTTATTCGTGAAGTTCAGAAAAACATTTTCTCACCAAAGATAGATTATGAGAAGAATCTGGAGTCTGAAGACTGGGATGACGTCTTAAAGATCAAAAAGGGGGAGATTGTTAGGACCAAAATTGTAATAAGGTTAGGACTAATATTGTAATGGTTTTGACCTTTAAGTCCGTTAGTTAACATTAACCTTGTTAAGTGGTAGAAGTATATAATGTAGTAAGTTTGACTTACAATGTAAGCTTTCCCACTCTTTATTGAAATACATTTCTGAAAGTTCTCTCGTTCTCTCTCGTTTACACACACTCACACCATCTACACACACTCACATAAACCTTCAATTTCTCACTCAAATCTCAATGGATTAGCTTGATTCTAGTCTTAAACGATCTCTCAATAATAATTTTAGTATGATTATGTAAATCCTTACCGGGTAGGCTTGATGTGAAAACGTGAATATGATTTATTAAGTGTCCAAATATTTTTACTTTCAATAAAGTAAAAGGTGTATAAATATAACCATGTAAATAGCTTGATTTTCATAGCCTTTCGGTGCCCGTATTCCCATATCACTATCACTTTTTCTCTCTTTCTTTCGGACGAACCTAATAGTAGGTATGTCTATTTGTTTGTTCATTACACATTCTAATATTTTTATGGTATGTATATATAAGAAAGATCATGGAAATCATATCATATAATATATAATAAATTAAGATGGGGTAAGATTAATCGTAATGGTCATTGATAATAAATCAGTACAATATCAGTTTTCTCTCTTTTTCGTAATTTTGATGTCAATCAGCCTTACCACTTTAGTTAGCTTTGAAAACTGCCAAAAATATTTAAAAATCATTGCATATTATATTATTATTTGATATTGAAGTTTTGAGCCGTTACTATTATCTTACTACTATATAAAGCATTTAGGCATACCTCATTAGGCAAGTTTAAGGAGCTCCTTAAACTTGATTTTAAGGACCTTTCCACTTTTGTTAGTTAGTTCTCTACCTTTAAAAAAAAAATCGCGGCTAATAAGATTCGAACACAAGACCTCTCCTAACTTATCACTATGTGTTAACCACTTGCTATACATTACACTTTGGTAACACCACCCACACTTAATAACAAAAGTCTGTTACTCGAAAACCATTTTACCCAATCTATTATATATAATAAAAGAAGCTTTTTATGAGCCACTTGACATCTTTTTAGATAACAACTTGCCACATGGCAACACATAATTGGCTACAACTTTTAATTTCCCGCCCAAATGCACCACTCGGTTTTATAGATATTTTATTTTGTCAACCTTCTTATTTATGCAAAGAATTACCAAAAATTTATAGTGATTCACTTACTTAAATTAAAATTTAAAAACATAACCAATTCCTAAACATTCGAAACACATTAATAACTAATTAAATATTTCTTAAATTTTATTTTTAATACTTCCTCCGATTCAAAATAAGTGATACATTTGGGGTTTCACGATTTTTGAGACAAAAGATTATAATGATGGTTAAATTAGATTAATTGGATGGTTAGTGGGGAATGAGTCCCACACCTTTTGAATAAAGTAAGGTTAATGATGTTTAAAAGTAAAAAGTAAGGGTAAAGGGGTCATTTCACTTTGTTAAAGTAGATAGTTAGTGGGTGTGGGTCCCATTTTTTTTTGCCAAATAAGGAAACTTTTCAAAGTGTATCACTTATTTTGAATCACTCAAAAGTGTATCACTTATTTTGAATCGGAGGAAGTATATGAAATTACAATTTGCAAATAACTGGTTCAGAAAATATTCGGAGAATTGAATTTGATTTCGAAAGTATTGGCGTTCTTAATTTAAGTTTTTTAAATTTAGGATAGACATTAACTCTCCCTTATATTTCAACTTAATTTTCGGAGCAGGAAGTCAAACGACTTCTGCATGCTATTTCTTTTAGTATTTGCACGGGTACTCTACAATACTTTTTCGAATTTTCGTCATAAAAATTCTTTCACGGATCTAAGATTCCGCAGTATGTTAAAAAAAGGTTAGTATCAATGTATTCAAGTTAACAGATATCCCCGTGTTCATTTTTTCAAAGGCAAACAAAAAATCTTAGGAAAAAGCATCAATAATGTTATCACAAAAATAAGTGATACATTTTCATTTTAGGGTATTTCAAAATAAGTGATATATTTTGAAAACTTACCAGCAACACACTCACTAACTATTTACTTTAACAAAGTAAAATGACCTATTTACCCCTATTTTGTACTTTTAAACATCATTAACCCCACTTTATTCAAAAGATGTGGGACACAATATCCACTAATTATCCAATTTAATATAATTAACCCTCATTGTAACACCTCAATTTTTAAAACAAAACATTTGCCAAAACATATCATTTTATAAATAGAAGAACCGTCCCAAAATACGGATTTACAAAAAACCTTTAGTATGAAATCAGAGTATAAAGTTTCGGTGTTACAAAATATATCAAAACCAAAGCTAAGCATAAATCCGCTCTAATGTTCTTCTATTCTAGGCCCCGCATATCTCTATCCATGCGTACCTAAACCTCCGATCCAGAACCTGAGTACATAGCAAAAACAACAAGGAGTACGTGAGACACAAAAATGTCTCGTGAGCTACATGGGTTTAGACCCCCGATAAAACAAACAAATTTCACATCATATATATATATATATATATATATATATATATATATATATATATATATATATATATATATATATATATATATATATATATATATATATATATATATACACCCCATCATCATACGTCTAGTCACCCTATTGTGACTCTATCATTCTTGCTTCCTTAGCAAGTCTATCTAGTTATTTGGAACATCTCCAAACAACCCGTCATCTCACATACTTATTAATCGGGGATCCCCCGCCTTAATAAGCCTCATGGTAACGGCAAGAGGGAATCGCCCAATCTACCGTTACCCGACTTCTAGCCGGATCTCGTCCGGTAGCAAGCCTCCTAACACATGATGGTCCATGGGTCGATGCCCAATCCGCCCCATCCCAAGTGCCCGGGGATCCCCCGAATCACCGCCACACTATCACACGTCATAACTTCTCGAGTTATTCCATCTAAGCCCTTGGCTATCTCATAATTCACCAAACAAGTTAGTCATAATATTCATAATAATATATAACTAACTCTACATACTAATAGTCTACACAATTAATCAAATAGACCAAATCACAAGTAAGAAAACATATTCCAATGGCTATGTACTCAGTAAAGTCCACACGTACTCACCTTAGCAATAAAGTGCTCCAACCGTATTCTTTACGCCAATTTCCTTGCTTCACAATTCAATCGACTTCCAAAACTTCACCCAAAGCCTAATACAATTATCACAACATGATCAACATCACATACAACTACTATTGTATCCATCTATCTCTTGATAACACTTACCAACTCATTTCCCCCAATAATGGTGATTTACCAAACCCTATGTTTAACCAACCCTTAAGATTCTTACAAATCATAATCATACACTTGTTTCCTTTGTTAATATACCATCTATCAAGTGTATTCAACGTTTATTCACCATAAACCATAACCCCCAATAGCTAGGGTTTCGAACCCAACCATCAAAATATATAGATCTAAAGCTACAAAGATCAAGGAGTGAAGATATACCTTTAATCTTCAACTAGAAGTGAAGTCTACCAAGCTTTGATGGAGAAATCGACCTCAACCAGCCTTTGCACTCGAAAATCGCCCAAGAGAGAAACTAGGGTTTGCCAATGACATAAATGAGCCAAAAACCCGATTTTAATGCTGGTCGTCCAGAGTTCGCGTCGCGAACCCACTTCGCGTCGCTAACTTTGCATGTTCGTGAACTCTTCACGATCGGGAACCAGGCGTGAACTCCATTTGTTAAAACTCCAAAATCTCTGGCTCGAGTTCGCGTTTCGCGAACATAGTTCGCGTCGCGAACCGCCCACCGCATCAGGGCTGCACATTTTCGCCTTAGTCCCGACCCGGTTTCGTCCATAACTTTCTCATACGGTGTCCAAACGACACGAAACCAATTCCCATGTCTTTTAAATGATTTATCCTTATTTATTATATTTTCTTAGAATTTATTTATCACAAAAATTCAGGTCGTTACACTCATTATCATAATTTGCCTCAAAATTCGTGAATTCTAAAATGTAAATGTATCACTTATTTTAAAACGGAGGAAGTAGTAAACATTTACATAACGATATGAAGCATTATGTAGTTAGGTTTATGATTTCTGCTTGGCAAAAAATTGGGCGGTGAATGGTTATACTGTCAACACGTATACAAATGCTTTGTACGAAAACATACTTCTTTAATACTACCTCAGTATCAAAATAAGTGATACATTTGAAGAATTGCGGTTTTTTAGTCAAAAGATTAAAATGTGGTTTAAGATGAATTAAAGTAGATAGTTTACATTATAGAAGCATTTGAAACATTTTACCTCAGTATCAAAATAAGTGATACATTTGAAGCATTTTACCTCAGTATTAAAATAAGTGATACTCTTTTACATTTTATTGTTTAAAATTTACATTCAATAAAATTATAACAATTGAATTCTATAATTTACATTATAGAAGCATTTTAGAATTCATTATCATATATTATCATATATGTAATAATAATTCAATTAATGATAAATTTGTATATTCTATAAAAATTACGTTTAGTAAAATTAATGACAGCCCGTGATTTTTCACGGGGCATAACCTAGTAACATTAAATATACGACGCTGTAAATCATCAACTCTTACCAAAATCCACATTTCCGTTTTATTATTTATTTCTAGCAACAATTATTAACGTGTAAACGAACAACACTTGCTCGCCACGAAATATGGTTTCTGGGTACCCGCCGCCGCATTGCGCGGGTACCCTGCTAGTACAAATTAAAGTGTGAATCATAAAACGATACAAAGAATGTAAATCCTTAAACACTGAATGTTAAAATTAAAATAACTTAAAACTGTCATAAAAGTTTAATTGGTTTCACCATTAAAATGAACTCTTAGCCTCTATTAACTACATATAAAAATCAAATGACTTGTAATCTAGCAGTATAAAATATTAGAAGATGTTCCTATTTAATTTTAAGTTCAATGTGAACAAAATAATGTAAATTTGGAAATGGTTTAAATTGGATTATAAACTTCTAGTGTACAAAAATAACTACATATCGTACTACTTACTAATGCATTTAGGCCTACCTCTTTTAGTAAGTTTAAGGAGCTCCTTAATTTTAAGTTTAAGGAGATTTCCACTTTTAGTAAGTTCTTTAACTAAAAAAATAAAGTGTTGCTTACAGGATTCGAACACAAGACCTCTCATAAGTAGTCACTATGTGTTAACCACTTCAACTACTTGATTATTTTGATTTATTCCAGATACTAATATATACTTCCTCCGATTTAAAATAAGTGATACATTGTTGGTTTCACGGTTTTTGAGGCAAAATATGATAATGATAATTAAATTAGATTAATTGGATGGTTATTGGGGAATGGGTCCCACAAATTTTAAATAAAGTGAGGTTAATAATGTTTAAAAGTAAAAGTAAGGGTAAAGATGTCATTTCACTTTATTAAAGTTTATGGTTAGTGGGTATGGGTCCCACTACTTTTTACCAAATAAGGTAAGTTTTCAAAGCGTATCACTTATTTTGATACATCCAAATATAGAAAGAGTATCACTTATTTTAAATCGGAGGAAGTATAAGCTTTAACGTTATCAGAACTCAACCATCATTTCTCTATTTAAAAGGCCGATATTTACTTTCACAAAAAGGCCAATTTCGGATCTGAACATACCATCACTAATGTCAACACCTACCATCACTACGCACCACCACTCATAACCATTGCTATTGTCATCACCACCGGTACTGTCGTTCGTCACTTCGAAATATAATTACGAGTACCCGTCGCCGTATTGCGCGTGTACCCTGCTATAAAAGTATAAAACGTATGGCATATTATTAAAAACTTAATTTTCAGGTAATTTGAATTACTGTTATGTCCTTACACACTATTATTCTTTCTTTATAAAATAGTCAATACTTATTTGATACTCATTCATATCCCCATTAATTAAAGTTAATTTAAATAGAAAATATTTATATTTTATGTTGAATATTATGTATTTACCACAAATTCAAATAATTATAAATTACAAGTAAAGAAAAAATATATTTCCACTAAAATTTATATAATTAAGTCATATCAAAATTAAATATATTTAATATGAACTGGGGTAACCAAATATTTCCTCTGATTCAAAATAAGTGCTACACTTTTCATAAATGAGTGATTCAGAATAAATGATACACTTTCCATAAATGATAAAAAATAGTAGGACCCACACCCACTAACTATATACTTTAACAAAGTGAAATGACTCATTTACCCTTACTTTTTATTTTTAAACATCATTAACCCCACTTTATTTAAAAAGTGTGGGACCCATTATCCACTAATCATTCAATTAATCTAATTTAACCATAATTACACTATTTTGCTTCAAAAACCGTGAAAGTAGAAGTTTAGCACCTATTTTGAATCGGAGAAAGTAATATACAACACAAACCGAAATCTACGAATTTAATGTAAAACATACATCTATCTTATGCTTAGCGCAAATACAATAATAGTAGTCATTAATATATTAGACACTAGAGAAATAATGTACATGAGACAGATAATCTTTTATAAAGGCTTTACCTTACCATTATAAAATTGAAAAAGGCCTATCATTCTCTCACTATTTGACTTCAAATCCACACATAAAATTATACATTTTTTCTCTCTATAAAACATGCCTTCTCTCTTCTTACAACAATTTCCAACTCAAAAACCCAACCATGGCTGTTGATGTTTGCTCTACATCTGAAATTAGCATAAGCCCAAGAATCTCATTCTCTCATGATGTCAAAGACCCATCATCTGAAATCGAATCAATTGACCCGACCCGATCAGACCAATTCCTCTTATCACCCAGTTTCAATTTCAGTTTTTGCACCACCTCCAGTCCCACACCAGCAGATGAACTCTTTTCAAATGGCAAAATCATCCCAACCGAAATAAAAAACCCACCAAAAACTCAAACCCATGACCCGATTACGAAATTATCAAAATACCCGAATTCAATAACTCAAAAGAAACGGCTCAAGGAATTCATATTTCATAATCAAGTTCAAGAACAAGAACAAGATAAATCAACACCGAGATCATTTTGGCAATTTACTCGGAGTGTGAGCCTCAGTTGTGATAATGGTAAGGGGCCAAAAGGGTTGCTTAGATCGTTATCAATTAAAAGTTTGTCGCGGAGCAATTCAACCGGGTCGGCTTTGAACCCGAAGAGAAATTCGGGCCAAAAAGTCATGGATAAGTCAAAGGAATCCATGTTCTTAAGAAGGTGTGCAAGCTTAAACCAACCTCCACCTTCTTCTTCTCCTCATGTTTATTATACTTATCGAAATTCGAATAATTCAAAGAGTTACAAAGAGGGGACTCGAGTTATTCCAATTTTGAACATCCCACCAGCTTATAATATTTCAAAGGGAACTATAAACTTTTTCGGATTTGGTTCATTTTTGGGTAATGGAAAAGTTAAAAAGAAAACTAAATCATAAGTGAATAATTGAATTTTGTTTGTTGTTTGATGTCATTTTCTTCTTTCACTTCATGTACATGCACTATAAATTTGCTATTTATTAATTAGAAAAATACTAATTAAAAAAAAAGGTTTAGGCATATATTTTCGTTTACATATTCATATTTATACTCATATATATTTACTTGTGTATATATGTGTGTATTATTATAGATTTGCACATACCTCTAGTATATATTTATGTACTATAACTTGTATTTTTGTCGCATGTCTATGTAGAAGAGTCTCCTTACATGTGCGCAGAAGTATGATTATGTATATCATACCCTACTTGAAAGTAACTAGTATATAGTAGTGTTTATGCATAAAACATCTTTTTTATTAAAACTTACTATGCATAAACCATCAATTGTTTTCTTCATAATTTGGTGAATTAAATTTTAAACAATAATAAATTATTTTAATGAAGATGTGCAAATAAATCATCGAATATCACATGTGTGAAAAATAATTCTCCCCCAATATCAGCCTCCATAATGCAGTTAAGAGTGTCGTGTATGATTAAAAATGGCGGGTCAGAGATTTGTAGAATTGGTACAAAAATGATTAAATGTGCCATGAGCATGTCTAAAGGCCGGGGAAAATAAAAACAAAGCATCCTCATTTCATTTTTTTTAAAATCATTTTAGGGTTTTTGATGCGATCTTATCAGCACTAATGCACCGGATACGTATCCTTATTTCATGCTTTTTCTTCTTCATTAATTTTCTTTTTTCACTCTAGTTTTTTTACTACTTTAACCAAATAACATGATTTAGGGAGCTTAATATATTTATTTATAATTTAAAGGGTATTCAAGTTTATATTGATTTTTCAACAGCGGTCAATCTTTACTCATGATGTATGTAACATAATTATTGTCGTGACTATTTTTGAGTTTTCTCATGACCAATCTAGCAAATATTATCTAATAAGTGAATTGAACTCATGATATTTAGAAGATCATTTCGAGCAAGATTATTACTAAATATTTGATTTAGGAACTTTAATATATTGTAATGAAAATATTTAAAATCTACTCTTTCAACTGTTTAAACTATTTAAACCACTCCAACGAAATTAGTGTTTACCTTTCAACCACAACATCCTTGGATTATCATAGTAATTTGGTGTCCTTTCCTACTTTAGAATATGGAACATTTTGTTGTTCTTTTTTTCTTTTTGTCTTTTTTCTGACATCAAAATTATTTGAATTTCGTTAGTTTAAATAATTGTTTTCTTTTTTCTTCCTTTTCTTTTTTGTATTTATTTGAGTTTAATTATTGAAGATTAATGGTACCTAATCCTACCATATGGTCATATTCATGGTTCTACTCATTAGATGAAGACATGTGTTAATCAAAGAATAATATTATGAGAAATAATTAATAGATTACACATATCATCCTATCAAGTGGGTAAGACTATAAGTAGAATCAAGTGGTATGACTAACTATCAATTCTCATTATTGAAGGGTTCTAACAAGATTGGATCTAAAGTTTAGTTCGTTTATTAAGTACGTCAATAATTGGAAATGTGATATTAAATCATTTTTTTATTAATCATTTATATTATAAACTTTTAAACATATTCATTAAAACTATTTTTACTTTTATTAGGCATGATTGAATTAGTTTTAACATAGGATATTGTATTTTTTACCCGTAACTAATGCTGTTAACATTTTGTAGTATCAATATGTTAATGTGAATGAAATTCGATACATTTCCTTTTTAAAATACATTATAAAACCTATCACATTGGTATTAAAGCGATAATGGATTTCTTAAAAACACAATAATTAATAATATACATAAATCCAAAATAGAGAAAACATGTATATTGATGGTCAATATTGGTCTACTCGATAAACTTTATTTAATAAACGTCATTTTCTAATCCATCTTAAAATATTCAGTTGGTGATTTAGTATCACATATTTCAATTTTAGTATAACGAAAATAATATATATTATGAGTTTTATATTTTGTTTCTAGTACAAATTAAAAGGTGTAGAGTGTATACTTTTATAAATCCAAAATGAAATCAGTACTATTTATAAGGTGAATGAACAAAAGGCAGGGGTTGTGCCCCCTTGCAGCGTCTTATGGGATGACCACCCGGTGGGTATGCAACCATCTGCTATTTGTGTTGCAGCGAGCTGCTGGCTAACCAGGTACTGTAGCGAGCTCCTGCTGGGCAACCAACAACTGCATGCTATTTGTGTCGAGTATTTTCTAACTGCTGGAAACCATTTATAACTGGCATAATTTTGTGAAATTGCTCATAATTTCTTGGAACGGCATTTACTTCTTTATACAAAAGCAGAAGTGATCTTGTGTTGATGAGATACGAAAACACACCAAGATAATGAATTAAAAATTGTGCATAATTTCTAATTTGATTATTAAAATTGTCTCATAGTTAGAATTTTGAAATATCTCATTCGAAAAGGATCAATCACACAATTACTATCGATTACTCCAACAACCTATAAAACCCAACATATTCTGCTTATGTAAACTTTTTTTTTTTTTTTTTAATTCTATTGATACTCCATAGTCCATACAAATATAAGTGATTTAATATGAAAAATAAAATACACTAAGCACCTAAGGATTGTATTTAAGAAAAAATATATAAGAAAAGTTATGTACATTTAATATAAGTCATTTCATTTGGTAGATGGTCTCATGTATTCATTAGCTTTAACAATATGTAATATGTTCTTTTGATACAAGTCTCATGTTTCATACAGTAATATCCTCTCTTAACTATAGTTTTTTATAACTGTTATTAGTAAAACCTTTTAAATTAATCTCCTAAGTGTTTATTCAATGCGAATTAACCTATACACCACATTTTTCAATGCATATACCACATTGTATAAGTAATAATTCTGTACAAACATATAAAACAACTATTGTAGTGTATATCTTAAAAACTGTGATATAAAATTAATAAAAAAAACACCACCTTTATTCAATATATGTTCTAAATGCCCATGTTAATGTGCATTTAACAAACCTTAGATTTCCAGTAAAACTAAAAAGATTGCATATTAGCATGTAAGGTATGTTTGTTAGAGAGAAATGAAACTAAAGAAGTTGATTTCTTTGCTAAAATTCGCTAATGCAATTCATTTTATTCCTTACCCAATTTCATTTATACGCTTAATTTCATATATCTGAATTTCTTCATGCTAAAAGTATTAAGAGTTTAAGGCAACGATATGAAAGTCTTTTGTCTAAATAATTATTTCCACAAGGTCACAAATAAAAGTGTAAGCCCATTAACCCATTTGCAAGTTTGGATTGCGAAGCAAGCTTAGAATCCTAATTCCTACCTAACTTTAAAAGTTCAAATTAGAAGTTTAAGCCCATTTGCAAGCATACGAACAAAACAACAAAATACAGACACATAATTAATTAATTTAATTTGGTCAATGTAGTGAAGAGGAGAACACAAGAATGGGTTTCTACTTTCACTTATATACTGTATACGACAGGTGTAATACGAGGTATAACCTATAGAATCAAATTAAACCTATTCTATATGTCACATGTAGGTGAACATGGTATAGTACCATGTATACCGTGTACTGTACCAACTATAATTGGTACACTGATTTAGCTACCAATATCATATCAATTTTACTTGGTACCAATTTGTTTGGCTACCAACAATCGTAGTTGGTACAAATTGGTAATGGTATATATCAACATCACAAACTTATACGAAATTAAAAAAATTAATAACAAAATAACAATAATATTTTAACATTATCGACCAGTTAACATACTTACAAGATTTTCAAACACAGAAACAAAATAAGCAAAATAATATAATATATTACGTGTTATATAAATTATAAACATAATCTAGTACGATAAAATAACAAAAGATGTATCTATCTTATCGTAATTAGAGTCTTGGGCAAATAGGTTGGTAGTTTGGTATAACATATTTAACTAAGAATCATATAATATATATATCTTGGTTGGTATGGTATACCATTGTATATAAAAAATTTGTATCATTACCGTACCATGATTATGCAATTGGTACGCTACTACCAACCAAACATGTTGGCTACCAACATATTAGCTACCAACTATTCTTGATACGGTTGGTAGTATGTTAATTGGTTTTGTTCGGTACAAATTTGAAACCCCTAGTCACATGAACCGTTAAATGGGCCCTTCAACCCATCCATAAATATTTTAGTTTAAATACCTTATTAGGTGTAGACATGCACAAAATAGTTTCAAAAAAGAAATAATCCAAACGGTTTTAAATTCAGATCGTATTCGATCAATGGTGGCCAAAATCAGATTGGATTGGAACCCGATTCGGACCAAAAACTTATTTTGTATCGGGTCGGATCAAAATTGCACCAAGTCTGATTTTTGTATATTTTCCACCCAAATCACTTATAAGTACTTGAATCCAGTTTTCAAACCAGTTAGCTCAAAGATACGTAAACCGATCTTAATCAGGTGGTTTTGAATCGTGTTTGACCCGCAATGCTATAATCCGGTTGCGATGTGGTTCAAAATCCATTTTGAAATCGGTCCGGATTGAAATCTAGTTTTGATTCACCTCTAGTTAGATGCACTATTTAGACCGTGCGTAACGGTTTGGTCGCAAGTAGGTCGGTCGCCCATGTGGCATGCTCACTCGACGCGTCCCCCCCTTACGCCCACACCACTTCGACGCGTCGAGGGTGTCCATCGGTCGTCCAGACGACCGATCAATTTTCAAAGGGGGAAGGTTTTTTCAAAGGGGAATGATTTGGTCGCCTGGTTACGTGTGTTTGGTCGGGATTTTTTATGTGTTTGGTCGGGCTGATGTGGCGCAGAGTGGCAGGAGTGACCAAACTTAGTTTGGTCACCCATTACACACAGTCTTATAGAGGGCAGAGATGTGCAGCATGCCTAATACATACTTTAAATAAGAATTTGGATGTCTAATTCGACACATGTCTTATCCAACCTAAATATTGTGTCAAAGCCATTCAAAAATTGGTGCATGTCTTATCCATTTTTCCTTTCTTCATATTAACATTTATTTTGCTATCTATCTTCGTCTTTCTTTAAGTTGATTTTTTAGGCATAAGTCATCCTTATACGAACGCTAAACTTAGCTGAACCGATAAAACTGAAACCGTAAACGATAAATTTTCAAAACCGAATCGGTAACATGTTATCGATTTCGGTTCGGTTTGGTTTCGGTCGATTTTCGGTTCAGTTCGATTTTTTCAGCCCAAATGCTCTCCCCTAACTTGAAACTCGACTTATTTTCAAGTTTGAGCTCGACTCGATTAAATAATCGACACTTTCGAGCTCGACTCGATTCGACTCGGTTTTAAATAGAATGTATTTATTACCTCAATATTTTTAAGCACTTACATGACTCGACTCGCTACTTGCAAGCTCGAATCGATTAGAAAATATAGTAGTTATGAAAATATGTAGATACATAAAGGGTGAAAATGTAAAATAACACAAGCTCGATCAGGCTCGCGAGCCTTACCAGCTGGATATTATCATACTCGAGCTCGACTCAAAAGTCTGCTCGAGTAGCTCGATCTTGAGCTGAACTTGAAGTTAAATCGAGTCAATTTCGAGTATTTTCCAAATTGTTATCGAGTAAAACCTAGCATTTGAGGGTGCAAATTGGAGTTATTTAAATTTCAAAGTACGGGAAATGATCTTTTCTTGAAGAAGTCAAGTACTAGAATGTTCAAGACTTTTTCAAGAAAGCAACTTTACACATATGGACTGTTTGGATGGAAGGTGGCGCATAGGAATCTACATTTTAAGAAAGCTTTTACCCAAACACCACCTTAGTTCCAGAGTCAAAGTTCTTGTGCTGATCTTTCCCTCCAATTTATAGTAAACATCAAGATTAACCACCCAATAACAGTTGGAAAATGAAAATCTATATATAATACATAAAAATTTAAGAGAATTATGAATCCAACATGTTGTTATAGAATAATTATGGTAAAATAAATATATTTGTTAAAAAAAAAAAGCAAGTTATGAACATGTTTTGTCAACTGTTAGAAGCAAAATTAACATAAAATCCAAGTTTGCACCAAGATCTTATCTGGAAATTTGACACCTTCAAATCGAATTATGATTCTGAAGAAATCAAAGAGCAAGTACTCCAGTTATTGATCATAATTCCCTATTGTCCTCGTCAGATACAAATGAAGCCCTAATTGTTACCTCTGCAGAAAATTGGAAAACAATTATTGTTAGAAACTGAAGATTTAACTAATTAATTACAGGATTATTACCTTCCCGTTGTCGTCCTCATCGGGAACTTTATACAGATCGGCAGTTATCTCGGATAACCACAATCCAGGAAACAAAGTCTGAGAATCAGACAATTGAATACAAGAGTTACATTTGCAGTTAATTGAAGATTAAATTAGGGATTGATTTAAGGAAATTGATGATTACACTTACATCCAATTGCCTTTGAACAATCCTTGGCCGTTTCTTCGGCTTACGTGGAAGTCGCCGGCCTGCCATCGCCGTGAAATCTTCCTCAACCTCACGACGAGAAAGAGCAACGGAAAGTTTAGGCCTCTCTCTCTTCTCAGCACTCGTAGTTGCGTTAGCGATACCGCTCGCTGGCCGGAATCCGGGATATTTGGATTCGTTTCTTACCGGAGAATAGTTAGGTTTCAATACCTCACCGTTACCGTTAAATCCGTTCGACGGAGAAGAGGATGTCTTGCACGAAGCTCGTCTAGTCCTCAAATTCCATTGCCTTTCCGCCGGAGAATTAGATGTCGTGGCGGTTGCCGGTGTCGGCGGCGGAACAACCAGACCTTCTCTAAGAATGGCGTCCTTCATCTTACCAACCTCGTTTTGAAAATCGAACATCAGTTTCTCCCTAGTCGCCTCGATCTCACCGTCTCCGGTAGCTCCGGTTCTCGCCTTCAATTTCTCCGACGACGGAAACTTATAATAACTCTGCGTCCTTCGATCATCACTCGATCTATATCGTCTCTCAAACTCCGACTCCCTACGCCGTGTTCCAATTGCAGAGCCGCCGCCGTCTCCACTCTCCGACGATCGCTTGCGATCGACGACCGACACATCGCCGTCTGAATCATTCTTCATGCACCGCAGAAGCTTCTGATTACCCCACTTTAAGCGCGGCAAATCGAAATTGTGCAACGGTTTCAATTTCTCCATATCTTCCTCCAACGTTTCTCTATCTCCGCCGCCGGAAAATACCATCAAAACCTCTTTCAATCGCTCCGATCTTGCCGTCGAAATTGTTCTTGTTCTGTGTGTGTATATTGTGTTTGATGTGAAATCGCCGCGAAATATTGATATAAATGACGAGTCAATAGAGGATGGTGAGAATGAGATTTAACGTTCGATGAGCAGGCCCGACTGCTAACATGCGCCAGCGTGAGTTTTGTGCGCATTTTTGGTATGGAGGTGGATATATGTGACGACCAAATTTCAAACGAGAATTTGTGATCACAGCTGTTCATCTCCATCAGCAGTAATATACAATTTATCAATTTTATAAAGTACAACAATAATTAAAAGAACAAAATTTTATTCAAAATACGTTAAAGAAGAACAATCGTAGTATGGAGAGGTTTGCTTTTTCAATATATTTTCTGAAGAAAGGTCGAGAGTTTGGCTTTTATGTATGCAACCGCAAGAATGGTGACAACGGTGGTATCATCAGCCAACTGATGGCCGTCTGTTTACAAAAGTCGTTAGTATGCCACCTTTAGTAGTAGCTGTCGGTTTATTTCTTTGGTTTGCGGAAGCACGAAGGGACAATGTCTAACGAGTCATCTCACATCAGTTAGATCGGAGAATAAAAGTAATGAAACACTCCTTATAAAGGTTGTTCATACGTCTATTAGTACGATGTCTTTTACGATTCATGCCAGAAACAAAACTATGTACCTCCTGGTAATAAAACAATATTGTGCTATGTGTCGTCCTACAGCGGTTGCAGAGTCAAACGAAAACATTCCTTATAAAGATATATAGATGCCGCTCTTACTACGAACCTTTTAGTGTGGAGCAATCCATGCTAGGAACACACTATACGCTTCTGGGCAAAACGGACAATATCGTGTATTGTGGTTCTTGGTTGTTACATGGTGGGGGTAGGATGAGCTGGGCATTTAAAAAGATATTGGTGTATATTTTATATGTGTGAGGCATACAAATATAAAGTAAAGAAGTATTATTATTATAGATACCCTAGATGAAGTGTCAACTAACATGATTCTGATTTAATAAAAATTGTAGTGATTGAAAGTGATCTAAATGGCATTATCTTGGTCCCTTTTTCAGACTTTCTCCAAACATTACATTAATAGTAATTAATAAAAAACAACACTACATTAATAAAATTGAGTGATTATTAGTTCGACGACAAATGTGTTCCATTAAATCGAATCTGAAATTTAGATGAGTTCATGACTATGAATATCTCTGATAACTTGTAATATTTCTTCAAGCGATCGTAAGAGATCACCTTCACCGTGTTGGTCCTTCATATGAAAGTCGTGAGACATCGTCTTGTTTTGTCTTTTATATCATATTATATTATATGATGCAAGTGTACATCATATCTGTATTTTTTTTCTTAAGACTTGGGACCGTGCATGTATTTTTATTATAACCTATTATTCTTTAAAATATCAAATGCTTGCTCCACATCAAATAATCATATCACTCTATTAACAGAGTTACTTACTAGATGTAGGTCCTACTATCTTTTAACAAGTTGAAGTCAATTATCAAAATATACATTTTATTTAGAAACAAATAAAAAATGTACTACTTATTTTAATACAAATAAAGTATCAAAATGTAATATTTTATCATGCAAGAATAACTCATTATTGTTTTCTTTATTGTGTCACCTCTCGTTATATTATGCAAGAAAAACCATCTTCCAACTTTTCGTCCCCTAAACCCACAATGGCACATTGCACACAAATGGACCATACAAACACCACCTTTAATGTACACAAGAATTTTCAAACCATTTACAAAATGAATAAACAAGAACAAAGGACGCCGATCTAATTGGTGTCACTTTGTTGCAATCTTTTACCAAATATAAGACAGCAGTTGATCGACCAAAATTCTTGCACATTTATGAAGATCGATAACAAGGGTTCACCAAAAGCATTTACAAGATATGAAGATATATTACAAAAATGAAACATTACAAAGTATCGATCTTTAATAAGCTTGAGCTACAATAAAATAAAAAAATCGTTGATATAAGTTTTGAATTTAGAATCCATCAAATAACCATGCCTGCTGCCTACAAATTATCTCTACTATATATAATAGAGGAATGCCTTTCTAAATATAGTAGGTCTTAAACTTGCCTTGCTAATTTCGGAAATATCTTAATTTTTCTGGCACAAAATTAAAATGAAAGCAACAGGTTTCGAACCCATGACCTAGGGGATACATACAAAGAGTTTTGCCATCTCGCCAATAATTGATAATTTGCTTATAAATCAAAACTTGTCTTATTAAAGTCTACCAGCATACACATGGAACAAATTAAGATCATAATAATAACCAGCCCACATTTAATGTCCTTAAATTCTGCTTTCTCGGCGCTATGTTAAATGCTCGGTATTCATTACCCCTAATTTTCAGCTAACCATCGAACCGTTTCATAACTCTACGCCCAAATCCCCCCCGATTACGCCCTTGATTAGGCGATTTACAAACGATTATAAGATGAATCCAGCTTCGGATTGTTTATCAATGGAATTATTCTTCTATAACCCCTAATCAGTTGATGGTTACGATAGCTACAACCTACTAATTTCGCACTCACGTCACCCGTTTCTTCCAAAGTTTCACCGGGAAATCCGACGCGTCGTCGTCACCACAGCACTCAATCTCGCAAACATGGGGTAATGTTCTATGTCTCTGTTATAATTAATAAACTAATTATGCCGAATGTGTTTACTATCTTCTCTTAATAGCAATATGATAGAAGAATTTTGTTGTAATTAGCTGAATTAGACATCCTGACTTAGCTGAATTGCCTTATGAGAATCTAAGGACTCTTTTGCAGCCTGATAAACATGTATCTGTTATAGTAGATTAGTAGTAGATTTTAGGTAGTACTTTATATTAGCATGCATGTATTTTTATATTTTAAACACTTTTTTATGTTTCGTGTTGGGTGACTTTTCAGATTATGGAAAGATCGACGTCACAAGATACATGAATCTTCAAGAAGATTTGACTATTCACGTTAAAACATAATATGATTTTCTATGTTTTTTTGTGACAGAATTAGATAATAATATGATTATGATGTAACGGGATGTTCCTTCTAAAGTGAGTGATGTAGTTTCGGGGAAAGAAAAACCAGTGGAAAAAACAAATACATAATATGAGAAATTAAAACGATATGTATGAGCTTGAAAATTACCCGTTATAGTTTATGGAGTGCTACTATAAAGTACTACCTAAAGCCTAATATGTTACAAAGAGAAGTGCTACTACTTTCACATTAAATCATTAAAAACATTGTGGAGTTAAAAAACTCGAAATGTTTGTCTTTATGTGCGGGTCAGTTGTCTTGTTTAATTTGTCAAATTGGGTTCGGGTCAAAACGGGGTGGGTTGCCTAAAAGATGTTATGTCCAAAATCTACAAATCTTCTGCACATAATTTGTTAATAAAATATGCATATAGAAGCACATAAGTTAGATACTAATCTACTTCTTACAGTAAAACGATTTATGAGGTTCAAAATACACTTTGAGACCTATTCAACCCTTTATGAGGTTCAAAATACACTTTGAGACCTAATCAACCTTGTTTCCATTTTTTTTTAATTTTACTTGTATGAGCTATAACATTACCCAAATTGGTTAATGCAATATATGGATCTAACCCATGTGTTTACCGTACTTTTAGATTTTGTTAAAAAGTGTTTTTTCTTACCTCTCCATAAAATAAAGAAAAACTCCAAAAAAAAAGTGTTTGTATTTTGCAGAGAGGTGTTAACTCTTCATTTAATTCCCAAGGACTAATTAGGAACCCACATTTGAGCCCATTAATGAAATTTGTTATATAAATATGATTTCAAAATATCTAATGAAGGATTATGTGGTTTTTTTCTTATTAAATACCATGTGCTGACCAATTAGAATGATGGTGTTATTTTGCAGGAGCATATGGAACTAGAAAAATGGTGCATAAAACTTATAGATTTGTTAGTAAGTCAACATCAATTCTCGATTTTTCTGTTTAATATTGACTTTGGTTGACCAAACAATGATATTTAAAAGGAGGTATTAGTGCTAGCCTTTTTCATGTCTAACAATGTGATGCGAGCCATAATTTATGTGTGTATAATTAGACAATTCTACTCAGTAGTACTAAAAGCATGTGTGGTCGTGAAGAATATGCAAAGATATTAAAGTTTGAGAAAGATGTTAAAGAGTCAAAAATATCTCCTGCAACATTTCACACCAAATGTCATGTATTAAATATGTTGTCTTACTTCCTGTTTTTTATAATGTTGCACCAAGCTTCGTGAGTCGATTCTTCTAAATTTGAAATTTTTTTAATTGAGTTACCTATAACAAACTCAAATTACTATTATTTATGAGTTGATTACATTCTGAGCAGGTAAGCTGGTGTAAGTTTGAGGTCACTGTTCACTGCTCAAAGGACATCATATCATGCTTGTGAAACTTTGGAAAATCATCAAACTGACCATATTGCCATTTCATTATATCAAAGTTAAACATATTTCACGTTTGTTAGTGTATCTTTGGTTCATTGTGTTGATTGTCTTCTACGATCTTTTGGAAAGAAAAAAAAGTGCTTTAGAACAACATTTGAGTGCCGCTAAATATAATGGATTATTTAATGCTTACAATAATACAATTGTGAGATCTGGATTTTTGATGTTAAATGAGCAAAAGGGGATACGGAGATCTTAAAATTATGTTGACGGGCATTCAATGGGTGGTCCAATTAATAGCTGTTATTTGTGAGCTCGATCTTGCGGGAATCATAATAAACTTTTTAATATCTTCTGAATATTAAGTGATCTTTTTTGTTTTAGTTTATGGTTTTACAACTTGTTTATGTATTCGAGAATGTGAAAAGTTATGACATTTGGAATGCGTCGAATTGGGAATGCTAATTTTGCATCATATTACAGTGAAGTCGTACCAAAAACATTTAGGCTAACACATGCACGCGATATGGTCCGACATTAAGGAACCGCTACCTTCCAGTTAACCGCTGGTTCTGGGTAACTGGAACCTACGAATAACCGGAACCGACGAATTATCGGTCTACTTTTATTAGAAAAAAATATATTTTATATATATATACTAAACATGGGTATTTGTAAATAAATAAAATTAAATTTAAGTATTTGGAGCATCAATGAAAAACCTATCAATTAACTTTAAAAGAGAGGGAAAATTAAGCAGCAAATCAATTGGACTGCAGATTGATAGCGAATCTCAACTTCTTTCTGCAAGTGAGCCCTCATTAAGCAAATTTAAATGTCGAATGTAAGTTTAATTTTATGGATTATTTTATTTTTTTGTCCAAACACAAGTGCTCTTCGCCATTCATTACTGTACATTAAGTCAAATTTTAAGCAATAGTCGTGATGAAATATATTTGAAGCTTAAAACAAGTACAAGTGTGTCTGGATATAATCATTTCACAAGCATAAACCGTATTAAAATTTAACTTTACATAACTTACATATTTTAACCATTCAAATTTGTTAATCACGTGACACTGCAACTAGCAGTTCTGGCTCCGGATAAGAAATTAAGGAACCACTATTACCGATTCCAGTTCCGAAATTCCAAGAACCGTCAATTCCGACCGCGTATGGTCACCCCTAATGTAGCACTTTGGTTATGGGGTAGGATTAGGATTAGGATTTAGGAACCGTCATGCTCATTAAACTTTAAAGGAACCACTGTTACCAGTACCGGTTGCGAAATTTCAAGAGCCACTGGTTGAGAGCAATTTAGTTTAGTTTTGTTGTTATTGCTACAAAAAAATGTGTAACCAAACAACATTTTCTTGTCGTAGAATGTAGTTACAGTAGGGCTGTCAAATCGTGCTATCATTTCGTGTTATCCAGTAACATGACACGACACGACACGAATTCGTTCAACACGAAAACAACACGACACGAAGTCGTGTTTTATTTTCCTAACACGAGCACGACATGATTAAAAAAACAATAAACACGATTAACACGACAAACACGACAACACAAAATAAATAACAAATTTCTTTCTTATTACATGATAAAAACACGACAAACACGACAAAATCATAACTACTGTGTCAATTTCGTGTTAATATCTGAACACAAACACGACACTACTTCGTGTTTGTTTTACACAACACGAACACGACACGAACACGAATTTTTGTCGTGTCGTGTCAGGTTTTGACAGCCCTAAGTTACTGGGTACCCCGCCGCCACATTGCACGGGTACCCTGCTATTATATATCAAAACATGTAACCGAACACCAATTCAACGCTAATTCTTGCTTTATTTTATACACATTTATCATGCTTATGTACTGTATTCGCTATAACAAAAATGCAACCAATCGACATTTGATCGCTAGGAATATATAATTTGCAGCCGCCGCATAGCGCGAGTTTTTTATTTTTATTTTGGTGGTGAAGCTAGGAAAAAACTGGAGATAGTAACTTTTTTTTTTAATTTAATTTGATTCTGATTTTCCATATAGATTTTTAGATATAGATTTTTAGATATAGATTTTTATTTGACGTTTATTTGATTTTGTCTTGGGTTATATTGCAGTTTAGGAGAAGAATAAAAGGTGCAACTGTAACCACTCGTTTTGAAGCTCTCACATCAACCGGAAAGATCTCAACATACTATTACACAACCGTAGAAATTGACTGAAGAAATTAACTCACCGGATCATAATCATTTTTCCCATACACCTTCTTAAACATTAGATTGGTAAGTCAACCAAAGTTATTGCATAAACATGTTTGTAAGTGCTTATTTGTGGTACATTTTGCAGGTTCCTTATGGGAAGGAAGCTTTGTTCCCTGGAAAATTGATACGTACCAACGAATTCATGGTAATTTTATCATTTGGTTGCTCACCATAAACTGTCTCTAATTTTCAGTATTTTTTTTAACTTTCTTACATGTTTGTTGATATTATTTAAGCCTTTTATATCATTTTAGCTACTTTGTATTTTCTTTAGTTGTCTATCATTTAGTGTTAGTACATCTACTCACTTGTAGCATTTGAAAAACATTTCTATGACATTCTATTTTTTGTGTTTGTTAGTTTTCAGTTATCGGTAATTGTGTGTAATGTTATTGATTTGAAAGTACGACTTATGTGTACGACTTATGTGTTGCGGGTAACTGTGTGTAATGTTATTGATTTGAAAGTACGACTTATGTGTACGACCAGCCGTGTATGCATGGTAATTCACCTGGGCTGATCAGAAAGTACGACTTATGTGTTGCAGGCAATGCTTCCATAGCAACCCAAAAGAAATTGGTTTCATCAAGGTTAGCACTAAACTTTATACTATGTTGTTGTTTTACAGTTACATGATGATTTATTCTAAATCTTATAAATTTTATTTTATCTTACATTGATCTCATTGGCATTGCAGTTATCATGGTTATTTATCTACCAATTTACATTTGTTTAATTCCCTTTTTTTGTATATACGGTAGTTTTGATTTGATTCGCATCCTTAAATATGGCAGTTTAAGTTGGCATATATTAATGAAAAGATTATCTATATATTTTTTTTAGCATTGATGTTTACATAATTTCATTTTAAATTTTAAGATAGTGTTTATAACGTTGATACTCTTTTTGTTGTTTTTTCCCATCTTTTAACTTTTAATGATTCAACTTTACATACATGAATAATCCGAGTTAACCCGACGATTCATCCCATAAGGAACCCGACGAGTTAACTTTTGACGTAATTTTATCTAATATTTTATCTATGTTTTTAGATGATCCGAGTTAACCCGACGATTCATCCGGCTATCGTGGCTATCGTGGCTATCGTAATAGGCCGACTAAAAATCATCCTGGTTTTAAAACATAGATCAAAAATGTTGTACACAATTCAACACCAATGCTAATTCTTGCTTTTTAACTCTATATTATACACAATTGTCATGCGATATTTCCTTCTCTACAGGTCAACGGAAATTCACCAGATTATATTATTTCTCGGGCTATTTTATCAACAAAAAAAAACCATGTTAATGACCTTAACGAGAGGTTGATCGATACATTTTGTGGGGTCGAAATATATATTACAGTTTCGATGAAGCGGAGGATGACAGAATCAGATTCTATCCTATGAAAATTTTGAACTCCCTTAATGTTAGTGGTATTCCCCCGCATGTTCTCCGGCTCAAAATTGGGTGCCCGATAATACTTTTACGCAATATCGATCCCTCCCAGGGATTATGTAATGGCAGGAGACCTTTTTTTTTTTTTTTTTTTTGGAAACGGTTTTCATTAAAAAGTAGCTAAAAGCTAGAAGAACAAGAGTTTAGTAATTACATGGTAAAATAAGCCATTCGGCCCAACTAACTTTATACTTAACTCTACGATTACAAATCCAAAGATACGCGACTTCTTTTATAGCGTCTACGAGCATATTTCTTCGGGCATCACCGTTGTTGAACGTAATTGCATTTCTATGTCGCCACATGATCCAAATGACCGTAAAATTATATGGTAAAACCGCATCAATAATGGCACGAGACTTATATGCAGAAAGTTTGAGCCAAACCTAATTGATGTGGAAATGAGCATTCCTAACTCTTTGGAGATGGATCATTTGTGTTATTATACTTCAAAACATGTAATCGAACAATATTTTAATGTCAATGCTAACTCTTGTTCTTTACCTCTATTTATACATAGTTTTCATTCTTATGTACTGTATTTGTTGTAAAAATATATAACCAATGGACATTTAATCATCAGGAATATATAGTTCGCAGCCGCCGCATCGCGCGGGTTTTAGCCTAGTGATTATGAACAGCTAAATTAAGTGGAAAACTGAGAAAATCAAGCGCAATATGAAATGCTAATTATCAGTTTTATTCAATATGCCAACATGTTCTGTCTACAATTAGAACAAAGTTTTAGCATAAAATCAAAAACACATTTAGAAGAAATCAAACAATCAGGACTCCAGTTATTAATCATCATACTTCTCCATTGTTGTCATTAGATAGATCTCTAATGGCTAATGCTATCTCTGCATAAAAATTGATCAAAACTTATGATTATTAATTAGAAGTGCAATTAACTGTATTTATAGAAGTAATCAATTAGACAAGAAGGATTAATGATTATCGCCAGAATAATTACCTTGCCGGTGTCGGCCTCATCGGGAACTTTATACAGATCAGCAGTTATTTCCGACAACCACAATCCAGGAAACAGAGTCTGCAAATCAGAGAAATCAATATAACAGTCACATTAGCAATTAACCGAAGATTAAATTAGAGATCGAGTTAAATTGGTAATTTCACTTACATCCAATTGCTTTTGAACAATCCTTGGTCGTTTCTTCGGCTTACGTGGAAGTCGCCGGCCGGCCATTGCCATGAAATCATCCTCCATCTCACGACGAGAAAGAGCAACGGAAAATTTAGGTCTTTCTGTCTTCTCAGCATTCGTAGTTGCTTTAGCGACACCGCTCACAGGCCGGAATCTCGGATGTTTGCTATCGTTTGTTACCGGAGAATAATTAGGTTTCAAAACCTCACCGTTACCGTTGTGTCCATTCGACGGAGGAGAAGGAGCCTTGTACGAAGCTCGTCTAGTCCTCATATTCCATTGCCTTTCCGCCGGAGAATTAGATGTCGTCACGGCGTTGGCCGGAGTCGGTGGCGGAACGACCAGGCCTTCTCTGAGAATGGCGTCCTTCATCTTACCAACCTCCTTTTGAAAATCGAACATCAGTTTCTCCCTAGTCGCCTCGATCTCACCGTCTCCGGTAGCTCCAGTTCTCGCTTTCAATTTCGCCGACGACGGAAACTTATAATAACTCTGCATCCTACGATCATCACTCGATCTATATCGTCTCTCAAACTCCGACTCCCTACGCCGTGTTCCAATCGCAGAGCCGCCGCCGCCGCCACTCTCCGACGATTGCTTGCGATCGACGACCGATACATCACCGTCTGAATCAATCTTCATGCACCGTAGATGCTTCTGATTTCCCCACTTTAAGCGTGGCAAATCGAAATTGTGCAACGTTTTCAGTTTTTCCATATCTTCCGCCAACGTTTCTCTATCTCTGCCGCCTCTTTTATTACCGGAAAATACCATGAAAACCTCTTTGAATCGCTTCGATCTTGCCGTTGGAATTCCTCTTCCTCTGTGTGTGTATTTTGTGTTTGATGTGAATTCAATTCACCGCGAAATATTTATATAAATGACGAGTCAGGAGAGAATGGGTGAGATTTAACTTCCGGGAGCAGGTCCGACTGCTAACGTGCGCCCGCGTGAATTTTGTGCGCATTTTTAGTGTGGAGATGGATGAGGCGACGGAATTTCAAATGAGAACGTGTGATCACAACCGTTCATCTGCATTACATCTCTTATTAAAAATAAATAATTTTTCATAGTTATATATTTTATCAAATATACTCAATTATTTTTATGTAGGCGTTTAAAAGTAATTACGTTAACGGAGAAACATTTAAGGAGGTCCATTATTTTTAGGAAGTCCCAAGGAATAAATCTTCACCATTGATTAATAGGATCTAATGGTCAAGATTAATCACATATTTTATATATTGAGGGGTATTTTGGTCATTTTTAAAATTTTTTTTTATTTTTTTATATATTATTTTAAAATTTTTATTTTTTTTATTTTTTTTTATTTTTTATTATGAAGGGGTATTTTGGTCATTTGGCACTTAAAAAAAATTTCGATTTTTTTTATTTTTTATTTTAAATTTTTTTTATTATTTTATTTTATTATTTTATTAATTTTTTTAATTAAAAAATAATATTTATATGATAATTACGTGTATAACTTAATCACATGTGATTTTAGTGTAAAATCACATGTGATTTTAGTGTAAAATCAGGTTTTAGTTAAATCATATGTGATTCAGAATGCAATCAAATGTGATTCACTAAGCAATCACATGTGATTCACTATGCAATAACATTATGTGTTATTAATGAAAAATTAATAATTTTTAAAAAAATAATAATAAAAAATAACTTTTTTTTAAAAAAAATTAAAATTTTAAAATAAAAAATAAAAAATAAAAATAAAAACTATTTTTTTCAAAATGACCAAAATACCCCTCAATTAAAAATTAAAAAATAAAAAATAAAAAAAATAAAAAATTTTAAAATATAAAATAAAAAATAAAATAAAATAATTTTTTTTAGTGTCAAATGACCAAAATACCCCTCCATGTATAAAGTATGTGATTAATCTTGACCATCAGATCATATTGATCAATGGTTGAGATTTGTTCCTCGAGACTTTGTAAAAATCATTGACCTACTTGAACGCAACTCTACGTTAACAATGTTTGATATTATAATGTGGAACGAAGTTGTCCTGGGATGTTAACAAAATTCTCTAAACAGGGACACAATATACACCAAAACTATCCGTGATTCATTGCTTACTTAGCCTTCTCAATTTAACATTCTACCAAAAAATCTTCAAGTAATTAGCCTTCTTAATTTATCGTTCTACCAAAAAATCTTCAAGTAATGGGGTTGAATCATAATATTGTACCACAAAACGTGGTTTCCTTGCAAGCTACCCTAAAATAAGAGGTTAATGATACTAATCTTGTAGTCAGTTTTCTTGATGAACATTATAGTTTATAGGTTAGTTGTGTTTCTATTCTTAGAATTTTCTAGTAAAGATATGTTTTAAAAAAGCTTATTAAGGGTTTTTTTTAGCTTATTAGCTTAATAAGTTTAAAATTTTTAGGCTTATCAAATTAATAAGCTTAAAACCCCGTTAACAAGCTTTCCCAAACATGCCCAAAACCACAAATTAATTTTTGTACGTTCAAGACGTAGGTTTTTAAGATCTCTCCTAAGAAGTGTCTGTTTTCTTACTTTTACTACTAATTTTAGAGCCTTAGGTACGGTGGCTCGCCACCCACCCGCCATCCCATGTGGCATCATTTTGGCGAGAAATTACCTCCACCACCACACCGCATGTGGTGTGAGTGGTGGTGTCCGCCACTGCCTTGGCAGAAATGGCTTGAGATGGGGGAAATTAAGGGTGTTTTTTTTAGATTTTTTGTGAGTGAAATATTTTAGTAATGGTAGATGAAATATTTGAAATGGTGATATGACGCTGATTGGTGTTCAGGTGGGCATTGGACTCAAACAACAATACCCACCCCTCTTAGCACACCAGTGTTATATCAGTACTTGTAAAGTGACACAACATATATTCATTTGCTTTATCATTTTGACAAAATACACAATTTCAGCATAGTTTACAAGCTCTCTCTCCTCTTTTGCATCTCACTTTCTCTCTCATCTTGTTAGTAAACCAAAGAAGACCAGAGCAACAAGCAAAAGTAGAGCTTGTGCCAACAATATCACTTAAGTGATATTCGTAGGTTAAAACCGATGAACACCCTTGGGCCAAGTCTAGCATTCTTACGACGTTCTTGGTTGCAAGGAGACCAATGTTGTTAGTTGTAGGAGATCAAAAAATAGTCAACATGCCTCAATTTGCTTAAAATTGTATGTATTATAAGGATTTAATCATGTGATTCTCGAACAAACTGAAGTACTGCAACATATCATGAAAAACATTGCCTTTTAAAAAAAGTTTCATACATAAATGAAATGAATTGCTTGTTTGAATAGTGTACAATGAGTGAAAATCAACCACGACCATCCAGATTGTTCTTGATTGAAGAGTAGTTGACTTGTTGTTGACCAGTTTTGTCCTTTTTGCTCACCCAAATAGTCATCATGGTAAAGTGAAGCTATCAAATTTGTAAGTTTCACCAAAATGATAAATGAGTCTGCCATATTTACTTATAGAATTCTGTTGATAAATCGTGCTAAAAAATACTTACATTTGTGCTTTTCAGTCATATTCACAACTTTATTTCAGCACATGTCAACAATATATGAAATCCTTCAAAGTTTCATAAAACAATTGGCGATTGTTACCTCTGCTTTGTAAGGAAAAAAAACATAAATCAAGATTCAGAATGCCAAATAAACTCGTTTTACATAAGTTTTGAGATCAAATTAATGTACCTTTTTCGTCTCAGGAACTCTATAAAGATCAGCATGTATTTCTGTCAACCACAAACCAGGAAATAGAGTCTGCAATAACATCAACAAAATTACAAGTTAATAACTTAATTACTAGTTGCTAACACTCATATGCAATATATGAATCAACCTCAGATCTTTATCATTTATCAAGCTATTTGTTACATTAAATTGTGAGTTTTATGACTTTATCTTGATCAAAAACTTAGGTTAATGATAAATTGATAAGTGATCTTCATATGAATTTCAGCATAGAGCATCAACAAGATAATATAGTTATCCCTTTCCCTAATTTATATGATTCAACATTCAACATTAAACATTCTAATTAAATTGTCATTAGAAAAGAGCATTTCAGTTTAGTAGCAGAAAAGTACAAGTTGAATGCTAAAAAGCCATTGTCAATTGAAATATATGATCTAACAATACATAAGTTCACAATTAGGTTAAAGTTTGTATCAATTGTATCAAATCCATTGAAACAAATTAGTGTAGAATGTGGATCAAGTCCAGATTACTATAAATTTGATCAGAATTACGTTTGAAATTAGTACTTACATCCAGTTTATTTTGTACGAGCTTAGGTCGCTTCTTAGGTTTACGTGGCAGTCGCCGTTCTCCCATGTCTTCGAAGTCCTTCTCCATTTCCCGACGTGAAAGCGGAACGGAAAACTTAGCCCTGGATTTCACTCTCCTTTCGTTTCCGTCACCGTCACCGGCATTATCTAAACCTGAAGACGACGGAGCTTTAAGCTGTTCATCTTCTTCAAGCTCTCTCTTAAAATCGAGTATTATTTTTTTCCAATTCGCTTCTGTATCACCATCTTTGGCCTTCAACTTAAGCACTAGACCATCAACAACCTCCGCTGACGGTGGCCAGAGCTTCAACTGCCGATCGACGGCCAATTCACCGGCGACTTCAAGTGAATTTGTACTATTCGTTGTGCATTTTGAAAGATTCAGCTGAGATGTGAATTTAGAAGAAGAAATGGTGGAATTGCTGACAGATTTTGATTTCTCCAGCATTATTATGAATGAATCAAATTGGATTTCAGTTCAATTCAATTGTTTCTTTGGTTGATGTGAATTTTTCCAGCTAGGTTTTCCGGGGAAACAAATATTTTGAGAGCCCAAACAACGCTATAAAAAGCCCATGGTATCGCTATTCGCTAAAATACTATATTTATTTAATTATTTTATTTATATAGATTAAACAAATGTAAAGATTTAATATTAGACTATTGGGAATAAAATAAACCAATCATAATCAGATTTATAATATCTTCATCATCATTGGCATGTTATCTTTAAATCTTGACAATGTAGTTTATTATTATACTTGAATCCACAATAAATTGCATTTAATCGTACAATCATATTGAAATAACTAAAGTAACATGCAAAATGTTATTCCTAACTATATATTGATACGAGACAGCATGGCCCGTGTGATACATGGGCTTTGTTCATGATACGGTTATTGGGATCACCAACAAAGTGTGTCGGAAGAAAATTTAAAGTAATAAAACATGTGTGTTTATATTAACATACACAAAACATGTTATTCATAACATATAACTGCCGCTACGAAGATCTTCGTGCTTTGCCTTTTATAATGATATAAAACATGTTTTCAATATACATGATTTCAAAACTAATACACATGATTTCAATATAATCTACAATTTCACGCCAGATTCAAATAGTACTTAACATGCAATTAGATAAGAAAATACTAACAATGATATATGTTCAAGCTCCATAAATAAATGCCTTTATATAAGTTCTAGCCTGTCCATGAAAAATCAATAATTAGCAGCATAATGTGACATGGGTCAAATCGGTCGACATGTAAACACTTTAATTTTACGATTTGGAAATACTAAGTGCCAAGTAGAAAAATGATAGTTTTCTAATACGGGTCGAGCACAAATGAAGTAGAAAACACTTTCTCACACAAAAAGTTAATATCATAAAATTGATAAAAATAGATTACTCATGAGGAGATATATTTTGTCTTTATCATAATTGACACATTAATCAATTATAAAATGATTAAAAAAAATTTAGACCAAAAGTGTTTCGGTTCAATCCAACCTAATCCCTTTTAAGTTTTTGACACCCATTTTGGCACCTCTAATTTATATCAAGTTTCACCTATTTTAAAAATACTAAAAGAAGCACTCGTATAAAGTTACCCCCATGGCCAGCAACCCAAATCAGTGAGGGTGCCTGACTCACTTTGTGAATTAACATCATCACCATTGAAGATGAGTAACTCCATCAACTTAATATGTCCAACAAAGATTAAGTAAATATATAATTTATTATCCGTGAAGTTTTGAATTTATATAATTACTATAATTACACTAATTTGACATAAATTCATAAATAAAATTCCGATACGTACCTTAATTAATGTAAGCCATAATAAACGTCAAGAACCCTATAATTACTATAATTACATAAATTCAAACAAAAACATGTTTGATTCACTTAGCTAACTTTTAATTTAGGCATGAAATGCAGAGAAATAAGATCAAAATTATTACTAACCTTAATATGTCAGCATTCACTCTTTAGTCCAACAATCAATTGCGCTTTCAGCAAATTGAAGTAATTCGCTCCTTTTTATCCAAGACAAAACCTTATAATTATTGGTTATATATTGCAAATCTCTAAATTTAAAGGGTCTATATAGTAAATATTAAACTTACATCATGGCCTTTTTTAGGCTTTATAATTTAATCCGGTTCAACCGGTCCGACCGTTTTTTAGCCATTAGTCGGTCCGGTTCAAAATCCGGGTTTTAAAACATTGCTCCTGTGAGACACAACCTGCATAAAAGAATTTAGAATAAATAAATAAATAAGACGATTTTGATTTATATTATACTACTATTTAAGAAGAAGTTGAATATTGAAAAAAACTTCTCAATAATTTAGCAAGAAATATCACCCAAATAGCTCGTGTAGTAGCAAAATCTCTTTATCATGTGGTGCTCCAAGAATGCGTGTAACATTTCAATTTTTAAAACAAAATATTTGCCAAAACATATCATTTTATAAATAGAAGAACCGTTCCAATCTATACGGATTTACAAAAACCTTTGGTATGAAATCAGAGTATAAAGTTTCGGTGTTACAAAATATATCAAAACCAAAGCTAAGCATAAATCTACTCTAATGTTCTTCTATTCTAGACCCCGCATATCTCTATCCATGAGTACCTATATCTTCGATCCCGAACCTGAGTACATAGCAAAAACAGCAAGGAGTACGTGAGACACAAAAATGTCTCGTGAGCTACATGGGTTTAGACCCCGATAAAACAAACAAGTATCACATTATATATATATATATATATATATATATATATATATATATATATATATATATATATATATATATATATATATATATATAGAAGTGTGATCCTGTGAGGACTCTTTTTTCGGTGAGGACTCGCGAGGACACCTCATAAAAATTTCAAAAAACTCCGGAAAAATATATATAACCCACCATGATTATTACTACATTTGACAAAAAAAAATTTTAAAAAAAAATTATGATCCACTTTTTTTTAGCGAATCATAACAATGATCCAGATTTTGTTTGTGGATCATTATTATGATCCATATTTTTTTTTTGGATCATTTTTGGAATTTTTTTTTTGGATCTTATACATAGCGATTTTAATGTTTAAAAAAGGAATTTTTTGAAAAAAGTTTGTTTTGGATCATTTTTAGAGTTTTTTTTGGAGTCCTCACAGTCCTCGCGAGGAAAAGAGTCCTCACCGGATCCGGACTATATATATATATATATATATATATATATATATATATATATATATATATATATATATATATATATATATATATATATATATATATATATATATATATATATATACATCTCGTCATCATATGTCTAGTCACCCTATTGTGACCCTATCATTCTTGCCTCCCTAGCAAGTCTATCTAGTTATCCGGAATATCTCCAAATAACCCGTCATCTCACGTACTTAATAATCGGGGATCCCCCGCCTTAATAAGCCTTATGATAACGGCAAGAGGGAACCCAATCTACCGTTACCCGACTTCTAGCCGGATCATGTCCGGTTAGCAAGCATCCTATCACATGATGGTCCATGGGTCAACGCCCAATCCGCCCCATCCAAGGTGATCGGGGATCCCCCGAATCACCGCCAATCTATCGCTCATCATAACTTCTCGAGTTATTCCATCTAAGCACTTGGCTATATCATTAATAATCAAACAAGTTAGTTTTAATATTCATAATAATATATAACTAACTCTACATACTAATAGTCTACACAATTAAGCAAATAGACTAAACACACATATAAAATATTTCAATGGCTATGTACCCAGTAAAGTCCACACGTACTCACCTTAGCAATAAAATGCTCCAACCGTATTCTTTCCGCCAATTTCCTTGCTCCAACAATCAATCAACTTTCCAAGACTTCACCAAAAGCCTAATACAACAATCACAAGATGTTCAACATCACATCCTACTAATAATGTATCCATTACCCTCTAGATACCATTAACTAAAACTTTCCCCCAATTATGGTGATTTACCAAACCCTAGGTTTAACCAACCCTTAAGATTCTTACAAATCATAATCATACACTTGTTCCCTTTGTTAAAATACCATTTGATTAAGTGTATGCATCACTTATATCACCATAACCCAAAACCCCAAGAACTAGGGTTTCAAACCCATACATCAAAATACATAGATCTTAAGCTACAAAGATCAAAGAGTGAAGATATACCTTTAATCTTCAACTAGGAGTGAAATCTACCAAAGATTTGTAAAGGAATCGTCCACAATCAGCCCTCAAGCTCGAAAATCGCCAAAGGAAGAAACTAAGGTTTGCGCATGCCATTAATGAGCCAAAACCCGACTTTAATGCTGCTTGCAGGAGTTCACGATCGCGAAGAAGTTCGCACCGTGAACTTCCCCGGTCGTGAACTCTTCCCGTTCGGTAACTAGGCGTGAACGTCGATCGGCCAAAAACCACCATCCCCTGAAAGGAGTTCACGATCGTGAACTAAAGTTCACGCCGTGAACTTCGCTTGGCAGCAGGGTTGCACTTTTCGGTCTTCGTCTCGACCCGGTTTCGTCCATAACTTTCTCATACGGTGTCCAAATGACACGAAACCAATTCCTACATTCTTTAAATGATTTATCATGATTTATCATATTTTTCCATAATTTATTTAACACAAAATTCGGGTCGTTACAACTGTTCACCCCTTAAAAGGATTCCGTCCTCGGAATCACTAGAAATTTTCAATTCACATTCGATCGAGCATTTCGTTTTCATTCCTTTGTGATTATTACCATCAACATTTTCCCATTCCAATTTAGTCGACAATATGTATTTAAACATTCACTTAACCCCGTTATACTCGGACGGGTCAAAAATCATTCTTAAGCCTTTAATACCCAAACGGGTCAGAATTGCACAATTTGACCATAACACTTTAAAACCTTTAATCAAACCCGCTATACACATAGAAACTATATGACCAGATGTCGTCTAATCTTTGACTTAAGCACAAGGTCAACTATACTCTTACAATTTCTTTACTAGCTAAAGGTCTCATTAACCATCATTTCCATTATGGTTCAACAACCATCATACGCCCGATTCCCAAATTCAACTCGGAATTACCCAACGGTTCAAAGTCGCATGATTCAACTATAACTCTTTAATTTATTTCATTAACCTTTTCACATACACACATTTAATACATTATGCTCTCATCATTCACGAGTCATTCAAAACGAGAGTCAAAGCCCATCTTTGACCAAGTCAACTAACCACTAGTTGACTAATTTTGACTTTTGCCTAAAGTCAACAATACTCTTCCAATTAACTAATTCCGCACTCACGGGATACCATTCTCAAGTTACCACTTTCGGTTCTACCCATTATTGTTTCATTAACCATCGTTCATGTTTCCAAAATTTCCAATCCTTCCAACTTCCCCGAGTTGTCACCTTTCCCTAAGGTCACATCAATCCTTACCGTTTCTTAACCTTCATTTGTCATTTATACTTTTACTTAGTATCATTTTAATCATCCTTGCATCACATTGACCATTTCATAACTTTCATTCTCAATTACCGACATTAGAGCCTCTGCCGCATCACATTCCAAAATTTCACACAATTTACTATATCTTGGTTACCAATAACAATTGCTTTCTAAAAGCATCCCATTCTCACATTCTAAAAGTTGTAGGCATCCCCTACCCATACATGACCTAATGCAACCCGCATTATCAATCAGTTTGCTCCTTTGTCATATAATCATAGTATTAATACTTAACCATACGGTTCTATATACGCACATTATAAACACCATACACAGTCACATCATATCGAGCCTCAACTATCACGTCAAGATGATTGGAAAGCCTCCAATCCATCAAGATCTCAAACCGTCACAACGATCGGAACGCCTCCAATCCATGGTGACTCACACAATCTCGTTAACCGGAAAGCCTCCGATTACGGAATGGAATCATTGGGATTCGCCCAACCGATTCCAACCCAAAATCATAGTAGCCGGGGATCCCCCGAACTAATCACATCCTTTCTTTCTTATCCTATCTTGCATACTACACTAGTATACACCTTTTCACATCAGGAACTCTACCACCATCTTACACGTTTAATCGTCTATTTATTCACCATGCAATTTAGCATATTTCCCATAATATCACATTATCATTTTCTTTCGTATTCCACACATTTCCCATTGGTCACTACTTAACACGTTTCCTATAACATTACTTTTCCATTATCATACGCCTTCAAGGCCATCGCATAACGCACATGCATTGTATCCCGTGGGTATACCAATAGAATCTCTGATTACCATTTACCGTTTCACTTACACATTAGTCACTCTTAACCAATCCATTTCCTTATTACCGATTTCCAAACCTCTTGTCACCACCGGGGTAACCACCAATCTATTCCTTTAACCATAGTTCACCGGTCAACCCGGTCATCTTTGAGTCAACCAATCGACTCTGGTCTACATTTGTAACCCATGACTTGGCACCCATTACTCCAACAATCCATGTTCTTGTCTTTGTACATCGCGATACTTTGAAATATTTATTTCTCACTCGTAGTCTTACGCACACTATGTCATATTCTATCACATCATTATTATGACATTTTTCCAATAATCATCATCTTACTCTTAATATCGAATCAATCATCCCTGTCGCAAAACCTTTTTTTTTTTGCAAAAAAAGGAAATCCCGGTCAGAGCTTCGGCATTGCCATCACCCCAACCAAAGGAACCCTGATATATATATATATATATATATATATATATATATATATATATATATATATATATATATATATATATATATATATATATATATATATATATATATATATATATATATATATAACAACAGAACATACAACCAGAATCCAACCAGGCCACATTGACCAAAACATCAGACAAACACAAAAAACTAAACAAAATAACATGCATTCTACCAACATAAAACAGAAAACCAATTAACTATCCTTATAATGCATCTTAATCCCACAATCATCAGCAACTTTGCTCACTTATTGGGATTTCTGTACTTGCAGGCTCATTAACTGCAATTTGATACTCTCTTTGATTCTATTCAATACAACATCAGGAAATATCATTCCTGTCCTTCCAGATATAGTACACACAAGCAACCATTCCAATTCTTCTTATAATGCTCCGAATGTTGTTATGCAGTTATAAGAAGCCATACTAGTGACAATATTTGTCCAAACATCAGGACAATTTGCAGCATAGATCAGCCTTTTCAATTGAGACCAAACTTTGTTAGAAAATTCACAGCTGAAAAAGAGATGGTCATGGGAATCATGACAGCTTCCACACAAGGCACATAACATATTGTTATTAGTATGCCACTTCATCAAACGATCTTGAGTTTGCAGCCTCCCCCTAGTTGCAAGCCACATAACAAAGGCATGTCTGGGCAATCCTTGGGAAAACCAGATAAACTTCCACCAGTTAACAGAATTATGCCTGGTAGTTATACTATCCTACACATTCCTGACTGAAAAATTCACCAGGCTTCCATTATGACTTTTCCATTTTACTTCATCTTTCAAATTATCCCTTAAGACAGGAACTGTAATGCTCATAATACTAGGGTATAATCTGTTCTACTCATCTGGCCATAACCAGCGATCATTGCATATCATGCTATTAACCGAAGCAGAATCACTCAGTCTAGCATTATATATGTGTCTTTTCTGAGTAATGTTGGTCAAAGGCCCAATATCAGTCCAATGATCATGCCAAACAGCAGTATCTTTCCCATCACCAAGGATATGTATGACTTGGTTCCTCATTTTGTCCTTCAACCCAAGAAGGGATTTCCACATCCAACTATCATTAGGTTTATGACTGACATCCCATATATTTCTACCTTTTAATTTCACCAAGTTGACCCATTGAACCCATAAAGATTGTTTTTTGACCACAATGTTCCAAATGTGCTTGCACATCAAAGCTTCATTCCAAGGACTAAGCAATTTGACCCCTAAACCACCTTGATCTTTAGGGCAACAAACTATTTTCCAAGCCACTTTAGCATTACCCTTTTTATCATCACCTTGAGACCAAAGAAAATTCTTAAGAAGTTTCTCAATATCCTTAATAACAGTTTTTGGAAGAACAAAAGCTGAAGCCCAATATATATGAATAGAAGCAAGGACTGAGGTGATTAGCTGCAATTTGCCCGCAAAAGAGTGGAATTTATGCCTCCAATTTTTAGTTTGATTTCTTATTCTATCAATTAACTGTTTGCAATTAGTAATTCCAAATTTTTTTTATCAATAAGAGGAATACCTAAGTACCTCATGGGTAATTTCCCAATATTGAAAGGAAGCTCTTCTATAATTTTCTGCTTCTCCACATCATGAATATTGCAACAAAAAATGGTACTTTTACCAATATTCTGAATTAACCCTGAAACTTTACTGAATTCCATTAAAGCCCCCTTGATTATTTTAAAAGAATTGATATCACCATGACTAAGAACCAATAAATCATCAGCAAAGCAGAGGTGAGTAAGTTTTAGCTCTTTACAGCCTTTATGATATTTAAAACCAGGGTTTTCCTTGATCTTCCTTTTCAGAATTAGTGTAAACAGCTCCATAACCAAAGTAAAAAGATATGGGGAAATGGGATCACCTTGTCTTAGACCCCTCCCACTTTTAAAGTACCCATGTTTCTCACAATTAACACATATAGAGAAGGAAGCTGTGGTGACCCCTGTCATTATCCACCTCACCATTTTGGGATGGAATCCAAACTGCACCAGAATATGCTTTAAGAAATCCCAATTGACAGTGTCATATGCTTTAGCTATGTCAATTTTTAGAGCACATCTCTTAGGCCCATTCTTTCTTTTATACCCCTTCATTAGCTCTTGGGTAATCAACAAATTATCATGAATAATTCTGCCCGGAATAAAAGCACTCTGGTTAATATTTACCAGCTTGTTTAGACCGTCCTTGATTCTGTTGGTGAGAATTTTGCTTATGCATTTGTAAATCACATTGCAGCATGCTATAGGTCTAAAATCAGACACTTTTTCAGGGCTTGGCACTTTAGGGATAAGAGATATAATCGTAGCATTAATTTCTCCTAATAATTTCCCTTTTATGAAGATTTCTTTAACAGCCTTGCAACACATCTGGGCCAACAATACTCCAGGCTTTTTTTAAAGAAGGCTGATGTATAGCCATCTGGGCCAGGGGCCTTGTTTTCATCTATATCAAAAAAAGAGTTCTTAATTTCCTCATCTGTCACTTCCTGAACCATCATATCAGCCTCCTCCTGACTTAATTTCTGAGAGAATAGAGTCTCAGTATTAGAAATTGGCTTAGTGTTATCTTTAGCGCTTAAAAAATGTTGAAAATGTTTAACAAATTGTTCAGGAATGCATTGACCCTCAAAACTGGCACCACTTTCATTGCAAATCTGCATAATTCTGTTCTTCTACTTTCTGCTTTTGATGGACTGATGAAAAAATTTAGAATTCTTATCACCATCCCTCATCCATGTGATTTTAGAATTTTGAAAAAGTAATTGTTCTTCTTCAGTAATCACCTCATTATATTCAGTCAAAAGATCAGAAACCTCACCCTTAATCTGCATATTATCAGGCTGCAACTCCATTCTGATCTGGGCATCTTTTAACTTTTCTATACACATCTCAACTGCTTCATAGAGATTACCTTTTTCCCAGCTAAGCTGTTTCATCATATGTTTAATGGCTTTCAACCTCTTAATCAAGATATACATTTTTGTACCATTTATCTTTTCAAACCAACCATTCTGAACTTTTGGCAGAAAATCTTTTTTCCTAGTAATGAAATTAGAGAATCTAAAATTCTTAGCTCTCTTAGGAATAATACCATTCAACAACAAAATAACAGGGCTATGATCAGAGGTGATAAACGGCTTAAATTGAAGGTATGCATTTCCATATGAGGCTGTAAATTGGTTATTTGCCAAACCTTTATCCAGTTTTTTCATTATACTAGTGCAAGGCTTCTTAGGGCATTTTATCCATGTGAAGAAAAGGCCCGAGCTACATATATCCTCTACTTCTATATTATTAACACAATCATTGAAATCGTGCATATCATTGGTGATCATAGAACTGCCAGCAGAATGTTCAGCGCATTTTAAGGTGACATTAAAATCACCCGTTAAAATACAAGGATGATTATTAGCAACACTCTTAGCCATCATTAAATCTTTCCATAACAACTTCCTTTCTCTACCATGATTAGCAGCATATATGAAGTTGCAGAAAATAATATTCTTGTTATGAATAACTTCCATAACACACAAGATAGTTTGTCTGGACATGTATAGAGGAGTAATTTTGACCACATCCTTATTCCATCCCACAATAATTCTACATCCGTTCTTGCTAAAAGCAACATTGGATATCCAATCCCAACCGCCCATAGTTTTATCAACTACATTTTTTAACTTTTCCTCCTTAATATGACTTTCCAAAATAACACAAACCTGCAATTTTTCAGAATTTATAAAGTTTCGAACTTCCTGCTATTTTCTTCCTTGATTCATGCTTCTAATATTCCATGTAGCTACTTTTAAATCCATAGAAAAAAACTGGGCAGACTAACTTACTGTTCATTTAGAACAGTACCATCCTTCCCTACCAGTTCATTATCCACCATGAGTTTAGCATTCCCGAATTTCCCCTTCAACACATCCTCATTTGATTCATCCTCTTTTTCTGTTTCAACATGTTTTCCAGCTTCCCATCTTTTTTTAAAATAATCCTGCATTTTAGAAGGCCACTTTTGGAATTTTTCTTTGCTAGGATATTTGTTTTCAGCCAGGAACTTAACCATTTCTTTATCCCCTATCAATGGCATATCATCAGGCTCCTCATCTTGGGTTTCTAAAACAACATACCTGTTGGCAGTTTTCTTATTTATTTCAATTATTTCTTTTGGCACATTCCATTTGCTTGCTTTTCCTGCAACTTGATTATTATTATTATTATTCTGGAATCCCTTGTGTTTCTGTTGGTTTTTCTTCTTTCTATTAACAACCTCAGTGAATTCACTTTCCTTTGTAGGATTAGTATTATATTTGTTATCAACAATTTCTTCATCTGTTTTTGGTCTCATTTTGCATTGATGATAGTTGTGCCCGATTACCTTGCAATGTGAACATATTTCTGGTTTCCAAACATATTCAACCTTCACATTTTTTATGCCTTTAACCTTGTTTTCCCCATCTCTGTATTGGATTTCAATTTTATCCTTATATCCTTTATTAACATCCACTTCTACTAATACTCTAGCAAAATCCATCTTGCCAGTGCCATTTTGACAGATATTAGCAGTCATGTTATCCATAATCAAAGGATTTCCAAGGCTACTAGCAATCGCACTTAGCCCTTTTTTACTCCAAGCTTCAACTGGCACATTCATTAATTTGATCCAAAGGGGAATCTTGGTTGGTTCAATTTTCACCATCCCTATCTCAGGGTTCCATCTTTGCACTATCAGAGGTTTGTTATTCACCATCCATGCCAACTTTATTATGGCTACATGCCAACTTTTACTCAACCATTTTTGACAATTAAAATATGTCATTCCCGGCACTTACTCTTTTCCACCTATGTTCCGTTTATTAGTTTTAAGACATCACTATACCTTTAATCATTCTTTTCTTCACCCTTTACGTATATTAACATGACATTACTTATCCGGATTCCTGCCGGATACTCAAGTTTCATTCCAAGGTTTCTATTTCCAAAATTTCCATCCTTACTACAATTCTTACCAAAACTTAGTACTTCATTGTACTACCATCCCTTTGTCGAAAACATTTACCGTCCCCGCGGTTCATCTTTTGATACTATATAATATTATCACCCCTCGTATCCTCACTACATGTGACACATCTGTTGTCACTCCTTCCCAATATACATTTCCATACACATAACTAACCGGAAAGACTATTCTCAAAAATAATTATCCACACCATACAACTTATCTCCAATTTCTATAACCACCAATTCGTGCGACAACTCAACATTTAAGCTATAATCACATAATACCTTGGCTTGGTGCATACCCAACCAATCCATAACGATAATCACATCAAAAGCCTTCTTTCTCATGGGCAATAAATCGACTTTAAACTTTTCCCCATCTATTTCTAACTCACAACTTCTATAAACACATTCGACTGTTAAGATTTTCCCATCGGCTACCTTTATTTCATATTTTTCATCTAACAACATCGGGCGGCACATTTAACTTTCTACCAAACTCATGAGACCCAAACGAATAAGTAGAACCCGAATCAAATAATATAGAAGTTGTTATGGAGTTAATGAATAAAGTACCTGATACCACATCGTGCGCCTCTTTTGCCTCCTCTGAGTTGGAAAGAACGCCCCTCCACTTTAGCCGGTTCCACCTTCTTTTGGGCCGTGGACACCATTGGCTCGGTTCCCTTTTTCGGGCATACATTGCTATAGTGTCCCATCTCGTGACATGAGTAACACTCTACCTCGGAAAACGCCTTGGTTCTACAATCTCGGGCCATATGCGCCATCTTGCCACAATTGTAGCACGCCTTCGAATCTCCTCGGCATTCGCCGACATGGTTCTTCACGCATCTCTTGCACGGGGTAACGCTTCCTTGCTTGGAGAAATTTGATGTGAACTTCCCCTTTATGGAAGTTCCCGAGCCACTCTCGGCTTTCCTTTTATCGTTCACATGGGCCTTCTCGGCATTCCTCGTCGCATTTACCTCTTCCACTCCCCGGGCGGTACCAATGCCCTCATCGAGTGTGACCGCTCTCTTTACCTCCAATTGGTAATCCCAAGGTAGCCCACAAGTATATCGGACTACCCTCGATCTTTCCTCAAAATAAGTTCTTGCAACAAACGGGAGCAATCCCGTGAACTCCCTTGAGTACTCCTCAACCGACCTATCACCCTTCTTTAGGGTTACAAACCTCTCAGGCATCTTTTCCAAATCCCTTTCGGGGCAAAACTTTCTCTTCAACCTCGTGGTAAAGTCATCCCATGACATCTTCTTCACCACCTCCCTTCTGAGGGTTTCATAAACAATATCCCACCATACCATAGCATCTTCTTTCAACAATTGTGACGCATACGTCACCATATCGGCTTTCTTACATTTGCTACTTCCGATGACCCTTTCGGTCTCTCGGATCCACCTCATAGTACACGTTTGGCTTACAAGCCATGAAAGACTTAAAATAACAACCATCTTTTTCATCGGGCCTTGCCCTAGCATCCCCACCACCACCACCGGTTGAGGACTTATCCTCTCGGGTACCACTACCCCCGGCTCTCTCATCCGATCTACCTTCGGATTCACGATCACTTCCCGACTTTTTACGGTTTCTCATAATACGGTGCACTTCTCCGGCCACCATCCCTTTGACTTGATCAATGATAGTTTGAAGGTCCGACATGGTCACCGGAGTCTTATTAGCTCCGACACCCGACTCATCATGCATCGACGGTTGACTTCCTTTTTCAACCACAATGTTAACACGGGGTATTTCATCCCCTTGATCTTGTGGAGCCTTTCCACTTCTACGTGTGTTCACCATTTTCTTTCGTTCAAGACTATACGAAAGACATTAAACATTTAGTACCTTATGTACAATCTATTAGTCTCATAAGACTCACACTTCATATCCATATTAACTTTCATAGTTATAACATCTTCTATAGGTCCCCTAGGTTCAACCCTAGACTTAACATAAAGTCTCAAGGTTAACCTATGATCTCAAGGAATCTTACATTCCTAATGCTACAGTCTAAGACTAGGATGACCATCTAACCTAATTCACTTAAACAGTAGCTCTGATACCAAGTTGTAACACCTCAATTTTTAAAACAAAACATTTGCCAAAACATATCATTTTATAAATAGAAGAACCGGTCCAATCTATACGGATTTACAAAAACCTTTGGTATGAAATCAGAGTATAAAGTTTCGGTGTTACAAAATATATCAAAACCAAAGCTAAGCATAAATCCACTCTAATGTTCTTCTATTCTAGGCCCCGCATATCTCTATCTATGCGTACCTATATCTTCGATCCCGAACCTCAGTACATAGAAAAAACAACAAGGAGTACGTGAGACACAAAAATGTCTCGTGAGCTACATGGGTTTAGACCCCGATAAAACAAACAAGTATCACATTATATATAAACATATATATGTATATATATACATCTCGTCATCATATGTCTAGTCACCCTATTGTGACCCTATCATTCTTGCCTCCCTAGCAAATCTATCTAGTTATCCGGAACATCTCCAAATAACCCGTCATCTCACGTACTTATTAATCGGGGATCCCCCGCCTTAATAAGCCTTATGATAACGGCAAGAGGGAATCGCCCAATCTACCGTTACCCGACTTCTAGCCGGATCATGTCCGGTTAGCAAGACTCCTATCACACTATGGTCCATGGGTCGACGCCCAATCCGCCCATCCAAGGTGATCGGGGATCCCCCGAATCACCGCCAATCTATCGCTCATCATAACTTCTCGAGTTATTCCATCTAAGCCCTTGGCTATATCATTAATCATCAAACAAGTTAGTTTTAATATTCATAATAATATATAACTAACTCTACATACTAATAGTCTACACAATTAAGCAAATAGACCAAACACACATATAAAATATTTCAATGGCTATGTACCCAGTAAAGTCCACACGTACTCACCTTAGCAATAAAATGCTCCAACCGTATTCTTTCCGCCAATTTCCTTGCTCCAACAATCAATCAACTTTCCAAGACTTCACCAAAAGCCTAACACAACAATCACAAGATGTTCAACATCACATCCTACTAATAATGTATCCATTACCCTCTTGATACCATTAACTAACACTTTCCCCCAATTATGGTGATTTACCAAACCCTAGGTTTAACCAACCCTTAAGATTCTTACAAATCATAATCATACACTTATTCCCTTTGTTAAAATATCATCTATTAAGTGTATACATCACATATATCACCATAACCCAAAACCCCAAGAACTAGGGTTTCAAACTCATACATCAAAATACATAGATCTTAAGCTACAAAGATCAAAGAGTGAAGATATACCTTTAATCTTCAACTAGGAGTGAAATCTACCAAAGATTTGTGAAGGAATCATCCACAATCAGCCCTCAAGCTCGAAAATCGCCAAAGGAAGAAACTAGGGTTTGCACATGCTATTAATGAGCCAAAACCCGACTTTAATGCTGCATGCAGGAGTTCACGATCGCGAAGAAGTTCGCGCCGTGAACTTCCCCGGTCGTGAACTCTTCCCGTTCGGTAACTAGGCGTGAACGTCGATCGGCCAAAAACCACCATCCCCTAAAAGAAGTTCACGATCGTGAACTAAAGTTCACGCCATGAACTTCGCTTGGCAGCAGGGCTGCACTTTTCGGTCTTCGTCTCGACCCGGTTTCGTCCATAACTTTCTCATACGGTGTCCAAATGACACGAAACCAATTCCTACGTTCATTAAATGATTTATCCTTATTTATCATATTTTTTTATAATTTATTTAACACAAAATTCGGGTCGTTACAATGCGATTCACACAAAAGAGTAAACAACAATTTTGGATTTGTAATTATTGTGTTAATTAAAGCCTTTAAACAAATTGCTTTACATCCTCGGCAGTTTATAAGGATGCTTTTTATCTACACCAATCAATGGCTGCTTTTCATCTTCGGCGGTTACATTCAAGATTTATTACGATAATAAATGGTACATCAAAACATCAATATTATGGTTGCTTTTCATATTTGGCAGTTACACTGAAGATTTATTCAATTCAGGCTAATAAATGCTACGTTAAACTTGAAACTCGTTTTTTTATTATATAATATAAACAAAAAATTGCTCCAGTGAGACACAACCTGCATAAAAAGAATTTAGAATAAATAAATAAATAAGACGATTTTGATTTATATTATACTACTATTTAAGAAGAAGTGGAATATTGAAAAAAAATCTCAATAATTTAGTAAGAAATATCACCCAAATAGCTCGTGTAGTAGCAAAATCTTTTTATCATGTGGTGCTCCAAGAATGCGATTCACACAAAAGAGTAAACAACGATTTTGGATTTGTAATTATTGTGTTAATTAAAGCCTTTAAATAAATTGCTTTTCATCCTCGGTAGTTTATAAGGCTGCTTTTTATCTACAGCAATCAATGGCTGCTTTTCATTTTCGGCGGTTACATTCAAGATTTATTACGATAATAAATGGTACATCAAAACATCAATTTTATGGTTGCTTTTCGTATTTGGCAGTTACACTGAAGATTTATTCAATTCAAGCTAATAAATAATACGTTAAACTTGAAACTCATTTTTTTTATTATATATAGATACGTCAATACTTTAATTTTGCACATTTAGTAATTAGTATAGCATCCATTACAGGCTCATTGTGGTTATGATGTGCGCCAAAGTATTTTTGGCGGCTTCAAACCTCAACAAATGACACCTGCAATTGCGCCTAAAGTTCCGGCACCAACTGTTTAAAGCCAGTTAAACAATATTTTCTTTAAAAAAAAATTATAATTGATTTGTATTTTTTTTTGTGGGGTTCTAAATAGATGTTATATAAATGTTATACAGTTAAGAAAAATTTGAGGTAGGTATTAAAGCAATGTTATGAAGTCATTTTGGCTTTAACATAACTTTAACAAATCCCACATAACTTAGCGCTCTTAGTTAAATAATTTTGTTATGTTTTTTAGTCGTTGATCAGGAAATCCAACTTGTATATTTATATGCATAAGACACATTATTAATTTTGGCTAAAAATATTGATAGTCCTTTTCATTCTTATTAAAAAAGCAAATCAACCGGCCAACATTAAAGTTAAGAAGTTGTTATGATAAACTTAATAGATTAATATCACATAAGTAGTGAATGAATATATAAATAACTCAAACTAAAGGTTAGTTATTACAGTCTATCTATCTCTCTCTCTCTTTGTTGCAAAAAAACACAGAAGATGGAAACAGTGGGTAAAGCTATAATCGCAATTCTCGTAGCTGTGATAGTGAGGTGGGGATGGAAATTACTAAATTGGGGATGGTTGAAGCCAAAGAAGCTTGAGAAATGGTTGAGAAATGAAGGGTATAAAGGTAACTCACACAAGCTTATAACAGGTGACATGAAAGAACTGACAACAATGATGAAGGAAGCTAAATCAAAACCTATTCCAATCACCCATGATATCAATTCATATATTCTCCCCTTTGATCATCACCAAATTCGGTATTAATTAATTTATTTTTTCTCTATATTTTGTTTTATTAATTTTCATGAAGCCAAAGCATAATATATTGCCAAAATTTAATGCAAAATCACCTAACAATCCATAGTAACGATTAATTAAGTTATGTGTTATGGTGATTTAATAGGTGAAAAATCATTTGTGTGGTACGGGCCAAGCCAGAGGATCTATACTAGGTATCCAAAAGCCTCCGGAGCCACTTCACGATAGCATCTTTGACAGGCTACTTATCGCCGAGGGTCATAAATGGTCCAAACATCGCAAAATAATCGATCCGGTTTTTAATCTTCAAAATCTCAAGGTTGGTACGTTTTAGTTCCATTGTTTTGATTAAATGTGCCAAATAGACGTTTGGGTGGGTAGTAGGGCCGACCCAAGGGTGTTCCACATGCTCATGTGAGCAGGACTTAACAAAATAAGGTACTTTAATATTTTTCTTGCATATGTATTAGCCTAAGTTCATCAAATAAATGCAAAAAAGTTGTGTTATTATCAATCAAATTTGTGCATACATTTTTTTTAAATTTTCGCTCGCTTAAGTTTTATAACATCTTTCAAAAATGTAACAGGCTACCAAAAGTTCTGAAACCGGCCCTCCAAAAGCTCCGGACTAGTCCTGGTGGGTAGACTTATAAACATATTTTTCTTTCTAAATTTCTTAATTAATTTATCACATGTTATAAGTTAGTTATCTACTAATAACCATCACTTTCTATATATTTCATCGGCTTTCATATTTTTAAAATTTTACCGTCTAATGTGTAACTCTAGGTGAACTCATTTCCGGTTAATTGTATAAAATCTAATACACTTTAGGGTTTGATATATGCATAGATCATGTTCGGCGATCTACTCGAGCTGTAGCGATATGGTCCATATATAACACCGCAAAATTTAGAAAGCGTTTTTTTTAAATGCCCGAAGGCGATTAGGTTATCCTCCAGGTTAGTTTAGTTTAGTTTAGTTTAGTTTACAAACAAGGTCCCACAATAAGCTTCCAAAATGAACATTGCTTAAACAATACAATAACGGTGTCACTTAAACGACATGGCTCACTTTACAAACACAACCCATTGAGCTTGGTCAGTCATCCCGACCAAAGCACCGATCAACCTGAAAAGATTCAACGAGGGAGGGATTAGCACAAAGCTAAGTGAATGAATATAAACTACAAATTATGCAAAGCTCAACAAGCAAGCACCAACATCTCTACGATTGTTACTCCTCGTAACCGCTTAACCGTTGTTCCACTGAATCACTGTTCCACCGAACCAGTAACCGCTAACTGTCTAATCACTAAACACGGAAGTAACTCTACATCTCCGCCTACTAACCTCGGAAGTAGATTCTACATCTCCGATTGCTAACACGGAAGTTATAAAACATCTCCGAGTTGGGTAAACACTATCACTAAGGAACGGTGGCTTTGCGGGCCTTAAACCGTGGTTGGCCAGAACCACAGTAACCGTTGGCGCTTCGTATCCAACACCCCGGGCAACTCCCTCCCCTTAACCATGTAACGCATACAGGTAAGGTCGGATACCCTATTAGTCGATACCCTTTGCCCAACCGTTATCCATCCGACGCTGACCTCTTACCTATCCTCGATTTCCACTAACCGAGTTATTGCTACCAATCAAGCAAAACCTTTCCATCTATGTGCACATATCCTATTTCGTCTAACCCGATCGAACATGTACCAAACAAGCAAACTGTCAAGATTCGCGCCCGAAAACGACCCGAAAAAACCTGAAATCTGAAGTTCACGATCGTGAACAATAGTTCACGAACGTGAACTAGAGTTCACGCTGTGAACTAGAATAAATAAATAAATAAGACGATTTTGATTTATATTATACTACTATTTAAGAAGAAGTTGAATATTGAAAAAAACTTCTCAATAATTTAGCAAGAAATATCACCCAAATAGCTCGTGTAGTAGCAAAATCTCTTTATCATGTGGTGCTCCAAGAATGCGTGTAACATTTCAATTTTTAAAACAAAATATTTGCCAAAACATATCATTTTATAAATAGAAGAACCGTTCCAATCTATACGGATTTACAAAAACCTTTGGTATGAAATCAGAGTATAAAGTTTCGGTGTTACAAAATATATCAAAACCAAAGCTAAGCATAAATCTACTCTAATGTTCTTCTATTCTAGACCCCGCATATCTCTATCCATGAGTACCTATATCTTCGATCCCGAACCTGAGTACATAGCAAAAACAGCAAGGAGTACGTGAGACACAAAAATGTCTCGTGAGCTACATGGGTTTAGACCCCGATAAAACAAACAAGTATCACATTATATATATATATATATATATATATATATATATATATATATATATATATATATATATATATATATATATATATATATATATATATATATATATAGAAGTGTGATCCTGTGAGGACTCTTTTTTCGGTGAGTACTCGCGAGGACACCTCATAAAAATTTCAAAAAACTCCGAAAAAAATATATATAACCCACCATGATTATTACTACATTTGACAAGAAAAAATTTAAAAAAAAAATTATGATCCACTTTTTTTAGCGAATCATAACAATGATCCAGATTTTTTTTGTGTATCATTATTATGATCCATATTTTTTTTTTTGGATCATTTTTGGAATTTTTTTTTTTGGATCTTATACATAGCGATTTTAATGTTTAAAAAAGGAATTTTTTGAAAAAAGTTTGTTTTGGATCATTTTTAGAGTTTTTTTTGGAGTCCTCACAGTCCTCGCGAGGAAAAGAGTCCTCACCGGATCCGGACCATATATATATATATATATATATATATATATATATACATCTCATCATCATATGTCTAGTCACCCTATTGTGACCCTATCATTCTTGCCTCCCTAGCAAGTCTATCTAGTTATCCGGAATATCTCCAAATAACCCGTCATCTCACGTACTTAATAATCGGGGATCCCCCGCCTTAATAAGCCTTATGATAACGGCAAGAGGGAACCCAATATACCGTTACCCGACTTCTAGCCGGATCATGTCCGGTTAGCAAGCATCCTATCACATGATGGTCCATGGGTCAACGCCCAATCCGCCCCATCCAAGGTGATCGGGGATCCCCCGAATCACCGCCAATCTATCGCTCATCATAACTTCTCGAGTTATTCCATCTAAGCACTTGGCTATATCATTAATAATCAAACAAGTTAGTTTTAATATTCATAATAATATCCAAGACAAAACCTTATAATTATTGGTTATATATTGCAAATCTCTAAATTTAAAGGGTCTATATAGTAAATATTAAACTTACATCATGGCCTTTTTTAGGCTTTATAATTTAATCCGGTTCAACCGGTCCGACCGTTTTTTAGCCATTAGTCGGTCCGGTTCAAAATCCGGGTTTTAAAACATTGCTCCTGTGAGACACAACCTGCATAAAAGAATTTAGAATAAATAAATAAGACGATTTTGATTTATATTATACTACTATTTAAGAAGAAGTTGAATATTGAAAAAAACTTCTCAATAATTTAGCAAGAAATATCACCCAAATAGCTCGTGTAGTAGCAAAATCTCTTTATCATGTGGTGCTCCAAGAATGCGTGTAACATTTCAATTTTTAAAACAAAATATTTGCCAAAACATATCATTTTATAAATAGAAGAACCGTTCCAATCTATACGGATTTACAAAAACCTTTGGTATGAAATCAGAGTATAAAGTTTCGGTGTTACAAAATATATCAAAACCAAAGCTAAGCATAAATCTACTCTAATGTTCTTCTATTCTAGACCCCGCATATCTCTATCCATGAGTACCTATATCTTCGATCCCGAACCTGAGTACATAGCAAAAACAACAAGGAGTACGTGAGACACAAAAATGTCTCGTGAGCTACATGGGTTTAGACCCCGATAAAACAAACAAGTATCACATTATATATATATATATATATATATATATATATATATATATATATATATATATATATATATATATATATATATATATATATATATATAGAAGTGTGATCCTGTGAGGACTCTTTTTTCGGTGAGGACTCGCGAGGACACCTCATAAAAATTTCAAAAAACTCCGGAAAAAATATATATAACCCACCATGATTATTACTACATTTGACAAAAAAAAATTTTAAAAAAAAATTATGATCCACTTTTTTTAGCGAATCATAACAATGATCCAGATTTTTTTTGTGGATCATTATTATGATCCATATTTTTTTTTTGGATCATTTTTGGAATTTTTTTTGGATCTTATACATAGCGATTTTAATGTTTAAAAAAGGAATTTTTTGAAAAAAGTTTGTTTTGGATCATTTTTAGAGTTTTTTTTGGAGTCCTCACAGTCCTCGCGAGGAAAAGAGTCCTCACCGGATCCGGACTATATATATATATATATATATATATATATATATATATATATATATATATATATATATACATCTCGTCATCATATGTCTAGTCACCCTATTGTGACCCTATCATTCTTGCCTCCCTAGCAAGTCTATCTAGTTATCCGGAATATCTCCAAATAACCCGTCATCTCACGTACTTAATAATCGGGGATCCCCCGCCTTAATAAGCCTTATGATAACGGCAAGAGGGAACCCAATCTACCGTTACCCGACTTCTAGCCGGATCATGTCCGGTTAGCAAGCATCCTATCACATGATGGTCCATGGGTCAACGCCCAATCCGCCCCATCCAAGGTGATCGGGGATCCCCCGAATCACCGCCAATCTATCGCTCATCATAACTTCTCGAGTTATTCCATCTAAGCACTTGGCTATATCATTAATAATCAAACAAGTTAGTTTTAATATTCATAATAATATATAACTAACTCTACATACTAATAGTCTACACAATTAAGCAAATACTAAACACACATATAAAATATTTCAATGGCTATGTACCCAGTAAAGTCCACACGTACTCACATTAGCAATAAAATGCTCCAACCGTATTCTTTCCGCCAATTTCCTTGCTCCAACAATCAATCAACTTTCCAAGACTTCACCAAAAGCCTAATACAACAATCACAAGATGTTCAACATCACATCCTACTAATAATGTATCCATTACCCTCTAGATACCATTAACTAAAACTTTCCCCCAATTATGGTGATTTACCAAACCCTAGGTTTAACCAACCCTTAAGATTCTTACAAATTATAATCATACACTTGTTCCCTTTGTTAAAATACCATTTGATTAAGTGTATGCATCACTTATATCACCATAACCCAAAACCCCAAGAACTAGGGTTTCAAACCCATACATCAAAATACATAGATCTTAAGCTACAAAGATCAAAGAGTGAAGATATACCTTTAATCTTCAACTAGGAGTGAAATCTACCAAAGATTTGTAAAGGAATCGTCCACAATCAGCCCTCAAGCTCGAAAATCGCCAAAGGAAGAAACTAAGGTTTGCGCATGCCATTAATGAGCCAAAACCCGACTTTAATGCTGCTTGCAGGAGTTCACGATCGCGAAGAAGTTCGCACCGTGAACTTCCCCGGTCGTGAACTCTTCCCGTTCGGTAACTAGGCGTGAACGTCGATCGGCCAAAAACCACCATCCCCTGAAAGGAGTTCACGATCGTGAACTAAAGTTCACGCCGTGAACTTCGCTTGGCAGCAGGGCTGCACTTTTCGGTCTTCGTCTCGACCCGGTTTCGTCCATAACTTTCTCATACGGTGTCCAAATGACACGAAACCAATTCCTACATTCTTTAAATGATTTATCATGATTTATCATATTTTTCCATAATTTATTTAACACAAAATTCGGGTCGTTACAACTGTTCACCCCTTAAAAGGATTCCGTCCTCGGAATCACTAGAAATTTTCAATTCACATTCGATCGAGCATTTCGGTTTCATTCCTTTGTGATTATTACCATCAACCTTTTCCCATTCCAATTTAGTCGACAATATGTATTTAAACATTCACTTAACCCCGTTATACTCGGACGGGTCAAAAATCATTCTTAAGCCTTTAATACCCAAACGGGTCAGAATTGCACAATTTGACCATAACACTTTAAAACCTTTAATCAAACCCGCTATACACATAGAAACTATATGACCAGATGTCGTCTAATCTTTGACTTAAGCACAAGGTCAACTATACTCTTACAATTTCTTTACTAGCTAAAGGTCTCATTAACCATCATTTCCATTATGGTTCAACAACCATCATACGCCCGATTCCCAAATTCAACTCGGAATTACCCAACGGTTCAAAGTCGCATGATTCAACTATAACTCTTTAATTTATTTCATTAACCTTTTCACATACACACATTTAATACATTATGCTCTCATCATTCACGAGTCATTCAAAACGAGAGTCAAAGCCCATCTTTGACCAAGTCAACTAACCACTAGTTGACTAATTTTGACTTTTGCCTAAAGTCAACAATACTCTTCCAATTAACTAATTCCGCACTCACGGGATACCATTCTCAAGTTACCACTTCCGGTTCTACCCATTATTGTTTCATTAACCATCGTTCATGTTTCCAAAATTTCCAATCTTTCCAACCTCCCCAAGTTGTCACCTTTCCCTAAGGTCACATCAATCCTTACCGTTTCTTAACCTTCATTTGTCATTTATACTTTTACTTAGTATCATTTTAATCATCCTTGCATCACATTGACCATTTCATAACTTTCATTCTCAATTACCGACATTAGAGCCTCTGCCGCATCACATTCCAAAATTTCACACAATTTACCATATCTTGGTTACCAATAACAACTGCTTTCTAAAAGCATCCCATTCTCACATTCTAAAAGTCGTAGGCATCCCCTACCCATACATGCCTAATGCAACCCGCATTATCAATCAGTTTGCTCCTTTGTCATATAATCATAGTATTAATACTTAACCATACGGTTCTATATACGCACATTATAAACACCATACACGGTCACATCATATCGAGCCTCAACTATCACGTCAAGATGATTGGAAAGCCTCCAATCCATCAAGATCTCAAACCGTCACAACGATCGGAACGCCTCCAATCCATGGTGACTCACACAATCTCGTTAACCGGAAAGCCTCCGATTACGGAATGGAATCATTGGGATTCGCCCAACCGATTCCAACCCAAAATCATAGTAGCCGGGGATCCCCCGAACTAATCACATCCTTTCTTTCTTATCCTATCTTGCATACTACACTAGTATACACCTTTTCACATCAGGAACTCTACCACCATCTTACACGTTTAATCGTCTATTTATTCACCATGCAATTTAGCATATTTCCCATAATATCACGTTATCATTTTCTTTCGTATTCCACACATTTCCCATTGGTCACTACTTAACACGTTTCCTATAACATTACTTTTCCATTATCATACGCCTTCAAGGCCATCGCATAACGCACATGCATTGTATCCCGTGGGTATACCAATAGAATCTCTGATTACCATTTACCGTTTCACTTACACATTAGTCACTCTTAACCAGTCCATTTCCTTATTACCGATTTCCAAACCTCTTGTCACCACCGGGGTAACCACCAATCTATTCCTTTAACCATAGTTCACCGGTCAACCCGGTCATCTTTGAGTCAACCAATCGACTCTGGTCTACATTTGTAACCCATGACTTGGCACCCATTAGTCCAACAATCCATGTTCTTGTCTTTGTACATCGCGATACTTTGAAATATTTATTTCTCACTCGTAGTCTTACGCACACTATGTCATATTCTATCACATCATTATTATGACATTTTTCCAATAATCATCATCTTACTCTTAATATCGAATCAATCATCCCTGTCGCAAAACCTTTTTTTTTTTTTGCAAAAAAAGGAAATCCCGGTCAGAGCTTCGGCATTGCCATCACCCCAACCAAAGGAACCCTGATATATATATATATATATATATATATATATATATATATATATATATATATATATATATATATATATATATATATATATAACAACAGAACATACAACCAGAATCCAACCAGGCCACATTGACCAAAACATCAGACAAACACAAAAAACTAAACAAAATAACATGCATTATACCAACATAAAACAGAAAACCAATTAACTATCCTTATAATGCATCTTAATCCCCCAATCATCAGCAACTTTGCTCACTTATTGGGATTTCTGTACTTGCAGGCTCATTAACTGCAATTTGATACTCTCTTTGATTCTATTCAATACAACATCAGGAAATATCATTCCTTTCCTTCCAGATATAGTACACACAAGCAACCATTCCAATTCTTCTTATAATGCTCCGAATGTTGTTATTGCAGTTATAAGAAGCCATACTAGTGACAATATTTGTCCAAACATCAGGACAATTTGCAGCATAGATCAGCCTTTTCAATTGAGACCAAACTTTGTTAGAAAATTCACAGCTGAAAAAGAGATGGTCATGGGAATCATGACAACTTCCACACAAGGCACATAACATATTGTTATTAGTATGCCACTTCATCAAACGATCTTGAGTTTGCAGCCTCCCCCTAGCTGCAAGCCACATAACAAAGGCATGTCTGGGCAATCCTTGGGAAAACCAGATAAACTTCCACCAGTTAACAGAATTATGCCTGGTAGTTATACTATCCCACACATTCCTGACTGAAAAATCCACCAGGCTTCCATTATGACTTTTCCATTTTACTTCATCTTTCAAATTATCCCTTAAGACAGGAACTGTAATGCTCATAATACTAGGGTATAATCTGTTCTACTCATCTGGCCATAACCAGCGATCATTGCATATCATGCTATTAACCGAAGCAGAATCACTCAGTCTAGCATTATATATGTGTCTTTTCTGAGTAATGTTGGTCAAGGGCCCAATATCAGTCCAATGATCATGCCAAACAGCAGTATCTTTCCCATCACCAAGGATATGTATGACTTGGTTCCTCATTTTGTCCTTCAACCCAAGAAGGGATTTCCACATCCAACTATCATTAGGTTTATGACTGACATCCCATATATTTCTACCTTTTAATTTCACCAAGTTGACCCATTGAACCCATAAAGATTTTTTTTTGACCACAATGTTCCAAATGTGCTTGCACATCAAAGCTTCATTCCAAGGACTAAGCAATTTGATCCCTAAACCACCTTGATCTTTAGGGCAACAAACTATTTTCCAAGCCACTTTAGCATTACCCTTTTTATCATCACCTTGAGACCAAAGAAAATTCTTAAGAAGTTTCTCAATATCCTTAATAACAGTTTTTGGAAGAACAAAAGCTGAAGCCCAATATATATGAATAGAAGCAAGGACTGAGGTGATTAGCTGCAATTTGCCCGCAAAAGAGTGGAATTTATGCCTCCAATTTTTAGTTTGATTTCTTATTCTATCAATTAACTGTTTGCAATTAGTAATTCCAAATTTTTTTTTATCAATAAGAGGAATACCTAAGTACCTCATGGGTAATTTCCCAATATTGAAAGGAAGCTCTTCTATAATTTTCTGCTTCTCCACATCATGAATATTGCAACAAAAAATGGTACTTTTACCAATATTCTGAATTAACCCTGAAACTTTACTGAATTCCATTAAAGCCCCCTTGATTATTTTAAAAGATTTGATATCACCATGACTAAGAACCAATAAATCATCAGCAAAGCAGAGGTGAGTAAGTTTTAGCTCTTTACAGCCTTTATGATATTTAAAACCAGGGTTTTCCTTGATCTTCCTTTTCAGAATTAGTGTAAACAGCTCCATAACCAAAGTAAAAAGATATGGGGAAATGGGATCACCTTGTCTTAGACCCCTCCCACTTTTAAAGTACCCATGTTTCTCACAATTAACACATATAGAGAAGGAAGCTGTGGTGACCTCTGTCATTATCCACCTCACCTTTTTGGGATGGAATCCAAACTGCACCAGAATATGCTTTAAGAAATCCCAATTGACAGTGTCATATGCTTTAGCTATGTCAATTTTTAGAGCACATCTCTTAGGCCCATTCTTTCTTTTATACCCCTTCATTAGCTCTTGGGTATTATCATGAATAATTCTGCCCGGAATAAAAGCACTCTGGTTAATATTTACCAGCTTGTTTAGACCGTCCTTGATTCTGTTGGTGAGAATTTTGCTTATGCATTCATAAATCACATTGCAGCATGCTGTAGGTCTAAAATCAGACACTTTTTCAGGGCTTGGCACTTTAGGGATAAGAGATATAATCGTAGCATTAATTTCTCCTAATAATTTCCCTTTTATGAAGATATCTTTAACAGCCTTGCAACACATCTGGGCCAACAATACTCCAGGCTTTTTTAAAGAAGGCTGATGTATAGCCATCTGGGCCAGGGGCCTTGTTTTCATCTATATCAAAAAAAGAGTTCTTAATTTCCTCATCTGTCACTTCCTGAACCATCATATCAGCCTCCTCCTGACTTAATTTCTGAGAGAATAGAGTCTCAGTATTAGAAATTGGCTTAGCGTTATCTTTAGCGCTTAAAAAATGTTGAAAATGTTTAACAAATTGTTCAGGAATGCATTGACCCTCAAAACTGGCACCACTTTCATTGCAAATCTGCATAATTCTGTTCTTCTACTTTCTGCTTTTGATGGACTGATGAAAAAATTTAGAATTCTTATCACCATCCCTCATCCATGTGATTTTAGAATTTTGAAAAAGTAATTGTTCTTCTTCAGTAATCACCTCATTATATTCAGTCAAAAGATCAGAAACCTCACCCTTAATCTGCATATTATCAGGCTGCAACTCCATTCTGATCTGGGCATCTTTTAACTTTTCTATACACTTCTCAACTGCTTCATAGAGATTACCTTTTTCCCAGCTAAGCTGTTTCATCATATGTTTAATGGCTTTCAACCTCTTAACCAAGATATACATTTTTGTACCATTTATCTTTTCAAACCAACCATTCTGAACTTTTGGCAGAAAATCTTTTTTCCTAGTAATGAAATTAGAGAATCTAAAATTCTTAGCTCTCTTAGGAATAATACCATTCAACAACAAAATAACAGGGCTATGATCAGAGGTGATAAACGGCTTAAATTGAAGGTATGCATTTCCATATGAGGCTGTAAATTGGTTATTTGCCAAACCTCTATCCAGTTTTTTCATTATACTAGTGCAAGGCTTCTTAGGGCATTTTATCCATGTGAAGAAAAGGCCCGAGCTACATATATCCTCTACTTCTATATTATTAACACAATCATTGAAATCGTGCATATCATTGGTGATCATAGAACTGCCAGCAGAATGTTCAGCGCATTTTAAGGTGACATTAAAGTCACCCGTTAAAATACAAGGATGATTATTAGCAACACTCTTAGCCATCATTAAATCTTTCCATAACAACTTCCTTTCTCTACCATGATTAGCAGCATATATGAAGTTGCAGAAAATAATATTCTTGTTATGAATAACTTCCATAACACACAAGATAGTTTGTCTGGACATGTATAGAGGAGTAATTTTGACCACATCCTTATTCCATCCCACAATAATTCTACATCCGTTCTTGCTAAAAGCAACATTGGATATCCAATCCCAACCGCCCATAGTTTTATCAACTACATTTTTTAACTTTTCCTCCTTAATATGACTTTCCAAAATAGCACAAACCTGCAATTTTTCAGAATTTATAAACTTTCGAACTTCCTGCTATTTTCTTCCTTGATTCATGCTTCTAATATTCCATGTAGCTACTTTTAAATCCATAGAAAAAAACTGGGCAGACTAACTTACTGTTCATTTAGAACAGTACCATCCTTCCCTACCAGTTCGTTATCCACCATGAGTTTAGCATTCCCGAATTTCCCCTTCAACACATCCTCATTTGATTCATCCTCTTTTTCTGTTTCAACATGTTTTCCAGCTTCCCATCTTTTTTTTAAAATAATCCTGCATTTTAGAAGGCCACTTTTGGAATTTTTCTTTGCTAGGATATTTGTTTTCAGCCAGGAACTTAACCATTTCTTTATCCCCTATCAATGGCATATCATCATGCTCCTCATCTTGGGTTTCTAAAACAACATACCTGTTGGCAGTTTTCTTATTTATTTCAATTATTTCTTTTGGCACATTCCATTTGCTTGCTTTTCCTGCAACTTGATTATTATTATTATTATTCTGGAATCCCTTGTGTTTCTGTTGGTTTTTCTTCTTTCTATTAACAACCTCAGTGAATTCACTTTCCTTTGTAGGATTAGTATTATATTTGTTATCAACAATTTCTTCATCTGTTTTTGGTCTCATTTTGCATTGATGATAGTTGTGCCCGATTACCTTGCAATGTGAACATATTTCTGGTTTCCAAACATATTCAACCTTCACATTTTTTATGCCTTTAACCTTGTTTTCCCCATCTCTGTATTGGATTTCAATTTTATCCTTATATCCTTTATTAACATCCACTTCTACTAATACTCTAGCAAAATCCATCTTGCCAGTGCCATTTTGACAGATATTAGCAGTCATGTTATCCATAATCAAAGGATTTCCAAGGCTACTAGCAATCGCACTTAGCCCTTTTTTACTCCAAGCTTCAACTGGCACATTCATTAATTTGATCCAAAGGGGAATCTTGGTTGGTTCAATTTTCACCATCCCTATCTCAGGGTTCCATCTTTGCACTATCAGAGGTTTGTTATTCACCATCCATGCCAACTTTATTATGGCTACATGCCAACTTTTACTCAACCATTTTTGACAATTAAAATATGTCATTCCCGGCACTTACTCTTTTCCACCTATGTTCCGTTTATTAGTTTTAAGACATCACTATACCTTTAATCATTCTTTTCTTCACCCTTTACGTATATTAACATGACATTACTTATCCGGATTCCTGCCGGATACTCAAGTTTCATTCCAAGGTTTCTATTTCCAAAATTTCCATCCTTACTACAATTCTTACCAAAACTTAGTACTTCATTGTACTACCATCCCTTTGTCGAAAACATTTACCGTCCCCGCGGTTCATCTTTTGATACTATATAATATTATCACCCCTCGTATCCTCACTACATGTGACACATCTGTTGTCACTCCTTCCCAATATACATTTCCATACACATAACTAACCGGAAAGACTATTCTCAAAAATAATTATCCACACCATACAACTTATCTCCAATTTCTATAACCACCAATTCGTGCGACAACTCAACATTTAAGCTATAATCACATAATACCTTGGCTTGGTGCATACCCAACCAATCCATAACGATAATCACATCAAAAGCCTTCTTTCTCATGGGCAATAAATCGACTTTAAACTTTTCCCCATCTATTTCTAACTCACAACTTCTATAAACACATTCGACTGTTAAGATTTTCCCATTGGCTACCTTTATTTCATATTTTTCATCTAACAACATCGGGCGGCACATTTAACTTTCTACCAAACTCATGAGACACAAACGAATAAGTAGAACCCGAATCAAATAATATAGAAGTTGTTATGGAGTTAATGAATAAAGTACCTGATACCACATCGTGCGCCTCTTTTGCCTCCTCTGAGTTGGAAAGAACGCCCCTCCACTTTAGCCGGTTCCACCTTCTTTTGGGCTGTGGACACCATTGGCTCGGTTCCCTTTTTCGGGCATACATTGCTATAGTGTCCCATCTCGTGACATGAGTAACACTCTACCTCGGAAAACGCCTTGGTTCTACAATCTCGGGCCATATGCCCCATCTTGCCACAATTGTAGCACGCCTTCGAATCTCCTCGGCATTCGCCGACATGGTTCTTCACGCATCTCTTGCACGGGGTAACGCTTCCTTGCTTGGAGAAATTTGATGTGAACTTCCCCTTTATGGAAGTTCCCGAGCCACTCTCGGCTTTCCTTTTATCGTTCACATGGGCCTTCTCGGCATTCCTCGTCGCATTTACCTCTTCCACTCCCCGGGCGGTACCAATGCCCTCATCGAGTGTGACCGCTCTCTTTACCTCCAATTGGTAATCCCAAGGTAGCCCACAAGTATATCGGACTACCCTCGATCTTTCCTCAAAATAAGTTCTTGCAACAAACGGGAGCAATCCCGTGAACTCCCTTGAGTACTCCTCAACCGACCTATCACCCTTCTTTAGGGTTACAAACCTCTCAGGCATCTTTTCCAAATCCCTTTCGGGGCAAAACTTTCTCTTCAACCTCGTGGTAAAGTCATCCCATGACATCTTCTTCACCACCTCCCTTCTGAGGGTTTCATAAACAATATCCCACCATACCATAGCATCTTCTTTCAACAATTGTGACGCATACGTCACCATATCGGCTTTCTTACATTTGCTACTTCCGATGACCCTTTCGGTCTCTCGGATCCACCTCATAGTACACGTTTGGCTTACAAGCCATGAAAGACTTAAAATAACAACCATCTTTTTCATCGGGCCTTGCCCTAGCATCCCCACCACCACCACCGGTTGAGGACTTATCCTCTCGGGTACCACTACCCCCGGCTCTCTCATCCGATCTACCTTCGGATTCACGATCACTTCCCGACTTTTTACGGTTTCTCATAATACGGTGCACTTCTCCGGCCACCATCCCTTTGACTTGATCAATGATAGTTTGAAGGTCCGACATGGTCACCGGAGTCTTATTAGCTCCGACACCCGACTCATCATGCATCGACGGTTGACTTCCTTGTTCAACCACAACGTTAACACGGGGTATTTCATCCCCTTGATCTTGTGGAGCCTTTCCACTTCTACGTGTGTTCACCATTTTCTTTCGTTCAAGACTATACGAAAGACATTAAACATTTAGTACCTTATGTACAATCTACTAGTCTCATAAGACTCACACTTCATATCCATATTAACTTTCATAGTTATAACATCTTCTATAGGTCCCCTAGGTTCAACCCTAAACTTAACATAAAGTCTCAAGGTTAACCTATGATCTCAAGGAATCTTACATTCCTAATGCTACAGTCTAAGACTAGGATGACCATCCAACCTAATTCACTTAAACAGTAGCTCTGATACCAAGTTGTAACACCTCAATTTTTAAAACAAAACATTTGCCAAAACATATCATTTTATAAATAGAAGAACTGTTCCAATCTATACGGATTTACAAAAACCTTTGGTATGAAATCAGAGTATAAAGTTTCGGTGTTACAAAACATATCAAAACCAAAGCTAAGCATAAATCCACTCTAATGTTCTTCTATTCTAGGCCCCGCATATCTCTATCTATGCGTACCTATATCTTCGATCCCGAACCTCAGTACATAGAAAAAAAAACAAGGAGTACCTGAGACACAAAAATGTCTCGTGAGCTACATGGGTTTAGACCCCGATAAAACAAACAAGTATCACATTATATATAAACATATATATGTATATATATACATCTCGTCATCATATGTCTAGTCACCCTATTGTGACCCTATCATTCTTGCCTCCCTAGCAAATCTATCTAGTTATCCGGAACATCTCCAAATAACCCGTCATCTCACGTACTTATTAATCGGGGATCCCCCGCCTTAATAAGCCTTACGATAACGGCAAGAGGGAATCGCCCAATCTACCGTTACCCGACTTCTAGCCAGATCATGTCCGGTTAGCAAGACTCCTATCACACTATGGTCCATGGGTCGACGCCCAATCCGCCCATCCAAGGTGACCGGGGATCCCCCGAATCACCGCCAATCTATCGCTCATCATAACTTCTCGAGTTATTCCATCTAAGCCCTTGGCTATATCATTAATCATCAAACAAGTTAGTTTTAATATTCATAATAATATATAACTAACTCTACATACTAATAGTCTACACAATTAAGCAAATAGACCAAACACACATATAAAATATTTCAATGGCTATGTACCCAGTAAAGTCCACACGTACTCACCTTAGCAATAAAATGCTCCAACCGTATTCTTTCCGCCAATTTCCTTGCTCCAACAATCAATCAACTTTCCAAGACTTCACCAAAAGCCTAACACAACAATCACAAGATGTTCAACATCACATCCTACTAATAATGTATCCATTACCCTCTTGATACCATTAACTAACACTTTCCCCCAATTATGGTGATTTACCAAACCCTAGGTTTAACCAACCCTTAAGATTCTTACAAATCATAATCATACACTTATTCCCTTTGTTAAAATACCATCTATTAAGTGTATACATCACATATATCACCATAACCCAAAACCCCAAGAACTAGGGTTTCAAACTCATACATCAAAATACATAGATCTTAAGCTACAAAGATCAAAGAGTGAATATATACCTTTAATCTTCAACTAGGAGTGAAATCTACCAAAGATTTGTGAAGGAATCATCCACAATCAGCCCTCAAGCTCGAAAATCGCCAAAGGAAGAAACTAGGGTTTGCACATGCTATTAATGAGCCAAAACCCGACTTTAATGCTGCTTGCAGGAGTTCACGATCGCGAAGAAGTTCGCGCCGTGAACTTCCCCGGTCGTGAACTCTTCCCGTTCGGTAACTAGGCGTGAACGTCGATCGGCCAAAAACCACCATCCCCTAAAAGGAGTTCACGATCGTGAACTAAAGTTCACGCCATGAACTTCGCTTGGCAGCAGGGCTGCACTTTTCGGTCTTCGTCTCGACCCGGTTTCGTCCATAACTTTCTCATACGGTGTCCAAATGACACGAAACCAATTCCTACGTTCTTTAAATGATTTATCCTTATTTATCATATTTTTTTATAATTTATTTAACACAAAATTCGGGTCGTTACAATGCGATTCACACAAAAGAGTAAACAACAATTTTGGATTTGTAATTATTGTGTTAATTAAAGCCTTTAAACAAATTGCTTTCCATCCTCGGCAGTTTATAAGGATGCTTTTTATCTACACCAATCAATGGCTGCTTTTCATCTTCGGCGGTTACATTCAAGATTTATTACGATAATAAATGGTACATCAAAACATCAATATTATGGTTGCTTTTCATATTTGGCAGTTACACTGAAGATTTATTCAATTCAGGCTAATAAATGCTACGTTAAACTTGAAACTCGTTTTTTTATTATATAATATAAACAAAAAATTGCTCCAGTGAGACACAACCTGCATAAAAGAATTTAGAATAAATAAATAAATAAATAAGACGATTTTGATTTATATTATACTACTATTTAAGAAGAAGTGGAATATTGAAAAAAAAATCTCAATAATTTAGTAAGAAATATCACCCAAATAGCTCGTGTAGTAGCAAAATCTTTTTATCATGTGGTGCTCCAAGAATGCGATTCACACAAAAGAGTAAACAACGATTTTGGATTTGTAATTATTGTGTTAATTAAAGCCTTTAAATAAATTGCTTTTCATCCTCGGTAGTTTATAAGGCTGCTTTTTATCTACAGCAATCAATGGCTGCTTTTCATTTTCGGCGGTTACAATTAAGATTTATTACGATAATAAATGGTACATCAAAACATCAATTTTATGGTTGCTTTTCGTATTTGGCAGTTACACTGAAGATTTATTCAGTTCAAGCTAATAAATAGTACGTCAAACTTGAAACTCATTTTTTTTATTATATATAGATACGTCAATACTTTAATTTTGCACATTTAGTAATTAGTATAGCATCCATTACAGGCTCGATGTGGTTATGATGTGCGCCAAAGTATTTTTGGCGGCTTCAAACCTCAACAAATGACACCTGCAATTGCGCCTAAAGTTCCGGCACCAACTGTTTAAAGCCAGTTAAACAATATTTTCTTTTAAAAAAAATTATAATTGATTTGTATTTTTTTTGTGGGGTTCTAAATAGATGTTATATAAATGTTATACAGTTAAGAAAAATTTGAGGTAGGTATTAAAGCAATGTTATGAAGTCATTTTGGCTTTAACATAACTTTAACAAATCCCACATAACTTAGCGCTCTTAGTTAAATAATTTTGTTATGTTTTTTAGTCGTTGATCAGGAAATCCAACTTGTATATTTATATGCATAAGACACATTATTAATTTTGGCTAAAAATATTGATAGTCCTTTTCATTCTTATTAAAAAAGCAAATCAACCGGCCAACGTTAAAGTTAAGAAGTTGTTATGATAAACTTAATAGATTAATATCACATAAGTAGTGAATGAATATATAAATAACTCAAACTAAAGGTTAGTTATTACAGTCTATCTATCTCTCTCTCTTTGTTGCAAAAAAACACATAAGATGGAAACAGTGGGTAAAGCTATAATCGCAATTCTCGTAGCTGTGATAGTGAGGTGGGGATGGAAATTACTAAATTGGGGATGGTTGAAGCCAAAGAAGCTTGAGAAATGGTTGAGAAATGAAGGGTATAAAGGTAACTCACACAAGCTTATAACAGGTGACATGAAAGAACTGACAACAATGATGAAGGAAGCTAAATCAAAACCTATTCCAATCACCCATGATATCAATTCATATATTCTCCCCTTTGATCATCACCAAATTCGGTATTAATTAATTTATTTTTTCTCTATATTTTGTTTTATTAATTTTCATGAAGCCAAAGCATAATATATTGCCAAAATTTAATGCAAAATCACCTAACAATCAATAGTAACGATTAATTAAGTTATGTGTTATGGTGATTTAATAGGTGAAAAATCATTTGTGTGGTACGGGCCAAGCCAGAGGATCTATACTAGGGATCCAAAAGCCTCCGGAGCCACTTCACGATAGCATCTTTGACAGGCTACTTATCGCCGAGGGTCATAAATGGTCCAAACATCGCAAAATAATCGATCCGGTTTTTAATCTTCAAAATCTCAAGGTTGGTACGTTTTAGTTCCATTGTTTTGATTAAATGTGCCAAATAGACGTTTGGGTGGGTAGTAGGGCCGACCCAAGGGTGTTCCACATGCTCATGTGAGCAGGACTTAACAAAATAAGGTACTTTAATATTTTTCTTGCATATGTATTAGCCTAAGTTCATCAAATAAATGCAAAAAAGTTGTGTTATTATCAATCAAATTTGTGCATACATTTTTTTTAAATTTTCGCTGGCTTAAGTTTTATAACATCTTTCAAAAATGTAACAGGCTACCAAAAGTTCTGAAACCGGCCCTCCAAAAGCTCCGGACTAGTCCTGGTGGGTAGACTTATAAACATATTTTTCTTTCTAAATTTCTTAATTAATTTATCACATGTTATAAGTTAGTTATCTACTAATAACCATCACTTTCTATATATTTCATCGGCTTTCATATTTTTAAAATTTTACCGTCTAATGTGTAACTCTAGGTGAACTCATTTCCGGTTAATTGTATAAAATCTAATACACTTTAGGGTTTGATATATGCATAGATCATGTTCGGCGATCTACTCGAGCTGTAGCGATATGGTCCATATGTAACACCGCAAAATTTAGAAAGCGTTTTTTTTAAATGCCCGAAGGCGATTAGGTTATCCTCCAGGTTAGTTTAGTTTAGTTTAGTTTATTTTAGTTTAGTTTAGTTTAGTTTAGTTTAGTTTACAAACAAGGTCCCACAATAAGCTTCCAAAATGAACATTGCTTAAACAATACAATAACGGTGTCACTTAAACGACATGGCTCACTTTACAAACACAACCCATTGAGCTTGGTCAGTCATCCCGACCAAAGCACCGATCAACCTGAAAAGATTCAACGAGGGAGGGATTAGCACAAAGCTAAGTGAATGAATATAAACTACAAATTATGCAAAGCTCAACAAGCAAGCACCAACATCTCTACGATTGTTACTCCTCGTAACCGCTTAACCGTTGTTCCACTGAATCACTGTTCCACCGAACCAGTAACCGCTAACTGTCTAATCACTAAGCACGGAAGTAACTCTACATCTCCGCCTACTAACCTCAGAAGTAGATTCTACATCTCCGATTGCTAACACGGAAGTTATAAAACATCTCCGAGTTGGGTAAACACTATCACTAAGGAACGGTGGCTTTGCGGGCCTTAAACCGTGGTTGGCCAGAACCACAGTAACCGTTGGCGCTTCGTATCCAACACCCCGGGCAACTCCCTCCCCTTAACCATGTAACGCATACAGGTAAGGTCGGATACCCTATTAGTCGATACCCTTTGCCCAACCGTTATCCATCCGACGCTGACCTCTTACCTATCCTCGATTTCCACTAACCGAGTTATTGCTACCAATCAAGCAAAACCTTTCCATCTATGTGCACATATCCTATTTCGTCTAACCCGATCGAACATGTACCAAACAAGCAAACTGTCAAGATTCGCGCCCGAAAACGACCCGAAAAAACCTGAAATCTGAAGTTCACGATCGTGAACAATAGTTCACGAACGTGAACTAGAGTTCACGCTGTGAACTAGAGTTCACGATCGTGAACTCTCTATAGGGAAGTTCCCTGCATTTTTCCTGTATTTTCCTGCATGTTTCCTGTATTTTTCTGCACCTTTCCCCAAACAGGCAATACCAAACCGATTGTAACCGAACACAAGTTTGAGGTTAATTCCACTCACCGTTACTTCCACTTGTCGAACTCAGAGGTCTAATGTTTCTGAGTCTCGATCCCAGTTCCTGTATACCAAAGGAATACCGAATTAGTATATAATTCCACCAAATTATAAACAATGTTAAATATACATTTAACACTAACACTCGCACCATATGAATAACTAAACACTTGCAATATCATATAAACATGTCATGTTACACTTTTGCAATTCATGTCAAATACAACCAAGCCATATCTAACCAATATAGCATAATACACCCAAACGGGTCGAGACCCGAATTTAACTACAACAAGTCAACACATTACAATTTACCAAGATATGTAATTATCATGTTATTGTCACTCATAGTTCAATTTAAACCATACCATAAACATTTAGCCAACTTTTACATTATGTACCCAAACGGGTCAAAACCACATATTTGACTTTAACACTTCCAAACACAACTACATATGTTAAAATCATAACCACAAGGGTGGGCGCGGTTGGTAAGACTTGGGCCTCCTATGTGGGAGGTCCCGGGTTCGAACCCCGTGAAACCCCCCTTGTGGCCACCAGCCTCCGTTGAAACGTGGGTCCCCCTCTGTGCTGAAAATGCTGGGTCTCGTATATCGAGCCCAAGCAGAGGTGTGGATATCATTTTTAGGTGATTTACCGGGGAATGAACCTGTTGCTGGGTCGGGGTCCGGTCACAATATGTGGGCAGTGTCAATGGTACACTCCTTTACCATTTTTTTTCATATGTTAAAATCATAACAACGGGCAATTCATAACTTACTAGTCATTTTAACAAGACCAAATTCCATTTCTAGGCTAATATCAACAACTTCCAACTAACTAGTTTATATTCTCATATAAACCACCCAAACACTATAAAACTAGTATTTTTATTAAATCTCATAATACTTGACATAAATCATTAAATAACATTTCTAGTATGTTAATTTAACCCTCCTAGTAATAAAAGTCATAAAACATATAAATGACATTTTACACCAATATAACAACTAGTTCTTTAACTAACAATTTTAGCCCAACACTATCACAACTAGTCATTTTATCAAATAACACAATAGTTGATTATAAATCACAACTAACATATTCAACATGTCATTTAACATAACTAGACATAAAATCCACCCAACCTAATAATCAATCCAAATCACTCCCAACATGTTAGATTATCATAACTAACAACTTATTTTGACATAACCAAGCATCCACACCCATAAATACTTCAAGACTCGCACATTTAGTCAAAACCCACAACTTTTCCAAAAACACCTAAAAATGGCGATACATATATTTCTCCACCAAATCCATATTTTCACTAGTTAAAGAGCACACAACAAGTTCCACTTAACATATAAAACAAACCATAACAATATCTAACAAGAATCATCCTCTAATATGAATACCTAGTTCATAAACTTGCAATAAACTCAAGAACCAACAAAAGAATCAACACTTACTTGGATGCTTGCAAAAACGAGGCTGTTAGCTAGGAATAAGAAGGATTTAAACTTGTTTTCAAAGTTGGGTTCTTTGAGAGAGAGAAGCTTTCTTTTGATTTTAGAGAGAGAATGAGAGATATGGAGAAAATTGGATTGGAAAGGATAAGGTGTCAAAAAGAAACAAAAGGGAAAAGGGGCATCCCCAATCTGCTGAGCTTGATCACAAGGGGGGCCCACTTTTGGTTTCTTTTATATTTTTTTTTAACAATACAATATAAAAAGTCCCGTTCTTAGTTAATTTATTTAAAATGTCAAACGAACTCTGTTTTTAGCCTCGAAAATATATTCGGAAACGATATAAAAAGGAGAATCCAAAAATATAAAAATCATACAATCCTTTAAATATTTCAGTAATCGGATATTTTAATTCCTTGATTAAAATATTACAAAATGATAAAAAGTCAAACAATTCATTTAACATTTAATCAATTTATTACATAAAGGGTCAAATAGATATTTTTCAAATATCAACATATACCTAAAACAACTAGGCCGGTTTTAGAATGTTACACCATAAATGGGAGTTTCAAGCCTCGGGAAATGATTCGACCAGAGTGGATGTGTGGCCTGATATCAATAATTTATCCGGTGAAGTGATTTCATGAACCGCATTTGGAAGCTCTTATGAAGAAGGAATGAAGATACTTCGAATCAACAGGGAACAAATCAATCTAGTATTCCAGATGCGTTTTATAATTCATCTCCCAGGAAGAAGGTAATTTTACAAATATGTTATAACAATATTGCAGTTTAGTAACACACAAAAAACGTAACTTGGAAGAGAAAATTCAGTCATAAAAGTGCTCTCAAGTGTTTATATACACATAAAAAAAGTGCCGTCAGTAATAATATACATGGTGGTACAAAAAGAACATGATAATTGAGAGTTAAAATCGTTATAGAAAAAGGGTGATTTTAAAAATGTGTATAATTTGAAGTACACGTCTCCATTTCATTCGTTTGACCAGTCAAATGTAAGTTATCGACGAGGATTTATTTTTGGAGTTACATGCATTTTAAAATTCTTGTTTAATTTTTAGACCTTGTTTTAGTCCCAATTTTCGGCCCATTTGTGTTTTCTGGCCCATTCGAAAAAGGTGCTTTTAAAAGGGTTTGTTTGACACACTTGAACTTTTAGTTGCTAATTTGATGAAAGTTGAATTTTCTTCTAAAATTTATGGTCTTGTTTGAATAGATGTTAATAATCTAATTCACGTTAATCTTTGAATCAACTTGATTTCTGAATTAAATTGTTATGAATATTTTAAGAATCAAGTGGTCTCCATTTTTACTCTACATCACTATTATTAGACACTTTTTGAAAAGTGTTACTAAAAGCTCGAAGTATTGGCACTTATCCATTAGTCGCTCACTAAAATAATATTTTCCTTATAGCGAATGATATAGTAGAATATATATAAATACGTGTAAATGTTAATTTACAGTATTGAAATTAATGTAGGTTTATACCTACAAGTAGTGAACTCTACAAGAGCAAACAAGAAATTTCAAGAAAATGTTCACGAGCTTCGATTAGCACTAAAGGGCATAATAGACAAGAGAAAGAAAGCAATCAATATGGGAAAAAATAATTGTGAGGATTTACTAGGAATTTTGTTAGAATCAAGTTCAAAAGAGATTGAAGAAAATGGAGTTGGAATGAGTATGGAAGATGTGATTGAAGAATGAAACTATTTTACATGGCTGGATCGGAAACAACCTCGAATTGGATTGTTTGGATACAAAGCTAGGAAACATGATGGTCCCATCGGGTGTACAATTAGCCCTAGCCCCGATTCATGTTCATCATGACCCTAATATTTGGGGTGAAGATGCAAGTGAGTTTGAGCCGAGTTTAAGCCTGAAAGATTCTTGGAAGGAACGTTGAATGCAACAAATAGGAAAGGATTGAGTTTGTTTTTAGCGTTCGGTGGTGGTCCTAGGGTTTGTGTCGGGAAAAACTTTGCGATGACGGAGGCGAAAACGGCAATCGCAACGATTCTTCAACAATTTTCGTTTAACCTTTCATCGTCTTATAAACATTCTCTTTTTCCAGTGTTCACTCTTCCAACTCAATTTGGCGCTCATTTGATTTTAAGTAAGATATGGCACTTTGTTTTTCGTATTCGTACAAACTTGGCAACATGATTCTTTATCATCAATCACTTAAATATTGTTATCATGGAAAATTCCACAAACAAAAGTAGCAATATGGCTTATAGCCTAGTGGTACGTGATCGAGTTGCCTACCAACAAAAAGATGGTGATTTTAAGTTTCTTTAAAGACATTGTACGGTATTTAGCTACTAGAAAGAAATTAACTTTAAAAAAATATTGAATACACATTGGTGTCTAAGTTGTTTATAGTAAGCAAACAAAAAAATTTCATTAACAATCATATTAGCTAATATAAGTATGTGACTAAGGAAAGGCGCTCACAACTTATAGATCAATTGCAAATGTGATCTTGCTAATTCATGTTGATTTGAAGAGAATTGAAGAAATTAGTATGTGTAAGTGTGTGTGTTCTTGGTGTAAATTTGAGAGAGAAAGATGGAGGGAATGGATGCTTTCAAATGAGTAATTCAATTAAGTGTGTGAAAGCTTACATAATTAGTCATCACAATATATAGCTTTTATACTCTAACCACTAAACATCAAGATTAAGACTAATGACTAGCTTTAGACTTTTACAATATGACATAACTAGTCCTCTAACTATTTGATACAACATAAATGGTCATAACAATCTCCCCCTTTGTATCAATAGTTTGAATTAGCCTGTTCTTGAAATCTTCTTCTCTAGCAAAGTCTGAAACTGAATTATCCGTTGAGTAGTTTTGATGTAGTATCAGCTTCAGCTTTTGAAGATCAGTGGAAAAATAATACTTTTAATTGGCTTTCCAACCAATATGAAGTATCTCAGAAGATTTCATAAATTCTTGTCTTAATATGTCTTTATCATTATCCAATATTCCTCTTTTTGAGCTTTTGGTACCTCATCCCCGCCTTCCTTTGAAGGAACTAAATTTTTTATCGTTGAGGTTGTTAGTGTAAGAAATGCCTAAAACTGATATATTGAAGATTAGAAGGTTCTAGAAATGAAACATCAGTTAGGTAAGGATTTGACTGAGAAGCTATAGTAGACGTTTTTTTGTGAGGATAGGATAATAATAATTTTGAATGTTTTGACAGTTAAAGTTTTGGATGTGTGTGTAAATTTTGGTAAGAATGGTTTGTATCGGTTAAATTTTGAATTGATATGTGTATGGTTTGTATGTAGGAAAGAATGATATGTACATTTAAGAATTGGATGAATGTGAATAATTTGTATTCGGTATGTAACAACAGATTAGAACAGTTAAGCATTTGAATGGATATGGTTGTTACGAAATTTGGAAAGAATGATTTAAACGATTAAATTTCGGATGGAAATGGATTGTGAAATTTTGGTTTGACATTTCTGTGAATGTCTCGGTTTCTTCTTTTTCACAAATGTAAATCGACGAAAATGTAGACCCATGGATATAGTTGTTTTGTAGCGGAAGTCTTTTATTGAAGTTATGGCATTGTCGATTTGTGATTATTGATAATTGTTGTTAGGGAAAAATGTTGATGAAGTTTACGCTCTCCCTCAAACAAAAAATTATATCTTAACCGATATTTGGTTTCTTGTTTACTCCCCCTTAACCGGTGCATATGACTTTTAATGCGAAGTAAACTGAGCTGATATAATCTCCCCTATAAAGAACTTCTGAAATATTTTCTCCCCCTCATGATGATCAAGATTTATCGGAATCATCATGTAAAATTTGAAGTTCTTCGAGTTGGAAATATAAAGAATCTTCGAAGCTCGAGAATAAAAATGAGTTGAAGAATGATATATTCACTTTTTGAATAAATTAATATAGAACACATTTCATCAGATAAACCAGATCGCGGTTGAGTATGAAGAAAGACGATCAATTCTTTTATCGTTTAATCTCAATGATCGTTGTTGATGACATAAAAGAACAGTCTCGTGTTTATCATCTGAAATCCCGACCGTTGTTGATAGCGTTGGAGTACAGTCATCAAAAAATGTACATGGAATCGAACAGGGAAACCGGGATCACATAGATTACCCTATAACACAACAGTTAAAAAAACTGTGTGACCTACGTTCAGCGTTGTCGTAGATGTTAGCACTGGTAGGATTTCCATTCAATCATCGTGGAATACCAATAATTTTGGTATCACTATGAATGTTCCGGCTAAATCACAAAGATAAGCTTGGTATTTTGCATGTGTCCTAAAAGTGTTTATATCGGTTCTAGACTCAATTAGTGGACAAACGAAGGCGAGGACTAGAGAGAATTGTCCTCTGTTTCAATATCAACAATCTCCAAGTGAGATGTCGATAGCATATGAGCTTGTCTCCGAGAAAATGAAACTAGTACTTTTCAAGAAATACTTGAGTGGCTGGGGGGGTTGTGCATTGTATCACTGGGTCCATGATGTCTTTTCAATATCAGAGAGCAACACATGCAATCTGATAGAGACGTGGCAACCCGGCTTGTTATCAGTTTGGAAAGGGTTTTTCGTTTTCTTTAACCCTGTCACACCCTCCTCACTCAAGCTTACTTTTCCATTTTCTGAAGGATTTATGTGCACAGATAAGTACACGTGTCACCGTGTCCAATGTTATAAGACACTAAAGGGTCACACCACTACACACCCAATAATGGACAACCGAATAAAGTAAGTTGTGTGGAATACTTAACTAGTTAAGTTAATTATAAAGAAGAGAATAAATAATAATAAGTTAATTATTATTTGTGAGGATGGTTAAATATTAGGTTAAGTATTTAACGAACAGTTAATTAATAGTTAACTAATTAACTAGTAAAAGTCCAAAGGTTTAAAATGTCAATAGGAAGTTTAATTATGAGATTAATCATAATTAAACTCCAAGGACTTAACTGTAACTTAAATCCTTATAAATAAGGACTTAAGGTTAAGGCTTAGGGGTTGATTCACTTGCTTAGAGAAACCCTAAACACTCTCTCCCTCTCCCTCCTCTCTTTCGGCCGATCGCAAAAGAACACACACACACACACAAGTTCTTGTGTGATACTTTGTTGGTACAACGCGGTCTTGCAGCGTGTCCAGGTGGTGTAGTAGAGGTGGATCACTTCTTTAGCAATCTAAAGGTAATGTTCATCATCTCTTTCTTCTCATGATCTCATTGACTAGTAGAGATCCAGTAATATGGTATTCAAGTTCCGCCATGTGAATACTACAAAGTTTTCGTACAGTGGTATCAGAGCTTTCTACTAATCTCAATGAGATTCGGTTGAGTTTCTTTTCATCTAGAAAAGGACCCTAGAATTTTCGGCCAAACATGTGTTCTTCAAGTTTTGAATGAACATTGGTTTGAATAGGGTTCTAGATAAAAAGAAATTAGGCTTCTTTTTCTTCCTAGTTTTTTTCGAAATTTCGTAAGTATATATGTATATTATATTAAGTTTTTTTTTATCTTAGAAATAACCCTAGAAAATTTAATCCAAGAAAACTGTTCAAGTTTTGAATAATTGGATTGAATAGGTTTAAAATTTTAACAATTTATTTGTTTATTATTATTATTATTAACGAAAAATATTATATATATATATATATATATATATATATATATATATATATATATATATATATATATATATATATATATATATATATATATATATATATATTTATATATATATATACATAAGTGAGTTCCATTGAGAATTAATATATTAGGTGAGAATGTGAGAATAGATCTCAGCCTCTCATCTCCTTCCAGCCCTCACACGCGCGGTGATATTTTTGTAATTAAGTCCAACTTTCCTCACGCGCGCGGTGGCATTTTTGTAATTAAGTCCAACTTTTCTGTCCCACACGCGGTGGCATTTTTGTAATTAAGTCCAACTTTCTTTAATCATCGATGACTAAACTGGGTGTAGTGTTTAATCATCAAATTTTAAACTTTTGAGATTGTTTTTAATTATCGATGATTAAACCCAACCCCAAGTTTAATCGTTAATGATTAAACACATTATCAAGCTTAATCGTCGATGATTTAAAGAGCATCTTATGATTATTACACAGATAAAGTTTAATCATCGATGATTAAAAACTACACTCAGTTTAATCATCGATGATCAAGCCCAAACTCAAGTTTAATCATCGATGATTAAACATATAGTCAAGTTTAATCATCGATGATTAAACACTACACTCAGTTTAATCATCGATGATTAAACCCAAGCTCAAGTTTAATCATCGATGATTAAACATATAGTCAAGTTTAATCATCGATATTGATTAAAAGAGCATCTTATGATTATTACACAAATAAAGTTTATTCATCGATGATTAAACACTACACTCAGTTTAATCATCGATGATTAAACCCAAACTCAAGTTTAATCATCGATGATTAAACATATAGTCAAGATTAATCATCGATGATTAAACAGCATGTTATAGAGAATTAAGAATCTAAAAAAATGGAGACAAGGTTAATCATCGATGATTAAACTGTTTAATCATCGATGATTAAAAAAAATATCAAAGATTAATCATTAGTAGTTAAAGAACATTTTATAAAAAATTCAGACTAGTTAAGTCATCGATGATTAAACCCAAACTCAAGTTTAATCATCGATGAATAAACATATAGTCAAGATTAATCATCGATGATTAAAAACAATCTCAATAGTTTAATAATTGATGATTAAAACACTATACCCAGTTTAATCATCGATGATTGAAGAAAAGTTGGACGTAATTACAAAAATGCCACCGCGTGTGGGACAGAAAAGTCTTTTTGCCTAATTCTCACATTCTCACCTAATATATCAATTCTCAATGGAACCCTCCCCTATATATATATATATATATATATATATATATATATATATATATATATATATATATATATATATATATATATATATATATATATATATATATATATATATATATATATATATATAACGGTAGTCAAAACCGAACCAACCGAGACACGGTTGGAGCTCGGTTCAACGACCGAGTGGTCGACCAAAACCGAGTCCACCGAGTTTCGGTTGGATGGTGTTTCTTGGAGACCAAGATATCTTTTTGATTTTAGTCCAAGATGTGGTCTAAATCAATGAATAAAATTTACAAGTTATTATGTAAGATTTTATGTTTAAAAGTCAATCTATAAGTATTTTAGTTGACTAGTTTATTTATTTATTTTTCGTCTAAATAATAATAATTAGTATTAACATTTAAATTAAACCTAATGATTTTAATAGTTATTAAAATCAAGATAATTATGAAATTAAGGAGGAAATAAGAAACCGGTTTATGGGTTATTTAATAATTATCAGTTTGGTAATTTAAATTATCAGTTTATTTATTTAATTAAAATGACATAACCCAAAAGAAGTGATATTGTGTTTACTTTATAATTTTCGAATTTTTTTTATTTTTCGGAAATTTTATAAAAGTTTTATTTTTAAATATATAAAACACAAAACCAAGTATTTGGGGTTATGGCATGGCAATTTTTCGAAAATTGCAAGTATTATTTATTTTTCGTTTATTTATTATAATATGAAATAATAAGGTGGTGATTATAAATAGTTTGTTTAGAAAACCAAGGTATAAATTAATATAATGGTGATTATAAACAGTTTGTTTAGAAAACCAAGTTTTAAATTAATAATCATAAAGTAAACAGTTAGTTTATAAACCAAGTTTTATAAAAGACAAATTAAAAGTGGAATTTATAAACAGTTAGTTTATAAAACCAAGTAATTAAAAACTGGCTAACTTTTTCGAACAAAGGAAAATCCTTTTCTAGAAAATCTTAGATCAGAGTGCAATCCACCTAATGGAACACCTCACTTGTTAAATGATATTCACATTGTAAGGAGAAAAAACCTTAGATGTGGATTCAAATCATTGTGAGTGTTAGGGTGCGTAGGGTCTTGTGATAATCGGGAGTCCCGGCGCAAGGCATCGCACTGTCTTAGGTGGTACGATCTATTTTGGTGATAATCGGGAGTCCCGGCCCAAAATGCACTAGAGGGATTAAAACATGTACAAGTTTGTTGTTCAACTTGATATCCCGAGGATCTAGGAATCGTTTCTAGTCTAGAGGCGATCGGTATGGCTATACCTACCGAAAATAGCGTGGCTCTAATGGGAAGTGCCCAAACCTTGCATTAGAGGGCGTGAAATATGGGTCCTAGTCTAACTATTATTATTAAAAGGTAATAATGTTAGAAGTTATTTATTTATCTAATCTTACTAACCGTTTGTTGTTTTTCTTATAGATGTCTGTACCGTCAGAAATTCCGTTTTACTCACCATACGAATCGCGAAAGTTCATCACTGGAAAATTGAAGCTTACTGGTCTGAACTAAAAAGTTTGGAAAGTGCACTTTAGGAGTTACCTAAAAGCACAGAATCTACTGTACGTGATAGACGAGGTGCCCAAGGGACAACCAGGGCAAGATGCCCAAGATGATGAGCTTGACGTTTATTATCAGTATCTGGCAGATGAATCACAAGTCATGTCGATTCTGATTCTTACTTCATTATCAGAGCTTACTGATAATCTACGCAAGAAACCATGCTATGAGTTTGTCCAGTATCTTGAGGAGACGTTTAAAGATAGTACTGAAGATAGCAAGCAATTCATTTTACAAGAAATCATTTCGTCAAAAATGAAAGATGATCAACCACTGAGTGATCACCTTATCAACATACAGAGGTTACTAGATTGTCTCACCCTAGTTACTGGCACATCAAACGAGCATGAACAAGTCATGTTCTTGTTTGGATCTCTCACTCAGTACTATCAGGACAAGGTAGTACGTATAGTCGGGAATTTTGATTTGAGTGTCGCAGGTCTACACGAGAATCTCTTGTGTATACGCGATGTTCAAAGGCTAGAGGAAGAATCTCTCCCCGAGATTCAGGAGGACGAGTTTCAAGAGTGGTTGAATGACTTTGCTGATTTGTGTTGCCCAACTTGTGGCAGCAAGGATATTTGCGAGCACACGTCAGACGTGGGGCTGTTGGACGCTGACTTTGTCAGCGATTCATGTATCTTTATGATTGATTGTCTCATTACTTCTAGTGAATCCTGGGTATTGGATACCGGATGTGGTCATCACATTTGCAATCATTTGCAGGGATTTAAGAAGAACATGAGGCTGGGACGAGGGGATGTTGAACTACGAGTAGGCGAAGGTTCAAGTTGCCTTCAGGAAGAGTTTTGGAACTTAAAGATTGTTATTATGTTCCTAGACTTATTAAAAATGTTATTTCATTTGATTTACTTATAGACAATGGTTTTTATTATGAGTTTTATGGAAAAACAATTTCGTGTTTAAAAGATGACATTTTATATTTTAACGCAAATTCTCATAATGCTCTATACACGTTAAATCTAAATAACATAGAACGAGACGTTTACCATATAAGTAAAAGATCCAAGAGTAACTTGAATCAAACTTATCTTTGGCACTGTCGTTTAGGTCATATAAACGAGACTCGCATTAAGAAGCCCCACGATGATGGAATTCTAGAACCATTTGATTTGGAATCATATGCAATATGCGAAGCTTGTTTATCTGGCAAAATGACAAAAGACCCTTTCAACCACTACAATGAAATGGCAGGCGAGTTGTTAGGGATTATACATACAGATGTGTGTGGACCCTTTACTCCCCAAGTCAGACAAGTGTATCTTCGTTGGATATCCAAGGGAAACCTTAGGATACTATTTCTATCATCAAGAAGACAACAAAGTTTTTGTTGCTCGGAAAGGTGTCTTCTTGGAGGAGAAGTTTCTAGGAACTGAAACTCCAAGAAAAGAAATAGAGCTTCAAGAAATTAAAGAGAACGAAGATCCACCGACGACTTCAATCGAACCAGTAGTTCAACAAAGAATTGTTGATTCCCAACCAGACCCACCGGTTGAGGAAGAAGAAACACGCAATCCCCGTAGGTCCAGTAGACCACGCCAAGAACCAGATAAGTATCTTGGATTCATGATCGATGAAGATGATGGAAGTCTACTAGAACCATTAACCTACAGCGAAACTGCTAATGGCATAGAGTCTGAAAGATGGCTCGAGGCTATGCAAGCAGAGATGCAATCCATGTATGACAACCAAGTTTGGGTGTTATCAGACTTGCCACAACAGTCACGTGCTGTTAGATGCAAGTGGGTTTTCAAGAAGAAAACCGACATGGATGGGAAGTACATACTTACAAAGCACGACTCATTGCGAAGGGTTTCATGCAAACACATGGTGTGGATTATTCTGAAACCTACTCGCCAGTCGCCATGCTAAGTCTATTAGAATTCTTATGGCCATATCAGCATATTACGACTATGAGATATGGCAAATGGATGTTAAAACCGCCTCCCTTAACGGGGAGTTGAATGAGGACGTATTTATGATACAACCGGATGGTTTTACTGATCCAAAGAATCCTGATAAAGTATGTAAATTGCTAAAATCCATTTATTGATTGAAGCAAGCATCTAGAAGTTGGAACTTACACTTTGACAAAAGATTCAAAGAATTTGGTTTTGTCAAGAGTGAGTTCGAGGCGTGTCTCTATACAAAATTCAGTGGGAGCATAGTAATCTTCCTAGTCTTGTATGTTGATGACATACTGCTTATAGGAAACGATATACCAGCATTACAAGGAGTAAAATCCTGGTTAGGTAAATGTTTCCAGATGAAGGACTTGGGAGAAGCCGCGTTTATACTAGGTATAAAGATCTATAGGGATAGATCTAGGCGGCTTATTGGACTTAGTCAAAGTACATACATTGATAAAGTACTGAAGAGATTCAGTATGAGTGATTCCAAGAGAGGACTCATTCCAATGACACATGGCATTACACTGAGCAAAGCTCAGAGTCCCACATCTAGCAAGGAAATAGCTAGGATGAGTTTGGTACCATAGGCTTCGGCAATTGGATCAATCATGTATGCCATGTTATGTACTAGGCCCGATATTGCTTACTCCATAAGTCTCACAAGCAGATATCAAAAGAATCCTGGTGAACCCCATTGGGTGGCTGTCAAGAACATTCTCAAGTATTTGAGAAGGACGAAAGAAATGTTCTTGGTATTTGGAGGTTCGTTGGAAGAATTGCGTGTAACTGGTTACACAGATGCAAGCTTCCAAACCGACAGAGACGATTACAAATCTCAATCGGGATTTGTCTTCACACTAAACAGAGGAGCTATACCTTGGAAGAGTTAGAAACAAGATACGATAGCAGATTCGACTAAAGAGGCTGAGTACATTGCCGCAAATGATGCTGGGAAAGAAGCCATGTGGCTTAAGAATTTTATCGAGGATCTTAGAGTTATTGCCAGTATCTCTAGACCCATCGAAATATTCTGTGATAATAGTGGAACAATAGCGCAAGCTGTTGAACCAAGAGAGCATCAAAAGACCAGGCATGTACGCAGGAAATATCACCGCATACGTGAATATGTAAGAGAAGGTGATATTGTAATTAAGAAAATACCAACGGATGACAACGTCGCTGACCCGTTGACAAAACCACTAGCTGGACCAAAGCATGAGAAACATGCGCACGCTATAGGCATGCAGTACCTAAATATTGGTAGCTAGTAATTTTTGATTAGAATCATAGACATGTTTGAAATCGATACATTATGTATTAACATTTCGTGGGATTGAAATAGAAAGTTTTACGTAATATTTTCACATTGTCTATTCTTAACATGTTTTAAACCTATCCTTGATACACAAAGTTTTTGAGTATCTAAATTGTCTGTGGTTGCTTGAATTTAGTGGGAGCTAGATTCAAGAGTTAATACCATTTTGAATATTTATCTATTTCATAGTTATTGAATAGAGAAACAAGGGTTGTTAAAATAAATATTCATAGATGTTTACAGAGTTTGCTAAACATTAGACGTGACCAAAAGATCGAGATTACTTCATGGAGCCTAAGCATGAGTAATATCGAGTAGATGTCCTCTGACCTGAGACATTTTGGTTTGAGACACGATGACTTCTGATCTTTAGCATTTATCTACCGTCACACCGTAAAAGGGTGATCACAAGGAACCTGACTAAGAAAACGGAAGTCGTGGGCAAGATAACGCAAATGTCAATATGGGATTTGCACCTTCTTTAACTAGAAGAGATATTTCATGGCCGCTCGATGATTAAGACTACTGAAATGCGTGGCCGCGCTCGGAGAATGATTAGATCATTCGGTAATTCCTTACCGCAGAAAGTCGAAATCAGAGTCGAGAAAATTCAAGTATATAGAACAAGATCCCTGCTCCATGTCTATTACTCAAATTAAGAAATATCATGATGCGAAAGGAAAATCTGTTAGTGTTATTCGTTTTTCGAATATTATCTCTGGATATAAGAGTTCTTATGACCTGGTTATCCTAAATGTCTAGCTAGGGACCGCTTTAGGCCAACGATGATCATAAAGTGTTTCTTAACTTGCACAAGTGGGAGTTTGAAGGATTTATGTGCACAGATAAGTACACGTGTCACCGTGTCCAATGTTATATGACACTAAAGGGTCAAACCACTACACACCCAATAATGGACAACCGAATAAAGTAAGTTGTGTGGAATAATTAACTAGTTAAGTTAATTATAAAGAAGAGAATAAATAATAATAAGTTAATTATTATTTGTGAGGATGGTTAAATATTAGGTTAAGTATTTAACGGACAGTTAATTAATAGTTAATTAATTAACTAGTAAAAGTCCAAGGGTTTAAAATGTCAATAGGAAGTTTAATTATGAGATTAATCATAATTAAACTCCAAGGACTTAACTGTAACTTAAATCCTTATAAATAAGGACTTAAGGTTAAGGCTTAGGGGTTGATTCACTTGCTTAGAGAAACCCTAAACACTCTCTCCCTCTCCCTCCTCTCTTTCGGCCGATCGCAAAAGAACCCCAAGGGGGTTTCAGTTTTGGTGTTCGTCGAACACAACACACACACACACACAAGTTCTTGTGTGATACTTTGTTGGTACAACGCGGTCTTGCAGCGTGTCCAGGTGGTGCAGTAGAGGTGGATCACTTCTTTAGCAATCTAAAGGTAATGTTCAACATCTCTTTCTTCTCGTGATCTCATTGACTAGTAGAGATCCAGTAATGTGGTATTCAAGTTCCGCCATGTGAATACTACAAGGTTTTTCTACAGCTGGGGGGGGGGGGGTGGTTGTGCATTGCATCACTGGGTCCATGATGTCTTTTCAATATCAGAGAGCAACACATGCAATCTGATAGAGACGTGGAAACCCGGCTTGGTATCAGTTTGGAAAGGGTTTTTCGTTTTCTTTAACCCTGTCAAACCCTCCTCACTCAAGCTTACTTTTTCATTTTTCGACTACACCCTCATTTCATTTTAGCATGTTTAGCTGAATTGCACCCCATACTACATTCCCCCTCTCAAATTTTGTCTCAGCGCACCCCAATCAAGATCCCGTGATAATTGATTCTGCTCACCTAGACCTGTGTACCCTTACATTTTGTCCTATATTGTAGGTGGCTCCTGGGGAAGATCATGCCGGTTATAACAGATCATAGGAGTAATTTGAGAGTGAACTATAACGCTCATGTGCAATTTTTATAGCATTTTATGATTATACTTTGTATGAAGAATATGGATTTTTCATCGGAAAATGTATGAGTATCCGGCATAAGTTTTTGCCTTTATGATTGATAAGTTTAGGCACAACAACTTGAACAATTTAGGTAATACCGGACTCACATAGAGTATCCGTTAACACACTGCATGAATCGATAGTCATTTGCACAACCATTGATTCAAATGTGTGACCTGCAGTTAGAGTTGACGCAATTTTAGCTCTAGCAGGATTTCCACTCAATCCTCGTGAAACACCAGATTGTGATGCCACTATGAGTGTTCCGATGAATACACGGAGATTCATTTATAAAAGTGTATGTGTCCTAAATTGGAAATATTTGACGGTGAGATTTAGACACATTGTGCATTCAATAAAGACGTAACCCGGGGCAGGAGGTTAATGATTTCAATACCAACATACTCTGAATGAGCAGTCGATAGATTATGTGCTACGTCCCCTGATGAATTGAAACAAATTCCTATTGAGAGGAATCTGAGTGGTTGGTGGTGGAGTGCAAATGCTTGACTGGGCCACTTAAGTCTGATGAAACATTCAACATATGAATGAACACATTTTAGTGAGGTTGCCAGGTTTATTGACGGTTTGGATGCACTCAAAGGTGTGTTTTCTTGATATTATCATGTTTTCACATCACCTTGCACTCACCTAAATCTATAACCTAGACTTATACCCTCACATTTACCAATTTGGCTAAAAAATATTTCCCTTGGAAGGTAAGGCCGGTTTTGGCAAACCATGGGAAGGTAATGTCTTTTGAGGAAAAAAAATGTATCATTAAAAAAAATTCAACCGGGTATAAAAAATATTGATATAAGAAATTTTCTCCCCCTAGAAATACTAATTCTCCCCCTAGAATTAATATTTCTCCCCCTCGACAAAATAAAGGAATGAAAATTTACAGTTTTAGAGGGGTGGGAAAGAGTTTGGACAGTTATGTGAAAAACTAGTTTTGAGCGGGTTTCAAGCTGATTTACTTGAAAGCCATTGAACGGTTTAAGCTTTTAGATTTAGCATACCAAGTTTAGACAAAAGAAAATTAAAACGTTTTTCGTCTAAAGCCTTAGTAAACAAATCAGCTAATTGATAATCGGTTGAAATAAAATACAATTCCACATTACCGTGTTCAACATGATCTTTTATAAAATGATATTGAAGATCAATATGTTTAGTTTTGGAATGTTGCACAGGATTGCATGAAATTGCAATTGCACTTCGAGAATCACAATATAAAGGAATACGGCTGTAAGAAAAACCATAATCTTTTAATTGTGATTGCATCCAAATTACCTGGGATAAGCAGCTTGCAGCAGCAACATATTATGCTTCTGCAGTTGAAAGAGATACACAATTTTGCTTTCGTGAAGACCAGCTCACCAATTTATCTCCCAGAAATTGGACACTTCCAGACATACTCTTGCAATCCAGCATACATCCAGCATGATCAGCATCAGAATATGCAGTCAAGTCAAAAGAAGTTTCTTTAGGATACCAGAGACCAAGATCTCGAGTGCCCTTCAGATAACGAAATATACGTTTGACTGCTTGAAGATGTGATTCTTTAGGAGCAGCCTGATATCGAGCAAAAATGCATGTAGAGAACATAATGTCTGGACGACTCGAAGTAAGATATAACAAGGATCCGATCATCACCCGATAATGTGTAATATCAACAAGGTTGCCATCCGGATCAGCATGCAATTTAGAACCAGGCGACATCGGCGTCGGAATTGGTTTACAATCATCCATAAGATATTTCTTTAAGAGATCAGTGATATACTTGGATTGATTGATGAAGATCCCGTTAGGTAATTGGCGAACTTGAAGACCAAGAAAGAAATTCATTTCACCCATCATGCTCATCTCAAAGCGTTTAACCATAAGATCAGAGAACTTCTTGCAGTATTTGGGATTTGTAGAACCAAAATTGATATCATCGACATAAATTTGAATGAGAACTATATCTACGCCTTGTCGTTTGATGAAAAGAGTTGTATCGATTTTTCCGTTTGAAAAACCAGACTCAACTAAGAATTTGGATAATACATCATACCACGCCCGAGGAGCTTGTTTTAAGCCATACAAAGCTTTGTCGAGAATGTAACGACCGTAATTTTCTTACGTTTGTTTTTCGTGTAATTTATTCGGGATTTATTTGAATTTTAGTACTTATATTAGATTATGTTTCGGTTTATGTTTTATCGAATGTTTGAATGCTTGGGACTTGGTATAACCAAGTATGCGTCAAAACTTGGATGGAAACAAGTTTAAAGGCCAAGAATCTGGCTGGAACAGCCCTCACGGCGCGAAGCAGGCGCGAGCCAGACGCGAGATCAAACAGTGTTCAGAACTCAGATGTGAGAGACTCGCGCCGAGCTCGAGTTGAGCTTCGCTTCGAGCTCGCGGCGCGAGCGTGGCGCGAGGTGGGCGTTCCTGCGGCGACCAAGAAGACATCCCGCGTCACCTTGCGGCGCGAGGCAAACGCGAGCGGGGCGCGAGAACTGTCTGGAGTATATAAATTTGTGTAAAAGCTAGGGCTCATAACACCTACGGACCCTAGAGAGAGTGCAACCGTTTTTGAGAGCATTTGGACGGTTTTTGGAGCTAAGGAGCTCAAATCTTCATCCTCTTGAAGGATTCAAGCATCAAGGGTAAGAATTCTTGCATATCTTGCTTAGTTTCCCTCATTTTGAGCTTAGTATGGGTAACAATGGTAGTTTTCGGAACCCACCATATCATCTTTGAGGAAGATGAACTTTCATGGGTGTAAAATACTCCTTGTAGACTTGTAATCATTGTGTACAAGTTAGATTTGGTATTTATGATGGAAAATCTTGAACTAGGGTTTGAGATTCCACCAAGTTGTATGAACTTGGTGGTTGGGAATGTTTAGATGGATTAATTAGTAGCTAGTTATGGATTATAACTAGATTTTGTAATTATATTGATGTTAGGTCAAGAAGACCTTGAGATTGTAAGTACTTCCTCAATTTGGAAGTAAGGATTGTGTTGTTGAACACAAGTGTTGGATAGCATTGCTAAGGTGAGTACATGTGATCTTTCTGAGTACATAGTAAACCATGTTTTATGAATTGAAATGATTTTAGAGCCTTTATTAGATTATTTTTTTTAATAAAGAAAAGACTGAATTGATAGAGTATGAATTGAATTGAATTGAATTGTATTGTAATTGATTGTGTAGTTACCACTAGTATGATTGTGTTTTGATATGGGCTTAGACCCAAGTAGATGATTTATTATGTGGTAGCTAATCAATTGGATCCTAGACAACCCACACAAGTTGGGGGAGTTAGTGATACCTACTTGGGGCGGTACCACCCTGCGCAAGGGTAGTGTGTCGAGAAATAGTCATCCCGGAAATCGGGGGAGAAATAGTCAACCCAGAAATCGGGGGAGAAATAGGCAACCCGAAAAACGAGGGAGAAATAGTTAACCCAGAAATGGGGGAGTTTACCTAGTTAACCCATATCGGGGGAGTTGCTTCGGGGAGGCCCATTGCGTATGTGAATGGCTTATGGCAAGCCTTAGAATTTGATTGATTATGTGCAATATGATAATTATTTAATTATTATTTTATTGCAAATTATTTTTTAACCGGGTCTAAAACCCATGTTTCTCATGAGACAATCTTGTCTCACGTACTATGTGTATTTTGACTATGTAGTCAGGTTCGGGAGCTAAATATTAGGCGGCCCGTAGTTAGCATTTGGAAGGATTAGCTCGGTGTACTTATTTAGTTCCCTAGACTATAGTTTTGATATATTTGTAACACCGGTTTTGGTACTTTCTAATTATTCCAATGTTTGAGTTAAACCATATTTTTAGATACTCGGTTTGTAAAGACTTATATTTTACATTTTTTAAAATTTTAAATTTGGTTGAAAAATCGGTGTGTTACAACTTGGTATCAGAGCATTAGTCTAAGTGAATTAGGTTGGTTACCCACCCTAGACTTAGACTTTGCTTTTGGTACATTATGTTCTATAGGAAGTTAGGTTGACCTTTAAGGATTAGGGTTGACCATTGAGGGAATTGTTTTATATCGAGCTATTCTTATGTTTAATTTTGACTTTTTAGTCAACTTATTGGTATCTAATTGAGTTGACATCTTATTATAGTAAGATGGCTAGAACGAGAAGTGGTCGATTGTTGGATGGGGAACAAGCTTCGAATTTGAATCAAGATGGGAATGGATTGGCCAATTCGGGTATCGGGAATAACCATACTCCGGTAACAATTGAGGCCATTCAATCCATGCTCACTAATATGAAATATGTGATGCAACAAGATGTGAACCGGATCATAAATGATCGGTTGAATTTGGGAGGTGATGATGATGAGAGGGAAGAAGAGGAACGTCTTTTTGAGGAGGAGAGGGAGGAAAGTGAAGATTCCCCTCAACTCACTAAGACAAAGTCAACGGGAAACACCAACTTGACCGAGAGGTCCTCCAATGGGGAAAGTGGTGAAGAGAGAAAGATTGAGCGTGAAGGATGTTCTTACAAAACATTCCTTGCATGTCGACCCGACTTCTATCTTGGAAGTACGGAACCGAAAGTGACGGTTCGATGGATTCGAGAAACGGAACGTGTGCTTGAGAGTAGCAAGTGCAAAGAGGAAGACATGGTGACTTATGCCTCACGATTGTTTAAAGATGATGATCTAACATGGTGGGACACCGTGTATGAAACCTTGGGAAAGAAAGCCATTTACAAGATGTCGTGGGATGAGTTCACTAGAAGACTCAAGGAGAAGTATTGTCCCGAAAGGGGGTTGGAAGAGTTGTTGGAAGAATTTTTCCACTTCAAGAAGGGCAATTTGACCTTGGATGAGTATACCAAGAAGTTCACATGATACCTCCTGTTTCTGTCAAGTACCTACCCCACCGAACGTAGTCGTGTGGTTCGGTTTGCTAATGGGTTGCCATGGGAGTATGAACTCGAAATGAAGAGGGCGACCACTCTTGATGAGGCGATCAATGTCGCCCGAAGTGTTGAGAAGGTGAGCAAGAGAAGAGTTCAAGAGAGGTCGGTTGGTAACGAGAAGAGAAAGTTTGAGAGCTTTTCGGGACCATCGAAGAAGAGCAAGTTTACCCCGAGCGGGTCAAAGTAAGGAAGTGTCGGTGGATGTAGAAAGTGTGGTAGGGACCACAAGGGAGAATGCAAGGCGAATTCCAATGGTTGTTTCAAGTGTGGTCGTTTTGGCCACAAAACTAAGGATTGCAAGGTTAAAAGCCTTGATGAGGTTGAATGTTACTCATGTCATGAGAAGGGGCACTATAGCAATGTTTGCCAAAGAAAGAAACCGAAACGTTGGTGTCAACCGCTCACAAGAAACCAGAGCCGTTGAAAGTCAAAGGGTCGTGCCTTCCAACTCGCGTGTAAAGAAGCCAAGGAGACTCATGATGTCGTCTCAGGTACCTTATTCATAAACTCCATACCCACATATGTATTGATTGATTCGGGCTCTACTTATTCTTTCGTGTCTCATGAATTTGGTGCTAAGTTTAAGGTTCCACTAGAGTTACTTGATGAATTGTATGAAATAGAAGTAGCCGATGGGAAAACCTCTATGGTTCAACACATCTATAGAGATTGTGAATTAGAAATCGATAGTAAGAAGTTTAAGGTTGATTTGATGCCAATGGGGATTAAGGCTTTTGATGTAATTATCGGGATGGATTGGTTGGGAATCCACCAAGCCAGGATTTTGTGTGGAAAGAAGTTGGTGTCGGTTAAGTCACCCGAAAATGAGAAAGTGTACATCTATGGGGAAAAGAGGCATCATATGCCAAACTTGTTAACCGCCATTAAGGCATGAAAGTGTTTAGCGAAAGGTTGTGCATCATTTATAGCTTATGTCCTAGATGGAAGAAAAGAGAAGAAGACGGTTGAAAATGTGAAGATTATTCGGGATTTTCCAGAAGTTTTTCCCGATGACTTACCCGGTTTGCCACCGGAGAGACAAGTCGAGTTTCGAATTGATTTAGTTCCGGGGGCGACGCCGATTGCCCGAGCCCCGTATCGTTTAGCTCCAACCGAAATGAGAGAGTTGATGGCTCAACTCCAAGATTTGCTTGATAAGGGTTTTATTCGTCCTAGTTCGTCACCATAGGGTGCACCGGTTTTATTTGTGAAGAAGAAAGATGGTTCGATGAGAATGTGTATTGATTACCGATAGCTTAACAAGATGACGATTAAGAACCGATATCCTTTGCCAAGGATAGATGACTTGTGTGATCAACTTCAAGGAGCCGATTATTTCTCCAAGATTGATTTGAGATCGGGTTACCATCAAGTTCGTGTTAAGGAAGGTGATACCGAAAAGACGGCCTTTAGAACTCGTTATGGGCATTATGAATTTTTGGTTATGCCATTCGGTTTGACGAATGCCCCGACTATCTTCATGGATCTCATGAATAGGGTTTGTAAACCATTCCTCGATAAATTTCTCATCGTGTTCATCGATGATATTCTCATTTTCTCCAAAACCAAAGAAGAACACGAAGAACACTTGAAGCAAACTCTAGAAGTTTTGAAACGGGAAAAGTTGTATGCAAAATTCTCAAAGTGTGAATTTTGGTTGCGGGAAGTTCAATTTCTTGGTCATGTAGTATCTCGGAGCGGGATAAAAGTTGACCCGTCTAAGATCGAGGCGGTGAAGAATTGGGAAGCACCGAAGACTCCGACCGAAGTTAGAAGTTTTCTTGGGTTAGCCGGTTATTACCGAAGGTTAATTGAAGATTTTTCCCGAGTGGCAGTTCCACTCACTAGATTAACGAGAAAATATGTGAAGTTTGAATGGGGGAAACAGCAAGAGGATGCTTTTGTTTTGTTGAAGGAGAAGTCGTGCAATGCACCGATTCTCACTCTACCCGATGGTATGGAAGATTTCGTGGTGTATAGTGACGCCTCGAATAAGGGTCTCGGTTGTGTTTTGATGCAAAGGGGAAAGGTGATAGCTTATGCCTCAAGGAAATTAAAGAATGCAGAAAAAAGGTATACAACACATGATCTAGAGTTGGCGGCGATCATTTTTTCCTTGAAGATTTGGAGGCATTACTTGTATGGTACAAGATGTATTTTGTACACGGATCACAAAAGCCTCAAGTACGTGTTTACACAAAAAGACTTGAATATGAGACAAAGAAGGTGGATTGAGTTGATTAGTGACTATGATTGTGAAATCGTTTATCACGAGGGAAAGGATAATGTGGTAGCCGACGCCTTGAATAGAAAAGTTTATGAAAAATCGGTTAAGGCTAAGTTGATGCGGATTGATGCAGTATCTAGTTTTATTGAAAGTATAAAAACCGCACAAAAGGAAGTGATGGGGAAAGATGAGTATAGGCAAGAGAGGTTGGGAAAGAACCAAATATTTGAAGAAAATGATCAAGGGTTAAAAACCGTGAATGGCCGGATTTGGGTTCCGAAATTCGGTGGAAATTGAAAAGTGTTGTTGAATGATGCTCACAAATCCAAGTACTCGACTCACCCTGGGAGTACAAAGACTTATCAAGATTTGAAGAAAATTTATTGGTGGACCGGGATGAAGTCGAGAGTAGCAAAGTACATATCAAAATGTGCCACGTGTGCACAAGTGAAAGTCGAGCACCAAGTGCCATATGGTGTTGCACAATCATTGCAAGTGCCGGCCGGGAAATAGAATGACATCACAATGGATTTCATTGTTGGTCTCCCAAAGACAAGTAGGAATCATGACGCCATTTGGGTGATTGTTGATAGATTAACGAAGAGTGTGTTATTTCTAGCTATTCGGGAAACTATGCCACTTGAGAAGTTGGCAAAATTGTATGTTGATGAAGTTGTTCATTTGCATGGGGTGCCGTTGTCGATCGTGTCCGATCGAGATGCGAGGTTTACCTCGAGATTTTGGAGATCACTCCAAGGAGAGTTAGGAACTAAGTTGAGATTGAGCACGACTTACCATCCACAAACCGATGGTCAAAGTGAAAGAACGATCCAAACGGTCGAAGATGTGTTAAGGTCGTGTGTATTGGATTTTGGTGGTAAATGGGATGAACATTTACCGTTCCTTGAATTTTCTAATAATAATAGTTATCACTCAACAATTAAAATGCCACCGTTTGAGGCATTGTATGGGAGGAAATGTTGGACGCCTTCTTGTTGGTTAGAGGCGGGTGAGACGAAACTCACGGGTCCCGAAATTGTGAAGATAATAAATGAAAAAATCGGGATAATTCAAAAGAATATGAAAGTGGCACAAGATCGCCAAAAGAGTTATTCGGGCTTGAAAAAGCGACCTTATGATTTGAATGTCGGTGATATGGTGATGTTAAAGGTGTCGCCTTGGAAAGGGGTGATGAGATTTGGAAAGAAGGGCAAATTGAGCCCAAGGTATGTAGGCCCGTTTAGGATCTTGAAACGGGTTGGCTTACAAGCATTTAAGTTAAAACTTCCACCCGAGTTGCAAGGTGTCCATGACACCTTCCATGTTAGTAATTTGAAGAAATTTTTGGGTGAAGTGGAGAATATTATCCCACTTCAAGATTTGCAGGTCGATGCACCCAACCGGTTGATAGAAGAACCTGAGGCCATATTGGAGGCCCAAACGAAGAAATTGAGGAACAAAGAGATTGAGCTAGTGTTGGTCAAGTGGAAGCATTCCCTTGGACCAAATTTGACTTGGGAAGTCAAAGATGAGATGAAGAAGCGCTACCCTAATTTTGTAGATTATGAAACGATTCCGAGGACGGAATCCTCTTAAGGGGTAGATAGTTGTAACGACCGCAATTTTCTTACGTTTGTTTTTCGTGAAATTTATTCGGGATTTATTCGAATTTTAGTACTTATATTAGATTATGTTTCGGTTTGTGTTTTATCGAATGTTTGAATGCTTGGGACTTGGTATAACCAAGTATGCGTCAAAACTTGGATGTAAACAAGTTTAAAGGCCAAGAATCTGGCTGGAACAGCCCTCGCGGTGCGAGGCAGGCGCGAGCCAGACGCGAGATCAAACAATGTTCAGAACTCAGACGTGAGAGACTCGTGCCGAGCTCGAGTTGAGCTTCGCGTCGAGCTCGCGGCACGAGCCAGGCGCGAGCGGGACGCGAGGTAGGCGTTCCTGCGGCGACCAAGAAGACATCCCGCTTCACCTCGCGGCGCGAGGCAAACGTGAGCGGGGCGCGAGAACTGTCCGGAGTATATAAATTTGTGTAGAAGCTAGGGCTCATAACACCTACGGACCCTAGAGAGAGTGCAACCATTTTTTAGAGCATTTGGACGGTTATTGCAGCTAAGGAGCTCAAATCTTCATCCTCTTGAAGGATTCAAGCATCAAGGGTAAGAATTCTTGCATATCTTGCTTAGTTACCCTCATTTTGAGCTTAGTATGGGTAACAATGGTAGTTTTGGGAACCGACCATATCATCTTTGAGGAAGATGAACTTTCATGGGTGTAAAATACTCCTTGTAGACTTGTAATCAATGTGTACAAGTTAGATTTGGGATTTATGATGGAAAATCTTGAACTAGGGTTTGAGATTCCACCAAGTTGTATGAACTTGGTGGTTGGGAATGTTTAGATGTATTTATTAGTAGCTAGTTATGGATTATAAATAGATTTTGTAATTATATTGATGTTAGGTCAAGAAGACCTTGAGATTGTAAGTACTTCCTCAATTTGGAAGTAAGGATTGTGATGTTGAACACAAGTGTTGGATAGCATTGCTAAGGTGAGTACATGTGATCTTTCTGAGTACATAGTAAACCATGTTTTATTAATTGAAATGATTTTAGAGCCTTTATTAGATTATTGTTTTTAATAAAGAAAAGACTGAATTGATAGAGTATGAATTGAATTGAATTGTATTGTAATTGATTGTGTAGTTACCACTAGTATGATTGTGTTTTGATATGGGCTTAGACCCAAGTAGATGATTTATTATGTGGTAGCTAATCAATTGGATCCTAGACAACCTGTTGGAATATGCTTCACGTACATGACATATAGTTATATGGCTAGACGTATGTGAGCCTAAAGGGTCACACATTTATACACCAAACACCATTTATTATATATAATATAATTAGGGTAATTATATTATTTATATAAACATTAATTACTTGGCTAGTTATGTTTTAATTAATTGTTAAGTTAAAACGTATTAGTAACTAATCGTAAAGAATCAAAAAAATAAGGGGCTAAGTGGCATATTTAATAACTTGTATTATGGGTATATATACTTAAGAAAGATTAACCCTAATCTCTCTTGCCCCTCCCTCACGGCCGCACATCCCCAAACCTAAGCAATAACCAGTCGTCCCTTTGTTAAGAAGGATTACGGCAGAAGTGAGAAATGACAAGAAGTGAATTGGTTTTAGTAGGTGGCGTCACACTCACAAAATCATAATACTTCCTCATTCTTTTTGACGCAACAAAACAAATTGACAACCCAATTAATTGGGTTTGTTAATTCTTGTTATCCACGAGGGTACGGTAAAGAGGCGCAAGACTTGTGTTGGTTTGTTTTGATTTCTAGTACAAGGGACTAGCATCCCAATTGGTGTTCTAGACAAGGTGTAGTGTGGACTAGCTTTAGAGATATCCTACATTGGATACTTGGAGTTCTTCATCCACTTTATTTGTGTAATCAAAAGCTTTAAGGGTATGGTTTTTACATCCTAACTCTTTGATTATTTATACTTAATTACTTCGTCAATATGTTGATCCGTTATTGGTGATTTATATTATTTTTCCGCTGCCTTTTACTTGATTAAACTATAAATCACTAACAGTGGTATCACGAGTCATCATATTGATGATTTAAATAGCAAGTTTTTTGTAAAAAGTAGCATTTTTTTTTATAAAATTGGGTTAAAAATTTGATTTTTTTGGAACCCTAATTACTATTGTTACAAAAACAACATCAAAAAATTAATCTAGCTTATTGAATTTTTTGATTATTTGGCTTGAATTTTCTTATTTAATTTTGTTTTTGATATGGCAAAACATGTATTTTTGCCATATCCCAAGCCAAAGCCTTGTCAATTGTTGCTTGTTTGTGCAAACCGATGAAAACCTAGACCGTTTGAGATTGAATGTGATTGTGTTTGGTTGTTTGGTTGTTTTGGGAAAAGCCTGTGTTTTTTGGCTAAATTGTTGTAATTGTTTAATTTTTTTCTTTTATTTTTGGTGCCATTTTTTGGGGCAAATTTCAATTGTAAAAGTAATTAGAATAGTTATATTTTGTTTCATTTTATTTTGTAATTTGTTGACCAAAGTTGAAGAAAAGATGAGGACAAAACAACAATTTTTGGTACCTCCTGCACAGCTGCACGAAAACTGATTTTCCCGGAGATTGGCAATTCCGTTGGACCTGAAACCACCGCCAAAAGTTCCACAACTCAGAGACCTACAACTTTACAGAAGGCGGGGAAGACCACCGAAGACTCCTTCAGTGGCTTTTCGGGCCTTGAAGTCAGACTGAATTTTCTGACAGATTGTATTTTTTCACAAAATGTTGGTTTCTACTTGCCCATGAATGTCTTGGGGCAAGTGGGAGCCAATTGGGTTTATGTAGGCCCGTTTGGGTTCATGTTAGCCCCTCCCCTAGTTTGACCCTTCGGTCCGTCGTGATGACTCACGTGACCGAACCTAGGATTTCATCGGTCGAGGTTTGCACAAAATTTGTTGCATGTTTTATTTATGTTTGTGGTTGTTTTCTTTTCTATTAGATACAAGTAATAGAACAATTAAAATATGATTTTAGACACAAAAATTAAAACATCCAAACTATTTATCATCTATGATTACTTGTTGATCATTAATTATTCATCTTTAATCTAAAATTGTTTTGAGATTAAACTAAGTTTAAATATGATATGAAACTTAACCCTTAATAATCGCTAAATGTTTTTACCGTTTATTAAACGACTTATGAAGTGGTATGAATGAAGTACATGATTCATTTATATCTTAATAAAATTTTATTCATTAAAATTTATCATACCTAAAATTTAAGTCACGCCGTCCAATCGGTTGAAATCACTTGCTTCTATTTTTGAATTCACGTGAGATGTGGTTTGAATTTACATCCGAGGTCATTATTCTCTACGTGTGAGACCTAGATCTATTTTGACATGATTTCACATTGGATGACTTAATCGAGTTAACGGTGAGACCTTGACTCGAGGCGAAGATGCGACAAACATGCCACTTGACCCTAGATGCTTGTTCACTAGGTGCCATGAAGTCCCATACCTCTAAGAGTTGCACTTGTCATGCAATTGTTGATCGTCACCTACCTATTGGATCTATCATCTCTAGCAGATCAACTGATGCGGTGATAGAAGCTCAATGGGATCTTAGCTTTTAATTAAAATTAATTGGGTTGTTAATTGATTAAAAGAAATTATTATTGAAAATACTATTTTTTTGAACTTTGTGTGTTATACAGATAACAACAAGAAATCAGAACCTAAGTATCTCCACTCTAAAATCAGTTCTTGAAAACTGAAACTGACTAATATCAACTTTATTGACTGACATCGAACTCTAAGAGGCCTTACCTGAGGCACCTCCTGCAAATGCTTCTGCTGCTGTTCGTCAAGCCTTTATCAAAACGTTTTAACGAACACCAAGAAGTCGCTACTCCTATGCTTGTGAGCATGAACCCTGAGATCCGAAAGAACTTCGAGGAACTCACAGCATATGACACGATAGGCGAGTTGAAAATGATATTTCAACAACAAGCAGAACATGAACTGTTCAAAACAGTTAAAGCATTCCACGCTTACTAGCATGCTAGGCCAATCAAATAGCACTTATATCTTGAATATGAAATGCTATATTAATCAAATGGAACGTCTTGGTTACCCATTGCCACAAGTTCTTGGAATGAGCTTGATTCGTACCTCACTATCCAAGGACTATGACCAGTTTGAAAAGAGTTTTAAAAATACATAGCATGGGGAAGACAATTGGTGTATTACATGCAATGGTAAAACTGGTTAAGCAAAGGTTACCCAATTCTTTTTTAGAATTCAGGGAAGGTAAACCGCAAGCACAAGGCAAGAGTTTAGGTAAGGGTAAACTAGTTTACTTTTCCAAACCTACGATTCCCCCACATGCTAAAACGGAGCACCCTACAAAGGATATTTCTTGCCATCATTGAGATGAAACCGACCATTGAAGGAGGAACTGTCCAGCCTACTTGGCAGAGTTGATGAAGGACAAATGTGTTCTAGCTAGCACATTAGGTATCTTCATTATAGAACTCTACACTTTTACTAATAAATCTTGAGTGTATGACACTACTTGTGGAACTCACATTTACACAAATGTGCAAGATTAATAGTGAAGTAGAAAGTTAAAAGAATGGAAGCTATGATCTAATGCTTCCTAATGCGTTAATTATTATTTTGAACAATTGTAAATTATGCATTGTTTAGCTTTGTCGTTTGTTGAATAATGATTTATTCAAACTATTATGGATTATGATATTATGTTTTATGAAAAATAACATATTTTATAACTATTCCTTGTAATAGTGTACTTGAAATTGATATGCATGATCCATATTCAAACGATAGTTCTATATACAAATGTAGCACTTGATAATCCAAAACGGTTTGGATTCCATTACCTAGAGCATTGTCATCTTTTCCGCATAAACAAGAAACGCATTTTGATACTGCAACTCGACGGGCTTCTTAACAAATGATTATAAATCATTTAAATGCCTCTCTTGTGTATTATGGAAAGATAACAAGAAAGATTTTCTCCCATGTTAGGCGAAAGAGTTAAAGTTCTACTTGGACTCATACATACTGATGTATGCGGCCCTTCTAGAATTAAGACTAGGGAAGGTGCCACCTACTTTATCACTTTCACTGATGATATCAGTAGCTGTAGTTATGTTTACTTGATTAAACATCAACATGAAAGCTTTGATGATATCAGTCATTATGGTTATGTTTACTTGATTAAAGATAAACATTAAATCTTTGAAACGTTCAAAGCTTTCTAAAGTAAAAGTAGAAAATCAACTCGGCAAGACAACAAAGGCTTTCCGTCCTGATCGAGGAGGAAAGTACATGAGCCAAGAGTTTCTGGATCATCAAACACAACGTGAGATTGTCTCACGATTCACTCCTCCATACACTCCACAAGATAATGGTGTGTCTGAAAGGAGATATCGGACCCTGCTTGACATGGTTCGATCTATGATGAGTCCTACTACTCTTTCTCTATCCTTTTGAGGGGCATGCACTGAAGTGTGCTACTCGAATACTTAATATGGTTCCGACCAAAAGGTTAAAAAGACACCATATGTAATATGACATGGGAAAGTCCCTAATTTGTCTTACTTGAAGATCTGGGGTTGTGAGGATCTCGTGGAACGAGACATGCCGAACAAACTTGAGCCCATATCTATCAACTGTATCTTCGTTACTATTTTACTACCCACCTGAGAACAAATTAGTGTTGCTCGGTATGCTGAGTTTCTTGAGAACAGCCCCAATTCACAAAGCAAGTGGGAGCACTATGGACTTTGACAAGATTCAAAGCGAAGATGCACAACCTTCTGGTAACACTAGCAAATATCATTCTGAGGCTGGACATATAGATGTTGGACCACAGAATGATGTTGTTCCCATTCGTAGGTCCGCAAGGACACCTCATGCACCTGAACGATATATATAGATTTATGTCGATGCTGAGGAGCAAAGTTTCGAGGATCATAATGAACCCCCTAACTGTCAAATGCATTATCGAATTTTGAATTCGAAAAATGACTTGAAGCTATGAATGCGAAAATGAAATCCATAAGAGACAATCAAGTTTTGAACTTAGTTGGTCTTTCTCAAAACAGTAAGACTGTTGACATGGATGAAAATATACACACTTATAAAGCTCTTGTAGTAGCAAAAGGTTACACTCAATCCTACGGGATTGACAATGATGAAACCTTCTCGCTTGTTACTAAAGACATTAGGATTCTTATAGCCAAAGTAGTGTACTATGACTATGAGATTTGGTTAATGATGAAATCAAAATGTTTGGTTCACCTAAACCCAAAATGAGCATGTGTATATATGAAAGCTAGTGGGAGCATTGTCGTTTATTAAGTCATACATGTTGATAACATGTCACTCATGTGAAACGATATACCAATGCTACAAGTTGTAAATCCTGGCTTGGAAAATGTTTTGACATGAATGATTGTAGAAATACGACACACACTTGAATTTAAGAATCTATTAGAATAGATCAAAGCGGTTGATTGGTTTAAGTCAAAGTCCTTACATTGACAAAAATTCTAAAATAGTTTAGAATGAATGCTCCCAAACGAGGAAGTCCTCGTATACAACACAATGTAAACTTGAGTGAGACTCAAGGACCTTCCACACCTGATGTGGTGAAGCGAATGAATGTAATCCCCTATGAGTCGGCTATTCCAGTCATCATGTACGCTGTAAGAAGCACTAGGCCAAACGTAACGTCCTTTAGGGATCTTACTAGAAAATACCAACAGAATCCACGAGAGAGTCACTGGATCACTGTTAAGAACACATTTAAGTATTTTTGAAATACTGGATATATGTTCCTTGGTTATGGTGGAGATACCAAACTGAAGCTAAGTATACTTGCTATACTTATGCTAGTTTTGAAATAGGTCGTGATGACGCTAGACCCTATTTATGAAGCTTCACTACATTCGAATGATTAATCGAGATATGTGAAATTCGTACTCTTAAAGTTCAAACAGATAACTAACTAGCTGACACTTTATCGAACTCAATGTCTTGTACCAAACATATTGAATATGAATGGAACATTGGACTTCGACAAGCTATTAGTTTCATGTAAATCTGTTTTAGTATTTGGGTAATGGAACATTGAGCAGTTTTTATTGGAATAAATTGATATATTTGATATGATCGTTTTTATATGAATATCTACTGTGTTCTATATTTGCATGTTTATATCCTTGAATATTTACTGTGTTTTATATTCTAAATTGTCCATTGTCATATTAATAATATGGGAATATTATTAAGACATATCTGAGGGCATTGATGACATGATCTTAGTATGACTAAGAATTATGAAATCAAACTCACATGTTGTTCATTATGATGCACAATTGGACTGATCCAACCTATGAGAAATCACTTCCTGGATTTATGTCACAAGTGAATCTCACAAAGGCTTTGTCGCTTATCCTCTGACTTGAGATGCAAGTTGGTTTATGTGTGTGGAGTGTCACTCTTTGATGTGGTTAAACGCTGACCTGAATAAGGCTGCTATAACAACCATCTTCAGGTTTGATTTTAAGCATATATCAAACACGTGTAGTCAATAAAGAATTTGTTCCTCCACATGTTTGGATTAGATACTACTGGGCCCCTCGATGATTTGAATAGATGCTTGTACAGCCGTACACAAAGGTAATCAAGATGAATCTTGATTGGTTTGGTAATCTACTTCAATGTAAAGATCGAGAAACGGAATCGTTGAAATTTTAGATTGACATTAATCATTGTCTAAAATTCAACATGGTATCAGTAACAAAAGGATAACTGATTGAAAAAACTTTGAACCTGGACTTTTCTGAAACTCACTCATATACTTCTAGGGGCATTGTCGGGTTTCTAGACTCTAACCTTTGCTTGTATAACTACTTGGTGTTATGACGTGCGCAAGTGGGAGCTGTTGGAATATGCTTCACGTACATGACATATAGCTATATGGCTAGACGTATGTGAACCTAAAGGGTCACACATTTATACACCAAACACCATTTATTATATATAATATAATTAGGGTAATTATATTATTTATATAAACATTAATTACTTGACTAGTTATGTTTTCATTAATTGTTAAGTTAAAACGTATTAGTAAGTAATCGTAAAGAATCAAAAAAATAAGGGGTTAAGTGGCATATTTCATAACTTATATTATGGGTATATATACTTAAGAAAGATTAACCCTAATCTCTCTTGCCCCTCCCTCACGGCCGCACATCCCCAAACCTAAGCGATAACCAGTCGTCCCTTTGTTAAGAAGGATTACGGCAGAAGTGAAAAATGACAAGAAGTGAATTGGTTTTGGTAGGTGGCGTCACACTCACAAAATCATAATACTTCCTCATTCTTTTTGACGCAACAAAACAAATTGACAACCCAATTAATTGGGTTTGTTAATTCTTGTTATCCACGAGGGTACGGTAAAGAGGCGCAAGACTTGTGTTGGTTTGTTTTGATTTCTAGTACAAGGGACTAGCATCCCAATTGGTGTCGAGAAATAGTCAACCCGGAAATCGGGGGAGAAATAGGCAACGCGAAAATTGGGAGAGAAATAAACTGGAAACGGGGGAGTTTACCTAGTTAACCCATATCGGGGGAGTTGCTTCGGGGAGGCCCGTTGCGTATGTGAAAGGCTTATGGCAAGCCTTAGAGTTTGATTGACTATGTGTAATTTGATAATTATTTAATTATTATTTTATTGCAAATTATTTTCTAACCGGGTCTAAAACCCATGTTTCTCACGAGACAATCTTGTCTCACGTACTACGTGTATTTTGTCTATGTACTCATGTTCGGGAGCTAAAGATTAGGCGGTCCGTAGTTAGCATTTGGAAGGATTAGCTCGGTGTACTTATTTAGTTCCCTAGACTATAGTTTTGATATATTTGTAACATTGGTTTTGGTACTATCTAATTATTCCAATGTTTGAGTTAAACCATATTTTTAGATACTCGGTTTGTAAAGACTTATATTTTGCATTTTTAAAACTTTTAAATTTGGTTGAAAAATCGGTGTGTTACATAGAATATAAACATGATTAGGCAAGCGGGGATCTACAAAACCTTCGGGTTGATGAATGAACACTTCTTCTTTAAGAATGCCATTTAAAAATGCAGTTTTTACATCCATTTGATAGATAGTAAAATTCTTATGCGCTGCATATGCCAAGAATATTCGAATGGCTTCTAATCGTGCAACAGGAGCAAACGTTTCTTCAAAGTCAATACCCTTCTGTTGAGCATACCCTTTTGCAACTAAACGTGCTTTATTACGAATCACAATCCCATTCTCATCCTTCTTGTTTATGAATATCCACTTAGTACCTATCACAGATTTTTCGGGTGGTTTTGGAACAGGACGCCAAACTTTTAATCTTTCAAATTGATTGATTTCTTCTTGCATAGCAAGAATCCAGTCTGGGTCGGAGAGAGCTTCACTGACCTTCTTTGGTTCATTAGAGCTTAAAAATGCAAAAAAATGACATTCATCAGCAGTGGCTCTACGGGTTTGAACAGAAGATTCAGGATCACCGATTATCTGATGTAAAGGATGCTCTCGTGTCCATTTAAGAGAATGTGGAAGTGGAAGTTGCCCTGGAATGATGTTTGAGGTATCAGTGAATTCAGGATGAGGGATTATTGATGTTTGAACATTTGATGTAGAAGGTGGAGGATCTACACGTTTAACGTTGAACTTGGAGAAATCAATCACCAAAGGTGGAGGTTGTGCTCGAACTAAAGATAAATCTAAAGTTGTCGCAGCTTGACCAGAAGGTGTGGAAGTGACCGGAGGTGATAGATTATCCGTGGGTGGGGAATCGTCCGGAGATGAATGATTTTGCAAAGGTGGGGATTCGACCGGAGATGTTTGAATTTGTAACGGGGAAACAAAATTTGTTGGAGAAAAAGTGTTATTTGGAGCAACTGATGTAAAAGAAGGAGAAGCATTAGAACTTGAATCTTTCATTTCAGGTACTGTAATGCTTTGAACATCGTCTACTGTTGGAAATGGAACGCCAGCCTCCTCAAGTAATGTATGTCGGATATTATGATAATCATCGTAAAAATGTTCAAACAAAATATCTAAATCATTTTCAGATGTGGAAGGCGACGTCGAAGGTGAAGGATTTTCAACATTTGAACTTAATGAATCTAGAGGAAAGGTTTCATCAAAATTCACGTTAACACTTTCTCTAATCGTCCGTTTTGACCGATTGTATACTCTATAAGAAGCAGATTCACGTGAGTATCCAACAAAAATTCCTTCATCAGCTTTTTCATCAAATTTGTTCAATTTGTCTTTATCATTCAGAATGAAATAACGACTCCCAAAAATATGGAAAAATTTAACATTGGGAATTCGTTTATTGATCAATTCATATGGCGTTTTGTTGTGAGTTTTATTGATGATTGAACGATTTTGAGTGAAACATGCCGTACTAATAGCTTCTGCCCATAGAGATAATGGGAGTTTAGAAAATGAAAGCATGGTACGAGCAGCTTCAACCAACGTAGGATTTCTTCGTTCAACAACCCCATTTTGTTGAGGTGTTCGGGCAGCGGAAAATTGATGGGTTATACCAACTGATTCAAGGAAAGAATCTAAAGTTTGATTTTTGAATTCAGTCCCATTATCAGTACGAATAGTATGAACTTTTAAATCCAAGTTTTTTTGAGTTTTCTTGATGAAGGCTATGATTATATTAGCTGCTTCATCTTTTGAACGCAAGAAATAAACCCATGTATATCGAGAATAATCATCAACAATTACCAATACATACCGTTTACCAGCTAATGTTTGTACGCTCATGGGACCACATAAGTCCATATGAAGTAATTCAAGCGGTTTTGAAGTACTTTGAACTGGTTTTGGCTTATGAGATTTTTTAGTCATTTTGCCCATTTCACACGACGAACAAAGATGATCTTTAACAAATTTAACATCTGGAAGACCAGATACATGGCCACCTTTTACGAATTTGTTGATATTTTTGAAATTAAGGTGAGAGAGACGACGGTGCCATAACCAAGATTCATCTGATGATGCTGTTGACATTAAGCATACTTCTTCAAGTGGAACTACTTCATTGAGATTGATAGTAAACAGATTTGTCTCTCGAGTTCCAGTAAGAAGTTCTTCGCTGTCATAGGTGCGAACAACACATTTCTTTGTTCGAAAATTGACTTCCAAAGTTTTATCGCAGAACTGACCAATACTAAAAAGATTGTGTGCAAGATCTTCAACATAGGTCACATTCCGGATTATTAAATTGTGACGAATTATATCTCCAATACCCATAATTGCGGCTAAATGATCATTCCCAAAACGAACAGTACCCAAATATTTGTCTCTAAAATTCGTTGATTACTTCTTGTTTCCGGTCATATGTCTTGAACAACCAGAATCAAGATACCATATATTCTACATAAAAGAATTAAAACAAAAAGGTACCCAATCAGATATGGGTCCTATGCAATTAGTAAAAATGTTTTATGAAGAATATTAAAATTGGTATGAATTTAGAGTTTTGTAGAACTGCATGGAGGCAGTTCTGGGTTTGTTAATTTGATAGACCATTTTAAGGATTTCTCCGGAGAATGTAAAATCCAGTTCGATTGTTCATTTTTAATCCATGTATATTTTACAAACGTGGATGGTTTTTTATTTAGCTTGGGAGATGAAGTTGAGAAACTGGATGTCGACGATTTAGGTGATGACACAATGCGATAAAATGATTTTGACGATTTAGGTACATTCACAACGCGATAAAACGGTTTTGGAGATTTTGGCGATGTTGACGATTTTGGTGATTTTGATGATTTTGGCGATTTAGAAACTACGCGATAAACTGATTTTGACGATTGATATGTAGAAACGACACGATTAACAGATTCTGGAGATGTATTTGCAGAAACTACACGATAAACAAATTTTGTAGAAGTATGAGTAGAACGTGTAGTTAGTGATGTGTGAGATCGAGCGAGCATTGTTTTGCAGGGTTCTGGATAACAAATGGTACATGAATGAATGATTGGACCATTTTTATGAAGAACATCATGTCGTCGACCACAAGGAGCATCTTTTCTAACAAAATATCGTGTATCATATTGAGAAATTGGTGTATTAGTTTTTCTATCAAAATAAACCTTTTTGCCAATTTTATCTGTTTTAACAATCAAATTTACACCATTCACAGTGAAATTAACAGGACGATAAATGGCTGAATCATATACAATTCCATAAAGAGTAGCAGGAGAAATAAATGTTGTTGAGTTACTACATTTATTGGAAGTAGAAAAAGAAGCTAAAAACGAAGAAGATCTAGACTTCTCAAGCTCATTGGACTTAAGCATACTAGACTTAGACGACTTAGACTTCTGAGACTGCTCAACTTCTTTCATCCTGTCTTGCATCGGCTTCTTAAGCTTGGAATTTAAATTTTTATCTGAAAAATTTGAAATAGTGGAATTAGAATTTCTTTTTAAAATAGTTGGTTTTGTAAGAGTAGAGAAATTGTCATTGACTGATGTTGGCATTGGAGAAGCACTTTGATTTGAAACAGATTTTAACTCAACAATTTTATCTTCTAAATCATGAATTTTTGTTTGTAAAGAGGATTTTGCTTTGTCAAATGCCTTATGTGTTTCATCTATTTCGGTTTCCAATTGATAAATTTTCTTTTCTAGAATTAGAGAAGGTATGTAAACTTTGCGGGTTATTTTTTGTTGAAGTACAGCATTACCCTTAATCTCAAATTCTTCTAGTGTAATAATTGGAAAATAATCCTCATTTTCAAATTTTTCTTTTTAGTTTCATATGTTTTGTTTAATTCATTGTAATTGAAACTAATTTGTACATTTTCCTTTTTGGCTCTATTGAACGCTTCAATTTCTTCTTCCTCATCTGTCATACGAATGAAACTCTGCCAAACATCTACATGTATGTATTTGGAATCATACAGTGTTGGAAGCACATTACAAGCCATCTTAAGATATTCTGGATTATTAGCTCCTAGTCCTTCTCTTGAATTTAAATATTTGAAGTCTTTAGGCTTGTTTAAATGAATCGTTTGATCAGTTTGACCTCGTTTGGCAATTATTTCTTCTAAATGTTTGATGTGAGAAGAAAGTTGAATTTTATCATGTTGAAGTTGATGAATGACATTTTGTTTGTTATTTAATTCACGTGATGTTTTGATGTCATTTTCATGCAGGGTTTCAGATAATTCTTTTATTTGTGTGTTTAATGATTTAAATAGTTTCTCATTGTCATCGAATTCTTTTTGTTTACGTTCCAACCAGTTTTTAGTTATTTGATATTCACGAAACGTTTAAATGTATAACTTGTAATATTTATCATTTTGATCATTTGATGATGAACTTTGTGTATTTTGAAGATTGGTTATTTCAATTTCTTTTTCAGAAATTGTATGAGACAAATGCTTAATATCATTCTCATATTTAACCTTCAATTCTGATATTTGATTTTGTAACGTCAGATTCTTTTTCTCAAAAATTTTATTTTGTTTAATAATATGAACAAGTTGTGTATTATGATGAACAATTTGTTCATTTTCGTTTTCTAAATCAGCTAAACTTTCTAGGAGTTTAGTATTTAATTCTTTTTCATTCAAAAGGTTTTGTTTTAAAGAATCAATTTTAGAAATCTGGTTCGTTGCAAAACAATTATCAGAATCAGTTGTAGTTGAAGAATTAGACAAGAGAGAACTGATTACCTCGATTTCTTTGTTAGCCTCTTCATTGAAACGATCAGAAATTTCAGCATTTTCACGTGCCATGAAGCATAAATTTGCTGAATGTTCTTCATCCTCAGGTTCTGAGTCTTCCATCCACTGAAGATCCTCTGCTAATAACACCTTACTCGTTTCAATTTGCTTGGCCATTAACATGTTGCGTTTAAAATATTCAGAATCCCAAACTTTAGGTTTCTTGCAGTCTCGGGAGAAATGACCAGCAATTCCACAATTATAGCACTTCTTAGTAGGGTCCAAAGGTGTAATTGTTGGTTTGTCAGTTGTGTTCGAAGCAGATGGTGCAGACTTAAAATTTGATGAAAACCTCTGATTATTGTTCGTTGGCCTTGAATAGAACTTTTTCTCATATCTTGAGATGAAAGACATAGCTTGCAAAACTTGTTCCAGCTCTTTCTCCATTTCTTCTTTTGTATCCATTACAGGTTCTTCGGTTTGTTCTTTCATTTTCCCAGATGAATTAGACTGATATTGTTTTGTAAGAAGAGCTAGAGTATCAAGGGTGTTGGCATTTTCTTGTTTAGTTTTGACTATGTCTTTTACCATGGGAGCATTTTGAAGTAGATACTCAAACAGTTCATGCACATCAATTGAGCTCAGATCCTTATGTTGCATGGCACTGTTTCCAAACGTGGCCCACTCCGGAAGAAGACTGTTGATGAACTTGATGTTGATCTCAAGATTTTCCTTTTTCAGATTATTTATTCTCAGTTCATTCAACAAATTGCAATACCGATGATATGTGCTTTCTAATTCTTCCCCGGTGGTAGCTTTAAACGATTGATATGCATTTAAAGTGGTAACCATTTTGGCTTTGTTTCCTAAAACAGTGCCCTTCATTTGCTTTCTTATTTCATCCCATATTTCTTTACCGGTTTCCAAACTATCCAGACTGTTACAAATCTCATTCGGTAAACTTTGAAGGATGAATGAAAAAGATTGTAGATCTGCTTTAGCTCGTTGTTTTTGTTGAGCATCGTATCGAGCCGGAGGAAGCGGAGTTCGACCTCCAAGAACTGGTGGATTTGCATTTGGTGCAGCTATGACATCTTCGTAGAATACCGCGACACCATTTTCAAGTGAATCAAGAATATCAGTTGCCAGTTCTTGATTTTTGATAAAGTGGAGGAATCGTTTCTTCCACTGTGCGTATTCACCTCGGTATAAAACCGGAGGTTTGAGATCGGTTCCGATAGAAAGAGCATCTCTTGACGTCATTTCAAAATGATTTAAATTGATTGTAATTTGGGCTAAAAATAGAATTGACGTTTTTGGATTGTATTGTCAAAAGGTTGTATAGGGCTTAGATGGTTGAAAAACAATTTGGTCTTTGGTTTGAGCTTGTTGATCAAATTGATTAAAAGATAATATTGATTTGGGCTTAAAAACAATTTGTAGTTTTATTGGTATGGGCTTAAAACAGAACAGAGATACTTTATATTTGTTATTGGGCTGGGAAATACGTATTATTGATATTGTCGAACTCTATTGACGATCTGAACCAGAAAGCATATCAACAAATTTGAATTCGCCGAGCAGAGATTAAGATTGAGATCAAACAGGTTACGAAAACAATTCAAATCAGTCAGAATTTAAGTCTGGAATAGCAGAGCCGAATAAATTAATTCGCCGAACACGTTGATTTACCGAACACTTTGATTTGTCGAACACATTTGATTTGCCGAACAAGATGAAGTCGAACTGTTTTTAAATGTTTGTTAAAATTGAAATTGAATGATTGATGAATCTATTGCAGTCGATTGAAGATCGATTGAAGATTGAATTGATATTTGTAGATTGATTAATGGGTAAGGCCGAACACTGAAATCAATAGATCGAAAGCCGAAGTTTGAAATTGATTAATCAACTGATTGGAAAACTGAACCGAACAATTTATCTATCGAACAATTGATTGATCGAACAAGATTGTCGTGACTGCACAAAGCCGAAGACTTGGATGATCTCTAGTTCGGGCCGAACTTTAGTTTGGGCCGAACTTTAATTTGGGCCGAAGACTCGAGATGACTTAAGTTCGGGTCGAACTTCTTATTTGGGCCGAAGACTGAACGCAAATTTTGTTCGGGCCGAACTATTGGGCCGAACAATTAGAGCCGAACAACAATGTTCGGGTGTTCTTTAGGTCGAACTCTTGTACGCAACCTTCAAGACTCACACTTTTGATCCGATTCTTGCTCAATACTTGACCGATTTCAGTGATTCCAATCCCAAATTGTTCGAAAATGATTTCCTAACACTTTGATCCTATAATATCCTTCAATCCATAACACTTCAACTCTTAATCTTCGATTTTCAGTAACTTTTTGAACTTTTCAATTTTTTCACTAAAATCACTAAATCTCGATCAATTGTTGATGGAATTGATCGAAATTTGATTCTAATCCTATTAGAATTGATGGAAAAACACTATTCTTCACTCAATTCATTGATTAGAACTGAAAAATTCTTGAATTAAAATCACATACACGAACGAAATATTTTCTTCAAATTTCCAGATCTTGATCGAATTAGCACTTGTTTGGATCTACTCTCAAAAGAGTTTTTGCTCTGATACCACTTGATAGATCAATTGCAAATATAATCTTGCTAATTCATGTTAATTTGAAGAGAATTGAAGAAATTAGTGTGTGTAAGTGTGTGTGTTCTTGGTGTAAAGTTGAGAGAGAAAGATGGAGGGAATGGATACTTTCAAATGAGTAATTCAATTAAGTGTGTGTGAAAGCTTACATAATTAGTCATCACAATAGCTTTTATACTCTAACCACTAAACATCAAGATTAAGACTAATGACTAGCTTTAGACTTTTAAAATATGACATAACTAGTCCTCTAACTATTTGATACAACATAAATGGTCCTAACAACAACTTCACATTGTTGATTAATTCAAAACATCTAGAACCAATCACTCTCATTCAAAACTATTGTAAAACGTAAGAGGGAATTGGTCCCAAAAGGAGACACCCTATATTCCTATGGTCAATGATTTAAAAGTATGGTTGAACCTGTGGGCCAAACTTGTCCAACCGGAAAACAGGATGATAGATGATTGGAATATGCCGATTAAATCGATAGTTATATCAGTTGGAAGCAGCCGATTAGATTAGATTTATTGACTAATCCATCCAATTGAACACCCGACCATTGTTATTATTATTATTAATTAAGTAGCTCTCTGTGGCAAAGTCATGTGGTCACCAATTTGGTAATTACACACTCTCTCTCTCTCTCGAGAAAAAAAAAAAGATGGAAACATTGGGTAAAGTGGCAATCGCCATTGTTATAGTAGTGATACTGAGGTGGGGTTGGAAAGTACTAAACTGGGCATGGTGGAAGCCAAGAAAACTAGAGAAGTGGCTGAGAGATGAAGGGTATAAAGGTAATTCATACAAGTTCATAACAGGTGACATGAAAGAGCTTGCAAAAACGATGAAGGAAGCTAGATCAAAACCCATCCCAATCACCCATGATATCATTTCATATGCTATCCCCTTCGATCATCACATCATCACCAAATATGGTATTATTTAATTCCTTTTTTATTTTATTTTTGTATGTTTTGAACAGATCATGGTTGAATTTTTGGGGCGTTTGATCGAAAGTGGATGATTTTTATGCTTCAATTTTTATTGCATGTATCACAACCATTATTTTGTATGATTGTATCATTAGCTGTAAAACTTGTACTGTATGATGTATGAGCTAAAATTTATGGTGTAGAATGAATTTATGTGTGTTTGATAGGTGAAAATTCGTTTATATGGTTGGGGCCGAACCCAAGGATGTTTATAAGGGATCCAGAGTTAATAAAAGAGATATTATTAAGACCCGAAGAGTTTCAAAAGCCACATCCAGAGCCATTTCGAGATAGCATCATCGGTGGACTTCTTGTCTCCGAGGGTCACAAATGGGCCAAACATAGGAAAATAATTAATCCAGCCTTTAATCTTCAAAATCTCAAGGTTTGTTGTGAAAGTAAACGTAAAGTTGATTATTTAACATATGGGTGAAAATTTCTGACCCGACACGAAACTTGACCTGAAACTGACACGAAAATTAATAAGTTTGAGTTGAGACAAATAAGTTTTGGGTTAGTCTTGGGTCGACTCAACTAACACGTTTATTAAACGTGTTAGGTTCTGGTTAATAATAATTTAAATGAGTTGACCTGTCAATCCGGTTAATTATTAAAACATGTTTAACACCATATATGTTTATACTTTAGTAATTTATAGATATTTTAGTAGGTTCTGCATACAACCATACATATTTATAAAGTCGACAAGTTTGACCCTTTTAACCCATTCAAATCGGTAATGTGTTTATTTACTCGTTTAATTAAACACGTTATATGTTCCGGTTCACATTTAAAGTAAACAAGTTAGGGATAAGATATATGGTTTGTTTACGTAAACATGTTGGTTTCAATTGAGAATTCTGAACTGTCAACCTACGAACCCGAACCGACCTAAATTGCTAGGATCATTCTTAATATTACGTGGTACATGCTAACAAATACTAAATAATTCTTATTTATTTAGTAAATGGGTTTTTATATATCGAATATGGATCAAGAAATAAACATCCTTATTTGAAGAAGCTAGAAAAGGGTTGCATTTTCGTAAAATATACATATAAATGTACATATACATACATATACGTACATATACATAAATATTTAGACCATAGATATATATATATATATATATATATATATATATATATATATATATATATATATATATATATATATATATATATATATATATATATATTCACATGTATACCCTCTATATGTATACATATACACACACACACATATATACGGTATGTATATGCATTTTCGTAAACGAAAATGCAAGTTCCGATATGAAAATGCAAATGTAAGTTACGTAAAATACATGTGTATATATGTGTGTGTGTGTGTGTGGGTGTGTGTGTGTGTGTGTGTGTATATATATATATATATATATATATATATATATATAGGGTCCGGATCCGGTGAGTACTGCGATGACTCCAAAAAAAACTCTAAAAATGATTCAAAACAAACTTTTTCAAAAAATTTCTTTTTTAAACATTAAAATCACAGCATATAAGATCCAAAAAAAATAAAAAAATTTAAAAAATGATCCAAAAAGAAAATTATGGATCATAATAATGATCCACAAAAAAAAATATGGATCATTGTTATGATCCGCAAAAAAAAATGGATCATAATTTTTTTTTCAAAATTTGTTTTTGGTTAAATGTAGTAATAATTATGGGAAATTATATATATATTTTTCGGAATTTTTTGAAATGTTTTTGAGCTGTTCTCGCGAGTCCTCACCGTTTTTGGAGTCCTCACAGGATCCCACTTATATATATATATATATATATATATATATATATATATATATATATATATATATATATATATATATATATATGGCATGAATATGCATATATATATAATATATATGGTCTAATTATATGTATATATACATATATGTTTGTATATGCATGCATATATGTATAAGTTACGAAAATGCAATCCTTTTCTAGCTTCTTCAAATAAGGACTCTTTTCTATGGATCATTACCCTTTATATATCTTTGAATACAAATAGCATCTCATATATTGATGATCAAATTCTGAACATTAATTTTATTGTTTGATGTGGATAGATCATGTTCTCCGCTATCTACTCAAGTTGTAGTGATATGGTCCAAAAATGGGAACTACTAACTGCCAGAACCGGATCCAGTGAAGTCGATGTATGGCCGTATATAGATAACTTAGCCGGCGATGTGATTTCTCGGACGGCATTTGGTAGTAGTTATGAAGAAGGAAGGAAGATATTCAGGATCCAAAAGGAACAAATCGATCTTATATTCCAAATGTTGTCTATTCTTCATTTTCCTGGAAGAAGGTAACAATTTATGGTTTGATATTTGCATAGGAAGGAAAGGAAGATTAACTTCTTTGAGGTTCTCATATGAACGTAGATAGTCTTCACCAAAGTTTTCAATGTAAGGCGTGGTGTCGCACTATTAAGTCTCAAGCCTTACGAGTTATAACGAGTCATGACATTTTTCGATGCATGAATTAAGTCAGACAATTTTTTTCATATAATTTGTATATATATAAAGTTCACAAAAAGTATGTATCTATTGATATATGTGACAATCATACATGAAGTTCACATACATACCTACATGTTTTGTTATTGTGTTTGAAATTTAGGTTCATACCAACTAGAGCAAACAAGAAGTTTAACAAAAACCTTGAAGAGCTTAAAACCGTGCTAAGGGGTATTATCGACAAGAGAATGAACGCAATCGAGACACGTGAAGGCAGCTGTGATGATTTACTAGGGATTCTTTTAGAATCAAATTTGGAGGAGATTGAAGAACATGGAGTTGGAATGAGTATGGAAGACGTGATTGAAGAATGTAAACTATTTTACACTGCTGGTTCCGAAACAACCTCGAATTTGATCTTGTGGACTATGGTTTGTCTAAGTGTGCACCAAGAATGGCAAACCCGTGCCCGAAATGAGATTCTACAAGTTTTTGGCACGCGGGAAATTGATTTTGAAGGTCTTAAGAACCTCAAGATTCTAATAATGATACTAAACGAGGTTCTTAGGTTATACCCGCCAGTAGTCGTTATGACACGAGCAACTACCAAGAAGACGGAGCTTGGAAACATGATGATACCATCGGGTATTCATTTAGCCTTACCCGTTATCCATATTCATCACGACCGTGAAATATGGGGTGAAGATGCCACTGAGTTTAACCCCGAAAGGTTTTCAGGAGGAATTGTGAACGCAACAAAGGGTAAAAGGTCAAGCCCGTTTTTACCATTCTCGAGTGGATCTCGTGTTTGTATTGGGCAAAACCTCGCGATGACGGAAGCAAAAGCTGCAATAGCAATGATACTACAACGTTTCTCGTTTGAGGTTTCCCCGTCTTACAGGCATTCGCCTTATCCTGTGTTCACTATGCCACCTCAATTTGGTGCTCATTTGATTCTACGTAACATTTCACAGTTCTAGTTTAAAACTGTGATAAATTTAGTAAGACATATGCTTATATATTGACATTTGGTTCTTAAATTATCCAATATATAAAATGAACTGAATTATATTCATAAATGTCACTTTAGTAACGAACCGAACATGCGTTCATGTTTGTTCATTTAAGTCTAATCGTACAATTTTTAGTTTTTGCTTTTGTGTCCGTTTGTTAAGAAATTAGTTTGTTCTTGAACGGCTCGTGAACATATCATTGAAAAGATAAAGGAACATAAACGAGTGAACATATATGAGTGAATACAAAAGAATTTTTATATACAATGATCATTTTTAGTACGGTTGTTTTTGCTTATTCGTCTAAGTAAAACTATTATATTAAAATACTTAATATATATAGTTCATGGAACATAGACAAACGAACGGATTTAATGATTCATGAACGTAAATGGACGAAAGAGACTTATATTCTTGTTCATGTTCGTTCAACAAACATGAATGAGACTATAAATGTTCGATTCGTTTATAAGCCTACCCGGGATAAATATAAATCTAAATGTATATTGTAGGTTACATTATTTACTACTAGTATGTAAATAACATTTTAAATAACTGGTTTTATTTGAGGGTTCTTTTTCAAAACAACAAGATATTTGACAAATAATTACCTAGAGAACACTTTTCAACCAACGACCGAGCTTTGTCAGAAACGGTGGTTACATCGACAGTTGGATCAACCACCTCAGTAGTAATGTATTTACACGATTTTAGCCAACTTCTTTTTCGTCTTCTAGTGTGCACAATCGACGACGGTCGGATAAACTTTAAATTACTCTTGTGTTATATGATCCACATGTTCCACACTTGTGGTACAGCCAGTGAAAAGGAGCACTTCCTTTTTCACCACAATCATTGCATAATATATCCTAAGTTCAATTAAACAATTAGTGTCACCAAAAATATAAAAATATGTTGAACCGACTACGGTTAGAAATTTTGATTTGAATTTTTACTTGACAGCGGTTTCGATACTCTTCTGGTAGCTCCTCAGAAGCCATTAAAGCATCAAGCATTCCAAAATACACCTGGACACACATTTAATTTAAATAAAAAAATTAAATCCGATAAATATTTTAATCAGAAGTAAGAAAAGGATATATTAATTCTTACAGACATATCTCCCATAGATTTGCTGCAAATTGGACAAATGTAATGTGTGCATGCGTAATCCTAACACAAATGAAGAAAAGAACAATTTAATTAGCATTTTATTTATTTATTTTAAAGAAAATGATGATAAAAGCGGGATGCCACCTGGAAGCAAGCGGAATGCATAAAATGGCCACACGGGAGTGCTCTAACGGTTGCAGTTGAAGTGAACAAAAAATCACAGCAAATAGGACAGTCTGATTCCAGCCCTTTTTCGCGACACTTATGATCCTTCAATTTTATCCCCAAACAGTAATTACACATCATACAATGGAAAAAGTCAACTCCAAGCCCATTTCCAACTCGACATATATTGCAACCCGGACAATGGTAAACCGTCCTAAAAAATATAAATATAAATTATTATTTTTTATTTAATATACTTTCTTTTTAATTATTGATGATAATTAATCACCTTTGATCATCAAAGAATTTGCAATAACTACAGTAATATTTCGCCATTGAAAGTCCATTACAAGAAGGTGTTGAGCAGATCCGTCCAACAGGTTGAATTTTCAAGCAATTCATACACATCATTTCAATTGTAGCTTTCCTGATGATCAATTAATATAATATTATATAATGTGAGATGTGTTCAAGGCGCTCTTTAATTTTTTTTTAGTCCTAAAAGACATGTACATCTCAACTATTGATCAATAATAATTAATGGTCAAGACTTATCACATATTTAAATATGGAGGGGTGTATTCGTCATTTAACGCTAACAAAAAAATTTTAAAATTTTTATTTTAATATTTTTCATTAAAAAAGTGTATACTTGATCACATGTGTTTTACAAAAATATCACATGTGATTAAATATATAATCATATGTGATTATATGTTTTTTTTTAAAAAAATAAAAATAAAAAAATGAGTTATAATTTATACGAGTGTCAAATGACCAAGATACTCCTCCATGTATAAAATATATGATCAATGTTAACCATTAATTATTATTTATCAATGATTAGAATTTGTCCATTTGGAATACAAGAAAATTAAGGAATACCTTAGACAAAAACCTATATAATATTAACGATCATAAAATCATATAATTATTAAAAAAAATGGTTATTACCTACCTGTCCATTTTATGATCACTAACAATATTATCATGACAAACTCTGCACGTAAATAATTTCTGACAACAAGCAGCACGAAGTTTACAATTTCGTTTATAATGTTCGCAACCGAATATTTGTTTTTCTGCATCACGAAATGACGGTGTGCATTGTAGATTTTCACCATTTGATGTTTCACCGTTTTGTGGTAATTTTTGTTGTGCAGCAATCCAACTACTGTAATGTAATAATGACAACAAATTTTTTTTATAAAAATAAGAAAAGAATTATATAAATATAACTATAAAGTTTTTACCCCGCGAACTTTCTTTTAATACCTAAAAAACTGTTTAGTGATATTGGTAAACAACCAAATTGTTTCATATTAAAAAACAAAATATATGTTCAAAGATATTTCTTTATTTCAAATATATTCTGATGACATAAGGTATACTCTTACCATTGATTTAACCACTCGGTAAACATAGTATTTTTAGTCGCATGTTTCCAAATATCCATCATTATATTCTGTTCCTCTCGAGTTAAAACAGAAGTAACCCATGGTAACATCGATTGTAACACCTCAGCACCCGTTGTGCCAATTATTCGTCCCACTAATTTATCTTGTTCTTCCACAGAAAAATATCTATCAAATAAAGGCCATAGTTCCAATTCTTCACGTAAAATATGCTGGTCCAGCGTAACTCGGATGGACTTGCACATACCCTGTACTTTCCTTACCAACTCGTCGTGATTTTTTATATTATAATTATTATTTTCGTCGACAAGTTGTGAGAGTGACGTTGATATATTTTTAAACAATTTTTCTTCTTGTTTGTGGTCTAATGTGTATGAATGACTAACGTTAATTAACGTTTCTTTTGATTCTAGAGCGGGAAATATGATGTCATCTTCTGCGTTACTATGAGCTCGATATAATCCCCATAATAAACGAAAACGGGCATTAAATTGATGTAAAAAATCCTCGTTTGATTCGGTTAATTTTCCGGATTCAACATCGAGAAACTCCAAGTCTTTTCGGATTGCTTTATGGAACTTGAATATGGTGTCAATGGGTCGGCCCGCTCCTTCGTCGATTAAACTTATGCCCGTTTCCCAAAACGGGCCAAAAGATGAAGACCGTGATGATTTTGCGGAGCTTGTTACTAAATTGTTGGTGCTCATACCGAGCCCGGGTACACAGCCATTGGCTTCTTTTCGTGAAGGATTGGCCCCTTTTTTTGGCGGGTTGGAGGGGCAAAATGGTAATTTGGTACAATTTGCACCGGAAGATAAACAAGTTTCACTGGGTCGGGCTTTGCAAGCCCAACCCGAAAACAGGGTCACGAGTGCAATGTCAGAAGCAGGAGCTAAACAAGACACCATTAATTAATTAACTAGCAAAAATCAGAATATATATGAAAAATAAAATTTAGAGTCAATTACTAAATTGTCCATTGGTTTGTGTGAAATTATAGATTTCGTCCCTTGACTTTTTGTATTAAATGAAACTTGTGACACAGTCCCTATAATAGAAGCAAAAAGGCCCTTAAAATTTTGAGCATGTTGTTGTTACAAGTTTCAAATTTAGGGGCTGTAAACAAATACATAATTTTATACAAACTATAGTAACCATTTACGTAATTTAATTTAAAATTAAAATTATTATATATTTATATGACAAACGAACCTGCCATATGCATATTATGGAGAAATGATTTTGCTTCTTCTTCAGTAAGTGATCCCACCAACCATGGTAATACACATTCAATTAATCTCAATGGCATTACACATAAACTTTGATATAAAAGTTCTCGTTGTCTTTTACGACTAAAATGCCTACGTGCAAGTGGGAGAACCTATAGATTTAATTTAATATAACATAAGATATTTTATTCTATACTAAATTATAGGAAAGGTATTTGTGATTTGTCACTTATTACAATTGTTTATTATACTAGATATCTCTGGTGTATGTACTTTGTGGTTTACCACTTATTAGATCAATTAATAGAGTAAATTTCACAGATGGTCCATATGATTTACCACTTATTACATTTGCAGTCATTTATCTTCGCGTTACTACAAAATGCTAAAAGGGTAGTTTGGCCATTCAAAAAAATTGAACGACGGTGTAACAAACTAGATATATCAAGGATCTCTATAGGACCGATTTGTAATAAATGACAAACTAGAGGGACCTTCCATGTAATTTGCTCTTCATTTTAATTTAATTTAGTTGGACGCGAATAATATTGTATGAAATGTGACCTGAAGTTCTTCATTTTGAAAGTGTTTATCGATGATAACCATAATATGATGAGCATGTGAGCATAATTTTGAACAAAATTCAGATGATGGCAAATTTGCTCCATCTTTTTCAATATTTTCAATCAAACACCTAAATTTGTCAAACGCATTTTCTTCTTCAGCGTGTTCTTGTGCAAAACATAAATCTGCATTTATGGCAGGGAATATAACTTTATCTTCTGCAATGCTGCAACCGATTTGTGTAAAATTGGTATCAAATACAAATACAAGTTTGTTTAGTTAAAAAACGATATAATTAAATTACCTATGGAATATGCTAACTTCTGCAATAAATTGCAGCCTTTTATTAAATGCAGAAATATCTGAAAAATGGCCAGATAATTGGATCGTTCTAGAAGCTTCAGCTATATCGATTAATTCCTTTTTTATAGCTTTGTGCCAGTGTAAAATTTCATCAACAGGACGATCAAGAGAAGATGAACAGACACAATGATATGTTGCATCATCTTCTGGTTTCTGCCGTTTTTTTACAAAATTTGCACCGTCCATCCATGTGAATATAATCTGTAATTACAAAAAGGAGTAATTTGTCAGACAGAAATAACCAAAAATGAATCTTATTAGAGGTCTTGTGGTTTTTCATTTATAACAATCTCATGTCCTTTAAGTTCGTTTATTACACTAGATATCACTGATGGTCCCTAGGGCAGGGTTGTTAAAAAATTTAGTGACCAAACTACCCTTTGGTTATATACGAATATAAAGGACTACACATGTACCATTCGTGAAATTGTAAATTTAACGGATATCTTCATTTTTACAAAATGCCAAAAGGGTAGTTTGATCGTTAATTTTTTTTAACGGTCTTAGGAACCACGAGTGTAACAAATTACATACAACGAGGATGTCTAGTAAAATAAACAAATTTATAGGACAAATGTTATAATAAGTGACAAACCACGTGACCTTCAATGTAATTTACTCAAATCTTTTTACTACAAGTTTAAGAATAAATAAAATTAATTAATTAATCAATAAATAAACCTGTTGAAGAAGCTTTTCTTCTGGGATTATATTACACAAACAAGTACGCATTTCTTGGCGTTCATCAGAAGAAACAGAAGCAGAAAGCCATGGAAGAAACTCTGCCATCATATTCACAGGTATGCTGCATAAAAACTGCCAGACTAATGAAGCTTGTTCTTCAAATGAAAATTTCTCAACAAGTAATGGTAACACCTGGAAAATTATTATTTTTTTTTTAAAAAAAGAGTAGAAAATGATTGGAAGTTGTGATAAGAATAAAAATAGAAAAATAATAATAATAATAATAAAAACCTGATCTTCCTCTTTGGACATGTGTTGGTTAATTGATGTTTGAAGTGCTCCTGTGCAGGATGCTAACTCTCTTCTAGAACGTTCTTCATTTTGGATGTTGGAATCAAGTAATGTGAAGAGTTGGTCGAAAATGACGCTTTCGCCCTCGTGTTCGAGAGAATAAGTCCGAGCTACATTCTTCACACGAATATCAAGAGCTGGAAATATAACCTGCCGATGTGATACAAAAGTAGAGATGTGTTTAAGGTAGTCTTTAATTTTTATGTAGTTTTAATGGGCAAATCTCAACCATTGAATAATTATAATTAATGATCAAAATTAATTACATATTTTATACATGTAGGGGTATTTTGGTCATTTGACACTCATATAACTTTTTTATTTTTTTAAATTATTTATTTTTTTTATTATTTTATATTCGTTAATAAAGAAAAATCATGTGATAATCACATATGATTGTACAAAAGGAACAAAATATCACATGTGATCAAACATACAATTACATGTGATGATACAAAATATCACATGTGATATTGATTTTTTTAACAAAAAAATAATAAAAAAAAGTTAAAAAGATTTAAAAATTGTATTAAAATTTATATGGGACCAAAATACTTTTCCAAGTATAAAATATACTATAAATCTTGATTATTAATTATCATTGATTAATAATTGAAATTTGTAACTTAGATTACAAGAAAATTAAGAACTACTAACAATCTTTTGCCTAAAAAATCGTGAAACACAAAGTGTATTACTTATTTTGAATCGGAGGAAGTAATTATATTATAAATTATAATCCCACACAACTTATGCAACGCTGATCACTTTCATCTGCAAATAGTTAGGTTTTGACATTGTCTTATGCTTCTTAATTTTCTACAGCAATTATTAGTTCTATAATTTGTGTAGCGTCTTATTTAGAGTTTAAATTGTCGTCTCTATAACCTGTTGACTCAATGTGAAATGAGTTCCAACAAAATGGATGTGAATTCTAAACCTCGACAAATATGGTAGGTATACAATTCAACAATTTAACACGAATTGCTCGCAGAATAAACAAATTAGGGCAAATTATACACAGACCTCATCTTCGGCATTGCTGTGGTGCTTATACATTGACCGGAAAAAGTAATACCGCTTGAGCAAAGGCTCAATTTGCACATGAGAATTAGTAGCAAAATCGATGGCGGACCGGTGTAGGGCGTCGAGCTCCGACCGTATAGCTTTATGAAAGAACAAGAAGATATGAATTGGCGAAGGTTTGTTACTACTAGACGGATCGAGCTGGTTCACTGTTCCTCCTCCGGTAGCCACCATCACCGCCACGCCGCCTCCTCCTCCGTCCCGGTGGTGCAATCCGGTAAATGGCGTCGCCATTTTATACAACGAAATCGAGAAAATACTACCAAAAATATTCAAAATCAGTTGAGGTAATCCAGTTCAGATTTCACAAATCCTAAATGTTTCCAGTATCATCAACAATTTCACAATTTTCTCTCTCTATTTTCTCTCCCTGGAGAGGAGAAAAGTACGAACATAACGGAGATGGCAGCGGTAATTTATCGATGGATAAAGAGGGATATGGTGCGCCACGTAGATAAGTGGTGTGCCACGTGGACAATCGTGCCTGACTTGACCGATGACGGAAGTAGTGAGATTTGTGGGCTTCCTTTGTGGGACGTGCATGGCACGTGCGAGAAGGGGTGCTACACGTACGAGTCTCGGTGTGGGCTGTTAGGCTTGCCGACTAGGCTTCCACCAATGAGACTCCAATCGTATAATATAAAAGATAGATTAATACCAACACCTCTCCCAACGCTTACTCATCACTAAACCCATCAGTAACGTCACGTTATCACATTCTTACTGACAAGCTACTGATACGGTCGTGTAAACCCTACCCATCACTAACCCATCACTAAACACATCTTTTCCACATCATCATTTTTAGTTTAAATTAGATAATTATAAAATAAATACATTACATTAATTTAAAAATAGATTGTTTAAATTTAAAAAAAAAAATTAAATTAAAAAAAAAATTAAATTTAAAAAATTACATTTATTAAAATTTTAAAAACAAAAAAAAAACTAATTTTTTTGAAAAAAATAATAATATATTTTTATTATTAAAACATATATATTAAAAAATAAAATTAAAAAAAAAACAAAAAAAAACAGAGAAAAACAGAGAAAAAACATTTTTTATAAAAAAATACAAAAAGTACAAGTTGTTAAAGCAGAAAGTACAAGTCCCAACCCCCCTCCCCCACCCCTCCCTCCCTCCCTCTCTCTTCCCCTTTTCCTCTCCCTCTTCACGACGGCTTCCTCTTTCCCGTCCTCTGCTTGACGGCTTTGTTACGACGCAGGCCACGACGTGGCGGTGCCAACGCCGTCAATGGCTAACGGTTTTTAAAGTGCCCACGACGGGGTCTTTGACGTGCCGTTGGCACATGTCTAAACCATTCCAACTTATTATATTACCAATTTACCATTGATGAGAAACTTACTCTTTTTTTCTTTTTTTAAAGAGTGATAAATCTCAGTTTTTGAATCAAGAAAAATCAAATTATCAAAATGAACCCTCAAATCAGCGTCACCATCATCACATGTGATTGAATACAGCCGTAGCCCCACCCCCACTACCGCTTCCCACCATGAAAATAATAAACACATGTTATTTTCAATGTATGTTTTCTCGTATTTTGTCACTTAGAACGATGCGACTTTCAAAGCAGTTTGTCCCATCATAACGACCCGACTACTCAAACCCACAAGAGGAAAAACTCATGATCCACACACACATGTTTCCTTCCAACACATCCAAAAACTAAAATGTCAGTTGGTCTAAGTGTTGATCGTCTATCCAATGGGTTAGTCAAAAGGTTCACAGATGCTTCTTTCTTGGCGGAGATTCTAGCACGCCTACATATGCCAAAAAGGACATCCATAACCATATTGTGTTGGTACTTGAAGCCCGGGAGCTCTTTACAATAAACCGCACGTTCCCCAAATGAATCCAAACTTATCTTGCGATAAACTTTTATAGCGAAATTTTAACAAAGTATTTAGTGTTCATGAATATTGTAAATCTATGAAAGTGAATTCTAGATGTAAGACTATGCGCAAGTACCAACATTAAATACTTTGTTACCAAATTATAGATGTACTTCAGGGGTGAATTCACAGTATTCATCAAATCATTTGGTAAATACTGAAGACTATGCGTTAAGTACCAACACTAAATACTTTGTTAAGTTACCATATCATTCTTCCAAACAAATTATAGATGTACTCTTTGTGATCGACCATCTGGTAATATGTTAGTGGCAAAAACAACTGAAATGATCTTATATGTATTGTCATGGATTCCATCTTTTCCATAGAAAGACATATTACATATACTAGGTGGTCAACCAATCAAGAAAGGTTGGCTATGACAATGATTGGGCCGCGCACATCATGAGTAGAGTTCGATGATCTCGATGATCATCTCGTAGGATCTCGTTATAAATGAGAATACCTTTAGAAAAAACTATGTGACCAACTAAATAAAGGTCATATGACTGATCTACTTGATGATTAAATAAATCGATGGTGCTAAATAAAATGATTCATGTACACGCATTTCTACCATGATAGATGATATAATATATGTATAGATGCATGTATGTCCATATGTGTGTGGTGTGTGTGTGCTTGTTTAGAAATTAGTAAAAGAACAATGATCACCACTAAGAAAAGCATGCTCACTTGGTTCAAACATGGTTATATAAAATGTATTTAGTTAGGCAAAGTGAAGGTTTATAAAATACGGCGGCAAAAACTATGTTAACAAAATTTCATTGTGATTTAAATATTATTTGGTTATATGTTTTTTCTAACGTATAAATGAATGATAATTTAAATTATAATAAATGTAAATATGTTAATAGTCAACAAATGTGTTGTATAAATTTTAAAAGTTTCTTATTTGAGAAAATTCCCAAATTCGTTATAATGAATTTTCAATGTTACTCGATATTATAAAAGAAACGTCAGATGAACAAAAAAGATTGTTAACGTGTCTTAGTAATCATGTAAAACCTCTCGATACATTATGTTTGGTGTGCAAACATCATCCAGATTAAACTTCTTCATTTGGAGCTACTAATACTTTTGTCGCGTAACATGAAATTCCTCTTGACAAGGCAACACTTATTGGTTACACAATTGATTAACATGAAATTCCTCTTGACAGGGCAACACTTATAGTAAAGATTTTTACATGATTTATTGGTTACGGATGATCTTGTAAAGATGGAAAATATTTGGTGAATAAACTGTAAAGATGCAACTCTAGATGGAATGAGACTCATGATGCCACGAAATCGTTTTGACTCTAAATAGTTTTGTCTAAAAATCGTTTTGTAGTTATAGACTAGACTCGCTAGTTCACTATAACCAATAGCTCTGATACCAATCTGTCACACCCTGCCAAAAGTGGTTTTAGGAAAAACGGTTTGCGGAAGAACGGGCGTGCGACTACCATGAGTAACCACAAGCATATGATTATCGTAAACAAATAAACATTCAAAATTTTAAATAACCATAGGATGTAAAGTACGCCACAAAAGTAAGTGTTAACGAAATATTTGAAATGTAAAAGACAACGTTTTTAATAGGAAATAACTCGTGGCATCTTGACACATGCATGCTCGTGATCCAATGTTACTAACACTCATGCTTCAACTTAGTTACCTGAAAAACATATGAAAAATGATCAACAAAATTGTTGAGTGAATCCACAGGTTTATAATCTGTTTTGAAATCCAAAGTTGGTTGTATGCCAACAGTGACATAAATTGTATAATGATATAGTGTCTGAAAATGATTTGAAGTCCAAACTGATCATGTGCCAAGCATGGCGTAAATTGTGTGACGAATTAATGTTTGACAATGATTTGCCACCACGGGTTGTAATCTGATAGTAATTGATTTGTTGAAATATTGAAACATGTATAATTGTAGAAAAACATGACTGATATCCCTCAAAGGTTTGCAAGGCCTTCGAGTTAAAATGTCGACCCTAAGCCCATAATCAAACTTCAACTCTAATGATAATGAATCTAAGATATGCACTCCCTGATTTTCGAAGTTGTGGGAGGAAGAGTCTTAGCCAATGGTACCATCTGCATATCCAGGGTCTAGTCGCAACTAGCTAATGATTATGGTATGTAAGTACATCTAAACTTAGTCCGAGCATACAGATTGATTGTCATGGTTTAAGATATGTTTCACCACAAGTAAAATAAATAATCACAGTAGACTTTACTGAAACACGTTGATAAATAATGTAAACATTTATAAAAAAACAGTTGATATGTTTTTCACCCCAAAACAGTATAAAAACGTAGTAAAAGAGGGGCTGTGGACTCACTTGATGCCAACATCAATGAATATAAGGAATGTGATGTCCTAATGGATACGCCTCAACAACCTAAATACGTGAGGTCAAACGGTAAGTAGACCTCCACCCGGGAAAAGAGTGGAAAGCAGCTTTGATATGATAACGAAGAGGTCGCATTGAGATCTTCTATCCAAGGATCTCGATCTAGGCGAGAGGTTGCGCTTGCCATGCTGAACCAACTTTTTCCTTTCTTGACTGGTGGTGAACCCTCCTCTCTTCTTTCTGGGTCCGCCCGTACCAGCTAACTCGCTTTCCTCCTAAAGGGTCAGGCCTACCTGTGCATTTAGCTGACTCTCGGATCTACAAACGTGTCTATGCAAGTGGTTCACTCTGATGATCACTTTTAGTATGTTATTAGGCGCGGGTTACTCGTTGGTGACTTTATAAATATATTAGTCTTGGTCCAACAATAAATTCATGTTTTAAAATAGACTACTTATATTTTTACAAGCCTCGAAAATATTTATCATTTTATTACACGCAAACTTTACCTATTTTATGACAAGTTAGTCAAACATGTATTTTCTTATATCATGATAGTTTATTATTAATTTGGGTTAATAAAATAGAATATAAGATATTTCTATTTAATTTTTAACATGAAATAATATAAATATATGTATTTGTATCAAGTGTTCGGTTTTTCATCAAATATAGTAGATCTCCACTTTCAAGGTTTAATTTTCATCAAGTGTTCGCTTTTTCGATTTTGAGGGTTTTTATCATAGTTTTAACTTTGAAAATGTTATAGATCTTGTAACACATTTTTAAGGTGTTTTCTTGTGAGTGAACCTTACTAGCAACCTCCACTATATATGGAGCTACATATGATTCCATCATGACAACTCATCAAAATGTTGCATTCTCATTGGTGGCAAATGCCATGTGTAAATCATTCATTGGTCATATCCTTATTCACAACCTACACATAACGCTGCCAAAGAAGTTAATTTTCACCCGAAATTTCAGCCATATAAAGCAGGCAAATCGCATTCACTCGTAATAGCAGCAATTACAAAAGCTGTGTTTCTTTCTCATCTTCGCAATTCAATAAGAAATTGTCCGGCAAACGCGGTGGCAGATTGTTGGTGTTTGCGGCGGCGAATTATTACTCTACTCCCGGAGTTCCAAAATCTGCCACCAGTAAAGACATTAAAGCTGCTTATCGAAAATTAGCTCGCCAGGTATTACTAGGGTTTTTGTTATTATAATTATTAGGGCTAATTTTTTATTGATATCAAGATTTGATTTTTACGCTGTTTTCATGTGATCTTTTTGGAATAAATTAAAATTAAGCTATAGTTTAATAAGGTTCTTTCTAGGTATCCTTTTACTAGAATCAAGTTTAGGGATTCTAATTGCAAAATTACAGTGTATTACAAAATTGATATTCGATATCTAAGAACTGAATTATAGTGTTTTTGGATGTGTGTTTGGAAGTGTTTAAACTTGCAGAGTTATCAGCATTGTGAGTTGGGATTTGCGAAAGTGGTTATGATTCTGTATTGCTGATTTTTGGTCAGAATAAAAGTTGCTTGCAAAAACTGAAGTCACAATTATCAGTTTGAAGTGTTTGGGATAGTAATAATGATTATCGTTTTTTTATTAATTAGGGTTATAATTTTGATTGAGTCTTTTTTGAATTTAGTATTATCCAGATGTCAATAAACAACCAGGAGCTACTGAAAAATTCAAGGAGATCAGCAATGCCTATGAGGTATGTAGATAATTTATTTTTTTTTAATTCCCGGTTTTATGTACAACAACAAACAAATAAATTCTCGCAATTTTTTTATTTCCTTTTTCTTTAAATGTCAAAGTATGATATTGTCAGGTTCTATCAGATGACAAAAAACGAGCCATGTACGATCGATACGGTGAAGATGGAGTCAAAAGCACGGTAGGAGGACAAGCTGGTGCTTATGCAGTACTGCGTGTTTGTGTGTGTTAGTGTGTGTAATATCTTCACTTTTTCATGTTAACAATTCATTTATATTTTCTATTTGGTGATAATAGACAAATCCGTTTGATCTTTTTGAGACGTTTTTCAGAACAAGTATGGGCGGTTTTGCTGGCGGTGATGCAACCGGATTTGGAGGGCGGCGTGCCGCCACTGTAATCAAAGGTGAAGATATACGGTAAGTCACATGACATGCACATGTGTTTCAAAATTATAATTATTGAGTTTTTTTGTTTTTCTTTCAGATACGATATGACATTAGAATTTTCAGCAGCAATATTTGGTACCGAAAAAGAATTTGAATTATCTCATCTTGAAACATGTGACCTGTGTACTGGAACTGGAGCAAAATAAGGGTCCAAAATGAGAATTTGTTCAACTTGTGGTGGCAGAGGTCAAGTTATGAGAACAGAACAAACACCTTTCGGTATGTTTTCACAGGTAATATATACAAAAAACATTTTTAATTTTTTTACAAATTAGTTTAATATTAAAATCATCATTAATTCAGCGTTTTATATATACATTTTAGGTTTCTGTATGCCCAAATTGTAACGGGAAGGGTGAGATGATATCTGAATATTGTAGAAAATGTTCGGGTGAAGGACGCATTCGTGTGAAAAAAGATATTAAAATCAAAATTCCACCTGGCGTCAGTAAAGGAAGTATTTTAAGAGTTGCTGGAGAAGGTGATGCTGGTCCAAAAGGGTATATATGTTATCAGTCACCTTTTTATTTATTTATTATTTTTTAAATATAAATTCCATTAATATTAATTTAATTTATTTTGAGCAGCGGTCCTCCCGGAGATCTGTTTGTGTATCTTGGCGTTGAAGAAATTCCAGAGATCCAAAGAGACGGGATTAATTTATTATCATCTATTTCCATATCTTATCTTGACGCGATATTGGGGACTGTTACTAAGGTAATATATATAATATTATATTTTTATTATTTTTATGTTTTTTAATTATTTTTATAAAAAACAGGTGAAGACAGTTGAAGGGATGAGTGAACTGCAGATCCCTGCAGGTACTCAACCGGGTGACATTCTTGTTTTGGCAAGAAAAGGTGCTCCTAAATTGAATAGGCCTTCTATTCGTGGTGATAATTTATTCACCATTAAAGTCAGTATCCCAAAACGAATTAGGTACCTTTTTTTATTGTATCAATTATTATTATTTTTTATAAATTTTAATATTAAATGTCGAATATGAACAGTGGACAAGACGTGAGCTTCTAGAAGAACTTGCTTCTCTGAACCCTGCATCCAACCGTCCTCGCACTCGTCCTAATAATCAACAAACCGGTAAATTCTACGTTTATATTAATAGCTATTGTTTGTCTACTTTATGATATTTATAGTTTATTTTGAGTTTTTTTTCATCATTTCTATTATTCATTATCCAAATTGAACTATTTCATGTTCTCCAGCTAAAATGATAGAAACTCAAGCTGATCCTGTTGCAGAAGAAAGTAAGGATTCACAAGATGAAGATGATGACCCATTGAAGAAACTAACAGATTTTGCCGGGTATTCTTCCTTTTTTTCTTTATTTTTACCCATTACAAAGAAGTCTTATTTCGTTTGTAAATTCTATGTAACATCTCTTCATGTATCCATTTTTATACCAATTCATCATTACAACTACAACATTATTATGTCATTTTTAAAATTATTAATCTTTGTTAGTATTTTTCTACATACTAAATTTTAAAGCATACCCGCCCATCGGGCGGGTTATGAAGCTAGTAAAACATATGGATCTAAAGATTTAAACAAGAGAAGAGGTGTATTCTCACAAAGCTTTTCGGTTTGATAATTTCTAACTTGGATGTGCTCTTTCTCCTTCTTCAAGCATCAAATGAAGTGCTTCTTCTTAGTGAACTTCTTAAAATGAAGTGAAAGTGAGTTTACAAGAAGATCTAGGTATGAAATGAAGTATAAACCAAGAGATTAAAACTTACACTAAGAAAAATGAAGAAGACAAAAGTGGACAGCAGCTTAAGGCCTGGATTCGACTGAGTTTCAGCCACCTTGTGGGTGTTTTAAGGGTGGGATGTTGTAGAGGAAAGTCTTATAGTGATTTGGGAATTTGAATCACCAAATTTGAAGTTGAATGAGAAAGTTATGAAGATTTGAAGGGTGTTTTGTTGGTAGAAGATTCAAAACCGGGATTTTGGTTTTGGGAGAATTTCTTTAAGGGTTTGATGTCTTGAGAGTGTAGAATGAGTGAGAAAGAGATGGTGACTTTGTAGGGGAAACATGTAGGTGGGTTGGACAAATAGGGCAAAGAAAACATTGTGCGATAGGTGAATTGCATGGAATAGAGAAGTGCAAGCATGCTTTGGTGTTTGTTTTGTGCAGGAAAAAGGGCTTGCAAAAGGTGGTGTAAGCCCCCTTTTGACTTCCCTAGTCAAATTGAAAAAGGAGGGAATTGTAATGTTAAACATTTTGGACATATATGACAATATGGGATGGAGATGATGAATGGGGAAGAGCACATATAGACCTTTTAGTGTAAGATGTGTACAGGAAAAATATGGCAAGATTTGTTGGGAAAGTCATTTTGACTTTCAAAGTATTGGGAAAAGATGTGGACAATTTATTTGGGTATTAGTTTAAATGGGTATTTACTTTATCAAGTGTGATAGTAATTTAACTTACGTTTGATTTGCTAATTAAAGCGTGTTCGTTATTAGCTGAGTAATTTATTTTGATTAAATATTTGGTTTTGCTAAATCGAGTTTAGTTATCGCGTATTAAGTTTGTTGTTTCTTAATTTAACGCGGGTATCGATTCACACGTAATTTTTCATACAAATTGATTGGGTTGGGGTATATATATATATATATATATATATATATATATATATATATATATATATATATATATATATATATATATAGGGATGACTTAGTTTCAGAACCAAATAAGCTACAGAACCAGCAGAACTGGTCTAAACCAATCAAAATTTAGTAAAATATTTTCGAATTATTTAATTTAACAGGGGCATTGACGACATTTAACATTTTTATTTTTGTTTCCTTTTTCGAATTTCCTAAAATGAAGGCTTTATTTTCGGAAAATTAATTGTTATCATTTATCACTTATTTAATGGTTAACGATCTTTATTTGGTAACTGCCGTATTAATGGAGAATCCCTACAATTACGGAATTTCGTTTATTTGATAACTTTTGTATCATACATCTATGTATAACCGACGTAATTCAAAATTATAATCCTAATTTGTCAACTAATTTACTAATGTAGAGATCCTACATTTATGGAAGTTTGTTTATTTGGTAACTTTTGTATAATATATATATGTATAACCGACTCGTTATGATTATATAACATTAAAACATATATGTATAACTCAAACAATCATTATAGGTTGACTAAAATACAACTCAAACATATATGTATATGTAACGCCCCAAAATTTGTATTAATTAAATAATATTATTTTTAATCACATTTTTATTATTTATAATTTATATTATTCAGGCGACCTGTAATTTGACGGTACATTTTAGTAGACGCTTTTATTATTATTTTTGACCGTTTAGTTAATAGTATGAGTTGAGTCTATTCTTTTTGTCGGGCCGGCCAAAGGCCAAGGCCTCATTCCCGTTTGTTTCTTTGTGTTGACCCAAGGTTGATTATGTCGTAGTAGCCCGATATTAGAAATGTAGAGCCCGAGATGAAGATTGGTCCGGTCCAATTATAAGCCTTTAAGATTTTGACTAGCATATTTAAATTAGACTAGCACCTAAATCCCTACCCTAATCCCACTTGCTTCCATGTAATCTTTCGGCCGAATGGAACCTCGCTAATTTTGAAGCCGCATTCAAATCTGATCTCGGTGGAGATATTAAACACTGAAGGTGGTGATGTGTCTAGGATTTAATTGAGATCCAAAATGATTATCAGGTCACGTGTTGGTGAAGTTGTCAAATGGACGGTGAGGTGAGTAGGTAGTCAAGCAATTTCTTTTCTTTCATGCCTTCGTTGTTTCATAAAGACTTTGGTCAGTGGTGGATTTCAATTACTTCAAGCGTTTGACGATTGTGGTTTAGATTACTTCAAGCATCGACTGTTGGTGTTGGTTGCCTTCACTTGCTTTGATCGGACTTAAACAAAAGAGTAAACATGGGCTCTTAGCCATTCACGGATTGGGCCAAAGGGAAGTTATATGCGGCTGGTTTGATACTAAGTCCAACACCGAAAAAGATCGTAAAACAAGGTGATAGTCGGACCTTCTAGCCAAGCAGATCGTCGATCAGACCAAGATAACTCACTCGGTATTTCCCTTGTTCCGATTTTTCTTTGTTTCCAGCTATCCGTTTTCTTAATCTGGGGGTTATTAACTCGTTTGGGGTAAGACCAGATCTAGGGCGACGGGTTGTGACTTGTTGGAATACCAAACCTATCTGTTATTGTATGTAGCCCTAATCGTCAATAGTGAATCCGTGATTTAATGCAATCTAGAAACTAGGCTGCTGTGTGGTGACCAACTAATAACCGTGAACTGGAAACCAGAGGCCAAGCCTCGGGTTGTATCTGAGGGTTGAGCGGTCTAAAGGGTTGTAGTAATCAAAAGATTTTAACTGAAAGGTAAACCGAACCCGTAGGGTTCTCGGTTTCCCAATCGGGAAACTATTTATCTTCGGGTCTTAAAAACCGTACTTAATTTTAGTAAAATGATATTTCAGGCTGTTATTTATCAAATATAAGTGTTCGGGAGTTTCGGTAACGGGACGAGTTACTAAAACGAGTTTATAAGTCAAACACCTTTTGGCAGAATCTGCCCCCTGTTCTAACCTGTTTTTGAGGTACTTAAATTAACATTTTGAGTTTTTGGCCCGTGCTGGGACCTTGTTTTCTGAGTTAGCTTTTCAACGCCGCAACCCTCTCGTCAATCCAATTTATGGTTTAAAAGTTATAACCATTTTAATATGCTGCTGTTAGGAAAATGACCTGTGCGACATGCCTGTCTTGCAACACTGTTTTGAGACACTTAGAGTCTGTTTTGGCCAGTGACCGTCTCACAGAGATATGTAGTTCTGGTTGTCTACTTTTCATGGTAAAAATATGGGATAAATCTACTGCACTGTTTAAGAGTTATGGCAGTTTCCGTGAGACCGACGGGTGCTGCCAGTTTTTTGAAATAATGATAAGTGGTTAGATTTTAATCCGGGATTTCGATTTATGCTTTAGGTCCGTCTAGGAGATAATTTGCTGAATATTTGATTCCCGTGAACCAGTTGGAGCTTACGTTTCTCGAGGTGAGTATTCTCACCGTGTATTCAGTTTTAACGTTGTACATGCATGACTTATGTGTTACATTTCTTGCACCATAATTGTTATCTGAGTTTGAGCTGTTATCTGAGTTTGATCCGTTATCTGAGTTTGACCTGTTATCTGAGTATCTGAGCATCTGTTTATTTATTCATGATCTGAGACATTGTGCCTGGGTAACCGAGCTCGGCACAGAGTCATTCTGTGCTATTACATGCTAGAGCAATCTGAGATAATTATGTTAAAGAAATAATAAAAACATAATAACACACATCTGAGTTTTGGGATCACCTCCCGTCTGAGTTTTTGGAATTATTCCCGTCTGAGTTTTTGGGATTATTCCCGTCTGAGTTTTTGGGAATTATTCCAGTCTGAGTTTTGGGATCACTCCCGTCTGAGTTTTTGGCTTATGCCTATCTGAGGTGTGAGGAGGGGCGAGGTTGATCTCTCATCCCAAATCACACAAGCGCGCTATATAAATTAAAATCTGAGTAATAAAATTTGAGAAATAAATCTGAGTAATTAATCGAGTAGATTCTGAGTAGGAGTACACCGATGTGCCCTCATGTGTTGTATGTTACGATTGTTTGCATTTTGAGAATTATTCACTCAGCTTCCCCAGCTGACCCAAACTTTCCCCCACATTGTTTCAGGTACCAGCAAAGGAAAGGAGAAGGTGGACGGTTGACCGCTGTATCTTTTCGTTACTGATGTGGACATCATTTAATATTTTAAAACACTTTACTTTGTTTTAACTATTTCCGCAATAAATACGTTTTAAATGTTAAATATTAATATCTGAGATTTATTTATGGGACCTTTTGATTATAATTTTGTTTTCAAAAAATTTTAAAAATCTTGTAAATTTTAGGGTGTTACAAGTTGGTATCAGAGCTCTGACTTGAGGGATTTGGATTCACAAGGGGTGGATTCAATCTCAAGTTTGAGTCTCGAGTTTTAAAACGCGAATTGAGCAAAATATTTTCTGAGTAAAGTTTCCACATCAAGCATACAGCATGTCACGTCGACCTCTCGCTTTCCAGTTGCCGGTAATATTTTAGAGGTTTTATTTATTTGGGAATTTCGTGGTATTCTGAGTTTTGAGGAATGACAAATATGAGAATTGTTGTTATTATTTTGAGTATAATTCTGATTTAACTCTGAGTGTATTTCGCGACGAGGATCGCTTTTCTGAGTATATTTTCCGTGTGTAATTCTGAGTGCATTTGCGTCATACATGCTAAAAATTTTAATTACATACAACTTTATATAATCTATGAGGTTTTATAATTCTGATAAATTTGTAACCAAAAGGGGTAATAAATGAATATGAAATTTTGATAGTAATTCCATAAGTTATTTGATGAGAACATGTCTTGGGTAAATAAAAATGAGAAGGAATAAATTTTTCGTTTGGGAAAAGCACTTAATAGAAAGAGTTATGGAAACGAGTAAATGAAAAATATTTTTACTATCAACCGATTTAAAGAATATTTTTATGGTGGTTTATCAAGTCGAGTGAAGTGAAAATACCAAGAACATATTTTTATAAAAGAAAAAAATATTTAAAATTGATATTTATTTTAAGTTATTTACATTTGAACTAGACGAGAAATCTTAACTAGAAATGGATTTTATTTTTATCCGTTATTTCAGAGTCGTTTTAGTTTTAATATTAAAACTTTAGTTGGATTAAGCATGTTTTTTTTTTAAATGTTGAATTATCATTTGAGATTCTATTTAGTGGAACCTTTTCACTTATTTATCAAATTAAAAAAAAATTAAATTTATGAGAAATTCGGGTGTTATGAAATCTTTGGACAATTAAAAAGGAAAATGTTTTTATAAAGAGATGAGACATGATGTATTGGGAAAATCTTTTTACTGAGAAAATAATAAACCGAGATTTATTAAATCGAGATCAAATGAGAAAACTTTTAAAGTATGTGATTTTAATAGCTGAGTCTGAAAATCCATATTTTTTTATGAATTCAGTGAGAGATTATTAATTTAACACAGAGATATTGAATAACTTATATAAGTTTGTTATACCAACTAATTGAGAAATTTCTGAGTCAAATTAATCAGATATTATTGAAGCTCATCATAAAGAGTAATTATATAATAGGATTAAGAGGAAGCTAACGTCATCAATTTGATGATGATTTATTTAAAAATGAGTTAAAAGAGCGATAAATGGAATCAAATTAATCGAGGAACGCAATAACTGAGAACTTTGATCAAAAAGATATTAATCGGCATGCTCACAAATTACAATAAATTTAATATAACTGTGAAGAGGATATAAGTTATATTTATGAGGAATGATAAATGGCATATCCAAATGAAAAGTTTAAAAAGGAGATTTGAATTGTGAAAATAACTAAGTGGAAATATTTCTATGAATCTGAGTTATCCGAGTATCGCGTACGAGACTAAATGTACGCATGATTTTCTGAGTAATGGTTATGAGATGTTGAGTATGCACTGTTGAGTGCATATCTGTATTTATCAGATATTGAAAATAAAATTTCCTTTCTCTTGAGTGTGATTAAAATTCCTTTCTTCTGAGTGTGATTTTTTGGTGTGTTTATATGTGGGAAGTTGTAAACTTTGGGATTTACTCGTGACCAAACAGAAGTAGGTGTCGAAAGTAATAGAGGGCCCCTATTATCGTACACACCGAACTTTTGGTTGGTTAGGGGGAAATTTTGAAGGGAACGATGGACCAATGCTTGTTATTGTGAATTTAGTATGTGTATCCTAATTGTTGGTGTGACTACATACTTGCTTGTTTATTTTGGTAGACAATACTAGTTCCAAACTCGAGGACGAGTTTTCTCCAAGTGGAGTTGAGTAGGGGTAAAAAGGAAAATTGTCAAGAAATAATTATCATTAATTATTATTTATAAATATTATGAGCATGATGCTTATGCAAAGAGATTTTGTTGGTATGAATTTAAAGTGCGAATTCTAGATACATATAATTGATCAAATAAATTATAAGAGTAACTATCAAATCAAGCAGTTGAGAATAATTAAATTTATTCTATGGGTAATTATAGAGTTTACAACAAAATGATAGATCGGGTTTACTGGAGAAATTAATAAATCAAGTTAATTGGGTTGAATGAATATCATGCAAACGGGAAGTAGTAATACTACCATTATATACAAAATAAGACAATATACTTATTCTTGGGTGGTTATAAATGTGATAATGAGAAATCATTAAATTAAAGTGACGAGAACTTATTAACGAGTCGAATATGATAAAACTGCTACAATGAAATTTTGAGGAAAATGAGTTAAAATGAGATCGGTAATTTGCTGGTAATGAGTTATTATTAAAACGAGCTAAATGATAAAATTTTATTTTGATTAATTATGGAATAATTTTGAGTTATAAGAAATTTACAAATCGAGTTACATAAGCAAATTAATAAGATGAGTCAAAAGAGAAAAGTATTAAATTAACAGGAAGTGTTATTCAAATTTTTGAAGTATTATAAAGTGTTATGAGTTTTGAGGTATTATAAAATTATATGAGAAAACTCTATTTATGAATAATTATTAAACTTGAGATGAGAACAACTATTCAATAAATTTATTTTGAACTTAGGAGAAATTTCGAAAAGATGAGAATGTACTGAATTGATGAACCATGAGTAAACCGTAAGTTTTAGAATAAAGTGTAACTGCGAATTGAGTAAATGAGAACTAAGGAATTAATTCGTAATTTGAGTAACGAGAAATCATTAAAATAAGAGTATGAAATTTAATTAAAATTTTTAGTGGGTAACATGAAATTAATGAGTAGATATGGTCAAAATAATTAAGAGACATTTTAAATTGTGTAAAATCAGTGAAACGGTCTATTAAAGGATCGTTAAACTAGATGAATGAGAAAACATCTATTAAAATAGAATGAGAACCTATTAAAGGGAATTAAATGACAATATCGTTAATTTGAGCTATTTAAAGGGTTATCAACATCGGTAATATGCAAACCTAATAGAGTAAGCTAACAATATAATGTAAAGTAGAGTTATTTGGAAAACCAATAACGCGGTTGAGAGAGAATGTATCATTCCAAGTATTATAAGCTGGTAAATTGGAACACACGAGTAGTTATAAGAACGAGTAAAAATGTGATTGGTTTATAAAATGTTATTGCTAGTAAATACTATTACTGTATGAGTTTATTTCTCAGATAAATTTCTGGTTATGTTTCTGAGTTAGATTTCGGGGTTTACTTCTGAGTTAAGATTTCTGAGTTTGTTCCCGAGTTATATTTCTGAGTTTATTTATGAGACAGATTTCCGAGTTATACTCCTGAGATATGTATTGAGTTCATTTCTGAGTTAGACTCCTGAGTTGTATTTCTAGATCATATTTCTGAGTCATATACCTTAGTATATGAGAATTCTGTGTGAGATGTATATTCTCGGGAATTTTTGCCTACTGAGTGATTTTAATTTCTGTGTGCATCATCTGAGAATTCTGTGTGATAGGTACATTTCTTGTGAATAATTTTCTGTTTTTGTATTAAGTGATAATGGTGTAAATTACTAGATTGCTTCTTTGCCTTATGCAAACTGGTGTCCAATAGAGTAGAAGACCTTTCAGAGCTAATTCTTATATGGAATTGACAATAATAAGATTTAACCTGTTGTAAATATGTTAAGTGATCATTTGTTGGAGCCTTGCGAGAAGTTTTGTTTTCTTCTTTCCATAAAACTTATATTTTTTTTTTATTTTTTTTTCGTCGCGAGAGAACCGAGTGTGACTGTTAGCACGAACCGGATAACCAAGTATCACGTCGAGATCATCTGACGCCGCAAACCAAACCGTAACAAATCTCCTAGTGGAGTTGAATCGGAGATTCAACGCAACGTTAACCGCTGGGTGCCGCAACTGTGTTCAACTACGAGAGCAAGAATACGCCTTCAGCAAATTATCGTGAATTTGTTCGTAATTTTTCTCGTCACTCTTTTTGAGACAACCCAATATTCTTAGGGAACAGTTGGATTTTAGTTCTTATAGTCTTTTCATTTTGCGTCGTTAGAGACGGAAGATCGCACGAGCAGTTGCAAAAACTAGAATTATTTCGATCGCGTAGATCGTCCTGGAGAATTTCTTTTTCATTCTTAACCTTATCATTTTGTTTTCTTTCCCCATTTGAAGACGTGTGTCGTTGGCGAGTATGAGTTGAGACGCGAGATTACTACCCTGAGCTTTTTCCGAGCAATGATTTCGGGGACGAAATCTATTTCAAGTGGAGTTGAGTTGTAACGCCCCAAAATTTGTATTAATTAAATAATATTATTTTTAATCACATTTTTATTATTTATAATTTATATTATTCAGGCGACCTGTAATTTGACGGTACATTTTAGTAGACGCTTTTATTATTATTTTTGACCGTTTAGTTAATAGTATGAGTTGAGTCTATTCTTTTTGTCGGGCCGGCCAAAGGCCAAGGCCTCATTCCCGTTTGTTTCTTTGTGTTGACCCAAGGTTGATTATGTCGTAGTAGCCCGATATTAGAAATGTAGAGCCCGAGATGAAGATTGGTCCGGTCCAATTATAAGCCTTTAAGATTTTGACTAGCATATTTAAATTAGACTAGCACCTAAATCCCTACCCTAATCCCACTTGCTTCCATGTAATCTTTCGGCCGAATGGAACCTCGCTAATTTTGAAGCCGCATTCAAATCTGATCTCGGTGGAGATATTAAACACTGAAGGTGGTGATGTGTCTAGGATTTAATTGAGATCCAAAATGATTATCAGGTCACGTGTTGGTGAAGTTGTCAAATGGACGGTGAGGTGAGTAGGTAGTCAAGCAATTTCTTTTCTTTCATGCCTTCGTTGTTTCATAAAGACTTTGGTCAGTGGTGGATTTCAATTACTTCAAGCGTTTGACGATTGTGGTTTAGATTACTTCAAGCATCGACTGTTGGTGTTGGTTGCCTTCACTTGCTTTGATCGGACTTAAACAAAAGAGTAAACATGGGATCTTAGCCATTCACGGATTGGGCCAAAGGGAAGTTATATGCGGCTGGTTTGATACTAAGTCCAACACCGAAAAAGATCGTAAAACAAGGTGATAGTCGGACCTTCTAGCCAAGCAGATCGTCGATCAGACCAAGATAACTCACTCGGTATTTCCCTTGTTCCGATTTTTCTTTGTTTCCAGCTATCCGTTTTCTTAATCTGGGGGTTATTAACTCGTTTGGGGTAAGACCAGATCTAGGGCGACGGGTTGTGACTTGTTGGAATACCAAACCTATCTGTTATTGTATGTAGCCCTAATCGTCAATAGTGAATCCGTGATTTAATGCAATCTAGAAACTAGGCTGCTGTGTGGTGACCAACTAATAACCGTGAACTGGAAACCAGAGGCCAAGCCTCGGGTTGTATCTGAGGGTTGAGCGGTCTAAAGGGTTGTAGTAATCAAAAGATTTTAACCGAAAGGGAAACCGAACCCGTAGGGTTCTCGGTTTCCCAATCGGGAAACTATTTATCTTCGGGTCTTAAAAACCGTACTTAATTTTAGTAAAATGATATTTCAGGCTGTTATTTATCAAATATAAGTGTTCGGGAGTTTCGGTAATGGGACGAGTTACTAAAACGAGTTTATAAGTCAAACACCTTTTGGCAGAATCTGCCCCCTGTTCTAACCTGTTTTTGAGGTACTTAAATTAACATTTTGAGTTTTTGGCCCGTGCTGGGACCTTGTTTTCTGAGTTAGCTTTTCAACGCCGCAACCCTCTCGTCAATCCAATTTATGGTTTAAAAGTTATAACCATTTTAATATGCTGCTGTTAGGAAAATGACCTGTGCGACATGCCTGTCTTGCAACACTGTTTTGAGACACTTAGAGTCTGTTTTGGCCAGTGACCGTCTCACAGAGATATGTAGTTCTGGTTGTCTACTTTTCATGGTAAAAATATGGGATAAATCTACTGCACTGTTTAAGAGTTATGGCAGTTTCCGTGAGACCGACGGGTGCTGCCAGTTTTTTGAAATAATGATAAGTGGTTAGATTTTAATCCGGGATTTCGATTTATGCTTTAGGTCCGTCTAGGAGATAATTTGCTGAATATTTGATTCCCGTGAACCAGTTGGAGCTTACGTTTCTCGAGGTGAGTATTCTCACCGTGTATTCAGTTTTAACGTTGTACATGCATGACTTATGTGTTACATTTCTTGCACCATAATTGTTATCTGAGTTTGAGCTGTTATCTGAGTTTGATCCGTTATCTGAGTTTGACCTGTTATCTGAGTATCTGAGCATCTGTTTATTTATTCATGATCTGAGACATTGTGCCTGGGTAACCGAGCTCGGCACAGAGTCATTCTGTGCTATTACATGCTAGAGCAATCTGAGATAATTATGTTAAAGAAATAATAAAAACATAATAACACACATCTGAGTTTTGGGATCACCTCCCGTCTGAGTTTTTGGAATTATTCCCGTCTGAGTTTTTGGGATTATTCCCGTCTGAGTTTTTGGGAATTATTCCAGTCTGAGTTTTGGGATCACTCCCGTCTGAGTTTTTGGCTTATGCCTATCTGAGGTGTGAGGAGGGGCGAGGTTGATCTCTCATCCCAAATCACACAAGCGCGCTATATAAATTAAAATCTGAGTAATAAAATCTGAGAAATAAATCTGAGTAATTAATCGAGTAGATTCTGAGTAGGAGTACACCGATGTGCCCTCATGTGTTGTATGTTACGATTGTTTGCATTTTGAGAATTATTCACTCAGCTTCCCCAGCTGACCCAAACTTTCCCCCACATTGTTTCAGGTACCAGCAAAGGAAAGGAGAAGGTGGACGGTTGACCGCTGTATCTTTTCGTTACTGATGTGGACATCATTTAATATTTTAAAACACTTTACTTTGTTTTAACTATTTCCGCAATAAATACGTTTTAAATGTTAAATATTAATATCTGAGATTTATTTATGGGACCTTTTGATTATAATTTTGTTTTCAAAAAATTTTAAAAATCTTGTAAATTTTAGGGTGTTACAGTATAACAAATACATTCGTGTATTACCTAATTAATACAATCTTTATACATTAAATACATACAAGTATAACCCAAACAAATAAATAAATGTCTACCAAAAGATAGACCATCTACAATCACCACCAAATACATACATGTATACTACAATAATTGCTTCCAAAAAAATTATAATTTTTTTTAAATACATATACATACATGTATACCCCAAGGATAGACCATCACAATCCCTACCAAATACATACATGACTACCAAATACATACATGAATACATATGTTCCTATTATAAGATATGTGTGTTTCTTCCCTTTTAACGAAACTGACATTTGAGGTTGTAGAATTTAGAAGCATGAAAAACCTTGTTTCATTTGTGTAGAACTGATGATATCAGAATAAAGGGCTAAAAGAAGCACTGAAGCCATTTCTATTTCTTTGCCATGTTTGTCCATAGCCATTGATACAAGCCTCTTCATGACAAAACACATAAATGTAAAAAGATGAGTAGGCAACCAATACAAAAAAAGATAAACACGTATATGAAAAAAATTCAGCTTTATGAAATCGATAGAAAAGGATCAATCAATATGAAAATGTTTTCTTTACTGGTTACTGTAACTGCATCTCTTCGATCTATAACCATTCAATCATCGTTACACCCAGATCCAACTACCGCCACCGCCGACTCCATTTATGTTGCTCTAGGACACTTAATCTTTCTCCTTCTCTGTAACCGGTACCGCCTAACCTTCATTTCCGTTTCCGATCTCACCAAACCGTACTCACCGCACATCTTATGCGAACGCCGTATCGACATATGTGCACATACAAAACGCAGCAATCTCATGAAAATTCAATCTGACGCCGACGTATGTGCACATCGAATTTTTTAACAACCATGGAGAAGGAGCCGATCGTTAATTAATGATGATCGTGAACGCTTGAGCTACGTTGATCATCAATCGTCTAATGCAACGCCTTACTATTATAATGGCAGTAACGCAGTCATGAAGCGCCATTATGACGGGCGTCAGCCAATAAGACACGCGCTTCCAATGACAGGCGCTGACAATCCTGACACGCGGTGATAACTTGACAGGCGGTGATAACTTGGACATGGTTGACAACTCTTCAAGTAACAAAAGTTGTCATCTTGACAGTTGTAGTGGCGGATCGACGCATGGGCTCGTGAACATTGGCGGATCGACGCATGGGCTCGTGACCATTGAAGCCCATCTTCATGTTTAGGTTTTGGGGAATTACCTATATATACATAGGTAATCCCTACTAACCTCATCATGCCCCCGAGTTAAGAGTTGCAAAAACAACGGTTTGCAAGTCTGAACTACCATTACTCGTAAGTCTCTTTTTCTTTCGTCTTTTTTTTTTTTGTCAGCGGACCGGATGCGCAAGGCAGACCGGCGGTGTAGGCTGTAGCGGCGATCTGGACAGCGCAAGGAACACCGGCGGCACAAACCAGACCGGCCGCAAGGCAGACCGGATGTGCAACCTTCCATCGTGCAGACCGGCGGTTAGGTGAGACCGGCGGTCGCAAGTCGATAATTCGGACGCCCGTCGATAATCGTGCAGACTGGCGGTTAGGTGAGACCGGCGGTCGCAAGTCGATAATTTGGACGCCATAATCGTGCAGACCGGCGGTTGGGTGAGACCGGCGATCTTAAGTCGAGAATTCGAACGCAAGTCGATAATCGTGCAGACCGGTGGTTAGGTTGTCCGACGGCGGAGGTGAGGTCGACCGGCGGGGGCAAGGTGACCGCCGGCTAGGTGGACCGGCGGCCGAGGCGAGGCCGGCGGTTTAGGGCTAAGACCGGCGGTTTAGGGCTTAACCGATCGGCGGTCTAGGGTTTAGCGGCGGTTTAGGGTTTAGCGGCGGTTTAGGGTTTAGCGTTGGTTTAGGGTTTAGCGTTGGTTTAGGGTTTAGCGTTGGTTTAGGGTTTAGCCGAGGTGGACCGGCGGTTTAGGGGCAGCCGACCGGCGGCTAGCCCCTGACCGGCAGACTATTTTGTACGCTTTAAATAATTAACTCGTTCCTAACTGTAATTGTATGTCTTGTTGCAGGTTTAACTGGGTTACTCGCTACCTTACAGGTATGTATATGCTTTGCTTACACCCCTGTAGTTAGTAATAGCTTATATCCCTTGTTATTTTATTAGGCATATTGTAGTTGTCGTTATTTTAACATGGGAGAGCCAGTGTCAGATGCGATTGTGGTGGAAACTCCATCAGTTGCTCGGAGCCCTAGCACAGTCAACGGCAAAATGCTAACAAAACTTATGGATGAGTATCCATGCCTTAGGAAATATAATGCTATTGTACCTACATCAACCCAACGAGCCCATTCCCCACCACAAGGAAAAGTAGCCCTCTATATCCATTACCTTTCCCACTCCAATTTTAGATTTCCTGCCACCGCTTTTTATTTGAGTGTGTTGAACTACTTCAAGTTGGGGTTTGCACAGTTACACCCATTAGCTGTATCAAAAGTCACGACTTTTGAGATGTTATCGGTGGCAATGGGAATAAAACCCTCAGTACCTTTGTTTAGGGCGTGTTATAAGCTGGTGAAATCTCATGACTGGTATTTTGTAGAGTTAAAAGATAGAAAGAAAAAATTTATTCGGGAGTGTTTTACTAGTCATAGGAATTGGAGAAATAAATATGTGTTTGTCGATGCCGCTTTCAGAAATATTTGGGCTAGTAACTTGTTCAAATGGAGAACTGGGTTTGACAAATCGTTAAACGATGCTCCAGTCCTGGCGCCTCAAAGCGGAAGGCTGTGCAAGCAGATTTTACGAAAGTCAATTGTATTTCGAGTTTATGAGGGAGGTGCCTTGGTGTTAGCTGGTATTTCGGATTATTGGGCTGAAGGGATGAAGCCTGTGATAGTGGACTCAGAGACCGGGAAACGTGGGTTCTTGTTGTTATATTGTCATGCTTTTATATTATCTTTTTACAGGTACTGACTCATTGTACGTTTCCTGCAGCCATGAGCTTGATGGATTTCATGGAGGGAGATCCTGCTTTTATGGAGTATGAGATTGAAAGTCATCCTGCTGATGTTACCCTTGGTGAACAAGAAACTGGTGCCACTTCGCATGTTAATTCTGGGATAAACACGACCTCAACCAACGAGGTGACATCAAACTCGACACCAGGTAATTGCACAACCTCTACACATATGTATTTAATATGGTAAAAGGTAAGCGTATGCTTTATGTTTCACAGGTGCCGCTGATAATGAAAAGTCATTGTCCAGGACTATCGCTGAGAGTGACAACGAAGAGGAAACTGGTAACACTATAATTATAGTCGTTGCCAACATATTACCTGTTACTTAACGATCTTATTGTGAATATGCAGAGGACTTCGATTACCTGGGGCAACGTCAATTCCAGATCCCAGATTGGATGACCGAGATATGTTAGGACTTGGTAAAAGGGCGGTGAGTCTAGATGTAAGCGATTATGACATCCCTTTGCCGAAGGTACCAAAATTGACCTTCCCCTCTAATCTTCCCTCAAATGCTACTTTGGTAAATCGCGAGGGTAATACTGGATCATTTGGAGCAAGCGCCACAATTGGTTCAACCTGTAGTATGTTTGGGACGATCAGCGCTCCTTTTGGATCTACCGGGTTAACATCGAGCCGCAATTTTGTCATGACACAGTCTCCCGTTTTGCAATGTACTAAACTGCCTATTTCAACTAGCGAGGGTGTGCCATCAGGATCTATAAACGGGAGTACATGGGGTGTAATTGGTGCAGCATATATTAATATGTTCAATTGTTTTATTGATTACGTCCGACAGCTTGTAAGCAATGAACATGGGGAATTAAAGAAGTCGTGCGCCGAGTTGCAGGTGCAAGTTGATAATAGAAAAGATGATATAACCTCTCTAAAGAAGGATCTAGAGCTTGAGCAGGCTACATCTAGTCATTATCAAGAGGAAGTGTGCATGCTTAATGAGAAAATATCCCAGCAGGGGGTCATTTTGACTAAGGCTGAAATGGAAAAACAGAAGATGTCAGCAACCCTGAGTGCCCGTGATGAGCAGTTGGCGCAAAAAGAGAAACAGGTAATTGAAAAAGATGTTGAGCTGGAGACTATGAGGCAAGCGATGGTCAAGATGCGTGAAGAACGCGATGCTGCCATGCAGATGAGGAAAGATTTAGTTGCTGCATTGCCTCAGCTATTTGATTTTATGCTTAAACATCCTGATGTTGCTAATGTTCTTAACGACTTTAACCATGCCTCTCATATGTTTGGGAGACATCTTGCCAGCGAGAAAGTGAAAGATGCACTCCCCAATATTTCTCCCGAGAGCTTGCCTTTTTTGGACCCTGCAACGCATGGTAACATGACGCGTGCGAGTGAGAAATTTGCAGACAGGGCTTTTCCCATTATGACTACCCTGGTGCAAGATTTGGAGTTGTCACTTCCAGCTATTATTGCCTTATTGTCGGCACATCCACAACCTTAGCTTGTTTATGCATGTGATACGTTATGACTTTGTGACTTTGTTTTTTTTTATGATTGGATTATTGCTTTGTAGCCTTTAAATAATTTTGTGGAATTTCTATGTTTGAAATTACTTGGTGTCTTTCTATGCGTGTACTTTTCTATAGAAATTATGTATGTATTTGTTGGTGAACCGGTGAAATTTTTTTTTTACTCGCGAGGATGTCGCTTCCGAATAGGAAGTGCTTATCTTTTATCAAGTTGATCAAAAGATGAAACTGAATGCATGAGTATAGAACAAGCAACGTTGTTTGATTGACCTGGTACAATTTATATTGAACTATGTTCTTGACTATGTCATTTGTGCATGCATGTGTTGTAACATTGTACATAATAAAAACTGTTATCGCGTTGATTTTATTGAATAAAAGATGGGATACATGATCAAACCAAATTATTAAACATAACACTTCTTAGCATGAAGTACCTGATAAGCTTGTCCGTGTCCTGGGAAATGAAATAGGATTCATGACATTCCATGTCCTGGGAATAGCTTGTCCGTCCATGCCTGACAAGGTGTAAGACCCATTACCATTAGCATGAAGTACCTGATAAGGGACTTCCCATGTAGGGCCTAGCTTGCCTTGACTTTCTACCCTGCTGGCCTCATTCTTCCTCCATACCAGATCGCCTGGCTGAAAATAGAGAGGACAGACTCGCTGATTGTAATATTTTGCCATCTGCATTTGACTGGCGGCCTGTTTGATGAGAGCGATCTCCCTGCGCTCTTCTACGATGTTTAAGTTTTCTATTAGTGCTTCCTCATTCTCTTCAGGGTGGAAGTCCATAACCCTTTGAGTTGGATGAGTAATTTCTGGAGGAATGACTGCTTCCGTGCCATAAACCAAGCTGAAAGGTGTTTCAGATGTAGTTGTACTTGGGGTGGTTCGATGAGCCCAAAGGATACCTGGTAATAAATCCACCCATGCAGTTTTGCGCTGGCCCAATTTTTCTTTGATTGCTTTCACGATGGCTTTGTTCATGACCTCGACTTGGCCATTGGCTTGAGGATGTGCCACTGACGTGAACCTCTGTTGTATGTTCATGTCAGAGCACCAAGCCTTGAATGGACCTTCTGCAAACTGTTTGCCATTATCGCTTACCATGACATGCGGTACCCCAAACCTGCAAATTATGTGTTCCCAGACAAAATTGATAACACGCTTTCCAGTGATAGTTGTCAAGGGCTTTGCCTCTATCCACTTTGTAAAGTAATCAACAACAACAATGAGAAACTTGACATTGCCAACGCCGGGTGGAAATGGCCCAACAATGTCAATCCCCCATTTGCTTTGGCGATTTGGCGACAGAAGCATTTTGTTGACAAGCTGTGCACTTTTCGATTTCCTCCCTTGCATATTGATGCTTTGTTGGCCAAAAGTACCCCAATCTCATGATTTTACCCGTGAGAGAGCGTGGACCTGCGTGGATGGAGCACGTGCCACTATGTACAGCTTCAATGATATTTTTAGCCTGTGTTGGGCCGACACAACGTAGGTGTGGCCCCAAATAAGATTTGCAAAACACGCAGTTGTCGACCAACGTGTACATTGGTGACTTCATACGAATTTTCCTTGCTAGCTGTGGATCAGCCAGCAGTACATTATTTTTGAGGAAATTTAAGATCGGAGTCATCCAACATTCTTCCTCTGCAACAGTGGCAACCTCCTTTGGTCGCGCAATGGACTTTTCTGTCAAGATCTCCACCAGTAATTCTTTTTTAAGATGGGCAAAGGCGGACGAAGCCAACTTGCTTAGTGAGTCAGCTAACTTGTTACGATTCCTGGGCACTTGCTCAATGGTAAATTTCGTGAATTCTGAGATCACCTTTTTAGCTTCTTCTAAGTATAGCTGCATGGAGGTTTGGTTCGCAACGAATGCTCCACTGACTTGGTTGGCAACAAGTTGTGAATCTACAAATACAGATACGCTTTTCACCCCCATTTTCCTGGCAATTTTCAAGCCTGCTAACAAAGCTTCATACTCCGCTTCATTATTAGTTGTGGGAAACTCGAACTTAAGGGCATAAGTATACTCATTTTTATTGGGGTCTGTAAGAATTAAACCCGCTCCAGAACCCTTTAAGTTAGAGGCACCGTCAGTGAAAAGTGTCCATGGGGTATCTTCCCCCTCCCGCACTTGCCTTTCTTTTTCTTCTTCATCTATCTAGGCAATAAAATCGGCCAAGATCTGACCTTTCATAGAAGTTCTTGGATGAAAGGAGATTTCATGCTCCCCCAATTCCACTGCCCACTTAGCCAACCGTCCTGACACCTCAGACTTTCCTAGCACGTGCTTAGTTGGTTTGTCTGTTAAGACATGAATATGGTGAGCCTGGAAGTAATGCCTCAAACGGCTAGTTGCATGTACCAAAGCAAGGGCTAATTTTTCCAAGCACGGGTAATTTATTTCTGGACCCTTCAACACCCGGCTAATAAAATAAACTAGCATTTGGGTAGACCCACGCTTCGCCATCATAACTGCGCTAACACATTCCATAGAAGCAGCCAGGTATACCACCAATGTTTCTCCTGGTACAGGAGCTGTGAGCGTAGGAAGGGTGGCCAAAAACTGCTTTAGCTCTTGAAAGGCTGATTCAGCTTCAGGTGTCCATGAAAAATCTTGTTTCCTTATGCAGCCTTTCAGAGTTTGGAAAAATGGTAGAGATCGATCAGCTGCTTTTGAGAGGAAGCGGCTGAGTGCTGCTAGCTTACCATTCAAACTTTGCACCTGCTTTTTGGTGGATGGGGAGACCATGTCTAAAACAGCCTGTATTTTCTTGGGATTAGCTTTAATACCTCTTGGCGTGATGATGTGCCCTAGGAACTTGCCTTCTTCCATGCCAAAGTTGCATTTGGAGGGGTTAAGCTTCATGTTGATCCTCCGCAGTGCCTCAAAAGTTTCTTTTATATCTGCCAACATGATATCCTCCGCTTTGCTTTTGATAACAATATCGTCGACATAAGCTTCCACATTTCGTCCAATCTGATCCTTGAACGCTGATCAATCAAGCGCTGGTAAGTGGCACCTGCATTTTTTAGACCAAATGGCATTTTTTTTGGAAACAGTAGATACCTGATCAATCAAGCGCTGGTAGGTTGCACCTGCATTTTTTTAGACCAAATGGCATTTTTTGGAAACAGTAGATGCCCTGGTCTGTATGGAAAGCTGTCTTATCCTCGTCACTGCGCTTCATGTGGATCTGGTGATAACCTTTGTAAGCGTCCAAGAAACATTTTAGCCGGAAGCCATCTAAGGATTCTACCTTCCAGTCAATCTCTGGCAGTGGGTAGTTATCCTTCGGACATGCTTTATTGATATCTTTGAAGTCGACACATAACCACCATGAACCATCACTTTTCTTGACCATGACCGGGTTAGCAATCCAGGTCTGGTATTTTACCTCCATGATGATTCCACTTTCCACCATTTGGTTGACTTGTTCACATGCTGCTTTGCTGCGATCAATGGCAAGCCCATGCTTTTTCTGCTTGATCGGGACAATGTTTGGATTGGCATTTAGAGCGTGCTCGATAAAACTCCTAGGGACACCTGTCATATCAGATGTCTGCCATGCGAAAACATCTAGGTGTGATTTTAACAAACTAATGAGTTTGTTTTTTATCTGTGAAGGTAATTGTGAGCCAATAATGACAGGTTGATCAGGAAAATTGGCATTGAGTACTACCTTGGTTTCTGGACCTTCTGTGACCTCCGCCTGTGTAGCCCGATCGGTGCTTTGCTTTGGCTTTTCGACTTGCTTGCATTCCTGTGGCCATGACATCTGCCCCTTGACAGTATCAACTCCAGATGGAGTAGGAAGCTTCACCATGCCGTGAATAGTGGAAGGTATGGCCTTGAACTTCTCTAGCGATGGTCTGCTAAGAAGAACGTTGTATTCTGAAGGGGCGTTGACAATGGCAAAGTCTACCATTTCAACCCAATACCGTCGATATTCCCCCATCATCATTGGTAAAGTTATTTCTCCCACATGCCAGTGTGTTTCTCCAGAAAAACCGACCAACGGTGACTGCGCTGGTCTTTTTGTGTCCTTGACTGTTTGGGGCAACTTCCTGAAACAATGCTCAAACACTATGTCAGTAGAGCAGCCTGTATCAACATAAGATTTGTTAATCTCATAATTGGACAATCGGATCTTAATGACAACAGCATTATTGGAAGTAGCAGCTACTGGGGGAAATGAAATAGGAACCATCATCCAGCTTTGGAGGACCGATACTTTTCTCTTAGACGATGCCTCGCCTTGAACCATGAGCACTTGGCCATCAGGTGGTCCAGGATGATCACCATTGTCTCCCTTCTTCTGCCAACTATAAGCCTTTTTGGCCGGATTTTTTGTTGCCTGTTGTCTTGCCCCTGGTACGAGATTTTCTAATTTCCCCTCCTCTAAGACACGCTTGATTTCGGCCTTTAGCTCTCTACATGCATTAGTATCATGACCATAATCTTCATGGAAATCACAGTGTTTGGTCATATTTTTCTTGCCAGACTTATGTAACATCTGAGGAGGTGCTTTGAAAGATGACCCCACCTGCTCTGTCTTCAATATCTCGCTTGGACTTTTACTTAGGTTGGGACCTGTACCACGATCATAGGGAGTAGGCCTCCTGCTACTTCTGTCATCTCGCCTGAAATCTCTGCGGTTGTCTCGTCTGCTATCCTGCCTGGTGTCCTGGCGATTGTCAGGTCAAGCGCTTGACGAGCTCCCCCATTTGTCTCTCCTGTTGAGAACTCCCCTTGTGAGAGTAACAGTTTCCTTGGATCTGAGGAAATCATATGCTCGGTCAGTGGCTTCCTTGAAAGTCACCGGAGTTCGCTTGATCAGCTTCTCTTGCAGTTGTCCTAGGAGCAAGGAGAGGGTAAAACCCGAAATTTGTTGACTTTCGGGTAACATGACAATTTTCTGGCACTCCTGCGTGTAACGCTGAATGAAGTCGCGTAACCCCTTACCTTCCCTTTGTTGCTGCAAATGCGCTTCTATATGAGTCCTCTGCTGCTTCTTTTGATGTACAAAGTGAGTCACAAATTTAGCCTTTAGATCTGCAAAGTCTTGAATACTCCTGTCCGGTAAGTCGGCGAAACAATCACGAGCGAATCCCTGCAATGAGCCGGGGAACATGTGACAAGCGACTGGGTCTAGCCATTTCTCTGTCATAATGGCATGTTCAAAAAGAGCAAGGTGGTCATCGGGATCTCGTGTACTGTCGTAAGTAACAACGATGGACGGAACTTTTTGCTTATCTGGGAGTGGGAATCTGGCCACCCAGTCACAGAACTTCGAACTAACCACCGACAAAGGCATAGTGGCTGCTCGGGGTGGTGCGACTGCTGCCACTAGTGTTTGCAACACGCGCAACATGTCATTAGATGCGTCATGTGGTGGATGTGGTGGTAGGGTGTGAATGGGTGGTTGCCTTAACTGCGCCAATAATTGTGACAACGGGTCTACTGGTTGGACAAGCGGTGGCTGCGGGGCTGGGCGCAACGCCGCCACCAACTGAGACAACAGGTCCGATGAAGTAGGTGGTGGAGGAGGCGGTGGTGGTGGCTGAGAACTCTGAGCCAACCTTCTAAGTAACTCCACAATTGGATCCTCCTGAACCTCTTGAGTAGCGGTGTGTGGAAAGTTTGAAACAGGTTGTCTGACCTGATCCGTGCCATCCTCCTGAGAACTTGTCCCGTGGGACAAAAGAGGTTGAAGTGGAGGGATGGGTGTTGCTGGCTGTGGTGAGGCAAACGAACTTGTTCCAGCCAGCCTTGTGGAAAAAAGGGGACTTGTTAAAGAGGGATACCCTCGTGCCGTCCTTACATCCGACACTGTTCACTCAGAATCAACGTATGGTTCCATGGTACGAATAGGCGAGGTCACCACCGCTTCCGGTGCAGTGGTATTCACGGTAGTGGTTATTGCTGGCGCTAAAGAAGTGATCTGCGATGGATGTGTTGCCTCCATAGAAACAGTTGATTACTGAGAAGAAAATTTTTGGAAAAGTGAAACGCCGTGTAAAACGGGTCCCACGGATAGCGCCAATGTTCGAGCAACGATTGTCGAACACGAAGACTAGATGACGTCAACCTTGGATCTCATGTGATAACTACAGTGCAGACCCAACAGGCTCTTGGCGAACCTAGGGTGATCAAGGTTGAGTATGAAAGTGAAAGTGAGAGTATACGAACTCTGGGTTTTAGGCTTTTTTAGTCTATCTCTGGATGATGTCTCGACAATGATTTAGGCCATGTATTTATATGGCTAGTCTCAAGTATATGGAACGTTGGCCCATTAATGATGACCGTGAACGCTTGAGCTACGTTGATCATCAATCGTCTAATGCAACGCCTTACTATTATGATGGGAATAAATCAGTCATGAAGCGCCATTATCACGGGCGTCAGCCAATAAGACACGCGCTTTCAATGACAGGCGCTGACAATCCTGACAGGCGGTGATAACTTGACAGGCGGTGATAACTTGGACATGGTTGACAACTCTTCAGGTAACAAAAGTTGTCATCTTGACAGTTGTAGTGGCGGATCGACGCATGGGCTCGTGAACATTGGCGGATCGACGCATGGGCTCGTGACCATTGAAGCCCATCTTCATGTTTAGGTTTTAGGGAATTATATATATATACATAGGTAATCTCTACTAACCTCATCAGTATATATGTACGTATTACTCCTTTTAGCATTAATTATGACGTATCGATAAAACCAATTGCTTTTTAGCTCATTTTGACCGGTTGAATCGGTGAACTTGTAAAATGCGAGGTTCGATGGTGCCCAATTTTCAAAACCATCATTATCATCTTTTCTAGCTTTCAAACTGCATGTGGTTCAGATTCGTGTTGTGATTAGATGATCATGAAAAATGTTACTATTACTTGTTTTAATAATGTTTTTAGATGACTCGAATTGGCGCAAAATAATAATGATAATAATTTTAAATTGTACGTCCTCCGGTATTAGATATAGCTTTGTTATATAAGATGAGCCCACTTCATTGTTAAAAAATATCAATATGACTACACTACACTAAAAATAGATTTTGAAAAGACTTTCGACTCCATTTATTGGGATTTTCTAGATAACATACTTGTTCAAATGAATTTTGGGAACAAGTGGCGGTGCTGGAACAGGGGCTGCTTGGAGTCCGTCACCGTTTCGGTTTTGGTCAATGGCACTCCGACAAAAGAATTTCAGATAGGGACGGGTGTCAGAGAGGGGGACCCACTTGCTCCTTTTTTATTTATTCTTGTGGCGGAGGCCCTCAATGTTGTGCTTATTGAGGCAAGCGTGAAAGGGGTTTTCCACGGGATAAAACTCCCAAATGACGGGCCAACTATCACTCACCTCCAATTTGCTGACGATATAATTTTTGCAGGTGATTGGTCCGTGTCGAATGCTGTTAGTCTGATCAGATTGCTGCGATGCTTTCAGGCGGCGTCAGGTTTAAAAATAAACCTTGGAAAACGCCGTGTAATGGGTGTTTCGGTCAACGATGATGCAGTTGCAGAGCTGGCTGCTCGAGTCCACTATCGCACAGGGAAATTCCCGTTCACTTACCTCGGCCTACCCATTGGCGTATCGATGAACAGAACGGAATATTGGGCAACAATCATAAATAAATACAACTCCAAGCTTTCAAAATGGAAATAAAAAACACTCTCATTTGGCGGAAGACTTCAGCTAGTAAAATCGGTTTTGGGCAGCTTAGGGTTGTAATTTTTCTCCCTTTTTAAAACCCCAAAAACGATAATTAGCAAACTTGAAAGCATACGACTTAATTTTTTCTGGGGTTCGATTGGTGGATCAAAGAAGATAGCATGGATAAACTGGCAAGCGGCAATGGCTGATCATCAAAAAGGGGGGCTTGCTATTGGCAGTCTTCGTGCCCATAATCTTGCCCTTTGTCGTTGGTGGTGGAAGTTTAGAACCGAGCATGATTCCCTCTGGAAGAAATTAATCACTTCGTTGCATGGGGAAGATGGTGGTTTAATAAATCTCAACAAATGTGGGAACTTTCCTGGTATTTGGAGGAACATAATTAAGGCCCAAAAGGAGTTTAGTAAATATAATCTCCCGGTTTTGGACTGGATTCGGGCCCCGCAGCCCAACGTTAACGGTTCGGTGTCTTGGGCCCTTGATCCAAACGGTTTCTCGGTGTCTTCTCTCCAGGCAGCTTATGACGATGTCTCGTTAAATCAGCTCGGAAACAGGTCGTTATGGTGGGTGAATTGGGTCCCGTCAAAAATTAACATCCTAATTTGGAGAATAATTCATGATCGGCTACCTACAAAACCTAATCTTTTAAAGCGAAACATCACTTGCTTATCGCAACTTTGTCCCTTTTGTGATCACGTGGAGGAGAGTATCGACCACCTTTTTCTTTGCTGCCCAAAATCCAATTTAATGCTAGCGGAAATCTGCTCTTGGTGGAAAGTGGATTTGTTGAGGTTTGTTACAATCTCTGATCTTTTTGATTGGTTGGTCGAGGTCGATTTGAAGAAAGGTGGGAAAAAAGCCCTTACAAGTGTCATATATATTTATTTTTGGATTGTTTGGAGACAAAGGAATGAGAAGGTGTTTAGAGCGGCGGACGTTTTAAACAATCAAACCAAAGGCGGCATACAAGCTATTTCATATTTCTGGATCAAGAATCGAGCCCCTTCGTGCAAGCTTAGTAATAGGTGGTTTGAATGGTGTAATGACCCCATGTCCTGTTTTTGATTTTCCTTGTTCTTGTTCTTCTTTGTTTTGTTGCCTGTTTCTAGCAGCTTGCTAGTTTTTTATTGAAATGCATGCCGTTCAAAAAAAAAAACTACACTACAACTTATAAACTCTTCTGAGTCTTATGAGTTCATTAAACCTTATCAAGGGGTTGATTAATATAACTCAAAAGCCAAAGGACTATAAATGAACGTTGACCAAAAGACCGAGGACCAAATAATCATTTACCCAAAATTACCAAAAAAAAAAAACACGCAAGGTAGAATGTTTGTGTTTCAGCAGTCGTCAAGCTACACCAAGTAACTCCCCATATCAAAACCAATATCTATATGTATAATAGTCCTCGATTACATTGTTGACCTTCATCTTCAACCAAACAATGAAGAACAATCAAAACGCAGTCGTTTCACCATTCAAGCTCTTCAATGCTCAATTACAACCCTCAAATCTTCTATCTATAATCATTTGCTTCACTTTAGGGTTATGTTTCGGTATCATGGTCACTTTCCAACTAAAAAACGTCTCCTTTAACTTCCGATTCAACGAATTCTCTCTTTCAACCACCGCCGGCGATGCCTCCGGCGACACCGTGTTGCCACCGGCGCCGGCGCACAACATGGGGTTGCAAGATTTAATGAACCCATCAAAAATCATGCACGAAATGACTGATCGAGAGCTGATATGGCGAGCATCCATGGTTCCGAAAGTGCGGGAGTTTCCCTTTGAAAGAATTCCGAAGGTGGCGTTCATGTTCTTGACGAGAGGGCCGGTGTTGTTGTCGCCGTTGTGGGAGAGATTTTTCAAAGGGTATAATGGTCTTTTTACCATTTACGTTCATAGCTCCGATTTGTCCTCCAACTGGACGGAATCCAAACACTCTGTTTTCCATGGCCGGAAAATCCCAAGTAAGGTAAGAAAATGTCTCTTGAAATTTACTGTTTACTTTTACCCCTTGTTATGTTGTGAATCACTTGTAATCATGCCTTTGCTTTATTAGTTGTACAATGTGATTAAAGCCTTGTACAATCAAAATGAGCTTTTAGATGTTATTAATTGGATCTCTTCAATAAATATTTACCCGATAGTAAAAAAAATTGTTTGAAAATAGTTTCTGAAAAAATTAAGTCGCCACAGTTTAAGAATCGGTCATAAATAATACGGAGTAATGTCGTTTAAATTGAAATTGATCTTTTTGGAATTATGAGGGCTATATTTGTCCAATCATAAAAGTAAGAACCGACAGCAAATTACATTAAGGTATCACAATTTGGTAAAGTTTTTAATAGTGAAAATAGAAGAGAGAACAATGATGTTTTTGTTTTCTTTTAAGTAATATTATATAAAACGTACTTAAATAGAAAAAGATTAATATCCAACTACAAGTACAGTTCACTAATACGTTAGGAGCATTCAAGATGTGATATTTTATTACTTTTTTTCCTTAAATAATTTTTAGAATTTATTACTTTGAATCATCTCTTAAAAAAGCTTTTCTATTAGCGAATAAACGCGAATCGTGTGATAGAGACAGTCCGTGCTACCTATAATTTCTTTCCCGAATAATGTTAGAAAAAAGCTTTGTAGATAATACCCTAAGCAAAAAAGTTGCAACTCGTAATGCCCCTCAGTTTTTTGAATCGGCCGCTTTTACCGAAATAGGATTTATATAACCACCTAAAGAAAACAAAATTATGAATCTTTTAAACATTATTTTTATGGGTCATATCAATTATTTTACTTTTTTTTTTTGCGTTTAAGATAATGTTTATTGATAAAAATAATGAGAGATTATATTTTTTTGTATTAAAACTTACTACATTTAATACTTATTTGATTAATATAAATACCTAAATTAAAGAATGAGAATAACAAATAGAATTATTGGATTACAGATTTAATTATTTTATTGAATTGCTCGAACCACTAATTTACTAGACTCGAACTACTAACTTAATAACTACTCGTTCAAGAAAAATATTTTATTGATAGAGTAATAAAGTATATATATTTAGTATGAATTGCAATTTTTCAAAAATAGGCATAGCTCAATCAACTTCTTAATTATCAAATAAATGTATTGATCATATTACAATCATTTCCCTCTCTGTTGTAAATCAAATCACGAACATATATCATGATATCTTATGCATGGAGTTAATTCTAGTAAATTAAATCTGTTATTTTGAAACCACAAGAAATTTCATAATTTACAATTTTACACCGCTAACAATAAAGTTGTGACCTTCAATAGGTCACAAGTAAAATGTAGTTAAAATGGGTTTGAGTAAAAAGACAGTATCATATTGTATTACTTCTGAAAATTATTTATAAGAATTAATACCATTTTTTCTTAAATATAATAGTTGAGGTTAGGTAGACTCATACATTTCACTTATCTATTTAATGTGATTATAAAATGGTAAACTATTGAATGATAATTTAATTCATCTGAATAAGACATTTATTAAAAGTTTGAAAGAAGTAAATACATTTTTAATTAACTTTTGACTACCAATTTAATAAATGCTTCAAAGAGTTTTTCTATGTGCCTAGGGACACATGATACGAAACACTCAATGAATCTGAATTTTTTTTATTAATGTAAAATGTTATTAATAAGTTATTAATTATTTTGTGTAAAATCAAATGACCAATGTACTAGTGATAAAGTTATGTGCCCAAATCTTGAGCTTATGGTGAATAAAAGTGGATTTAAGATTATATTATGATTTGTCATTAAAAAAAATTATTTTATGTAAAACCAATTTTAACCTTTCTAAAATTATAATGAAGCCTTTATATATGAATTAAAGCAATGGACAAAAATGATATTTACTTTCAGTATCATATGCTATGCTCTTAGGATACATATTAGAGATACATATTAGCTAGAAAGACTCATGTTCAGGGCCGGTCCAATGAAGTTTGATGCCTTGGGCGAAGTGAGAAAAAAATGCCCTTAAGTGTAAACTTGACGACACATGAAAAATAACATAGTATAGCATACATGTGTAAAACTTAAAAGTAATACATTTTCTTACTAAAAAGCTTAAACCACTACAAAAATACTTTAAACTACCAAAAAGCATGTTATTTAAGTTATAACGATTTTCAGAGACTGCAACAAAATTATGACATTTTTTTACCTTTGTGATCATCTGAAATATTGATCGAATTCATTGACCAACTTTTCTATCAACAGTCACTAGAGAAATTCTAAAGTGAGGATGGTTTTGCAATGAATATGATTAGCTGCAAAAAGAAAATTTTATACTTCGTACACAAATTCTAAATGGAATATGATGAGTAGATGTATAAAATGGGAACACATCTGTTACTGTTTGCCTCAAGTAATGATAACAATAATAAATATTTTTTTCAACATTAAAGCTGAAAATAACAAACCGAAAAACATCATATATTCATAAAAAACGAATGCATAACAACCATTGAATTCATTTTCTACTCAAATAAAACAAAACAAAAAAATCGACGTAGAACTGAAGCTACACAGATGTTGAACATAAAGATGATTTATTGATAGTTTTTGCATACCAATCAAAATTATGAGCAAAAATTACGAAGTTGCCTGATTTACTGGAATGAAAGTGAAATTTGTAACATCATTCAAGACTAGGAATTAAAACACATTGAGTTAAGAAAATCATTTAATGCTTCAATTTTGTGATCTATTTATCAATTATCACCATCATCTTCATATGTAAACAATAGCCATTAATACAAATTGAAGAGATGCTCGAACCTGTTTGTGAATCGTGCCCCTAGACAAGTCCAATCGTTCGACTTATTTTCCCCCATTGCCTTCTAGTATTTTGCCCCTTTCACGCCTTCTCAACTTCCCGTTTTGCTGGCCCTCTTCCCTTCCTTACGTAGTTACGTTCATTATACTTAGCAGATCAAAAAAAAGAGTATTGGACTTATGGACCAAGCCTGATGCCCCCTTTTATTTGTTGCCCTGGGCCCAAGCCCAGCTCGCCCAGGCCTTGGGCCGGGCCTGCTCATGTTTTAAATTAACCTAAATACCTGTATAAAGTAAAGCATAATCTAAAACAACGTATTTCTAGATATATAAATCGAAATTATACTACGAGTACTATATGCAAGAAATAATTGAAATTGGTTTCTTTTATGCTTCTTATCCCCAACCGTGCGCATGTGCTTTTTATTATTGAAATTTAAGGCCGTGGGACATGGTGTATCTACAATTAAATATACATGTAGGTGCTATATAACTCAAAGTAATTGGGATAGTGAATTAGGGTTTTTGTGTCATCAAAATGACAAAATTAGTCGGTTCAATAATATATATGATAAAAACTGTAGTATCCGTTGATATCACACTTGAGAGCAGTCTTACATCACCATTTCGTTTTCTTAATCTATCAAGGATCAAATTAAATCCAAAATGATGATATATGTTATGTGTACGAAACATAACTCTTGCACACTTTTTAAGATAAAACATATAACAAGAGAAAAGAATATACTTTGGCGTGCGCTTCATCCCTTCCTTGTTTCACAAGTAATCGAAATTTGTTGGATTAAGTCATACGAATATGGTTTAGTCTAGAGACACGTCATATGGATCATAGTTTTTCCGCTTTTGGTTAATTAATTAGTAATGGCGTATTAGATCATTGTAAATGGTTTTATAAGTTGAGTTTGTTACAACAAATTAGGTAAATTAATACAAATTTTAAATAATTGACAATGTTATACCTAGGCTTGTTTTATTTGTGAATTTTCAGAAAGTCCAATGGGGCAAAGTGAATATGATTGAAGCCGAACGGAGATTACTAGCAAACGCGTTGCTTGATTTTTCCAACGAACAATTTGTTCTTCTTTCAGAGTCTTGCATCCCGTTATTCAATTTTTCAACAATTTACTCTTATCTAATTAATTCCAGCCAAAACTTTGTGGAGTCATATGATTTAAAGGGACCTGTTGGCCGAGGGCGCTACAATCGGAAAATGTATCCCACTATTACGCTAAACGAATGGAGAAAGGGGTCACAATGGTTTGAAATGAATCGGGATTTAGCCTTGGAGGTAATATCCGATACAACATATTTCTCAGTTTTCCAAAATTATTGTGATGGTTCATGTTATGCCGATGAGCACTACTTGCCAACACTTGTCACGAAGAAATTTGGAGAGAGGAATTCAAGACGGACCTTGACTTTTGTTGACTGGTCAAAAGGTGGACCCCACCCGGCCCGATATACAAGAAACGACGTGACCATACAATTTTTGGAGAAACTAAGAAGTTGCAACGATTGTGACTACAATGGGAGAAAAAACCAAACATGTCACTTGTTTGCAAGGAAATTCACTCCGCATGCCTTGGATAGATTATTGAGACTTGCACCGAAAATTATGCAATTCAACCCATAAGTTTGAGAAACATATTTTTTTAAATCATTTTTGCATTTTTTTTTGTTTAAATATACAATTGATTATACATTTAAAAAGATTTGGGTAAATCAAAAAGTAAAGAGTAATTGTATGTGAAAAACTCAATTTGTATGTTTTATTTTAATTTCATATTTACAAGTATATAGAGAGAAAATTGAATAAAATCCCTTGTTTGTTTGCTACGATTTGTATCCCTTGGTTCATTTTGATCGAGTTATACGTACATTGCATCGGATTTGTTGTTACTTATATTCATGTGTTCATCTTTCGTTTCTACTATAGATTGTAACGTAACAAATAAATTAAATTTAGCGTAAGAAACTATTTTTATAAAATCCGATAACTTTTATAGATATTTAAAAGACTACTCATTGTTTATTGTTAGTCAACAAGCGTAATTGAATTCGCGCTTCGCTGCGGGGTTATATTTCATTTATTTAAATATAGGAATTGAAAAGGAGATCATATTTTTTCTATGGGTGTCTGAAAAGCATATAATCACTAAAACAATTCATACTAGGTGTTGGATGATGATTCTAGATGAGAAAGAGATGAAGAACAATTAGGGTTTTAGAGAGAGAAAGCTAGAGAGATGGTGAGAGAACAATTACTGGAAATTGAAATGTGATTAATGAGCAAAAGTTAGGAATTAAGCCTTACACTTGAGTTTATATACCATGGCTTAATTCCTTGATTAATTAGGACTAATCCTAATCTTAACTAAACTATTATACAATGTTTCAATATACCCCCTAGACTATCTTTTACAACATAATTAGTACCTAACAATCTCCTCCTTTGTAATAATAGTCTAGGTTGCATATCTTTGAAGACTTCTGTGTTTGTAAAGTTGGAGCTGAGAGTTGAACCGTTGAGCAGTTATGTTGATAAAACAGCATCAACTTTTGACCATCAGTGACATACATACTTTTAATTGGCTTTTCAACCAATATAAAGTATTCCAGAAGACTTCATACAAATCGACGGAATGTAGACCCAAAATATAGAGCGGTTAGCAGTGGAAGTCCTTTCTTGAAGTTGTGGCGTTTGTCGATTTGCTGTTGATCCTTGGTTCCTTATGTTTGTTGACGTCGAAGCAGTGCGGAATATTGATATGATTTGGATTGTCTGGCCGTTGTTATTAATGTTGGAGTACGGTCATAGAATCCCTGGTCTGATGTATTGACTGTTGTTGATAAGATTGGAGTACAGTCATCAGATCCTCTATCAGACATAGTGACCGTTGTTGATAAGAGTGGAGTACGGTCGTCTGATCTTCGCACGAGAAGGTATCAGGGTAACCCAGGATCACATAGATTGCCTGTTGGCACAGCAGTTACAGAAACTGTGTGACCTACGTTCAGTGTTGGCATTGATGTTAGCACTGGTAGGATTTCCATTCAATCATCGTGGAATACCAATATTTTTGGTATCACTATGAATGTTCCGGCAATATCCCAAAGATATGCTTGGTAGAGTGCCTGTGTCCTAGAGAGATTTAAATCGGTTCTAGACTCTATAAGTGGACAAATGAAGGCGATGACTGGAGGTGGGTCCTCTTTTTCAATATCAACGATCTCCAAATGAGAAGTCGATAGTGGATGTGGTTATCTCCGTGTTTTTGAAACAAGTACTTTTTGTACTTGAGTGGTCAGTGGGGGTTGTGCATTGCATCACTGGGTCCATGATGTCTTAATCAGAAAGCAACATATGCAATACGATATAGATGAGGTTACCCGGTCATTTGTTCGGTTGAGGGAGGGTTTTTCCGTTTTCTTTAACCCTTTCACACACGCTCCTCACTCAACTCACTTTTTCATTTTCAACCACACCCTCGTTTTTGTTTTTACCATGTGATAAGCTGATTTGCACCCCATACTTCATACCCCCTCTCAATTTTTACCTCAGCGCACCCCAATCAAGATCCCATGATACTTGATTCTGCTCACCTAGACCTAGGGACCCTCACTTTTTAGTTCCTATATTGTCGGTGGCTCCGGGGAAGATCATGCTGGGTTTAGCAAATCATAGGAGTAATTTGAGAGTGGACTATTACGCTCATGTGCATTTTAATCAGCTTTCAAGATGTTGCATTTTAGTTCACATGGATTTTTCATCGGAATTTTATGTGTTTCCGGTATAAGTTGTTGCCTGAATGATTTTGAAGTTTAAGGCACAACAACTTGTTCTTTTAAGGTAACACCGGACTCACATAGAGTATCCGTTAGCACACGGTATGAATCCGTAGTCGTTTGCACAACCGTTGATTCAAATGTGTGACCTGCGTTTAGAGTTGGCGTGATTTTAGCTATAGCAGGATTTTCACTCGATCCTCGTGAAACATCAGATTGTGATGCCACTACGAGTGTTCCGATGGATTCACGGAGATCCATTTTTGTAGTGCAAGTGTCCTATATTGGAAAGATTCTTGGGGGTGAGATCTAGACACACTGTGCATACAAAGAGACTTAACCCGGGGCAGGAGGTTATATTTTCAATACCGACAAACTCCAAATGAGCAGTTAGTAGATTATGTGTTACGTCCCCTTATGAAATGAAACAAATTCCTGTTGGGAGGAATTTGAGTGGTTGGTGGTGGTGTGCATTTGCTTTACTGGGCGAGTAAAGTCTTGTGTAACATTCAACGCATGAATGATCACCTTTTTGTGTGGTTGCCCGGTTTATTTTGCAGTTCAGATGCACTCAAAGGTGTGTTTTCTTAGATTTATCATGTTTTCACATCACCTTGCACTCACCTAGTTCTATACCCTAGACGTATACCCTCACATTTACCAGTTGGCTGAAATATTTCACTGGGATAGGTTAGGCCAGATCTGGCAAACCATGGGAAGGTATTGTCTTTATGAAAATATTTTTCGTTCGTTTATTCATGTTGGGTATTTTTGTTTTGATTTTCTAAATTTTCTCCCCTAGAAATAGTAATTCTCCCTCTAGAATTAGTATTTATCCCCCTCGACAAATCAAACGTATTAAAAAGTTTTGAGATTTGAAGACGTACCTTAAACATCATCAGAGGGTTGGAAGAGAGTTTTTGCGGTGAAGCTTGATTGAGCTTGTTGCTTTCTTTTGAGAGCGGGTTCTGAATCTGATGTGACCAGAAGCCATTGATTGGAACAGGTGAAGTGCCTCCCAGCATTTGAAAGTTAACGCCGACCACGTCTCGCATATGGTTTTTGGCGATCAACTGATTCATCCGGCCATCTGTGCCCATGATATTGACCGAATTGTAGTGGCGGATTTCTAACTTCAGTTGTGTAGGTTGGCGTTTTGGTTCTGTCTCGTACACCCAGGTGAACCTCAAAATGTCTAATCACTATTCGCCAGCTTAGTCTTTCCTTAATGGCCGTGATTAGTGTGTAAATATTGCTTCGAAGAGAGGTGTTTTCTGGGTTGCTGGGATCGCTGTTCATGTGCCTCCCCTTTTTCTCTTCAGGAGGTTTAATGTGCCATCACGGTACTTGGCAATGTCTGACACACGGAAGAAGACTCTTTCGTTGAAGTAGTTTGTGTAAGTCATTCCCAAGTTGGGTTCACCTAGAACAACTATTCTCCGAGATTGAATTGCGGAGGGAAGTGATCTATAAGGTGCAGCTAAGTGAACCTTTGTTGTTCCACTCTCAACAGCCATTTGGACATCTTCCATTCGAGCAGCTAGAGTTTTAACGAGCATGAAGCACTTCAGAGCAGCCTGAGCGAAATTTCTCGCATGATTTTGAATTGGGTGAGGGGTGTCTAGAACTAAGCGTACTTTGTTGTAAAGACATTCTATATCTCGAGGTTCGAGAATATAGAAGTCTCCTTCAGTAATCGTGTACATCTGATTGTCTGCTCTACGAATATGGAAGATGGTGTACCAGTAGTAGCCTGAGAAATGGTCGGTCGTTATCTTCAGGAGTTGTGTGATTGGAGATTTGTTGTAGCGATCTGTTTTGCCCCTAAGGTAATGCATTGTGAGGTAATACATTTTCTTTTTTCTGAATGGTAGAATCACTTCTTTGTACAAATCTTGATAAATTATAGGCAGCTCTGCCTCCTGGAAAATAGCTGAGAAGCGGTCTTCAACAAATGGCATTTTAACTTGTTGGAATAGGCATTTTTCGGAGATCTTTAGACGGCGATTGTTAGCTCTATCCGCCGCTCGCTTCTCGCTATAGGATAAGACCGATACATCATGTGTAGGGGAGGCAGTAGGTGGTTCCGGTGCTGGTGTTTTGGCGGCAACCAGTTGATCGTAGTTTCAGAAGTATTTGTGATAGTTTTCTCGAGTGAAAGGGTATCTTTTAGCATCAAATGGTTCATCCTCCGTTGGTTTGTTGCTGTCAGAGTCGTCGTTTGGAGGAGAGTTGGCAGTTGGAGGGGGTTCGGTAAAAGCCTCTTTCATAAGATAATCTTCTTCCGGGTCACTTTGTATATCAATAACTGTGTCTGCCTCTTTTCGTAAAACCTGTTGAATGTTGTCTTTGCTAGATTGATAGATTGGAGATGACTCATAGATTCGAGTTTTTCTTCTGTAGTCATCTCACTTGGCATACAGTTGTTTTGTGGCAAGATGTCTTCACTTTCATCTACACGCCACTGGTTGAGTGGTTCAACGTGCAACACTTGATTATAATTAAACTCAACAACCGCCCAGTCATGGATATAATCGTAGTCTTGTGGGCCTCCTCCCTGTGTTTGACGAGAGGAGTTGGGGCGTTGTTGTGAATGACTCGCACCTCCTTGATGTTGAGAACTGGACCCACCGTGTTCCAGTATTCTTCGTTGTCCCCCTCCATGAGGACCATCCTCAGGGTCACCCGGCCTTCTGTATATGAGGGATCCTGGATTGCATGGCTCGACCAGTTCTTCCAAGCGATAGTTGAACATCGCTTTAATTTGTTCTATTTTAAATGAACGGGATGCTTCCAGGAGCATTTCTCGGTTAAATGGATCAGATGCCGGTGGAAGAGGAGCAACAGTCGCCAGTCTACCCTCAAGGTTTTCCAACCTCGTACTAAGTGTTTGGATTGCTGAGGTGAGATGAGGGATGAGCTGCAGTTCAGGATTTGACATTGCAGTTGTGGTGGTAGTGGTAGCCTCTGTTAGTGTAGTCTGTTGAGGGAGGGTCATAACAACTGTTGTAGGTGGAGTTGTAACGACCCTGGAGGCTGTACCAGTTGTGATGGAGAATGGTGGAAGTGAGGTGTCTATTGGTGGTGTTGTAGTTGTAACTGGTGGAATTATTGTGATAGGTGGAATGGTGGTCGTGGTTGTTGGAGCGGTGGTTGTGATAAGTGGAACGGTGGTCGTGGTTGGTGGAGCGGTGGTTGTGATAGGTGGAACGGTGGTTGTGATAGGTGGAATGGTGGTTGTAGTTGGTGGAGCGGTGGTTGTGGTAGGTGTAACGGTGGTTGTGGTTGGTGGAGCGGTGGTTGTGGACGTTTGGATCATGGACGTGAGTGGTGGTATTATTGTTGTGGTAGTTGGGATGGTGGATGAGATTGGAGGAACAGAGGTTTTTGACGTCGGAATGGTGGTTGTGATAGGTGGTTGGGTGGTTGCGGTAGTGGGGATGGTTGAGGTGATTAGTTGTTGGGTGTGTGGTGGAGAAGGAGTCGTGAAGAAAGGATCATTAAAGGGGTTTGGGGATCCTTGTGGTGGTGGTGACGGTGGACCTTGAGGTGAAGATGGACCTTGTGGTGGTGGTGAAGGTGGACCGTGTGGTGATAGTTGTGAATCTGGTCGATCAGAGATAGTTGCAGCTGAATCTTCTGAGGAGGAAGGAGAGGAAGGTACAACTGGTTGTCTGGGTTGTCGTATGATGGGTTGAGTTGGTGGAGGTGGAAGTTGTTGGGAAGATGTAGTGGCAACCGACCCACTTCCTGAGGCATCGCTGGATGAGATGCGAGGTCGTTTAGCACGTCGGTGAACCGGTGGTTGTTGTTGTTCAGCTTGTCGACGTCTAGGACGTGGTTGAAGAGGTGGTGGTTGGTGTGGTTGAGCCTGTTGTTGTTGTAATGGAGCAGCTGGTTGCTCAGGAGCAGGTTGTGCTCCCTCGGGTCTCCAGTCAAGATAATGAAGAGCCCGGTATTGGTTGACGCTATCAAGATTGAAGTTTGCAATTTTAAAGAGTGGGAGAGGGATCGCGGCATCATTGACAACAGTTGTACCATTGTTGCTCCTTAGGAACGTAACACTTGAAGGTATAAATTGTTTTGTAACATCTCTGATATGAATGTTTGGATATCGTCGCATGAAGTATTCGATCATAATGGACCAGAACCTGGGGTATGGCAGATATTGTGGTTCCTTTGATTTGGAGAGCTTGAATTCTTCCCACAAATAAGCAGCATAGTCATAATGTCGGTTATAGCATAGGGCATGATAGGCGTGGTGAACGTTTATGGAGGCCCTGTCGTGACCAGATGACTTTCCTGTCAGACATCGGTTGAAGATAGTGAAGACGTGGGACCAGCTCCTTGCCATGTTTTTCTTTTTAAGTTCTCTAAGGTCGATTCTGTTCCGAGGAAGATCGAGACCGAGATCGTGGATTCCTTCCCACAGTTCTTGTAATGTTAGCCGTGGTTCAAATGTAGTAAGTGGTGGTCTTGAGTCGCCACGCGGTAGCCGAAAGTTGTCATAAAGATCGTCTTTGGTGAAGTGAATCGGCTGTTCATCAATCATTGTTTCGAATTGGTGTGGGTCGGTTGATGTCACCAGGGTTAGAGAAGTGAAGAATTGTTGAACATATACCTCAGGAACCGACGGCCTGGCATTTATCAAGTAAAATAGAGGATGACGTTGGAGAATATGAGAATGAACCGGGAAAGCGATGGTGAAGGAGATTTCTTCTTCCGGAGACCAGTACGGGTTGTTCTCTGCCAGTGTTTTGATCATGTAGAGAGGAACCAAGGTGTTCTCGTCAAGGATTTGTTCCGCCGCCATCTGAGAATTATACACTAAAACAGGGTGGCACAAAACAATAATTAAAGTTAGTGCACAGTGATAAAGAAAATGAAGCGATGATGATTTACACCGAATGAGACGAGAAGGTCCTAAGTAATTTTAATAGTATATAGTATTTAGATATAAGAATAATATAAAAATTTTAATTTTGTTAAAAATATTTAATAAATAAAATTTGTAAATTATAATTATAAATAAAATACTGATATAATAATAAAAAACTTAGAGAATTTTTTTTTTTAAGAGTTCGGGCCGAACATTCAAGACCAGTTCAGGCCGAACATTAAAGAAGAAGTTCGGGCCGAAGATGCAAAGTGTAGTTCGGGCCGAGCATGGATAACAAACTTCGTGCCGAAGTGTTCAGTAGTTCGGGCCGAAGTTCCTAACACAAGTTCGGGCCGAGCATTGCTAATGAACTTCGGGCCGAAGACAGATCAGAAGTTCGGGCCGAACTTGTAACCTAGTTCGGGCCGAAGACTTTTACGATGTTAAGGTTTTTCAACTGTTTTGTATACAGATCGTTCGTATGGTCGATTTCTATGGGGAAAACTGGCCAATATGGGATCGATTCCCCTAATCGAGTGTCGTAGGTAACCTATAACTGACAATCAAACCCTAAATCGATAAAAATCAGAACGTTCGTACCCTAGTTTTGTTCGAACAATATCAGACCCGATTATGGAGATCTGTGAAGAAAATGGTGAAATTGATAGGTTAAAACTTACCGAAATCGATTGAAAAAGAGGAATCGGGTGTTGTGAAGACAAGTTCGAGCTTGGTTGACGAAGAATCGAAGACCGGAAGTTAACTACGTGTTTTCTTTGTTGTTCGAGTGTGTGTGAACGAGAGAGAAGAAAGGAATAGTGAAGTTCGAGTGGAGTTTTTATAGGTGAGAAGTTCAAGCCGAAATTCTTAACCGACTACGAACTTCGGGTCGGCAACAGTGTGTAGTTCGGCCCGAAGACTATGGAAAAATAACATTTTTAAATTTTTGATTTTTAAATTTTAAAGTAGAATAAAATACATAAAAATTAAAAATTAAAAATTGAGAGTAAATTAAAATTAAGGAAAACTTTTAGGATCAGCTCCCCCTTGACGGATGAGTAGTTGCTCCCCCTTGAATGATGACGACTTTTGACGACCGGGTTTCAAGACGAGTTTCTTGAAAGCCATTGTGATGATACGAAGAATGCAACGATTTAACAAATTGTAAAATACGAATTTAAGACAATTAAGTTCTGAGATTTAGCATACCAAGCTTTGAAACAAGATAAATGAAACGTTTTTCGTCCAAAGCCTTGGTAAACAAATCAGCCAATTGAAAATCGGTGGATACGAAGTACAACTCAACATTGCCCAGTTCAACGTGATCTTTGATACAATGATATCGAAGATCGATATGTTTAGTTTTAGAATGTTGAACTGGATTGCAAGATATTAGAATTGCACTTCTGGAATCACAATATAAAGGAATGCGGCTATAGGAAAAGCCATAGTCCTTTAATTGTGATTGCATCCATATCACCTGGGACAGACAGCTAGCGGCCGCAACATATTATGCTTCAGCGGTTGATAGTGAGACGCGGTTTTGCTTTCTTGATGACCAGCTGACTAGCTTATCTCCCAAAAATTGAACTCCCCCAGATGTACTCTTCCTGTCCAGCATACACCCAGCATGATCAGCATCAGAAAAGGCAGAAAGATCAAACGAGGTCTCCTTGGGATACCAAAGACCAAGATCTCTGGTGCCTTTTAGGTAACGGAAGATTCGTTTGACTGCCAGAAAGTGATAAACAAAGTTGTAACGACCCGAATTTGTAAATAAATAAATTGTATAAAAATATGATAATTATGGATAAATCATATAAATTACGTGGGAATTGGTTTCGTGTCGTTTGGACACCGTACGAGAAAGTTACGGGCGAAACCGGGTCGAGACAAGTTGGAAAAAGTGCAGCCTTGCTGCCATCAGGAGTTCGCGGCGCGAACTATAAGTTCCCGATCGGGAACTTTCTCCAGGGAGTTTGGCCATGTGTCGCTAAGTAGTTCGCGACTAGATAACGATCGCTAAGTATGCGTGTAGAAGGAGAGTTCGCGACGCGAACTATGGTCGCGTCGTGAACTTGTGTCTGGCAGCATTAAAGTCGGGATTTGGCTCATTTATTGCCAAGTGAAACCCTAGTTTTTCTCTCTTCGAACTTGTGAACGATTTTGGGTGTCAAGCATCAATTGGAGTCGATTTCTTCATCAAATCTTGTGATTCTTCACTCCTAGTTGAAGATTTAAGGTATATCTTCAATCCTTGGTAGTTGTAGCTTTAGATCTATGGGTTTAGAAGCTTGGGGTTGAAACCCTAGTTCTTGGGGTTATAGATTATGGTGATATAAATGTTGTATACACTTAATAGATGGTATATTAATAAGGAAATCAAGTGTATGGTTAAGATTTGTAAGAATCTTAAGGGTTGGTTAAACCTAGGGTTTGGTAATCATCATATTTGGGGGAAATGGATTGATGTGTGTTATCTAGAGATAGATGAACACATTGATAGTAGATTGTGATGTTGATCATTGTATGATCATTGTTTAGGCTTTCGGTGACATCTTGGAAAGTCGGTGAAATTGTGAAGCAAGAGCTTTGGTGTCAAGAACACAGTTGGAGCATCTTTGTTGCTAAGGTGAGTACGTGTGGAATTTACTGAGTACATAGCCCTGTTAAATAATTTTCATTACTTGTGTTATGGTCTATTTGCTTAATTGTATAGACTAGTAGTTGATAGTTAGTTATACCTATGATAGTATTGAACTAACTTGAGGATGATGAAAGTGCTAGCAAAGAGCTAGATTTGCATAACCATAGGGTTATGATGAGATTGAGATGATGTGATGATACGGGCTACTCCCGATCATGAGTTGTGGATTGAGGGGCAGTTGGGCGTATTCCCATCGACTCTTCCACGTTAGTCATGAGATGACACGGGCAACTCCCGGTCATGAGGTGTGGAGTGAGGGGCAGTTGGGTGAATTCCCATGTGAATTCCCATCGACTCATCCACGTTAGTTATGCGATGTCACGGGATACTCCCGGTCATGAGGTGTGGAGTGAGGGGCAGTTGGGTGAATTCCCATGTGAATTCCCATCGACTCATCCACGTTAGTTATGCGATGTCACGGGATACTCCCGGTCATGAGGTGTGGAGTGAGGGGCAGTTGGGGTGAATTCCCATCGACTCATCCACGTTAGTTGTGATTGCTAAGTAAGCAAGATTGATAGGGTCACACTAAGGTGACTAGACTGGATAGTTGGATATATATATGTATATTGATTGGTTATATGAAATGTGACATTCATTTTATTATCGGGTCTAAACCCATGTAGCTCACGAGACGTTTTTGTCTCACGTACTCCTTGTTTTGTTTTGCTATGTACTCAGGTTCGGGATCGAAGGTTTAGGTTCGCACGGATAGAGTTGCGGGACCTAGAGTAGAAGAACTTTAGATTGGATTTATGCTTAGCTTTGGTTTTGATATATTTTGTAACACCGAAACTTTATACTCTGATTCATACCAAAGGTTTTTGTAAATCCATATTTTTGGGATAGTTCTTCTATTTATGAAAAATGTTTTATTTTGGGCAAATGTTTTGTGTTTAAAATTTGAGGTGTTACAACTTGGTATCAGAGCTATAGTTTAAGTGAATTAGGTTGGATGACCATCCTAGTCTTAGACTGTAGCATTAGGAATATGAGATTCCTTAAGATCATAGGTTGACCTTGAGACTTTATATTAAGTTTAGGGTTGAACCTAGGGGACCGAAGAATTTGATATGATTTTGAGTATTGAGTCGTACGCGACTAATGGGTTGTACACAAGGTACTAAATGTTTAATGTCTTTCGTATAGTCTTGATCGAAAGAAATGGTGAACACTCGTAGAAGTGGGAAAGCCCCGGAGAACCGGGAGGAGGAAGTACCTCCTATTGAGAGGGTGGATGAGCAAGAAAGTCAACCATCAATGCATCGGGTTGATGAATCGGAGGTCGGAGCTAATAGAACTCCGGTGACCATGGCGGATCTCCAAACTATTATCGACCAAATCAAGGGAACGGTGGCCGAGGAAGTGCACCGAATTATTGGAGACCGTAAAAGGTCGGGTGGAGACCGGGAATCCGAGGCTAAGTCGGATGAGAAAACCGGAGGTAGTGGCACCGGGGAAGGGAAGTCCTCCACGGGTGGCCAAAGTGATGCAAGGGCTAAGCCCGTTGTGAAAGAAGGGTGTTCGTTTAAATCATTCATGGCTTGTAAGCCAAATGTGTATTCGGGTAGTTCGGACCCGAAAGTAACCATGAGGTGGATCCGGGAAACCGAGAGGGTGATCGGTAGTAGTAAATGTAAGGATGCCGATATGGTGACGTATGCGTCACAATTGCTAAAAGAAGATGCGATGGTTTGGTGGGACATCGTATATGAGACCCTAGGGAGGGAGGTGATTGAGAAGATGTCGTGGGACGAGTTCACCGCGAGATTGAAAAAGAAATTTTGTCCCGAAAGGGATTTGGAAAAGATGCACGAAAAGTTCGTGACCCTCAAAAAGGGTGATATGTCGGTGGAGGAATATTCGAGGGAATTCACGGGATTGCTCCCGTTTGTTGCTAAAACCTACTCGGATGAGAGGTTGAGGGTGGTCCGGTATGCTAGTGGGTTACCGTGGGACTACCAATTGGAGGTGAAGAGGGCGGCTTCTCTAGATGAGGCCATTAGTGCCGCCCGGGGTGTGGAGGAGGTGAATGTGGCACGTGTTGCCGAGAGGGCCCATGTGGGCGAGAAAAGGAAAGCCGAGAGCGGCTCTAGTTCGTTCAAGAAAGGGAAGTTCACCTCGAGCTTCTCTAAGCAAGGTAGTGTTGGCTCGTGCAAGAAGTGCGGGAAGACTCATACCGGCGGGTGCCGAGGAGAGTCGAAATCTTGTTTTAATTGTGGAAGGGCGGGGCACATAGCCCGAGATTGTAGGGCCAAGTCGTTGGCCGATGTTGAATGCTTCTCGTGTCACGAGAAGGGGCACTATAGCAATGTGTGCCCAAAGAAGGGAATCGAGTCGATGGTGTCCACGGCTCAAAAGAAGGTGGAACCGGCCAAGGTGAAGGGACGATCCTTTCAACTCACCCGAGAGGAGGCGAAGGAGGCACACGATGTGGTGTCAGGTACTCTATTCATTAACTCCTTGCCAACTCATATTTTGTTTGATTCGGGTTCTAATTATTCGTTTGTGTCTTATGAGTTCGGTTGTAAATTGAATGTGCCGTCCGAAATGTTAGACGAGGTTTATGAAATAGAAGTAGCCGACGGGAAAACGTCTATGGTTGAATGTATTTATAGAAATTGTGAACTAGAGATAGACGGTAGAAAGTTTAAGGTGGATTTGTTGCCCATGGGAATTAGGGCGTTTGATGTGGTTATTGGTATGGATTGGTTGGGTATGCACCAAGCCAAGATTTTGTGTGGGAAGAAAATTGTGTCGATTAGGACACCCGAGAACGAGAAAGTGTATGTATACGGGGAGAAACGACATCACATGCCTAATGTGATTACCGCTATTAAGGCGAGGAAAAGTATATCAAAAGGTTGTGCATCGTTTATTGCATATGTATTAGATGGTCGGAAAGAAAAGAAGTCGATGGATGATGTCAAAATTATTCGGGATTTCCCCGAGGTATTTCCCGATGATTTGCCCGGTTTGCCACCGGAGAGACAAGTTGAATTTAAAATTGATTTAGTTCCGGGGGCGACGCCGATTGCCCGTGCTCCCTATCGTTTAGCTCCCACCGAGATGCGGGAATTGATGACCCAATTGCAAGAATTGTTAGATAAAGGTTTTATTCGTCCGAGTTCGTCACCGTGGGGTGCACCGGTGTTATTTGTTAAAAAGAAAGACGGTTCGATGAGAATGTGTATTGACTACCGAGAGTTGAATAAGGTAACTATTAAGAACCGTTACCCGTTGCCGAGAATTGACGACTTATTCGACCAATTGCAAGGTGCTAGTTATTTCTCAAAGATCGATTTGAGGTCGGGTTATCACCAAGTTCGGGTGAAAGAAGGCGATACCGAGAAGACGGCTTTTCGTACACGTTATGGTCATTATGAATTTCTAGTGATGCCGTTTGGTCTTACCAACGCACCGGCTATTTTTATGGATTTGATGAATCGGGTTTGTAAACCGTTTCTTGATAAGTTTTTGATCGTGTTTATTGACGACATTTTGATTTATTCAAAAACCGAAGAAGAACACGAAGGTCATTTGAGACTTGTGTTAGATGTGTTAAAACGGGAGAAGTTGTATGCTAAATTTTCAAAGTGTGAGTTTTGGTTGCGGGAAGTGCAATTCTTAGGTCACGTGGTGACGTGTGATGGTATTAAGGTTGATCCGTCCAAGATTGAAGCGGTGTCAAATTGGGAGCCTCCGAGGACTCCTACCGAGGTTAGAAGTTTTCTTGGATTAGCCGGTTATTACCGAAGATTTATACAAGATTTCTCGAGAATCGCGATTCCACTCACGAAGTTAACGAGAAAAAGTGAGAAGTTTGTGTGGGAAAAGAAGCAAGAAGAGGCGTTTAAGTTGTTAAAAGAAAAGTTATGTAACGCGCCGATCCTTACGTTACCGGATGGTATGGAAGATTTTGTGGTTTATAGTGATGCTTCGAATCAAGGGCTCGGTTGTGTGTTGATGCAAAGAGGAAAGGTGATCGCGTATGCCTCGCGACAATTGAAGAATGCGGAATTAAGGTACACAACACACGACTTGGAATTGGCGGCGATTATTTTTGCCTTGAAGTTGTGGAGGCATTATTTGTATGGCACTCGGTGTACATTGTACACGGATCATAAGAGTTTGCAATATGTGTTTACACAAAAAGACCTTAATATGCGACAAAGAAGGTGGATCGAGTTGATTGCCGATTATGATTGTGAGATTGTGTATCATGCGGGGAAGGCGAACGTGGTGGCCGATGCCTTGAGCCGAAAGGTTTATGAAAATCCGAACCGAGGAATGTTATCACGTATAGAAGTTGTCTCGAGTATTATCGAAAGAATCAAGAATGCCCAACGAGAAGTTATGGGAAAAGACGAGTTAAGACAAGAACGGTTAGGTAAGAACCAACATTTTCTCGAAAATGCACAAGGGTTGAAGACCGTAGGCGGCCGTATTTGGGTTCCTAAGTTCGGTGGTATCCGAAAAGAGTTGTTGTATGATGTGCACAAATCGAAGTATTCGATTCACCCGGGAAGTACAAAGACGTATCAAGATATGAAACGGGTTTATTGGTGGCCCGGAATGAAGGCGAGAGTGGCCAAGTATATCTCTAAGTGTGCCACGTGTGCACAAGTGAAAGCCGAGCATCAAGTACCGTATGGGGTAGCTCAATCATTAATTGTACCGGCCGGGAAGTGGGAAGATATAACTATGGATTTCATAGTAGGTTTACCGAAGACGAGTAGAGGTCACGATGCCATTTGGGTCATAGTTGACCGGTTGACCAAAAGTGCGTTATTTTTAGCAATTCGGGAAACATTGCCACTTGAGAAGTTGGCTAAGTTGTATGTTGATGAAGTGGTTCGACTCCACGGGGTTCCGTTATCGATTGTGTCCGATAGAGACGCGAGGTTTACCTCGAGATTTTGGCGGTCATTACAAGAAGAGTTGGGTACAAAGTTGCGGTTGAGCACGGCTTATCACCCGCAAACCGACGGTCAAAGTGAAAGAACGATTCAAACGGTCGAAGATATGTTGAGATCGTGTGTGTTGGATTTCGGTGGTAAATGGGATGAACATTTACCGTTAGTCGAGTTCTCGTATAATAATAGCTATCACTCGACTATCAAGATGCCGCCTTACGAGGCGTTGTATGGTAGAAAATGTAGAACTCCATCTTGTTGGTTGGAAGCGGGAGAGACGAAACTCACGGGTCCCGAGATCGTGAGAGTGACAAATGAAAAGATTGGTATTATTCAAAACAACATGAAAGTCGCCCAAGATAGACAACGAAGTTATTCGGGCTTAAAGAAAAGACCATACGACTTGGATGTCGGTGATATGGTGATGTTGAAAGTGTCACCTTGGAAAGGTGTGATGCGGTTTGGTAAAAAGGGAAAGTTAAGTCCAAGGTATGTTGGACCGTTTAAAATATTGAAACGGGTCGGGCTTCAAGCTTTTAAGTTGGAACTTCCACCCGAACTTCAAGGTGTTCACGATACGTTTCATGTAAGTTATTTAAAGAAGTTCGTGGGTGAAGTTGAAAACATAATTCCGTTGCAAGAGTTGCGGGTTGATGCCCCGAATCGGTTAATTGAAGAACCCGAAGCAATATTAGAGACAAAGACCAAGAAACTTAGAAATAAAGAGATTGAGTTGGTGTTGGTCAAGTGGAAGCATTCCCTTGGACCGAACTTGACTTGGGAAGTCAAGGATGAGATTCGGAAAAGATACCCGAACTTCGTGAACTATGATGAGATTCCGAGGACGGAATCTTCTTAAGGGGTAGATAGTTGTAACGACCCGAATTTGTAAATAAATAAATTGTATAAAAATATGATAATTATGGATAAATCATATAAATTACGTGGGAATTGGTTTCGTGTCGTTTGGACACCGTACGAGAAAGTTACGGGCGAAACCGGGTCGAGACAAGTTGGAAAAAGTGCAGCCTTGCTGCCATCAGGAGTTCGCGGCGCGAACTATAAGTTCCCGATCGGGAACTTTCTCCAGGGAGTTTGGCCATGTGTCGCTAAGTAGTTCGCGACTAGATAACGATCGCTAAGTATGCGTGTAGAAGGAGAGTTCGCGACGCGAACTATGGTCGCGTCGTGAACTTGTGTCTGGCAGCATTAAAGTCGGGATTTGGCTCATTTATTGCCAAGTGAAACCCTAGTTTTTCTCTCTTCGAACTTGTGAACGATTTTGGGTGTCAAGCATCAATTGGAGTCGATTTCTTCATCAAATCTTGTGATTCTTCACTCCTAGTTGAAGATTTAAGGTATATCTTCAATCCTTGGTAGTTGTAGCTTTAGATCTATGGGTTTAGAAGCTTGGGGTTGAAACCCTAGTTCTTGGGGTTATAGATTATGGTGATATAAATGTTGTATACACTTAATAGATGGTATATTAATAAGGAAATCAAGTGTATGGTTAAGATTTGTAAGAATCTTAAGGGTTGGTTAAACCTAGGGTTTGGTAATCATCATATTTGGGGGAAATGGATTGATGTGTGTTATCTAGAGATAGATGAACACATTGATAGTAGATTGTGATGTTGATCATTGTATGATCATTGTTTAGGCTTTCGGTGACATCTTGGAAAGTCGGTGAAATTGTGAAGCAAGAGCTTTGGTGTCAAGAACACAGTTGGAGCATCTTTGTTGCTAAGGTGAGTACGTGTGGAATTTACTGAGTACATAGCCCTGTTAAATAATTTTCATTACTTGTGTTATGGTCTATTTGCTTAATTGTATAGACTAGTAGTTGATAGTTAGTTATACCTATGATAGTATTGAACTAACTTGAGGATGATGAAAGTGCTAGCAAAGAGCTAGATTTGCATAACCATAGGGTTATGATGAGATTGAGATGATGTGATGATACGGGCTACTCCCGATCATGAGTTGTGGATTGAGGGGCAGTTGGGCGTATTCCCATCGACTCTTCCACGTTAGTCATGAGATGACACGGGCAACTCCCGGTCATGAGGTGTGGAGTGAGGGGCAGTTGGGTGAATTCCCATGTGAATTCCCATCGACTCATCCACGTTAGTTATGCGATGTCACGGGATACTCCCGGTCATGAGGTGTGGAGTGAGGGGCAGTTGGGTGAATTCCCATGTGAATTCCCATCGACTCATCCACGTTAGTTATGCGATGTCACGGGATACTCCCGGTCATGAGGTGTGGAGTGAGGGGCAGTTGGGGTGAATTCCCATCGACTCATCCACGTTAGTTGTGATTGCTAAGTAAGCAAGATTGATAGGGTCACACTAAGGTGACTAGACTGGATAGTTGGATATATATATGTATATTGATTGGTTATATGAAATGTGACATTCATTTTATTATCGGGTCTAAACCCATGTAGCTCACGAGACGTTTTTGTCTCACGTACTCCTTGTTTTGTTTTGCTATGTACTCAGGTTCGGGATCGAAGGTTTAGGTTCGCACGGATAGAGTTGCGGGACCTAGAGTAGAAGAACTTTAGATTGGATTTATGCTTAGCTTTGGTTTTGATATATTTTGTAACACCGAAACTTTATACTCTGATTCATACCAAAGGTTTTTGTAAATCCATATTTTTGGGATAGTTCTTCTATTTATGAAAAATGTTTTATTTTGGGCAAATGTTTTGTGTTTAAAATTTGAGGTGTTACAAAAGTGGTATCAACTTTTTCCTTTGAAAAGCCAGTTTCAACTAAGAACTAGGAAAGAACATCATACCATGCCCGAGGGGCCTGTTTCAAGCCATATAGAGCTTTGTCGAGAACATAGACATAATCTGGATGTTTGGGATTTACAAACCCTTCTGGTTGATGAACAAACACCTCCTCTTTTAGAATACCATTTAAGAATGCGGTCTTTACATCCATCTGATAGATGGTAAAGTTTTTGTGAGCTGCATATGCTAATAAGATGCGAATGGCTTCTATTCGGGCAACAGGAGCAAATGTTTCTTCGTAATCAATGCGTTCCTGTTGAGCGTAACCCTCAGCAACTAACCTTGCTTTGTTACGAATGACGATTCCATTTTCATCTTTCTTGTTCTTAAAAATCCATTAGTTCCGATGACTGATGATCCTGGGGTTTTAGGAACTAAGCGCCAGACCTTAATCTTTCAAATTGATTAATTTCTTCTTGCATCGCAATTATCCAGTCTGGATCGGAAAGCGCTTCACTGACTTTCTTAGGTTCAGTGGAACTTAAAAATGATGCATGTTGACATTCATCCGCTGAAGCCCTTCTAGTTTGGACTGAGGACTCTGGGTTTTCGATGATTTGGTCCAAAGGATGTTCCTTTGTCCACTTCGTAGAATGAGGAAGTGCGAGTCGACCAGGGTGAAAGTTGGAATTATCAGTGAAAGCAGGATGTGGTATGATTGCAGTTTCAGGATTTGGGGGATTGATCTGAGGTGGTGGATCGACACGAGGAAGATGAAATTTAGAGAAGTCAATCACCAGGGGAGCGATAATATCTGACGGAGGTGGGGGATCGACTGGTATAGATTGAGTTCCTTGTGTCAATGTTGAAGGACCTGCATTTGATGTGGGTAATGGTGAGGTTGGAGCAGGTGAGGTAGGGAAGGAGTGTTGATTTCCGGAGCAGTGAGTGATTGAACATCTGCCGGAGGTGGGGGTGGGGGTGGAGGTGGAGGTGGGGGTGGATGTCGGACGTTGTGATATTCATCATGGAAGTGTTGAAATAGGATTTCAAGATCATTCAGAGAGGATGAATGGTTAGTGGAGGTTGTGGGTAGAGGTCTTTCAATGCCAGTTGAGCTTGAATCAAGCAGGAATGTTTCATCGAATGATACGTTGACACTTTCTCTGACCATTCTTGTGGAGCGGTTGTATACTCTGAATGAGGCTGAATCCTTTGAATAACATATAAAGACTCCTTCCTTGGTTTTCTCTTCAAACTTGTTGAGTTTCTCATTATCAGACAGGATGAAGCATCGACTACCAAAGATGTGGAAGAAGTTAACATTTGGTATTCGATTGTTGATTAGCTCCTAAGGAGTTTTGTTGATGATTGAGCGGTTTTGTGCAAAACAAGCGGTGCTAATGGCTTCTGCCCATAACGACAGAGGAAGTTTCGAAAATGAAAGCATCGTACGAGCAGCTTCCACTAAAGTACGATTGCGTCTTTCAACAACACCGTTCTGTTGAGGAGTTCGTGCAGCGGAAAATTGATGGGTGATGCCAGCAGATTCAAGATAAGAGTCAAGGACCCGATTCTTGAATTCAGTACCATTGTCGGTACGGATTGTTTGAACATTTAATTCCAGGTTCACTTGAGTTTTCTTGATAAATGAGATGATGATATCTGCGGCTTCATCCTTTGAACGAAGGAAATAAACCCATGTGTATCTGGAATAGTCATCAACAATAACCAAAACATAGCGTTTTCCTGCAAGACTGGGAACGCTCATTGGACCACATAAATCAATATGTAGGAGTTCAAGAGGTTTGGAAGTACTTGGAGCTGGTTTAGGTTTGTGAGACGTTTTGGTCATTTTCCCTTTTTCACATGAAGAACATTTGTGATCTTTATCAAAGGCAACATCAGGTAATCCAGACACATGACCTCCTTTTACGAGTTTGTTCATTGTTTTAAAGTTGAGATGAGACAAACGTCGATGCCATAACCATGACTCATTGGCAGTAGCTTTTGACACGAGACAAACTTCCTCGGTTGTACTAAGGTCATTAAGATCAATAGTGAAGAGGTTTGTGTCACGAGTTCCAGTTAGAAGTTCATCCCCGTCATATGTACGAATGGCACACTTCTTTGTGCGAAAGTTTACTTCTAGAGTCTTGTCACAGAATTTTCCGATGCTGAAGAGATTATGAGAGAGATCTTCGACAAAGGAAACATTTCTGATTATCAGGTTATGGCAGATAAGATCACCAAGTCCTAAGATGGCTGCTAAGTGATCATTCCCAAATTTGACCGTTCCTAAGTATTTTTCTCGAAAGTTGGTCAGGAGATTTTTGTTTCTTGTCATGTGCCTCGAACAGCCCGAGTAGAGGTACCACAAATTCTACATAAAACAAATAAAACATTTTAGGTACCCAACTTGTATGGGTCCAGAACGATTAGAGACATATGTTTTATGCAGATTTTATGAGATGATCAATTTAGAGCTTTTGGAAACTGCTAGGAGGCAGTTCAGTTTTGATGATCCATTTGAGAGATTTTTCAGAGGATTGGATAATTCAATGAGATTTTTCGTTTTTAATCCAAGTATATTTCACATGAGAAGACGTTTTGGTGGATGGCTTGTCGAATTTGGGGAAAACTGACGGTTTTGGCTTTTGTGCAGCTTTTCCCTGAGGAGATGTGCGACTAGAAGAGGAGTGAGAAACAGAAGCTTGTGGTTGTTTAGACGGCTTCTTTGATTGTTTTGAGGTTAGCTTTTTAACTTTTGAGCTTTTGTGAGAAACAGAAGTTTGTGGAGTTTGAGAAGATTTCTTCTGTTGTTCGAAAGTTTTCTTTTGAGCTTTTGATGGAAGTTTTGGATTTGACAATGTTTTTTTGGAAACTTCCGATACACGAGGGAACGACGAGATGTAGATTTTTCGGATATTGGTCTTAATGGACGTGTTACAGTAGATTTTTCTGATCTAGAGTTTATTGATTTGCAAGGATCTGGATAGCAAGTTGTGCAAGAATGAATGATTTCACGACGTTTACCCAGAACATCATGTCGTTTACCACAAGGAGTATCTATTTTAATAACATATCGTTCATCGTACTGAGAAATCGGTTTATCGGTCTTTTTATCAAAGTAAATCTTTTTGCCATTTTTATCAGTTTTAATAATTAAATTTACACCATTAACACCGTGATTAACTGGACGATAGATTGCAGAATCATAAACAATGCCATAAGCTTCTTTTGGAGAAATAAACTTCTAGAGTCATTACATTTATTTTGAACAGAAAAAGATGAAACTACAGACTTAGGTGGACTAGACTTCTTAAGTAGACTAGGCTTCTTAAGCATACTGGATCCAGTCTGAATAGACTTCTTTGACTGTGTGGCTCTGTTGACTTCGGGTTGCTTCATGGACTTCTTCCCTCCAGACTCTAATCTTCCATCTGCAAGATTCAAAATAGGTGGATTAGAGTTTCTCTTCAAGATGGTTGGAACTGGGTTTGTCGGTGCTGGCCCTAATAAAGAGGCTTTAGAATTTTTGGAAACAACATTGTTCGTTTTAGTTTTTAATTCTAAAATGGTGTCCTCTATATTATGTATTTTGTTTTGAAGTTTTTCTTTTTCTTTATCAAAGGCCTTGTGAGTGTCATCAATTTCAGTTTCTAACTGGACAATTTTCTTTTCTAAAACTAATGATGGAACATAAAGCTTTGGCTCTTTGATTTGTTTTAAAATTTGGTTTTCAGGAATGGAAAATTAAGCAGGTGTGATGATTGGAAAATATTCGTTGTGTTCAAATTTTGCTTTCTTCTTTTCGTATGTTGAGTTTAGGGCATCATAATTGAAGCTAATTTGATCATATTCTTCCTTTTCCCGGTTGAACTTTTCAACTTCTGCTTCTTTATCAGGCATATGAAGGAAGCTTTGCAATATTCCCAAGTTCATGTAATCGTAATTGTATAGTGTGGGAAGAGCATCAACAGTTTTTTCCAGAGGACGGGAATTCTCAGCTCCGAGACCCACTTTTGATTTGAAAGATCTGAACTCTTTTGGCTGGTTTAATTTAATAGTGTGTTCAGTGTGACCAGCTTTCACAATCGTCTGCTCCAGTTTTGAGATGTGTTCTTCAGCATTTTCTTTTCTGGCAGTAAGACTGTGTATGGTTGCTGATTGTTCATCGATTTCCTTTTTAAAGCAGTTTGTTATGTTTGTGATTTGTTCATTTAGTTTTTGAATTTCGTTGTCAGCTGTCTTCAACTTATCTTTGTAGTCTTTCATCTTGATGTCTGCAGACTTCATCCATTTTTGCTCTCGACTGAGTTGAATAGCTAAGTCATTTATCAGCTGCTTGGAGTCGTCTTTATCACTTGACACCGTCTTCATCGTTTTTAGATTCGAAATTTCAAGATTTTTTGTATTAATAATGTGATTTAGATGATTTACCTCACTGGTGTGAGCAGCATGAAATGTTGACAATTGTTGTTGTAAATCTTGTATTTTTTGATTTGAACGATTATTTTGATTTACTTGAGGAACAAGAGTTTCAAGTTGGCGACGAAAGGTTAAATTTTCTTCCTTTAATTTTAAGATTTGTGTATTTGATGCATTGGTTGTATTTACTTGTTTTTGTAGATTATTTTGTAATTCAGTAATTTGAAATTGATAAGCTGATTTTGACGTAGACAACTGATTTTGTAATTCCTTGTTTACTTGAATTATTTGAAGAGAACATTGACTTAAGTCACTCAAATCATTTAAGAGTTGTGCTTTTTCAGATTCCAAAACAGTTATTTGTTTTGTCAAATGTGATTTCTCATCAATTTTAGTAAAAAGTTTTTCATTAAACAAGGAATTCTCTGATTCATCAGTGTCTGAATCAGATAATAAAGAGTCAAAGGAAAAAGAGCGTACCTCATTTTCATCATTCTCAGGGATGCCCAGCGCAGCTCTGAGTTCGTTTGATCTCGCCATGAGAGCCAGGCTTGCTGTGCATTCCTCTTCCTCTTGATCGTTAGAGTCCTCCAACCACTGTTGGTCCTCAGCCAATAGAACTTTTCCATTTTCAACTTGTTTGGCCATGAGCATTTTCCTCTTGAAGTATTCTGAGTCCTTCACCTTTGCCTTCTTGCATTCTTTGGCAAAGTGGCCCGTCATACCACAATTGTAACATTTCTTAGGTGGCTCAGTGGAGGAAGATGAGGAATTGTTGTTCGGGGTTTGAGAAGAGGAATTGAATTTGAAATTGAGGATGATCTAAGGTTGTTGGTTGGTTTCTTATAGTATTTTTTGTTATAGGAAGAAATGAGAGCCAAGGCTTGACGAACTGAGTCGAGTTCATCCTGTGTCCCCGCTGGGATCAGAGTTTCTGGTTCTTCATTTACCACTTCTTTTGTTTGTGCTGCAACCATTGCTTCGTTGATACCTTTGTTGAGAGCCAGATTTTGTTTGGACAATATTGCTAGGGTGTCTGCAGTATCTTGCCTAGTTTTGGCGATTCCTCTCACCATAGGCTCATTTTGATGTAGGTACTCATATAGTTCATGAATATCTATGGAGCTTAAATCCTTGTGCTGCATCGCACTGTTGCCAAACATCTCCCACTCCGGTAGTAGGGATTGGATAAATTTGATGTTAATCTCAAGCTTCTCTTTGATGAGTTTGTTCTTTCTGAGATCATTGAGCATGTTGCAGAATCTGAGATAGGTTTGCTCCAGTTCTTCTCCCGGGGTAGCTTTGAATTGACCATAGGTGTTTAGGGTTGAAACCATCTTTGCTTTGTTACCCAGGTCGGTACCCTCCATTTGCTTTTGAATCTCATCCCAAAGCTCTTTCCCCGTGCTGAAGCTATCAAGGCTGTTGTAGATTTCATTCGTTATGCCCTGTAGCATATAGGAGTGTGCGTACACATCAGCCCTAGCCCTATCCTTTTGCTCTTGGGTGTATTCCGCCGGGGGAATTTCGATTACACCTCCAAGTATTGATGGTTCAGTGTTTGGGGCTGGAGCCACTGCACGATAGAACTTAGCGGGTCCGGTTGTAAGGGATTCAAGGATATATGGACCGGCTTGTTGGCTCAGGATGAAATGGAGAAACCGTTTCTTCCATTGACCGTATTCTCCTCGGTAGAGAACAGGTGGTTTTGTGCCTGAACCAATGGACAGGGCGTCCTTGGAAGTCATTTCTTAGTGGTAAGAACAACGAATACACAAAAATTAAGTTTGAAAAAACAAAAGAAGTTCGGGCCGAAGACTTTTGTAGAAGTTCGGGCCGAAGTAAGAGAGAAGTTCGGGTCGAGGATTAAAAGGAGTTCGAGCCGAAGTTTGAAAGAAGTTCGAGCCGAGGTTCGAGTATAGTTCGGGCCGAGGTTCGGGTGAAGTTCGAGCCGAAGTTCGGGTGATGCTCGAGCCGAAGTTTGAGTAGAAGTTCGCGTCGAAGATTGTGGTGAAGTTCGGGCCGAAGTTGATTTTGATGTTCGGGCCGAACTTGTTACTGTTCTCGGGCCGAACAAGTTCTTGAGCAAAACAGTTACGAACAGCCTCTGAAAACCCACTAATTTGATCCTAAAATGCTCGTTTCTTACCCAAATTCTTTGATTCTTATAGCAAACTGACCCAAAACCTTTTTCCTTCAATCCGTTACTACTATATTACTAAAAAACAACCTAGATCTATTCGAAAATTTGAATTTAAAGGGTTTTTGAAGCTTTAATGGTTTTTCCTAAAAATCTAAATTCTTCATCAGAATGGATTAGATTCGATCCTAACTCGTTTATAAGCTTAATATATTAACAAAAAGAAGCTATTCAATCCATAAAAACAAGAATTAGTACCTTGAATCCGATTTTTGATCTTAAACCCCTTTTTCTTCAAAAACCTTAAAATACCCTCTTGATATTCTGATTTTAACACCAAGTGATGGATTTGGATCGTTTTCAGGATGAAATTATGCTCTGATACCAATTGAAAAGCATATAATCACTGAATCAATCCATACTAGGTGTTGGATGATGATTCTAGATGAGAAAGAGATGAAGAACAATTAGGATTTTAGAGAGAGAAAGCTAGAGAGATGGTGAGAGAACAATTGCTGGAAATTGAAATGTGATTAATGAGCAAAAGTTAGGAATTAAGCCTTACACTTGGGTTTATATACCATGGCTTAATTCCTTGATTAATTATGACTAATCCTAATCTTAACTAAACTATTATGCAATGTTTCAATATACCCCCTAGACTATCTTTTACAACATAATTAGTACCTAACAGTGTCTTTAAGGAGGTGTAGCCGCACATGACCAATATTTTATAGGATCCCAAATTTATACATATCTTATAATACCTCCATATCAAAATAAGTGATACATTTGAGAAAACACGATTTTTGAGGAAAAAGATTAAAAAGTAGTTTAAGGGGGTGTTTGGGATTACTTATTGAAAACATATTATGCGTTTTGAAAATGGATAATCAGATAATCAGCGGTTACAAAACGTGATTCTGAAAAATGGTGTTTGGATTTGATTATGTTGTTTGAAATCACAATAATCATATAATCAGTTTTTTAAGTGTTAGGCAAATCTGATTATTTGTTTTGTTAGTATATCAAATGACCAAAATAGGCATTCTTTGTATTTGTTGAATTACTTAACTTTAACATATAAAATAAGAAATCAAGAATCATATTAACAACATTGGAATATTGTTGGACCAGTGGAATAATTGTATATTTGATTCTTATTTCATGCTAATAATATATACTCTACGTGCGAAGATTGAAGAATCATGAGCAGTTACTAGAATTGTCCATGGTTAGTTTGGTCATTTACATAGAGAAGCAAAACTGCGTTTCCAAAAAGCAAGGGGTGAGATGCTTTTAGAAAATGACGTTTTGATGCTCTTAAAACGCAGAAAAGTGATTATGAGGATTGCCTTACCAAACACTAAAAATAGATTTTGTGACTTTTGAAAACGTATTAATCAAACAAGTTAGTAGACAACGCAATGCCAAACACCCACCAAGATAGATTAAAGTGGATAGTTAGTGGAGAATGTGCCCCACTTCTTTTGAACAAAATGATATTAATGATGTTTAAAAGTAAAGGTAAAAGAGTAATTTCACTTAATTAAAGTAGATAGTTAGTGGAGAAGGGGTCCCACTTTTTTACCAAATAAGTTAAGTTTTAGAAGCGTATCACTTATGTTGTTCCACCCATAAATAGAAAGTGTATCACTTATTTTGATACGGATGTAGCATATATAATATATATAATATTGAAATATAAGCCAACTTAATAATTTAATAGAAAAAAAATTAGAAGTCTAAATGTTTATAAAAATCTTGAAATCATGGGCCCATTTTCATATTTTCGCACAATGCCTTCAAAATCTCGGAGACGTCCCTATTTTTTCTAATAATCACAATAAATAAACTATTTTAAATTGGATAAGACATATGAATTATAAATTTTAGGGGGTTAAATGCATTATTTGTTTTTTATAACTCCATGTGAAAACCCTTATACTAAAAGGAATGTAATATGTGAAATCGATTTTTTGATTGTCCTTAATCTCATTAATTAGAGGTGGAGAATGATCTACCAATTTGATACTCTTTCTCTCACTAAAAAGAATCAAATATACCATTTAAGAAAAAAACGGAAGCTATAAAATTAATAAATGCTAATGAAAATAACAGAACTTGGTGGAAGTATATGGATGTTGAAACCTGATTCTTCGAGGACGGAAGGTGTACCCCTTCGTTAGCACGTCGAATCCTGAAACAAGTAACAACCCTATTCAAAGGCCTTTCGGGATTCGCTCCCAGAAGACACTCCGATGCCTAAGTAAGAATCGGTACGACATATAGGATAAATGGACGGTGTGTGATCGGAACGAAGTGTATTAAGTGTATGGCAGTGAATTAATGCAAGCATTCTATGTAGCGTAATAAATGTGAATTGGAGGTGAATGAGGATACCTGTCGTTAGTCACTGGGCATCCTATTTATAGTCAATTAGATGAGCGGGAAAGAGAACAAAAGGAATGAGCGGGATAAACAGTTACGCGGCTTTACCCGCATCGTACGAAGGTCCATTGGACAGTGGCCGGAGGCCAAGTCTTTGGACTGGGGGTAAAGCTATGATCCTCCGTCAGGACGCTTCCTGCGCCGCTCGCATTTAATGCTCGTATGGCTTCGCGCCGTTTCACCTCTAAACTCGGACACGCTATCGCTTTTCTTTGGGAATTGGTTGGAGCAATCCAAGTTTGTCACCTTCTGCGTTCCTGCGCCTCGTCCTTCCTTTTCCCCATGCAGATCGTTCATGCATACGTGGTATACATTATCAAGTCCCCTAAGTTAGAGTCGATGTACTCGTAGTGAATTGATTTTAACTATGTCGTTTTACTCCGTCGATCGCTAATGGTTAGAAAAATGTTACCGTTGAGGATCGATGTTACCGTTATTCAATGGTGTAACTTCTAACCATTAGACGTCATTCAAACGTCCGAACTTCACGCCTTTGGGTTTCCCCTCTATATATACTCATGCACATTCCTTCTTTCTATCTTTACCTTCTTCCCCATATTCTCTGCAAATCTGTCTTTCTTACCACTTCTCAATCTTCTTCACCTATATTTTCCCCTATCTTTCCTTATCAATAATCATTATGAGGAAAGATAAACCGTCCAAAGAAAAGACAGAAAAAACACCAAAGGAGGTCAAGACCGCCTTCAACATATACTCGACCTTCTCCGCCACTGATCTTCATCGGATTACTACGGAGTATTACATCGATCAACGTTATAAGCTCCTACCACCGAAAGAAACTGATACCATACGCACTGCTCCCGCTGGTTACGAACCTAATTACCTTCAATTTCTGCTTGGGGGGTCACACTTCCCGATTGATCCCTTCATTCTTGCTGTTCTCTAGAATCTTGAGTTGCATATGTCCCAACTCGCCCCAAATTCCCTTCGCAAAGTGATTGGCTTCATCATGCTTTGCAGGTCTCTTGGCATCCCTCTTTCCGTCCCGTTATTCCGTTTCTTTTACACTGTCACCGGTCGTGGTGATTGGTCCGTGTTTGCCCATCGCCCTGGACAACATGACTGCATTACCGGCCTTCAGGATTCGATTCATGGGTGGAAGTATAACTTCTTTTATATCGACCGTGCAATTTTCAATAATGTGGAGCTTCCGTGGGGCAAGGCGTCTGGAAGGGGATCTGACCCCGTTCCTGATTTTAATCCTGAGGAACGTGCGTATGCCGACAAAATTTCCACTATCAGCGTTGAGTTGGAAGACCCAGATGAAGCTTTTTTGGGCATGGTCGACCTCAGCCCCTAATATCTTCAACACGATGTAAGGCCCATCTGGAAGATCGATGATTGGGGCGTTCCACTCTTAGAACGTTTACAAATGAAGAAAGGAGGTTCAACGGAGGGTGAAATAACAGTGGAGGAGGGCGAGATTACCCCGTTCCTACCTCCGGTCGAAGAAAACCAAAGCTCTGAGGCTACAATTGATCTCTCAAAGACTGAAGACGAGGGTATGCACCAAACCGGAGATGTTCTGGTATCTGGTCTTGAGTTCTCTATGGAGGACACCATGATTCCGGAGTCACAGCCAGAGCTCCGGAGGACTCCCAAGACTCGTTACGTCCGTAACATTGCTTCTTCAGAGCGTGGTAAATCGAGTAGAGTACGCAAAACTCGAGAAGGAACAGAAGCTCTAGCACTCAGGCGTCGTAGAATCGATTTTGAAGGTATTCGCATCACCCTTTATATTTTTCATCCCTTCTGATTACTGCTCTTAACCTAATTCCTTGAAACAGGTTTATCCGAGTGTGTGATAGTATCCGACGTTCCTATGACCGTTTCCTCCATCGTTAACCCTGTACCAGTTGTTTCTTTCAAACCACCATCCTTTATTACTCCGTTAATTGTGACGACCAGTGTTCCCACACCTGTATCACGCCCCATTACCTCATCATTATGGAAGTTTCCTGTAGGTTCAAGCAGCTCCGCGGTGGCTATGTTTAATAGTCAGATGTTCAGCTCTGGAGCTGCCACATCGTCCATGATCAGAGAGTCCTGCTCTCCCCAGTCTGCGCGAATTCAATCGTCGCTTCCCCCTTTTCTTTCTGTAGGTATGCTCCTTTCGTATAATGTTTGCGTTTTTTCGATACTTATGTTTACCCTCTTTTGTAGGTGAGACGACACAAATCGTTGGTCCTTCGTTTACTACTACTGCTGCCTCTGAACCTGCACGGCAAAGCAGTCCTTTTGGGTGATTAGATTCCCCCAGGGTTACCCATTCTGCCATTCCTGCATCCACTATGGCTCCTGCGTAGGCAATTTTTCCTTTGGACTTCAAGGATGTACCTGACGTTGATCTTTTCTCTCGAGCTAAATCCGGGTTGTTATGTTCTGTTGAGCTCCTATCGGAGCTCCAGACTCGAAGTGCTCGTCGTGAGCAAGATTTTGCAAAGCAGGGGTCAGAGTTTGAGCATATCTCTAAATTGATGAAGACTATCCGGGGTATGTATGACGAAGAGGTTAAGAAACGAGAGCAATTGTCTCAACAAATTTTAAAAGATCGCGAGGAAGGTGAGAACATTTCTACTGACATGCGCGCACAATTGACCGAGGCCCAACGTTTACTTGATCTTTTGATGGCACGTTCATCTGGGCTAGAGAAGCAACAAAATGCTTCCTCCGCAAGGATTGCTGAACTGGAGTCTTCCTTGGTGGAAAAATATTCTCATGTGAAGGAGATGAGTGCTGAAAATGAGTCGCTAAAGCTAGAGGTGGAGATGCAGGAGGGAATGTTGTCCTCTAAACGGGATGATATCGCCTGGTTGCTCCGGAAGGGTGTTCCCGGAGCCATTGTAACGCTCCTGAATTCAGATGAGTTTGTTCAAAAGAATTTCGCCCTTCAGAGGGAAAGTGTCCGATACGGATGGATGTTTGGACATGCAGAAAGCCTATTCGGATTTGTTAAAGGATGCCCAATTAGTTCATGAGTTTCCGGAGGGTCAGGATGCTATTATTAGCAAGTTTGGTGATTTGGTTTCGCCTTACTATTCTCTCATCGATGCCTTTGAAGGTGGCGTTGTGAAATCAGATGAGTTGAAAACTCTTGTGATAAAGACATCTTCTGGACCAGTAGGCGTAGGAGAAAGTTCTTGTCACCGAAACGAACCTTGACGTACGAGGCGTATGTTTGACAGTTATTTGTCTCCTGTCTTTTGTAAGTAATCGTTTTTTGAATATTATTTTCGTTTGTAATTGTGTTATCTGCTACTGTAGTTGCTTGTTTTTTGTAGCACCATGATTTTTTATGAACACCTATCATTTTTACAAGCATGAATATGTTTAGAATCAGACTCGTATGTGTTATTACCTTTTAGTGAGGCATCCCCCACTTAGGTCTAATAGCGTTGCGCTCGCTTCGTATTCGTTCGCCCGGTTATCGTCCGGCTGTAGAATTGGGGTGTCCTTCCGGAGCACTCCATCCCACCCATAGCTATGAGTTTTCGTATAATTTACAAGTTTAGCGGTTCCATCTTTTAAATAATTCGAATTTAAAAGTTACCTTTCTCGAAAGGTTTTCATTGCTAATTAGTTCGTCGAGTACATGCTTAAGAAATTAAATTAGCTACTGCAGTACATGCTCTCAGAGCAAAAACTTAATAGTAAAAAACATAGAACTTCCTAGAAGTTAAATTTTCGCAGATTCCTCATGTTCCATGTCCTTGGAATCGCCTGCCCGGTCATTGTTTCGAGAACATACGAACCGTTTCCTCTTGCTTCCTTCACACGATATGGGCCTTCCTAATTTGGACATAACTTTCCGGGTTTGAACTGTAAGCTAGCCTCGTTCTTTCGTAGGACAAAATCTCCCTCCTTACACACCATTCCTCGAACTTTTTTGTTGTAGTATGCTTCCGTCATTGACTTGTACGCAGCTTGCCTCATTGCAACATTTTCTCTTCTTTCTTCTACAAGGTCCAAATTGTGCCTTAATGCTTCGTCATTGCATTCTAAGTGGAAGTTCTCCGTTCGAGGAGAAGGTGTCATTACTTCTAGAGGAATGACAACTTCCGTTCCGTATACCAGGCTATAAGGCGTTTCCTTAGTTGCGCTTCGTGCCGTAGTTCGGTACGCCCATAACACACTTTGCAGCTCTTCTGCCCAAGTTCCTTGTGCCCTGTTTAAACGAGTTTTAATTCCTTTGACTATCGTTCGGTTCGTGACTTCAGTTTGCCCATTCGCTTGTGGGTGTGCCACGGACGTAAAGTTTTGTCGAATACTAAGCTTCGTACACCAAGCTTTGAAAGGATTGCTGGCAAACTGCTTTCCGTTATCACTAACTATTGTGCGTGGGATATCGAAACGACAAACTATCTGTTTCCACCCGAACTTGACTACATGCGCTCCTGAGATACACGCAAGCGCTTCGGCTTCCACCAATTTGGTGAAATAGTCTACCGCAACCACTAATAACTTCAAACCTCCCGGAGCCTTGGGGAAAGGTCCTATGATGTCTATTCCCCATTGGAAGAAAGGCTATGGACTGTGCATGCTTGTTAAACAGACCGGAGCCATTGCCGGAACGTTTGCATATACCTGGCACTTAACACATTTCTCTACGTACTCTTTGGTATCCTTCGCCATGCTAGGCCAGAAATACCCTAGACGGAAGATCTTTTGTGTCAAGATTCTTGCTCCGGAATGTGCACCACACAATCCCTAATGTACCTTCGTAATTGCTTCCTTTGCCTCATTCGTGCTTAAGTACTTCAACCAAGGCGTTAAGTAACCCTTTCGATATAATCTCGCACTCTTAACTGTATATCGCCCAGCTTTCATGCGTACCTTCCTGGCTTCAGCTTCCGATCCCGGAAGGGTTCCTTCATTAAGATAGGTTAGGATGGGCGTCATCCAACAGCTTTCCACATGGCTTATTTCTGCAACCTCTTCTGTCTTGCCATCAATGCTCCTGCATGTCAAAACTTCCACCAATACTTCTTTGGAGAGGTGCCAATATAGCATTGATGCCAACTTGCTTAATGCGTCTGCCTCCTTATTCTTTGTTCGTGGGATTTGAGATATCTTGAAGCCCCGAAACGAAGCTATCTTTTCTTTTGCCTTTGCCAGGTATTTCTGCATGTGGACTTCCTTGGCATCGTACGAACCGTTCACTTGATTTACCACCAACATTGAATCCATAAAGACTTCCAACATTTGAATCTCCAACTTTGTTGCCAAACCTAGACCCACCAAAAGTGCTTCATACTCTGCTTCATTATTTGAGCATTTGAAATTAAAACGCAAAGCGTACGTAACTTTCTCCCCTTCCGACCCTGTCAATACAATGCCTGCAGCACAACCTTCTTTTCCAGCAGCTCCGTCCGTGTGCATTTTCCAGAAAATGTCTTTAGGAGGCACGAACATCTCGCTTCCCTTTCGTTCTTCCGCCGTTAGGACCGTTTCTTCGTCTGGCACTTCTACCAAAAAATCAGCCAAAGCTTGGCCTTTGATACTAGGACATGTCTTGAAAAGAATATCATGTTCCCCCAATTCTATTGCCCATTTAGTCATTCTCCGGGAACGTTCCGGCTGCAGGAGAATGTTCCGGATTGGCTGATTGGTCAAAACGGTGACCTTGTGGGCTTGAAAGTATCTCTTCAAACGTCTGATAGAATATATCAACGCTAGGATGAGTTTTTCAATTAATGAATAATTGAGTTCGGCTCCCTGTAAGGCTCTACTAACGAAATAAACCGGAACCTGCCTCCCTTTTCTTTCGGCGATCAGTACGGAACTTATAGCTTCTCTGTTAGTTGACAGATACATTACCAAAGGTTCACCAGGCTCCGGACTTGCCATCGTCGGAAGATATTTTAGGTGTTGTTTTAACTTCATCAAAGCTTCTTCCGCTTCGTCTGTCCAACCTATTTCTCCTTTCTTGGTGCAGCCGTGCAAAGCTTTGAAGAAAGGAATTGACTTTTTTGTTGATTTGGCGAGGAAACGTCCCAACGAAGCTAACTTTCCATTTAAGCTTTGTACATCCTTCATCGTTCTGGGAGTGCTTACTTTCATAAGACCTTCCACCTTATCGGGATTAGCCTGGATACCCGTAGTAGTAACTATGTGACCCAAAAACCTTCCTTCGCTCATGCCAAAGGAACAGTTCTTGGGGTTCAGCTTCATGTTAATCTTCTTGAGCTGTAGCAACGTTTCTTCCACATCCTGGAGTAAACTTTCATCTTTCCTGCTTTTGATGACCATGTCATCAACGTATACTTCCAAGTTCCGGCCAATTTGATTTTTGAAGGCCTTGACTACCAAACGTTGATACGTGGCTCCTGCATTCCGGAGGCCAAAAGGCATTTTTACGTAGCAAGAGGTTCCTTTCGCCGTATGGAACGTCGTTTTCTCCTCATCCTCCTTTGCCATCTGAACCTGATGGTATCCTTTGTAGGTGTCCATAAATGACTTCCATCGGTACCCCCCAAGGATTCTATCTTTTGATCTATCTCTGGGAGGGGATAGCTATCCTTCGGGCAGGCTTTATTGAGGTCTTTGAAGTCTACGCACATACGCATGGACCCACTCCCTTCTTGACTAAGACTGGGTTTGCTATCCATTCAGGGTACTGCGTGCTTCGCAAGACTCCGACATCTACCAAGTCTTTCACTTCTTTGTTGATGATTTCGTTTCATTCTAATGTCATTTCCCGTTTCGCCTGTTTTATTGGACGGAAGGAAGGATTGACCATAAGTCTGTGTTCTGCGACTTCTCGGGACACTCCGACCATATCTTTCGGCTTCCACGCGAAAACCTCCTTATTTTTCTTTAATAACTCTCCTAGATCTCTCTTTAATAACTTCGGTAGGTTCCCCCAATTCGGACAGTGACATCAGGGTATTCCGGGTTAACTACGATATGAGCCTCTTCCTGCTCCGTCCAACTGTCTTGATGAGTGACACTGTTACATTCCAGAGGAGGCATGGGCATGCTTTGGACCGTAACGACGCCATGCTCCGAAGGAAATTTAATAAACCATGAATCGTCGAAGCTATGGCTTGGAATTGCCATAAGCCTGTTCTTCCCAAGATAACGATGTATCTGGAAGGTGCCTCTATAAAGATGAACTCCGCCAAGACTGTTTTGTTGTGTGGTTTCTCCCAATCAACTAGCATGAGGGGAATGTTTATCTTTCCTTTAGGCCATACGGATTGTCCGGAGAAGCCGATGACCGGAGCCTTAGCTGGTTTAGGAAAGCTTTCACTTCAGCCGAGAACTTATCAAAGCAATGGCTGTACATGATGTTTGCTGAGCTTCCTCCATCCACATAAACTCGCCGAACCATATTTTTTGCTATTATTCCAAAAACAACCAATGGTTCCATCCCCACATAGCATTCCGGCACAGGCTCCCCCCTGCCGAACTCTACTATTCCTCCACGCCTCTTCCCTAAGAAAGGAGTTTTTGTTTCTTCTTCCAAAGCAAAGATCTCCGCATTGTATGCGGCTACTTCATTTTTTGCAGGAGGCTCTATAACAACTGCCTCTGCCTTTCCTTTATTCTGCCCTTCCTTTTCTCTTTTATAACTTTCACATGAAGCGGTGGTATGCCGCATGATTTTGTGAAAATCACAGTATGCATTCGGATCTCTGGGGTACCGCTTCTTTGCTACCATTCCCTCAGTGGGTCTCCGTGTTTCGTGAGAGAAAAAGGTTTCTTGTCGGGCTGAAGGGTATCGATCATAGGGGGTCTTCCTTTGTGAGCTCGCCCTCGGTACGAAGACTTTCCTCCGTATCCCTGCCGGAGTTGACCTTTCGCCCTCTCGCCCTCTCGCCGCTCCGGAACGAACTGGAGCCCGCCGTTCCCTTCTTTTCGTACGCCTCAAAGCGCAGCTTCTCTGCACTCTCTTCCTCTTGTTTAAGTACTTTATTTACTGCGTTAATCATATCGTCTGCTTTCACAAAATCTCTCTTTTCCAATTCTCTGAACAGCTCTCCTTCGCGAAAACCGTACGTGAAAGCTTCTATTATGAGCGAATCTTCCCGGACAAACATCTTCCGGCTTTGTTCGTTAAATCTCTTGAAATAAGATTTGTTCGACTCCCCTTCGCGTTGTCTGCAAGCCATGATGGATTGGGAGCGTTGCTGGTACTTCTTTTGCTGTATAAAGCTGTGGCTAACCTGTGCAACAAGCTCCTCAAAGCTAGTTATACTTATTTGCGGAAGGCTGGACAACCAACCCCGAGCTGAACCTTCTAAGGTTCCTGCAAAAAATAAACACCACAACTTCTGATCCATGGGTATCATCCTTATGGCCCACCGAAAGCTTGCCACATGATCGTCAGGATCTCCGGTTCCGTCATAAGATTTGACCTTGGGTCCCTTAAGGCCTGGAGGAATTGGCATTTCAGTGATATCGTCAGTGAATGGAGACCGGAAACTCCGGGGCGTTGAAGAGTGGTGTTGGGCGAGCCCTTCTTCTCTCTCCCCAGGAGTTCGTTCTCTTCTTCTCTCCGGAGTTCGCTCTCTCCTTCTCCCCGGAGTTCTCTCCCTTCTTCTTTCTCTTTCCCGTCCGGATTCCTGGCTCTGGATCCGAGCAGGAGGGGTTTTTTCCTTATAAACTTCTTCCGTAGACTCCTCTTCCGTGGATTCTTCACTAGAATAAGTTAGAGTCCTTCCGACTCCTCTTCTCGCAACTTCCAGAACTTGCAGAAGAGATTGAACTCTTTGATTTCCCCCTCTGTCGGCTCGTCCTTCCCAGACCTGGAAGGGGGAGAGCACGTCGTAGTGTTAACAACGGCTGAAGCGGAAAAAGGAGGAGTAGGATCATCTCTCAGCGTTGTCAGGGACTGATTCCCTCCTTTTGGTGTTGAATCGAGGACCATTTCGTTCAAGGTCCCATAGATGGCGCAAAATGTTGAAACCTGATTATTCGAGGACGGAAGGTGTACCCCTTCGTTAGTACGCCGAATCCTGAAACAAGTAACAACCCTAGTCAGAGGCCTTCCGTGATTCGCTCTCTGAAGACATTCCGATGCCTAAGTAAGAATCGGTACGACAGATAGGATAAATGGACGATGTGTGATCGGAACGAAGTGTATTAAGTGTATGACAGTGAATTAATGCAAGCATTCAATGTAGCGTAATAAATGTGAATTGGAGGTGTTTTCCCTCTAAACCCGGGCACGCTATCGCATTTCTTTGGGAATTGGTTGGAGCAATCCAAGTTTGTCGCCTTCTGCGTTCCTGCGCCTCGTCCTTCCTTTTTCACATGCAGATCGTTCATGCATACGTGATATACATTATCAATGGACATAACGGAACTCAGTGGAATCCTGTTTGTTATGCTAATGAACGGTAATTTCAAATGGAAAATGTATTATAAGGATAATTAAAACATAAAAAGTTTGTCTAAACCATTTAATTATGAAACATACCTTTTTATTTTATGCAACTTAGCAAAATTAATTTTTTAATCGCCATATGTGCATGTTCTTTGTATTAATTGATTGTGTGGGGATTTAGGAATTCAAATATGTCGGGCTAGATATGTGAAATGTAGTTATGGATGTGAAATGTAGTTATGGATGTGACATGCCATAAAGTTCTTACCAAAAAGATTTTATATTACCGCCATGTTTTTAGTGAATTTTAGCATATAAACATGACTTGCCTATAATGAAAGGAGATAGCTAAAATTGTCAGCTTCATCGAGTGTTGATTCAAACACACCAAAAATTAAAAAAGACATATTAGTGTCTAGAAGTGAGATCGGGTGAGGACTCAAAATTGGGTGAGGACAAATCTTAGCCTCATGATTGAAAAAATGAGTGACCAGGATTCAATTTTATTTATCATCAAAATCTCGCGAGATATTATGGCATTTTCGTAATTATCTGTGAGATATTAGAAATTTCTTGTGAAGGGTAAAAGTTACAAGGATAGAATTGGCAAAGCAATTATCAAAATCATCATCACGCGCCTGAAGTTACCCTTCCCCACTCGCGGACACATGTCCAGTTGTGATTGGCTGAACCTATACTTTTTCCACCCACTTGTTTATTTTTTGCTATATTTTTGTTTTCTTTGAAATTTTTTTTCTAAAAAACCAAAATTCTTAAAATTAAATTCTCTACAAAATGAGTATAGTCATGAAAAGTTGATGAAAAAAAAATTTGGATTATTTTGTTAATTTTGGATCATTGTTAATTTTGAAAAAACATAATTATGGATCATTTTGAAATTTTTGGATCATTGTTAATTATGAAAAAGCATAGTTTTGGATTATTTTGATAATTTTGGATCATTTTACTTAATTTTGCATCTTTGTTAAATTTTGGATCATTTTATTATTTTTAGATCATTGTTAATTTTGTATAATTAAAAACTCATGACGAAAATACCCTTAATGAACAAGATTGGTTGAGAATTGTCCTTGCAGTCCTCACCGGGTTTTGAGTCCTCACCGGATCCAAACCCCTTAGTGCCTAAACCTCCATATTACCTGTCTGCAAAATCCACAACCCAATTTGGATATGCGAATTATTATATAATAAGGATTTTGATAAATCAGAAACTTGTAAATTAATCTATAACTATATTTAAATTTTAAGAATCACTTTCTCTCGTTAACTAATGTAGCACTCTTAATGCGATTAGTCCCTCAAAAACACAAATTGTGATCGCAATTGGACAAAATAGAAGTCTCAACTTTCCAATTTCAGATCAACCGAAAGTGAAAGCAAGTTAGCCCCCCAAACACAGCCACACGATTCTTCACTTTCAAATTCGTCGTCTTCTTCAACCGAAAGTGTCAAATACGTCCCTCATTTTCTCTCCCGCGGGAACGAATTTCAATAAATACCGGTTTTTGTTACAGATTAGGGTTCAATTTCATCTCACTGTTCGTCAATTTGAAAACCCCAATTGAAATCAAGTGGGTTTTAGAAGAAATTCCCGTTTTGATTTTTTTCTCCGGAGTATGACAGTCGGGGGAGCCACGGAACGGGAGGGATATCATCTACGACGCCGTTTCTGGTGCCTCTGCAGGTACAGATTCTTTTAATTTGGGATCTTTATTGTTCAATTTCTTAATTTGATCATCTGTGTGAAGAAATTAGGGTTTTTTAATTGCTTGCTTTATTATTGTATGCAACAAAAGGATCAAGCTTGGAAACAAAATTCAATTTCAGCATTGTTGTATAAATTCCATTAACGTAAATATATCATATTTAGGGTTAAAGGGTATTATTTTTACTAATTCATATGAATATTAGGTATAACGGTTACTGCATTTTTGTACAGGTGCTATAGCTGCAACTATTATGAGCCCATTAGATGTCATCAAGACAAGATTGCAACTTGCAAGTATACGATCTTCCTGAAGTGCCCAAGAATAAAGGTATAATAAGTGTTGACAGGTCAACCCAATTGACCCGACCCGTTTTGACCCGTGACCCAACCTGCCCGATCCACCCATTTTGCTTACTTTATTTATTAATAAACTCATATTATGATTAATCAGGTAGCGTAATTGTCACAAGCCTAAAATCAATAATAAAAAATGAGGGATTAAGAGGATTATATCGAGGTCTGTCACCAACAGTGGCTGCATTACTTCCAAATTGGGCTGTAAATATTAATTAATTACATGTTGTCGATTAATGATTAGTGAAAGTAATTAATATATTTTAAATAATTTTCTTATATAATATAGGTTTATTTTGCGGTTTATGGCCAACTTAAAGAGCTTCTTGACTCACATGGTTGGTCACTTATATACTTTTATTTACCTTCTAATAATATGATGATTTTAATAAATAAATAAAAACTTGTATTTTTTTATTTTTAAATATGATTTTTTTATTTTTTAATATGTGTAGATGATGGCACGGGCCATCTTACATTTGGGGCGAATATGATTGCTGCTTCGGGTGCGGGAGTTGCCACTGCATGCACCACAAATCCATTGTGGCCTTGTGGGTTGTTAAGACAAGACTTCAAGTATTTTTTTTTATTTTTTATTTTTTTATTTAATATAAATATCAGATTTGGATATTAATAACAAGAAAAAAAATTACACCACAAAAAGTTTTTTTTTTATTAGAGTTTTTTTCTAAAACAACAACATACTTTTGGATTCATCTATGTTTAATCATTGTACAAATTTCTGTCCAATTGAGTTAAACGAGTAATTGGTCGCGGCGGGTTGCAAACATACACACCATATTTATAAATTGATAATCTGACATATTGATAGCATATAGCCTATACAAAACCTTCACATGCAAGCATGTTCTTATACACATATACATGGTTATTGTCGCCATTCGAATCACTAAATCCGAAATTTAAACTAAATGATAGTAACAATGTTGTACGACTGAGATTCAGGGGAAAACATATTCAGACATAATCAAACCCAAAAACTAACTTTTTGGAAATAGCATGAACCAAAATCGGACCAAAATTGGTAATTCAATTTTGATCAATAAGTCAAGCTTCTTCTGTTAATGTAGGTACTTGAGAGTTTGAATACTATGTACATGCAAGGCTGGATAAATGCACTTTTCAAACCGAGTGTGTACATAAACATCCTTGAGAATAATCATTAAAGTTGTAACCTAGAAAATTGAACACTAAAAAATTACACGAGACAATTAATTTAGGTCCTTTGTTGCAGCGTAAGTTAATTCATAAACTAATCGATACAAAGACAAACAAATCACTTTATGACTGCACCATTGCCCCATTTCTTTCTTACATGCTCAAGTGGGATTCCCGTAGATTTATTTATTTTTAAAATATAAAATGAGATACTTGAATTTTATAAACAACAACAATCAAAATTGAATACAGAAAATAGAAAAGCCACTAAAATTTCATTCAGTTATGTTTATGATATCAACGGTTCATATCAACAATCTGTGTGTACATATTTTCTTCAAAAATGACACTTGAAGATGTTATTGGTTGAGTGGTGTTACTGGTATCTAGGGGTGTCAAAGGGTAAACCAGACCTGAAACGAACCCAAACTCGAGAATGCAACTCGGGACGGGGGGTTTTTTAACCTGACCCGACAAACTCGATGTTAGCATTGGGTCGGATACCGGGTTAGGATTGCTTACCTCTACCGAGGATCGGGTTGACCCGATTGAAGTTTTTCCTTTAAAATTTAAGATATTTTTTACCATTAAATATATAATGCTATAAGTGTGGTACGATCGTAATCAGTTTTAAGTTCCTAGAAATCTATAATTATGTAGACTGTATCATAAGAAATAAATCCTTAACATAATGCAATGTTATAAAGTGTTATACCAAACTTGTTATAAAAAGGTCACTATTTTTTAATGGTGCTATTTAACCGGTCCAACCCGATAGGGTCAACCTGACAAACCCAATCAGCCCGGATTTCTTGTCGTGTTGGGTTTCGGTTAGTTTTTCTTTAATTCAAACCCGAGGGGCATGACCCGTTAAGAGTCTAACCCGATTTGACACCCATATTGGTATCATATGACATTTGAGGAAAATGTATTTTTTTATATTCGGAAACCGGATAATGAATTCGATAAAGGAGTCAACTTCAATTAGTTGACTGGTTGCTGCAAATTCATTAATTGAATTTTGAACTAATATAAGATTCTTAGAATTCATAAAGAAAAACCAAAATTTAAAGTAGTTTACCTAAACCACCATCTTGACCAAAGCATTCCAGGTTCATAAAACCAATAATGGGCCATCAAATATGCCTTCTTTGAACGCCATGAACTACAAAATTCATTAGATCTTTAAAACCCCACAAATAAATATCCAATTTTTAATCAAATTACTTAATACATTGCTTGCAAATTCTACATTTCAAATTTTTTTACATAACCCACTGATCTAGATCCTCCATTTTTTATTTGCTTGACCTGTTAGAATTCCAAATGGGTCAAAGGTCAAGCCTTTATCATTTGTTCACTGAAGTCATAAGGTTTGACTTCTAAGATCACACAGAGTCCTGGAAATTGACAAAAGATTGTTAATTTATAACTAAAACAAGATACCCACATCAAGTTATAAATTTATAATACATCCCAAAGTTTAAAAAATCAGTATTTCCTTTCCAGCTACATATTTGTCTACATTGCCAAAGAAAATATCATATGGTTTGACTTTTGAGACCAGTGACCCATTTCCTTGTTAGATAACTTTTTTTAACCCGCTTAGAAATAAAAATAATGCCCTAAATGGGTCAAAATAGTTGTGGTATATGCATATTGATGAGCGATTGATTTGCAGATGATCGATTGGTTAAACTAACAATTACAAACCAAAATGGAAGGAAGTGGGTTGGTGGAAAGGACTACCTGCATTTATAGTAAATTTCCAATAAATTACCTCTTGAATCACACAAACCGCAATGTATAGTCTGCAAATCTAAAGCACTTTCGTGACCGTTAGCAAGAAAAAAAAAAAGAAAAACCGGTACCGTCCCAGGTTTCATAAACCTAAAGAAATCACCACTTGAATCACACAAATCTCATTATAAAAGCTGCAAACCCAAACCTGTTTTGTGAAGCTTTTGAATTTATCAACGGCAGAAACCCTAAACCACCAAATTCTTATAATCTCCGCTCTTGACTTTAAACCACAGAAGATATAGCTGAAACGATCGAAGGAGAAAATGATTGCGTGAAGAAGAAGAAAAGAAAAAGAGAAAATATGTAGCTAAAACTTTAAAGGAAAAGATCGTGTGAAGAAGATAAGACTCGTGCCAATGGTATGCGCCACTTTACTGCCGGTTAGCGCCGGTTTGGTGGCACCGTTGGCACGGTCTCGCCACTTTGCCGCCGTTTTGAGCCAAGCCGGTTTAAGGACGGGCGGTGAGTGTGTCGCCGGTTGAATGGGTGGGTCCAAGGGGGTATTTTGTGTGTGTGTGTTTTGTAATGGTGGGTCCCAAAAAATTAAAGGGAAGTAGTATTGTTGGCATGAGTACGTCAGTCTAGTGTCGGTTGGAGGGTGAGCTGACGTGGCGCTGATTTGGCAACAACTGACGGTATCAATTTGCCAAACCATTGGCACCGGTCTAATAAGATCACACAATTTCAAAGATAAATCAACGAGCAGTCATTTTAATTGTAAAATGTTAATAAGGTAATGATGGGCTTTTTTTTCTTTATTTTGATATAAATTGATGACATGGCGTAAATTTTATTGATTTTTGTTTAGACACAAGGTATGAGAGTAGGTGTAGTTCCATACACAAGCATATCTTCTGCTTTAAGGCTATCAGGTATGGGCATCACTATAACCTGAAAATTTCTGCCACATCATCTGGCATCTCAGCAACCACACCACACCACCTTATCCAGGAAATACCCACCACACCACACCACACCACACCATTTAATTTTAAATACAAAAAAAGAAAAAAAGAAAAAGAGAACATGGTCATCCAATCACAAGCTAGCTATCTCCCTCCCCTCCCGTTAAGATCCGTGTGCGTGGCCACACCAAACCACATTTTCATCACCACTAGTGGTGGGGGGTGGTGTTCCCCTCTTCACCACCCGGTTTGATATGACGGTTCTAGACTCAACTGTGGACAAACGAAGGCGAGGACTGGAGAGACTTGTCCTCTTGTTCAATATCAACAATCTCCAAGTGAGATGTCGATAGCATATGAGCTTGTCTCCGTGAAAATGAAACTAATACATTTTAAGAAGTACTTGAGTGGCTGGGGGGTTGTGCATTGCATCACTGGGTCCATGATGTCTATTTCAATATCGGAGAGCAACATATGCAATCTGATAGAGACGTGGCTACCCGGCTTTTAATTGGTTTGGAGAGGGTTTTTCATTTTCTTTAATCTTGTCACACCCTCCTCACTCAAGCTTACTTTTTAACTTTTCAACTACACCCTCGTTTCATTTTACCATGTATTAAGCTGAATTGCACCCCATCATTCATTCTCCCTCTCAAATTTTACCTCAGCGCACCCCAATCAAGATCCCGTGATACTTGATTCTGCTCACCTAGACCTATGGACCTTTACAGTAAGTCCTATATTGTAGGTGGCTCCTGGGGAAGATCATGCTGGTTATATCAGATCATATGAGTTATTTGAGAGTGAACTATAATGCTCATGTGCAATTGATCAACATTTAATATGTTACATTGTAAGAATGATTCACATGGATTTTTCATCGGGTGTCTGTATGTGTTTCCGGCATAAGTTGTTGCCTTTTGGATTGAAAAATTTAGGCACAGCAACTTGAACTGTTTAGGTAATACCGGGCTCATATAGAGTAACCATTAACACACCATTTGATTCAATAGTCGTTTTCACAACAGTCGAGTCAATTGTGTGACCTGGATTTAGAGTTGGCGTAAATTTTAGCTCTAGCAGGATTTCCACCTAATCCTCGTGTAACACCTCAATTTTTAAAACACTTTTTAAATCATATTTTTGAATAAAATATTACAAGTCCAATATTCCCAAAATATGGTTTAACAAAAACCAATAAAACATTTATCAGAGTTATAAAACCGGTGTTACAAAAACAATATCATAACCATAGGATAAACGGGATCTACCTACGAGCTCCCGAGCTAATCAACACTAGGCCACTTCTATCCGACCCTCTAATCCATCGATCTCGAACCTGAGTACATAGCCAAAAACAAAGTAGTACGTGAGACAAAAATAGTCTCGTGAGATACATGGGTTTTCGACCCATTCTCAACAATAATAAAAAGTCCTTACTATTCAATTCTTTTCTTTATTCACTTATTAATTATCAACTTATTACCTTATCGTTTATTCATACTTACTAGTAAGCTAACCATAAGCTTACCCATCACATAATCACATACATGTAAGCTATCCTTAAGCTTACCCCTTTTATCACATACGCCCCGGATCATTCCGAAGCAAACTCCCCAGATGTGGGTTATCATTAAGATCACATGGTAATTGGGGTTCTCCCAAACTTACCAAGATCACCAAATCTCCCGTCTCGCGGGTTATCGTAATCCCCCTTTTTATCGGGTTATCATAATCCCCCTATTGTCGGGTTATCGTTCACATAGATATACTACCCTTGCGCAGGGAGGTACCGCCCCAAGTAGTAATCTCACTCCCCCATAAATGGGTTATCGTTATCCAGATACTTTTATTACACACATTGAATCATCAAATATGGGTCTATGCCCCACCAATTCATAATCAAACACAAATTAGAATACATCTATTCTAATTATCATATTATTCTCTTTTCTTATTCAATTTCAATATTGACTTTGCCAAGTCCTTTATTAAATAAAACCTATTTATCATTTATAAACATTATATCACTTTAACTTCTCTTTGACTAGAATGCATATTTATTACTAGTCACTTCTTATCTATTCTCTTAACAATTCAGTCACTACCTTTATTAGTATAATATACTAATCAATTCTTGATACTTGAAAATCATTGCTATTAGCTTTATTAATACAAATCATTAATAAACCAACTATCATACTTTCTTAATCATTACTCTTAATCAAACATCATATTAATGAAGAGTTACTAATTACTTTTCATTTTCATAATCTGTTCCAAAATCATTAATTATTTAGACATATTCAAATAATCTATTACTTGCATTTTTTTATCTTTTCAATCGTATCTTTATTAAAAAAACATTTATTAATAAAGACTCATAAAACATCATAGTTGTCAAAATCATTTGCTATGTACTCAGTAAAAGTCTCATGTACTCACCTTAGCCAAGCTAACCCCAATTTGTGTCCATTGACACGAATCCTTGCTTTCCAACTTGTGAAATGTCACCAAACTTTAGGTCTTCTTGACCTACCATTAATATCATCACAATAACTAGTTATAATCCATAACTAATCACTAATCAATCCATATCTACAACCCTAACCACCAAGTTCATCCAACTTGGTGGAATCTCAAACCCTAGTTCAAGATTTCCATCAATAAACCGAAATCCAACTTGTACACATCGATTACAAGCTTACAATGAGTGTTCTACACCCATGTTCAGTCATCTTCCCCAAAGATGACATGGTTGGTTCCCCAAACCACCATTTTTACCCATACAAAGCTCACAATCAAAGTAGATAAGCAAGACAATCAAGAATACTTACCCTTGATGTTTCAATCCTTCAAGATGTTGAAGATCTGAGCTCTTGAGCTCCAAAAACGACCAAGAACACTCCCAAATCGGCTGCACTATGTGTGGGGTTGAATGAGAAATGAAAACCTAGCTTACACACAAGTTTATATATTCCAGACGCTCCTCGCGCCCCGCTCGCGCCCACCTCGCGCCGCGAAGTGACGCGGCTTTGCCTGCTGGTTGCCGCTGAAATACAGACCTCGCGTTTCGCTCGCGACTGGTTCGCGTTTCGCTCGCGGCTCTTGTCTCAACGCGAGATTCTCGCGTCTGAGCTCTGAACCCACTGTTCAACCTCGCGTCTGGCTCGCGCCTGCCTCGCGCCGCGAGAGCTGTCTGGGTCAGTTTCTTGCCTTTTAAACTTGTTTCCATCCAAGTCTTGACCCATACTTGGCTACACCAAGTCCCAAACATCCAAACACTCGATAAAACACAACGGAGACTCGATTAAATATTTTACCTCCTTTATTCCTCAATATTTCCATTTAATTCATTAACCGAAAATTCCGGTCGTTACAGTTTTCACAACAGTCGAGTCAATTGTGTGACCTGGATTTAGAGTTGGCGTAAATTTTAGCTCTAGCAGGATTTCCACCTAATCCTCGTGAAGCACCAGATTGTGATGCCACTATGAGTGTTCCGATGAATTCACGGAGATTCATTTTAACAGTGTATGTGTCTTATATTGGGAATATTTGACGGTGAGATCTACACATTTTGTGCATTCAATCGAGACGTAACCTGGGGCAAGAGGTTAATGATTTCAATACTAACATACTCCGAATGAGTAGTTGATAGATTATGTGCTACGTCCCCTGATGAATTGAAACAAATTCATGTTGAAAGGAATCTGAGTGGTTGGTGGTGGAGTCCAGATGCTTTACTGTGCCAGTTAAGTCTAATGAAACATTCAACACATGAATGATCACATTTTTGTGAGGTCGCCCGGTTTATTGGCTGATTAGATGCACTCAAAGGTGTGTTTTCTTAATGTTATCATGTTTACACATCACCTTGCACTCACCTAAATCTATACCCTAGACTTATACCCTCACATTTACCAATGGGCTGAAAAGTATCCTCCTTGGAATGTAAGACCGGTTCTGGCAAATCATGGGAAGGTATTGTCTTTTGAAAAACTTATCGTTTATTTATTCAATCGGGTATAAAAGTTTTGATTTTCAACGTTTCCCCCCTTGAAATACTAATTCTCCCCCTAGAATTATTACTTCTCCCCCTTGACAAAATAAAGATAGATGAAAAATTTGTAGAACATAAATGTACCTTGTAACAGCAATAGAGGGGTGGAGAAAAGTTTTACAATTATGTGCTTTACTGGTTGGGAGCGGGTTCTGAATCTGATTTGATCAGAAGCCATCTTCCAATGAGAACCGGGTTTCAAGCTAAGGTACTTGAAAACCATTTCTTTGAAGCTCGGGTCATACACTAAAGTGTGTAAGAGCCATTCTGATGAAGCACGAGTTATACACTAAATTGTGTATAAGTCATTATCCTGCAAAACAAATCATACAACTTTTGGTACCCATTTTTGTTTAGGTCTGATGATGTTAGTATTAGAATGAAGCCATCGATTAATTGTATCGATTTGATGTAAAGATTTGGAATTCCAAGAAAAATTGAAACTTGATGTTTCACTTTCAAATAATTTCCGGGGAATTATTTGAGATTTTGGAGTTTTTGGAATCCATTTTTCGTTTAAAACTGTGGGTGTTTTGACAACAAAAGCAGGGTTTGCAGTTGACACTGATTTACAAATTGTTTTAGGTGCCAGAGAAAGTAAATCTTTCCTCGTGTACGTTAAAGATTTAATTTTAGGAATTGACATCTATGGAATCGAAGAATGTTTCAAAGCAAATTTTGATTTAGACGTACAAGGTTCCGAAGATTGTGGTTTCACAAACAACTTTTTATTCTTTTAAAGTGAATAAGTTGTGAACTGTGACACCTTTTGGTAACAGATTTTCAAGATTTACCGGTGTAAATCTTAATCGGACCTTGTACCGTTTGTTTTCCTTTATTAACAATTTTATATTTAGAAAATTCTTCAACTTTGATTTTCAAACTATCGTTTTGAGTTTGTGACAAAGTAAGATCTGCTTCAAGAGATGCAATTTTATCAAGTAATTTTTTGCAGTGATCTTCAGTTTTTCCTTTTCAAGTGTAAGGTTGTTAATAATGGATGTTTGATGATTGATTTCACCTTTTAGAGTATCATTAACCTCTTGAATGTTTGCATTTAACTTTTGAATTTCTGAGGCTGATGACTTCAGTTGTTCTTGATATTCATCAAACTTTGCTTCTGTTTTCTTTGACCATGTTATTTCCCTTTGTAACTATGTAGATGCCTTAACGTAACATTTGTAGTGCTTATCATAAACTATTTTTTCATTTCATATGATGTATTTAAATTTATATCCGTTTTATCTCTTTTATTTTCAAAATGTGCAAATTTCAAATAAAATGATGTGTCAATATGGTTTGGGTATGAAAAATGTTAAACTTAACAAATTGATGTTTCCGTTGAGCTTACAAATTGAAGTTGAGTTCAAAAATTGATTTTGTTGAGTGTAAAGAAAATGGTATACAAACGTTTGGGATTTTTAAATTTTCAAAATAATACTTTTCTTTTTATAATGCAAGATTTTTAATGACCTTTACTTTTAATGAAAATTAACGACAAACACATAATATTCCTTCAATCAAAATAAGAGTTTCAAGATTTTAAAAAATATGGTGATTACGATGACTTTGTGGTTAAAATGTAACTTGGTGTTACAATGTAATTTGTGTTAAAAGCAATACCGAGAAGTTTTCTTCTGTTTCGAAGCTTATCAACACTTAAATTTCACAATTAATATGACCAAAAGAAAATTTAAACATCATCATCATCTTTCTAAAAATTGAAAACTGAAACTAATGAAAAGGAGAATTTATCGTTTTGATTTATCGGAAATATAATATGACATGTTTTGTTTTTAAGATTGGGCTAGACACACTAAGATTTCAGATAGAGCTTAAAATCAAATTTCCGTTTAACACTACCGTTTAAAGGATGTAAATGGTGAAGATGGTCGACGGTGATGTTCCGGTGTCTGTGTGTTTGCTCGTATGTTTTCCGGCGAGCGGCGGTGGTGATCAAAGATGGTGTTTGGAGGAGAAAAGATCTTTAGAACAGATTTTGAACTTTAAAACTCTATACGGTGGTGGCACAGTGGAGATGACCGGAGGCTGTGGCGGAGGACAGTGGCGGAGATGGTGGCGGCAGAGATGGAGGTCGGCGGTGGTTGCTCCGGTAGTTGTCACGGTGGTTGGATGGTGTTGGAAAAAGGTGTTTGACGTAGAGAGGTTGACCAGAGAAGCAGTGGGTATTGTGCTCGGGAAAGATGGTGGAAGACGAGAGTCACCGGAAATACAGAACCCGCCGGAGAAAAAAGTAACACAGCTGCCCGAAAAGATGGTTACCGGCGGAGATTGTCGGTTGACGGACTTTTAGCCGGAGAAAACGATGGTGGAAGACGGAGGTGAAAGATGGCGATGATGATGATGTTGCAGAATGGGTCGCCGGAGATAATGGTTGACGTATGGTGATGGCCGGAAAGGCACGGTTGCCGGAGCAGAGGCGGAGGAAGATGGTGGTTTTAAATGGTGGAGATGTAATGATCGAACACTTAGAAATGAATCTTAAAAAGTTTTAAGTGGGTAAATGTATGGTGGAGATGTGATGATCAGGGTGAGTCCAATGTCAGCTTTTGTCCTTTTCTTTATTAAAGGTTGTACTTTATCCTTATAAAAACGACGTCGTACTTACTATTTGAATAGTAACTTCTCGAGCCGAGAAGTTTTTTTGAATTTTAAACAGTAGTTCTCGGCCTCGACCCGCGACCCGTCAGATCCATGAACTTGTCAGAGCCGAGAACTTTTCAGATCGGATCGATTTTTTCAAAGTTTACTATTTTAATCATAGTTTTCTCATTTCTTAACCAAATTGAGTGATTTTTTTTGCAAAACGTTCATTTTTCAATTACCTACAATTCTATTTAAAAAAAATTTCGAAAACAAGTTCTGATTTTCTCGATTTTAGCTTTAAAGCTCCGAAAATATGGTGTTCTTCATGCGTTCTTCATTTTTGAACTTTTAAAAACGAAATTAAACCTTGTTTTTGATGATTTTAATATGAAATTTGCTTGTGATTTTTTCGAAATCAGTAATAGAACAATGTTATACTATCAAAAACTTGAATCATACATTCGATTTTGAATTTAAACTCACTTTTGAGCACTTTTTCACCAAGAACACTTTAAAAACCTATCAAAATCTTTAAAAAATTATTTAATCTCTACTGATTTGGATCTTATCAATTAAGATATTTGCTCTGATACCAATTGTAGGTTGTATATTCAATAATCAATTCATAGATTAAGCAATAACAAGTAGAAATTAGGAAGATTTAGATTGATTTAAGAACTTGAACACTTTGTTATGGATGGAAAGGTTACAATTTAGGGCAAAGGTTGTGCAAATTAGGTTACTACCTTACTATATATACCTAGCCTAAGTTTCGACTAAATACAAAATGATCCCTAGACTATTAGTTACAATAAATGTGACCCAACAAATTTATTGCTTATAAATTTTTAGCAATGTATAATTATGCATGTTTTTAAGAGTGCAAGTTTATAACTATGAAAAAAAGAAATTTAATGACAAAGATTAGAGATGCCAATTTTATCCGCGGATTCGGGTACCCGCGGGTACCCGACCCTAACGGGGCGGGTATTACCCGCTTAAACGGGTGGGCGGGGACGGGTATTAATTTTTACACCCGGAGCGGGTCGGGTACGGGTATTCCTCTATCCGCACCGTTTTATACCCGAATATATGTATGTATATATATATTACATTTTATATGTACAAATACTATGTATATTACATATTACTTACTAAGACAAAATGTTATTTTTATTTATCTATATCCTTCTCTTTATATAGGGAAATTCTACATGATTTGTTCTTTCAAAAAGCAATATGGGACAACAACAAAGAAAATAAGATCCCACATTGCTAGAATACAAATCATAAACAAACTTTTCCATCAATAAAAGTGTATACCCTCCACATAGAAAGTATTATCAATCAACATAGATGCATGTATGTGTGTATTAAAGTACACCAACCACATGTGTTGTGTTTAATATTATTTTTTCTTGAACTTTTGTACAAATACCCATCGGGTTACCCGTAACCGCGCGGGGATTTTACTACCCGAACCCGTTGGGGATTACGTGGGTGCGGGCGGGTACGGGTATGGGGATTGGAAAGCGGGTGTGGGTACGGGTTTTGCAGTACGCGCTACTACCCGCACCCGTTGGCATCACTAACAAAGATTCAGACACATACAAAAATCTGTCACTATATATATACGAGTACAAGAACCTCTCACTATATGCCCACATTTTGTCTTCATGTTTTACAAAGTATGAGTAAATATACCCTGTAAAAACCTCACTTGAAAAAAAATCTATTGTCCACTTTTTTTCATGCTACCGTAGTGTTTATCACAACATATATTTAACCACATTTTCTTATAGTGAAGGATTATATTGAGAACCCTGATTTTAAAAAGAACTTTGAGAACTCTAATTGACCAATCACAAATTAGCATGATAATTTCATTTATTTTATTTAATTAAAATCGGTAGGGGCAATATAGACAATTAACAATTTAATCAGTTTTATCATCCCTACAATCATGGATATGATAAAATCGTATATTCCTTGTAACCGTATCAAATGCGTATCAGATGTCTACCATATCATTTGTTCGTTAAATTAATTCCGACTTTTTACACAGTTGTGTTGTTGAAGACGGTCATATTTGTTATCAGATTTAACAAATCGTTCAGCATTATAATGGTTACAGTAGAAGAGATAGGTTCATCAACTAATATTTCAATCGATGATGAACTTGTAGATGTACCTATGCAGGAAGTCGAAAACAATTTCATGGAATTTATGATGCAACAACAGCCGGATGAAGAAAATTCCAATGTTGCAGGTAATTTTGTGTATATTTTTAGAAACACTATTTAATTATGTTCGTTTAATTGTTTCGTTTAAAAAAACCGTTTAAAAAAAACTTGTATGCTTTTTGGTTTGATATTATACGTGCACTGCATATGTGTTTTATGTCTAATATGTTTACATAAGTCGTAATAATAATTATTTTATGATGAATTTTTAGATAATTCTTCAGATGATCCGGATTCTAGTGATGATGATATTTTAAATACTCCAAAAGGGTCAAAAAATTGGGTTCCAAGAGTAGCCGAAATTGCTAAACCCAAAATTGGATCCATTTTTGAATCTTTTGAGGCTGCTTATAAAATGTACAAAGCATACGCTGATGAAGCTAGGTTTGACGTAAGAAAGTCGAGTATTAAACGACACAAAGGTGTTATAACTCATAGGTATGTTTTATGTAATCGAGCTGGGAGACTTAGAACTAAATTTGATGTGAATACGTTGACCGCTGTGAATGGTGATGCAATTATCGATAAACAAACTGACTATAAGAAAAAACGGAGAACGACTTCGAATGTAACTGGTTGTCTTGCCAAGGTATGTTTTCGAGCTATTCCCGGTTCAGACTCATTTATTGTTAATTCTTTTGTTGAGCATCACAATCACCCACTAATTGATGTGAGTAATATGGATTTGTCGCGGGCTCGGAGAAAGTTAAAATTTAGCGACTATGTTTTTATTCATCGTGCATCAATATCTAACATGGGTGCCACAAAAGCACATCGTTTAAAAGTTGCTATGATGGGAGGTTATCATAGAGTTCGTGGGACTCCAAGGGATTGGAGGAATGTTAGGCGTGCCATGAACTTATTTATTGGAGACCGGGACTCACAAATGCTAATAGACAAAATGTTGGTAGGAAAAAAACATGTCCCTGGATTTTCATTTGAATATTGTGTTAAGAATGATGTACTTGTAAGCATGTTTTGGTCTGATGAGACGATGAAAGCAAACTACGATGCATTTGGTGATGTACTGTCATTTGACGCTACTTTCCGAACAAATAAGTAAGATAAATTTATGTCTTCTTGTTTTTATATATATCAAATTTAATTTTTTGTTTCGTATTACAGGTATGATTTTGTTTTTATACCATTCACCGGTATTGATCATAATCGGAAGTGTTGCCCTTTTGTCGGATGAAACATACGATTCTTACTGTTGGTTGTTAGAGGCTTTCATAAAAGTGAACAAGAAATATCCACCGTTGGTCCTTACCGATCAAGATCCTGCTATTTGGAAGGCTATATTGAAGTCATTCCCTGAATCCTGACATCGATTGTGTATGTGGCACATCACGCAGAAACTACCTGGGAAGGTAAATGTATTAGTTTTTCGATTGCGTATATGTGTTTTTTAAAAAATAGTATTATTTAGCGAGTTGAGCATATATGTTCTAATTATTATTTTTTTCTATTTTATTGTATTAGGTTTTATCAGAGTTAGATACAGATTCACTATTCAGGAAGGACTTTCATAAGCTTATATGGAATGTTTATATTGAGCCTGATGTGTTTGAAGAAAGATGGATGGATCTTATTGGTCGATATAAGTTACATAAGAATAAATGGTTAACGGACATGTACGCAATACGTGATAGGTGGATTCCAGCTTATTTTAAGGACGTTCCAATGTGTGGGTTAATGAAAACTACTTCTCGGTCTGAAAGCTCGAATGCTTTTTTCCAACGTTTTTCTCACCAGGGTAACACGTTTGTTCAGTTTATGTTGTGTTTTGAAGCTGCTATGGACAAACAACGATATGATCAACGTCGTGAGGACAACGATTATAGTGGAGCAACACCTTCATTGAAGACAAATGTACCAATTGAGCAACATGCAATTGAAGTATATTCTCTGTCAATATTTTGGTTAGTGCAAGAAGAAATTAGCAAAGGGTTGGTTTCTTGTAAAAGCATGTGCCCTGACGTCGTTGAAGGCGTTCAGAATTGTGTAGTTATCCAGAAGGACAAGCATCATAAAACAGTTGTGACAACAAAGGTAAGGTTTTTTTTCCAATTTTTATACATGTTTTTCGCATTGTTCAATACTGAAAATATATATGTTTTCAGTCGCTAATAATTGCATTTACGTTTCAGGTTTCGTTCAACAAAACCAATGGTCATGTGACATGTTCGTGTGGACATTTTTCTCGATATGGTTATCTATGTCGGCACATTTTTTGTGTCCTTCTAGATAACGATGTCGAGAAAATACCTCTTGATTATATAAATCGAAGATGGCGGAAAAACCCACTTTCTGTTCATTTGATAGAAGAAAGACACAGATATGGGCCTGACTTTCAGAAAACGGAAAAAATAAATATTGACATGAATCTTATGATTGAGGATTGTCAAAACATAATTGGCAATAATGTTGCCAAGTTAACTGAGTTTTTCGAAGGTCTGAGTGTAATGAAAACAAAACTCGAGGCTGAGATGTTAACACCCGATGAACGAAACGAAGAAGAACAATATGCTGAATTATTAGGTGTCAAAGAACCTGAACTAGTAAAGTTTAAAGATCCTCCGAAATCAAGTACTAAGGGTTCTAAAAGGTTAAAGAGTGCTGCTGAAATTGCCATAAACAAATCTAAAAACAGGACATCACGCAAACGTCCTTTTAAACCTCGTGGTTGTAAGAACTGCGGTGCGTTAGGTCACAACATACGAACTTGCAAGAATCCCAAACGCATTATTAATGAGCCTAAGGAAAATGTTGTTGAAGAAGTCCATGGTCACCGACGACACCATGTTGATGAACATAACCTTGTGGATGTAGACACTGATGATGATCTTTCCGACGAGTCTTCAAGTGATGGTGAATGGGTTTCGGATGAGGAATGAAGATTGATTTATTTTTGAATTTATACATTTTCTTGTTGATTTTATCTTGAGAATTTGATTTATTTTATTTATATACGGGGTTTTATGACTTTTTCATTCGTATAACATTTTGCCTCAACCATACCATTTTGTGATGCTATTTAACTGTATTAGAAGTTATTTTTCTTTTTACTTTTGGTGGGCGTAAACATATATGTTTACTATCAACGTGTAAAAAATACATGCATGTTCTGATTACAAATTTATAATACTTATGTAATTTTTTTTCACTTATCTAAACGTTATTCAGTTAATGGAATTGGTTAACATATAATGTGCTTTAATTTGATTTTTTTTTTTAATTTTCGAGTTTGAATTACATACTATTAATATGAAATAAGTATTTTCAAAGGAAGGTAACATATATGTTCTTACTGAGTATTAGAAAACGTTATTGTATATAACATGCATGTTACGTTCCTCATATGCAAACTCATCATATAAGTTAAATACAAAACATATATGTAACTGACTTTATTATTAACTAATACAAAACATATATGTAACTGAATTTCTGATTAACTTATACTGTAGGATAAACGCATGTTTTTATAAACATCTAACATTCAATTAACATTAAAATAAACACATAATGATCCATATTCGTACTACAAAAAAAAAAAACCAACTGTCTTCAAAAAAACCAAAACATTCATATGTTTACTAACAAAAGCGAAATCAGAATAACCCAAATTAAGTCATACCATACATCTTTGCTTTCACCTCATCTTTCTTAAGATTGCAATCTGAAAGCATTATCCTTGTTGCATATCTTGTTTTCAATATATTTATTTGTTTCAACAGCCTAGAATTGTCACCTACCAAACCACAATTCCATTTCTTTAGATCTTGCCCGGAAAATGATTCCATGCACCTCATCACATATATCCCACCACTCTTTTTATACCTCCAAACATTTAAAATCTCCGATGACCAGCTCTGAATTGTTAAACACTTCCGCCTTTAAATGTTGGATGCTAAAAGCATATTTCACGAAAAGTTTTTTCTGCACAAACAGAATTTTTGTTCACACACATAAAAGTTATTATTACTATTTATTTACTAAATAACTTCCATTTTAGTTAACTTACCACTAAGTTTGCCACTTTTACATTGCATTCTTTAGGACCCTTTGTTATTATTAGTCCCCCACCATTGGTTTTGTAGCTTTTTTGATCAAACATGATTGCATTTCCAGATCGCATGTCCAACGCCATTAGAAATTGTTGTTTCTCGTTCGAAACAGGAATAAAAATCTGCAGATTTAAGATTAATATAAGTTGTATGTGTTAATTACACACTCGTTAGTATCGTTTTGTAATTTCTAATAGTATATTTGAACATATTTTTAGGGTTAATAAATATCATAAATTCAATATAATACTAATTACCACTTACCAAGTCGGGTTTTTTAGATTTTGTGTACAAGGAGAAATTATCATAAAAATCTTCAATATACGCCGCAAATTCAGCATATTGGTCGTTTTCATCACGAGCGTAGAAACTTTTTTCCTGCAAGAACAACATACAATATTTAATGTGAATGGAAAATACTTTCAATTTATTTTGAGGATTTGTTACCAAAGTCAGCGCTTTTAGAAATAGACGGAAGGGCGATTCTGGGCTTTTGAACATTTCCATATAGTTGAGCACTATAGACCAGCTTGATAAAATAGAGTCATCGGCATAGTCCTCAGTTAGTTGATCAAGCTCAACTAATTTCAGGCCAAATCCGCAAGATGCAAGAAACAGGTTGTTGCTGCACAAAATTTAACATTATATATAATAATGCATACATGTTAATTCGATACCAAAATAGTTCAAAATTTATAACATTAATGTCTTACTGTGTATCAGTTGTATTCGTTTGTAAGAAACGTGCAACTCTCTCTTCCTCAGATGTTAAGAATTTGTTACAATCTACCACCCTCTGAATGTAGGGTGATCTAGCAGCACTTGATTTTGTTGTGTATCGTTTTCCTCGGTTTATACATGCAGCTCCATCATCATCTCGAGGAATAATTAATTGAATAGGAAGCGGTGTAGATTGTTCCTCGTTTTCAAGTACATGCCCCTTACCTTTTCGTTCAGATGACGATACAATTTCTTGTGTTAAACCTAGGCTGAAGCTAGGCCTACCTTCTTCTGCAATTATTTTATTTTTTTCAAACGTCTTTTCTGCTTCAATTGCTGCATGTACATAAGCTTCCTGGGTACATTGACCAGGCTCTTCTGAATCGAGTTCCGTCTCATTTAAACTTGATTTTTTTTAATATTCTCATCATCCTCCAAAGATCTCTGTTCAATTTCTAACATTACTTGATCAAAAGCTTCCTGTGTACTTTCACCTAAATCAGCATAATCAGAGAATGGGTCATTCACATTTGTAACAATTCTTTTTTATCATATCACCATAAATTTGTAACAATTCTTCCAGATTATTGTTAGAGGGATATTTGTTCATACACGATTTGATAGTTTTATCAAACATATCCATAGCAGCACCAACACTTTTTAGTTGATGTTTTATTAGCCACACACAACCCTGCAAGCATTTGAAAACTATTATTATTTTAAATATATGCTACATACTTCATACATGAAATTGATTATACTATGCTATTTTTTTTTAATTTTTCTTATACTTACATTCACATCATCTGGCACACTAATGTTTTCTTCTTGTTCATGTGTTTGAATTAGTTATCCATTACCAAATCCACCTTGGTTTAACTCTTCTGTCTCCCTTTCACTCAAAAGTTCCCAAGACCAAGCCGAACACGGTGGTCTTTTTCCTCCATTGTTAAATCCCAAGCATTTTGTTTTTTCCACATACAACAACTGTTACACAATAATGCAAAATTAATTTTCGGGAAAATTTTCATATATGTTTATAAACGATAAACATAAATGCATATATGTTTATTAGATAATTAAATAAGATTACTCACTATAAGGTATGTAAGTGGTCCTCTGAAAAAGCTGTTGCTTTTGCCTTTAATCCAGCCATCCTTACATGTCTTTAGAGATTCCCAAATGTAACTTCCCCAATTTATATCAGATAAATTTGTTGTTGGAGTTATGTAATCGAGTATTTTCAGATCACATATACCTTTCAGTTTGATTGAACCCATAACTGTACAAAACAAAACAATAAAATTCAGTTTAAAATTTAAATCCATATGAGTTGCCCTCCTAATCCGCAATTTCACGTCAGATGGTGAAATTTCCTTCAGACCGGTGTATTGTTGCATCCAATTATTTATCATTTCTTCATTTATATCAACTTTTATATATGTTATCATAACACCTGTATTTTTCAGCCCTAACATATCGCCTATAGACCCCATTGTGACAGGTATGTAACCTGCATCTATCTTAATTTGCATCGTACTCGGGTTGAATTTATCGACAACATACAATGCTAATTTAGTTGGGATTCCATCAACCCTGAAATCTAATAGCCCACCGAACCCAATGTCTTCTAAACAAGCCTTTTGAGTTGCATTAAGGTGAGATATCACCACATGTATTGTTTTCGGGCTTGATCTAGTCTGTAGAACTTTACAGGTTTTTGTTGTTGTGTCTAATTGCACTGTGACCTTTTTCCCCCTTTCTTTTTTTAGGTGTCATTGTTTCATCTGAATAACATCAATATTAGAAATAAATGTCGACGTGTTAGATTTGTATCCGAATAAATATGCATAAATGTATTAACATGATTACCTTGCTTATTAGCAGAAGTAGAACCTATATCATTTGATTTTTTGCTAATGTTGTCTTCTTTTTTCCACCTACAGTTTCAAAACGTAAAAACATGATCTATCTCAAAATCAGATAAAAAAACATATACAAATCAATTAAAAAATAATGTCTACACACTACACTATTGTTCTATACTAAATACCTTTAGCTTTTGAGCAACTAGCAAGTACAACATCTTTGTTCCCTCAGGTTTTCTTCTGTATTCCACTACTTTTAGCACCTACATTGAAACAATTATCAAGAAAAACAAAACTAATCCATATTAAAAAACAATTACAGTACTATATTTTACATAATTACACTTTGTTGTAGATAACCTACTCATTACAAAATCATCATCATCTTCAATGACTCTTTCTCGTTTCTTACTACTCCTGGTTACACCTTCACGCAACATCAATAGCATTTATGTCAAATTTTATAAAATAACCATATATGCTAATTACAATTATAGTTCTTTAAAACAACTCAATTACACCTTCATGTAAATTTGTTCGACATTAATACAACATACAAATGGAACTTTCATCATTTGAAACACTCTAAAAAATCACATCTGTTACAAACCAAAACCCTAACAACAAATAGGTATGTTCTTACCGACACCCCGTTTTTCAGAATTTCCGTCAGCCATTCATACACCATCACTATATTTTTTTATCAAATTTTCTTTCATATTGAAATAATTACATCTATATTCCCTTCAAAAAATCGTTTTTAAAAAAAAAAAAAAAATCCTTCGTTTATATACTGCATGTATGTATCTTGCTAGAAATTTCCCATTTACCCAATTTCCGTCACATATTATTACTTCCATGATTTTGTTTTTCACAAAATTCAGTTTTCGCTGATGTAGAAAACATATATGCGACCCTATTAGGAATATTAATCGAGTATTTACCTGACATTGTTAGCCGATTGTAAAAATCGAAGTAAAAATCAGCTTGAAAACCTTCGACTGCAGTACAGCTTAAAAACCTAAATCGAAGTAAAAATCAGTCAGAATTATCAATTATTTTGATTTATATATTACATATGTGCAAGATTGAGTAATAAAATGATACAATCGTTTACCATTATTCGCCAATTTTTGCTTCTAAAAACCGTCGCCGGTCAAGCTCTCTTCTGGAAAAACATGGATAATGATCAATGTGGGTTTCTTGAACGTAATAATAGGGAGGGTGGTTTTAAATTTCGATAAACGTGCATGATATTTATTTTAATTTCTATTTATTAATTTAATTTTTTACATTGTGTTACTAAAATGCCCTTTTACATCTAAAACATTCAACCAAAATTATACTACTAATTACAGATATGCCATCCCCTATTCTAATCCGTTAAATTGATTATTCTATGGATAAGATTAAAACTAAATAGTTCTTAGAGTTCTTTTTAAAATTAGGATTCTTAATATAACCCAACCCTATATATATATATATATATATATATATATATATATATATATATATATATATATATATATATATATATATATATATATATATATAGGGTCCGGATCCGGTGAGAACTCTTTTCCTCGCGAGGACTGTGAGGGCTCCAAAAAAAACTATAAAAATGATCCAAAACAAACTTTTTTTTAAAAATTCCTTTTTTAAACATTAAAATCACTATGTATAAGATCCAAAAAAAAAAAAAAATCCAAAAATGATCCAAAAAAAAAATATGGATCACAATAATGATCCACAAAAAAAATCTGGATCATTGTTATGATTCGCTAAAAAACGTGGATCATAATTTTTTTTTGAATTTTTTTTTTGTCAAATGTAGTAATAATCATGGTGAGTTATATATATTTTTTTCGGAATTTTTTGAAATTTTTATGAGGTGTCCTCGCGAGTCCTCACCGAAAAAAGAGTCCTCACAGGATCCCACTTATATATATATATATATATATATATATATATATATATATATATATATATATATATATATATATATATATATATATATATATATATATATATATATATAGGGTCGAGTTATATAGAGAACCCTGATTTAAAAAAGAACTCTGATAACTCTTATTAATCAATCAGAATTTAGTAAATTATTTTTGATTTATTTAATTCATATTAATTATTCAGGGGTATTTACGACATTTTCCAAAAAAAATTATTTCCTTTTTTGAAAATATCCTTCAATTTAGGAATTATTTTCGAAAATTAGTTGTTTATTTTTTTGTCATTTTTTGTCGAGCAGATTTTGCATATATGTTTTTTATTTGTAATTGTTTTTACACGTAGGTTGTGCAAATATGTCGAGACGGTTTTGCATATTTGTTACTTTTTTGGTAATTTATATGATTTTCCCGTTATTAATTAGTATAACTCGGTGTTATAAACCATGTGAGCATATGTGTTTGAGAGAACATAGATGTATAAGTCCCTAAAGTCGAAACATTTTACCGAGAACATATATGTATAAAAAAAAACATCAATGTAACTAGACCAGATTATAACCTGTTTAACAAAGATTCTATATTAAAATTCTACAAAATTGTTTAGAACAAGTGGAACGCGTACAAATTCTATTGAACATACATGTTATACTTAATCATACAAAAGAAAACGAGAATCTTGTCAAGGGTTCCATATCATAGATGTATGAGCGCCTACTCTCGAAATTTATTTACCAAGAACATAGATGTAACCAAGAACATAGATGTAACCAAGAACATAGATGTATAAGCACCATTTCGATTACCAACTTTCTTGGTGCACAATTCCTACGAAAATTATATAAAAAAATGAGAAGTTAGTAACAAATAAAATATAAAACTAACAGAATTTTTGGTATATATAGTTCTGTATCATATGATACAGTTCCTTGCATAATTATTTACTAAAATAATATAAGAACTAACATACATCAAGTTGTAATTTGGCTATTATTTGACAAAAAAAAAACGTACTATATGCATTCACTTAAAAGAAAAAAATGATAAAACATGTGTTTAAAATAATAGAAAATAAAAACTAATGCAAATGTAAGAATTTTAAAAGTGGAGATTTAACCAGAATATTATGTTATGCAATTTCAAACAATTTAGGAAAACCTATTTGAGAGATCTACGTATTATGATTAAATATTGAATGTAATGAAGAAATCTAGAATGAATTGTATGATAAATGATAAAAGTTGAGAAGTGCAACAAACTGTTACTGGTGTACGATGGGAGCAGAAAAAGGGGAATTGTGGCGGTAGAACGGTGGATGATGGTGTTTCTTGCCAAAACATACCTCCGGTTTATGCAAAAATGAGATGGATCTGTATTTGTTATTCCACCGTCGCCGCCATTGTTTGTAACCACGTTCTTTGTAACCCTAAAACCCTTGTGAGAGAGAAAAGAACGTCCACTTCTTAACTTGTAGAGAGAGGAACCAATTTGAGACAAATTAGGAATTAGTGGACGGTTGTTAAGGGCTTATTTATTATCATTTTTTACACAATTACCATCTTAGCCTTTTCATTTTAATTTTACCAAAATTTATTTTATTTTATTTACGAAAATGCCATAATTAATCTTATCCGTTTATTTTAAAATCTAACGGCCTAAAATTGATTTATAATAGTTCTCAGAGTTCTTTTTGAAATCAGGGTTCACAATATAACTCTCCACTATATATATATATATATATATATATATATATATATATATATATATATATATAGAGTATGGATCGAGAAAGAAGTTATGTTACTTAAAGAACTTAAAGAAGCAATTAGGAGCATTGATTTAATTAAAACATCCAAAGTCACTCAAGGGCATGATTGTCAATTTCTCTCTTCCTCTAACTATATATACCTTCTTTTCCAATTGTCCCTAATTTTGTGCGTGTTTTTTTCAAATTGTCTCTGCCTCAACTTCCTCTGCACAGCTCCATCAATGGTCTTTCTTTCTAAGTTAAAAACCTAGCCATTGTGAGATTTCAACCCATTGTTTCCCTGTATATACGAACAATAGGTTTGTTTATTTCTTACTTTACATTTGTTTATTTCTTAGTTTACATTAATGGAGTTACCACGTTTTCTTTGATTTCAATTTCGCTAACCATCAATGGCAGCCCCAGTTTCATTTATAGTTGATCACCGACTTGAACCCTAAATCAGCTGCTCTAATTTCAAAGACGAACCATATTTGAACCTTAAATCAGCTACGAACCCAAAATCTGTTCTTATCCGAGCCCTAAATCAGCTACAAACCATAAATCAACTTCTATATGAACCCTAAATTGGCTATGAATGAGGGAATCAGATAGGTAGCAGATCTGGACCATTCAGCTGCTTCTGATCTACTCCTTTCAATTTCTTCACATGATCCATGTATTAGCTAAATATCTCTAAATTATGCTTCAATGACTACCGAATCTGATATCCAATGGATCCAGAACTGCATATGGATGGTAATTTGTTGATTTCAATATCTTTTTAGTTCAATAATGATTAGTTGAATGTTTGATATGATGCGTTTGTTGATAGATATGTTTAATATCATGAATTATTTTTGTAATTGGTCAATATGTTGAAATCAATATTCATTTGCTGACTTTTAAATTTTTGAAAAAGATGAATCGCAATTCATTTGCATTTTCGTTTATATGTTTCTATTTTACTGATTTTGAAAATTGGGGAAGATGTTGAAATCAAGTTCATTTGCATTTCATTTAGTTGTATTTGTTTTGATGATTTTAATATTGGGGAAGATGTTGAATAAATGTTCAATTTAATTTTCATAACTTTTATCTATTATATTTGTATGGATTATCCGTATGTGTTTTGTTAGTTTTGTAATCCATGAAGATGATGAATCATTGTTATGACTTTTCTTAGTTTTGTTGTTTCCATGTTTTCTTAGTAGCTATTTTGAATCATTTAATTATAGAATTTAACAAAATTAGGATACAAAATTCTTTATTTACATACTTGCAGTTGCATTTGCATTTTTATTATACCTACTTATAAAGTTTTTTAAAGCACAGGAAAAGCTTTTGGATGAATTGGAGAACAAGTTTGATGCTTTTAATGAGATCTGAATTAATGAGTTTATTAGTGAGATGTTAGGTGTTAAGCAACCAGAGATTGTTAAGATTCATGCCCCTCAAGATATTCAGATATTCGTAATAAAGGAAGTAGGTTGAAAAAAAAAGGATTACTAGTTGGCGTGAAAAGTTTATTTCTAAATCTAAAAAAGTAGGGAGAAAGTGTGGTTACTGTGACACTATGATCCGCAAAATGCACTTGTACAGAAAGAAAATAAAAGTTGAAGATGCATATAACAAAACACAACGAGCTGATGATGATGCAAGATTTTTTTGAGTGGCACATTAGTTTTTTATTGGTTATGTTTTATTGTCTTACCAAATGAAGTTAAACATACTTTGGCATTTGTATTTTCGTTATAATACTGTCAGTTGCATTTGTATTTTCATTTTATTTAGTTATTCCCTGAAATTTTACTTACTAATTCTGTTTTGTTGCATTTGCATTTTCATACTTACAATTGCATTTGCATTTTCATACTTGCAGTTGCATTTGCATTTGCATTTTCATACTTGGAGTTGTATTTTGCATTTTCATTTTATATCGTTGTTCCTTGGACTTATAAATACTGGTTCTCTTTCAAGTACTTGTTTTTCAATTTGCATATTCATTTTTGCACTTGGTTTTGTTTTTTCATTAAATCTTGTTATTCCTTGAATTTTTAACCAATGTGTTTTGGAAATTGCCATTTGCATTTTCAATTTTTCTACTTAAAAATGAAATTTTAGATTTTTGTTCTATTTTAAATACTATCAGTTGTACTTGCATTTGCATTTTCATATTGTCATTTGCATTTTCGTACATGCATTTGCATTTTCATTTTATCTAGTTATTCCCAGTTTCAGTTTTCCTTTTCATGTATCAACAACAATTCATGAATTCAGTTTTCCTTTTCATGTATCACAAACACTTCATGAATTCTAATGTACCTGCACTTTCGCTATCCACTATTATAATCAATAGAAAGGCAAATCCGAAATAACCATAAAAACAACCAACTATCAGCAATTCCTTTTCATGTATCATGAACACTTGTAATCTAAATTATAATCAATATAAAAAAAATTCCAAAACAATAACAATCTAGTTCTAACCTATCCATTAATCCATATAAACAAAAACAACCAACCACCTAAAAAACAAACAACCACCTAAAAAATAACCAAACACCCACACAAACCACCTAGTTTATAGTTATTCATAAAAACCTTCTTTATAGTTAGCCCAACATCCACTTTTTTACCCACTCATATGTAACATATTCATAATTCTTCGGCATCTTCCGCAAGTTTAACCCGTTCTTCCTTTATTAGCTGTGATACTCTTCAACATCTTCAACCACCACATTCTTTCCATCATTTATATCCGACAACAATATCTTCACGGCATATTGTTCTCTTAATTTTTCTAGCTGCCAACTCTAATTAGCTCTTTCTTTTTCAATCTCAGACTTCCACAAAAAAGGAGCATAATTTCAACAAAAATGTATTCCTACGGTCTGTATGGCACCTAGTGGTACATGACACGTGTTAGAATACAACATGATCATAATAAATTAAAATAAAAAATTATCTACATAATGATATCTGACCAATTTGTGAAGCAGTTCCATCGTCGCCTTACATAATAATCGTCGCTTTACATAATAAATAAGGAAAAACCAATTTAGTAAATGTTTATTTTTGGCTGAAAATGGAAAAATGAAGTTGAAATATTAAACACATAATCTTCATAGTTTGCCGACTTTTTCTACTCAATAAAATACATAAAACATCTAACCAAGTGATTAAAAGTACATATCAACTCAATTAAGTCAGAAATAGATAAGGAATAAAATTTGTAAATATGCTACACTAGACATATTACCTGTTTGGAGATTTGTCCATTAACTCTAATTAACACATAGGGATGTACATGAATCTCAGTTTGATGTAAAGGCACATATGATGGAGTATATAAAAATCAAATAATTTGTGATTCGGGGTTAAGATATCTGTTTAAAAAACCCATTTAAACAAATTTTACAATATTAAATCCTTGCCTTCAATTTCACAATTTGTTTAGGAGACAACAAATCCTCACCTTCATTTGGAGAGAGAGCAAATCATACCTGTTCAATCCTCGCCCAAAATGTCGGCTGTTCAAAACGCAAATTATTTTTAGTTGAAGAAAATCCCTACATTTCACAGGCGTCAATGGCCAAGGAAAAGCCCAAAACGCCACCTGTTCAAAACGCCTCCTACCTTCCAAAAAAAAAATCCCTAATTTGACAATTCTTCCACGAAGTAGGGATCTGTTTTAGGTGGGAGAATGGGAATTTTACCAAAATAACCCCCAAGCCTATTTTGTGTCCCATCCTTTCCCAAAACGCAGAATGCGCGTGTTTTTTTAACTTTCAATCTACTCCCTTCAAATTCTTGATCTAAGGGCTGTAAATTATTCTCTACGTTCTTTAATTAATAATGCTTTTCTATAGATCTCCACCTATATATATATATATATATATATATATATATATATATATATATATATATATATATATATATATATATATATATATATATATATATATATATATATATATATAGTGAAGGATTCCATACAGAATTCATATTATATACATAACTTGTAGAACTATTCTGAACCAATCATATGTAAGATAAATCCATTTTATTAATTAATTATATATAATTTACAAGGGGCAGAATAGGAATTTCGAAATACGTTTTTTATATGGTAAATTTAGGAATGAAATCAATTCCCAAAATTATAGCAATGGTGGTTTCGAAATAATTATTAGGTGCAGAATAAGCCTATCTCTTTATTCTTCATTAGTTCAAAATTCGAAATAAATGACTACTTCATCTTCGTAAACTTGCACGCTATATATATATATATATATATATATATATATATATATATATATATATATATATATATGTATATATACATATATGTATGTATATGTATACATACATGTATATTTTACGAAAATACATTGCTTCTTCAATTAAGGACCCTTTTCTATATATATATATATATATATATATATATATATATATATATATATATATATATATATATATATGTATATATATATATATATATATATATATATATATATATATGTATATGTATATATATATATATATATATATATATATATATATAACAATTCAACGCAGAACCCATTTAAGGTACAGAACCGCATAACCCAATCTCACACCTTTAAATTTTAAAATGAACGAACAAGATTAATAGTGATATTTTTGTAATTAAAACTGATTCTATTAATAATAAAAATAAATAAAAGGGTAAAATGGATATTTTACAATAAGAATTCGTTTAGAAACTTTCCCCCTACTTTCTCTCATACCTCCCACTCCATCTCTCTCCAATAGAATCCGTCACCCCTCTTTCGCTCATTCATCCCCCCTCTCGCTAATAACCCTAGCCACGAGCCACCAAGTACATCTCGTTCCTCCTCAGATCCACCGACAAATAATTTCAAGCCAATAATTGGTGTTGAGTTTAAACGAAGACCGACTGTCGATAGCAAGAACGTCAAGGCTCAGATTTGGGATACCGCTGGTAAGGAAAGGTAGTTAGGGTTTCTCTTCTGTCAATTAAATTAGAAAAAGCTCTTGAAATCGTTCATGTTCTTGATCAATTAAATTAGAAATCTTTCTTCTGGTTCAACACCATCATAAGAATCAACATTCGATGTTTTCTACACTAGATGTCTTCTGGTTTATACCTGGTACAGTGTCGCTCTATCCTCCAGATTGCTTCGAGTAAAAAGGAACACCAGATGTTTTCTACAAAATTATTTGAACACTAGATGTTTTCTACAAAATTAATTGTTGCGAATTAGGGATTTTAGAAACAATTGGTATGATGTTTTTGTGTTATAATTTTGTGCATTAAATTAAATGTGTTTGTCTGTATTTTTAGATTTGGAAGAAGTAGAAGAACACATCAATGTTAAGTGTAAAGGGAAACTAAAGTTGGTGAATCATCTAAGCAAACAGAACCTCGAGTTAATGGTGGAGAAACAATAACTGAGATTTTCCGGACTCAAAACATACATGTTGCATACATATGATTCAAACAAATTCGAAACGTACATGTTGCGTACATGTAATCAAACATTCAATGTTTTAAATTGTTTACACATCAATGTTTTTTTTACAACACATTACCGGTTATTATCACCTATGTCTCCAATTAAAATCACAACACACATGTTTTATTAAAGCAATACATACATGTACATCCCGCATATTACATACTCGATCGTTCTAAATAATATTTAAAAGCATCATAACCTGTTGCAAAACCAAAGGTGGGTCGACTAATACATTAAATTACGTTAATGTTTTAAAAGCATCGTAACTTGTTACTTACTCATCTCTAATACATTTATGTTATAATCACCTTACGTTAATGTTTAAAACACAAGTGTACTAATAACATACATGTCTTACAAACGGAAAATTTAAGCAGAAAAACAAAAAAAACCATAAAATAACAAGATCTTCATCAAAAGCATCTCATACATCAGATGGCGTACATTGCATGTCTTCTTCATAATGGAATACTGGATTTTCAAGCTTGAGGGTACATGAACATTTGTTTTTTACAAGGGCAGAGAGAAATTAAAAAACATATATTGATTTGAATTGATTTCGTGAAGATAATGAGACAAACTAATCCCCCTTGATTTTAGGTAACCAATAATAATATATATACAGTTTCCATATATATATACATCTGGTTTTTTTTTTTTTTGTAAAATTCCTTAATTGCCCTCCACGAATTTTAATGAAATAGAAATATTTAAAAGAAATTCCTGCATTTTGATTGGTCGAAAGATGGTTCAGCGGTTCTGCACCTTTAAACGCTTATGCACTGAATCAGACCCTATATATATATATATATATATATATATATATATATATATATATATATATATATATGGTCAAGTTATATAGAGAACCCTATATATCGTGCAGAAACCATAGAACTCTTATTATCAATCAGAATTTAGTAAATTAATTTCGAATTATTTAATCAATTTAATTGTTCAGGGATATTTCGGACAATTTACATTTTAATTTTTATTTTCCTTTTTTGAAAATTTTCTAAAATTTAGGAATTATTTTCGGAAATTTATTTTAATTTTAGCATTTTTGTCGAGCCGGTTGTGCATATATGTTTTTTTTGTAATTAGTGTTACATGTATGTTGTGCATATATGTTGAGACGCTTTTGCATATTTGTTATTTTGCAGATTTGCATATACATTGAACGTACATAAAACAAGCATGTTTAACGAAATCTATATCCAAAATCTACAAAATTGATAGAGCAAACAACATACATACATGTTAAACTTATTCATACAAAAAAATTCAAAAATTATTTAAAAACACACATATATGTATTCAAATAATAACATATATGCATCCAAATAGTTGATGACGTGCAATTGTGTCCCCTTTTGAAACAACTTTCTTCTTTATATAATCTAACACCAAATGCTCATTTTCTCTTTTTCCACTTGTATAACTTATCAATCTTCTTTGTATCCACTGCAAAACATTAAAAAAACATATATGTTTAATCAAAAATATGTATACAAAGTAACCAAGAACACATGTAACCTAGCAAAAACATTAATGTTAGCGTTAACAATAATTGCATCTAAAAACATAAATGATCTTGCCAAACAGTTTAACAAAAAAGCATGAATTACTTTAACAACTGAAAATCGGAAACACCCAACCTTCAATTACTATTAAAAAATAAATATATTATAGCAAAAGAACAACTAAAGTAAAGAAAACATACATCTTGAACCTATATTTGCAATACACTATTTTTTGAAAGTGTTCTACGGGTGTGTTCCATTGAAAGTGCTTTTGAATTTGCAATACACTATTTTTTGAAAGTGTTGTTCATCATCGGAATGTTTCACTAATGTAAAATGTTTGACTATTTTTTGGCTATATACAATTGTATGCAATTTATCGATGTTTAAATTGGGATCAAACAAAAGAACAAAATACCCAATTTAAAAAATCTAAGCAACCTAGTTACTATTTTCTTTCTTAAAAATAACAGTTTTAGGAGGTTAATAAGCAAACCCCACAAGTAATACCGCAAACCCCACAAGTAATACCTTAAATTAACTAAACATGCATAATATCAAAACTCAAATCCTTAAAAACTGAATCCTGTACATGAAACGAAACAACAAATCGAGCAAAATCCATATCTCAGATCATTCAAATCATTGAAATGGGAATATTAAATAAAATACTTAAACCTTGGGAATTTGGAAGATGAAGAAATTGATGATACCTTGAAAAGCGGCTTCATAAAACTCATATCAAACCGATATTTTGGTGAGAAGCACCAGATGAAACAATGGATGTCACGATATTACGGTCGAGTGGATTGCCGGTGGCCGGATACGGTGGTAGCGGAGACGAAAAGCCAGCAGCGACCCAACGGTACCAGCGAAGAATATCCGCCCTCTCTTCCGCTTCATTTCGCCGGAATTTCTACTTTGGCACCGGCGCCGTTTAGGTTTAAAATGACGGACTGACATTTGAGAGAAAAATTGAAATTTGATTTTAAAGAAAATGGCTGAGTGAGTTATTCTAGAGAGAGAGATCGTGTAGGAGATAATCAAGGAAACACGGAGATATTTTAGGTTTATAATAAATTTTTTTATTTATTTATAATTATTAATTTTGGCACAATTATTAATATGCCCTTTTCTATTAAAACTTACCAAAAATTGATTTATTTTACATACGAAAATATCGTACTAGATCTTAGCCGTTAGTTTTGAAAAATCAATGCACTAGATTACTTATTAAGAGTTCTACGGGTTCTGCATGAAATCATGGGTTCTCTATATAACTCTCCACTATATATATATATATATATATATATATATATATATATATATATATATATATATATATATATATATATATAGGGTTGGATTATGTGCAGAACCATTTAGGTTAAAGAACCGCAAGAACTATTTTAAACCAATCACAAATTAGGAAATGGTTTTTAATTTTATTTTCTTGTAAAAATTCGGAAGGGTATGATTGACAATTCGTAGATCCAATCTTTGTATGGAAACCGCTAGACTTTTAACTTCCCCCCTGATATTATGGAAAGTTTCTTCAATAACAATTACACCATTAAATTTTTAATTAATATACCCGAATTATATGGTAAATATGGTCTTGTTCATTCTTTGTTGAGGTTCTTAATTTCATGTGTTCTTCATCTACTGTTACAAATACGATTTATTTTATTGATTTCATCCTCCTACAATTACGATTAAATAATCTGTAATACCATTTTTTTACATATTGTAACGTTTAATCATTTATTTGTTAAAATTAAGCATCTATGTATGGTTATCATAATATACATGTACGTAACATACATACATGTATACTAAAATTCCGGATATCTTTTTGATACATACATACATGTATACTGAAATTCCGATATCTTTTTGATACATACATACATGTTATCATACATACATGTAAACAGAGACGTCGAATGTTATATACAATAGTTATAAACATGTATTCTTGTGTAAACATTCATGTAATTGTTACGAAATACATGTATGTATACAGAAAGTAAATGTTCAAGTAAAATGAAGGAATCAGTAACTTTACAAAAAGAAAACATCGTTTACAATAAGAAATAAATCACCACAACAACCATCTCCTTCTTGAAGCATGGATCATTCCCGACATCGATCAACCACCACCACAACAGATCTTGTTGATTTAATTGTAGAACTTTCGATGGGTTGCGGGTAGGGTTTGGTTTCGATGCAATACTTAAACCTGCCTAACACCACTTACCGTCGGTCACTTGCTGCACTGCCGCAGCCTGTGGACGATCGTAAAAGTAAATTCCGTTGGCGATGAAACTCCACCGCCGCCACCTCTGGACGATCGTAAAAGTAAATTCCGTTGACGACGAAATTCAATATAGTTCTTCTGTATACGATTATAGATATTAAGATGAATAAAATGCTTTTAACGAGGATGAAAGAACAATTCAAATTAAACGCATAATCGGTTTTGATCTAGAATTAAACCACCTTTCCATAAAACTAGGGATATTTTCATAAATTATTCAGTTACCAAATAAAAAAGGATTTGTCCATTATACCCCTCACGACTTTAGGGGGGAAATTCACAATTCTTTAAATTTGATTGGTGGAAATTAGTTCTTCTGGTTCTGACGCCTAAATTGGTTTTGATTTTAATTCTTCACTCTATATATATATATATGTATATATATATATATATATATATATATATATATATATATATATATATATATATATATATATATCTTCCCCTATATATGCAGGTAGACCCGATTTTGATTCGACAACTAGGCAGTTTGCAACTTCGTGATTGGTCTGTTATTCCACGTGTAATTACGTGATTCGTCCACTGTTTTTAGCAAAAATCTTCACAAATGCACATGCGAGTATCATCCTTCACAGTTATGGGAATTCCGGAATTCATGGACTAAAAAATCTCCAACCTTTTGAAAAAAGCCTGTAAAGTCAAACATATTTTCGGAATTTATTATGCACATTCTAAACATAACCACACTTGATTTCGTCCAAATCTGTATCAAAGCCAATATTCTGAAAATTTTGGAAACAGATTTGGTTGTCACAATAATCAAAATTAAAAATCAAAAATTTTAGAGATCATTACCTAATCTACTCCATCTTTTTCGGGAGCACAATAACCATCTGTTTCCAATTTAAACCGGATTACAACACCACATAATTGAAACAAGTTTTCATCCCTGCATCACGAATCAAAAACCAACGCTGAAGGTTAATGTTTATGTTTTCGAATTTTCGTTTTTTTGTAATATGATACTATTCATGATGTTTTCTTCATTCTTTTTGCTAAAAACCCCATAAACATAACTGCATACTATTAGGTTAAAACAGTCATTATCATTAACACAATTTTTATGATTTTGCAGTAGAGTTTTCGGCTGAAAGGCAATCATTATCTTCAACTTCAAGGTATGTTTTAGCAGCTATTTTACAGCCCATATATATAAACCATCAGTATCAATAAAAAAAAACTGAACATCTAATATTCAGATTTGTTGTGATTGTTCACAAAAAAGATGAACATCTTTTTAATCGACTTTCAGCCGTCAAACTGTTTGAATTATAAATTACCCTGTTTTGACTTTTAAAGTCAAACACTTATAATTGATTCAAAATAAACAATTATGAAGATTAAAACTGTCAACTTTTAAAATCCTTTTTTCCGTATTTTAACTCTGTTTATTTACATCAATCTAAAAATATTTTAAATCACAGTTTTAAAATTAAGAAATTTTTTTTAATTAAATACAACTTTAAAATATAGGATTGTATTTGGAAGCTCTATTTTAATTCAAAACTCGACTTTAAAGTCAAACTATTTTACTTATATATTAACTATTGACTTTTAAAGTCAAACCATTTTCAAACTAAATACAATGCTATTAATTAAAAGTTTCGATTAATACTGTTTTATTTACATCAAACTAGTCCTAAATAATAACATAATTCAAATAACATTATGTTAAAAGAATTTTAAAGGTTTTCAAATATCGACTTTAAACAGTCAAACTGTTTGACTGTAATGTTTTAAACAGTCAAATTGATCGTAATATCTCAACAGATTTTTTAACATTAAGAAGACAGCTTATAGTTTAAAAAGTATGTCTATTAAAAGTCAAACTGTTTGACTTTAACACAGTCAAACAGTTTTTTAAAGTTTTAAACAGTCAAATTGATTTAGGAATAAAATAGTTTGACTTTATACGAAATACAATCCTAGCAACCTCACGTGCTAATTACCCATCAAAATCCCGTATTAAGAAAGTAAAAAAAAAAGACAGAAAACATAAACAAGGAAGGAGTAAATTACATAAATTATCCCTGTGGTTTGTATGAAATTATAAAATTTGTCCCTTGACCTCTTTTATTACACATATAGTCCCTAATTTTGAAACTTGTGATACCAACGGTCCTAAATACTAAATCGCGTTTTAGGGACCATTAGTGTTGCAAGTTTCAAAGTATAGGGACTATATGTGTAATAAACTAAGTCCATAATTTCATAGAAACCACAAGGACGATTTACGTAATTTTTTAAGAGATTGTTACCTCTAAGGTTAGAATCAAAGCCACTATTTGTCAAATTCTTTGCAAGTTCTTGTCCAACTATTTTCTGCCAATTTGGTGAAACTTTGGCTTCAGAAATAGGCCAAACAATTGTTGTTTCTGTTGTATGATTCACGCTAGCAGAAGATACTTGTGACTGCAAAAATTTAGAGTATTATTAGTATCTTTAATGACTCAGTTTGTAAAGTTATATATAATGATAAATAATTTAATTTATTTTTTACTTACTTGATTTTCCAAAATTCTTTTTACACTTGATGCACATCCTCCACACATCATTCCCTGACAGATGAAGATTACAAATTGAGATAATAATGAAAAGTTATGAAATGATATTAGTTATCATAATTAAGAAGGGCCAAATGGGAGCTAATTTATTGTAATTCATGTTCATAAATAGACAGTGATAAAACTTACATAATATTGATTTAGATAGTAAATATTTCAAATTTTCAATCTACTATTACTTTCTATATTATTTTTAACATGAGAGTGTCTCTATCTTGGATTCCTACCAACCATGCTCCTAGGAAAAGATTCAAACCTATGATCATTGGTTCAACCAACTTTGTTAGAACCAAATTACATGAGTGTTAAATTTTATAATTGGATGGATTAACCAATTTGCAGCAGCCCCCAAACAGAGCATCTCATTATATTATCTCAATTCATTTCATACATATAATAAGTCAGATTTCCAAATCAGGACATAATGGATAACATTACTCTTCAATTGAACTAAAGGCAAGAGATATAGTTATTAAAAGGAAATTTCAATTCATAGGTTACAACATATTGGTGGAACTGATTAGCTAAATTGATTTATGTTTGCTTTCTTATTTAGATAAAATTAGAAAGTTACTTACTTTAACATCAAGAATAATCACATCTGACGGTAAGAAGGAAACATCATCAGCACCTTCACCGCCGCCGGCACCACTATCACCACCGGAGGGGGAAGCAAAGCAGGCACCGGAGTTCGAGAAACACTTCCCGAGATACCAAGCAGGAGACACCGCAGCTCCAGCATTCCACAACGGTGATTTGGTGCCTAATTTGCCGGATGATTTGTGAAAGAAGGCGGTGGCGGTGGTCTTATTCCGATGGAATTGACTCCGGAAGGTTTGGCCGGCGGCGGTGGAGTAACGGAGGGTTTTGGAAATGTAGAGTAGAGTGGTGCCAGTTGCAGACAACGCTCCCTCCATGTTTGGTAACGGGAATGAATGAATGATTGTTGGTTGTATTCGAAGAGGCCTGTTTTCACAGAATACTTGTGTAGTGTAAAGGATATAGTCATCTCTACCTAAACAAGAAAATAAAAGGGGGAAGGAAACTAAAAATCTATTTCCTCCGATCACACGCTTTATCTTTCACAAGATAAAATATTAAAATAACAATTAAACTAAATTAATTGAATAATTAGTGGAGACATGGTCCAACACCTTTTAAATAAAATGAAGTTAGTGACATTTAAAAGTAAAAAGTAAGGGTAAAGAAGTCATTTCACTTTGTTAAAGTACATAATTAGTGGGTGTGAGTCTCACTATTTTTTGTCAAATAAGGTAATTTTTCATAATGTGTCACTTATTTTGAATCATTCCAAAAAGTAAAGTGTGTCACTTATTTTGAATCGGAGAAAGTATAACCTTTTAAAAATATATATATACTTCCTCAAATTCAAAATAAGTGATACAACTTTACTTTTTGGGTGATTTAAAATACTTCCTCCGTCCCAAAATTATTGTCTACATTTAAAAATCATACAATTTAAGAAAAGTGCATTTATTACACTGTGCAAGATGATCAGAAAGCTGGATTGTGCAACGGAACGAGGCTGGATTGATACAACTTTATTTTAATCACCATGCGTAATATTGATCAGAAAGCTGGATTGTGCAACGAAACGAGGCTTCAGATATTACGAATGGGGGTAAATATAATCGAGTGTAAAATCATATCTGGCGGCAAGGTGGGTACAATTTGCGCTATCCCTCGAATGGTGATTAGCCCTTCCGACAACAAGATGCCTTTCAAATTGAATCGGAGGCAGTTTCCTGTTCAGGTATTCTTTGCTATGACCATTAATAAAAGTCAAGGCCAGACGTTGTCTCAGGTTGGTTTGTTTCTGCAAAAACCGGTATTCTCACATGGCCAGCTTTACGTGGCTGTATCACGAGTTAAGAACAAGAACGTATTGAAGGTCATTTGTTGTGACACAGATGGGAATTACACTAATTCAACAGCAAATGTCGTTTACAAAGAAGTCTTATTTCGTTTGTAAATTTTATGTAACATTTCATCATGTATCGAATTGAGACCAAATCATAATTACAGCTACATCATTATTATGTCATTTTTAAAATTATTAATATGTATTGGTATTTTCTCACATAATAAAGTTTGAAGCATACCCGCCCATTCGGGCGGGTTATGAAGCTAGTATATATATAGTGAAGGGCTAGTTACAGAACCCATTTTAGGCTACAGAACCCGCAGAACTCAATCTAAACCATTGAATTTCAAAATGAAATGATCATGGAAGATACATGAAGTGATTTAACGAGGGACCCCGATGCATGTATGTTATTCATGCATGAAAACATATATGTTTTTGTGCATGTATGTTTTCATGTATATATACATAAGTGTTATTTTTGCATTATTTGAACATATATATTTTTCATTATTTTTGATGTTTTTCTTAAAGTATATGTTTGATTTGGGTTAAATGTTATTGTTTTGAATATTTTTTACTAAATTATAATATTCATAGATGAGTTTTGCTTGGTTCTACGCAAAAAATGGGTTTTGTAAATAACTCACCCCTATATATATATGTATATATAGGGTCCGGATCCGGTGAGGTCTCTTTTCCTCGCGAGGACTGTGAGGATTCCAAAAAAAAACTCTAAAAATGATCCAAAACAAACTTTTTTCAAAAAATTCCTTTTTTAAATATTAAAATCGCTATGTATAAGATCCAAAAAAAAAATCCCAAAAAAGATCCAAAAAAAAATATGGATCATAATAATGATCCACAAAAAAATCTGGATCATTGTTATGATTCGCTAAAAAAAGTGGATCATAACTTTTTTTGAATTTTTTTTGTCAAATGTAGTAATAATCATGGTGGGTTATATATATATATATATATATATATATATATATATATATATATATATATATATATATATATATATATATATATATATATATATATATATATATATATATATATATATATATATAGGAGAGTTCCTTTGAGAATTGGAAAAATTGTGAGAATGAGAGAATTTTTGTAATCATGGGGTAATCATCGATGACTACACATTAAGCATCGATGATTAAACAGGGCACATGTGCCCCCTCGTGCCGTGCGGCACACTTTGTCGGGCCGTTAGCCCCAAATCCGCCCTAATCAACGGATGGTATATATTCTCGCATTCTCACCCAATATATTAATTCTCAATGAAACTCATTCATATATATATATATATATATATATATATATATATATATATATATATATATATATATATATATATATATATATATATATATATATATATATATATATATATATATATATATATATATATATATAGAATATGGATCAAGAAAGAAGCATCCTTATTTGAAGAAGCTAGAAAAGGGTTGCATTTTCGTAAAATATACACATAAACACACATATACATACATATATGTACATATACATAAATATTTAGACCATAGATATATATATTTTCAAATGTATACCCTCGATATGTATTTATATACACATATATATACGCGGTATGTATATGCATTTTCGTAAACGAAAATGCAAGTTCCGATATGAAAATGCAAATGCAAGTTATGTAAAATGCATGTGTATATATATGTGTATATACACATATATATAGGGCATGAATATGCATATATATAATATATATGGTCTAATTATATATGTATATATACATACATGTATGTATATGTATACATGTATGTGTATTTTACGAAAATGCATTGCTTCTTCAACTTCTTCAAATAAGGATCCTTTTCTACGGATCCATACCCTATATATATATATATATATATATATATATATATATATATATATATATATATATATAGGGTCCGGATCCGGTGAGGACTCTTTTCCTCGCGAGGACTGTGAGGACATAAAAAAAAACTCTAAAAATGATCCAAAACAAACTTTTTTCAAAAAATTCATTTTTTAAACATTAAAATCGCTATGTATAAGATCAAAAAAAAAAAATTCTAAAAAAGATTCAAAAAAAAAAAAATTCCAAAAATGATCCAAAAAAAATATGGATCATAATAATGATCTACAAAAAAAATCTGGATCATTGTTATGATTCGCTAAAAAAAGTGGATCATAATTTTTTTTTTTGAATTTTTTTTTGTGAAATGTAGTAATAATCATGGTGGGTTATATATATTTTTATCGGAATTTTTTGAAATTTTCATGAGGTGTCCTCGCGAGTCCTCACCGAAAAAAGAGTCCACACAGGATACCACTATATATATATATATATATATATATATATATATATATATATATATATATATATATATATATATATATATATATATATATATATATATATATATATATATATATATATATATATATATATATATATATATATATATATATATATATAAGTGAGATCGGGTAAGGACTCAAAATCGAGTGAGGACTGCGAGGACAAATATCAATCGTTAATCTCAAAGATGTGTGGCTCATATTTGCTGAAAAAATCGCAATGGCATTTTTGTAATTAATAGGAATTTAATTCTACTTTTCCTCTAAATGGCAAAGATTCTAAGGGCTTTTTGGTCACTTTTTAATTCTGAATTTCTGAATCTGGTTAACCTCACGCTTTCTCAAAGGCACTCTTCTCCACTCTCGCCATGTGTCACTACATGATTGGTTAGACACTTTTTTCCACCACTTGTGTTTTTTGGTCATAACTTTTTATTTTCTTTAATAAAAAAAAATTCTGAAAAACCAAAGTACTTAAAATTAAAATCTCTACGAAACGAGTATAGTCATGAAAATTTGATAATTTTTTTTTTCAATTATGTTAAATTTGAATCATTTTATTATTTATGGATAATTTTGTTCTTTATGGATCATTTTATTAATTTTGAGTCATTTTAATTTTTGGATCATTTTATTAGTTTTGGATCATTGTAAATTTTTAGATCATTTTGTTAATTTTGAATCATCGTAATTTTTGGATCATGTTATTTTTTAGATCACTATGTTAATTTTGGATCATTGTTTAATTTTTGGATCTTTGTGTTAACTTTTTTTTTTCAAATTTTCATGCCTATACTCATTTTGTAGAGAATTTAATTTTAAAATATTTGGCATTTTTAGATTTTTTATTTTACAAATAAAAAAAAAAATTATTGGCGAAAAAAGAAGTGGTGGGGAAAAACTCACATCCAATCATTGGGTGACAAGTTGACAAGGAGGGAAATGGTGGTTTCAAAAAAGACATTTGTAACCTCAATGAGATGAGTGGATGAAAATTATCCTCGTAGTTCTCACCGGGAAAGAGTTCTCACCGGATCCGGACCCTATATATATATATATATATATATATATATATATATATATATATATATATATATATATATATATATATATATATATATATATATATATATAGGGTTTTGCTAATGACAGCCCTTAGGGCTGTCAATAGGTGCATAAGAGTTGTACATTTATCTATGGAGAGAAGTAGTTCCTAAAATCCAGGAGGTGATTATTGATTGGTGTACAAATTTTTGTTGCATGTCTATTGACAGCCCTAAGGTCTGTCATTAGCAAAACCCATATATATATATATATATATATATATATATATATATATATATATATATATATATATATATATATATATATATATATATATATATATATATATATATATATATATATATATATATATATATATATATATATATATATATATATATATATATATGTATATATATATGGTCCGGATCCGATGGGGACTCTTTTCCCGGCGAGTACTGCGAGGACAAATCTCATCCACTCATCTTAAAAAGGGCATAAAGGTCATTTACGAAACCTCCATTTCCTCATTTTGCCACTTGTCCTCTTATAATTGGAAGTGAGTTTTTTTCCCCGCACTTTGTTTTTCGCCCATAACTTTTTTATTTATTTGTAAAATAAAAAATCTAAAAATGCCAACAATTTTAAAATTAAATTTTCTACAAAATGAGTATAGTCATTAAAATTTGAAAAAACAAAATGATCCAAAACTTATATATATATATATATATATATATATATATATATATATATATATAAAGTAATTTTCTTAATAACTAATCTTAATCTACTCCTAAATACTACCTATCCACTTTTCTAAGTGTAACTATATGAGATATTTTCTGGTAATAAATGGAGTATGATTTATATATCACAACATTTATTTATGTTTTGATGGATAGTTTTTGGGCGGCATCACTGCACCGAAAACAATCAACGGATGGAAAGATTGTCCTGGGAGACGCTTTTGGATATATTTCACGTATGTGCAAGGGCTTACCATAGATGGACCTGGGCAAATCGATGGTCAGGGCGCGATTTGGTGGGCACAAAAGGTTAGGACGCTTTTTAATCCAACTCTTGAATATTTGAATATCATGACACATAAAGATTCGGACTCACTAAATTTTTTTACAGGATCAGACAACCGAAACTTGTAATCGCCCATCGGTAATTATAAAAATCTTATTTTTACAATTAGAATCGATGAGAACAATCCAAAAAACTAACATGTAATTGACTATGGATTATTTAGGCTTCACATTTTCACTCATGCAATGATGGGCTTAAGTTGGACGGCACAAGGCATATTAACAGCCCAATTCTTCATATTAGTATTAATAGTTGCCAAGATGTAGATATCACGAATCTTCGAATTTTAGCACCCGCAAACAGCCCGAATACTGATGGTATAGACATCAGCGGTTCATCACGCATTAATATCCATGACTCCAATATTCAAATTGGTACGGGTTTATATTTGTTAGTTTATATTAATATTTCCGTAATTTTATAATCTATAATTGTTTGTGATACAATTAAATAGGTGATGATTGTGTGGCTATTAACTGTGGTATTTTTGACATCAATGTAAAGCGGGTGCTTTGTGGACCTGGTCACGGCATAAGGTATCACTTGATGACAGGGCCTATCGATATAACATTGCTAATATTTTTCTTTCATATGTATTAGTAATTCAGTATAGTTTTTTATTGATCAAAGTAATATTAGTAAGGTATCACTTGATGACAGCCAGACACAATTATAAATGAAAATTCATATTTTTTTTATTTATAATTTTCGATCATTAATGTTTTAGGGCCTATTATTTTCAAAAAATGTAAAGATTCGGACCCCTGCTTGATGATGTTTAAATCTTGAGCATTACGTATCCTTGCACGATTTAAACTTACTCTGATATGTGGATGTGTTTTGGCAGTATTGGAAGCCTTGGGGAAAACCAAGGTTTACCCCAAGGCTACGACACAGTCAAACAAGTACGTGTAGAAAACTGTAACATCATAGGAACAACAAATGGATTACGTATCAAGACGGTACCGGTAAAATTATATAATTTTACTGGTTTGTTATAGCGTTTAACGAAACAATATTTATGTATCATTATTATTGACAACATTTTTCATATTATACATTTGATAAAAGATGGTGATTTTTACACCACACATTTTAATGCATCTACCACAATAATTACATTACTTATTTGTACATAATGCAGAAATACTTGTACAGTATGATATAAACATCATAAAGTGTGGTAGCAAAATTAATTCTCTTTGATAAAAGGGCTGTCCCTAAAAATAACACATACCCTTTTTATTTTCTTTTTAGCCCTTCATATTATGCAAATGGCTCATTTTTCTATCATTATAAGACATGGATCATTCGATATTTCATATTTGTGACGTTGTTATATTGTAGGATGGATGTGGGTATGCTAAGGGGATCGTGTTTCAGGACATTCATCTCGTTGATGTTCAAAATCCAATCATAATTGATCAATTTTACAGCATGAGTAGAGATGCTGATTCCACATTACCGGTTGTCTTGTACTCCATAACCAAAATCACATTCAATATTGTTATTTCAGTACTCAAATAGGTCCAATCAATTTTTTGAGCCCCATGTAAAATCTTATAAAGGGCTTCTTAAAGTAACTTTTTTCGCAAATAAGTAAAAAAATTTGCGAAATTAAAAGTGAACCTCCAATTCCCAAGTTATATGTCCGGTTTTTTCTTTTGAGTCTTTTGGTCCGCTTCTTTTCATATTTCATTGAGTTTACCTTATTACAAGTGAATTTACACACACATTTGCTAATTTTTTGAGAATTTGCCCTAAATTTTGTGGTCCCTAGGCAACTGCCCTGGTGGCCCAAGCTCAGGACTGCCTCTGTTTGTACTAAATAGTGCCTCCATCCAAAATTATTGTTCACAGACAATAAACACATATTTTAGAAAAAGTTTATTTATTATATTGTGTAATCAATAGAATTCTGTCTTTACCACCTAACTGTATTTTGATTGGTGGAAGTTTAAGTTGACGATAAATTTGGGATATATTAAAAGGGAAAGGTGGGACAATAAAATTGGGACGGAAGGAGTATGTATGTAATTATCTGGCGTGTACTTATATAGTGTATTTGGATCAGTTACCAGCAGTACATGTGAGTGATGTGATGTATTTAATATATACGGGAATTCAGCAACAAAGAAAGATATTACTTTCAATTGTAGTGCGACGTATCTTTGCACTAATATAGTGATGAATAACGTTCAAATCACTGGTGGTGAAGAATTTGGTTACTGTAAAAAGGTTCAAGGGGAGTTTGTTGATACCACCCCAAGTGTTAGTTGTCAGTAGATTACCAATATTATCCATTAATTTTTATGGATTCTTGATTAAGTAAAGGTCTGTATTTACTTTAAGGAAGAAATTAATGTTAATTTAAGCCTGTTGGATCACGAATCCTCCGGAAGGTTTTGTCGGATGCCTTCTTGCCCAAAGATCCTGAAACAACGAAGTAACCCTTAGTCAGATGCTCCCCGGGGGTATCCCGTGAGAACACTCCGACGGTCAAGTTAGAAATAGATTTATATGACGTGAGGTCGTGATCGGTAAGAATCGTATTGAATGCAAGTAATTAATGACAAGTATAATAAATGTACCGAAAGCTTGGTCGTGGTGCGGTCGTATTTATAACCGATCTTCCTTAAGCGGGAAAGGAAGGTATCTTGCTTCGGACCGGTCCCTCCGGAGTCCTGCGGATAATGGGCAGTCCCGGTAGGCTTTAATCCGTCGGGCAATATTACTACCTTACGCCAAAGCCGCCTTAGGGACTTGGTCGCATTTAATGCGCTTCGTACCTGCGAGCCGTCTTTCCTTGATTCCCGTATTGCGCTTGGATCATGATCATCGGGATCAGTGATCCTTCTGCATTCGTTCCTTCTAACCGTTCGTGAGGGTTGCGTCCGGTCTGGATGGTGTATGTGATATACCTCATTAAGTCCCCTAAGTTCAAAGAGGGTTATCTGTGGAACCGTTGTTTGAACTTGTTCTCTGTCAATTGGGCGCATGTCACTTCGAAAAAATGACTGTTGCTTTTTAAAGATCGTTGGGTTTTAACCGTTACCCTATCAATAGAAAACACCTCTTTATATTCCTCCCCATATATTCTTTATTACCTCCTTGATTTCGATTATCCTTCTTCACACAAATTTCCTTATCGATTTCAATTTTCCTTCTCCTCAGATTTCCTTCTTTCAAATTTCCTTCTTTTCTACTTTCTTCTTGATCATGAGGAAAGATAAAACTTCTAAAGAGAAGTCTGAGAAATCTGTTCAGAGAACCGCCGCTAATTATACACACACCAATCTTACTCCTCCTGATTTGAATGCGATCTATGATGATTATCATATTGATCGTTGTTACCGCCTTCTCCTTCCCGGTCCTTCCGATACCATACGTTCTGCTCCGGATGGATTCGAATCGGTATATCTTCAATTTCTCTTAGGCGGGTTGAGGCTTCCCATTGATGACTTCATCCTCACTCTACTCCAGGATCCTGGTCTTCACTTGGCACAACTTGCCCCTAACTATTTCAGAAAAAGTCTCGGTTTTATAATGTCCAGTCGTGCCCTTGGTATTCCTCTCTCTACCAAGCTATTCTTCCATTTATACGTTGGTACCGGTCGGGGTGACTGGGCTGTATTCACCCACCGACCAGGCAGGAGTGAGCGGATCTCCGGGCTAAAAGATTCCATTCGCGACTGGAAATATGGGTTATTCTATGTCGACCGCTTAGCTTTCAACGACGTTTCTCTTCCCTGGGGACCCATCACCGGGCGATCTTTCGAGGCTGCTCCTGAATTGACTGTTGCCGAATGCCCACAGGTTGAGAGCCTGTTGGGGTTAGAAATGGAATGGGAGGACCCAGATGAGTATTTCCTTAGGATGGCTGATTTGAGCCCTCACTTCTTCGTTCGTCGAGTTCGCCCGATCTGGCTAGTTGACGAGAAAAACATCTCTTTATTACAACGCTTAAAAATGCAAAAGCCTCCGAGAGAATCTGAAACAGTGACCGACGGAGATATAACCCCCTTCCTTCCCCCTTCTGAGGTTGTTCTTAGCTCCGAAGGCACCCCGGATGCCTTAGGTCGTGAAGCTAAGAGCACTTCAGATGTTTCCATACCCATTGCAGAATCGTTGGGGTTTAGGACGGAAGATACTATGATCCCAGACTCGCAGTCGGAACTCTCCAAGCCTGCCAAGGTGCGATCTGTTCGAACCCTTTCAAAGAGATCTCGTGAAACATCAACCTCATCACCCTCCAAACGAAAAAGAAATGAAGGTACGATTTTATAGTTTGGATTTTGTGTGCATGCCCTTTTTAACAAAGCTTGTATCACTTTTTTCTTGCAGGAGAAAAACATGATTCACCTCCCCTGTCCGCCGAAATTCCAGTGACCATTTCCTCCACCCCCGCAACTTTGGCTATTCCGACCGTTGTTACTTCGAGTGTTATCCCACCATTTTCTACTGCTGATCCCCGTGAATCAAAGCCTTTGCCGGTTCCCCCGAGTGCTTCCGCGTTGGCGATGTTTAGTGACCTTTTATTCAGCTCAGGTGCCCAAACATCTTCCGTTAGCAAGGGACCCCCTCCTGTTCCTTCTTCGAGGCCTCAGTCATCGCTTCCTAATTTTCCGCTTCTACGTAAGATTCCTATTTAGCTGCTCCTATACATGTGCTTTATGTAATTTAACTTTATTTTTATTCCTTGCAGCTCGCCAAGTTCGTACTACCATTTCTGGTTCCACACGGGAGGTATCTGTTACTAGCCTTCCCGATCCGGTTGGCCCTGCTGCCACATTGATCTCGAGTTTGCAGGCTACTGTTACTTCCACCCCCAATCTTGCATGTTACTGCCAGCCCACCCTCCATTGCTTTGGACTTAAACAACGTATCTGATGAAGGGATCTTTCTTCAAGCACGATCTGGCTTGCTTAATGTCGTCGAGCTACTTTCAGAATTACAATCAAGGGAATCCGTAACCAGCAATTATTACTCAATCGTCGTGAAGAGTTTGCCCGAATGGAAGAGTTGATCGAGACCGTCTGGCGTTTACATCAGAATGATGTTGATGACAAAAACCGCTTATCTGAAGAGAATATAGATCTATCTGCAGGATTAGAGGAGATGAGACGTGCCTTAGCTGCTAAAGATGTCCGGATTATCGAGTTGAGCACTAAACATAGCTCCTCGTCCGCCCGTATCGGAGAGCTGGAGGTAGCATTGGTTGAAAAAGACAATCAGTTGAATGAAGTCGTGCGTTGCCACGGAGATCTAGACCTTCACAACGACAGACTGAAAGAAGAAGTTGGTGTTCAGTCTCATCAGATAGGTGCTTACTGTGAGGATCTTGAATGGTTGGTTCGGAAAGGGGTATCTAGGCTGTTTGGAAGTTTGTGGAGTTCTCCTGAGTTTGTGAGTAGCAATTCTCGACTGCAATTAGAGAGTGTTCGGTTTGGGCAATACCATGGGTGCGTGGATACTCATAAGGAGTACGCAGGGCTTCTGCCGGACGCTAGGCTCGTACATGAGTATCCAGAGGCTCAAACGAACATCATGAGCCTCTTTGGCGAGCTGGTGACTCCAGACTATCCGCTCATGCGTTCCCTTGAATCCGGGCCGGAAGACACAGGTGAGAGTTCCAATCGGGGAGAGGGCCCTTCCGTACCGTACTTGCTTGTTTATTTTGTTTCTTGTAGCCGTTTGTTTACCAACTGGTGAAATGTTGGTTGTATTTTGTTTTGCCGTTTTTGGCGTTTGCTTGTAACGGATGATTTCACCGTATTTTGAAGTCGATGGTTTTTATCATATCCGTTTACTTATCGTGTTCGCTTATTTATCGTATTTGTTCATTCGTTTATTTACCACACTCGTTTATTTATCGCATTCGTTTATTTATCGCATTCGTTTGTTTTGTGGTTATGTTCGTTCGTTTTTTGAATAGGTCTTAACTTTCTGACGAGGCGTCCCTCGCAGAATTGGAAGAGGGCGTGTCGCTCCCAATCCTTACCTATACATGCATGCTTATTTCGTCGAATCGACCACCTGTGTGGTTTGTAGGTGTTGTCCTTTCTTAGGAAGGCACCCGTTCGTTTAAAACCGCACAGGTTGCTTTTTATCTTAGAAAGTTTTGAAAAAAGAAAAAACTTGCTCGGAAGATGTTTCATTAATCATTCATGACTTTCTAGTACATTAGCATTGGAACACCAGACTACTAATTCAGACAGTATTCGTACCAAAAGGTCACCAAATGATTCGATAAATAAAAACAGACTTAAAAATAAAATTTTTGCAGGTCCCGCATGTTCCATGTTCGTGGAACAAATGAACCGTCCATCGTTTCTAAAACGTAAGAACCGTTCCTCCGTGCCTCTTTAATTTTATACGGCCCTTCCCAATTGGGGCATAGTTTTCCAGGTTTGTACTGGAGGCTCGCTTCGTTCTTGCGTAGGACAAGGTCTCCTACCTTAATGCCATTTCCCGGACCTTCTTGTTGCAGTAGCTTTCTGCCATAGACTTGTATGCTGCTTGCCTCAAGGCGGCGTTTTCGCGTCGTTCGTCTATGATGTCCAGGTTATGCCTCAACGCCTCTTTGTTCTCTCCTAGATAGAAGCTCTTTGTCCAAATGGCTTCAGACCCATACACCAGGCTGTACGGGGACTCCTGCGTACCCTTCCTAACTGTCGTTCGATAAGACCACAAGACACTATGCAACTCATCTGCCTAGCTGCCCTCCGTTCTGCTTAAACGAGTTTTGATTCCTTTCATTATGGTACTGTTAGTAACCTCCGTTTGGCCATTGGCCTGCGGATGAGCCACGGATGTGAAATTTTGACGTATACCCATTTCTGCGCACCACTTTCTGAACGGGTTGCTAGCGAATTGTTTCCCATTATCACTCACAATGGTATGTGGGAGGCCAAAACGACATACGATCTGCTGCCATACGAATTTGACTATGTTAGCTCTTGAGGTACATGCTAAAGGTTTGGCCTCCACCCATTTCGTGAAATAATCGATCGCTACTACCAAGAAACGCAAGCCTCCGGGAGCCTTAGGGAAAGGTATGACAATGTCGATTCCCCATTGACAGGAAGGCTATGGGCTATGTATGTTGGTTAGGTGAGTGGAGGGAGCATTCAGAATGTTCGAATAAGCTTGGCATCTCTCACATTTCTGCACATACCGCTGCACATCCTTGGACATACATGGCCAGAATTAACCTGTTCGAAGTAGCTTCTGGGTCAGAGACCGTGCCCCCGAATGCGATCCACATAACCCATCATGGATCTCCCCTATAGCCTTCTTGGCTTCGTCATTTTCCAAACATCTTAACCAAGGGGTGGAATACCCCTTTCGGTACAAAACACTGTTTCTGAGTGTATACTTCCCGGCGTTTATTTTCACCTTCCGGGCCTTACCCGCTTCGGACGGTAGTATTCCTTCTTCCAAGTACAGACGAAAGGGGGTCATCCAACAATCCACGTTGTTCTCTATTTCCGCCACTTCTTCTCTTTCCTCCTCAACGCTCCGTTTGTCTAGCACTTCCACCAATACCTTTTTTGTAGGATGACAATATAACATTGCTGCTAACTTACTGAGTGCATCGGCCTCCTTATTTTTAGTTCGACGGATCTGAGTAATCTCGAAGCTTTCGAACTGCTCTGCTTTCGTCCAGACCCGCTTCAAGTATCGTTTCATATGTACCTCTTTTGCTTCGTAGGACCCTTTAACTTGGTTAACAACCAACATTGAGTCCACGAAAGCTTCCACCTTCCAGATCTCCAAACTTTTAGCCAAACTTAAACCTGCTAACAGAGCTTTGTATTCGGCCTCATTATTCGAACACGCGAAGTTGAACCTCAAGGCGTAAGTCACCCTTTCGTCGTTGGGTCCAATCAGAACTACCCCCGCTCCACATCCGTCTGCCCCCGCGGCTCCATCGGTATACATTTTCCATACATGAGATGATTTACAATGTGTGCCCGCTTTCGGACCTATCGGGTTCTTTTCTTCGCCTTCTTCGATCGTCAAAACTCCTTCCGCGTCCGACATTTCAACCAAGAAGTCTGCTAACGCCTGGCCCTTAATGCTAGGTCTAGGTTTGAACGTGATATCATGCTCTCCTAACTCGATTGCCCATTTTTTCATCCGTCCCGACCGCTCCGGTTGCAAGAGTATGTTCTTGATCGGTTGGTTAGTCAGGACGGTCACTGAGTGGGCTTGAAAATATCATTTCAGACGTCTGACCGCATAAACCAATGCTAGGATCAACTACTCAATTATCGAGTGGTTGAACTCCGCTCCTTGTAGTGCTCGACTAACGAAGTAAACTGGCACTTGTTTCCTATCCCTTTCGGCAATGAGTACTGAGCTAATTGCTTCCCTGTTGGTTGAGAGGTACATTACCAAAGGTTCTCCATGTATGGGACTGGCCATGGTAGGGAGGCTCTTTAGATGTTGTTTAAGCTTCTCAAACGCTTCCTTAGCCTCTTCCGTCCATTCGACCTCTCCTTTCTTCGTGCATCCGTGTAACGCTTTGAAGAAAGGGATGGACTTTTATGCTGACTTTGCAAGGAAACGCCCCAACGCAGCTAACTTTCCGTTCAGACTTTGCACATCCTTCACCGTCCGGGGGGGGGGGGGGGTATGCATTTTTAACAATCCCCCCACCTTGTCGTGATTAGCCTCGATTCCTTCGGTTGTTACCATGTCTCCCAAGAACTTGCCTTTACTCATCCCGAAGGAACACTTCTTGGGATTTAGCTTCATATTAATTTTTGTGAGTTGTATCAGCGTTTCTTCTATATCTTCGATCAGATTCAGGCCGCCTTTGCTTTTGATGACCATGTCATCAACGTATACTTCAAGGTTCCTTCCTATCTGTTTCTCGAATGCCTTATCAACCAAACGCTGATAGGTAGCCCCCGCATTCCGGAGACCAAAAGGCATCTTGACGTAACAGAAAGTCCCCTTCTCCGTATGGAACGCTGTTTTTTTTTTTCTCATCTTCCCGAGCCATTTGGACCTAATGATACCCTTTATAGGCGTCCATGAACAACTTCCATTGGTATCCGCCTAAGGATTCTACTTTCTGTTCGATCTCTGGAAGGGGGTAGCTATCTTTCAGACATGCTTTGTTGAGATCCTTAAAACTACGCACATGCGTATGGACCCATCCGCTTTCTTTACCAGGACTGGATTTGCTATCCATTCGGAATACTGGGCACTTTGTAGTACCCCTGCTTTCACCTAACTTTGTACTTCTTCGGTGACCACTTTATTTCGTTCCGTCGCCATCCTTCTTTTCGTTTGCTTTATCGGAGCGAAACTTGGGTTGATCATGAGCTTGTGTTCGGTCACCCCCGGGACACCCCAGTCATATCTCCGGGAGTCCATGTGAACACTTTTTTATATTTCTTCAACAGAGTTTCCAATTCTCCCCTCAGCCGTTTGGGTAGGCTCCCCCCGATTTGAACAGGTATTTTAGGATACTCCGGGTTGATTACTACCTGCACCTCCTCTTGCTCCGTCCAGCTGTCTTGGTGTGTGATGCTGTTACACTCCAACGGGGGCATAGGCATACTTCGGACGGTGATTACCCCCCGATCTGAGGGGAACTTGAGCAGACCGTGAATTGTGGATGCAATCGCCTGAAACTGCCACATTCCGGTTCTTCCCAAAATAACATTGTATCGCGTTGGGGCCTCTATGATGATAAACTCTGCCAAGATGGTTTTACTGTGGAAACTCTCCCAATCGGCTAACTTGAGGGTTAAATGAATATTCCCTTTGGGCCAGACAGACTGTCCGGAGAATCCGATGACAAGAGACTTAGCAGGTTTCAAGAGAGCCAGGATGTCAGGAGGGAATTTTTCGAAACAATGACTGTACATGACGTTCGCCGAACTTCCTCCGTCAACGTAAATTCGGCGGACCATCGTTTTAGCTACTATCCCAAAGATAACCAAGGGTTCCGTTCCAACGTATCCGTCAGGCACCGGTTCCCCCTTCCGAACTCCACTACTCCTCCCTTCCTTTTACCTAGGAAAAAGGGGGCCGCTTCGTCCTCGATTGCGAAAATTTCTGCATTGTAAGCAGCTACGTCCTTCTTAGGTTCGACGATGTTAGCCTCCGTTCACTCCTTTCCCTGTGCCTCCTTTTCTCTCTTATAGCTTTCACAGGTCGCAGTGGCATGCCCCATAATCTTGTGGAATTCACAATAGGCGTTCGGATCTCTGGGATACTTCTTCCTTATCACCTTCCCTTCCGTCCTTCGGGCTTCCGTCGCTGTATAAACTTCCGAGCGGCATGGGCCATATCTGTCCCCTTGAAACTTCCCTTCCGGGATTCTTGCCTTGTACGATGATCTTCCGGAAAAGTTGGGTTTGACGGAACCCTTTCCCTTGTCTCCCCCCTTTGTATGAGCTGGACCCGGTAGTGCTCCTCTTATCTTGAGCCTCGAAACGCAGCTTTTCAGCGCTTTCCTCTTCTTGCTTCAACACTTTGTTTACCACATTAATCATTTCGTCAGCTTTGTCGAAATCTCTCTTCGATAACTCGCGAAATAACTCTCCCTCCCGGAGACTGTACGTGACGGCGGCAATGATCAAAGAGTCTTCCCGAACCGGCATCTTCCGGCTCTGCTCGTTGAACCTTTTAAAGTACGATTTGTTAGATTCCCCTTCCCGCTGTCGACAAGCCATAATGGATTGAGATCGTTGTTGGTACTTTTTCTGCTGTATGAAGCTATGGCTGAATTGTAAGACCAGATCTTCGAAGCTGGAGATACTTCTTTGAGGAAGACTTGACAACCAGTACCTGGCAGACCCCTCAAGGGTCCCTGCGAAGTTTAAGCACCACAGTCTTGGATCCATTGGGATCATCCTCACGGCCCATCGAAAACTGGCCACATGATCATCCGGGTCTCCGGTTCCGTCATATGATTTTACTCTAGGCCCTTTCAAGCCCGGAGTTATGGGCATTTCGTTAATGTCGTCCGTAAATGGAGACCGAAAATCCCTCGGACCGGACGGCATGTGTCGATGGGGAGTTTTTCTTTCTTTCTTCTGTGATGGGTGTCTTTCCTCTTCCGGCCTTCCCACCTGAACGTTTTCCATTTTTTGAGCTCTTCTTGGGAGAGACTGGTCCTTATACACCTGTTAAGGCAAAAAGCCTTGCCCCTTTGGATCTTAAGATAACAAAACAACCTAGACTAGCTTTGATTAATATGTAGAATAATATAGCTAAGTTTAGGTCTGATACTGAGTGATCAGTATTGGAACTCAGTATTAGTACTCAGTATCAGATAGTGATACTGAGTACAAGGACTGAGTAGAAGGACTGAGTTACAATATGTAACGGACTAAGATCAAATCCCTTGATCTTAGTCATTTTCCTACCTTAGTCCTTCGGTTACTCCTTTGCTCATTATGTAAGATCTCTATATCATTATAAATAGAGATCATCTTGCAAAGGAGAACTCACCAATTCACTTTACACTTTCATACCTTTTGTAATTGATCAGTGGTCTTGTTATTCCGCAACAAGCCACACTTAGTGGAATTATACATTTGACTCATATCTTGTTCTTATACAATATTTGTCTTAGAGTTATAATTAACCAATCAATTAACCAACTAAATCAGGGTGTTGTGACCTAACAACTGGTATCAGAGCAGGCTAAATAAACTCTTATTTAGTCGATCTATAAATCTGGCAGCCATTCCTTATACTTATCCTTCACTTACTCCAAAATCAAAAATGTCTACCATTGTTGCACCAATTATGTCTGGAAAGGGAGTACCCATCTTTGATGGTAAAGACTTCCATCAATGGAAGCTAAAAGCTCAGTGGTATCTCGAATCCATTCATCATGAAATGATCACTGTGCTAAATGATGGTCCTATCATCCCACAAACTGTGGAACCCGTTGCTGCTACTGATGATGCTCCTGAGAGCATAAGGACAGTTCCAAAACTGAAACACACCTGGACTGATACTGACCGTCAGTTATTCAGTCTAGACTCAAGAGCAAAGGGAGTGATTGGTAATGCTGTTACCAAAGAAATACTTAATGCAATTATGAAATTGCCAACAGCAAAGGCCATGTGGGATAGCCTATCAGTCACCTATGAAGGCACAGCAAAGGTGAAGTTGCAAAGAAAAAGCAACATGAGAAGGAAATATGAAAACTTCTTCTCAACTCCTAATGAAGATATCACCACTCTCTATAACAGGTTCAATACTGTTATCGATGATTTAATCAGTGTAGGCATTGTGAAAGAGGAAGGAGAGCTTGTTCAAAAGTTCCTGGATAGTCTTCCTCAACAATTTCTTGACATGACAAACTCTGTCAATGCTGCTAACAACATTGAGTCATACACTCTTCAAACTTTGTGTGGTCTAATGTTGAATCATGAGGAGAATAATGCTGCAAGACTGATCAACTAGAAGAAAACTGACAAGTCTTCCACTGGCATGGCTCTAGTTGTGCAACAGGCCTATACTGTGACTGAGACAGATGAACCAGAAGTTGATCTAGCTGATGCTGAGACAGAAGAGCTTGAAACTCAAATGGCTCTTATGTCTATGAAGCTGGATCAGTTGAAGAAGAAGAGGCTTGGTGTTAGCTCTTCTAATACTGACCCAAGATCAGGTCTTTGCTATAGGTGTGGAAAGCCTGGACATATTGCTGCAAATTGTCATACCAAGTCTTCTGAGACTGACCAAAATGACAAAATTGCATACCGAGCAAAGAGGTATAGAGACAAGTATGTCAAACTGAAGAACTGGAGCAAGGGCAAGAGGGCAGAAGGGAATGGAGCACCTCATCAAGCACTATACTCTGAAGCTTGGATGGATGAGGACATAAGTGATGATGAGGAAGAGATTGAGAATAAAGCCTTTATGGCTTTCACTGAAGATGATTTGAAGAGCTCCTTTGAAAAGGATATCAAAGAGGCTGAGAGGATGAGTGTTCATACTGATTGGGATTCCACTCAGTTGTACAAGGTAAGTTCCTTTCAAACTTATTCAGTGAATGAAAAAACTAAGATTTTTGAGTATATGATTGTTGATCTTAAAACTTATGTACAAAAAGAAAAAGCTTTAAAATTAACAATTCAAGAACTTCAAAGGGTAAATAATGAAAACTTAGATAAATTAGCAAAGTATAAAGATTTAGAACTAAACCTTTCAGATTTAAAGGACATTAACCAAAGATTAGCTGATAAAGCTCACTTACACAAACTTGAAAAAGAAAATTTTGAAAAACAGTGTAAATCTTGGGGAAATGTTTCAATAAAATTAAATAAATGTTTAAATCAACAATTTACAGAAAATGTGAGGGCTGCACTTGGTGTTGATCCTCAATTTAAAAATAGGAATAATTTTGCTGATTTATTTGAAGAATTTTCTAATATGAACCCTATTAAATTTATAAAAGCTAAAACGTTTTGTGAAGTTGGATGTCAAACCGAGTCAGATGATGAGGAAAATGAAATTTTAGAAAAACCTATTGGTCCCTCCATCTGCTCAAAGTGCTATACTGAGCTACAAGAACCCAGTATTGAATTTTCTATAAAGAAAATTTCTGATACTGAGCTCCCAATAGATCAGTATGACACTTCTGCTGTTCCACCTTTTGAATTATTATTTAATACAACAACTTTTGAATTATATAATGATAATAAGACAACTTCTATCTCCAATGTTTCATCTAATACAGAAGTTGCAGGAACAGAAACATCATATACTGAGAAATCTAAAGAACCTCTTAAAGTTGTTTCTTCAAGACATGATAAACAAAAAACAACTTCAACTTGGTCCACAGTTGGTAGAAACAAGAAGTCTTACACTAATAAAATTAGAAAGACTTCTATGCCAAACAAAAAGAAGCAATCAAATCCACCACCCTTTAAACCAGTAAAACAAAATGTTAAAACACCTATTAAAAATGACAAAAATAACATTTTAAAAACACTTGGTGATCAGGTCAAATCTTTAAGTAAACAATTTGCAAAACTTGTTCATACTGATCTACCAAAAGTGCAACATTTTTCTAAAATACCTTATGAAAATATGTTTAGAAATAGATCTAGAAAATGTTATAGGTGTCATCATACTGGTCATAAGGGAGATGAATGCTGGACTGATCTCTCAAGCCCTAGGTACTCAGTACCAAAGAAAAGGAGAGAAACTAAGTCAGTATCACCAAAGAAAACCTCAAAAGTTTTCACCGAAGTGATACTGACCTCTCCACATAAAGAGATCAAGTCAAAATATGTTTATCCCACCAAAGGTCCCATTAAAAAATGGGTTCCTAAAAAGAACTAACTCTTATTTTGTGTCTTGTGCATGGTGACAGAAAATGGTATTTAGATAGTGGCTGCTCAAGACACATGACAGGCAGTATGGAATACCTTCTCAATTATACTCCAGAGAAGGGTCATTCTGTTAAATTTGGAGATGACTCGGTGGGAAAGACAAGAGGTTATGGTGTGATCAAGGCAGGCAACATAACTTTTAAAAGAGTTGCCTATGTAGAGGGTCTTAAACACAATCTGCTCAGTATCAGCCAGATGTGTGATGATGACAATGAAGCTCGATTCAGGAAGGTTGCAGGAATCATCTACAATGATAAAGGCCAGCCTGTACTCATTGCTAGAAGAGAAAAAGATGTATATGTGGTCAACCTATCTGAAATAGACCCAACTATTCGAGTATGCCTGCTTTCTAAAGTCAAGCCAGAATTGCATTGGCTATGGCACAAGAAACTCTCTCACATCAACTTTAGAAATATCAACGAGCTCAGTATGAAGAAACTGGTGAGAGGGTTGCCCACTATTACTTATTCAAAAGATAAGTTATGCTCAGCATGTGAAATGGGCAAGCAGAAGAAGAGTTCATTCAAGTCCAAGGTCAATCATTCCATTAATGAACCTCTTACTATGATACATATGGATCTTTTTGGCCCCATCAGCACACCATCTTTGGCCAAAAAGATCTATACTCTAGTCTTGGTTGATGAATTTTCAAGATATACTTGGGTCATCTTCCTCAAGACTAAGTCAGATGCAACAACAGAAATCATTGCCTTTATAAAAAGAGAGGAACTTCAAAAAGGCAACAAGGTCAAGCAACTTAGAAGTGACCATGGTACTGAGTTTAAGAACTCAGTATTAGCCGATTTCTGTGAAGAAAAAGGAATCATTCAAAACTTCTCTGCAGCCTACACACCACAACAAAATGGTGTTGTAGAAAGAAAGAATAGAACACTGATTGAAGCTGCAAGAACTTTATTATGCCATGCTGGACTGGCACTGAGTTTCTGGGCTGAAGCTGTAAACTGTGCAAACTTCACTCAGAATAGAGCCACTATAGTCCAAAGACATCTGAAGACTCCATATGAGTTATACAATGGCAAGATTCCTAATGTGGAATACTTCCACATCATTGGGAGTAAATTCTTTGTACTCAGTTAAAACAAAATCTCAACAAATTTGCTCCCAAAGCAAATGAAGGTGTGTTTATGGGCTACTCTCCACACTCTAAAGCCTTCAGAGTGTATATCATCTCAACTAAGATGATTGTAGAATCCATTCATGTCACATTTGATGAAGATCAGAATGAGCATTCTACCTCAGCAAGTGAAGACATAAGTGGCATAGATATCCTATGCAATCCAGAAAACTCCATTGCTGAAGAGCCCAAGTTTCATCCACACTTTATTCCCAATAAGTTTAATGAAACTGATCAAGTTCGAACTCAGTATTACTCAACTGCGACTAATACTGAGGCTCCCATAACAGAGAACCTTCACACTAAGTTTCCAACTAATGATCTGAACCACTCTACCTATGAAGAAGGTGAAACATCCAACACTTCACAAGAATCTACCTCATCTCTGCAAAATGAACCTGAACAGCAACCTCCGGTGTCTAATACTGACCAAAATTCCACTCAGTATCAGACACACGACACACCAAATCAACAAGATATTGTTGATCCTACTTCAAATGCTACCTTAGGAAACAATTTAAGGGAACACAGAGACCATCCACACTCAAACATTATTGGTCCTATTGAAGAAGGTGTCCAAACAAGAAGAAAATTAGAGTTTCCACCCCAAGCAACTGCAAATTTTTGTTTCTTCTCAAGTTTTCTATCAACCATTGAACCAAAGAAAGCTGATGAAGCTTTATTAGATGAAGATTGGGTAGAGGCTATGCAAGAAGAGCTCACAGAGTTTGAGAGAAACAAAGTTTGGAACTTAGTACCACCTCCTACTGGCAAAACTATTATTGGTACTAAGTGGGTTTTCAGAAACAAGATGGACAAGGATGGTGTTGTCATCAGAAACAAAGCAAGGTTAGTTGCTCAAGGTTACAGGCACGAAGAAGGCATTGACTATGATGAAACTTTTGCACCAGTAGCAAGAATTGAAGCTATTAGGTTGTATCTTGCATATGCAGCCTTTAAGAATTTCAAAGTTTATCAGATGGATGTCAAAAGTGCTTTTCTAAATGGAAAACTACAAGAAGAAGTTTATGTTAAACAACCTCCAGGTTTTGTTGATCCTAAATTTCCTAATTATGTTTTCAAGCTTGTTAAAGCTCTATATGGGCTCAAACAAGCTCCAAGAGCCTGGTATGATACCCTGTCTGAGTACCTTATTGAAAATAAATTTACAAGAGGTAAAATTGATAAAACTTTATTTTCAAAATGGAATGGTTCTGACATCTTACTCATTCAGATATATGTAGATGATATTATCTTTGGCTCCACTGACAAGTCCATGTGTAACTGGTTTGCTAAGATAATGTCAACTCAGTATCAGATGAGTATGATGGGAGAACTTACTTATTTTCTTGGTTTACAAGTTCAACAAAAGCCTGATGGCACTTTTATAAATCAAAGTAAGTATGTGCATGATATGTTAAAGAAATACAAATTTGAAAATTTATCCTCCATGCACACTCCTATGGGTACTCAGGATAAGATAAGTAAGGATGAAACTGGTACACCAGTTTGTCAATCCACATACCGAGGTATGATTGGTTCCTTACTTTACTTAACTGCTAGCAGGCCTGATATCATGTTTGCAACATGTTTTGTGTGCTCGGTATCAGGCTGATCCTAAAGAATCACACATGAAAGCAGTTAAGCGCATCTTTAGATATCTTACAGGTACTCCTAACCTGGGTCTTTGGTATCCCGAAGACTCAAACTTTGACCTTGAAGGATACACAGATGCAGATTTTGCAGGTTGTAGATTGGACAGAAAAAGCACAAGTGGAGGATGTCAATTCCTAGGTGGAAGACTAGTAGGTTGGTCATCCAAGAAGCAAAACTCGGTAGCAACTTCCACAGCAGAAGCAGAGTATGTTGCTGCAGGAAGTTGTTGTGCTCAATTATTATGGATGCAGTATCAACTATTGGACTATGGGTTCCACTTTCACAAGACTCCAATTCATTGTGATAACAAGAGTGCTATTGCTATCACAGAGAACCCAGTCCATCACTCCAAAACTAAGCACATTGATATCAGACACCACTTTATTCGAGATAATGTGGAAAAAGGTAAAGTTGAGGTAGATTATGTACCAACAGATGAACAATTGGCCGATGTGTTTACTAAACCTCTCCCTGAGGAAAGGTTTATGTATTTACTAGGGCAATTAGGTATGCTGAGTCCTTGATCTCTCTTAATTTTCCTTAAAACTGAGCGTTCAGTATCACCTCTGTTGATACTGACCACTCAGTATCACTAGTCTGTTATCATCAAAATTTAAAATTTTTATTTTTTTTATTAATTTCAATAGTAAGTTAATTAGTTTTATAATTTTAATTTTTTTTTTAAATTAATTTTTTTTAAACTCAGTATTGGGGTATGACGGCGTTCACACCGAGCTTAACCCTCATACTGCCCAACGGTAACCTTTCTTAATAGGAAAGTTACCGTTTGCACAGGATAAGGCAGTCAAATCAGCCGGTTTAACTTCCCAATACCTTAATTATCTTTCAATCACCTATAAATAACTGTTTTTTTTACTTCAAATATCTTTTAACAGTTATTTCATTCTTTTATTTTAAATTCTCTCTGCGATTAACGATTTCACTTTCTATTAGCAAGCAAAAACTCTTAAATCAAAATCACAGATGGCGAATTACACTTTCATTGCACCAGAGGTTGAATCGGAAATCAAATTCCGAAATGATGAACTGCCCAGGTTTGCGAGGAACAACATCACAGCAAATTTCACTATTCCTCAAGCCAGGGTATGCCCAGAATTCACAAACATTGTGACTTTTATGAAGCATTGCCCAATTGCTCGTGCACTGACCTTGTCTCCTCGAGCAATTTACCCAGAAATGCTATGCGAGTTTTGGTACTCTGCCACACTCGATTCTCCAGATATGATTGCTGGGTGGGTAATTAGAGATCAAAGAAGGGCATTTGTTTCTACTGCCATCATTCGTGAAACACTGAGGCTTCCCGCTCAAGCTCAGTATGACCCATTCGTTGATAGAACAGAGGCACGCGCAGTATTGCCATTCTTGGGTAGAAGAGGAACAACGGGAATCATCAAAAGAAACGAATTTGGTCCTATGTGGGGTATTCTCATTACAACAATTATTCGGTGTATGACCCACAAGACGGGTGCTTTGGACCAAATAAATGAATTTGGGATGCAAATAGTACATGCTCTGTACTATGGAAGAAACATTGATTATGCACGGCTCATTTTCAATGAATTAGCTACTTTGGTTCGGGCTAACACAAGGGAATGTAATGTCCCTTTCTGCAGATTCTTATCACTCATCTTTCAACACTCAATGCCCACACATTCTTATGATGAGTTTCACAGTCCAAGGGTTGATCTTCCTCCTCTTAGTGAGAAGATCTTCTTTTACAGGCCAAGACAAGGAGAGCCTCTACTGAGTCCTTATATGTGGGCTATTGTTCAAGAACACATAAATGAGGAAGCAGACATGTCTGATTCTGAATCAGACAATGATGATGATGATGATGATAATGATGATAATAGTGGTAATGGAGGAAATGCTGGTCAAGATGTTGAGATGCCAGATGTGCAGGATGTTCCACAAGTTCAAGAACCGACTCAACCACATTCCTCTCCTACTGAGTCGACTGAAGCCACACAGCTTGTCCTCAGAAGAAGAAGAAGAAACCTCTCACCAGTCATTATGGATGTGTTATCATCTGAGGAGGTGCAGCCTGCAAATGTTCCATCATTAACTGCTTCTCTTCAAGCCCAAAGCTTAGTTGCAGCCACCGCTGACCTTCCAGGTCCAGAACTAGTTCCAACTGCTCAATCAATTGAGGAACCTCATGTTCCTCTTGATGTGGAGATTCAATATGAGCAAACTACACTGGAAGGTGCTCAGCAAGAAAGACAAGTCGGTATTGAAGATGTTGGTGCTGCACATCAACAAATACATGATCCTGCACCGACCTCTGCCGATGCTAGAAGGGAATCTGACAGAGTCTCATGTATGAATTTCTAAAAAGCCTTTAAACTTCTATATATATATATATATATATATATATATTTCATTCCCAAATAGAGACTAAGTATTGGCCAGCACCAACTCAATACTGACCAAAGTCTCAAACGATCTTTCAAATATATATCCTTTTATGGCCAACATAGCTAGCCCACTGCTGCTATGAAAAATTCATATACTGAGCACTTTCAATTGATCATTGTCAGTCTACAGTTGTCTCAACATTTAAAGAGACAATGGTGGATGATGTCACACTGACACCCACTGGTGCTGCTTGAATAATGTCCAACTTATTTTTGAGTTGGGTAGCATAATTCAAGAAACGATCACAAACCCTTAAGCCACAAAATCCAAAAAATTTCCATGGGGTTTAGCCACATTTCTGTTATCACTCTAATACCAAGTGATAAACATTGAAAATTACAAGAAGCACATCCCAGGCTTCGAATTCCCAAACCCAAACCTTTTAGTAAATGTTACTTATCCTATACTGAGCTACTTAAATTTTCACACTCACTTTTACTAAAATCTTCTTACACATGCTATGCACAAGTCCACAATATTTCATCATAAACCAGATGAAATACAGACTTCACAAACTCTGTTTATATGATTATAGAATTAAACAACACCACAATTCTATTTGATAAACCTTTCTTTCTAACCAGTTTTATATTTTTTTTTGTTTCTTTAGCACCATCTGTGCAGGGTATTCCAGCATCACAGGCTGCAGAAGAACAAGTGACTCTGCAAGCAATCATGCAGAATATTCTGGCCATTCAACACACTCTGAATACAATTTTGGCCAGAATGGACACTATGAGTAGGGACATTGACTCCATCAAACAGTCAGTCTCACTACTCCAACAACAACATAAGCCTCCATCTCCTCCACCATCCTCACATGGTGGACATAATGAAGAAGGAGAAGGCGATGATGATCCTGCACATATGCAATCACCCTCCCATGCCAATACTGAGGGTGATACTGATGCTGCGACTGAGCCCATGCCATCCCCTACCATTGAAGCACCACAAGGGGACATGGGTGGTGATACTGATCCTCTTCCCTCCCCATCCAATGATAACAATAAGGGGGAGAAGAGACAAAGAGATACTGAGGTTGATCAACCTGAGCCATCTGCTCAGGGGGAGAAAAGACAAAGATTGAATGAAGACCAACCTCCACAACAAGAACAACAACAACAACAACAACAACATCAGCAGAGTCCTCATACTGAACCACTTCGATTTCAGTATGAGAGAAGAAGACAAAGAAGTAGGTCAGTACCACACTTTGAAGACCCACTTGAGCCATCTGCTCAGGGGGAGACTCACACTGACCAACCACAGCAAGCTTATACTGAGCCACCTGTTCTAGAAGAAAATAACTTGCAAATTATGGTATATAGGCCTTTCATCTGGCCTATTGCTGATGATGAAGATGAAGAACCAGGTTTAGTGAACTATGCACTGAATCTGGTAGAACAAGAAAATTCTTCATCATCATCCTCGGATGATGAAGAACCACAAAATCTGGTGATTAGAAGAAGGAGTTCCTTATCAAGAAGACCCATCAATGCAGTTCTCACTTCTTCTGAATCAAGTGAGGAACCTGCTCCTTTGGTAACAAGACAAAGAAGACCTGTTCATACATTGGACAGTGATACTGAGCAGGCTCCAAGACTGACTTCTCAACAACTCTGGGCAGAACAAGAAAGATTTTTATATGAGCAAGAGTTGGGAATCAAAGCTGAACCAGAATCTGACCCAGATACTGATACTCCTGGTCCTTCACATAGAATCTCAAGAAAGGGTCCAGATCATATTCAACATTATTGGAATATGGTTGCTGCTAGGACTCAGTATAAGGAGGAAAGGAAGGAGTTCTTGAGGACCAAAACATTTCCAAATGTAAGGGGGGTACATTGGTTAAATCTGGATTTCAATAAAGTAAAAGTGAAGCTCAAAGAAGGAAGAATCACTATCACTTGTACTGGCTTAACCAGTCCTCCCATGAAGATATTTATTCATGATATTCAAAGAATTGGTCTTCAAGACTGGGTGAAGATCACAAGACTGATCAAAGAGCTTCCAAAGAAATCAACTTATGATCAAATAGTCTTGGATGAGATCTGTGCAGTAGCTGCAGTATGTTATGAGAAGGACTTACTTCATGAAATAGAGTATAGAACACTCAGTGTGATGACTGAGGCTTACTCAAACAAGAGACCAGAATGTCTTCATACATACATGTATCTTAAAAAGTACCCTCTTCCTCCTAACCTTGTTTTTCAGGATCAAAAGAGTGTCATATATCCAACTTCTGGATATATGTATACTGACTCAGAGGATAGAGAGTGCTTCATTTCTGAAGAAGATCTACCAAGAGCTCAAATCAGTCACCTTGTTGGACTGAAATGGATGATCACCAAGAAAGAAGACTCTTGGTTCAGAAAGAAGATTGTTGCAATTCTAAATTGTAGAAGGGGTGAACTCAAAAGCAGAGAAGAGTTTGTCCACATCAAACAAGAAGTCTTCTATGAGAATGAAGCCATAAACAGCAAATGAAGAAGAGGATGTTGCTACCTATGCTGTTGTATTTTTTGTTTATCTCTTTGTAATTGTTTTGTTATCATTAGATAGGGGGAGATTGTTAAGGCAAAAAGCCTTGCCCCTTTGGATCTTAAGATAACAAAACAACCTATACTAGCTTTGATTAATATGTAGAATAATATAGCTAAGTTTAGGTCTGATACTTAGTGATCAGTATTGGAACTCAGTATCAGTACTCAGTATCAGATAGTGATACTGAGTACAAGGACTGAGTAGAAGGACTGAGTTACAATATGTAACGGACTAAGATCAAATCCCTTGATCTTAGTCATTTTCCTACCTTAGTCCTTCGGTTACTCCTTTGCTCATTATGTAAGATCTCTATATCATTATAAATAGAGATCATCTTGCAAAGGAGAACTCACCAATTCACTTTACACTTTCATACCTTTTGTAATTGATCAGTGGTCTTGTTATTCCGCAACAAGCCACACTTAGTGGAATTATACATTTGACTCATATCTTGTTCTTATACAATATTTGTCTTAGAGTTATAATTAACCAATCAATTAACCAACTAAACCAGGGTGTTGTGACCTAACAACACCACCTCTACCGACTCATCTCCGCTCGAGTACGTCAGGTTCCTTTCTACCCCGAGCACCTCGCCTTTCAATTTTGTTTGAGTTTTCTCCATTTGCCTCATTTTTCTGAACTTACAGAAAAGGTTGTATTCCTGCAACTCCTCCGGAGTAGGTTCATCCCCTCCACCTCCAGGTGGTGGGCATGCAGAAGTCGATGCAGGTGTAAGTACTCCCCCTGTCGGTTCTCTGGGGCGGACATGCGTCGTTTGATGGCGATTAACGTTGTTCAACGGGTTTTCTTGGACCATTTTGTTCTAGGTCCCACAGATGGCGCCAAATGTTGGATCACGAATCCTCCGGAAGGTTTTGTCGGATGCCTTCTTGCCCAAAGATCCTGAAACAACGAAGTAACCCTTAGTCAGATGCTCCCCGGGGGTATCCCGTGAGAACACTCCGACGGTCAAGTTAGAAATCGATTTATATGACGTGAGGTCGTGATCGGTAAGACTCATACTGAATGCAAGTAATTAATGACAAGTATAATAAATGTACCGAAAGCTTGATCATTCCATTGGTCGTGGTGCGGTCGTATTTATAACCGATCTTCCTTAGGCGGGAAAGGAAGGTATCTTGCTTCAGACCGGTCCCTCCGGAGTCCTACGGATAATGGGCAGTCCCGGTAGGCTTTAATCCGATGGGCAATATTACTACCTTACGCCAAAGCCGCCCTAGGGACTTGGTCGCATTTAATGCGCTTCGTACCTGCGAGCCGTCTTTCCGTGATTTCCGTATTGCGCTTGGATCATGATCACCGGGATTAGTGATCCTACTGCATCTGTTCCTTCTAACCGTTCGTGAGAGTTGCGTCCGGTCAGGATAGTGTATGTGATATACCTCATTAAAGCATTTTCCAATCTCTACTCCGATTATTTCAACTATGTTTCTGTTCAAGATCGGATATTATAATCAAAACAATTTCCCTTCCTCTGTTATATTGTAATCAAAATTATTACCAATGATTCTATCACTAACTATTTTCTAAAAACTTGTGCCTAAAAGAAATGAGAACGTTATTGTGGGGCGGTGGAGTATTAAATTACGTGACTCAAGGAATGGTAAAACCAAGTATAAAGGAATGTTATAAATCTCTAACAAACTGAATCTATTAATTAATACATATAAATTACGTACCAATTCGACAATGCAAGTGTCTTTGTGACCCATATATCATGCAAGGTTGCAAGCTATATAGTTCCATTTTTAGCTGTTTTAATTGGATGTGATTTTAGCATTTTGTTTTTTCTGTTAAAATACCTATGTGGCTATATGTAGTTTTATTGTGGTTTTGGCCCAATGGGTCATTCCCTGAGTGTAAATATCTTGTGGGTTGGAAAATGGAGAATTTTGGAGAATAGTCAGGCTGCTCCAATGAATTTTATTCTCGAGTGAAGTGGGCTACTAATGCCCTAAGGTATGAACCTGATTACGCACATACTAGATATGTAATATAAATATATAAATAAAAAATACATAATTTGTACTTCAAAAATTCAAACTATTACATAAAAATTACAAACTACTACCATACAATGATACACGCATTCTTATATACAAATTCATAAATTATTCTGTCATGATCAATATCAGCTAGAAATCAATTTTCAATGCACAAAATTGCTAAACCATTCGATCTTTCTTGCGACATTGTACTTCAAAGATATGACGTCAACTATTTAAGCTTGGAAATTACCCAAACTACGCAACATCAACTAAAAATACTAAATTGAACCGAAGATGGATCGATCTACATTTGTTGCAGTGTCCCCTATATGATGAAAATATTGAAACCATAGACCACCTCTTTTTCAATTGAACCATCTCGAATTCTATTTGCGGTGTGATTCTCAAACATTACAAACCTAAGCCCAACAATATAAGTGAAATCATTTTCATTTACCAACTCAACTCAACTATCGGAAAATCTCAAACGATGTTTTAAGGTGGTGATTGTTTCAAACTTTTGGTTCATTTGGCGTTTTAGATACCGAATGGTATTCAACTCAAAATCAAAGGCACTCTAGGTGATGGTGTAATGGTTTTAATTATATATCTTTTCTTTGGATTCCTAATATGTCTAAATTTGTAGTTATGGTTGGCTCGATTGTACTTGTAATCCGAACTCAATCTAGTTCTTTGAACTCTTTGCTAGCTACAATTTATAATATTTTGCTATTTTATTATATTTATATTGAACTCTCTAATGAGATATGTTACAAATTTCTTGAAGGTTACATCTCAGACATTTATTCGTGTGTTAAATAACAATTAATTAGTTGTTCTAGTATTCTATATAAATCCAACCACAATAGCTTTTGTAATCCAACAAGTACTAGACCATAATCCATTCTGCGTTTCAATTGCTTTCAAAGAAGATGGTAAGTTAATTAACCAGATCCACACATGCATGTTGGTTGCTTTAAACGTGCTACATTCACTACACTCTTCTTGTTAATTTGCAGGGTTTCTTGATGATTATTTTGTTGAGCTTTTGTTACATTTCATTGAGCCCGAAAACCACAAATGCAGCCACTTTCGATGTAACATCTTATGGTGCAAAGGGCGATGGGAATACAGATGACTCAAAAGTAATGAAACCATGGTTACATGCAAAATAAACACAAAACACTTAGGGTTTTTAAATCTAATTATATATGTTCATTATTCCAGGCTTTCATTAAAGCATGGGCTGATTTATGTGGAGATAGTTCTTCAGATGCCACGTTGGTAATACCAGCAGGCAGGACGTTTTTAGTAGGACCAGTGTCCTTTAACGGTTCATCGTGCAAATCCTCTAGGGTAATTATCAAGGTAATTAATTAAAATCATACACCAATTCAGATTATTGCAGAATTGAAATGTGCAACTATATTTGACTTAATTTTCAGTGACACTTGTAATTATAGATGTATTAAAATATCTATGGTTAATCTTTGTTCTATTGTGTCCAAATATATATATAACCACTTCAGATGTCCCAAAAAAGGTCTCTATATATACACCCAATAAAAATATTCATTTCAAAAACACGATTAATTTAATATGATTACTTTTGTGCTTTGAGTGTAGCTTTTGGGAAAAATCACGGCTCCTCGTACACTTGATGGATGGAGAGATTGTCAACAGAGACGCTTTTGGCTATATTTCACATCGGTACGCGGACTCGTTATTGATGGACCTGGCCAAATTGATGGTCAGGGTTCCCTCTGGTGGGGAAAACAGGTTAACTTTCTTAACTGAGCTTAATTGTGTTCAATATCAAACAACATAAAAATACCGAGCTCAGTTATTATTTTTTGCAGGCGAAAACCGACTCTTGTGACCGCCCGACCGTAAGACGTTTAGATTTCTGATTTTTACATTAATGATTAATTATTAGAAAAGATTTCAACTTTACAAAAAAAAAAACTAACATGCGAATATTATAATTCTTTTAGGCCCTACGTTTTAATAACTGTAACGGCCTTCGACTGAGTGGCACAACACATATTAACAGCCCATTTCTTCATATAAGCATTGGTAATTGCAAAGATGTCGATATTGGAAATATTCATATTATAGCACCGAGAGACAGCCCCAATACAGATGGGATCGACGTTAGTGTTTCATCACATATAAATATCCATGATACCAATATTCAAACTGGTATAATAAGAGATCGAAAACCCTAATCTTATTTAATCAATTTTTTTCTAAGATATATAATCTTTAATCGTTTTGATACACTTCAACAGGTGATGATTGTGTGGCTATTAATGGCGGCGTAGTGGATATGAATGTAACCAGGGTGTTCTGTGGACCTGGCCATGGCATTAGGTACTAAATTATGTTGCAACACAATTAATGTTCTACTGGTTTTAGAAAAAATGTAGAAATATTTTTGTAAAAATGAAATATTGTCGCATTGATGTTATTTTACAGTATCGGAAGCCTTGGGGAAAATGGTCGTCAAGACATAGTTGAACAAGTACTCGTACAAAACTGTAATATCACATGAACGACAAATGGATTGCGAATAAAGACAGTACCGGTACATATATATAAATAAGTTGATATATACATACTTTTTTATATATATATATCGTTTAGAGAAACTGTTGGATTTAATTAATTAAATTGTGTTGTTGCACCGTAGGGTGGAACGGGGTACGCAAAGGGGATCACTTTTCAGGACATTAATCTCGTAAATGTTCAAAATCCAATCTTAATTGACCAACATTATTGCAGCAATAGTGACTTAGCAAGGTGCCCGTCAAAGGTAAGCATTGTATTCCATAATAACAATATTCTCACTGTCATGACACATTTATAAATGTCGCTAGAAAAAAAGCAAATATCACTAAAGTTAAAATAAAAAATAGTCACTAAATTAATGTTTCTAAACGAGTGTTGGTAAAGGTACAATAGTCACTAAGTACATATTCTAGACCTTTTGTGACAATTCTTATTAAAAAAATGAGTGAAACCTAACTTTTATGTCTTTTATCAACACTTTTTATAACATGTGGATAAAAATTACTTAGTACTTTTACCTCTTCTTTTGGAAAAGTGTCATTACCATCTAAATATAGTGACTTCTTTGTCTGTCACTAAATGTAACTATCCTTGTAGCGTATAGACATGAAAGACGTAACTATATATATTTATAATTTATATTAACTAACATGTAACGGTTTATTTTATTTAAAAAAGCCCGGGCAAGCAGCAGTAAAAGTGAGCAATGTGAAGTTTATAAATATACACGGGTCTTCAGCAACAAAAAGTGCTATTACTTTTAGTTGCAGCCAAACGTATAACTGTATTGATATCGTAACAAAAGACGTTATACTAACGGGAAATAATGTCGTTGCTATATGTGAAAACACTCGAGGGAATTTCATTAATACTACCCCGAATATTCATTGTAATTAGATTGTAAATTACAGAACATCTTGATCTAATAAAGCTAATTACAAGTATGTGTATCTTCTTAATTCTCAAAGGGGAATATCAAGACCTTTTCCAATCTCTACTCCAATTATTTCAAGTACGCCTTTGTTCAATATCTGGATTAAAAAATGGGTTAAGAATTAAAACAACTTAATTAACGACTTGTAATTAAAATTAAATTTGTACCAATTCGACAATAAAATTGCCAATGAGGCCCATCATGCAAGCTCTGGAGTTCCATATTTCAGCAGTTTTTGTGAATCCAAGAAATGGGGATTGAAATTTTGGTTGTGCTTTTGGCATTTCCACCAATTGAATATGAATAACCCAATCGGCAAATGAAATAACGGAAGCCTACTCGTAATATTTCAGCGAGCACCCCGAGTTCGAGCTCCGCATAAGCGGGCAAACCCAGCCCCCAAAGGGATTTCCAAGGAAAATTCCCAATATGTGCCCGTGTGAGGTGTGAGTAAAATTACACTCATGCAACGCTCCCAAAGGAATTCGAACTGACGACCCGCGGCCCACATGGGTATAAACCCAGTATCTCAGACCAGTTAGGAAAGATGATAGACAATGATAGCCATTGTTGAAAGAATTCTGCTTGCTTACTCTGTTTTTGTTTTTTTTTTTTTTTGGTTGCTATAATATGTGATTGTGTGTGTGTGGACTTTATCTGTTTTTGGTTGGTGAAACCTTATCCGCCATTCATTCACCATTGGTAGGAAAGATCACTAAAAAAAACAAGCTAATGTAACCCACCATCAAATGTTGTATATGCCTAAATTAGCAACTTTTTAACAAGGGTTGCGTTAGGTGGAGTTGCATTAGACATAATGCAACTTTTTTTTTATATCAGAAAATGCAATTCTCTATGAAAAAGTTGTGTATATTATTGAAGTGTAAACTTTTTTTTTAGTAACAACTTTTTGTATCAAAATGCAACCTTTTTTTTGTCTTTAATAACTCATTTTTAGACATATATGCAAGTTTTGTTATATTTTTATTTAAAATGCGACCTTTTATATACACAAATGCAACTTTTCTTAAAGGTGGTGATAAATACGTAACAACTTTTAATGGATACACCACAAATTAAAGGTGGTGATAAATACACCACAACTCTTAAATAAACTCTTTTTTTAATTACAGCGGCCTAGCCCAAACATTTATCAACCTCTAAACCGGTGGTTGTATGATTGTCATTGTATCATGTTAGGACTAAGTTTTGAGGTTAATAATGTAATTAGGCTTAATTAGAGTTAATTAATCAAGTTTAGAGGTGAGGTATAAATACCTTTGTGATGACTTAGAATGTAAGTTTTCCATCACTTTTATTGACTTAACTTTTGAAAGCAATTCCCTCCATCTCATCTCTCTCTCAAGAACACACACACTTTACACACACTTGATTTTTCAATCTTCACCAACTCACCATGAATTAGCCTAATTTCGATCTCATTAGCTCTCTCAATTGGTATCAGAGCACAATCCTTCAAGGAGCAGATCCAATTTCGTGGTGATTCGTTCCAGATCTGAAAATTTGAAGAAAAAGTTTTATTCGTCACTGTGAAAATTAATCAGCGAATTTTTCGATTGGAATAGAAGATTTGATTGAAGATTAATGTTTCTCCAGTGATTCTAATAACAATAGGATCAAATTTCGATCAATTCCATCAACAATTGATCATGATTCAGTGATTTTTGTGAAAAAGTTGAAAAACTCAAAATGTTGTCTGTAATTTGCAAAATTCGATCTGATTTGTTATGGATTGATGAATATTAATGGATTCAATTGTGAGGAAATGAATTTCGAGCAGATTGTGATTGGAATCACCGGATGTCACACCCCGCCAAAAATGAGTTTTACTTCATTTAAAATGTTTTGCGGAAGAACGGAGGTGTAACGTTCATGACAACATAGCAAAAATTAAGTAAACAAACAACCACGCAATAACGAAAAATAAAGGTTTGTTTCACTTTCCAAAAGTAGAAAGTTTCCAAAAATAGCAAGTTTCCTAAAATAGAAATTGTTTGAAATGAAACGATTGTTCGTAAACTTAATGTTTTAATCATGGCTCACGACAATCCCAATGCTCATATCCTCTAAACTCCACTGCACCTAATTACCTGGAAAAACATAAATAGTAAAAGGGTCAACAATAATGTTGAGTGAATCCACAGGGTTAATGTTTATAATAAGAGTAAAGTGATTTGCTACTCAAAATGTTTGTTATGAAAATGATTTATGACTGAAAATGTATAAGGTTCAACACTCATATGATATGAGTAGTAAGTATGAAAATGTTTAGTATAGTTGTAGAATGTATACAACTACTAGTTATGTTTATGAAAAAGTGTTGAACAAAATGTTGTGTTTGACATCGCATGAACTGTTATCCCCAACAGGTAGCTAGTCTATTGAGTTAATATACCAACCCCTAAGTCCACAATCAACACTTCAACTCCAGTATGTTATGTTATTTTATGGATATACACTCCCGGAGATGTCTTGGATAAACCAAGTAATGATCAAACGTTCGTTGGGAGGATGAGTGTCAGCCAATAGTACTATCTGCATATCCATGGTCTAGATCCACTAGTTAATGATTGCTGGTAACCTTAGTCCGGTATAATAATTGTTTGTCATGCCAACACGATAATGAAAATGTAACGATGTTGTTGTACAGTCATAGTAAAACAGTAGCAGTTGTGTTTATGTTTTCCACCCCAAAGTTTATAAAAACAGTAAAAGAGTAAAAGGGGTCTGTGGACTCACCTGGCAAAGCTTAGTAACAAGAGACTTAAGACAGAGGAATCCTCGGGAGACTCCTAGCTTCCTAAATGATTTAACTACTGATTAGACTAAGCTAACACATGCGATACTATATATGATATAAGATATATGATATACGTTAAATGTTATGTTATATGTTTTGTGACATCGAATGAACTTGGATTAATAAAATGAAATGAAATGAAATGCATTGGGTTTTATAAAATGAAATGAAATAGGCTCCAAAATGAAATGACATGAAATGAAATGATTCTCGAAATGAAATGATATGAAATGAAATGGGCTTCGAAATGAAATGAAATGAAATGGGCTTGGGTTAGGCTTATTGGGCCTAGATTGGGCCTATTGGGCCTAATGGGCTTAATGGGTTGGGCCACTTGGGCCTCTTATTGGGCCTAGGTCCACTTAGGTTGGGTCATGAATTGGGCTTGGCCCAATTGGGTTCGGTTTGGTTAGGTATGGGCCAAAGGTTTGGGCTTTGGTCCAAATGGGCTTGGATACTAATGGGCCAACTAAGGTTTGGGCCCGATGGACTAAAGTAGATCGATATGGGCCAAGTACGGGCCTTGGCCCGATTGAGTATTCGGGTTTGGGTTGATCGGTTTGGGTCAAGATCCGGCCTTGACCCGGTTTGACTTATTGGTCAACATTAGTCAAAATTAGTCAACAAAAGTCAACACTTGGGTTCTAGATTTCGGCTAGGGTTTAGGGTATACTATAATTTGGTCAACCAAGTCAACGATGGTCAATCTAGCTATCAAATGGTTAAATAGTCAACCATGAAAGTCAATTAGGGTTAGGGTTTGATGAGGCTCGGCTAGGGTTTGACCTAGGGTTGGCCGAATGGCCAAAACCCTACGGGTTTGTGGCTAGGTTCGGTCTATATCGGCTTGGTTCAAGGTTTAGGGGTCTAGTTAGGGTCTAGAGTTCTAGATCTAAGGTTTTAGCATGCACACGACAAGATCTAGGGTTCTAGGTCACGGATTTAGGTATCAAAACAAACAATAAACATACCCCTAATGTATACGGTCATAAACATGCATACAATCGACATATACATGCAAGCATGCTACGGGTTTAAGGGTAGGGACGTATGCCGAGACCATATGGCCTTGGCCATGGTCTCGGGTTCGAGTTTAGGGACCGAATAAACAAGAAAACAAATGAAATTCATATGGTGAATCGGTATACCTTGCGATCGGATCAAGAAACGAATGAAGATGCTCGAGTGGAGCTTGGGATCGACGAAGATGATGATGATGTTGCTTGCGGCCGGGATCAACAAAGGGTAAATGAATTCGGTAATGGGGTTTAAATAGGGTAAGAGTCTAGGGTTTTATGGTAGAGTTTGAGTAGAAGTACAACTCTTTCAAATGAGATGAGGATAAGATCAAACAAATCAAAAGGAAAAGAGATAGGCATCACCACACTTGGTGGTTCGGCCGTTCAAGGGTCACGAGTAAGGTCTAGGAGGCCGGCCACATTTGATGGTCGGTCTAGACTTGGTGTTGGGTTAGATGGTTCGTACATTCGAGTCACGTTCATTTAAATCGTTACGTTTATTGTTTAACCGGTAAAACTTGTCGTTTTAGAAATGATTTAGCTCAAAGTGTGTCACCATAAGAAAGTAATAATGTTGTGTTGACTAAAATAGTCAAACACTAATGTATGGTGTAAAAATATGTATGTTTGTTGTGTGTTAGGAATGCCAAAAATAGAAATGTCCAAAAATAGAAACTTTTTAAATAAGGAAAGTTCTAGAAATGAAATGAAGTTACATACTAGAAATATCGAGTTGTCACATTCTCCCCTGGTTGAAGAAATTTCGTCCCGAAATTTAAGACGAAGCACGAACAGGAGAGACAACGAGAAAAAGATGAGGATATTTCTTTCGCATCTGGTCCTCACGTTCCCACGTGAATTCAGGACCTCTTTTGGAGTTCCATCTGACTTTGACAATTTTGATCTTGCTTCTTCGCAACTTTTGCTCTTTCCAGTCAGATATTTCAATTGGTTCCTCAGTGAAATGAAGTTTGTCGTCGATGATGATTTCTTCAGTAGGGACGATAAGCGAAGGATCATGAATAAACTTCTTAAGATTAGAAACATGAAATGTGTTGTGAACATTGCTGAGCTCATTAGGAAGACGAAGGCGATAAGCAACAGCACCGATTCTTTCAAGAATCTCAAATGGTCCAACATAACGAGGACTGAGCTTTCCTTTCTTACCAAAACGTACAACACCTTTCCAAGGTGCTACTTTTAGTAAAACATGGTCGCCAACAGCGAACTCTAAAGGCTTTCGACGATTATCAGCATAGCTCTTTTGTCGATCTCTGGCAGCCTTGATGCGATCTTTGATTTTAAAAATCTTGTCAGTCGTTTCTTGTAGAATCTCAGGACCAGTAATCTGACGATCACCAATTTCAATCCAACAAAGTGGCGAACGACACTTTCTTCCATACAAAGATTCGAACGGTGCGGCCTTAATAGTTATATGATAACTATTATTATACGAGAACTCAGCTAACGGAAGATGAGAATCCCAACTTCCACCAAAATCAATAACACATGCTCTAAGCATGTCTTCCAAAGTTTGAATTGTTCTTTCAGTCTGCCCATCTGTTTGGGGATGATAGGCAGTACTCATATCGAGGCGAGTACCGAGAGATTTTTGCAACGATTGCCAAAAACGAGACGTGAAGCGACTATCACGATCCGAGATGATCGCGACTGGCACACCATGCCGAGATACAACTTCCTTTAAATAAATTCTTGTTAACTTCTCCATTTGATCAGTTTCTTTAATAGGAATGAAGTGAGCTGATTTGGTCAATCGATCGACAATTACCCAAATTGTATCATGACCATTAGATGTTCGAGGCAATTTAGTTATAAAATCCATAGAGATTTCTTCCCATTTCCATTCAGGGATCTCTGGTTGTTGTAGAAGACCGGAAGGCTTCTAATTCTCTGCTTTCACTCTAGCACAAGTTAAACATTTGCTGACATAAACTGCGATTTCTCTCTTCATATTTGGCCACCAATATAACTCTTTGACATCTTTATACATCTTGTCGGCACCAGGATGAATAGAATATTTGGATCGGTGAGCTTCATTCAAGATAACATTGCGAACACTTCCAAAATTTGGAACCCATAAACGATCCATGAAATAAAGAGTTCCATCCACCTTTGCTTCCAACTGCTTCTCCATACCACGCAAAGTTTCACTCTTGATGTTCTCTACCTTCAAGGCTTCAATTTGGAATTCATGAACTTGGGAAGATAGATTAGAACGAACGGAGATTGGAAGGGCTCGAACACGACGAGGTTTAGGTTGCTCTTTCCGACTTAAGGCATCAGCTACCACATTAGCCTTACCAGGATGATACTTAATTTCACATTCATAGTCATTCATCAATTCTATCCATCTACGCTGTCTCATATTGAGATCTTTCTGATTGAAGATATGTTGCAAACTCTTGTGGTCGGTAAATATTGTGCACTTGGTACCGTAGAGATAATGTCTCCAAATTTTCAATGCAAATATAACGGCACCCAACTCAAGATCATGGGTTGTATAATTCTTCTCGTGGTTCTTCAGTTGTCGAGAGGCATAGGCGATTACTTTGTCATGTTGCATCAATACACAACCTAGTCCTTGGTGCGAAGCATCACAGTACACCACGAAATTATCGGTTCCTTCAGGGAGAGATAGAATAGGAGCAGAACATAATTTAGATTTTAGAGATTGGAAGGCTGATTCTTGCCTTTCACCCCAGACAAATTTCTCATCCTTATGTGTTAACACCGTCAAATCCTTTGCAATCCTTGAGAAATTTTCTATAAATCTTCTATAGTAACCAGCAAGACCAAGGAATTGTCTCACTTCAGTTGGGGTCTTCAGAGCTTCCCAATTCTTTATAGCTTCTATCTTTGCAGGATCAACGTGAATACCTTCTTCGTTGATAATATGACCCAGAAATTGGACTTCACGCAACCAAAATTCACACTTGGACAACTTGGCGTACAACTTTTCTTTCTTCAACAACTCAAGAATGATTCTTAAGTGCTCTTCATGCTCTTCTCTAGAATGCGAATAGATGAGAATATCATCTATGAAGACGATAACGAATATGTCGAGATACTGTTTGCACACTCTGTTCATGAGATCCATAAACCCAGCAGGTGCATTGGTCAAACCAAATGGCATTACCAAAAATTCATAATGACCATAGCGAGTTCTAAAAGCAGTTTTGGGCACATCTTCATTACGAACTTTTAACTGATGGTAACCAGAACGAAGATCGATTTTGGAATAGAAACTCGATCCTTGGAGTTGATCGAATAGATCATCAATACGGGGAAGAGGATATCGATTCTTAGTTGTTACTTTGTTCAATTCACGATAATCAATGCACATTCTCATTGAACCATCTTTCTTTTTAACAAAAAGGACCGGAGCTCCCCAGGGCGAGAAACTCGGTCGAATGAAACCAAGATCAAGAAGTTCTTGTAATTGCGATGAAAGTTCTTGCATTTCAGACGGTGCAAGACGATAAGGAGAACGCGCGATAGGTGCGGCTCCTGGAATCAGATCAATACGAAATTCAACTTGTCTCTGAGGCGGCAGTCCAGGCAATTCACTAGGAAATACACCAGGAAATTGACGAACAATAGGAATGTCCTCAATCTTACGATCTTTGGACTTTGTGTCAACGACATGAGCAAGAAAGGCTTGGCATCCTTTACGAAGATATTTTTGAGCTTTCATAGAAGTTATGATTTTTATGTTTCTGTTTCTTTGTTCACCTTGAATTATTAATGTTTCTGTTTTGGATAAGGGAATTCGGATTTGTTTGGTGTAACATATAATTTCAGCACGGTTTTTAGACAACCAATCCATCCCTATGACGATATCAAAACTACCTAGTTCTACAGGCACAAGGTCTATATCAAAAATGTGATCATCTAGGTCAAGCTTACAACCTTTAAAAACTTCACTAGACCTAACAACTTTGCCATTTGCTAACTCGATTTCATAATTCACTTCCAAACGATTAGGTTTTAGATTTAAGAAACTTTTAAAGTCGGTCGATACGAAACTCAAGTCGGCTCCCAAGTCAAATAAAATAGAAGCAAAATGATTGTTGACGATAAACGTACCAATGACGGTATCAGGGTTTTCACGAGCTTCTTGAGCATTCATAACAAATGCACGACCACGACCATTTTGACGATCATTGTTGTTGCTGGCATTGCGATTGTTGTTACGATTGTTATTACGATTGCCATTGTTGTTGTTGCCATTCTGGTTATTGTTGTTCTGAAGTCTAGGGCAACGATTACGATAATGGTTAGAATCACCACACTCGTAGCAGACAGGATTCTTAGGAGGATTGTTGGACGAACACTTTCTGAAATTATGACCCCAGCGGTCACACTTGAAGCATTTCTCACACTGACCATCATGATGCCAGTTACATCTGTTACACAAGGGCTTGCTTCCAGCATAAGACTTAGATTCTGAATTAGACCGATTGTTGTTCTGAGTAGAGGCTGCATAATTCTTAGTCTTTTGATATTTGTTCCCTTTGTGATCACGTTTGTTGTCGTAGGAACGCTTTCCATTTTCATTGCTCACATTATCAGTAGATTTGCTAGACACCACTAGCTTGTCTTTGAACGATCCACTTCTCATTGCATCATCAGTCAACCTTGTTGCACGATTCACAGCATCTTCGAATGTTGTCGGTTTAGAAGCAATAACATGAGTACGAATAAGATCATGAAGACCTTGAAGATACTTTTCAATACGCTTGAATTCAGGAGTAACCAAATGAGGAACGAGACGAGAAAGTTCTTGAAACTTAGTTGTGTAGGTAACAATATCAGATCCAACCATGGACAGATTCCATAGTTCCACCTCAACTTTTTGTAGCTCTCTCCTTGGGCAAAACTTTTGAGTTAACTGATCCTTGAATGTATCCCAAGTCATAGCATCAACAGTTGCACGACCTAAGACTTGCACTTGAGAATTCCACCAAGACAACGCTTCCTTGGACAACGTACTAGCAGCAAACTTCGGATAACACTGAAAATGGATTCCACCTTCTCAATCCAGTGGATGATAGCAATAGCACCTTCAGATCCAGAGTAGGTCGGAGGATGACATGACGTAAAGGTCTTATAGGATTGACCTTGACGATGGGGATCTGAAGTTTAAATAAATAAGGAAAGAAAATGAGTAATAAGTTAAAATAAGATAGAAATAATGAATCTTCTTTCATGGAGTCGTATATTATACCATTGTTTCCCACATTAGATGCACCAGCGGCATTTCCTCTTGCAGCGTTCATTTGAGCCATTGCTTCAGCGATACGGCGTTCCACCATTTGTTCGACAGTCTCAGCGTTTCCTCCTCGAGCCATTGATAAATTGCTGATACAAATGATAAGAAATTTAAGAGATGAATAATATAGGAGGACTATAAGGGATATATGTACTTATAATAGGGATCAAAGAGTAGATATACAATAGACGTAAAAGTAGTAGTAGACGTAGATATAAATAGTCGTAATTATAGTAGCAGTAGAGACATATAGAAAATACAATTATAAGAACAATAGAAATTACTAAAATATCACTTTTATTAAACACATTTCTAATACATAATAGTTTTATAAGTAGGGCATATTTGCCAATACTAAAGAACAAAAATACTGAAATAGCTAAACATAAAATCGAATAATAGAAAAACAAATATAGACGATAGGTAGATGACTAATCATCTTCTTCTGGCTCAGAGTCTTCCATAGGCTCTGACTCTTCTTCTGGCTCTTCCTCTGGTTCTGATTCTTCCTCTGGTTCTGATTCTTCCTCTGGTTCTGATTCTTCTTCGGGCTCAGAGTCTTCTTCAGGCTCTGATTCCGATATCACTTCTGGCTCAGGTTCTCGACATCGTGGAGTTCTTGGAACAATATCACGCTTGGGTTTAGCAGGCGAACATAGATAAATGATACCGCCCTCACGCTTACGATAGACAATAGGACGCTGACCACGAGCTGGAGTAGGAGGACCATTAGGAATGATAGGAAAGGGACGTCTTCTTGGGCGACGATGCCACGGGATAACAGGAGGTTGTACCACTGCTGGCACTGGAGCAACATGAACTGGGACTACTGGGATAGCAGCATCACGATCACTATCGGAGTCATATGAGATATCGAGGACACTAGCAGGCGACATTCTACTAAACACAACGCATAAAAGTCTATTAGATTATGAAGTTGTAAGGCTTACTGACATATGCTAGCTATAACACTAAGGCAATACTAACTAAGGCAAATGTTCTAAACTCAGAACAATGGAACTTTAGGATATGAGACTGAGCATGCCATGATTATTTTGATTTTATAAAAGTGTTTGTTTTTCCCAAAAATCTTTTGTAGTTATAGACTAGGCTTGCTAATTCACTATAACTTAAGCTCTGATACCACTCTGTCACACCCCGCCAAAAATGAGTTTTACTTCATTTAAAATGTTTTGCGGAAGAACGGAGGTGTAACGTTCATGACAACATAGCAAAAATTAAGTAAACAAACAACCACGCAATAACGAAAAATAAAGGTTTGTTTCACTTTCCAAAAGTAGAAAGTTTCCAAAAATAGCAAGTTTCCTAAAATAGAAATTGTTTGAAATGAAATGATTGTTCGTAAACTTAATGTTTTAATCATGGCTCACGACAATCCCAATGCTCATATCCTCCAAACTCCACTGCACCTAATTACCTGGAAAAACATAAATAGTAAAAGGGTCAACAATAATGTTGAGTGAATCCACAGGGTTAATGTTTATAATAAGAGTAAAGTGATTTGCTACTCAAAATGTTTGTTATTAAAATGGTTTATGACTGAAAATGTATAAGGTTCAACACTCATATGATATGAGTAGTAAGTATGAAAATGTTTAGTATAGTTGTAGAATGTATACAACTACTAGTTATGTTTATGAAAAAGTGTTGAACAAAATGTTGTGTTTGACATCGCATGAACTGTTATCCCCAACAGGTAGCTAGTCTATTGAGTTAATATACCAACCCCTAAGTCCACAATCAACACTTCAACTCCAGTATGTTATGTTATTTTATGGATATACACTCCCGGAGATGTCTTGGATAAACCAAGTAATGATCAAACGTTCGTTGGGAGGATGAGTGTCAGCCAATAGTACTATCTGCATATCCATGGTCTAGATCCACTAGTTAATGATTGCTGGTAACCTTAGTCCGGTATAATAATTGTTTGTCATGCCAACGCGATAATGAAAATGTAACGATGTTGTTGTACAGTCATAGTAAAACAGTAGCAGTTGTGGACTCACCTGGCAAAGCTTAGTAACAAGAGACTTAAGACAGAGGAATCCTCGGGAGACTCCTAGCTTCCTAAATGATTTAACTACTGATTAGACTAAGCTAACACAGGCGATACTATATACGATATAAGATATATGATATACGTTAAATGTTATGTTATATGTTTTGTGACATCGAATGAACTTGGATTAATAAAATGAAATGAAATGAAATGCATTGGGTTTTATAAAATGAAATGAAATAGGCTCCAAAATGAAATGACATGAAATGAAATGATTCTCGAAATGAAATGATATGAAATGAAATGGGCTTCGAAATGAAATGAAATGGGATTGGGTTAGGCTTATTGGGCCTAGATTGGGCCTATTGGGCCTAATGGGCTTAATGGGTTGGGCCACTTGGGCCTCTTATTGGGCCTAGGTCCACTTAGGTTGGGCCATGAATTGGGCTTGGCCCAATTGGGTTCGGTTTGGTTAGGTATGGGCCAAAGGTTTGGGCTTTGGTCCAAATGGGCTTGGATACTAATGGGCCAACTAAGGTTTGGGCCCGATGGACTAAAGTAGATCGATATGGGCCAAGTACGGGCCTTGGCCCGATTTAGTATTTGGGTTTGGGTTGATCGGTTTGGGTCAAGATCCGGCCTTGACCCGGTTTGACTTATTGGACAACATTAGTCAAAATTAGTCAACAAAAGTCAACACTTGGGTTCTAGATTTCGGCTAGGGTTTAGGGTATACTATAATTTGGTCAACCAAGTCAACGATGGTCAATCTAGCTATCAAATGGTTAAATAGTCAACCATGAAAGTCAATTAGGGTTAGGGTTTGATGAGGCTCGGCTAGGGTTTGACCTAGGGTTGGGCGAATGGCCAAAACCCTACGGGTTTGTGGCTAGGTTCGGTCTATATCGGCTTGGTTCAAGGTTTAGGGGTCTAGTTAGGGTCTAGAGTTCTAGATCTAAGGTTTTAGCATGCACACGACAATATCTAGGGTTCTAGGTCACGGATTTAGGTATCAAAACAAACAATAAACATACCCCTAATGTATACGGTCATAAACATGCATACAATCGACATATACATGCAAGCATGCTACGGGTTTAAGGGTAGGGACGTATGCCGAGACCATATGGCCTTGGCCATGGTCTCGGGTTCGAGTTTAGGGACCGAATAAACAAGAAAACAAATGAAATTCATATGGGGAATCGGTATACCTTGCGATCGGATCAAGAAACGAATGAAGATGCTCGAGTGGAGCTTGGGATCGACGAAGATGATGATGATGTTGCTTGCGGCCGGGATCAACAAAGGGTAAATGAATTCGGTAATGGGGTTTAAATAGGGTAAGAGTCTAGGGTTTTATGGTAGAGTTTGAGTAGAAGTACAACTCTTTCAAATGAGATGAGGATAAGATCAAACAAATCAAAAGGAAAAGAGATAGGCATCACCACACTTGGTGGTTCGGCCGTTCAAGGGTCACGAGTAAGGTCTAGGAGGCCGGCCACATTTGATAGTCGGTCTAGACTTGGTGTTGGGTTAGATGGTTCGTACATTCGAGTCACGTTCATTTAAATCGTTACGTTTATTGTTTAACCGGTAAAACTTGTCGTTTTAGAAATGATTTAGCTCAAAGTGTGTCACCATAAGAAAGTAATAATGTTGTGTTGACTAAAATAGTCAAACACTAATGTATGGTGTAAAAATATGTATGTTTGTTGTGTGTTAGGAATGCCAAAAATAGAAATGTCCAAAAATAGAAACTTTCTAAATAAGGAAAGTTCTAGAAATGAAATGAAGTTACATACTAGAAATATCGAGTTGTCACACCGGATTTGGTCAAGAAATGAGCAAAATCGAATCAAAATAGTGGAGTTTTGAGTTTACCGTTAAAGTGTTCAATCTCAAGAACACTTCACGTGTTCGGCCCGAACTTCACAGGTGTTCGGCTCGGAAGTTCGGCTCGAACGGATCAAAGTCTTCGACTCATAGTTCGGCTCAAGGACTTCGGCTCATCTCAATTGTTCGACTCAAATCTGAAAAATTGTTCGGCTTCATCAATTAATAGTGTTCGGCTTCTTCACTCAATACGATTTTATTCGAACGACTTCATAAAATTTGCAATCAATATATCACGGCAACAATTGAACAACAAAATCGATTCAAACACATAATCGATTACAGCCCAATAATCGATTCAACAAAATCAATCTCAAAATCAACAAAATAATCGATTCAAACAAAATCCATTATGTTCAAAAGAGTTCGGCTCTCAATTCAATTCAATTTCTTGATTCTGAACGACAGATTGAACGATTTCAGCGCTGTTAATCGATCGATTAAATCAATTCCGATTTCAAACTGATTTCAAAGATCAAAGAGTTCGGCTTACGTCTCACCTGCTTCGATTGGCACAATATGTTCGATCTGCTAAAGTGTTCGGCTTCTTGATCTCGTGCTGACAGACTGTGATCCAAGTTTATTTCTGGCCCAACATTAATTTGATTCTAGCCCAACCTTACTTTCGACACAATTCAACTCAAAATTCAATTTTTAGCCCAAGTTCACATTTAAAAACTGATAAAGCCCATTCTCAGTTTATAATCAAAATTTTAAAAGGATTTTTTTCAGCTTTCAAATAACTTCATCAAAATTTTTTTAGCGTTACTCTTATAAATTTAAACTATTTATACAATTTCAATTTTTACATTTTTTTTGTTTTAAAAAAATCTTAAAAGAAAATTTTCACATTTTTAAACACAAGGACTTTTACCCCTAATTGCAATAATATGGATAAAGACCTTGCAGATGCGATAAAGGCTATGTCTTTTATCTCGAACTATAAGAAGGAAGATTACTCAAAGCCTACCAACAATAATCAAATATCTTCATCAACTTTTAAGTCTGCTATATCTGCTACAATCTCAACTGAAAAGCCAACCATCACATCTTTGTGCTACAAAGAAATCAAACGTTCGTGATTCAGAGTATTTTAAACGTAAGATGGTGATGGCTAAACAAACTGAATCTGAACAAGTAGCAAATTTGTGTTGTATGGCAAGAGAGAATGCTGAGGTTTCTGATCGTTTTAATGAAGAAGCCAACAAAGAAATTAAGGTAATTCGTTCTCTCTTATCAAATTCTGATAATTCCATTGGTTCTGATACTTGTTTTGTTAAAACTCAGATCTCTGAAGTTGATTTTTTAAAACATTTAAATACTCAACTTCAAGAACGTGTAAACGATTTGGAAAAACAAAATGAACAAAATGCTCATTTAGGTGATCAAATAGTTCATTATATTAACCAAATTAACTTTTCAAACAAAAGAATTTGGATTTACAAACTTAAGTATCAGAATTGACGGCCAAGCATGATCACAATCATAAACAATACACTAAGACATGGTATGAATATCAAAGTACTAAAAATGCTTTGGAACGTAAAAAACAAGATTTTGACGACGATGAAAAACAGTTTAAATCTTTAAACTCACAAATCAAAGAATTAACTGCAAATCTTCATGAACAACACATCATTTCATCAAATGAAATGCAAAACAAACAAAATATCATATACAAACTTAAGAATGAAACCAATAAATTGAATTCCCATATCAAACATCTTGAGGAAATGAGTGCCAAACTTGGTCACACAAATCATCCACTTAAACTCAACCAAGAAGTTTCTGAAAATAAAGCATTACTCTTGAAGATTGAAACTCTAACAAAAGTTTCTGAAACAAAGCAACTTCAGATTGCTGAATTAACAAAGAAACTTCATGACACAAATATTGTTAATATTTTGAACATCGAAAAATATGCTTCTGTTTGTGCTGAAAATTGTATTTTAACTGATAAAATCAAACAACTTGAATGTAATTTTGAATCTGATTTACAATAACAAATCAATATTTTTAATATTGAGAAAACAAAATTGTTAGATAAAATTACATCTCTTGAAACAGATATTTCTTTGTCTCAAAATAAAAACGAAGGTTTGAAAATTAAGCTAGAAGAAAGTTTTAAATCTAAAATCTTTGATAAAAGAAAACAAGCAGTACAAGTTCCGATTAAGATTTACACCGGTGAATCTTCAAAATCTGTTAACAAAAGGATCTCACAATTCACAACTTATTCACTTCAAAAGAGTAAGAAGTTGTTTGTGAAATCACCATCTTCGGAAACTTGTAAGACTAAACCAAAAGCCGTTTTGAAACATTCTACACCTTAAAAGAAAATCTTTTCCAAAACTAAATCTTTAAGATACTCAAGAAAAGATTTACTTTCCTTAGCACCTAAAACAACTTTTACTCAAGTGCCAAAAACAACTCCTAAAACTCCAACGATCTTCAAAGAAATATAAGTCCGTCTATGTCGATTCAGTTGCAGTTATTCGCCTTTCTTGTGAGCCAGAGAATCCTAAAACTCCAAAATCTCAAATAATTCCTCGGAAATTATTTGAAAGTGAAACATCAAGTTTCAGTTTTTCTTGGAATTCCAAATCTATAAATCAAATTGATACAACTTTTCAATGGTTTCACTCAACCACTAACACCGTCGGCCCCAAAACAAAATGGGTACCAAAAGTTGGTTGATGTGTTTGTAGGAGGATGACTTATACACAATTCAGTGTATAACTCGAGCTACAACAGAAGGCTCTTACACACTTAAGTGTATGACCCGAGGTTCAAAGAAATGGCTTTTAAGTACATCAGCTTGAAACCCGCTCATAACTATAAAATCACATATCTGTAAAAACTCTTTCCCATCCCTCTACTGTGATAAATGTTATAACTTTGATCTATAAAATTTTCTCTATCTTTATTTTGTTGAGGGGAGAAATAATAATTCTAGGGGGAGAATTAGTATTTCAAGGGAGAGAAACTTTGAAAATTAAAACTGAAATACCCGATTGAATAACTAAACAACAAATCTTTCAAAAGACAATACCTTCCCATGGTTTGCCAAAACTGTCCTTACCTTCCAAGGGAAATACTTTTTAGCCAATTGGTAAATGTGAGGGTATAAGTCTAGGGTATAGATTTAGGTGAGTGCAAAGTGATGTGAAAACATTATAATAACAAGAACACACACTTTTGAGTGCATCCAAACCGCCAACAAACCAGGCAAATGTGATCTTTCATGTCTTGAATGTTTCACTAGACTTAACTGGCCCAGTAAAGCATCTGCACTCCACTACCAACCACTCAGATTCCTCTCAATAGGAATTTGTTTCATTTAATTAGGGGACGTAGCACATAATCTATTGTTTGGAGTATATTGGTATTGAAATCATTAACCTCCTGCACTGGGTTACGTCTTTATTCAATGCATTATGTGTCTAGATCTCACCGTCAAATATTTCCAATTTAGGACACATACACTATTGAAAATGAATCTCTGTAAATTCATCGGAACACTCATAGTGGCATCACAATCTGGTGCTTCACGAGGATTGAGTGGAAATCTTGCTAGAGCTAAAATTGCGCCAACTCTAAACGCAGGTCACACATTTGAATCAACGGTTGTGCAAACGACTACCGATTCGTACGGTGTGTTAACGGTTACTCTATGTGAGTCCGGTATTACCTAATTTGTTCAAGTTGCCGTGCTTAAACTTTTCTATCAAAAAGGCAACAACTTATGCCAGAAACACATACATTTCCTGTTAGGTCACAACAACCTTGGTTTATTATGTTAATTGATGGATTATTATACTTAATGAAATATTAAAGTGATAACACAAGAATATAGTCAATGTATAAATCCACTAAGTGTGGCTTGTTGCGGAATAACAAGGCCACTGATCAATTACAAAGTATGTGAATGTAAGTTCGTGAATTGGTAAGTACTCCTTTGCAAGATGATCTCTATTTATAATGGTATAGAGATCTTACATAATAGGCAAAGGAGTAACAGAAGGACTAAACTAAGGAAATGGCTAAGATCAAGGGATTTGATCTTAGTCAGTTACAATACTGACTGTAACTCAGTCCTTCTACTCAGTATTGAATTTCCAATACTGAGTGCTGATACTGAGTGGCCAATACTGGCCAAACTTAGTATCACTCCTAAACTTAGATATTTTATTCTATTGTTTAAACTAAGTTAGTGTAGGTTGTTTTGTTATCTAAAGATCCCAAAGGGGTAAGGCTTTTTTCCTTAACAATTTCCCCCTATCTAATGATAACAAAACAATTACAAAGAGATTTCAAAAATAAATAAATATAGGCTGCAAAGTCTTCTTCTTCATCTTTTGTTGATTGACTCAAACTCATAGAAGACTTCTTTCTTCACATGGATGAACTCTTCTCTCTTCTTCAGTTCATCTTGCCTGTTGTTCAGTACAGCAACAATCTTCTTTCTAAACCAAGAATCCTCCTTCTTGGTTATCATCCATTTCAATCCCACCAGATGACTAATAGGGGCCTTTGGCAGATCTGCTTTAGTAATAAAGCATTCCCTATCTTCTGAGTCAGTGTACATATATCCAGAGGTTGGATATATGGTGCTCTTTTGATCCTGAAAGATTATGTTAGGGGGAACAGAGTATGAGTTAAAGATCCTGAAAGTGTTAAGGCACTCAGGTTTGTTGTTCTTTACAACCTCAGTCATTACACTGAGTGCCCTATAGTCTGCTTGATATAAAATTCCTTGTTCAAAGCATACAGCAGAGACAGCCCAGATTTCATCCATCCTTACTTGGGCTTCTGAGGATCTTGATGGTAATTCTTTGATTAATCTGGCAATCTTCACCCAGTCTTGGAATCCCATATTCTGAATGTCATGAAGAAAGATCTTCATAGGAGGACTGATTGGTCCAGTGCAGAATGCAACAATGGACTTGTCAACTGTTTTGACTTTTATTTTGTTGACATAAAGGTTTAGCCAGTTTATCTCCTTTACATTTGGGAATACCCTATTCCTCAGCATACTCATTCTGGTTTCCCTATACCTTGTTCTTTGAGCAACAATGTTCCAGTATTGTTCAAGCAGTTCATCTCATGTTCTTCTTACAATATGTGATTTCCTTGGAACATCTGCATCACACTCAGTGTCAAGATCTTCATCCTTAACATGGAAGAATCTCTGAGCCTCAATCTCATCCTCAGCATCACTCTTTTCCTCAGAGGAGCTAGATCTTGTTCTTCACTTGATTCTGAGGACATAACCACATTTGACATTCTTCTGGTTATTGGTCTTTTAGGAACTCTAGAAGGTCCTTCAGCTGGAGGAGAGATTGGTCTTCTTGGGGGCACTTCATCATCTGAGGATGATGATGAAGAGCTTTCTTTATGTGCCACATCCAGTGCAAAGTTTAAAAAGTTTTGAGATGGCACTGGATGTTCTTCATCATCATCAGCAATAGGCCAAACAAAAGGACTATATACAATAATCTGCAAGTTGTTTGGGACTTGAGCAGAAGGCTCAGTATTAACTTGTTGTGGTTGGTCAGTATCAGTCTCCCCCTGAGCAGATGGCTCAGATAACTCTTCAAGTAATTCCAGGACTGACCTTCCTCTTTGACTTCTTCTTTCATACTGAAACCTCAGTGGTTCAGTATGAGGAGTTTGCTGATGTGGTTGTTGTTGTTGTTGTTGTTGCTGTTCAGGTTTATCAACCTCTTCTTTTCTCCCCCTGAGCAGATGGCTCAGGTTTATCAACCTCTTCTTCTCTTTGTCTCTTCTCCCCCTTATTGTTATCATTTGGCGGTTATGTTGTTCCTCGCAAACTTGGGCACTTCGTCGTTCCGAAACTGAGTTGCAGGAGCAGCCTCCGGTGCGAAGAATCTGTAATTTTCCATCTACGATTTTGATTAAGTAATTTGCTTGCAAGGAGAAAGTAAAATCGTTAATCGCAGAGAGAATTGAGTAGGGGTGTCAAATTTGTACCGAATAAAACCAGCCAACATGCTACCAACCATACCAAGAATAGTTGGTAGCCAATATGTTGGTAGACAACATGTTTGGTTGGTAGTACCGTACCAATTGTGTAATCATGGTACGGTAATGGTACAAAATTTTTAAATACCATGGTATACCGTACCAACCAAGATATATATATTATTTGATTTTTAGTTTAATATATTATACCAAACTAGCAACCTATTTGCCCAAGATTCCAATTAAATATTATAGTATACGATATTTTATTTAAATTATAGATGTGCCCAAAAAAATATCTCTGAAACTAATATATAATATAATAACACATACTTATTTTATCATTAAAACTAAAAATATCTTTGAAAATATAATATTTTATCTCTACATTTACACAAATCAATGATTCAGTTACGACAAAGATATCTACATCTTTTATTACTTTATCGTACTAGATTATGTCTATATAGCACATAACATATTATATCATTTTGCTTATTTTGTTTCTATGTTCGGAACACTCGTTAATATGTTTAACTGATCGATAATGATAAAATATCATTGTTCTTTTGCTATTAATTTTTTTAATTTCATATGAGTTAGTGATGTTGGTATATACCATTACCAATTTGTACCAACCAAGATTGTTGGTAGCCAAACAAATTGGTACCAAGTAAACTTGGTATGGTAATGGTAGCTAAATCAGTGTACCAATTATAGTTGGTACGGTACACGGTATGAAGAAAATATACGTGGTACCGTACCATGTTCACCCCTAGAATTGAGAGAGAAAATATGAAATAACTGTTAGAAAATTTGAAAGAAAGAAAAGAAACTGTTATTTATATTTAATTAGAGATAATTACGGTATTGGGAAGTAAAACCGGCTGATTTGACAGCCTTATCCTGTTCCAACGGTAACTTTCTTATTAAGAAAGGTTACCGTTGGGGAATATGAGGATTAAAAGTCAGTTTTACCACTGTAGGACTCCAATACCGAGTTAAAAAAAATTAAATAAAAAAAATTAAAAATCATAAAAACATTTAATTTAATCTATAAATTAATAAAAAAATTAAAATTTATAACATTTGAGAAATCAGACGAGTGATACTGAGCGGGTCAGTATTGAAACCAATACTGAGAGGTCAGTATCAGAAAATGTTAAGTAAAATTAAGGATTCAACATACCCAATTGTCCTAGTAAATACATAAACCTTTCCTCAGAGAGAGGTTTAGTAAATACATAGGCCAATTGATCATCTGTAGGAACAAAATCTACCTCAACCTTACCCTTTTCCACATTATCTCGAATAAAGTGGTGTCTGATATCAATGTGCTTTGTTCGTGAGTGATGGACTGGGTTTTCAGTGATAGCAATAGCACTCTTGTTATCACAATGAATAGGAGTTTTCGGGAAATTGAACCCATAGTACATTAGTTGATACTGCATCCATAAGAGTTGAGCACAACAACTTCCTGCAACAACATATTCTGCTTCTGTAGTGGAATTTGCTACTGAATTTTGCTTCTTGGATGACCAACCAACTAGTCTGCCACCGAGGAACTGACATCCTTCACTTGTACTCTTCCTGTCCAACCTACAACCTGCAAAATCTGCATCTGTATACCCTTGAAGGTCAAAGTTTGAATCTTTGGGATACCAAAGACCCATGTTAGGAGTACCTGAAAGATATCTAAAAATGCGCTTAACTGCTTTCATATGTGATTCTTTAGGATCAGCCTGATACCGAGCACACAAACAAGTTGCAAACATGATATCAGGCCTGCTAGCTGTTAATTAAAGTAAAGAACCAATCATACCTCGGTATGTGGATTGACATACTGGTTTACCAGTTTCATCTTTACTTATTTTATCCTGAGTACCCATAGGAGTGTGCATGGAAGATAAATTTTCAAATTTATATTTCTTGAGCATGTCATGCACATACTTACTTTGATTAATAAAAGTGCCATCGGGCTTTTGATCAACTTGTAAACCAAGAAAGTAAGTAAGTTCACCCATCATACTCATCTGATACTGAGATGACATTATCTTTGCAAACCAGTCACACATTGACTTGTCAGTGGAGCCAAAGATAATGTCATCTACATATATCTGAATAAGTAATATGACAGAACCTTTCCTTTTTGAAATAAAAGTTTTGTCAATTTTACCTCTTATAAATTTATTTTCAATTAAGTACTCAGACAGGGTATCATACCAGTCTCTGGGAGCTTGTTTGAGCCCATACAAAGCTTTATCAAGCTTGAAAACATGATTTGGAAATTTAGGATCAACAAAACCTGGTGGTTGTTTAACATAAACCTCCTCTTGTAGTTTTCCATTGAGGAAGGCACTCTTGACATCCATCTGATAGACTTTGAAGTTCTTAAAACCTGCATATGCAAGATACAGCCTAATAGCTTCAATTTTTGCAACTGGTGCAAAAGTTTCATCATAGTCAATGCCTTCTTCTTGCCTGTAACCATGAGCAACCAATATAGCTTTGTTTCTAATGACAACGCCATCCTTGTCCATTTTGTTTTTGAACACCCACTTAGTACCAATGATAGTTTTGCCAGCAGGGAGTGGTACTAAGTTCCAAACTTTGTTTCTTTCAAATTCTGTCAATTCTTCTTGCATAGCTTCTACCCAGTCTTCATCTAATAAAGCTTCATCAGCTTTCTTTGGTTCCATGGTAGATAAGAAGCTTGAGAAGAAGCAAAAATTTGCAGTTGCTTGGGGTTCAAACTCTAACTTTCTTCTTGTTTGGACACCTTGTTCAATTGGACCAATAATATTAGAATGTGGATGATCTCTGTGTTCCCTTAGATTGTTTCCTAAGGGAGCATTTGAAACAGGGTCAACAATTTCTTGTTTTACTGATGTGTTATCTGTCTGATACTGAGTTGAATTTTGGTCAGTATCAGATAATTCTGGTTGCTGTTCTTCTTGATTTTGTGAATCTGAGGTAGATTCTTGAAAGGTACTAGAAGATTCACCTTCTTCATAGGTGGAATTGTTCAGATCAAGTATTGGGAACTCAGTATTGGGGTTCTCAGTTATGGGAACCTCAGAATTTGATATATTAGAGTTAGACTGAGTTATCTCTTGATCAGTGTCACTCATACCATGATCAACATAGTATGAGTGAGACTTGGGCTGTTCAGCAATTGAGTTTTCCGGATTGCATAGATTTTCTATGCCACTGATGTCTTCAGTTGCTGAGGTAGAAAGCCCATTCTGATCTTCATCAAACATGACATGAATGGATTCTACAATCATCTTAGTTGAGATGATATACACTCTGAAAGCTTTAGAATGTGGAGAGTAGCTCATGAACACACCTTCATTTGCTTTGGGAGCAAATTTGTTTAGATTTTGTTTAGTACTGAGTACAAAACACTTGTCCCAAAGATGTGGAAGTATTCCACATTAGGAACCTTGCCATTGTATAACTCATAAGGAGTCTTTAGATGTCTCTGGACGATTGTAGCTCTGTTCTGAGTAAAATTGGCACAGTTGACAGCTTCTGCTCAGAAATTCAGTGCCAGTCCAGAATGGCATAACAAAGTTCTTGCAGCTTCAATTAATGTTCTATTCATTCTTTCTACAACACCATTTTGTTGTGGTGTGTAGGCTGCAGAGAAGTTTTGTACAATTCATTTTTCTTTACAGAAATTTGCTAATACTGAGTTCTTAAACTCAGTACCATGGTCACTTCTAAGTTGCTTGACCTTGTTGCCTTTCTGAAGTTCTTCTCTTTTGATAAAGGCAATGATTTCTGTTGTTGCATCTGACTTAGTCTTGAGAAATATGTCCCAAGTATATCTTGAGAATTCATCTACTAAGACTAAAGTATAGATCTTTTTGGCCAATGATGGTGTGCTGATGGGGCCAAAAAGATCCATATGTATCATTGTAAGAGGTTCATTAATAGAGTGATTGACCTTTGATTTGAATGAACTCTTCTTCTGCTTGCCCATTTCACATGCTGAGCATAACTTATCTTTTGAATAAGTAATAGTGGGCAACCCTCTCACCAGTTTCTTCATACTGAGCTCATTTATGTTTCTGAAGTTTATGTGAGAAAGTTTCTTGTGCCATAACCAATGAAGTTCTGGCTTGACTTTAGACAGCAGGAAAACTCTAATAGTAGGGTCTATTTCAGATAGGTTGACTACATAGACGTCTTTTTCTATTCTAGCAATGAGTACAGGTTGCCCTTTATCATTGTAGATGATTCCTGCAACCTTTCTGAAACGAGCTTCATTGTCATCATCACACATCTGACTGATACTGAGCAGATTGTGTTTAAGTCCCTCTACATATGCGACTCTTTTAAAAGTTATGTTGCCTGCTTTGATTACTCCATACCCTCTTGTTTTTCCAATTGAATCATCTCCAAACTTGACAGAAGTACCCTTCTCTGGTGTATAATTTAGAAGGTACTCCATACTGCCAATCATGTGTCTTGAGCAGCCACTATCTATGTACCATTTTCTGTCACCCTTGTACAACTGAGTGGAATCCCAATCAGTATAAACACTCATCCTCTCAGCTTCTTTGATGTCCTTTTCAAAGTAACTTTTCAAATCATCTTCAGTGAAAGCCATAAAGGCTTTGTTTTTCAACCTCTCCCTCATCATCACTGAGCTCTTCATCCATCCAAGCTTCAGAGTAAAGAGCATGAAGAGGTGCTCCATTCCCTGTTGCATTCTTGCCCTTGCTCCAGTTCTTTAGCTTGACATACTTGTCTCTATACCGTTTAGCTCGGTATGCAATCTTCTCATTCTGATCAGTTTTAGTTGACTTAGTATGACAATTAGCAGCAATGTGCCCAGGCTTTCCACACCTATAGCAAAGACCTGATCTTGGGTCTGTATTGGAAGAGCTAACACCAAGCCTCTTCTTTTTCAACTGATCCAGCTTCATAGACATGAGAGCCATTTGGGTTTCAAGTTCTTCTGCCTCAGCATCAGCAAGATCAACTTCTGGTTCTTCAGGCTCAGTTACAGTATATGCATGTTGCACAACTAGAGCCATGCCAGTGGAAGACTTGTCAGTTTTCTTCCAGTTGATCAGTCTTGCAGCATTATTCTCCTCATGATTCAACATTAAACCATACAAAGTTTGAAGAGTGTATGACTCAATGTTGTTAGCAGCATTGACATAATTGGTCATGTCAAGAAATTGTTGAGGAAGACTATCCAAGAATTTTTGAACAAGCTCTCCTTCCTCCTTCACAATACCTACACTGATTAAATCATGGATAACAGTATTGAACCTGTTATAGAGAGTAGTGATGTCTTCATTTGGACTTGAGAAGAAGTTTTCATACTTCCTTCTCATGTTGCTCTTCCTCTGCAACTTCACCTTTGGTGTGCCTTCATAAGTGACTGATAGACTATCTCACATAGCCTTTGTTGTTGGCAATTTCATAATTGCATTAAGTATTTCTTTGTTAACAGCATTACCAATCACTCCTTTAGCTCTGGAGTCTAGACTGAATAACTGACGGTCAGTATCAGTCCAGGTGTGTTTTAGTTTAGGAATTGTTCTTATGCTCTCAGAACATCATCAGTAGCAGCAATGGGTTCCACGGTTTGTGGAATGATAGGACCATCATTAAGCACAATGAGCATCTCATGGTGAATAGATTCAAGATACCACTGAGATTTAAGCTTCCATTGATGAAAATCCTTTCCATCAAAGATGGGCACTCCCTTACCAGACATAACAGTGCTATGATTGTAGACATTTTGGATTTTTGAATGTTTGAGGGATAAGTATAGGGAATGGCTGCCAGGGTAATAGATCGACTAAATAAGGATTAATTTAGCCTGCTCTGATACCAGTTGTTAGGTCACAACAACCCGGGTTTATTATGTTAATTGATAGATTATTATACTTAATGAAATATTAAAGTGATAACATAAGAATATAGTCAATGTATAAATCCACTAAGTGTGGCTTGTTGCGGAATAACAAGGCCACTGATCAATTACAAAGTATGTGAATGTATGTTCGTGAATTGGTAAGTACTCCTTTGCAAGATGATCTCTATTTATAATGGTATAGAGATCTTACATATCAGGCAAAGGAGTAACCGAAGGACTAAACTAAGGAAATGGCGAAGATCAAGGGATTTGATCTTAGTCAGTTACAATACTGAGTGTAACTCAGTCCTTCTACCCAGTATTGAATTTCCAATACTGAGTGTTGATACTGAGTGGCCAATACTGGCCAACCTCAGTATCACTCCTAAACTTAGCTATTTTATTCTACTGTTTAAACTAAGTTAGTCTAGGTTGTTTTGTTATCATAAGATCCCACAGGGGTAAGGCTTTTTGCCTTAACATTTCTGATGAAAAATCCATGTGATTCATTCTTACAACGAAACATCATAAATGCTGATCAATTACACCTGAGTGTTATAGTTCACTCTCAAATAACTCCTATGATCTGCTATAACCAGCATGATCTTCCCCAGGAGCCACCTACAATATAGGACATACTGTGAGGGTCCATAGATCTAGGTGAGCAGAATCAAGTATCACGGGATCTTGATTGGGGTGCGCAGAGGTAAATTTGAGAGGGGGAATGTACTTTGGGGTGCAATTCAGCTAAACACATGGTAAAATGAAATGAGGGAGTAGTTGAAAATTGAAAAAGTAAGCTTGAGTGAGGAGGGTGTGACAGGGTTAAAGAAAACGAAAAAACCCTTACCAAACCGATAGAAAGCCGGGTTGCCACGTCTCTATCAGATTGCATATGTTGCTCTCTGATATTGCAAAAGACGTCATGGACCCAGTGATGCAATGCACAAACCCCCCCCCCAGCCACTCAAGTATTTCTTAACAAGTACTTGTTTCATTTTCACGGAGATAAGCTCATATGCTATCGACATCTCACTTGGAGATTGTTGATATTGAACAAGAGGACAAGCCTCTCCAGTCCTCGCCTTCGTTTGTCCACAAATTGAGTCTAGAACCGAAATAAACACTTTTAAGACACAGGCAAAATACCAAGCATATCTTTGTGATATAGCCGGAACATTCATAGTGATACCAAAATTATTGGTATTCCATGATGATTGAATGTAAATCCTACCAGTGCTAACATCAAAGCCAACACTGAACGTAGGTCACACATTTTATGTAACTGTTGTGTTAAAGGGCAATCTATGTGATCCCGATTTACCCTGTTCGATTACAGTGTACATATCTGATGACTGTACTCCAACGTTATCAACAACAGTCGGGATATCAGATGATAAACACGAGACTGTTCTTTTATGTCATCCACAACGATCATTGAGATTAAACGATAAAAGATTTGATCGTATTTCTTCATAATCAACAACGATCTGGTTTATCGGATAAAATGTGTTATATATTGATTCACTCAAAATATGAATATATCATTATTCAACACATTTTTATCAATGGGCTTCAAAGATTCTTCCTACTTCCAACCAGGAGAGCTTAATATCTTACATGATGATTCAGATAAATCTTATTCATCATGAGGGGGAGAATATATTAGCTCAGTTTACTCCGCATTAAAAAGACACATGCACCGATTAAGGGGGAGTAAACAAGAAACCGAAGATCACTTAAGAAATAATTGTTTGTTTGAGGGGGAGCGTAAACTTCAACAACATTTTACCCTAACAACAATTATCAATGATCACAAATCGACAAAGCCACAAATTCAAGAAAAGACTTCCGCTACAAACAACTCTATCTATGGGTCTACATTTCGTCGATTTACATGAAGTAATTTGTGAAGAAAAAGAAACCGATTCATCTAAAGAAATTTCTCACAACTTCTCAAACCATTTCAACCCAAAACATCCATTTTAATCCGAAATTTTATCGTATAAATCATTCTTTCCAAATTACATAACAATCACATACATACAAAAGCTTAACCGTTCTAATCTTTCTTTCCAAACAAAATACAAATCATCCACATCAAATCAAATCAAATCCTAAAATGTACATATCATTCTTTCCTGCATACAAAACATTCACATTCCAACTCAAAATTTTAACCGATACAAATCATTTTTACCAAAACAAACACACACATCCAAAACTTTAACTTTCAAATCATTCTTTTCATCATTCAAAAACATCATTATCCTATCCTCACAAAAACCTCTACCACAAAATCCAAAACAAAATCTCCAATATCTGAAAATCCCATACTAATTCCGTACCAAACTGATATTCCATTTCCAGAACCTTCAAATCTTTTGTAAATCAGTTTTTAGGTCTTCCTTACTCAAACAGATTCAACGAAAAATGTAACACCCCGAGACCCGGTATGATATTTTAATAATATCTGTAAGTATTATTTATTATTTTTCTATTTTATAGGATTTTATTAGAATTATTTGTATTTTTAGCCACGGCGTTAAAAATTAGCAAATACTGAGATAGATGTATATTAGAATGATTTTTATATATCTATGTTCTCTTTTGAACAAGGGTTCCAACGGTATTTTCAGTTTAAAAACAGAGGTCGTTTAGGGTTCCGAATTATACATCGAAATTTCAGTATTATACCGATAAAAACGAAATTAGATCAGCTCGAGCTTTCTCCTGAGGCTGACCATGTTTTATTATTTGGGGCTGAATCAGATTTTTTTGTCCTATATTAATTTCAGCCCGTGCAGTTAGTGGCTGAGCAACGTTAGCTATTGGAGACAATACCAGGACTCCTTGGACACGGGTAGGTCGAGGAGCACTGGTATTGTACCAAGTAGCTTAGGGCTATCGGTAAACTGTTGGAGTTGTGAGTTGGGCCGAACCGCCGTTCCTCTGGTTATTTGCTAATTAAAGGGTGTTATTTGTAGAGAGTGTTATCTTAAATTGTTGTGGTTGTGCAATTTAATGTTTATAATTTCATTCACTTAGAGTTATGCTAATCCCTCTCTTGTTGACTCTTTACAGGTTTGACTGGGTGAACCTTAGAGTCGGGTTTTGAAGGAAAGTTTTGTCAACTACTCTGATATTCTGGAAAAATGGTCAAGCCTTGGATTTAGTAACACCGGATGTTTTTTTTAAAATAGTTTATCTTGGTTTGTAAATTATTAATGGTTGGTAAGTCTTTTGATAAACTGTATTAGTTAGGATTGCTTCCGTTAGGTTAAAGTGTTTTTTTTTAATGGCTTGAATTTTTGGGGTGTTATAAAAAATATATTTTCTTTAAGTATCTAAAACTACCAAATTTCTGCAATGGTATGTTTTTGAAAGTCAGAAAACATTTTCTTACCAAAGACACAGATCTTAATTGCTTCTCAGGTAGCTCAGATGTAAACATTGTTTAGTTCAACAGTTTGAAGCACATCTGAGAGTTTATCAAAATCATTACGTATCATGAGAAGAATTTGAAGACGGAAGACAGGGATGAGGTGCTAAAGCTCAAAAGGGGGAGATTGTTAGGAATAAGTTTTGAGCTTAATAATGTAATTAGGCTTAATTAGAGTTAATTAATCAAGTTTAGAGCTGAGGTATAAATACCTTTGTGATGACTTAGAATGTAAGTTTTCCATCACTTTTATTGAATTAACTTTTGAAAGCAATTCCCTCCATCTCATCTCTCTCTCAAGAACACACACACTTGCTTCTTCAATCTTCACCGAATCACCATGAATTAGCCTAATTTTAATCTCATTAGCTCTCTCATATCATTAGTAGGCTTATTATCAATGAGATTAATAGATATGACAAATTAAAAAATACTGAAAAACAAAAATGAAATTTTCAAATTATGAACTGATTAAACATATAATTCTATTGTTTTTTTAGGTGTTTCTATGATCCTTATTAGTTTTTGAAGTAACTTGAAATAATAATTAGGTTGAAAAACATATGTTTGACTGTTTATCATTTTGACATTGTTGCTAACTCTGTATTTCGTCATCTTACGTAGAATGAAAGCACAAACTCATACAAAGCTTAAACACGTGCTTGCAATTGCATAGGTCACTTTATGTAAATGATTATTGTTGGGACCGGATTCCGCAGCTTGTTCGAGCAGGAAGGTTCCAACGTTGATTCTGCAATCAAGAGACAACTCTAGTCAAAGGTTCCCAGGGTTGATCCCCGTGAGAACACTCCGACGCTCAAATTAGTGTTTATACGAATCGAAAGGTTAAATGCGAGATGAAATCAATTGAAAGTATTAGGTGAGTGTATTAAATGCGATGTGTATTCGATACCTGGAAGGATGCTTACGTTCATGTTTTAAAGTCGATCTCGTTTGAGCGGGAAAAGGAGAGTTTCATCCTTTGGTCCGGATCCCCGTGAGTCTTCCAGATAAAGGAGTACCAATGCTCCCAGAGGTCCGTTGGGTAATAGCTTAAGCTTTCGTCTTAGCCGTCTTGGGGTCAAATCTGTAATAAATGCGCACGTGCTTTATTCCGGAAAAACTGCCTAACACGCTTCCTATCGTTGGAACTCGAGGATCGATCCTCCACCCTATTTTGTCGTTATCCTTCCTTCCGTTCGTTCGTCATTGCGAACCATCCGGACGGAATATTGGTACATACCATACGTCATTAAGTCCCTCAAGTTAAAAATAAATAACTCGAATTTTTAGTTTTAAGTTTATCTTCTTTCCGACCGTTTGTCACTTCCGTCTTGTCACACTTTGTGCCCAAGTTACCGTTGCCCCTTTTCCGACTGTTGGGTAACATCCCTTGGGTCTCTTCGACTTCTCTTTTATATATATATTCCACCCGACTCTTTGTATTTTTCACTTCTTTGCACGATCTCTTCTCTCTATCTCCCCTTTTTTTCTTTCTTTGAAATCATCGATTCATCATGAGGAAAGACAAAATCCCTAAAGAGAAGTCGGACAAACCTTCACGGGAGCGGCGGACTGCGCTTAATACTTACACCGGTCTCACCGATGAGGACTTACCAAAAATTATTGAAGAATATCATATTGATGAATGTATTCAGATTCATCTTCCCGGGGAGTCAGACACCATACGATCTGCTCCGGAAGGGTTCGAGCCTGTTTACGTTCAGTATTTGTTAGGAGGCCTCCGTTTCCCGATTGATACTTTCATTTTGTCTCTGCTTTGGGATCTAAAACTTCATCTGATTCAACTTGCCCCTAATTCCTTCAGGAAAATCATCGCGTTCGTTATGCAGAGTAGGGCTTTGGGCATACCTTTATCGACTAAACTCTTTCGTTGTTTTTACGTTGTGACAGGTCGTGGTGACTGGGCTGTTTTTACACTTCGTGCGTGGCAGAGCAATCACATTGTTGGTTTAAGAGATTCCATCCATGATTGGAAGTATGGATTCTTCTTCGTCGATCGAACGACTTTTCGCGACGTGATTCTTCCCTGGGGCACAATTACCGGACGAACATCGGAATCTGCCCCTGAGTTAACCCCTGAAGAGAATGGTTATATGAGACGGATGTCCTCCGTAGGTATAGATTGTGAAGATCCTGATGAGGTCTTCCTAGCCATGGCGGATCTGAGACCTTTTTATTTCTCTAGAGGGATTCGTCCTGTCTGGCTAGTTGATGATCAAGCTGTTTTGTTGTTGCATCGTCTTCAAATGTCAAAAGATGACCCTCCAAAGGGCTCGATATCAGTTACTGATGGATCGATTATTCCGTTTCTTCCTCCCCCAGAAGATGTAACGAGTTCTGAGGGCACTCCGGAAGCCATGCCCGAGAGTCGTCCTGAGATCCTAAATCTTGATCCTCCAGAGTTCAGTGCTGAAGCTACCATGGTTCATGATTCACAGCAAGAGTCTTCTAAACCCCGCAAGGTTCGATCGGTTCACAATCTTACTCTTTTGGAGAAGGAAAAAACTGTTCGTCAAAAGAGAATTCGAGAAAGGACCCCTTCCTCTACGGCTAAGAAGGCAAAGAGTGGAGATGTTGGTAAGTTTGTTTCTTACATTCCTTGTCACCATTATCTTGTCTTTTACTAACGTATTGCTCTCTATAGGTTTGTCTAATTGCGTTGTTGTTTCCGATGTTTCTGCTGCTGCCGTACCGCCGTTTGTACCTCAAGCAACTGTTAGTATTAAAGCATCTTCGTTGGTTGTTTCTACTCCTTCGGTTGTTAGTGCCGCTATGTCGTTGTTTCCTTCCAACATACCCCTTCCGCCAAAGCCAACATCTGCTTCTCCGAGCCTTTCTGCTTTGGCCACCTTCTCGAGCACTCTGTTTGGCACGGGTATGTAGTTGTCTTCTTCTGCGAGAAGCTCACAATCATCGCCTTTTGGTCGTAGCCAGTCATCTTTACCGGATTTCCCTGTGCTAGGTAACTTGCTTTTGCGATGTTTTACTTTCTTGATTTCGACTTTGCACCATATATGTTAACACACCTTATGTGTGCAGCTCGCAGGACGTTCCCGCGTACTTCTCCTCCGGTTACTTCTGTTAGCGAGAGTTTGCCCGAAACCACAAAGCTAGTTACTAATCCGAAAAGCCCGGTCTTGCATGCTACCGTCACCTCAACTCCCCCTAACGTTCATGTTACTGTCAAACCAATTCCCTTCGTGTACCGCCTATCGGAGTTTTCTGATGAAGGGGTCTTTCTCAGATCTCGTACCAACCTTTTAGCTGCTGTTGATTCTCTTTCAGAACTGCAACTACGTGGAATTCGTGGTCAACAAGCTTTAGGCGATCATAGACGGGAGTTTTCCCGAATCAACGAGTTGATGATGACTGCGAAATCACTTCACCAGAAGGAGCTTGATGAGAAGAAGAAACTTGCTGAGCTGAACAACAACCTTATGGAAGAAAACAAAGACCTTTCGTCTAGTCTGGAAGAATTGCAGGCTATCCTATCGACTAAGGATAGCAAGATTGTTGATTTGAATGCCGATCGTAGCTCGCTATCTTCGAGGATTGCGGAATTGGAAAATGAAGCTGTTGAAAAAGACTCAAAGTTGAAAGAGATTGCCAATCGTGTAGAAAGTTTGATTGCTGAGAAGAGTGCGCTTGAGCAGGAGGCTCGCGTGCGTAGGGAAGACCTAGGATGGTTGATGCAGAGGGGCCTTCCCGGTATGGTTCAAGTGTTTGTTTCTTCTAACGAGTTTGTGAAAGCTAATACCGATCTTCAAAAGGAGAGTATCAGATACGGGCAGTATCAAGGGTGTTTAGATACCCATCACACATATGCTGACCTTTTGCAAGACGCCAAGCTCGTTCATGATTACCCGGATGCCCAAGGAAATATTATGAGCTTATTTGAAGATCTGGTTTCCCCTCATTACACCTTGTTGCAGTCGTTGGAATCAGGGCACGTGTCCCTGGATGAGGTTAAGGAGTTGGTTAGCAAGGTTCCTTCCGGACCGGAAGATGTAGGTGAAAGCTCTGCCGGTGGTCAAGATCCACCCCCCGTTTGACTGTTTATGTTCGTATGTAATCGTGAACCTTGTCTGAACTCAGTTATGATTTAATTGTGTTTTGTGTGTCTGTTTGAGGCCCAGATTTTCGTGGTCGTTTGTTGAATGTTGTAATCGTTTTAAAAAAGACCTTGGTCGTTTGTTAATGAAGTGTTTTGTTTACGTCGTCGCTTATTTTAATTCTTGTTTGAGTAAGGCGTCCCCTACTTAAAGAAATAAAGTTATGATGTGTACACATTCGTATATGGCCATCCGCTTTTTAATCGTCCGGATCAGGAGTTGCATCCTGTTTCTAGGATGTAACCCTCATTTAGATTTATCACTCGACCGCTGGTTTGATTAACATTTTGTTTTTCATGATGTTCGTGCGATATGATGCTTAAAACAACAAGAAATATCATTCGAAAATAATCTTACTCGGAAGATATTCATTACATTCGCACAACTTGGGTCTACGGCACCCTTAGGTAAAAATACAAGATAACTTGAACACATTTTTTTTAAAGTAAAACCTACGCAGATTCCTCATGTTCCACGTCCGGGGTATAGTCGTTCCATCCATCATTTCAAGCACATAAGAGCCGTTCCTTCCTGCTTCCTTAACTCTGTACGGTCCTTCCCAATTAGGACATAACTTTCCAGGCGTGTACCGGAGACTAGCTTCGTTCTTCCGGAGGACTAACTCACCCACCTTGCATGCTGCCTCCTTCACCGTCTTATTGTAATAGCCTTCCGTCAATGACTTGTACGTTGCTTGCCTCAGAGCCGCGTTTTCACGCCTTTCGTCTACTATGTCCAGATTGTACCTTAACGCTTCTTCATTCCCTTCAAGTCTGAAGTTCTCCACTCTGGGAGAGGGTAAAGTGACTTCTAGAGGGATTACCGCTTCTGAGCCATACACCGGACTATAGGGGGTTTCTTGTGTTCCCCTCCGGATCGTTGTTCGATATGACCACAGTACGCTCTGCAATTCGTCCACCCAACCCGTGCCCATCCGAGTCAAACGGGTTTTAATCCCCTTAACAATGGTTCTATTAGTCACTTCCGTCTGGCCATTTGCTTATGGGTGGGCGACGGAGGTAAAGTTTTGTCGGATGCTAAGGTCGGCGTACCACTTTTTGAATGGGTTACTGGCAAACTGTTTTCCGTTGTCACTGATAATTGTGTGTGGCAGGCCGAAGCGACAGATGATTTGTTGCCATACGAACTTGACTATGTTTGCGCCGGATATGCACGCTAATGGCTTCGCCTCAACCCACTTAGTGAAGTAATCTATCGCGACTACTAAGAATTTGACACCACCCGGAGCCTTAGGAAATGGTCCGACAATGTCGATTCCCCATTGACAAAATGGCCAAGGGCTAAGGATACTGGTGAGCTGCACCGGGGGCATATTTGGGACGTTTGTGTATGCTTGACACTGCTGACATTTCCGGGCGTATTCATGGGCGTCCTTCGACATTTGAGGCCAAAAATAACCCATTCGGAATAGCTTTTGTGTTAAAGCTCTGGAACCTATGTGTGACCCGCATAACCCTTCATGTACTTCCCCGATTGCTTTCTGAGCTTCGGCTCTTCCTACACACCTCAGCCATGGAGTAGAATAACCCTTCCGATACAAGATACCATTCTTGGAAACATACGTTCCTGCATTGACGCGCAACTTTCTTTCTTCCTGTGTATTATCCGAAAGAGTGCCAGTGTCAAGATAACGCAAGATAGGGGTCATCCAACAGCTTTCATTGACGCCTAGTTCCATCATTTCTTCGCCTGTTACTTCGATACTTCTTCTTGGAAGTACCTCCACCAACACTTCCTTAGTGAGGTGACAATACAACATCGAAGCTAACTTACTGAGGGCATCTGCTTCCTTATTCTTGGTTTGGGGTACCTGGGTAAGGGTGAATTTTTCGAACTTATCCACGCTGCCCTTGACTAGAACCAAGTATCGTTTCATGTGGCTTTCTTTAGCCTCGTAGGACCCGTTTACTTGGTTGACAACCTGCATCGAGTCCACGAAAGCATCCACTTCTTTGATCTCCATCGTATGAGTTAAGCTTAAACCTGCGAGCAGTGCCTCGTACTCGGCCTCATTGTTCGAGCATGAGAAGTCGAATCGTAATGCGTACGTTATCTTCTCTTCATTCGGACCTGCCAACACAATTCCGGCTCCGCATCCGTCTGCTCCTGCAGCCCCGTCCGTATACATCTGCCATTGAGCCTTTCGTATATTCACTCCTTTTTGTTCGATCGTCATGACACTATCTTCATCAGACATCTCTACCAGGAAGTCTGCCAAAACTTGACCTTTGATGCTCGGTCTCGGTTTAAACGTTATGTCGTACTCCCCTAGCTCAATCGCCCATTTAGTCACCCTTCCTGATCTCTCTGGTTTGAGCAAGATGCTCCGGATGGGTTGGTTAGTTAAGACCGTTACCGAATGAGCCTGGAAGTACCTCCTCAATCGTCTTACTGAGTAAACCAGAGCTACTATTAGTTTTTCGATCAAGGAGTAGTTTAACTCTGCCCCCTGCAGAGTTCTGCTCGCGAAGTAAATCGGAACCTGCTGTTTTCCCCTTTCGGAAATCAGGACAGAACTTATTGCCTCTCGGTTAGTTGACAAATACATAACGAGGGGTTCCCCAACGATCGGACTTGCTACGGAAGGGATGGTCTGCAGGTGTTGCTTTAATTTTTCGAAAGCTTCCTCGGCCTCCTCTGACCACTCAACCTCTCCTTTCTTTGTGCATCCATGAAGGGCTTTGAAGAAGGGTAGCGACTTTTCTGCAGATTTTGCTAAGAACCGTCCGAGGGCCGCCAATTTACCATTCAGACTCTGGACGTCTTTCACCGTTCGGGGAGTATTCATTTTTAACAAAGTTTCTACCTTTTCAGGGTTTGCTTGTATTCCGGACGTAGAGACAATGTGACCCAGAAACTTCCCCATGTTCATACCGAACGAACACTTTTTGGGGTTTAACTTCATGTTAATCGCGTGAAAACGTAACAAAGTTTCTTCCATGTCTTTTATAAGATCTCCATCTTCTCTGCTTTTTATCACCATGTCATCAACATATACTTCTAAATTTCGCCCAATCTGGTTTTCGAACGCTTTATCGACCAATCGTTGGTACGTTGCTCCGGCATTCCGGAGACCGAACGGCATTTTGATGTAACAATACGTGCCCTTCGCGGTATGGAAAGCCGTTTTCTCTTCATCTTCCTTTGCCATCTGTACCTGGTGATACCCTTTGTACGCGTCTAAAAACGATTTCCATTTATACCCGCCTAGGGACTCTATCTTCTGTTCAACTTCAGGAATGGGGTAGCTGTCCTTCGGACAAGCTTTGTTGAGCTCTTTGAAGTCCACGCACATACGCATGGATCCGTCCCCTTTTTTCACTAGGACCGGATTAGATATCCAATTTGGATATTGCATACTGCGTGAGACTCCAGCTGCGACCAGGTCTTCTACTTCCTTATTCAACACCTCATTCTGTGCCGGAGCCATCCCTCTTTTCGATTGTTTGACTGGAACGAACGCTGGGTTGACGTTGATTTTGTGTTCTATCACCTTCCGTGAGACACCTGTCATGTCCTTCAGTTCCCACGCGAACACATGTTTGTTATTTTTTAACAAAGCCTCCAACTCAGACCGTATTTTTCCCAGAAGGTGTCGACCAATCTTGACAGGGGTTTCGGGGTAATCTGGGTTGATGATCACGTGTACTTCTTCCTCATCCGTCAACTATCCTGATGTGTGATACTACCACATTCAGGTATGGGCATTGGCGTACTACGCACAGTGATTACCCGGTGTTCCGAAGGGAATTTAAGCAATCCATGGATCGTGGAGGCGATTGCCTGTAACTGCCACATTCCGGTTCATCCCAGGATCGCATTGTACCTGGAAGGAGCTTCGATGACTATGAACTCGGTCGTAATTGTTTTGCTAACATTTGTGTTCTAGTCGGTCAGAACCAAAGGCAAATGGATCTTCCCTCGTGGCCATACGGATTGTCCAGAGAAACCTATCACGGAAGTGGTTGCGGGTTTGATGAAAGCTTGCACATCCTGCGGGAACTTCTGGAAACAGTGATCGTACATGATGTTCGCAGAGCTTCCTCCGTCCACATAGATTCTGCGAACCATCATACAGGCGATAGTTCCACATATAACCAGTGGCTCTACCCCTATATGACCGTCCGGGGTTGGTTCGTTTCTTCCGAAATCCAAGGTGGCGGTCTTTCTTTTTCTCGAATGGGGGAAAGAACTGCTCCCTTCCTCCACCGCGATGATCTCAGTATCATATGCAACCTCCTTCCCTTTGACCGGCGGTTCCGCAACACAGACCACTTTTGCTTTGCCGGACGCTTCTTTCCCCCTTCAATAACTTTCACATGATGCGGTGGCGTGACCCATTATTTTGTGAAATTCGTAGTACACGTTAGGGTCCCTCGGGTATCTTTTTCTGGCCATCCGGCCCTCCCTGTCTCCTCGTGCTTCGTTTGCCACGAACGCTTCGGGGCGGTAGGGTTCATACCTGTCCCCCCGTGGTCGGCCTCCCGTCGAGCGTCCTCTATAGGCATGTTTACCCAGACTGCTTTGGTGACTCGGCATGTATATTGGCTTTGATCGTTCGTGATGTCGAGATGACCCAGAACCGGGTGTTCCTTTCTTTTCCTGAGATTCAAATCGCAGCTTTTCTGCACTTTCTTCTTCTTGTTTTAAAAATCTGTTGACCGTGCTGATCATATTGTCCGCCCTCTTAAAATCTTTTTTAGACAACTCCCGGAAGAGTTCTCCTTCCCTTAGGCCATACGTGAAAGCCGCGATAATGAGCGAATCTTCTCTGACGGGCATCTTCTTGCTTTGTTCATTGAACCTTCTAAAGTAAGATTTATTGGACTCTCCTTCCCGTTGTCGGCACGCCATGATGGATTGTGATTGTTGTTGGTACTTCTTCTGTTGTATGAAACTGTGGGTAAATTTTACCACTAGCTCCTCAAAGTTAGGTATGCTTTTTTGTGGAAGACTGGAAAACCAATATCGTGCCGAACCTTCTAAGGTTCCGGCAAAGAAAACACACCACAGCCTTTGGTCCATGGGGATCATGCGTACGGCCCATCGAAAGCTTGCGACATGATCGTCTGGATCTCCCATCCCGTCATACGACTTCACGCGAGGTCCCTTTAACCCTGCGGGTACGGGCACTTCATTAACCTCGTCCGTAAAGGGGGAAAGGAAAGTACGCCCACTTGCATTGGATGCTTTCTCTGGAGCTTTCTGCTTTTTATGAGAACCTTTCTTCTCTGCAAGGATCTCTGGAGGGGACTTCTCCGTCCGGACGTTCTTTTCTGGTTTCTTCTCTACGTACACCTCTTCCACAGACTCGTCATCGCTGGAATACTCAAGAGTTTTGCTCACCCCCGCTTTTGCCTTCGTCACCCTCGGACGGGTCTTCTCTAACTGCCTCATTTTTTCTGAATTGGCAGAAAAGGTTAAATTCCTCCATCTCTTCCGGAGTCGGGCCACCTTCCGCATTCTCCAACGGAGGAGGGCACGAAGACGAGTTCAACAGTGACGGCGTTGGCGTGGGTGTGAGCAAACCCTCAGTCGGATATCTCGTCGGTGTTACTTGTGAGGGATCTATGTCTCCCATCGACGTTCCTTGGACCATTATATTCTGGGTCCCACGGATGGCGCCAAATGTTGGGACCGGATTCTGCAGCTTGTTCGAGCAGGAAGGTTCCAACGGTGATTCTGCAATCAAGAGACAACTCTAGTCAAAGGTTCCCAGGGTTGATCCCCGTGAGAACACTCCGACGCTCCAATTAGTGTTTATACGAATCGAAAGGTTAAATGTGAGATGAAATCAATTGAAAGTATTAGGTGAGTGTATTAAACGCGATGTGTATTCGATACCTGGAAGGATGCTTACGTTCATCTTTTATAGTCGGTCTCGTTTGAGCGGGAAAAGGAGAGTTTCATCCTTTGGTCCGGATCCCCGTGAGTCTTCCGGATAAAGGAGTACCAATGCTCCCAGAGGTCCGTTGGGTAATAGCTTAAGCTTTCGTCTTAGCCGTCTTGGGGTCAAATCTGTAATAAATGCGCACGTGCTTTATTCCGGAAAAACTGCCTAACACGCTTCCTATCGTTGGAACTCGAGGATCGATCCTCCACCCTATTTTGTTGTTATCCTTCCTTCCGTTCGTTCATCATTGCGAACCATCCGGACGGAATATTGGTACATACCATACGTCATTAATTATACTTCTGAGTTCTTATAGGTGATGCCAATTCTCGGAAATTCAAAATTGGCAGCTAATAAACTAAATTCGTTATCTAATTTGATTTTTATTCGAATCTTAATTTTATCTAAAATAGAACTTGAACCTATGACCAAATGCAATAAATAACACCAAAGAACAATACCATTATACCTCAAATCTTGGGTCTTAGCTAATTGAATGTGTGAAATAGGAAAATCTAAAAGCTAAACACGTTTTATAATAATATTTAATATTTAACAAAACAATTACAATAAATTTGAGAAGAAAAGAACACTGAAGCTAAATACGAATAACTAGGCAAAGGAATTTGGGTTCAAGAGTCGGGCAAACCGCCCACGGCCATTTTTCAATAGGCCTGGCCCATCAATGTCTTTTGATCCATAACAATTGGGGTTGTAACTCAAACACTTCATGAGTTTATCAAGATAAGTTAATAAACCTAATCCCACTCAAACATATGGTATGTTAAACTTCTTTTTTTTTATAAAAAAAACTCATTGTTGAAAAATTGTACTATATATTACTATATCTTCTTAATTCATGCACATATCCATAAAATAGTTGTCAAAAGAGCTAGTAAGTGGGTGTTTGGAATTCCTTATTGAAGATATATTACACATTTTTAAAAATTATAATTATTACAAATTATTTGCATTTTTAAAATGCAAATAAACAGATAATCTGCTCTAAATGACAATCCTAAACACCATCAAATTATTGGTTTGTTATTTTATACAGTATAACCTATTAGAAATTGTATTGATTTCGATTGTTCGGATTCTCTGAAGTAGTGTAACACTTTCAAATTAAAATATTTCGTCGGTATTGTGAAATCCTTAATCGGATAAAAGTAGAGAGATTCAACAAAAACGGAGAATTGTGTATTATGTTATGTGAAAATCGTACTACTGAAAAAGATGACCAAAACGTGTTTTTTTAGTTTTTCAGGAACCACTGAAAACTGCATGTTGGCAGATGCAAACCAGCCAAAAATGCCCCTTGGACCTCGACAGGGGCGCTGCCCCTTGGACCCCGTTGAGTCAGTGTATATTAATTATTAATCATAACAAATTTAAATAAACGTGCACTTAACACACATCTTACTTGTTCAGTATTTATTATGATTATATCTGATAACATATGTTTATTACTTTTTTTCTGTATTTTTGTACCTGAGGTATGCAAAATTCCGTTTTTTTTCCTTCCGTCCACCCTCCGTCTCTTTTTAGCCGTTAAAGCCCTCATGTGCTTAAAACGTGAGGGTATTTTAGACTTTTCACCATTTTTTTGGTTTCTCTTTTTCTTGAGTAAATTGCTGTTTTTGTCCCTGTGGTTAACCCGATTCTGCGTTTTTGTCCCTGTGCTTTTTTTACATTTTTTTGTCCCTGAACTATGCCAAATTCTGTTTTTTGGTCCTTCCGTCAACCCTCCGTTTCTTTTTGGCCGTTAAACCCCTCACGTGCTGAAAACATGAGGATATTTTGGACTTTTTCCTCAAACTACTTGTACCATATGTCTTAAAAGTTGTACTCTTGGTGCTCCTTCTCTCTCTTCTATGAAAAACTCAAATTCTCTCTCTCTTTTCATGATTATACAGAAGCAACAAAAGCTCCTTGAATTCAAAATCTAATATGGATCCCACTCAAAAATCTTAATTCCGTCGCCCAAACCTGTAAATCACTACCGAAGCAACAAAAGCACTATGAAATAAATCAAAACACCATGATATTGTCACAACAATTAGAGATTTCAAAAACTAAATTTTACCAGCTTAAAATCGGGTGTTCATAGTGTAATTGTGAAATTGGGTAAGAACGTGAAAATTTAGGGTTCTTAGCTGAAAGAAGAAATATATATATATATATATATATATATATATATATATATATATATATATATATATATATATATATATATATATATATATATATATATATATATATATATATAGTGGAGAGTTATATAGAGAACCATATATTTTGTACAGGACCCGTAGAACTATTTCAATCAAATCAGGTCCATTGATTTTTAAAATAAACGGTTAAGATCTTGTATAACATTTTTTAAATAAAAAAATCTCATTTTTGGTATGTTTTAAATAAAAATGGTAAATTAGTAATTCTGTCCAAAAAGAAAAAATAAGAAAAAATAAGAAAAATCTATTAAAAACCGTTTCCTCCTTTAAACTCTCCTTTTTCACTTTCTCTCTCCCCGCTCTTAACCCTAATATTCCCTTAAACGTGTAAACTCTCCAGCCGACTTGAGGATGAGGCCAACAACCACCACCACAACAGTTCAGGTCTCCGGCAAACCACCGGTCAAGAACCGACCAACCTATTTGTTTCCGGCCAACAATTAGAATGTTTAAGACCAACAGATCTGCAAAAATCAAAGGGGCACATGGCAGCTCCAAGCTTCGATCCACAAATAAGAATGAAGGAACCACGTCGATGATGTAAGTTTAAGTTTTCATGATAGTGTAAGTTTACAGATCATTTATACAGATCTTGATTTCTTCATGTTATTGTAAATTTTCACTGTTCGGTTTTTGATTGAAGGAACTAGATGCTGTTACCAATGAAGCTTTATCAATGGTTAAAAACTTAATAGGGTACTAGACTACTCACAATTCAAAGTTGTAGATATGGTTCTTAAGGTGTGTTTTCCTTTAAAAGATTGTTTTTTATTAATTATATTACAATTAAAAAAATTGCATGACACAGAATCAATACATGAGATGTCGTATAATTACTTGAGATGTGTTTTATATAAAAAAATATATAATTTAAAGGAATCTCGATATTGTATGTGTGATGGGTTCATTGAGATCGAGCCGGTACAATTAGTTTCTGATTAAAAAAATTTCTTATGAATTTGTGTTTTTTTATTTGTCAAAAGTAAGTCATCATCTTCATTCATAAAAGTTATAGAAGAACATTTAGAAGGACTTACTTGTGATTCCGTTAAAAAAGATTTTGTACACAGATGTTTAAAAAGCCATATTCGCATGTTCCTCTTTGTTCGACATATGATTAATGACATTAAAATTTCTATTATCCTACATATTCAAAAGCAATCAGTTTGAGCAATATTTCATTATCTTTTTGACAATGAAGTTTTGGTCATTTGGACGACAGACGACTTATTTTTCCTTTCTATTTAATTTAATACCTAGAACTTAAATATATGAATGTAATGATACATCTATGTTCTATATTACATTAGTGCTCTTGATTACATGTTTTTATTAGATTGCATATATGCTCTTATTTGGTTTGCATATGTGTTCTTGATTAAACATATATGTTTTTTTTTGAAGTTTTGCAGTGACTTGTACAAGGACAAGTTATACAGGTAGAAAAAGAGAAAATGAGTATTTTGTATTGGGGTATATAAAGAAGAAAGTTGTTTCAAAACGGGACACAATTGCACGCTAGCAACCACTTAAATGCTTATGTGTTTTTTTAAATAAGTTTTGACTTTTTGTATGAATAAGTTCAATATGTATGTATTCTGTTTTATACCATCAGTTTTGTAAAATTTGGATATAGATTTCATTTGTTAAACATGTATGTTTTATGTTACATATATGTTCAACATATATACTAAAATCGTTAGGTAACATATATGCAATAACATAAGATTATGCAATTAATACCCAAAAAAACATATATGCAGATCTGTAAAAAAAACATTCATGCATAACCATAAATAACATAAATGCTGGATTGTAAAATTACATATATGCAACAAAAGAAATTTTGAAATTAATGCCTAAAATTTAGGAAATTTTCAAAAAAGGAAAAAATATTAAAATGTAAAATGTCCTAAATACCGCTGAACAATTAAATGATTTAAATAATTCGATATTAATTTACTACTTTCTTATTGGTTGATAAGGGTTCTACGGGTTCTGCACGATATATAGGGTTCCCTATATTACTCGACCATATATATATATATATATATATAATGCGAAAATAACACTTAGGTATATATGCATGAAAACATACATGCACAAAAACATATATGTTTTCGTGCATGAATAACATACATGCATGGAGGTCCCTCGTTAAATCAGTTCATGTATCTTCCATGATCATTTCATTTTGAAATTCAATGGTTTAGACTGACTTCTACGGGTTCTGTAGCCTAAAATGAGTTCTGTAACTAGCCCTTCACTATATATATATATATATATATATATATATATATATATATATATATATATATATATATATATATATATATAAAGAAGCATCCTTATTTGAAGAAGTTGAAGTAGCAATGCATTTTCGTAAAATATACATATATGTATACACATACATATATATATGTATATATACATATATATTCATACCATAGATATACATATATATGTATACAAAGTAACTAAGAACACATATGCAACCTAGCAAAAACATTAATGTTAGCGTTAACAATAATTGCATCTAAAAACATAAATGATCTTGCCAAACAGTTTAACAAAAAAGCATGAATTACTTTAACAATTGAAAATCGGAAACACCCAACCTTCAATTACTATTAAAAAATAAATATATTATAGCAAAAGAACAACTAAAGTAAGGAAAACATACATCTTGAACCTATATTTGCAATACACCATTTTTTGAAAGTGTTCTACGGGTGTGTTCCATTGAAAGTGCTTTTGAATTTGCAATACACTATTTTTTGAAAGTGTTGTTCATCATCGGAATGTTTCACTAATGTAAAATGTTTGACTATTTTTTGGCTATATACAATTGTATGCAATTTATTGATGTTTAAATTGGGATCAAACAAAAGAACAAAATACCCAATTTAAAAAATCTAAGCAACCTAGTTACTATTTTCTTTCTTAAAAATAACAGTTTTAGGAGGTTAATAAGCAAACCCCACAAGTAATACCGCAAACCCCACAAGTAATACCTTAAATTAACTAAACATGCATAATATCAAAACTCAAAACCTTAAAACTGAATCCTGTACATGAAACGAAACAACAAATCGAGCAAAATCCATATCTCAGATCCTTCAAATCATTGGAATGGGAATATTAAATAAAATACTTAAACCTTGGGAATTTGGAAGATGAATAAATTGATGATACCTTGAAAAGCGGCTTCATAAAACTCATATCAAACCGATATTTTGGTGAGAAGCACCAGATGAAACAATGGATGTCACGATATTACGGTCGAGTGGATTGCGGGTGGCCGGATACGGTGGTAGCGGAGACGAAAAGCCAGCAGCGACCCAACGGTACCAGCGAAGAATATCCGCCCTCTCTTCCGCTTCATTTCGCCGGAATTTCTACTTTGGCACCGGCGCCGTTTAGGTTTAAAATGACGGACTGACATTTGAGAGAAAAATTGAAATTTGATTTTAAAGAAAATGGCTGAGTGAGTTATTCTAGAGAGAGAGATCGTGTAGGAGATAATCAAGGAAACACGGAGATATTTTAGGTTTATAATAAATTTTTTTATTTATTTATAATTATTAATTTTGGCACAATTATTAATATGCCCTTTTCTATTAAAACTTACCAAAAATTGATTTATTTTACATACGAAAATATCATACTAGATCTTAGCCGTTAGTTTTGAAAATCAATGCACTAGATTACTTATTAAGAGTTCTACGGGTTCTGCATGAAATTATGGGTTCTCTATATAACTCTCCACTATATATATATATATATATATATATATATATATATATATATATATATATATATATATATATATATATATATATATATATATGGTTGGATTATGTGCAGAACCATTTAGGTTAAAGAACCGCAATAACTATTTTAAACCAATCACAAATTAGGAAATTGTTTTTAATTTAATTTTCTTGTAAAAATTCGGAAGGGTATGATTGACAATTCGTAGATCCAATCTTTGTATGGAAACTTCTAGACTTTTAACTTCCCCCTGATATTATGGAACGTTTCTTCAATAACAATTATACCATTAAGTTTTTAATTAATATACCTGAATTATATGCTAAATATGGTCTTCTTCATTCTTTGTTGAGGTTCTTAATTTCATGTGTTCTTCATCTACTGTTACAGATACGATTTATTTTATTGATTTCATCCTCCTACAATTACGATTAAATAATCTGTAATACCATTTTTTTTTACATATTGTAACGTTTAATCATTTATTCGTTAAAATTAAGCATCTATGTATGGTTATCATAATATACATGTACGTAACATACATACATGTATACTAAAATTCCGGATATCTTTTTGATACATACATACATGTATACTGAAATTCCGATATCTTTTTGATACATACATACATGTTATCATACATACATGTAAACAGAGACGTCGAATGTTATATACAATAGTTATAAACATGTATTCTTGTGTAAACATTCATGTAATTGTTACGAAATACATGTATGTATACAGAAAGTAAATGTTCAAGTAAAATGAAGAAATCAGTAACTTTACAAAAAGAAAACATCGTTTACAATAAGAAATAAATCACCACAACAACCATCTCCTTCTTGAAGCATGGATCATTCCTGACATCGATCAACCACCACCACAACAGATTTTGTTGATTTAATTGTAGAACTTTCGATGGGATGCGGGTAGGGTTTGGTTTCGATGCAATACTTAAACCTGCCGAACACCACTTGTGGACGATCGTAAAAGTAAATTCCGTTGGCGATGAAACTCCACCGCCGCCGCCTCTGGACGATCGTAAAAGTAAATTCCGTTGACGACGAAATTCAATATAGTTCTTCTGTATACGATTATAGATATGAAGATGAATAAAAGGATTTTAACGAGGATGAAAGAATAATTCAAATTAAACGCAAAATCGGTTTTGATCTAGAATTAAACCACATTTCCATAAAACTAGGGATATTTTCATTAATTGTTCAGTTACCAAATAAAAAAGGATTTGTCCATTATACCCCTCACGACTTTAGGGGGGAAATTCACAATTCTTTAAATTTGATTGGTGGAAATTAGTTCTTCTGGTTCTGACGCCTAAATTGGTTTTGATTTTAATTCTTCACTATATATATATATATATATATATATATATATATATATATATATATATATATATATATATATATATATATATATATATATATATATATATATAGTGAAGGATTATATTGAGAACCCTGATTTTAAAAAGAACTCTGAGAACTTTTAATTAAGCAATCTGGGCCATTGGATTTAACATCAAAGGTTAAGATTAATTATGGCAATTTCGTAAATAATGCATCTTTTTTTTTGTATAAAAATTAAATAAAAAGGGTATATAGGTAATTGTGAAAAAAAGTTTAATATTAAATTAAAATACTTTATCTCTCTTACGTATTTGTAGGAATGCCAGTTCACATCTAGAAACCTTAAATCACCAACACCATCGTAGAAACCAAACATAAATATACTGCCGCCGATGGTCATTAGCGACCAAAATTCAAACGAGGCCGGCGAACACCAAAATTCAAATGCCGCTGTCCTACGATGGACCAATATCTGGTGGTTACTTTAGGCGGAAAAAACGATGCCGCCAACCTTATCTCCCCTCCGTCGGCCGTTAGCGAATATGCCCCAACCGCCGCCAACGCCAATTTCTCCAGTAGAAGGAGTTACCGGCAGATCCGGTTTTTGGCCTTCATATGCACCGTTTTCTCAGCTACTGTTTGTAGTCTATCCGCCACAATTGAAGGCGAACGAAGGCGGCGAAATTAGGGTTCCGGTGGCGGCGGAGTTAGTGCCTACCACCGGATCTGCGAGATAGGGTAGTCGAATTACACAGTTGGCGTCGTGGTGTCCTGGTACACAGTTTATTTTAGCTGTGTTCTTTGTTGACCAAAAGTTACCATGTTTGTTTTCATTATTTTTATTAATATATCAATCTTTGTTGGATTAGGACTTGAAGATGGAGCTTTGTTGAGGTGCGGATTGGAACTTGCTAGGTTGTAATTTCGAAGTAGGGCTCAAAATGGTGGTAATTGGAATAGCAATAATGGTTACAGCGGGGTTTATAAGTATAGAGCATGAAGGTATATGTTTTCTCCATGTGCATCGTTCTTATAAGCTTGGAAATTATTGTTACCTGCAATACTTTGTAGCAATTAGTTATAACTAATCATGCTCTATTAGCATATTGTAGAAATTAGAATAATTAGGTCTATGTTAAGTTAGTTTTTAATGCAATGAACATCTAATTAGCCTACTGCATTTTGGTTATATTTTATTTTAAATTGGTCAAATTCAAAACAAAAGGTAATATAGTTTTTGTCATAATACACATATGTGTGTATATATCGGTAGTGAATGGAAATTTTTGTAGTTGATAATTAGCTTATTGTTGGTTATACAGAGATCAAGAAGTTCAAGCGAATGAGAAGTTGAATGAAGAGAACGCTAATGTCACATTGAAGTAATGGATGGTGCATAAAGTTTCATTAAGTTAGAAAACTTTGGATTGGTGCAATGAGCGGTTGGTGATTAGGGTAACATAAATGTTATTGTTTTTGTATATAAGTGTTGTACGTTCATGTTATTTTTTGGATACATATATGTTGTACTAACATGTTTGATATTCAATATTTCTTATGATTATAGTAAAGTGCATGTTTGAGTTGGATAACATAAATGTTATATTGTACATATGTGTTCATTGAAATAATTTTTGCCTTTTGTATGAATAAGTCGAACTTGTATGTTCAAACATGTATATTCAATACAACCATAAGATAACTTATATGTAACAATAAATTTCCAAAGCTAATGCAAAAGAACATATATGTAAAAAATAACATACACGTAAAAAAACATATATGCACAATCGACTCGACATAAATAATAAAATAATAATAAATGTTCAAAAAAAATTCCTAAATTATAGGAAATTTTCAAAAAAAAGATATTTTTCATTTTGGTAAAATGTCGAAAATACCCATGGTTAATTAGTATGAATTAAATTAATCAAAATCAATTTACTAAATTCTTATTGGTTAATAAGAGTTCTCAGAGTTCTTTTTAAAATTAGGGTTCTCAATATAACTCGACCCTATATATATATATATATATATATATATATATATATATATATATATATATATATATATATATATATATATATATATATATATATATATATATATATATATATATATATATATATATATATATATATATATATCTTCCCCTATATATGCAGGTAGACCCGATTTTGATTCGACAACTAGGCAGTTTGCAGCTTCGTGATTGGTCTGTTATTCCACGTGTAATTACGTGATTCGTCCACTGTTTTTAGCACAAATCTTCACAAATGCACATGCGAGTATCATCCTTCACAGTTATGGGAATTCCGGAATTCATGGACTAAAAAATCTCCAACCTTTTGAAAAAGGCCTGTAAAGTCAAACATATTTTCAGAATTTATTATGCACATTCTAAACATAACCAGACTTGATTTCGTCCAAATCTGTATCAAAGCCAATATTCTGAAAATTTTGGAAACATATTTGGTTGTCACAATAATCAAAATTAAAAATCGAAAATTTTAGAGATCATTACCTAATCTACTCCATCTTTTTCGGGAGCACAATAACCACCTGTTTCCAATATAAACCGGATTACAACACCACATAATTGAAACAAGTTTTCATCCCTGCATCACGAATCAAAAACCAACGCTGAAGGTTAATGTTTATGTTTTCGAATTTTCGTTTTTTTGTAATATGATACTATTCATGATGTTTTCTTCATTCTTTTTGCTAAAAACCCCATAAACATAACTGCAAACTATTAGGTTAAAACAGTCATTATCATTAACACAATTTTTATGATTTTGCAGTAGAGTTTTCGGCTGAAAGGCAATCATTATCTTCAACTTCAAGGTATGTTTTAGCAGCTATTTTACAGCCCATATATATAAACTATCAGTATCAATAAAAAAAAAGTGAACATCTAATATTCAGATTTGTTGTGATTGTTCACAAAAAAGATGAACATCTTTTTAATCGACTTTCAGCCGTCAAACTGTTTGAATTATAAATTACCCTGTTTTGACTTTTAAAGTCAAACACTTATAATTGAATCAAAATAAACAATTATGAAGATTAAAACTGACAACTTTTAAAACCCTTTTTTCCGTATCTTAACTCTGTTTATTTACATCAATCTAAAAATATTTTAAATCACAGTTTTAGAATTAAGAAAAAAATTTAATTAAATACAACTTTAAAATATAGGATTGTATTTGGAAGCTCTATTTTAATTCAAAACTCGACTTTAAAGTCAAACTATTTTAGTTATATATTAACTATTGACTTTTAAAGTCGAACCGTTTTCAAACTAAATACAATGCTATTAATTAAAAGTTTCGATTAATACTGTTAGAAATGGAATGGGAGGACCCAGATGAGTATTTCCTTAGGATGGCTGATTTGAGCCCTCACTTCTTCGTTCGTCGAGTTCGCCCGATCTGGCAAGCTGACGGGAAAAACATCTCTTTATTACAACGCTTAAAAATGCAAAAGCCTCCGAGAGAATCTGAAACAGTGACCGACGGAGATATAACCCCCTTCCTTCCCCCTTCTGAGGTTGTTCTTAGCTCCGAAGGCCCGGATGCCTTAGGTCATGAAGCTAAGAGCACTTCAGATGTTTCCATACCCATTGCAGAATCGTTGGGGTTTAGGACGGAAGATACTATGATCCCAGACTCGCAGTCGGAACTCTCCAAGCCCGTCAAGGTGCGATCTGTTCGAACCCTTTCAAAGAGATCTCGTGAAACATCAACCTCATCACCCTCCAAACAAAAAAGAAATGAAGGTACGATTTTATAGTTTGGATTTTGTGTGCATGCCCTTTTTAACAAAGCTTGTATCTCTTTTTTCTTGCAGGAGAAAAACCTGATTCACCTCCCCTGGCCGCCGAAATTTCAGTTACCATTTCCTCCACCCCTGCAACTTTGGCTATTCCAACCGTTGTTACTTCGAGTGTTATCCCACCATTTTCTACTGCTGATCCCCGTGAATCAAAGCCTTTGCCGGTTCCCCTGAGTGCTTCCGCGTTGGCGATGTTTAGTGACCTTTTATTCAGCTCAGGTGCCCAAATATCTTCCGTTAGCAAGGGACCCCCTCCTGTTCCTTCTTCGAGGCCTCAGTCATCGCTTCCTAATTTTCCGCTTCTACGTAAGATTCCTATTTAGCTGCTCCTATACATGTGCTTTATGTAATTTAACTTTATTTTTATTCCTTGCAGCTCGCCAAGTTCGTACTACCATTTCTGGTTCCACACGGGAGGTATCTGTTACTAGCCTTCCCGATCCGGTTGGCCATGCTGCCACATTGATCTCGAGTTTGCAGGCTACTGTTACTTCCACCCCCAATCTTGCATGTTACTGCCAGCCCACCCTCCATTGCTTTGGACTTAAACAGCGTATCTGATGAAGGGATCTTTCTTCAAGCACGATCTGGCTTGCTTAATGTCGTCGAGCTACTTTCAGAATTACAATCAAGGGAATCCGTAACCATCAATTATTACTCAATCGTCGTGAGGAGTTTGCCCGAATGGAAGAGTTAATCGAGACCGTCTGGCGTTTACATCAGAATGATGTTGATGACAAAAACCGCTTATCTGAAGAGAATAGAGATCTATCTGCAGGATTAGAGGAGATGAGACGTGCCTTAGCTGCTAAAGATGTCAGGATTATCGAGTTGAGCACTAAACATAGCTCCTCGTCCGCCCGTATCGGAGAGCTGGAGGTAGCATTGGTTGACAATCAGTTGAATGAAGTCGTGCGTTGCCACGGAGATCTAGACCTTCAAAACGACAGACTGAAAGAAGAAGTTGGTGTTCAGTCTCATCAGATAGGCGCTTACTGTGAGGATCTTGAATGGTTGGTTCGGAAAGGGGTATCTAGGCTGTTTGGAAGTTTGTTGAGTTCTCCTGAGTTTGTGAGTAGCAATTCTCGACTGCAATTAGAGAGTGTTCGGTTTGGGCAATACCATGGGTGCGTGGATACTCATAAGGAGTACGCTGGGCTTCTGCCGGACGCTAGGCTCGTACATGAGTATCCAGAGGCTCAAACGAACATCATGAGCCTCTTTGGCGAGCTGGTGACTCCAGACTATCCGCTCATGCGTTCCCTTGAATCCGGGCCGGAAGACACAGGTGAGAGTTCCAATCGGGGAGAGGGCCCTTCCGTACCGTAGTTGCTTGTTTATTTTGTTTCTTGTAGCCGTTTGTTTACCAACTGGTGAAATGTTGGTTGTATTTTGTTTTGCCGTTTTTGGCGTTTGCTTGTAACGGATGATTTCACCGTATTTTGAAGTCGATGGTTTTTATCATATCCGTTTACTTATCGTGTTCGCTTATTTATCTTATTTGTTCATTCGTTTATTTACCACACTCGTTTATTTATCGCATTCGTTTATTTATCGCATTCGTTTGTTTTGTGGTTATGTTCGTTCGTTTTTTAAATAGGTCTTAACTTTCTGACGAGGCGTCCCTCGCAGAATTGGAAGAGGGCGTGTCGCTCCCAATCCTTACCTATACATGCATGCTTATTTCGTCAACTCGACCACCTGTGTGGTTTGTAGGTGTTGTCCTTTCTTAGGAAGGCACCCGTTCGTTTAAAACCGCACAGGTTGCTTTTTATCTTAGAAAGTTTTGAAAAAAGAAAAAACTTGCTCGGAAGATGTTTCATTAATCATTCATGACTTTCTATTACATTAGCATTGGAACACCAGACTACTAATTCAGACAGTATTCGTACCAAAAGGTCACCAAATGATTCGATAAATAAAAACAGACTTAAAAATAAAATTTTTGCAGGTTCCACATGTTCCATGTTCGTGGAACAAATGAACCGTCCATCGTTTCTAAAACGTAAGAACCGTTCCTCCGTGCCTCTTTAATTTTATACGGCCCTTCCCAATTGGGGCATAGTTTTCCAGGTTTGTACTGGAGGCTCGCTTTGTTCTTGCGTAGGACAAGGTCTCCTACCTTAATGCCGTTCCCCGGACCTTCTTGTTGCAGTAGCTTTCTGCCATAGACTTGTATGCTGCTTGCCTCAAGGCGGCGTTTTCGCGTCGTTCGTCTATGATGTCCAGGTTATGCCTCAACGCCTCTTTGTTCTCTCCCAGATAGAAGCTCTCCACTCGCGATGAAGGGATGATAACCTCTAATGGAATCACGGCTTCAGACCCATACACCAGGCTGTACGGGGACTCCTGCGTACCCTTCCTAACTGTCGTTCGATAAGACCACAAGACACTATGCAACTCATCTGCCTAGCTGCCCTCCGTTCTGCTTAAACGAGTTTTGATTCCTTTCATTATGGTACTGTTATTAACCTCCGTTTGGCCATTGTCCTGCGGATGAGCCACGGATGTGAAATTTTGACGTATACCCATTTCTGCGCACCACTTTCTGAACGGGTTGCTAGCGAATTGTTTCCCATTATCACTCACAATGGTATGTGGGAGGCGAAAACGACATACGATCTGCTGCCATACGAATTTGACTATGTTAGCTCCTGAGGTACATGCTAAAGGTTTGGCCTCCACCCATTTCGTGAAATAATCGATCGCTACTACCAAGAAACGCAAGCCTCCGGGAGCCTTAGGGAAAGGTATGACAATGTCGACTCCCCATTGACAGGAAGGCCATGGGCTATGTATGTTGGTTAGGTGAGTGGAGGGAGCATTCAGAATGTTCGAATAAGCTTGGCATCTCTCACATTTCTGCACATACCGCTGAACATCCTTGGACATACATGGCCAGAAATAACCTATTCGAAGTAGCTTCTGGGTCAGAGACCGTGCCCCCGAATGCGATCCACATAACCCATCATGGATCTCCCCTATAGCCTTCTTGGCTTCGTCATTTTCCAAACATCTTAACCAAGGGGTGGAATACCCCTTTCGGTACAAAACACTGTTTCTGAGTGTATACTTCCCGGCGTTTATTTTCACCTTCCGGGCCTTACCCGCTTCGGACGGTAGTATTCCTTCTTCCAAGTACAGACGAAAGGGGGTCATCCAACAATCCACGTTGTTCTCTATTTCCGCCACTTCTTCTCTTTCCTCCTCAATGCTCCGTTTGTCTAGCACTTCCACCAATACCTTTTTTGTAGGATGACAATATAACATTGCTGCTAACTTACTGAGTGCATCGGCCTCCTTATTTTTAGTTCGACGGATCTGAGTAATCTCGAAGCTTTCGAACTGCTCTGCTTTCGTCCGGACCCGCTTCAAGTATCGTTTCATATGTACCTCTTTTGCTTCGTAGGACCCTTTAACTTGGTTAACAACCAACATTGAGTCCACGAAAGCTTCCACCTTCCGGATCTCCAAACTTTTAGCCAAACTTAAACCTGCTAACAGAGCTTTGTATTCGGCCTCATTATTTGAACACGCGAAGTTGAACCTCAAGGCGTGAGTCACCCTTTCGTCGTTGGGTCCAATCAGAACTACCCCCGCTCCACATCCGTCTGCCCCCCGCGGCTCCATCGGTATACATTTGCCATACATGAGATGATTTACAACGTGTGCCCGCTTTCGGACCTATCGGGTTCTTTTCTTCACCTTCTTCGATCGTCAAAACTCCTTCCGCGTCCGACATTTCAACCAAGAAGTCTGCTAACGCCTGGCCCTTAATGCTAGGTCTAGGTTTGAACGTGATATCATGATCTCCTAACTCGATTGCCCAGTTTGTCATCCGTCCCGACCGCTCTGGTTGCAAGAGTATGTTCTTGATCGGTTGGTTAGTCAGGACGGTCACTGAGTGGGCTTGAAAATATCGTTTCAGACGTCTGACCGCATAAACCAATGCTAGGATCAACTACTCAATTATCGAGTGGTTGAACTCCGCTCCTTGTAGTGTTCGACTAACGAAGTAAACAGGCACTTGTTTCCTATCCCTTTCGGCAATGAGTACTGAGCTAACTGCTTCCCTGTTGGTTGAGAGGTACATTACCAAAGGTTCTCCATGTATGGGACTGGCCATGGTAGGGAGGCTCTTTAGATGTTGTTTAAGCTTCTCAAAAGCTACCTTAGCCTCTTCCGTCCATTCGACCTCTCCTTTCTTCGTGCATCCGTATAACGCTTTGAAGAAACGGATGGACTTTTATGCTGACTTTGCAAGGAAACGCCCCAACGCAGCTAACTTTCCGTTCAGACTTTGCACATCCTTCACCGTCCGCGGGGGGGGGGGGGGGGGGGGGGGGGGTATGCATTTTTAACAACCCCCCCACCTTGTCGTGATTAGCCTCGATTTCTTCGGTTGTTACCATGTCTCCCAAGAACTTGCCTTTACTCATCCCGAAGGAACACTTCTTGGGATTTAGCTTCATATTAATTTTTGTGAGTTGTATCAGCGTTTCTTCTATATCTTCGATCAGATTCAGGCCGCCTTTGCTTTTGATGACCATGTCATCAACGTATACTTCAAGGTTCCTTCCTATCTGTTTCTCGAATGCCTTATCAACCAAACGCTGATAGGTAGCCCCCGCATTCCGGAGACCAAAAGGCATCTTGATGTGACAGAAAGTCCCCTTCTCCGTATGGAACGCTATTTTTTTTCTCATCTTCCCGAGCCATTTGGACCTAATGATACCCTTTATAGGCGTCCAGGAACAATTTCCATTGGTATCCGCCTAAGGATTCTACTTTCTGTTCGATCTCTGGAAGGGGGTAGCTATCTTTCAGACAGGCTTTGTTAAGATCCTTAAAACTACGCACATGCGCATGGACTCATCCGCTTTCTTTACCAGGACTGGATTTGCTATCCATTCGGAATACTGGGCACTTTGTAGTACCCCTGCTTTCACCAAACTTTGTACTTCTTCGGTGACCACTTTATTTCGTTCCGTCGCCATCCTTCTTTTCGTTTGCTTTATCGGAGCGAAACTTGGGTTGATCATGAGCTTGTGTTCGGTCACCCCCCGGGACACCCCAGTCATATCTCCGGGAGTCCATGTGAACACTTTTTTATATTTCTTCAACAGAGTTTCCAATTCTCCCCTCAGCCGTTTGGGTACGCTCCCCCCGATTCGAACATGTATTTTAGGATACTCCGGGTTGATTACTACCTGCACCTCCTCTTGCTCCATCCAGCTGTCTTGGTGTGTGATGCTGTTACACTCCAACGGGGGAATAGGCATACTTCGGACGGTGATTACCTCCCCGATCTGAGGGGAACTTGAGCAGACCGTGAATTGTGGATGCAATCGCCTGAAACTGCCACATTCCGGTTCTTCCCAAAATAACATTGTATCGCGTTGGGGCCTCTATGATGATAAACTCTGCCAAGATGGTTTTACTGTGGAAACTCTCCCAATCGTCTAACTTGAGGGGTAAATGAATATTCCCTTTGGGCCAGACAGACAGTCCGGAGAATCCGATGACAAGAGACTTAGCAGGTTTCAAGAGAGCCAGGATGTCAGGAGGGAATTTTTCGAAACAATGACTGTACATGACGTACGCCGAACTTCCTCCGTCAACGTAAATTCAGCGGACCATCGTTTTAGCTACTATCCCAAAGATAACCAAGGGTTCCGTTCCAACGTATCCGTCAGGCACCGGTTCCCCCTTCCGAACTCCACTACTCCTCCCTTCCTTTTACCTAGGAAAAAGGGGGCCGCTTCGTCCTCGATTGCGAAAATTTCAGCATTGTAAGCAGCTACGTCCTTCTTAGGTTCGACGATGTTAGCCTCCGTTCTCTCCTTTCCATGTGCCTCCTTTTCTCTCTTATAGCTTTCACAGGTCGCAGTGGCATGCCCCATAATCTTGTGGAATTCACAATAGGCGTTCGGATCTCTGGGATACTGCTTCCTTATCACCTTCCCTTCCGTCCTTCGGGCTTCCGTCGCTGTATAAACTTCCGAGCGGCATGGGCCATATCTGTCCCCTTGAAACTTCCCTTCCGGGATTTTTGCCTTGTACGATGATCTTCCGGAAAAGTTGGGTTTGACGGAACCCTTTCCCTTGTCTCCCCCTTTGTATGAACTGGACCCGGTAGTGCTCCTCTTCTCTTGAGCCTCGAAACGCAGCTTTTCAGCGCTTTCCTCTTCTTGCTTCAACACTTTGTTTACCACATTAATCATTTCGTCAGCTTTGTCGAAATCTCTCTTCGATAACTCGCGAAATAACTCTCCCTCCCGGAGACCGTACGTGACAGCGGCAATGATCAAAGAGTCTTCCCGAACCGGCATCTTTCGGCTCTGCTCGTTGAACCTTTTAAAGTACGATTTGTTAGACTCCCCTTCCCGCTGTCGACAAGCCATAATGGATTGAGATCGTTGTTGGTACTTTTTCTGCTGTATGAAGCTATGGCTGAATTGTAAGACCAGATCTTCGAAGCTGGAGATACTTCTTTGAGGAAGACTTGACAGCCAGTACCTGGCAGACCCCTCAAGGGTCCCTGCGAAGTTTAAGCACCACAGTCTTGGATCCATTGGGATCATCCTCACGGCCCATCGAAAACTGGCCACATGATCATCCGGGTTTCCGGTTCCGTCATATGATTTTACTCTAGGCCCTTTCAAGCCCGGAGTTATGGGCATTTCGTTAATGTCGTCCGTAAATGGAGACCGAAAATCCCTCGGACCGGACGGCATGTGTCGATGGGGAGTTTTTCTTTCTTTCTTCTGTGATGGGTGTCTTTCCTCTTCCGGCCTTCCCACCTGAACGTTTTCCATTTTTTGAGCTCTTCTTGGGGGAGACTGGTCCTTATACACCACCTCTAACGACTCATCTCCGCTCGAGTACGTCAGGTTCCTTTCTACCCCGAGCACCTCGCCTTTCAATTTTGTTTGAGTTTTCTCCATTTGCCTCATTTATCTGAACTTACAGAAAAGGTTGTATTCCTGCAACTCCTCCGGAGTAGGTTCATCCCCTCCACCTCCAGGTGGTGGGCATGCAGAAGTCGATGCAGGTGTAAGTACTCCCCCTGTCGGTTCTCTGGGGCGGACATGCGTCGTTTGATGGCGATTAACGTCGTTCAACGGGTTTTCTTGGACCATTTTGTTCTAGGTCCCACAGATGGCGCCAAATGTTGGATCACGAATCCTCCGGAAGGTTTTGTCGGATGCCTTCTTGCCCAAAGATCCTGAAACAACGAAGTAACCCTTAGTCAGATGCTCCCCGGGGGTATCCCGTGAGAACACTCCGACGGTCAAGTTAGAAATCGATTTATATGACGTGAGGTCGTGATCGGTAAGACTCGTACTGAATGCAAGTAATTAATGACAAATATAATAAATGTACCGAAAGCTTGATCATTCCATTGGTCGTGGTGCGGTCGTATTTATAACCGATCTTCCTTAGGCGGGAAAGGAAGGTATCTTGCTTCGGACCGGTCCCTCCGGAGTCCTACGGATAATGGGCAGTCCCGGTAGGCTTTAATCCGTTGGGCAATATTACTACCTTACGCCAAAGCCGCCCTAGGGACTTGGTCGCATTTAATGCGCTTCGTACCTGCGAGCCGTCTTTCCGTGATTTCCGTATTGCGCTTGGATCATGATCACCGGGATCAGTGATCCTACTGCATCCGTTCCTTCTAACCGTTCGTGAGAGTTGCGTCCGGTCAGGATAGTGTATGTGATATACCTCATTAAGGCATTTTCCAATCTCTACTCCGATTATTTCAATTATGTCTCTGTTCAAGATCGGATATTATAATCAAAACAATTTCCCTTCCTCTGTTATATTGTAATCAAAATTATTACCAATGATTCTATCACTAACTATTTTCTAAAAACTTGTGCCTAAAAGAAATGAGAACGTTATTGTGGGGCGGTGGAGTATTAAATTACGTGACTCAAGGAATGGTAAAACCAAGTATAAAGGAATGTTATAAATCTCTAACAAACTGAATCTATTAATTAATACATATAAATTACGTACCAATTCGACAATGCAAGTGTCTTTGTGACCCATATATCATGCAAGGTTGCAAGCTATATAGTTCCATTTTTAGCTGTTTTAATTGGATGTGGTTTTAGCATTTTGTTTTTCTGTTAAAATACCTATGTGGCTATATGTAGTTTTATTGTGGTTTTGGCCCAATGGGTCATTCCCTGAGTGTAAATATCTTGTGGGTTGGAAAATGGAGAATTTTGGAGAATAGTCAGGCTGCTCCAATGAATTTTATTCTCGAGTGAAGTGGGCTACTAATGCCCTAAGGTATGAACCTGATTACGCACATACTAGATATGTGATATAAATATATAAATAAAAAATACATAATTTGTACTTCAAAAATTCAAACTATTACATAAAAATTAAAAAAAAACTACTACCATACAATGATACACGCATTCTTATATACAAATTCATAAATTATTCTGTCATGATCAATATCAGCTAGAAATCAATTTTCAATGCACAAAATTGCTAAACCATTCGATCTTTCTTGCGACATTGTACTTCAAAGATATGACGTCAACTATTTAAGCTTGGAAATTACCCAAACTACGCAACATCAACTAAAAATACTAAATTGAACCGAAGATGGATCGATCTACATTTGTTGCAGTGTCCCCTATATGATGAAAATATTGAAACCATAGACCACCTCTTTTTCAATTGAACCATCTCGAATTCTATTTGCGGTGTGATTCTCAAACATTACAAACCTAAGCCCAACAATATAAGTGAAATCATTTTCATTTACTAACTCAACTCAACTATCGGAAAATCTCAAACGATGTTTTAAGGTGGTGATTGTTTCAAACTTTTGGTTCATTTGGCGTTTTAGATACCGAATGGTATTCAACTCAAAATCAAAGGCACTCTAGGTGATGGTGTAATGGTTTTAATTATATATCTTTTCTTTGGATTCCTAATATGTCTAAATTTGTAGTTATGGTTGGCTCGATTGTACTTGTAATCCGAACTCAATCTAGTTCTTTGAACTCTTTGCTAGCTACAATTTATAATATTTTGCTATTTTATTATATTTATATTGAACTCTCTAATGAGATATGTTACAAATTTCTTGAAGGTTACATCTCAGACATTTATTCGTGTGTTAAATAACAATTAATTAGTTGTTCTAGTATTCTATATAAATCCAACCACAATAGCTTTTGTAATCCAACAAGTACTAGACCATAATCCATTCTGCGTTTCAATTGCTTTCAAAGAAGATGGTAAGTTAATTAACCAGATCCACACATGCATGTTGGTTGCTTTAAACGTGCTACATTCACTACACTCTTCTTGTTAATTTGCAGGGTTTCTTGATGATTATTTTGTTGAGCTTTTGTTACATTTCATTGAGCCCGAAAACCACAAATGCAGCCACTTTCGATGTAACATCTTATGGTGCAAAGGGCGATGGGAATACAGATGACTCAAAAGTAATGAAACCATGGTTACATGCAAAATAAACACAAAACACTTAGGGTTTTTAAATCTAATTATATATGTTCATTATTCCAGGCTTTCATTAAAGCATGGGCTGATTTATGTGGAGATAGTTCTTCAGATGCCACGTTGGTAATACCAGCAGGCAGGACGTTTTTAGTAGGACCAGTGTCCTTTAACGGTTCATCGTGCAAATCCTCTAGGGTAATTATCAAGGTAATTAATTAAAATCATACACCAATTCAGATTATTGCAGAATTGAAATGTGCAACTATATTTGACTTAATTTTCAGTGACACTTGTAATTATAGATGTATTAAAATATCTATGGTTAATCTTTGTTCTATTGTGTCCAAATATATATATAACCACTTCAGATGTCCCAAAAAAGGTCTCTATATATACACCCAATAAAAATATTCATTTCAAAAACACGATTAATTTAATATGATTACTTTTGTGCTTTGAGTGTAGCTTTTGGGAAAAATCACGGCTCCTCGTACACTTGATGGATGGAGAGATTGTCAACAGAGACGCTTTTGGCTATATTTCACATCGGTACGCGGACTCGTTATTGATGGACCTGGCCAAATTGATGGTCAGGGTTCCCTCTGGTGGGGAAAACAGGTTAACTTTCTTAACTGAGCTTAATTGTGTTCAATATCAAACAACATAAAAATACCGAGCTCAGTTATTATTTTTTGCAGGCGAAAACCGACTCTTGTGACCGCCCGACCGTAAGACGTTTAGATTTCTGATTTTTACATTAATGATTAATTATTAGAAAAGATTTCAACTTTACAAAAAAAAAAACTAACATGCGAATATTATAATTCTTTTAGGCCCTACGTTTTAATAACTGTAACGGCCTTCGACTGAGTGGCACAACACATATTAACAGCCCATTTCTTCATATAAGCATTGGTAATTGCAAAGATGTCGATATTGGAAATATTCATATTATAGCACCGAGAGACAGCCCCAATACAGATGGGATCGACGTTAGTGTTTCATCACATATAAATATCCATGATACCAATATTCAAACTGGTATAATAAGAGATCGAAAACCCTAATCTTATTTAATCAATTTTTTTCTAAGATATATAATCTTTAATCGTTTTGATACACTTCAACAGGTGATGATTGTGTGGCTATTAATGGCGGCGTAGTGGATATGAATGTAACCAGGGTGTTCTGTGGACCTGGCCATGGCATTAGGTACTAAATTATGTTGCAACACAATTAATGTTCTACTGGTTTTAGAAAAAATGTAGAAATATTTTTGTAAAAATGAAATATTGTCGCATTGATGTTATTTTACAGTATCGGAAGCCTTGGGGAAAATGGTCGTCAAGACATAGTTGAACAAGTACTCGTACAAAACTGTAATATCACAGGAACGACAAATGGATTGCGAATAAAGACAGTACCGGTACATATATATAAATAAGTTGATATATACATACTTTTTTATATATATATATCGTTTAGAGAAACTGTTGGATTTAATTAATTAAATTGTGTTGTTGCACCGTAGGGTGGAACGGGGTACGCAAAGGGGATCACTTTTCAGGACATTAATCTCGTAAATGTTCAAAATCCAATCTTAATTGACCAACATTATTGCAGCAATAGTGACTTAGCAAGGTGCCCGTCAAAGGTAAGCATTGTATTCCATAATAACAATATTCTCACTGTCATGACACATTTATAAATGTCGCTAGAAAAAAAGCAAATATCACTAAAGTTAAAATAAAAAATAGTCACTAAATTAATGTTTCTAAACGAGTGTTGGTAAAGGTACAATAGTCACTAAGTACATATTCTAGACCTTTTGTGACAATTCTTATTAAAAAAATGAGTGAAACCTAACTTTTATGTCTTTTATCAACACTTTTTATAACATGTGGATAAAAATTACTTAGTACTTTTACCTCTTCTTTTGGAAAAGTGTCATTACCATCTAAATATAGTGACTTCTTTGTCTGTCACTAAATGTAACTATCCTTGTAGCGTATAGACATGAAAGACGTAACTATATATATTTATAATTTATATTAACTAACATGTAACGGTTTATTTTATTTAAAAAAGCCCGGGCAAGCAGCAGTAAAAGTGAGCAATGTGAAGTTTATAAATATACACGGGTCTTCAGCAACAAAAAGTGCTATTACTTTTAGTTGCAGCCAAACGTATAACTGTATTGATATCGTAACAAAAGACGTTATACTAACGGGAAATAATGTCGTTGCTATATGTGAAAACACTCGAGGGAATTTCATTAATACTACCCCGAATATTCATTGTAATTAGATTGTAAATTACAGAACATCTTGATCTAATAAAGCTAATTACAAGTATGTGTATCTTCTTAATTCTCAAAGGGGAATATCAAGACCTTTTCCAATCTCTACTCCAATTATTTCAAGTACGCCTTTGTTCAATATCTGGATTAAAAAATGGGTTAAGAATTAAAACAACTTAATTAACGACTTGTAATTAAAATTAAATTTGTACCAATTCGACAATAAAATTGCCAATGAGGCCCATCATGCAAGCTCTGGAGTTCCATATTTCAGCAGTTTTTGTGAATCCAAGAAATGGGGATTGAAATTTTGGTTGTGCTTTTGGCATTTCCACCAATTGAATATGAATAACCCAATCGGCAAATGAAATAACGGAAGCCTACTCGTAATATTTCAGCGAGCACCCCGAGTTCGAGCTCCGCATAAGCGGGCAAACCCAGCCCCCAAAGGGATTTCCAAGGAAAATTCCCAATATGTGCCCGTGTGAGGTGTGAGTAAAATTACACTCATGCAACGCTCCCAAAGGAATTCGAACTGACGACCCGCGGCCCACATGGGTATAAACCCAGTATCTCAGACCAGTTAGGAAAGATGATAGACAATGATAGCCATTGTTGAAAGAATTCTGCTTGCTTACTCTGTTTTTGTTTTTTTTTTTTTTGGTTGCTATAATATGTGATTGTGTGTGTGTGGACTTTATCTGTTTTTGGTTGGTGAAACCTTATCCGCCATTCATTCACCATTGGTAGGAAAGATCACTAAAAAAAACAAGCTAATGTAACCCACCATCAAATGTTGTATATGCCTAAATTAACAACTTTTTAACAAGGGTTGCGTTAGGTGGAGTTGCATTAGACATAATGCAACTTTTTTTTTTAATCAGAAAATGGAATTCTCTATGAAAAAGTTGTGTATATTATTGAAGTGTAAACTTTTTTTTTAGTAACAACTTTTTGTATCAAAATGCAACCTTTTTTTTTGTCTTTAATAACTCATTTTTAGACATATATGCAAGTTTTGTTATATTTTTATTTAAAATGCGACCTTTTATATACACAAATGCAACTTTTTTTAAAGGTGGTGATAAATACGTAACAACTTTTAATGGATACACCACAAATTAAAGGTGGTGATAAATACACCACAACTCTTAAATAAACTCTTTTTTTAATTACAGCGGCCTAGCCCAAACATTTATCAACCTCTAAACCGGTGGTTGTATGATTGTCATTGTATCATGTTAGGACTAAGTTTTGAGCTTAATAATGTAATTAGGCTTAATTAGAGTTAATTAATCAAGTTTAGAGGTGAGGTATAAATACCTTTGTGATGACCTAGAATGTAAGTTTTCCATCACTTTTATTGACTTAACTTTTGAAAGCAATTCCCTCCATCTCATCTCTATCTCAAGAACACACACACTTTACACACACTTGATTTTTCAATCTTCACCAACTCACCATGAATTAGCCTAATTTCGATCTCATTAGCTCTCTCAATTGGTATCAGAGCACAATCCTTCAAGGAGCAGATCCAATTTCGTGGTGATTCGTTCCAGATCTGAAAATTTGAAGAAAAAGTTTTATTCGTCACTGTGAAAATTAATCAGCGAATTTTTCGATTGGAATAGAAGATTTGATTGAAGATTAATGTTTCTCCAGTGATTCTAATAACAATAGGATCAAATTTCGATCAATTCCATCAACAATTGATCATGATTCAGTGATTTTTGTGAAAAAGTTGAAAAACTCAAAAAGTTGTCCGTAATTTGCAAAATTCGATCTGATTTGTTATGGATTGATGAATATTAATGGATTCAATTGTGAGGAAATGAATTTCGAGCAGATTGTGATTGGAATCACCGGATTTGGTCAAGAAATGAGCAAAATCGAATCAAAATAGTGGAGTTTTGAGTTTACCGTTCAAGTGTTCAATCTCAAGAACACTTCACGTGTTCGGCCCGAACTTCACAGGTGTTCGGCTCGGAAGTTCGGCTCGAACGGATCAAAGTCTTCGACTCATAGTTCGGCTCGAGGACTTCGGCTCATCTCAATTGTTCGACTCAAATCTGAAAAATTGTTCGGCTTCATCAATTAATAGTGTTCGGCTTCTTCACTCAATACGATTTTATTCGAACGACTTCATAAAATTTGCAATCAATATATCACGGCAACAATTGAACAACAAAATCGATTCAAACACATAATCGATTACAGCCCAATAATCGATTCAACAAAATCAATCTCAAAATCAACAAAATAATCGATTCAAACAAAATCCATTATGTTCAAAAGAGTTCGGCTCTCAATTCAATTCAATTTCTTGATTCTGAACGACCGATTGAACGATTTCAGCGCTGTTAATCGATCGATTAAATCAATTCCGATTTCAAACTGATTTCAAAGATCAAAGAGTTCGGCTTACGTCTCACCTGCTTCGATTGGCACAATATGTTCGATCTGCTAAAGTGTTCGGCTTCTTGATCTCGTGCTGACAGACTGTGATCCAAGTTTATTTCTGGCCCAACATTAATTTGATTCTAGCCCAACCTTACTTTCGACACAATTCAACTCAAAATTCAATTTTTAGCCCAAGTTCACATTTAAAAACTGATAAAGCCCATTCTCAGTTTATAATCAAAATTTTAAAAGGATTTTTTTTAGCTTTCAAATAACTTCATCAAAATTTTTTTAGCGTTTAAAAGAATTTTTTTTTTTACTCTTTCAAATTTAAACTATTTATACAATTTCAATTTTTACATTTTTTTTGTTTAAAAAAAAATCTTAAAAGAAAATTTTCACATTTTTAAACACAAGGACTTTTACCCCTAATTGCAATAATATGGATAAAGACCTTGCAGATGCGATAAAGGCTATCTCTTTTATCTCGAACTATAAGAAGGAAGATTACTCAAAGCCTACCAACAATAATCAAATATCTTCATCAACTTTTAAGTCTGTTATATCTGCTACAATCTCAACTGAAAAGCCAACCATCACATCTTTATGCTACAAAGAAATCAAACGTTCGTGATTCAGAGTATTTTAAACGTAAGATGGTGATGGCTAAACAAACTGAATCTGAACAAGTAGCAAATTTGTGTTGTATGGCAAGAGAGAATGCTGAGGTTTCTGATCGTTTTAATGAAGAAGCCAACAAAGAAATTAAGGTAATTCGTTCTCTCTTATCAAATTCTGATAATTCCATTGGTTCTGATACTTGTTTTGTTAAAACTCAGATCTCTGAAGTTGATTTTTTAAAACATTTAAATACTCAACTTCAAGAACGTGTAAACGATTTGGAAAAACAAAATGAACAAAATGCTCATTTAGGTGATCAAATAGTTCATTATATTAACCAAATTAACTTTTCAAACAAAAGAATTTGGATTTACAAACTTAAGTATCAGAATTGACGGCCAAGCATGATCACAATCATAAACAATACACTAAGACATGGTATGAATATCAAAGTACTAAAAATGCTTTGGAACGTAAACAACAAGATTTTGACGACGATGAAAAACAGTTTAAATCTTTAAACTCACAAATCAAAGAATTAACTGCAAATCTTCATGAACAACACATCATTTCATCAAATGAAATGCAAAACAAACAAAATATCATATACAAACTTAAGAATGAAACCAATAAATTGAATTCCCATATCAAACATCTTGAGGAAATGAGTGCCAAACTTGGTCACACAAATCATCCACTTAAACTCAACCAAGAAGTTTCTGAAAATAAAGCATTACTCTTGAAGATTGAAACTCTAACAAAAGTTTCTGAAACAAAGCAACTTCAGATTGCTGAATTAACAAAGAAACTTCATGACACAAATATTGTTAATATTTTGAACATCGAAAAATATGCTTCTGTTTGTGCTGAAAATTGTATTTTAACTGATAATATCAAACAACTTGAATGTAATTTTGAATCTGATTTACAATAACAAATCAATATTTTTAATATTGAGAAAACAAAATTGTTAGATAAAATTACATCTCTTGAAACAGATCTTTCTTTGTCTCAAAATAAAAGCGAAGGTTTGAAAATTAAGCTAGAAGAAAGTTTTAAATCTAAAATCTTTGATAAAAGAAAACAAGCAGTACAAGTTCCGATGAATCTTCAAAATCTGTTAACAAAAGGATCTCACAATTCACAACTTATTCACTTCAAAAGAGTAAGAAGTTGTTTGTGAAATCACCATCTTCGGAAACTTGTAAGACTAAACCAAAAGCCGTTTTGAAACATTCTACACCTTAAAAGAAAATCTTTTCCAAAACTAAATCTTTAAGATACTCAAGAAAAGATTTACTTTCCTTAGCACCTAAAACAACTTTTACTCAAGTGCCAAAAACAACTCCTAAAACTCCAACGATCTTCAAAGAAATATAAGTCCGTCTATGTCGATTCAGTTGCAGTTATTCGCCTTTCTTGTGAGCCAGAGAATCCTAAAACTCCAAAATCTCAAATAATTCCTCGGAAATTATTTGAAAGTGAAACATCAAGTTTCAGTTTTTCTTGGAATTCCAAATCTATAAATCAAATTGATACAACTTTTCAATGGTTTCACTCAACCACTAACACCGTCGGCCCCAAAACAAAATGGGTACCAAAAGTTGGTTGATGTGTTTGTAGGAGGATGACTTATACACAATTCATTGTATAACTCGAGCTACAACAGACGGCTCTTACACACTTAAGTGTATGACCCGAGGTTCAAAGAAATGGCTTTCAAGTACATCAGCTTGAAACCCGCTCATAACTAGAAAATCACATATCTGTAAAAACTCTTTCCCATCCCTCTACTGTGATAAATGTTATAACTTTGATCTATAAAATTTTCTCTATCTTTATTTTGTTGAGGGGAGAAATAATAATTCTAGGGGGAGAATTAGTATTTCAAGGGAGAGAAACTTTGAAAATTAAAACTGAAATACCCGATTGAATAACTAAACAACAAATCTTTCAAAAGACAATACCTTCCCATGGTTTGCCAAAACCGACCTTACCTTCCAAGGGAAATACTTTTTAGCCAATTGGTAAATGTGAGGGTATAAGTCTAGGGTATAGATTTAGGTGAGTGCAAAGTGATGTGAAAACATTATAATAACAAGAACACACACTTTTGAGTGCATCCAAACCGCCAACAAACCAGGCAAAATGTGATCTTTCATGTCTTGAATGTTTCACTAGACTTAACTGGCCCAGTAAAGCATCTGCACTCCACTACCAACCACTCAGATTCCTCTCAATAGGAATTTGTTTCATTTAATTAGGGGACGTAGCACATAATCTATCGTTTGGAGTATATTGGTATTGAAATCATTAACCTCCTGCACTGGGTTACGTCTTTATTCAATGCATTATGTGTCTAGATCTCACCGTCAAATATTTCCAATTTAGGACACATACACTATTGAAAATGAATCTCTGTAAATTCATCGGAACACTCATAGTGGCATCACAATCTGGTGCTTCACGAGGATTGAGTGGAAATCTTGCTAGAGCTAAAATTGCGCCAACTCTAAACGCAGGTCACACATTTGAATCAACGGTTGTGCAAACGACTACCGATTCGTACGGTGTGTTAACGGTTACTCTATGTGAGTCCGATATTACCTAATTTGTTCAAGTTGCTGTGCTTAAACTTTTCTATCAAAAAGGCAACAACTTATGCCAGAAACACATACATTTCCTGTTAGGTCACAACAACCTTGGTTTATTATGTTAATTGATAGATTATTATACTTAATGAAATATTAAAGTGATAACACAAGAATATAGTCAGTGTATAAATCCACTAAGTGTGGCTTGTTGCGGAATAACAAGGCCACTGATCAATTACAAAGTATGTGAATGTAAGTTCGTGAATTGGTAAGTACTCCTTTGCAAGATGATCTCTATTTATAATGGTATAGAGATCTTACATAATAGGCAAAGGAGTAACAGAAGGACTAAACTAAGGAAATGGCTAAGATCAAGGGATTTGATCTTAGTCAGTTACAATACTGACTGTAACTCATTCCTTCTACTCAGTATTGAATTTCCAATACTGAGTGCTGATACTGAGTGGCCAATACTGGCCAAACTCAGTATCACTCCTAAACTTAGCTATTTTATTCTATTGTTTAAACTAAGTTAGTGTAGGTTGTTTTGTTATCTAAAGATCCCAAAGGGGTAAGGCTTTTTTCCTTAACAATTTCCCCCTATCTAATGATAACAAAACAATTACAAAGAGATTTCAAAAATAAATAAATATAGGCTGCAAAGTCTTCTTCTTCATCTTTTGTTGATTGACTCAAACTCATAGAAGACTTCTTTCTTCACATGGATGAACTCTTCTCTCTTCTTCAGTTCATCTTGCCTGTTGTTCAGTACAGCAACAATCTTCTTTCTAAACCAAGAATCCTCCTTCTTGGTTATCATCCATTTCAATCCCACCAGATGACTAATAGGGGCCTTTGGCAGATCTGCTTTAGTAATAAAGCATTCCCTATCTTCTGAGTCAGTGTACATATATCCAGAGGTTGGATATATGGTGCTCTTTTGATCCTGAAAGATTAGGTTAGGGGGAACAGAGTATGAGTTAAAGATCCTGAAAGTGTTAAGGCACTCAGGTTTGTTGTTCTTTACAACCTCAGTCATTACACTGAGTGCCCTATAGTCTGCTTGATATAAAATTCCTTGTTCAAAGCATACAGCAGAGACAGCCCAGATTTCATCCATCCTTACTTGGGCTTCTGAGGATCTTGATGGTAATTCTTTGATTAATCTGGCAATCTTCACCCAGTCTTGGAATCCCATATTCTGAATGTCATGAAGAAAGATCTTCATAGGAGGACTGATTGGTCCAGTGCAGAATGCAACAATGGACTTGTCAACTGTTTTGACTTTTATTTTGTTGACATAAAGGTTTAGCCAGTTTATCTCCTTTACATTTGGGAATACCCTATTCCTCAGCATACTCATTCTGGTTTCCCTATACCTTGTTCTTTGAGCAACAATGTTCCAGTATTGTTCAAGCAGTTCATCTCATGTTCTTCTTACAATATGTGATTTCCTTGGAACATCTGCATCACACTCAGTGTCAAGATCTTCATCCTTAACATGGAAGAATCTCTGAGCCTCAATCTCATCCTCAACATCACTCTTTTCCTCAGAGGAGCTGGATCTTGTTCTTCACTTGATTCTGAGGACATAACCACATTTGACATTCTTCTGGTTATTGGTCTTTTAGGAACTCTAGAAGGTCCTTCAGCTGGAGGAGAGATTGGTCTTCTTGGGGGCACTTCATCATCTGAGGATGATGATGAAGAGCTTTCTTTATGTGCCACATCCAGTGCAAAGTTTAAAAAGTTTTGAGATGGCACTGGATGTTCTTCATCATCATCAGCAATAGGCCAAACAAAAGGACTATATACAATAATCTGCAAGTTGTTTGGGACTTGAGCAGAAGGCTCAGTATTAACTTGTTGTGGTTGGTCAGTATCAGTCTCCCCCTGAGCAGATGGCTCAGATAACTCTTCAAGTAATTCCAGGACCGACCTTCCTCTTTGACTTCTTCTTTCATACTGAAACCTCAGTGGTTCAGTATGAGGAGTTTGCTGATGTGGTTGTTGTTGTTGTTGCTGTTGAGGTTGATCTTCATTTAACTTTCTTCTTTTCTCCCCCTTATTGTTATCATTTGGCGGTTATGTTGTTCCTCGCAAACTTGGGCACTTCGTCGTTCCGAAACTGAGTTGCAGGAGCAGCCTCCGGTGCGAAGAATCTGTAATTTGCCATCTACGATTTTGATTAAGTAATTTGCTTGCAAGGAGAAAGTAAAATCGTTAATCGCAGAGAGAATTGAGTAGGGGTGTCAAATTTGTACCGAATAAAACCAGCCAACATGCTACCAACCATACCAAGAATAGTTGGTAGCCAATATGTTGGTAGCCAACATGTTTGGTTGGTAGTACCGTACCAATTGTGTAATCATGGTACGGTAATGGTACAAAATTTTTAAATACCATGGTATACCGTACCAACCAAGATATATATATTATTTGATTTTTAGTTTAATATATTATACCAAACTAGCAACCTATTTGCCCAAGATTCCAATTAAATATTATAGTATACGATATTTCATTTAAATTATAGATGTGCCCAAAAAAATATCTCTGAAACTAATATATAATATAATAACACATACTTATTTTATCATTAAAACTAAAAATATCTTTGAAAATATAATATTTTATCTCTACATTTACACAAATCAGTGATTCAGTTACGACAAGATATCTACATCTTTTATTACTTTATCGTACTAGATTATGTCTATATAGCACATAACATATTATATCATTTTGCTTATTTTGTTTCCATGTTCGGAACATTCGTTAATATGTTTAACTGATCGATAATGATAAAATATCATTGTTCTTTTGTTATTAATTTTTTTAATTTCATATGAGTTAGTGATGTTGGTATATACCATTACCAATTTGTACCAACCAAGATTGTTGGTAGCCAAACAAATTGGTACCAAGTAAACTTGGTATGGTAATGGTAGCTAAATCAGTGTACCAATTATAGTTGGTACGGTACACGGTATGAAGAAAATATACGTGGTACCGTACCATGTTCACCCCTAGAATTGAGAGAGAAAATATGAAATAACTGTTAGAAAATTTGAAAGAAAGAAAAGAAACTGTTATTTATATTTAATTAGAGATAATTATGGTATTGGGAAGTAAAACCGACTGATTTGACAGCCTTATCCTGTTCCAACGGTAACTTTCTTATTAAGAAAGGTTACCGTTGGGGAATATGAGGATTAAAAGTCAGTTTTACCACTGTAGGACTCCAATACCGAGTTAAAAAAAATTAAATAAAAGAAATTAAAAATCATAAAAACATTTAATTTAATCTATAAATTAATAAAAAATTTAAAATTTATAACATTTGATAAATCAGACGAGTGATACTGAGCGGGTCAGTATTGAAACCAATACTGAGAGGTCAGTATCAGAAAATGTTAAGTAAAATTAAGGATTCAACATACCCAATTGTCCTAGTAAATACATAAACCTTTCCTCAGAGAGAGGTTTAGTAAATACATAGGCCAATTGATCATCTGTAGGAACAAAATCTACCTCAACCTTACCCTTTTCCACATTATCTCGAATAAAGTGGTGTCTGATATCAATGTGCTTTGTTCGTGAGTGATGGACTGGGTTTTCAGTGATAGCAATAGCACTCTTGTTATCACAATGAATAGGAGTTTCGGGAAATTGAACCCATAGTCCATTAGTTGATACTGCATCCATAAGAGTTGAGCACAACAACTTCCTGCAACAACATATTCTGCTTCTGCAGTGGAATTTGCTATTGAATTTTGCTTCTTGGATGACCAACCAACTATTCTGCCACCGAGGAACTGACATCCTTCACTTGTACTCTTCCTGTCCAACCTACAACCTGCAAAATCTGCATCTGTATACCCTTGAAGGTCAAAGTTTGAATCTTTGGGATACCAAAGACCCATGTTAGGAGTACCTGAAAGATATCTAAAAATGCGCTTAACAGCTTTCATATGTGATTCTTTAGGATCAGCCTGATACCGAGCACACAAACAAGTTGCAAACATGATATCAGGCCTGCTAGCTGTTAACTAAAGTAAAGAACCAATCATACCTCGGTATGTGGATTGACATACTGGTTTACCAGTTTCATCTTTACTTATTTTATCCTGAGTACCCATAGGAGTGTGCATGGAAGATAAATTTTCAAATTTATATTTCTTGAGCATGTCATGCACATACTTACTTTGATTAATAAAAGTGCCATCGGGCTTTTGATCAACTTGTAAACCAAGAAACTAAGTAAGTTCACCCATCATACTCATCTGATACTGAGATGACATTATCTTTGCAAACCAGTCACACATTGACTTGTCAGTGGAGCCAAAGATAATGTCATCTACATATATCTGAATAAGTAATATGTCAGAACCTTTCCTTTTTGAAAATAAAGTTTTGTCAATTTTACCTCTTATAAATTTATTTTCAATTAAGTACTCAGACAGGGTATCATACCAGTCTCTGGGAGCTTGTTTGAGCCCATACAAAGCTTTATCAAGCTTGAAAACATGATTTGGAAATTTAGGATCAACAAAACCTGGTGGTTGTTTAACATAAACCTCCTCTTGTAGTTTTCCATTGAGGAAGGCACTCTTGACATCCATCTGATAGACTTTGAAGTTCTTAAAACCTGCATATGCAAGATACAACCTAATAGCTTCAATTTTTGCAACTGGTGCAAAAGTTTCATCATAGTCAATGCCTTCTTGCCTGTAACCATGAGCAACCAATCTAGCTTTGTTTCTAATGACAACGCCATCCTTGTCCATTTTGTTTCTGAACACCCACTTAGTACCAATGATAGTTTTGCCAGCAGGGAGTGGTACTAAGTTCCAAACTTTGTTTCTTTCAAATTCTGTCAATTCTTCTTGCATAGCTTCTACCCAGTCTTCATCTAATAAAGCTTCATCAGCTTTCTTTGGTTCCATGGTAGATAAGAAGCTTGAGAAGAAGCAAAAATTTGCAGTTGCTTGGGGTTCAAACTCTAACTTTCTTCTTGTTTGGACACCTTGTTCAATTGGACCAATAATATTAGAATGTGGATGATCTATGTATTCCCTTAGATTGTTTCCTAAGGGAGCATTTGAAACAGGGTCAACAATTTCTTGTTGTACTGATGTGTTATCTGTCTGATACTGAGTTGAATTTTGGTCAGTATCAGACAATTCTGGTTGCGGTTCTTCTTGATTTTGTGAATCTGAGGTGGATTCTTGAAAGGTACTAGAAGATTCACCTTCTTCATAGGTGGAATTGTTCAGATCAAGTATTGGGAACTCAGTATTGGGGTTCTCAGTTATGGGAACCTCAGAATTTGATATATTAGAGTTAGACTGAGTTATCTCTTGATCAGTGTCACTCATACCATGATCAACATAGTATGAGTGAGACTTGGGCTGTTCAGCAATTGAGTTTTCTGGATTGCATAGATTTTCTATGCCACTGATGTCTTCAGTTGCTGAGGTAGAAAGCCCATTCTGATCTTCATCAAACATGACATGAATGGATTCTACAATCATCTTAGTTGAGATGATATACACTCTGAAAGCTTTAGAATGTGGAGAGTAGCTCATGAACACACCTTCATTTGCTTTGGGAGCAAATTTGTTTAGATTTTGTTTAGTATTGAGTACAAAACACTTGCTCCCAAAGATGTGGAAGTAGTCCACATTAGGAACCTTGCCATTGTATAACTCATAAGGAGTCTTTAGATGTCTCTGGACGATTGTAGCTCTGTTCTGAGTAAAATTGGCACAGTTGACAGCTTCTGCCCAGAAATTCAGTGCCAGTCCAGCATGGCATAACAAAGTTCTTGCAGCTTCAATTAATGTTCTATTCTTTCTTTCTACAACACCATTTTGTTGTGGTGTGTAGGCTGCAGAGAAGTTTTGTACAATTCCTTTTTCTTCACAGAAATTTGCTGATACTGAGTTCTTAAACTCAGTACCATGGTCACTTCTAAGTTGCTTGACCTTGTTGCCTTTCTGAAGTTCTTCTCTTTTGATAAAGGCAATGATTTCTGTTGTTGCATCTGATTTAGTCTTGAGAAATATGACCCAAGTATATCTTGAGAATTCATCTACTAAGACTAAAGTATAGATCTTTTTGGCCAATGATGGTGTGCTGATGGGGCCAAAAAGATCCATATGTATCATTGTAAGAGGTTCATTAATAGAGTGATTGACCTTTGATTTGAATGAACTCTTCTTCTGCTTGCCCATTTCACATGCTGAGCATAACTTATCTTTTGAATAAGTAATAGTGGGCAACCCTCTCACCAGTTTCTTCATACTGAGCTCATTTATGTTTCTGAAGTTTATGTGAGAAAGTTTCTTGTGCCATAACCAATGAAGTTCTGGCTTGACTTTAGACAGCAGGAAAACTCTAATAGTAGGGTCTATTTCAGATAGGTTGACTACATAGACGTCTTTTTCTATTCTAGCAATGAGTACAGGTTGCCCTTTATCATTGTAGATGATTCCTGCAACCTTTCTGAAACGAGCTTCATTGTCATCATCACACATCTGACTGATACTGAGCAGATTGTGTTTAAGTCCCTCTACATATGCAACTCTTTTAAAAGTTATGTTGCCTGCTTTGATTACTCCATACCCTCTTGTTTTTCCAACTGAATCATCTCCAAACTTGACAGAAGTACCCTTCTCTGGTGTATAATTTAGAAGGTACTCCATACTGCCAATCATGTGTCTTGAGCAGCCACTATCTATGTACCATTTTCTGTCACCCTTGTACAACTGAGTGGAATCCCAATCAGTATAAACACTCATCCTCTCAGCTTCTTTGATGTCCTTTTCAAAGTAACTTTTCAAATCATCTTCAGTGAAAGCCATAAAGGCTTTGTTTTTCAACCTCTTCCTCATCATCACTGAGCTCTTCATCCATCCAAGCTTCAGAGTAAAGAGCATGAAGAGGTGCTCCATTCCCTGTTGCATTCTTGCCCTTGCTCCAGTTCTTTAGCTTGACATACTTGTCTCTATACCATTTAGCTCGGTATGCAATCTTGTCATTCTGATCAGTTTTAGTTGACTTAGTATGACAATTAGCAGCAATGTGCCCAGGCTTTCCACACCTATAGCAAAGACCTGATCTTGGGTCTGTATTGGAAGAGCTAACACCAAGCCTCTTCTTTTTCAACTGATCCAGGTTCATAGACATGAGAGCCATTTGGGTTTCAAGTTCTTCTGCCTCAGCATCAGCAAGATCAACTTCTGGTTCTTCAGGCTCAGTTACAGTATATGCATGTTGCACAACTAGAGCCATGCCAGTGGAAGACTTGTCAGTTTTCTTCCAGTTGATCAGTCTTGCAGCATTATTCTCCTCATGATTCAACATTAAACCATACAAAGTTTGAAGAGTGTATGACTCAATGTTGTTAGCAGCATTGACATAATTGGTCATGTCAAGAAATTGTTGAGGAAGACTATCCAAGAATTTTTGAACAAGCTCTCCTTCCTCCTTCACAATACCTACACTGATTAAATCATGGATAACAGTATTGAACCTGTTATAGAGAGTAGTGATGTCTTCATTTGGACTTGAGAAGAAATTTTCATACTTCCTTCTCATGTTGCTCTTCCTCTGCAACTTCACCTTTGGTGTGCCTTCATAAGTGACTGATAGACTATCCCACATAGCCTTTGTTGTTGGCAATTTCATAATTGCATTAAGTATTTGTTTGTTAACAGCATTACCAATCACTCCCTTAGCTCTGGAGTCTAGACTGAATAACTGACGGTCAGTATCAGTCCAGGTGTGTTTTAGTTTAGGAATTGTTCTTATGCTCTCAGGAGCATCATCAGTAGCAGCAATGGGTTCCACGGTTTGTGGAATGATAGGACCATCATTAAGCACAATGAGCATCTCATGGTGAATAGATTCAAGATACCACTGAGATTTAAGCTTCCATTGATGAAAATCCTTTCCATCAAAGATGGGCACTCCCTTACCCGACATAACAGTGCTATGATTGTAGACATTTTGGATTTTTGAGTGTTTGAGGGATAAGTATAGGGAATGGCTGCCAGGGTAATAGATCGACTAAATAAGGATTAATTTAGCCTGCTCTGATACCAGTTGTTAGGTCACAACAACCCTGGTTTATTATGTTAATTGATAGATTATTATACTTAATGAAATATTAAAGTGATAACATAAGAATATAGTCAATGTATAAATCCACTAAGTGTGGCTTGTTGCGGAATAACAAGGCCACTGATCAATTACAAAGTATGTGAATGTATGTTCGTGAATTGGTAAGTACTCCTTTGCAAGATGATCTCTATTTATAACGGTATAGAGATCTTACATATCAGGCAAAGGAGTAACCGAAGGACTAAACTAAGGAAATTGCTAAGATCAAGGGATTTGATCTTAGTCAGTTACAATACTGACTGTAACTCAGTCCTTCTACTCAGTATTGAATTTCCAATACTGAGTGTTGATACTGAGTGGCCAATACTGGCCAAACTCAGTATCACTCCTAAACTTAGCTATTTTATTCTACTGTTTAAACTAAGTTAGTCTAGGTTGTTTTGTTATCTTAAGATCCCACAGGGGTAAGGCTTTTTGCCTTAACATTTCCGATGAAAAATCCATGTGATTCATTCTTACAACGAAACATCATAAATGCTGATCAATTACACATGAGTGTTATAGTTCACTCTCAAATAACTCCTATGATCTGCTATAACCAGCATGATCTTCCCCAGGAGCCACCTACAATATAGGACATATTGTGAGGGTCCATAGATCTAGGTGAGCAGAATCAAGTATCACGGGATCTTGATTGGGGTGCGCAGAGGTAAATTTGAGAGGGGGAATGTACTTTGGGGTGCAATTCAGCTAAACACATGGTAAAATGAAATGAGGGAGTAGTTGAAAATTGAAAAAGTAAGCTTGAGTGAGGAGGGTGTGACAGGGTTAAAGAAAACGAAAAAACCCTTACCAAACCGATAGAAAGCCGGGTTGCCACGTCTCTATCAGATTGCATATGTTGCTCTCTGATATTGCAAAAGACGTCATGGACCCAGTGATGCAATGCACAACCCCCCCCCCCCAGCCACTCAAGTATTTCTTAACAAGTACTTGTTTCATTTTCACGGAGATAAGCTCATATGCTATCGACATCTCACTTGGAGATTGTTGATATTGAACAAGAGGACAAGCCTCTCCAGTCCTCGCCTTCGTTTGTCCACAAATTGAGTCTAGAACCGAAATAAACACTTTTAAGACACAGGCAAAATACCAAGCATATATTTGTGATATAGCCGGAACATTCATAGTGATACCAAAATTATTGGTATTCCATGATGATTGAATGGAAATCCTACCAGTGCTAACATCAAAGCCAACACTGAACGTAGGTCACAAAGTTTATGTAACTGTTGTGTTAAAGGGCAATCTATGTGATCCCGGTTTACCCTGTTCGATTACAGTGTACATATCTGATGATTGTACTCCAACGTTATCAACAACAGTCGGGATATCAGATGATAAACACGAGACTGTTCTTTTATGTCATCCACAACGATCATTGAGATTAAACGATAAAAGATTTGATCGTATTTCTTCATAATCAACAACGATCTGGTTTATCGGATAAAATGTGTTATATATTGATTCATTCAAAATATGAATATATCATTATTCAACACATTTTTATCAATGGGCTTCAAAGATTCTTCCTACTTCCACCCAGGAGAGCTTAATATCTTACATGATGATTCAGATAAATCTTATTCATCATGAGGGGGAGAATATATTAGCTCAGTTTACTCCGCATTAAAAAGACACATGCACCGATTAAGGGGGAGTAAACAAGAAACCGAAGATCACTTAAGAAATAATTGTTTGTTTGAGGGGGAGCGTAAACTTCAACAACATTTTACCCTAACAACAATTATCAATGATCACAAATCGACAAAGCCACAAATTCAAGAAAAGACTTCCGCTACAAACAACTCTATCTATGGGTCTACATTTCGTCGATTTACATGAAGTAATTTGTGAAGAAAAAGAAACCGATTCATCTATAGAAATTTCTCACAACTTCTCAAACCATTTCAACCCAAAACATCCATTTTAATCCGAAATTTTATCGTATAAATCATTCTTTCCAAATTACATAACAATCACATACATACAAAAGCTTAACCGTTCTAATCTTTCTTTCCAAACAAAATACAAATCATCCACATCAAATCAAATCAAATCCTAAAATGTACATATCATTCTTTCCTGCATAAAAAACATTCACATTCCAACTCAAAATTTTAACCGATACAAATCATTTTTACCAAAACAAACACACACATCCAAAACTTTAACTTTCAAATCATTCTTTTCATCATTCAAAAACATCATTATCCTATCCTCACAAAAACCTCTACCACAAAATCCAAAACAAAATCTCCAATATCTGAAAATCCCAGACTAATTCCGTACCAAACTGATATTCCATTTCCAGAACCTTCAAATCTTTTGTAAATTAGTTTTTAGGTCTTCCTTACTCAAACAGATTCAACGAAAAATGTAACACCCCGAGACCCGGTATGATATTTTAATAATATCTGTAAGTATTATTTACTATTTTTCTATTTTATAGGATTTTATTAGAATTATTTGTATTTTTAGCCACGGCGTTAAAAATTAGCAAATACTGAGATAGATGTATATTAGAATGATTTTATATATCTATGTTCTCTTTTGAACAAGGGTTCCAACGGTATTTTCAGTTTAAAAACAGAGGTCGTTTAGGGTTCCGAATTAAACATCGAAATTTCAGTATTATACCGATAAAAACGAAACTAGATCAGCTCGAGCTTTCTCCTGAGGCTTACCATGTTTTATTATTTGGGGCTGAATCAGATTTTTTTGTCCTATATTAATTTCAGCCCGTGCAGTTAGTGGCTGAGCATCATTAGCTATTGGAGACAATACCAGGACTCCTTGGACCCGGGTAGGTCGAGGAGCACTGGTATTGTACCAAGTAGCTTAGGGCTATCGGTAAACTGTTGGAGTTGTGAGTTGGGCCGAACCGCCGTTCCTCTGGTTATTTGCTAATTAAAGGGTGTTATTTGTAGAGAGTGTTATCTTAAATTGTTGTGGTTGTGCAATTTAATGTTTATAATTTCATTAACTTAGAGTTATGCTAATCCCTCTCTTGTTGACTCTTTACAGGTTTGACTGGGTGAACCTTAGTGTCGGGTTTTGAAGGAAAGTTTTGTCAACTACTCTGATATTCTGGAAAAATGGTCAAGCCTTGGATTTAGTAACACCGGATGTTTTTTTTTAAATAGTTTATCTTGGTTTGTAAATTATTAATGGTTGGTAAGTCTTTTGATAAACTGTATTAGTTAGGATTGCTTCCGTTAGGTTAAAGTGTTTTTTTTTAAATGGCTTGAATTTTTGGGGTGTTATAAAAAATATATTTTCTTTAAGTATCTAAAACTACCAAATTTCTACAATGGTATGTTTTTGAAAGTCAGAAAACATTTTCTTTCCAAAGACACAGATCTTAATTGCTTCTCAGGTAGCTCAGATGTAAACATTGTTTAGTTCAACAGTTTGAAGCACATCTGAGAGTTTATCAAAATCATTACGTATCATGAGAAGAATTTGAAGACGGAAGACAGGGATGAGGTGCTAAAGCTCAAAAGGGGGAGATTGTTAGGAATAAGTTTTGAGCTTAATAATGTAATTAGGCTTAATTAGAGTTAATTAATCAAGTTTAGAGCTGAGGTATAAATACCTTTGTGATGACTTAGAGTGTAAGTTTTCCATCACTTTTATTGAATTAACTTTTGAAAGCAATTCCCTCCATCTCATCTCTCTCTCAAGAACACACACACTTGCTTCTTCAATTTTCACCGAATCACCATGAATTAGCCTAATTTTAATCTCATTAGCTCTCTCATATCATTAGTAGGCTTATTATCAATGAGATTAATAGATATGACAAATTAAAAAATACTGAAAAACAAAAATGAAATTTTCAAATTATGAACTGATTAAACATATAATTCTATTGTTTTTTTAGGTGTTTCTATGATCCTTATTAGTTTTTGAAGTAACTTGAAATAATAATTAGGTTGAAAAACATATGTTTGACTGTTTATCATTTTGACATTGTTGCTAACTCTGTATTTCGTCATCTTACGTAGAATGAAAGCACAAACTCATACAAAGCTTAAACACGTGCTTGCAATTGCATAGGTCACTTTATGTAAATGATTATTGTTGGGACCGGATTCCGCAGCTTGTTCGAGCAGGAAGGTTCCAACGTTGATTCTGCAATCAAGAGACAACTCTAGTCAAAGGTTCCCAGGGTTGATCCCCGTGAGAACACTCCGACGCTCAAATTAGTGTTTATACGAATCGAAAGGTTAAATGCGAGATGAAATCAATTGAAAGTATTAGGTGAGTGTATTAAATGCGATGTGTATTCGATACCTGGAAGGATGCTTACGTTCATGTTTTAAAGTCGATCTCGTTTGAGCGGGAAAAGGAGAGTTTCATCCTTTGGTCCGAATCCCCGTGAGTCTTCCAGATAAAGGAGTACCAATGCTCCCAGAGGTCCGTTGGGTAATAGCTTAAGCTTTCGTCTTAGCCGTCTTGGGGTCAAATCTGTAATAAATGCGCACGTGCTTTATTCCGGAAAAACTGCCTAACACGCTTCCTATCGTTGGAACTCGAGGATCGATCCTCCACCCTATTTTGTCGTTATCCTTCCTTCCGTTCGTTCGTCATTGCGAACCATCCGGACGGAATATTGGTACATACCATACGTCATTAAGTCCCTCAAGTTAAAAATAAATAACTCGAATTTTTAATTTTAAGTTTATCTTCTTTCCGACCGTTTGTCACTTCCGTCTTGTCACACTTTGTGCCCAAGTTACCGTTGCCCCTTTTCCGACTGCTGGGTAACTTCCCTTGGGTCTCTTCGACTTCTCTTTTATATATATATTCCACCCGACTCTTTGTATTTTTCACTTCTTTGCACGATCTCTTCTCTCTATCTCCCCTTTTTTTCTTTCTTTGAAATCATCGATTCATCATGAGGAAAGACAAAATCCCTAAAGAGAAGTCGGACAAACCTTCACGGGAGCGCCGGACTGCGCTTAATACTTACACCGGTCTCACCGATGAGGACTTACCAAAAATTATTGAAGAATGTCATATTGATGAATGTATTCAGATTCATCTTCCCGGGGAGTCAGACACCATACGATCTGCTCCGGAAGGGTTCGAGCCTGTTTACGTTCAGTATTTGTTAGGAGGCCTCCGTTTCCCGATTGATACTTTCATTTTGTCTCTGCTTTGGGATCTAAAACTTCATCTGATTCAACTTGCCCCTAATTCCTTCAGGAAAATCATCGCGTTCGTTATGCAGAGTAGGGCTTTGGGCATACCTTTATCGACTAAACTCTTTCGTTGTTTTTACGTTGTGACAGGTCGTGGTGATTGGGCTGTTTTTACACTTCGCGCGTGGCAGAGCGATCGCATTGTTGGTTTAAGAGATTCCATCCATGATTGGAAGTATGGATTCTTCTTCGTCGATCGAACGACTTTTCGCGACGTGATTCTTCCCTGGGGCACAATTACCGGACGAACATCGGAACCTGCCCCTGAGTTGACCCCTGAAGAGAATGGTTATATGAGACGGATGTCCTCCGTAGGTATAGATTGTAAAGATCCTGATGAGGTCTTCCTAGCCATGGCGGATCTGAGACCTTTTTATTTCTCTAGAGGGATTCGTCCTGTCTGGCTAGTTGATGATCAAGCTGTTTTGTTGTTGCATCGTCTTCAAATGTCAAAAGATGACCCTCCAAAGGGCTCGATATCAGTTACTGATGGATCGATTATTCCGTTTCTTCCTCCCCCAGAAGATGTAACGAGTTCTGAGGGCACTCCGGAAGCCATGCCCGAGAGCCGTCCTGAGATCCTAAATCTTGATCCTCCAGAGTTCAGTGTTGAAGCTACCATGGTTCATGATTCACAGCAAGAGTCTTCTAAACCCCGCAAGGTTCGATCCGTTCACAATCTTACTCTTTTGGAGAAGAAAAAAACTGTTCGTCAAAAGAGAATTCGAGAAAGGACCCCTTCCTCTACGGCTAAGAAGGCAAAGAGTGGAGATGTTGGTAAGTTTGTTTCTTACATTCCTTGTCACCATTATCTTCTCTTTTACTAACGTATTGCTCTCTATAGGTTTGTCTAATTGCGTTGTCGTTTCCGATGTTTCTGCTGCTGCCGTACCGCCGTTTGTACCTCAAGCAACTGTTAGTTTTAAAGCATCTTCGTTGGTTGTTTCTACTCCTTCGGTTGTTAGTGCCGCTATGTCGTTGTTTCCTTTCAACATACCCCTTCCGCCAAAGCCAACATCTGCTTCTCCGAGCCTTTCTGCTTTGGCCACCTTCTCGAGCACTCTGTTTGGCACGGGTATGCAGTTGTCTTCTTCTGCGAGAAGCTCACAATCATCGCCTTTTGGTCGTAGCCAGTCATCTTTACCGGATTTCCCTGTGCTAGGTAACTTGCTTTTGCGATGTTTTACTTTCTTGATTTCGACTTTGCACCATATATGTTAACACACCTTATGTGTGCAGCTCGCAGGACGTTCCCGCGTACTTCTCCTCCGGTTACTTCTGTTAGCGAGAGTTTGCCCGAAACCACAAAGCTAGTTAATAATCCGAAAAGCCCGGTCTTGCATGCTACCGTCACCTCAACTCCCCCTAACGTTCATGTTACTGTCAAACCAATTCCCTTCGTGTACCGCCTATCGGAGTTTTCTGATGAAGGGGTCTTTCTCAGAGCTCGTACCAACCTTTTAGCTGCTGTTGATTCTCTTTCAGAACTGCAACTACGTGGAATTCGTGGTCAACAAGCTTTAGGCGATCATAGACGGGAGTTTTCCCGAATCAACGAGTTGATGATGACTGCAAAATCACTTCACCAGAAGGAGCTTGATGAGAAGAAGAAACTTGCTGAGCTGAACAACAACCTTATGGAAGAAAACAAAGACCTTTCGTCTAGTCTGGAAGAATTGCAGGCTATCCTATCGACTAAGGATAGCAAGATTGTTGATTTGAATGCCGATCGTAGCTCGCTATCTTCGAGGATTGCGGAATTGGAAAATGAAGCTGTTGAAAAATACTCAAAGTTGAAAGAGATTGCCAATCGTGTAGAAAGTTTGATTGCTGAGAAGAGTGCGCTTGAGCAGGAGGCTCGCGTGCGTAGGGAAGACCTAGGATGGTTGATGCAGAGGGGCCTTCCCGGTATGGTTCAAGTGTTTGTTTCTTCTAACGAGTTTGTGAAAGCTAATACCGATCTTCAAAAGGAGAGTATCAGATACGGGCAGTATCAAGGGTGTTTAGATACCCATCACACATATGCTGACCTTTTGCAAGACGCCAAGCTCGTTCATGATTACCCGGATGCCCAAGGAAATATTATGAGCTTATTTGAAGATCTGGTTTCCCCTCATTACACCTTGTTGCAGTCGTTGGAATCAGGGCACGTGTCCCTGGATGAGGTTAAGGAGTTGGTTAGCAAGGTTCCTTCCGGACCGGAAGAGGTAGGTGAAAGCTCTGCCGGTGGTCAAGATCCACCCCCCGTTTGATTGTTTATGTTCGTATGTAATCGTGAACCTTGTCTGAACTCAGTTATGATTTAATTGTGTTTTGTGTGTCTGTTTGAGGCCCAGATTTTCGTGGTCGTTTGTTGAAGGTTGTAATCGTTTTAAAAAAGACCTTGGTCGTTTGTTAATGAAGTGTTTTGTTTACGTCGTCGCTTAATTTAATTCTTGTTTGAGTAAGGCGTCCCCTACTTAAAGAAATAAAGTTATGATGTGTACACATTCGTATATGGCCATCCGCTTTTTAATCGTCCGGATCAGGAGTTGCATCCTGTTTCTAGGATGTAACCCTCATTTAGATTTATCACTCGACCGCTGGTTCGATTAACATTTTGTTTGTCATGATGTTCGTGCGATATGATGCTTAAAACAACAAGAAATATCATTCGAAAATAATCTTACTCGTAAGATATTCGTTACATTCGCACAACTTGGGTCTACGGCACCCTTAGGTAAAAATACAAGATAACTTGAACACATTTTTTTTTAAAGTAAAACCTACGCAGATTCCTCATGTTCCACGTTCGGGGTATAGTCGTTACATCCATCATTTCAAGCACATAAGAGCCGTTCCTTCCTGCTTCCTTAACTCTGTACGGTCCTTCCCAATTAGGACATAACTTTCCAGGCGTGTACCGGAGACTAGCTTCGTTCTTCCGGAGGACTAACTCACCCACCTTGCATGCTGCCTCCTTCACCTTCTTATTGTAATAGCCTTCCGTCAATGACTTGTACGTTGCTTGCCTCAGAGCCGTGTTTTCACGCCTTTCGTCTACTATGTCCAGGTTGTACCTTAACGCTTCTTCATTCCCTTCAAGTCGGAAGTTCTCCACTCTGGGAGAGGGTAAAGTGACTTCTAGAGGGATTACCGCTTCTGAGCCATACACCGGACTATAGGGGGTTTCTTGTGTTCCCCTCCGGATCGTTGTTCGATATGACCACAGTACGCTCTGCAATTCGTCCACCCAACCCGTGCCCATCCGAGTCAAACGGGTTTTAATCCCCTTAACAATGGTTCTATTAGTCACTTCCGTCTGGCCATTTGCTTATGGGTGGGCGACGGAGGTAAAGTTTTGTCGGATGCTAAGGTCGGCGTACCACTTTTTGAATGGGTTACTGGCAAACTGTTTTCCGTTGTCACTGATAATTGTGTGTGGCAGGCCAAAGCGACAGATGATTTGCTGCCATACGAACTTGACTATGTTTGCGCCGGATATGCACGCTAATGGCTTCGCCTCAACCCACTTAGTGAAGTAATCTATCGCGACTACTAAGAATTTGACACCACCCGGAGCCTTAGGAAATGGTCCGACAATGTCGATTCCCCATTGACAAAATGGCCAAGGGCTAAGGATACTGGTGAGCTGCACCGGGGGCATATTTGGGACGTTTGTGTATGCTTGACACTGCTGACATTTCCGGGCGTATTCATGGGCGTCCTTCGACATTTGAGGCTAAAAATAACCCATTCGGAATAGCTTTTGTGTTAAAGCTCTGGAACCTATGTGTGACCCGCATAACCCTTCATGTACTTCCCCGATTGCTTTCTGAGCTTCGGCTCTTCCTACACACCTCAGCCATGGAGTAGAATAACCCTTCCGATACAAGATACCATTCTTGGAAACATACTTTCCTGCATTGACACGCAACTTTCTTGCTTCCTGTGTGTTAAGGCAAAAAGCCTTACCCCTTTGGATCTTAAGATAACAAAACAACCTAGACTAGCTTTGATTAATATGTAGAATAATATAGCTAAGTTTAGGTCTGATACTGAGTGATCAGTATTGGAACTCAGTATCAGTACTCAGTATCAGATAGTGATACTGAGTAGAAGGACTGAGTGATACTCAGTATAGTAACGGACTAAGATCAAATCCCTTGATCTTAGTCATTTTCCTTACTTAGTCCTTCGGTTACTCCTTTGCTCATTATGTAAGATCTCTATAACATTATAAATAGAGATCATCTTGCAAAGGAGTACTTACCAATTTACTTTTACACATTCACATCTTTTGTAATTGATCAGTGGTCTTGTTATTCCGCAACAAGCCACACTTAGTGGATTTATACATTGACCATATTCTTGTGTTATCACTTTAATATTTCTCTAAGTATAATATTCTATCAATTAACATTATCAACCAGGGTTGTTGTGACCTAACAACTGGTATCAGAGCATGTACTAAATAATCTTCTATTTAGTCGATCTATAACCCTGGCAGCCATTTCCTACATATATCCCTCCAACACTCAAAAATCCAAAATGTCTACAATTATTGCACCAGTTATGTCTGGAAAGGGAGTACCCATCTTTGATGGAAAAGATTTCCATCAATGGAAGCTCAAAGCTCAGTGGTATCTTGAATCTATTCATCATGAGATGCTCACTGTGCTAAATGATGGTCCCATCATTCCACAAACTGTGGAACCGGTTGCTGCTACTGATGATGCTCCTGAGGGCATAAGATCTGTACCTAAACTAAAGCACAACTGGACTGACACTGACCTAACACTGTGTATTATCCGAAAGATCGCCAGTGTCAAGATAACGCAAGATAGGGGTCATCCAACAGCTTTCATTGACGCCTAGTTCCATCATTTCTTGGCCTGTTACTTCGATACTTCTTCTTGGAAGTACCTCCACCAACACTTCCTTAGTGAGGTGACAATACAACATCGAAGCTAACTTACTGAGGGCATCTGCTTCCTTATTCTTGGTTTGGGGTACCTGGGTAAGGGTGAATTTTTCGAACTTATCCACGCTGCCCTTGACTAGAACCAAGTATCGTTTCATGTGGCTTTCTTTAGCCTCGTAGGACCCGTTTACTTGGTTGACAACCAGCATCGAGTCCACGAAAGCATCCACTTCTTTGATCTCCATCGTATGAGCTAAGCTTAAACCTGCGAGCAGTGCCTCGTACTCGGCCTCATTGTTCGAGCATGAGAAGTCGAATCGTAATGCGTACGTTATCTTCTCTTCATTCGGACCTGCCAACACAATTCCGGCTCCGCATCCGTCTGCTCCTGCAGCCCCGTCCGTATACATCTGCCATTGAGCCTTTCGTATATTCACTCCTTTTTGTTCGATCGTCATGACACTATCTTCATCAGACATCTCTACCAGGAAGTCTGCCAAAACTTGACCTTTGATGCTCGGTCTCGGTTTAAACGTTATGTCGTACTCCCCTAGCTCAATCGCCCATTTAGTCACCCTTCCTGATCTCTCTGGTTTGAGCAAGATGCTCCGGATGGGTTGGTTAGTTAAGACCGTTACCGAATGAGCCTGGAAGTACCTCCTCAATCGTCTTACTGAGTAAACCAGAGCTACTATTAGTTTTTCGATCAAGGAGTAGTTTAACTCTGCCCCCTGCAGAGTTCTGCTCGCGAAGTAAACCGGAACCTGCTGTTTTCCCCTTTCGGAAATCAGGACAGAACTTATTGCCTCTCGGTTAGTTGACAAATACATAACGAGGGGTTCCCCAACGATCGGACTTGCTACGGAAGGGATGGTCTGCAGGTGTTGCTTTAATTTTTCGAAAGCTTCCTCGGCCTCCTCTGACCACTCAACCTCTCCTTTCTTTGTGCATCCATGAAGGGCTTTGAAGAAGGGTAGCGACTTTTCTGCAGATTTTGCTAAGAACCGTCCGAGGGCCGCCAGTTTACCATTCAGACTCTGGACGTCTTTCACCGTTCGGGGAGTATTCATTTTTAACAAAGTTTCTACCTTTTCAGGGTTTGCTTGTATTCCGGACGTAGAGACAATGTGACCCAGAAACTTCCCCATGTTCATACCGAACGAACACTTTTTGGGGTTTAACTTCATGTTAATCGCGTGAAAACGTAACAAAGTTTCTTCCATGTCTTTTATAAGATCTCCGTCTTCTCTGCTTTTTATCACCATGTCATCAACATATACTTCTAAATTTCGCCCAATCTGGTTTTCGAACGCTTTATCGACCAATCGTTGGTACGTTGCTCCGACATTCCGGAGACCAAACGGCATTTTGATGTAACAATACGTGCCCTTCGCGGTATGGAAAGCCGTTTTCTCTTCATCTTCCTTTGCCATCTGTACCTGGTGATACCCTTTGTACGCGTCTAAAAACGATTTCCATTTATACCCGCCTAGAGACTCTATCTTCTGTTCAACTTCAGGAATGGGGTAGCTGTCCTTCGGACAAGCTTTGTTGAGCTCTTTGAAGTCAACGCACATACGCATGGATCCGTCCCCTTTTTTCACTAGGACCGGATTAGATATCCAATTTGGATATTGCATACTGCGTGAGACTCCAGCTGCGACCAGGTCTTCTACTTCCTTATTCAACACCTCATTCTGTGCCGGAGCCATCCCTCTTTTCGATTGTTTGACTGGAACGAACGCTGGGTTGACGTTGAGTTTGTGTTCTATCACCTTCCGTGAGACACCTGTCATGTCCTTCAGTTCCCACGCGAACACATGTTTGTTATTTTTTAACAAAGCCTCCAACTCAGACTGTATTTTTCCCGGAAGGTGTTGACCAATCTTGACAGGGGTTTCGGGGTAATCTGGGTTGATGATCACGTGTACTTCTTCCTCATCCGTCAACTATCCTGATGTGTGATACTACCACATTCAGGTATGGGTATTGGCGTACTACGCACAGTGATTACCCCGTGTTCCGAAGGGAATTTAAGCAATCCATGGATCGTGGAGGCGATGGCCTGTAACTGCCACATTCCGGTTCATCCCAGGATCGCATTGTACCTGGAAGGAGCTTCGATGACTATGAACTCGGTCGTAATTGTTTTGCTAACATTTGTGTTCCAGTCGGTCAGAACCAAAGGCAAATGGATCTTCCCTCGTGGCCATACGGATTGTCCAGAGAAACCTATCACGGAAGTGGTTGCGGGTTTGATGAAAGCTTGCACATCCTGCGGGAACTTCTGGAAACAGTGATCGTACATGATGTTCGCAGAGCTTCCTCCGTCCACATAGATTCTGCGAACCATCATACAGGCGATAGTTCCACATATAACCAGTGGCTCTACCCCTATATGACCGTCCGGGGTTGGTTCGTTTCTTCCGAAATCCAAGGTGGCGGTCTTTCTTTTTCTCGAATGGGGGAAAGAACTGCTCCCTTCCTCCACCGCGATGATCTCAGTATCATATGCAACCTCCTTCCCTTTGACCGGCGGTTCCGCAAAACAGACCACTTTTGCTTTGCCGGACGCTTCTTTCTCCCTTCGATAACTTTCACATGATGCGGTGGCGTGACCCATTATTTTGTGAAATCCGCAGTACACGTTAGGGTCCCTCGGGTATCTTTTTCTGGCCATCCGGCCCTCCCTGTCTCCTCGTGCTTCGTTTGCCACGAACGCTTCGGGGCGGTAGGGTTCATACCTGTCCCCCCGTGGTCGGCCTCCCGTCGAGCGTCCTCTATAGGCATGTTTACCCAGACTGCTTTGGTGACTCGGCATGTATATTGGCTTTGATCATTCGTGATGTCGAGATGACCCAGAACCGAGTGTTCCTTTCTTTTCCTGAGCTTCAAATCGCAGCTTTTCTGCACTTTCTTCTTCTTGTTTTAAAAATCTGTTGACCATGCTGATCATATCGTCCGCCCTCTTAAAATATTTTTTGGACAACTCCCGGAAGAGTTCTCCTTCCCTTAGGCCATACGTGAAAGCCGCGATAATGAGCGAATCTTCTCTGACGGGCATCTTCTTGCTTTGTTCATTGAACCTTCTAAAGTAAGATTTATTCGACTCTCCTTCCCGTTGTCGGCACGCCATGATGGATTGTGATTGTTGTTGGTACTTCTTCTGTTGTATGAAACTGTGGGTAAATTTTACCACTAGCTCCTCAAAGTTAGGTATGCTTTTTTGTGGAAGACTGGAAAACCAATATCGTGCCGAACCTTCTAAGGTTCCGGCAAAGAAAACACACCACAGCCTTTGGTCCATGGGGATCATGAGTACGGCCCATCGAAAGCTTGCGACATGATCGTCTGGATCTCCCATCCCGTCATACGACTTCACGCGAGGTCCCTTTAACCCTGCGGGTACGGGCACTTCATTAACCTCGTCCGTAAAGGGGGAAAGGAAAGTACGCCCACTTGCATTGGATGCTTTCTCTGGAGCTTTCTGCTTTTTATGAGAACCTTTCTTCTCTGCAAGGATCTCTGGAGGGGACTTCTCCGTCCGGACGTTCTTTTCTGGTTTCTTCTCTACGTACACCTCTTCCACAGACTCGTCATCGCTGGAATACTCAAGAGTTTTGCTCACCCCCGCTTTTTCCTCCGTCACCCTCGGACGGGTCTTCTCTAACTGCCTCATTTTTCTGAATTGGCAGAAAAGGTTAAATTCCTCCATCTCTTCCGGAGTCGGGCCACCTTCCGCATTCTCCAACGGAGGAGGGCACGAAGACGAGTTCAACAGTGACGGCGTTGGCGTGGGTGTGAGCAAACCCTCAGTCGGAGATCTCGTCGGTGTTACTTGTGAGGGATCTATGTCTCCCATCGACATTCCTTGGACCATTATATTCTGGGTCCCACGGATGGCGCCAAATGTTGGGACCGGATTCTGCAGCTTGTTCGAGCAGGAAGGTTCCAACGGTGATTCTGCAATCAAGAGACAACTCTAGTCAAAGGTTCCCAGGGTTGATCCCCGTGAGAACACTCCGACGCTCCAATTAGTGTTTATACGAATCGAAAGGTTAAATGCGAGATGAAATCAATTGAAGTATTAGGTGAGTGTATTAAACGCGATGTGTATTCGATACCTGGAAGGATGCTTACGTTCATCTTTTATAGTCGATCTCGTTTGAGCGGGAAAAGGAGAGTTTCATCCTTTGGTCCGGGTCCCCGTGAGTCTTCCGGATAAAGGAGTACCAATGCTCCCAGAGGTCCGTTGGGTAATAGCTTAAGCTTTCGTCTTAGCCGTCTTGGGGTCAAATCTGTAATAAATGCGCACGTGCTTTATTCCGGAAAAACTGCCTAACACGCTTCCTATCGTTGGAACTCGAGGATCGATCCTCCACCCTATTTTGTTGTTATCCTTCCTTCCGTTCGTTCGTCATTGCGAACCATCCGGACGGAATATTGGTACATACCATACGTCATTAATTATACTTCTGAGTTCTTATAGGTGATGCCAATTCTCGGAAATTCAAAATTGGCAGCTAATAAACTAAATTCGTTATCTAATTTGATTTTTATTCGAATCTTAATTTTATCTATAATAGAACTTGAACCTATGACCAAATGCAATAAATAACACCAAAGAACAATACCATTATACCTCAAATCTTGGGTCTTAGCTAATTGAATGTGTGAAATAGGAAAATCTAAAAGCTAAACACGTTTTATAATAATATTTAATATTTAACAAAACAATTACAATAAATTTGAGAAGAAAAGAACACTGAAGCTAAATACGAATAACTAGGCAAAGGAATTTGGGTTCAAGAGTCGGGCAAACCGCCCACGACCATTTTTCAATAGGCCTGGCCCATCAATGTCTTTTGATCCATAACAATTGGGGTTGTAACTCAAACACTTCATGAGTTTATCAAGATAAGTTAATAAACCTAATCCCACTCAAACATATGGTATGTTAAACTTCTTTTTTTTTTATAAAAAAAACTCATTGTTGAAAAATTGTACTATATCTTACTATATCTTCTTAATTCATGCACATATCCATAAAATAGTTGTCAAAAGAGCTAGTAAGTGGGTGTTTGGAATTCCTTATTGAAGATATATTACACATTTTTAAAATTTATAATTATTACAAATTATTTGCATTTTCAAAATGCAAATAAACAGATAATCTGCTCTAAATGACAATCCTAAACACCATCAAATTATTGGTTTGTTATTTTATACAGTATAACCTATTAGAAATTGTATTGATTTCGATTGTTCGGATTCTCTGAAGTAGTGTAACACTTTCAAATTAAAATATTTCGTCGGTACTGTGAAATCCTTAATCGGATAAAAGTAGAGAGATTCAACAAAAACGGAGAATTGTGTATTATGTTATGTGAAAATCGTACTACTGAAAAAGATGACCAAAACGTGTTTTTTTAGTTTTTCAGGAACCACTGAAAACTGCATGTTGGCAGATGCAAACCAGCCAAAACTGCCCCTTGGACCTCGACAGGGGCGCTGCCCCTTGGACCCCGTTGAGTCAGTGTATATTAATTATTAATCATAACAAATTTAAATAAACGTGCACTTAACACACATCTTACTTGTTCAGTATTTATTATGATTATATCTGATAACATATGTTTATTACTTTTTTTTCTGTATTTTTGTACCTGAGGTATGCAAAATTCCGTTTTTTTTCCTTCCGTCCACCCTCCGTCTCTTTTTAGCCGTTAAAGCCCTCATGTGCTTAAAACGTGAGGGTATTTTAGACTTTTCCCCATTTTTTTGGTTTCTCTTTTTCTTGAGTAAATTGCTGTTTTTGTCCCTGTGGTTTACCCGATTCTGCATTTTTGTCCCTGTGCTTTTTTTTACATTTTTTTGTCCCTGAACTATGCCAAATTCTGTTTTTTGGTCCTTCCGTCAACCCTCCGTTTCTTTTTGGCCGTTAAACCCCTCACGTGCTGAAAACATGAGGATATTTTGGACTTTTTCCTCAAACTACTTGTACCATATGTCTTAAAAGTTGTACTCTTGGTGCTCCTTCTCTCTCTTCTATGAAAAACTCAAATTCTCTCTCTCTTCTCATGATTATACAGAAGCAACAAAAGCTCCTTGAATTCAAAATCTAATATGGATCCCACTCAAAAATCTTAATTCCGTCGCCCAAACCTGTAAATCACTACCGAAGCAACAAAAGCACTATGAAATAAATCAAAACACCATGATATTGTCACAACAATTAGAGATTTCAAAAACTAAATTTTACCAGCTTAAAATCGGGTGTTCATAGTGTAATTGTGAAATTGGGTAAGAACGTGAAAATTTAGGGTTCTTAGTTTCCCCCAAAATGGTAGTCGATGGTGGCTCTGAAGAAGACGATTGAGGTAGCCGACGGAGAAACGGAAAATTTAGGGTTCTTAGTTTCCCCCAAAATGGTTTGATTTTTGTTAAGTTCTTGTTACATTCTCATCGGAGAAGACGATTGGGTGATAAAGAACAAAGGGGATAAGACAAAAGTCGACGGTAGCTTCAATCGTGGTTTCTGATGAAGTTTCGGATGCAGACGGAGGTTGAGGGTGAAGCAGAATGCGGTGAAAGTGATGGTGGAGGCGGTACGGTGGCGCATGCTGAACCATATGGTGGTGGTGGAGGGGAAGTGTGGTGTTGCAGGTCGGCTATGGCGGAAGTGTGGTGTTGCAGGTCGGCTATAGTGGCGGAAGTGTGGTGAACGGAGGTGTGTTAAGATGAAGATTTTTTAAGGTTACGAATTATAATGCTTATGGTACAAGTAGTTTGAGGAAAAAGTCCAAAATACCCTCACGTTTTCAGCATGTGAGGGGTTTAACGGCCAAAAAGAAACGGAGGGTGGACGGAAGGACAAAAAAATGGAATTTGGCATAGTTCAGGGACAAAAAACGGTAAAAAAGCACAGGGACAAAAACGCATAATCGAGTAAACCACAGGGACAAAAACAGTAATTTACTCCTTTTTCTTTAACCCTTTCTTCTTTGTTTTTATCTGCTATTCGTCGTTACCCACAAGTCTCATTCATCTTCATAATAAATTCTGAACTCAAACTATCAAAATCTCTCATCTATACAATCAAAATCGTAATCAAACTCAAACCAAAATCTGTCTCCTCCACATCAATACACTTCTCTCAACTTTTTATTTTCTTTCTCTCATTCATCTTTTTCAATTTTAAACGTTGAAGAATTAGGGCTTTTTAGAACATAGAAATTGACCGTCGGAGAAGAAAGTATTTTGACGGAGAAGAACTCAACCGGAGAAATAGAAACGGTTTCGTCGGATTCACCACCAATAAACAACCTTTTTAACCTAAAATCCACCCACACCCACCAGTATTTTGAAGAAGATGAGTGTGTGAGTGTGTGTTTCAAGGAGGGACAAAGGAGGTCAGATTCACCCTCTTCGGTCGTCTTCTCCGATCACCGCCGTGAAAAAAGACTCTGGCAAGTAACTAGATAGGACGGTGTATACCCAAGCTCGTTCGTGAAGAAACTCAATCCACAACAAATCGTAGCTTCAGCTAACATGAAAACGTACAGTTGATTCTTTGAAGATGGATTGTTGGATCAGGTTTGATTTTGGGTTTTAGATTTGGGGATTTTTGGATTTTGGGTTTTCCACATAAATTCAAAACCAAAAAAATCCGAATTCTAAAAGTTTTGTAACCCACCATCAAAATGTGAAGATGTGTTCTTCGCTCTTCGTCATGTTAAACCCTAGTTCTGAAGATCTGAAGACGTTGCAGACGAACAGATTCAGTTGCATGTTCTTGATCGGAAGATTTGTTATGTGGACCGGATTAATTCCTAGATCTAAAGATTTGTTATTTTGATTGAAGATGAAGATGAAGAAAGAAGATGAAGAAATTAGGGTTCATTCAAGGATGAAGATGAAGAAAGAAGAGACAAAATAAATGAAAATTTTTAAAATTGTAAAATGACCAAAATGCGCTCACGTTTTCAGCACGTGCGGGCTTTAACGACTGAATTCAAACGGAGGGTGGACGGAAGGACAAAAAAAGGGAATTTGGCATACCTCAAGGACAAAAAAAAAAGAAAAAAAAAATACAGGGACAAAAACGCAGAATCGGGAAAATCACAGGGACAAAAGCTATAATTTACTCCATGTTTATCTATTACACTTAAATCATATTGGTGATATAAATCACCAACATTACCATCTCTAAAATAAAAAATAAAAAAAACCATAAATTTTACATAGAAACTTTAGAAAGAAAATGGTTACATAAAGAATGAAGATTGAGTAGTTAAGGACGTATGATATAAATACCAATGTGCAAGGTGGACCAGTTGAACGATAATGGTATGGTCGCGTATGATTACATCCATCACCGTATCTCGTGTGTTGTGTGCAGTGTAGACCTGTTTTCAAGATATTTTATTAAAATCCGGATATGAAAATTTCCGATACCGGATCCGGATAGTGTTTTCAAGATTTTCGGATATCCAATACCCGAAAAAAGAAATATCCAAAAAATACCCGAAATATCCTAAATATATTTGACTATTTTGTTTTATCGGATACCCGATTCTGATAGTAAAAAATCACTATCCGAAAATCCGGGTACCCGAGATTCGGGTATCCAAAAATCCGGATATTCGGTTTTGAACACTCTTACCCTGAAATATTAAAAGTTCAACATGGTACCTGAACTTGACAAAATGGTCAATTTAGTACCCGACTCATTATTTTGATTGTATTTTCTTATAGGGATTTACTTTCTTTGGAGCTTTTGACGAACTATAAAATATACGTTTATCTCAATATATTGATATTAGAAGCAAATTTACATTCGAAAAACAAGACCAAATTAGTGAGTCGGAGTAATAAATCGACCATTTTTTTAAGTTCATATATTGCACCTAGTCAGCCAAATTTAGGTAACTAAAATACATTTTAGCCTTAATCAAAACGTTTTTTTCGGATTTGGTTTTTGAGAGATACGTGTTCTATAGGTAATCCAATCAAGACTTCAAGAACAAGGGCACGTAAGAAACCCTGAAACACATTACGAAGGTGTAATCGATTGCGTGATAAAAGTATTCCGAAAAAGAAAGCGTTGCGGGATTTTAGTGTGGAACGAATCTTTTGAGAACAACGCCTTCCGCCGTTATTACTGTTATGAAATGATTCATAGATTCTTGCAACACGTGTTGCCGTCTCACAACACTCCTTCAAAACCCGATGGTTGTCCACCAAAAGAAGTGACATCATCGAGGGATGTCAGCAGTTTACATATGAGATCCACTGTCTAGATTAGTTGGCCATCAAGTATAGCCTTGGGGTTTTCCTTCAAAAAATCTTGAGTTCAAGTCTTGTTGGAGGTAAAACTTAGAAATTAAAACGTGATGGGGTTTATTTCCCGTATGTGGAGGGTTCGAGGGAAGGCATATTGCCCCTTGTGAATGTCACTGTTTAGGCTCGAACCACTAACTTATTAATTTGTCGTTTAAAAAAAGCTAATCGTAGTACAAGAACTCTTTGAAAAATGGATGGTGATGATGATGGTTACGATGATCATGAATAATTCTAGGTGATTTACCATTTATTTTTGTAACTTTTTTGTTAGGAATAAAGACGGATTTTTATACATTTGTTAGTTGTTGGATTTTGTCGATTTAGGAAGTTTTTTGTCTCTAACCATGATCGAGTTTAGCTCAGATTAGGGTTTATTTTTCTGAAAAATTGCAGACTAAAGAATGTTTAACATTATATCATGGTGTAGAAGCAAATTCTGAACGATTTTTTATTTAACTTTGTATATTCTGTTTTGGAAACTATTTTTTCTTCTTTTTTAAACTGTGTTCTGATTCTTCTGACTTGTAGTACGACCCGATTAATTTAAAAACAGACACCTGCTTTGCGGGTTTATATTGTCACCGGTTCAAAAGGGAGCGTCCTAGTTGTAAGGCGTTGTTCATCTAATTGTTGCCTTCTGGCTGAGTCGGATGTTGGGACTATGAAGGGGATCGTGACGGTCTAGACACAACTGGTCGGGGGCTAGTGCCGCCTCCCTCATGAGCCATGTCAGGGCGAAACCAGTTGGCATGCGTATCGGGTAGGCTGGTTTTGGGGTTTTATGGGGATCCTCGGGATATACATAGGCCTTCCAAATCGATAAACCGGGACTAAAAATTGTAATCTTTTCTCTACTCCTTATAAAGCATTCAGGACCTTTCTCTAAATAACACTTTGAAAATTCAGCCAAATTCTTTCCATTTTCAGATTTCTCAACTTTTGCTCAAAAAGGTGAACCAACCGGGATTCGAACACACAACCTGTAGGTCAAATTGTAACATCTCAAAACCCGGCAAAGTAGTTTATTGACCTTAAGGTATTTTATTAAATGATTATCTGAATAAATGCTTAGTTAATTTAATTAGCCTTCTGTCCTTTGCAGTATTTTAACCAAGGGGTTAAAATACCCGACTTGTGATATATTTGATGAGATAATGTGATTTTTATATCTTTAGATTCTTTGTTGAATTTCGTCTCCGGAAATGCTTTCGTTTTTAAGATTGGTGTCCGTTTGCTATTTTAAATAAAGTGTCTACGGAAGGGACTTTACAGACATATAATGTTAAAGTGGAAAAGCCACAATGGCGCCCCACCCCTTGCCTTGGCCGGTCGTGAGAGAGAGAGGAGGAGGGAACCCTCCTTTTCTTCCTTTCTCTTTGTTTTCAAACATTATCCATCCATAAAGTCACTATTTCATTGCTTGCTTTCACTCTAAGTGTTATCTTGTTCTTGAGCTCCTAGTGGCCGAATCTCTTGCTTAGAACTCGGAATCCTTGCTAGGGTTGGTGTAAAAGAAGCTTAGAAGTAAGTTGCATCTTTTCTCTTACTTGTCTTTGGTGTTCTTGAGCCATGACTTGAACTAGGGTTTTAGTATCTTGTTGATTTGTTGGTGAACCTTGATATGGGTGTTGTTTTTATGTGTTTATGCAAGCTTTCTCATCATTTGTATGGTGGATTGTTGAAGGGAGACAAGGTTTGGTGAAAATCACCTTCAACCTCCATTAATGGTGGATGTTGAAGGTGGGTTTTGACAAACCTTGGAATTCTTGACATTTGAATGGATAGAAATGTTTGTGAGGTTAAGAAAGCATGATTGTTAAGTTATGAATGGATAAAACCTAGTATTGATTGATTGGTGAAGTAATGTAGCTAGTGTTTGGATGAGTTTGTTAAATGGTGGACTAGAGATTTCGTAAGTATCATACTTGGAATCGTGATAGTTATGAACTTGATGGAATTGCTAAATGATTGTGAACTGCTAGTATAGGAGTTATGTGCTAGTTAATGGAAATGGGGAAGTGATTTAGTCAAGTTCGGGTTTTTGGCCCGTTTGGGTGAGTTAGTGGTAGAATGATTGATATGACTATAATTGACTACTTGGTATGTGGTGAATTGTTAAACTAGTTGGTAATATCATAAAATGTGTATTTTATGAGCCTTGGGTTCTGTTTGGCTAAATAGACGATTTTGACAATTCGGTGGATCGATCACTAACTCGGTATACTTGTTAAATGAATCGGGAAGGAGACTCAGTGATACTAGCTCACTGAGTTACGGAGATCGAGGAATGAAAGGTGAGTGGATTTAACCTACAACTCGAGTTTCGGATTATTCCGTTTGGAATTTGCATACTTGTGAAAATGCACGAATCGCCAGACCTGAGGAGTTCGCGACGCGAACTCCCGTTCCCGATCGTGAAGAGCGAACAGAGAAATTTGGTGTTGATCGTGAAGTGTTCACGGACGAGTTCCCGACGCGAACTATAGTTCGCGAACGCGAACTGAAGTTCGCGACTGGGAACTATTTGTGACACTTTTCGTTGTGTTTTTCGTAGCTAGTCTACTTGATATGTATGCCTAGTGTTACAGGAATACCATACATGACTATGTGCACAATCGGGACGAGGTCAATGTCGAAAGGATATCAGTTGAGCATAGTGTATCGACTAATAGGGTATTCGATCCTTACCTGTATACGTTGCATGGTTAAGGGGGTTTACCCGGGATGTTGGATACAGCGCTATCGGTTACCGTGGTTTTGGCCGACCATGGTTTAAGGCCCGCAAAGCCACCGGTCCTCTCAAATAGTGGTTACCCCAAATCAGAGATGTTTACTGCTTGCTTGCTTAGTGTTTAGCATAGTTAGTAGTAGTAGTTCATTCACTTAGCTTTTGTGTTAATCCCTCCCTCTTTGACACATTTCAGGTTGGAAGGCTTGAATGGTTGGGCTTGGACGGAGCGTTTGACCATGCTTTAAAATGTGTTTTTTTGAAATGAGCCGTGTTTTGTAATACGGTCTTTTAACTAACTATTAAATTATGTCGTTGTGTGGGACCATGATTTGTAACCTTAACGTAACGTAGGTGTAGACTAAATGCTTCCGTCATCTATTACTAATGCTTTAATGGTTATCTTAAAAAAATGGTTTCAAAAATGCGGTGTTACACAAATGCACATTTTAACCAACTGGGCTGGCCAACGACTTTGTTAATTGAGCAAATCACAACAAAAATAACCTAATCAAATACCCATCTATCGTCCATTGCCTCAAAACTCCGTAGTCACTGTGCCTCGATTCCTTCAAACTTCAGGTCTCCGTAACCCTAATCATCTGCCTCTTCGATTCCACGAAACCTCTTCAATTCCACGAAACCTCTTGGATTGCATTGCCTCGGTTACTTCAAACTTCACTCTCTCTGTGCAAAACCCTCGGTACCTTCAACCTTGTGTCCTACAAATACATTATGAACTTTCAACCTTGCTTCATCAGTGCTAACCATTCAAGCAGAGAAAATAATACTTCCTCCGTATCAAAATAAGTGACACACTTTCCATTTTGGGGTGTATCAAAATAAGTGACACACTTTGAAAACTTTCCTTATTTGGTAAAAATAGTGGGACCCATGCCCACTAACTATCCACTTTAATAAAGTGAAATTATCCTTATACCCTTACTTTTATTTTTAAAACTCATTAATATCACTTTATTCAAGAAAAGTGGGACCCATTCTCCACTAACTATGTACTTTAATCTATTTTAATCTCTACTTTAATCTTTTACCTCAAAAAACGCGGAAGGCAATTTGTGCCACTTATTTTGATACGGAGGAAGTATTCACTATTTCTACTTTTTATTCAAGCAATCGGATATTTCATAACAAGCGGTAAGCCGGTAACACTACAATTTTAGTTTCTATTAATTTCGATTAACAGATCTTATTACAATTTTAGTTTCTATTCATCTCGATTAACAGATTTGCGGTGTAATAGTGTAATTATTACTCATTCAGAAGATAACAAAGATGTAAATCTGTCTCATATACCGAGGTTCTATCAGAGATCTACGATCACGTATCGCATATATTGATTTTACTATTGAGATAATTTCAAAACATTCATTAGTATGATTTATGATTTTTCATATGTAAATCACCCAAATGTAGTGTTCCTGTACCCCAACAAAGATCGATGTTTACAAATTCAGTTTTTTGTTAGTTAACACGATTTACAAAAAAGTAAATCATTTAATAGAATGTTGCTTTGTTGTTGCATACGTGGCCTTTTCTGAATGTCAAAAAGTTAGTCCAGATTTCATATACAGATCAAGGAAGAAATTATGCAGGTGATCACTGAACTGTTAGTTATATTGTAATTCTTGCACAATAGTTCTTTTGATTCACTAAAATGTAATAGTTTTAAAATGTAATAGTTTTTTTCTGATTCTTGATATTTGGATATGCATCAAAATAATTTTATGTTGCGTTTCTGTTTACATTTTGACATCATGAAATTTGACTAACAGTCGTAAAGGTTTTGACAATAATTTCTAAAATTTTAGAAACTTGTGGGAATAATAATTCCATTCACCTTATAAAGCTGGATGATTAGTGAGTTTATCAAGAGAACCCGATACCAACAAACACAACAGTTCAAATGATCATTTAATTCAAATCAATATACAATGTTACAAGAACTAAGCAACGCAAAACAACTCACTACAATAATAAAGCCAAAAATTGAAACTATACAACAGTTATAAAATAGACCGTTGTCCTTGTAAGTATCAGACTCACTCTTGTCATGAAAACAGGTTACTCAATAACCCTGCTTGCAATTTGGTGACTAATAGCATCTCGTGCATAAAAAATCAACGCCATCTTTTTAGCTTCTCTGCAATTTAAATGATCAATATATTTATCATGTATCTTTCTAAAACAGGAGGACTCACACTTGTGCAATAAAGCTTTCAAAGTAAAGAATTAAAGACGACATTTGTTCACCGAAGAATTTTGTTACAGGATACTCGCCGCCACATTACGCGGGTACCCTGCTAGTTATTAGATCATTGACACCAAGTGAATAAAATAAAAATAGACATTCCACTGACTTTGGTATAGAATTGATCCCAAAATAAATATAAGGGGTGATATTTACACTAAAAAGATACATTTTTTTATTATATTGTACAAAATAAACTATATAATTAGAATAAGGATCAAGAAAAAAGCATCCTTATTTGAAGAAGGGATGCATTTTCGTAACATATAAATATATGTATATATATACATGCAGAAGTGAGATCCTGTGAGGACTCAAAAAACGGTGAGGACTCGCAAAGACACCTCAAAAACATTCCAAAAAATTCCGAAAAAATTATATATAACTCCCAATGATTATTACTACATTTGACTAAAAAATATTTTTGAAAAATTAATTATGATCCACTTTTTTTTTGCGGATCATAACAATGATCCATTTTTTTTGTGGATCATTATTATGATCCATTTTTTTTTTGATTATTTTTTTTTTAATTTTTTATTTTTTTTATCTTATATGCTGCAATTTTAATGTTTAAAAAAATTTGGATCATTTTTAGAGTTTTTTTTTTAGTCCTCGCAGTCCTCACCGGGAAAAGAGTTTTCACCGGATCCGGACCCTATACATGCATATATGTACATATACATATATATTTAGACCATAGATACATATATTTTCACATGTATACACAATATATGAATATATATATACACACACATATATATAGGGTATGTATATGCATTTTCGTAAACAAAAATGCAAGTTCCGATATGAAAATGCAAATGCAAGTTACGTAAAATGCGTTCGTATATATACATATATAGGGTATGAATATGCATGTGTATAGTATTTATGGTATAAATATATATGTATATATACATATATGTATGTATATGCATGGATATATGTATAGGTTACGAAAATACAACCATTTTTCTAACTTCTTCAAATAAGGGCATTGATCTCTAACCATATAATTATATAAAAACATAAATTATTTTATATGAAAAAAGTGTAATTGTATGAAAGTCACTCCCCATTAAAAATGGTGACCACAAGCGCCACATCTTTTTGGTTCAGTTGGACTAATGAGTACACATCCATAGATGAAATATATGTGGTCTAAAAGGCCAACTCGAGTATTAGATGATCATGGTTATATTTGAAATAGTAGATATATTTAGATGATATCTCTTGTATCTTTGTAAATTTTTATATAAATCTACTCTCCATAAATATAGGAGTTGTAAGTTGTAATCTATTATTATAAATAGAAGAGTATCCCACGCGTATTTTGTGTGGTCAATTTTAAACACTTCTACATGGTATCAGCCTAACAAACACCCCCTCTCCCCTTAATTTTTCCGATCCTTCTTCCTTCTTTTTCTGTTTTTCTCGAATCAATTACCAGGGACAACCAATGGCGTCTTCTTCCAATGCCACCACCTTCCCTATGATTACTCTTCTTCATATGATACCCATTAAATTATCATCAACAAATTATCTTCTATGGAAGAACCAAATGCTACCTCTCTTCTCATACCAAAAACTCATCTCTCACATTGATGGTTCTTCATCGGCTCCATCCGAAACCATCATCTTTGAAGAAAAATCTGTTGAAAATCCAGCGTTTTTGTCTTGGACCTCCCTCGATCAACAAGCAGTCATCCTCCTCAACTCTTCTCTCACAGAAGAGGCGGCTGCTGAGGTGCTAGGTTTACCCACTGCCCGACAAATCTGGACCGCCCTTGAAGCCGCGTACAGTAACTCGTCCGTTGAGCGCATTCATTCCCTTCGAGATTCTCTTTGACAGATCTCTAAGGGAACCTCATCTGTTTCAGAATTTGGGTGTACCTTCAAGGGTATATGCGATAAGCTAGCTGCGATTGGCCAACCAGTTGATGAATTCGATAAAATACACTGGTTCTTACGCGGATTAGGTGCTTCTTTTGAAACCTTCTCCGTCGCCATTTGTACCTCCAAGCCGTCGCCTATTTTTCGGGATCTTCTATCCCAACCTGAGAGTTATGAGTTGTTCATTCAATCCGTACATGGCACTTCTACACCTCCTATTGCATTCAATGCGGAACACAACAACACCAATGGTGGTTATAATCGTGGACGGTCAAACAGTTCTTATTCACGTGGCGGCAGTAACTGTGGTGGCTATAATGGTGGTCGCGGTAGGTGTGGTCGCCGGCCCCCTCACTGCCAATTGTGCCGAACAAACGGGCATTATGAGTGTGATTCGTTCTATTAACCCCCTTACCTTAATAGTTAAGGGGTCTTTCGGTTATGCGACAGCATGCCCAAGTCTACCAACTTATGCATCTCAACAGCGAAACCCATCAATGACACAAGATAATGATGCAAACTTAGCACAAGCGTTTCACTCTCAGTGCAACATCACGCAAGACCGCCCCGACTGGTACGTTGATTCTGGTGCAACCGCTCATATGACTTCGTCTACATCCAACGTATCGGACTCTACTCCGTATACGGGTAATATGAATGTGGCTTTTGGTAATGGCTCTAAACTCCCAATATCTCATATTGGTCGATCTATGATATCGAATAAAATTTCACTAAACGATATCCTTGTTATTCCACATTTATCCAAGAACTTACTTTCGATTAGTAAACTAACTACGGATCATCTGGTTGATGTGCTTTTTCTCAACCTTTTTTCACTATTCAGGACAGGGCAAGCAAGCAGGTGATAGCACAAGGTCGATGTGAGGACGGCTTGTATGTGCTTCGGGATGATCATATTGCATTAGTTTCAGTTTCTAATAATACTCGAAAAGTTTCTTTTGAATTGTGGCATTATCGTTTAGGACATAGCTCTTTTGATATTATTTGTGTATTGAATAAATTGGGTAATTTACAAGTTACTTCTATTTTGCCTAAACACACTGTTTGTGAACCTTTCCAACTCTCGAAATGACAACGTTTACCTTTTGAATTAAATCCCAAATGATCCGTTAAACCTTTAGATTTAATACATTGTGCTCTTTGGGGACCGACGCCAATTTCCTCACACCGTTATCATTATTACGTTGTTTTTATCGATGATTATTCCTGTTTCACATGGTTTTATCCATTAAAAACCAAATCTGGTTTTTACGATGTTCTCTCCACGTTTATAAAGCTTGTTCAAACTCAATTTGAACAAAAAATCAAGGTGGTTCAAAGTGATGAAGGTACTGAATTTGTCAACAATACCGTTCGGAATTTTTTTGACGAAAACGGTACTTTTCACCAAATTTCTTGCCCTTACACTCCCCAACAGAATGGGCGTGCCGAACGCAAACATAGACATATTGTGGAAACGGGTCTCGCAATGTTTTTCATGCCCATGTACCAGCTTCTTTTTGGGTTGACGCATTTAGCTCGGCAACGTTTATTATTAATCGATTTCCTACAAAGCTTCTTGGTGATTGTTCCCCATATAAGCTTCTATAAACTCGAATGCCGAACTATGATAATTTTCGAGTTTTTGGGTGTCAAGTTTATCCATACTTGCGTGATTATTCCGCACATAAGCTTGCCCCTAGAAGCATTCCATGCATCTTTCTCGGGTACAATTCGCAATATAAGGGATATAAATGCTTTGATCCAGTCTCTTCACGAATGTACATCACGCGTCATGCACGATTCAATGAGGTGAATTTTCCTTTTACAAATCCTACTACTAACTTGGATTTTTCTGCTTTGGATTTATGCACCTTTTTATATGATGGCCCAAGCACTCCACCTCAAGCAGATGCCTCATTTGCTCCAGCACCTCTCCCCGTGGACTCGAGCTCAAATGTGCCACCATGTGATCTTTGCAAAGATCATAATGCTCCTAATGTGCAAACTGCTCAAAGTATTCCCGAGCCACCGCCAGTTGATGCAATTCCGCCTCAACCTGAGCTGCAACCTGAAGCACCTGAGTTGCAACCCGAAGAACCTGCTGCACCACCCGCACCCCATGCAGCCCCAAATCAGGCTCCCGAAGCCGCACCTGCTGCCCCTTCGGACCCCATCAGATGGTATTTTCAAACCCCGTCATCAAGTGAATCTTGCTACTTTATCGGCGACCAAACTACATCAATGTCTTTTCTCGGCAACTGAGCCTAGAGGTTATAAATCAGCGGCAAAATGTCCAAAATGGATGGCCGCTATGCATGATGAAATGGAGGCTTTACGACAAAACAACACATGGACTTTGGTACGAAGACCACTGAATTCAAACATTGTGGGATCTAAGTGGGCCTTTCGTACTAAATACCACTCCAATGGCTCGGTTGAACGACTAAAAGCCCGTCTTGTTGCTCAAGGGTTTACTCAAATTCCCGGGCTTGATTATTCTCACATCAGTTAGACGTTAAAAATGCATTTTTGCACGGTCACCTAAATGAGATAGTCTTTATGGATCAACCCCCGGGATTCATTGATCCCAAATTCCCGAACCATGTTTGCAAGCTGTCCAAAGCTCTATACAGGCTAAAGCAAGCACCTAGTGCTTGGTTTCATCGTCTCAGCACATTTTGCTTCAAAATGGGTTTGTTTGTAGCCGTGCCGACACATCACTTTTTATATTTGCTCGGGATTCATGCATCATGTATTAACTTAGTTTACGTGGATGATTTAATTTTGACCGGAAATCAAGAAGAGGTCATCACATCGTTTACAGCTCGCTTAAACCAAGAATTTGCTACTAAAGATCTCGGTGACCTAAGCTACTTCCTTGGTTTGGAAGTAAGTTACACTTCCGATGGACTTTTATTGGCACAATCAAACTATGCACATGATATCTTGACTCGTGCTAATCTGCTTGATTCCAAACCCGTATCAACTCCCTTGGACACGCATGAAACCTTTACCAAGGACGGCACCTTATTTCATGACACTACCTTGTATAGATAATTGGTTGGAGCTCTACAATATCTTACCATCACACGCCCGGATATCTCATATGCCGTGAATCAAGCAAGCTAGTTTCTTCATGCACCTACCATCGATCATTTCCAATCAGTCAAATGTATACTACGTTATGTCAAAGGAACTATCACTTTGGGACTCATCTTCCGCCAACCTCAAACGCAAACTGTTTTGGGGTACTCTGATGTTGATTGGGCTCGATGTTTAGAAACCCGTAGATCTACATACGGTTACTCAATTTTTCTCGGTGGAAATTTGGTCTCTTGGAGTGCTAAAAAGCAACCCACTGTCTCTCGTTCAAGTTGTGAGTCAGAATATCGTGCCATGGCAAATACAGCAGCTGAAATTGTTTGGGTTACGCATCTATTGCGCGAGTTGCATGCTTTACCATCTGTACGTCCAACATTACTTTGTGATAACAAGAGTGCTTTATTTATGACTCAAAATCCGATCTCTCATAAACGGGCTAAACACATTGATTTGGACTATCATTTTATTCGGGAATTGGTTGCCTCCGGTAAGCTTCACCCCAAGTTCATACCAACCAAGCTTCAAGTGGCTGACATACTTACCAAAAGTCTTCCGCGCACTCAGTTTGAATACTTTCGTTCAATGCTTCGTATTGGTCCGCCACCGATTCACTTGAGGGGGGATATTAGATGATCACGGTTATATTTGAATTAGTAGATATATTTAGATGATATATTTAGATGATATCTTGTATCTTTGTAAATTTTTATAATTATCTACTCTCCATAAATATAGGAGTTATAAGTTGTAGAAAAACGTTCAAGGAGATCCATCATCTTTAGGAAGTCCCAAGGAACAGATCTCAACCATTGATCAATAGGATCTAGTGGTCGAGATTAATCACATAATTTATATATTGAGGGGTATTTTGGTCATTTTTAAAAAATTAAAATATTTTTTTTTATTTTTTATTATGAAGGGGTATTTTGGTCATTTGGCACTTAAAAAAAATTCAATTTTTTTATTTTTTATTTTAAATTTTTTTATTTTTTTTATTATTTTTTTATTAATTTTTTTAATAAAAAAATAATATATATTTGATAATTACGTGTATAACTTAATCGCATGTAATTTTAGTGTAAAATCACATGTGATTTTAGTGTAAAATCACATGTGATTTTAGTTAAATCATGGTTTAGTTAAATCATATGTGATTCAGAATGCAATCACATGTGATTCACTATGCAATCACATGTGATTCACTATGCAATCACACTATGTGTTATTAATGAAAAATTAATATTTTTTTAAAAAATAATAATAAATAAATATTTTTTTTAAATACTTTTTTAAAAAAAAAATTAAAATCTTTAAAATAAAAAGTAAAAATAAAAAAATATTTTTTTCAAAATGACCAAAATACCCATCAATTAAAAATCAAAAAAATAAAAAAATAAAAAATAATTAAAATTTTAAAATAAAAAATAAAATAAATTTTTTTTAGTGCCAAATGACCAAAATACCCCTCCATGTATAAAGAATATGATTAATCTTGACCATTATATCATATTGATCAATGGTTGAGATTTGTTTCTCGGGACTTTGTAAAAGTCATGTACCTCCTTGAACGCAACTCTAACATGTTAGGATGTCACTATGTAGAAACACATTCACTGCACTTTTATTTTTCAGAAATACACTTGAAGACATATCACACATGTTTCAAATACTTTGAACCCACAAGCCCACAACTCATCTTTATTAACATATCCATTGTATTGAATATATAAAATGCATCTTAATAAATAACATTAAAAAACTTATAAAAACAAAATTAATACATTATAAGACAAGTGTCAACAGGTAGCTTCAGTTTTCAACTGAAGGGCTTCGATTAATGATACCTTTGGCATACAAGCTTCGATTGCATTCATCTGTTGGGAGTTTCATTTAGGCAATGGAACATGACACGAGAGGTGTGAGAGTACCGTTTGAGTGAAAGTGAGTATTTTGTGTGTGTATTCTCTAACATGTGAGGCCTAAAAATATGAACGGCATGCGTATTTTTAGCATGTGTATGTAAGTTGGAGTCTCAACTAACGTGAAATTGAGTAGACAAAAGCTAAAGTCTGAGTAGTAATAACCGTTACGAAACGTTCTATAGATATTAATAAACAAATAAATTTAGATAGGCTCGTACTAAAAACTAAACGTATAATTCTTTTTACTGTAGCGAAATATCTATAGCGATGATTGATTTTAACTATACATTCTTAAATTATGATCGATAAATTATTTAAATTTTAAATGGGGAAGACAGAAAACCAAGTTCCAACATGGGATCTTCCACAGATTAGTCAACTCATTAATATTTAAATACATACGATTATACCGTCTTTCTTTCCAAAAATTAAAATAAGTACTACTATATCTTAGACCTGTGTAGTCACGCCCTCTCCAATATATCTTTGTAAAATCCCTATAATCTCTTGATAGATATAGATATATGACTATAATTCATACACTTTGATTAGGGCCTTCTTCCTCTTGCTTTCATACATTATTAAATGTTTATCTTAATATCAATTATGAGGGTGTTTGGGAGGTTGCTTGTTTCTCATTTCAATACTCATTTGATATGTGGGATGATTTGTATACAAACAATGTTGAGTAACATGTGAGAAAAACAATTCAATTACACAACTTTTAAGTATCTTACTATGACGCGTCCCCTCATTACGCGACAACTGGTGACCTCGATCCCCTTCCCTTTATCTTTCGATTTGGTCGTTCAGGCAACCGATGGTTGACTTTTGTACCTATTCAATGGTCGCTTGTACATTATGATTTATGTCTGGTAAGTGATACATGTATTAATAAAATTAATTTTACGGGAGGTAGCTCATGTATTTTGTCTATAAAGAAAAAGCTTATACGACGTTAATCTAACACCCATATACACAACCCGAGTTTGTTCACCATTACCATTACCCATAGTCTAAATTCACAACAATTATGACAACATTCACATTGACTCACCTTGATGCTTGATGCTGCTATAAGACTTAGTACTGATGAGGCAGAAATACAAAAATACTACTGATGCTTGATATACTACTGACGATGCTGTTTATTACTGATATTGATAAAAGGAACAGATCGTACCCGAGATTCTAGTATAGTTAGTTATAAAATTTATATCTTTTGTAATTCGATTGTAATCTAGTCCTAGAATAACTAGGGTAAAAGTTTAGGCTTCAAGGACTATTATATATAGTTCCTTATGAATTGTAAACATACGTGTATTGATCGATTATTAATACATTGAAGCTTTTTGTGATAACATGTGTTCTTGTTTATTCTTATTCAATTCACAGTTTTTATTGTTCTTATTCAATCAGCATAGTGTTAATCCGCTGTAACTTCTATTGTTGAGTAGATCTGTGATGAAATAACTTATTGAGTTATTCGATCATGACAGTGTGGTTCTACCATGACTTACTAATTACTATTTGCAAGCTAATTAAATAGGCAAATAGCTAGTCATTTTGATTTACAGTAACGATATCCTACGCCATAACTCTAATCCGTTTATCCTCAATCCTATCGCGTTCTTTCATATTAGCTCTATATGATATTGAAACACTGCCCCTAGCTAGAGCTTGCAATATATATGATATATCTTGTGTATATAAATAATAAATATAAATATACATAACTCCCAACGTTAAAATATCTTAAAAGGTGTTCATACTTCATATTTATTTCGATAGCTATATTATCCTAATATTTCAACATCACTTCTTCTAAATTATTCAACACCCCGAGTTCCTATCATATTCTTTTTTCACATTCAACCAATAAATCTCTATCATTGTTGTCAAGTCAAATCCAAACATACAACTCTTTTTAAATAGTTTTTATAGTTCAAATAAGAAGAAGGGGTGTAGTAGCGAGAGGGGTGGTCCGCCGGACGCCACGCGGGCTCGTCTGCTCCGCCATTGCACCGCCCGCTACGCGAGCGGCCCCTTGCGCCGGACGACCCACGACTCCAACGAGCCAATGAGCGAGTGCCACGTGTACTAGCCGTTGGCAACGGCTAGTTTCCAGAATTTTTTTTTTTTTTTTTTTTTAATAAACCCTATTATAAATAACCCATTTACCATAACCTTTTTTCACACCATTTCTTACACTTCCACTCTCTAAAACTCTCTACAATTTCTTACTCTTTCACTCTCAAAACCTCTCCAAAATGTCTCAACCACCACACCCCGATTGGATGAACGGTATTTTCGGATGTGGAGGTTCCAGCTCATCGCCGTCCAACCCGTCAACACCTTCATCCCAACAATCGGTATCGTCCACCCAAAACACCGTGATGCCGACATTTTCTCAAGAGCAATACAACTACTTTATGCTTCAACAACAATTTCAAAACCTTCAACAACAACCACAACAATTTCAACCCCCTACTCAAATGTGGTCACAACACCAATGGTCACAACCACAACCTTTTCAACCACAACAATCTCAACAAAACCAACCCCCTCAAGACACCGACGCCGTTGAAAAGGCGAGACGAAAGGGGAAAAAAGTTGCCGTCAACTTAAGTCGGAAGGTCATGCGTTGGGACGCCGCCGAAGAAGTTTTATTGGCGGAGTGTTGGGTTAGCGTTTCCGAAGACCGCGAGAAGGGCGCCGACCAATCCGATGAATGTTTTTGGAACAAAATCCTTGTTGAGTTCAACAAGGATGTTGGTACGCCGCGTACCAAAGACATGTTGACGGGGAAGTGGACGACCTTAAATGGTAATTGTCAAAAATTCAACGGTATCTACAAACGTCTACAACGTACAAGCCGAAGCGGTGAAAATGAGGTCGACTTTATGGCCCGTGTCCGACAAGCGTACCGTGACGAGTCGGCGGCAAAAAAAACAATTTAACAACGAAGGTGCGTGGGAAGTTTTGCGCCATTGCCCGAAATGGGACTCCCCCGCACCCATTTCGCTCTCCGATAACGAAGAAATTTTCGGGGAAGATACGAGACCACGTCCGGCGGGAAAGTCTCGTAAGGCAAAGAAAAGTAGGTCGGAAAGTTCATCCGGCGCTAACACCGCCAGAAGTGCCGCACCGCCGGACCTTGGCGAGGCTATGATGGCCGAGTTTAGGCGGAAAAGTGAAGCCGCTCAATCGGCTTACGAAAGGGCAAAGGCACGGGATGACCGGTTCGTGCGGTTGGAAGAATTGCGATTCCTAAGCACTAACACCTACGGTTTGGGGAGCGAAGATAATGCGAGAATCGTCAAAGAAAAAAAGGCGATCCGCGAAAAATACCCCGTCGACGAAGATGACTTTGACGTGGACGACGAGTAGTTTTTTTTTTTTTGTTTAATTTTCGGTATTTTTTTTAATTTTTTCGGTATTTTTTTTTTTATTTTCGGTAATTTTTTTTATTTTTTAGGTATTTTTATTTTGTATTTTGTAATTTTTATTTTAATGAAGTATTATGTTTTTAAAAAAAGAAAAAAGAAAAAAATAGTGGTGGGGCCAAATGGCTTAAGTGATGGTAGATGGGGTATTTGGGGGTTTTGAATGTGAAATGTGAAATGGTGATGTGGCGCATAGGTGGCGAAGTGGCTTAAGCCACCACACCCCTTGCTCTAAGACTTTACAAGGTTGACATTTACGCGTAATATACGTGAAATGATCATTTTATAATATTCTTCTAGTAATCTGGAAAATATTGGAAAACATTACCTGTATCAAGTATCCAAAATAATGACCAGATTTTCAAATACCCAAATTGCAAATATCAAATATTTTTTCATATACTCAATTTTTCAGATATTTGTAAACATCCTAGTCCTATCTATTCTTTCCCCATTAAACCTCTCCACCATCTCTGCAAAAGTCATTGAAAAACAAAAACTATGAATAAACTCAAAAAGCACCCCTCCAATTCCATAATCATAAACCCCTTTATCTTCACCATCTTCTTCTTTTTCAATCATTCGTCCGGTATAGATTCAAACTACGAATCCTGTGTCCCGAAGGACTGTGGTGATGGACATAACATCAGTTATCCATTTTTCATCCGTGGTTTACAAGACCGCCTGTGTGGTTACCCTGGATTTGGGCTTCGTTGCAACATCAATGGCTCTGCTACTCTTCAGATCCTGGAAAACAATTTCACCATTAAGCAAATTGATTACGATAAACGCAAATTCGAGCTCCGATACGCTGCGATTTCTCAAAATCAGACCGATTTATGCACGTCTAAAGTTCGGAACTTGACGCTTGATCCTACGCGATTCGTGATTGATGACGTTGCGCGTGAGAAATTGATGTTAGTATCAAATTGCCCCGGTGATTTACCGTCGGAATTTAATCGGTATAAGATCCGGTCGTGCGATCAGAATAGTAGCGCCTATGTTGTGCTTGAAAGGGATGAGAATCTGAGTAACGTGACGAGAGGTTGTGGTAAGATTGTGGAGATGGCGGTGAGATTGGGCGGCGAGGAAGGGAGAAGTGAGGTGGTTGATGGTCGGAATTATATGGATGTGGTTGAACGGGGGTTCACGATGCGGTGGCGTGCGACGGATTGCGGTGGCTGTGAGAGGAGTGGTGGGAGGTGCGGGTTTAATATGACGGATTTCCGATTTGTATGTTTTTGCATCGATAGGCCCCACAAAGTGAGTTGCAAACCTGGTAAGAACTCGTACGTTATGCTTTTAAAGTAGTACATTCTTTGCTACTTTCTCTTTTTGGTACATCAGTACATGCATGTTTAAATTAAGCTAAAATACGTTTTAGGATATTGAATTACGCTAGGTAATTAGTTAATTTTGTACTACCACTTTCACGATATTTCTCCTAATTTTAATATATTAAGATAACATATTACTCCCTCCGTCTCACAAAAAACTTCTCATTTGATTTTTGCATAACTTTTTAGGTGGGAATTAGTGGTGAGGTCATTGATAATACTTTTAATTAAAATATAAGATTGAGTTGGAGAGAGAAATATAGTTAATGGATATTAGTGGTGAGGTATTTAATAATAATAGTTTTTTATTGTGTGGAACCCATCAAATATGTGAAATGAGAAGTTTTCTGTGGGATAAAAATTTAGAGTGAAATGAGAAGTTTTTTGTGAGACGGATAGAGTATATTTTAGAAAAGTTGATTCGTACAATACATTTTTTGATCTAAATAGGGTAATGTAATATTAAGTACAATTATACCCTTAAACTTTATAGTCGGCAATTTTTATCCATGTAAATGACCCCACGATTACCCACTTCATCATTGTATTTCACCCCTGAATCCACCACTTTCATTGTTTCAGACAACCTCATACCTAAATACTTAACTCCATAAACCTTCAAATCTCCATCTTCAATCCCATAATCCTCTAAAACTCATGATTCGTGGTAATGGAAATAACTTCCTCCATCGTCACCACTCTATTCCTCTTCTCCGCCGTCCAATTATCTAGAGCCACCAACATCATCGGAGTGATCTACGACAGAACTGTCGATAACCTCCCGGATTCAACTAAAGTCTTTCAATTACTCAAATCTAACGCCATTGACCATATCAAATCTACGATTCGACCGTCCTCAAAGCTCTTTCCGGTACAAAAATCTCCGTCACCATCTGTCTCCCTAACGAACAACTCAAATTCGCTGCAACAAACCAAGCTTTCACTGACGATTGGGTGAAATCGAATACAGTCCCGTATGGATAAATATTACTCTGCCGTGAAACAATGGCTATAGGCAGTGAAGTATTTGTTGATCCAAATTACAGAACCGATTCCCCACCGTGAAAAACATTTACGTTTCGTTGATGAAAAATAAATTAGTATCAATGTTTCTTCTCCGATTGCTCTTAGTTCTTTACGATGGCCATTTGATAAAAAGGGTTTTGCTGGGTCAAATTTAGGATGCCCATTTGATAGAAAGGGTATTATTGTCTTTTAACATAAAATTGCTCTGTATGAATAAATATTACTCTGCACGAATCAGCTACCATATTTTTAAATTTTTAAAAAATTAATTAGTGAACTAAATCACATAAGAAAACATTATCAAATTAATTCTCGTAAGTCATAATACTAAATTGATCAATTTTGCAAGTTAATGATATGACACTACACTTTTAATAATTAATGACAGTTTAATCAAATTTAGAGTATTAAAATACTTCTCCCGTATCAAAATAAGTGAATAACTTTCCTTTTTGGTGTATATCAAAATAAGTGAATCATTTTAATAATTTACCTTATTTGGTAAGCTTTTATATTTAAAATTACCCCTTTACCCTTACTTTATACCTTTTTAAACATTATTAAAGGTGTGGGGCTCATTCATTTTTGTCATTATCCTATAAAAGCAACAAAGTAGTAAAAAGTGTGAGTCCTCGTCCATTTTAATTACCCAATTAATTTCACTAACCTCTTATTACCTTATTTTACCTAAAAAAACATAAACTTTAAAATAATTCACTTATTTTGATACGGAGGAAGTATATTGTAACTTAATCATCATTCAATAGTGCTCTATTTAAGTGATGCTTAAAAGATGATTTTAGAATTTAGATGTGTTTTTATTGATCATTTAAAACCGATTAGTCACTTCACTACTTAACCAGAAATTTAAAGTCCCGATTTGCCATTTGATAATTTTTTAGGTCGATCTAAACTAGCGGTTGAATGGTAAGATAATTAGGTATTTCATTTTATTTGTGAACTTATAAGTGACAAATTTCAGCAATTCGATCAATCAATCCTCAAATCATCACTATCATCATCACTTGTGATTCTTTACATGATTACATCAACACAACATCACCCCATGTGTATTAAATCACATGTGATTGCATACCATCGACCACCACCACCACCGCTGCCAGCCACCGTCTACACCACCGGCAACCCCTCGTCACCGTCGGCTGCTTTCAATCACATGTAACTGTGTATCCAATCACATGTGATTGCGGCGGTCGCCGGCGGCCGGCCGACCGACGACGACGGCAGTGGCCGATGAAGGTGGTGGTAGTCGGCGTTGGTGGTTGTGTAGTCAATCACATGTGATTTGATGATGGTGATTGTTAAGAGATGTTTTAATCCAATAGGTATGATTTATCCTTTGAAACTTTATTTTAAAGATATACTACTTAGAGCACAACACAAAGATAATTAATCGTTTTTATAGTACAATTTTAATTGATTAAATATGATGTACAATACCCAAAGTGAAATTTTTTTGGTATATTTTATTTTAATCACTTCATATATTGTCTTATTTAAGTATAAGTGCATAAGAAAATGTCACTCTTATCACAATTTTTAAATGGTTAAAAATTGAAATATATATTTAAATCAAATTCGGAACCTACAACTACTATTCACTTAATTAACTATAGTTGGGTCTAAGATGGTAGGTAAAAACCCTTAGAATATATAATATAATTTTTTTTCGTTGTTTTATCATGAACACTTATCAGTTCCTTTGATATCTGTTTATATATAGTTATATAAAAATTTATATAACACGGATTAATATAGAACAACTACACATACAAAACTTTCATAATTAATTTTAACCTTTAGATCTAAATAATTTATAACTGAAATTAAACTATATATTTAATTTATATCAACTATATATTTAATTATTTAAACTAAATATTCGACTGACTTAAACGGCCTATTTGGTAAGATAAGATATTTATTATGCATGTTCTATATATAGATTGTTTTTGTATATATAACAGTCGTGTGTGAAGTAGTTTTCATGACAGCATAACTTTATTTATAATTAAAAAAATGGTGCCCACACTAGTAAAAAAATCCTTTTAAGATTTAAAATTAACATGATATAATAATTTGAAGGAAGACCGAAATCTCCTAGTGAGATATTTTTTTCGTGTATTAGACATTACTCCTCCGTCCCACAAAAAAATTCTCATTTTATTTGGGCACAAGTATTTAGGCAATAGTTAGAAGTGGAGTCTATGGTATTATTTTTGATTAAAATATAAGGTTATTTGGAGAAAGAAAGTGTTTTTTAAGAGATAGTTTGTGGTGGGGTCCATGATAATAATATTATTTTATAGAAATATGAACTTTTTTGTAGAACGAAGGGAGTATATCGTATCATGTCATAAATATGTGGACATTTGTGTCGTATCATATCATAAACATATATCAATGTACTTCTTTATATGTTTATTTGTTCACATTTATTTCAATGTAATAATTGTATGTTTATTATTAAAAAAACTATAGATTTAAAGATAGGAAACTTCATGATAAAAATTTGTATTATTCTGACTTTGCTAAAGTCCGAAGTCCTATACCAAAAGCAGTATGACATCATATTAAACGCGGACTATTTAATAAGGGTTATTTTCAACTTATAAGACTTGCCCAAATGGGACAATTTTCGCAGTTATAGTAGGCTCATTTCAAATTAGGCTTTTCACATCATTCTCCTAATTAACGTGAATTATTTGCGTGAGGTTTGAGGTTTATTTTGCACGAATGTGAAGTAACTTGTCATGAAATTAATTGTGTATAGATTTTATATCGAGTTAATTTCATAAATAATCATTTAACTAATTACATATTATTATTTTGCTTTCTAAAAATTTTGAACTCGGTCATTTACATATTGTTTTATTACATGAAAATTTATTTTAGCATAAAATAAAAAATTAAACTTGCAACATGTTATATTTGGTTAGTTAAATGACTATCTATAAAATTTGAAAGTATTGTCAACGCAATAAATTTGTAAATAAAAAATCGAGTTTGAAACTTTGAAAAAAATATAAAAGTTACAATACGTGATAGTTAAACAACTATTTATGAAATTAACTCCTTTATATACAAACGATATATTATATATAAGAGGTGTTATTTTGTGTAAAAGACTATTTTACAACTTGACTTTAACATGTCAACATTTTGAAAACAAGTGGGTCAAGTGCAATAGTATATATGCATGTGTGTAGGGTTGCTTTCTCTTGTCCATTTTGGATCAATAGGCTTGATGCATGCTTGAGGTTTGTGGTCTAATTTTGACTTTGACTTAGTCGCATCTATTCTTAAGAGCTCAGAGTTGACACGAGATCTTTCATTTTTCAAAATATAGTTTGGTTTATTCGTAGAGTAATTTTGTGTAATTTAATATGGTAGCCAAATTTTATAGATAATTCGTAAATCCATATATTTAGAGTTAAACGGTAATTTTCGGATTTAATGACACAAAATAAATAAGTATATGGACTAGTATTCTACTTCATAAACTTGTGCATTTTGCAGATATTTTGTAGTTTGCCAAATTGATGAAAGAAATAAAGATGCATTGTCGATAGAATTATATCAGGTGGTGTGTCAGTTTAAAAATTTTAGTGTGGTGAAACTGACGTATGAAAGAAGGTCATATTGTCGGGAGTGATATTAGTACTTCCTCCGTATCAAAATAAGTGACACAAATTGGCTTACACGTTTTTTGAGGTAAAAGATTAAAGTAGAGGTTAAAATAGATTAAAGTACATAGTTAGTGGAGAATGTGTCCCACTTTTCTTGAATAAGGTGATATTAATGAGTTTTAAAAGTAAAAGTAAGGGTATAAGGGTAATTTCACTTTATTAAAGTGGATAGTTAGTGGGTATGGGTCCCACTATTTTTACCAAAAAATGAAAGTTTTCAAAGTGTGTCACTTATTTTGATACACCTCAAAAAGGAAAGTGTGTCACTTACGGAGGAAGTATTTCATTTCTTGATAGTGACCTTGATTAGTGGCTTAATGGTGGTCAATATGGAGAAAATTGACTATATATTTGAATTTCAAAAATTCCAAGTCAACTCCGTATTTAATCCGATGAAACAAAGATTATATATACACGATATTTATTTTCATATATTCATCATCCACCAACATGTTTGTTATTTTCTTTCTAGTCTTCTCTTATCTCTCTACGCCCTTAACTTCACAATGTCTACCTTCTTTCGAGTGCAAAAATCTTGCTTCATTAACATACAACACAACCGATCCCCGATGCACGTTTTTCAAGTTAGGCTGCAAAAGCACAAATCCCGTAGAAAACGGTCTCAACGACCCCAAAATCTTGGAAATTATTAGAAACGTTTCCGATGATAGATTATTGGTCTATAACCAAACAATGCATGGACTTCTAAAACATCGAAACTGCAGTGTTTTTGATGATTTAGGTCTTCCAAATCAACTTCGTATCCGTAGACGCCATACCACTTTGTTCAAATGCAACCAAGGAAATAAATATAGTTTTGATGATTACCAAAAGTTTGAAGGATGCAAGGATTCTGATCTGTTTTATAACACTAGCATTCGTACCGTTCTTGTACGCTTGCCCGTTTTATTACCTTACAATAAAACCAAACCGAAATCAAATGATCTTTTTTCTCTGTTATCCGCTGAGTTTCGGATCACAGTTCCTCTGTGTATTTTTGGAAAGTGCCACGAGGGACGAGGTAACATGTTGAGGTAACAATTACATGTTAATTCACGTTCATTTACATGAAAATTGATGTGAATTAACATGTCACGATGTAGTTTCGAACGCTCACTTATTGTATCTTAACCATCATTAACAATTCAATTTAATCTATCTTACGTTACTTTAATCTTTTGGCTCAAAAAACTTTGAAACCTCAAATATACATCACTTATTGTGATACTTGTGACACTGAGGTAATATATGATTTAATTTTTTCTAATATTTTATATTGTTTTTATACATATATGTGTATTATATATACACTGACATGTAGTTATATGAATATATAATATATTAATATAATATATTTTATAATAATTAATATATATTATCTTTTTCGCGAACCTAGATGAGTTTTGTTTTGAAACTCGGGCTCAAACTCAACGAACACGGAGTTAAGCTTAAGGTCAAGTCGAACTCGTTTAACTCGGGCTTTTTATCGATATTTTAACGAGCTGAGCCCGAATAGATCACAAATTGTTCTTCTCACTTACACCCCTGCTTATACACGATCGACTAACCGTTTGTTGTTTCTTTTTGCAGTAAAATCAACCCGCAAACTAATAATCGTTACAGGTAAATAGTTTCTTACAATATGATGTTGCAAGTTTTAATTAAATTGTTTCGTGCTAAATGGTTGTAATATTTTCTTGTCAATGTAGTTCTAGTTGGATCAGCCGTCGTTTTTGCACTCGCCATTTTTTTGATCCCCCGTGCCTATAAACGCAAAGCATTTGCATATTTCTCGTCAAAGGATAATTCCCGAGATCTCGAAGAGAGTGTCTACTTTGGTGTGTCGGTTTTCTCTTATGCTGAACTTGAAGATGCCACCAATCGTTTTGACTCGACAAAAGAATTAGGCGATGGAGGTTTTGGAACCGTTTATTATGGTAAGACAACAGTTAAATGAATACATGCTACAAGAAAAATGTCATTTAGTACTGACACTAATATAATAACACAATGAAAAGTATCGCTAAATCGGAGTGCTGTTTTAGACTTTAGTGTTTTTTAGAAAAGTTTAGGTTAAAAGTTGTAATTTTGTGCTTTACCAAACTCTTTCTTTATGAAAGTAACAAAAAGATTAGAATTCTATAAAATTAAAAGAAAAAAGATTTTTACCGGTATTACATTTACTCACAATTTTTTTTATATGTAGGTAAATACTAAATACCTAGTCAATTTTGTTACTAACTTTTTCTCACTGCAGTTTTTATATTTTTAGTGACATTTTTATACCTAGCTATTAAATTAAATAATGTTTGTTTTTCTAGGTAAACTCCGAGACGGTCGAGAAGTTGCGGTGAAACGACTATACGACCACAATTACAAACGAGTCCAACAATTCATGAACGAGGTAGAAATCCTCACTCGAGCACGCCATAAAAACCTCGTATCGCTCTACGGTTGCACTTCCCGTAAGAGCCGTGAACTCCTTTTGGTCTACGAGTACATCCCCAATGGCACCGTTGCTGACCACCTACACGGTGACCAAGCGGAACTAAGCCCGCTAAAGTGGCAAACCCGCATGAAAATCGCCATAGAAACCGCTAACGCATTGGTATACCTACATGCATCCGAGATCATTCACCGAGATGTGAAAACTAATAACATTTTATTAGATAACAATTATTGTGTCAAAGTGGCGGATTTCGGTCTCTCGAGGTTAGTACCAAATGATGTGACACATGTCTCAACCGCGCCTCAAGGGACCCCGGGTTACGTGGACCCCGAATATCACCAGTGCTATCAGCTGACAGAAAAAAGTGATGTTTATAGTTTTGGAGTTGTTTTAATTGAATTGATATCATCAATGCCGGCTATTGATATTAGTAGGTCTCGAGACGAGATTAGTCTAGCTAACATGGCTATAAATCGGATCCAAAAATGTGCTCTCGATGAGCTAATCGACCCAGATCTAGGATCCGATCCGGATACCGAACGGATGACGACATCCGTTGCGGAATTGGCGTTTCGGTGTTTGCAATTCGATTCGGACTCAAGGCCTACAATGATTGAGGTTTTGGAGGTTTTGAAAGGGATTCAAGGGGAGGAAAATGGTGATGAAATTGGAGAGTTGAAATCGATGACGGCGGAGATGCCGCCACCTTCGCCGGAAAATGAAGGTGCGGGGTTGTTAAAAGGGTTGAGTACGGAGTCGCCGATATCAGTGACGGCTAAGTGGCATAGTGCTAGTAGTGTGTCAATTACAGAAAATACTAGTGTGTTAAATTGAAGGATTATATACTAAATGTATAGGTGTAGTATTTTTTATATAATATATTTTGTAATTATATCCAACGTGACGCTGATAACCGGAATTGGAACCGGAATCGTTTTGGAACCGTCAGGTCCGGTTCCTAAAATTATAAAACCGGCCTAAAAGGTTCCGGTTCTCCAAAATTACGAACCGATAACCGCCGGGTAACCGGAACCGGCGATTATACGGTCTATTTTGTTAAAATATTATATATATGAGAAATTTGTTGTAATTTTGAATGATGTAGCAATTATTTAGTCTAAATATATTGTTTTAACGATACAATAATTAAATAATCATGTGTTTTAAGTCTTTAGAAATTATGATTATTTAAAGATTAATAGATAAAATGACTAAAAATGATTAATTTTTAAGCTTTATATTTTATTTTAATTTTATGATTTTAGAGACAGTGTAACGGGAATCGACAGATACCTTGTGCTCACCCTTAATTGTAAGCTTTATTTGCCATGAAAGTTCACATTCGGAACCCAGATAACACGCACGAATTTTAACTGGATATGTATAAACAGATCGATCAAGAATAAAACACTATTTTAGATATTTACATGTTTTGATATATTATATGGGGTGAGGATCCATAGAAAGCCATTAATAATTAAAGAATATAGAGAATAGATTATAGCCCTTAGATCATGAATTGAAAGGTTAAGATGATAGGACTTTAAAAAAGAGGGCATTAGTAAATTATGGGGGGAATCCGGATGAAAAATAAGCATAAAGGGGTAGAATTTTCGAAAACCTCCTCTCTCACCTAAGCAAGAAATGACTGTGATTTTGTGATTCACGCTTACGTTCTTTCTCCCCTAGGGTTTCTCTCGTTCTCAAACTCTGTAACAGTTCTCTCCCCTATGGTTTTTATCGTTCTCAATCGTTTCCACGATGCAAGACACAATCCACGAAGGGCGATGCTCGGCTAGGGTTTCCACGATTCTAGCACAAACGATTATTGGTCTCAATCGACCAATCGGCTAGGGTTTTTAGGATTCAAGTCTCAATCGGCGATTTGCGTTAATCAAGGTCTGAATCGACGAAGGCAAAAAGTTTGTTATCCTAAACGTACTGTAAAACCTCTCTATGCAGGCTTGGTCACTCAGGTACTGCTCAAACATGAAAATTTACACCCCTTTGTCAACGATTTTGTCTATTTTCCAGTTGTATTGCCTTTACATGTGAAAATTTACACCCATTTGAAGATGATGAAAATGCAAACCTTGAAACTGAAAATGCGAATGTAGATGCAGAAGGTGGCGAAAATGCAAATGCAAAAACTGAAAATGCAAATGTAGAAAAAAATGAAAAGTGCATAATAAAATGAAAAGACAGAAGATGAAAATGAAAATGCAGATAAAAGCGGAAGTGGGGGAAAAATGAAAATGCTGATTAGAAAAAATGAAAGAATAGGGGGCGAAAGAGGCAACCGAGATGTTTGAAAATGTAAGTGAAGAAAGAGATGATGAAACAATTGAAGAGATGAAGAAGAAGATTGAAAAAGGGAAGGAAAAGATAGGCAACAGTTCAAATGAAAATTTAAAGATACTTGAAGTTGAACTGAATATTTCTGAGAGGCCTAAAACAACATTGAAACCATCAACCGCCCTACAATCGCCTTACGATAAATGAAGAAAAAATGTGGTGGTCTAACTAAAAATTAGGTTAGTTATGTATAAGTATAAACTAGGTAATTTGTTGGCTTTCGGTAATACGGATTGCTGGATTTAGGTGGTTGGATGTGTTTTTGAGGTTGGTTTGTTTTTTTTTTATACTTTTTGTTGGTTGATTTGTTTGTGATTATATGGAATGATGGATGGTTGTAGAAGTAGTATAGATTGTTATGATTCTGATTCTTTTTCTTTGTTTTTGTTATGATATTCAATACAACAAGTGCAGGTACACAAAATTTGATCACGTGGTGATAATACATGAAAAGGTAAAAGAAAGTAGAAAATGTGCAAAAGTATATATGTAATGAAAATAGGGGTGTGCATTTCGGATTATCCGAAATTTCAGATATCCGAAAATCAGATGTTTCGGATATCCGAAATTTCGGATAGTGGATTTTCGCTATCCGAATCCTAATCCGAAATTTCGGATATCCGAAATTCGGATATCCGAAATTTCGAATACAAATATCGGATAATTCGAAATATCCGAAAATCCGAAGTTTCGCAATTCGTTGATGATATTACCAGTAAATTAAGTCAATTAGCGCGATTATTTCAATATTTATAAACTAAGAATAAGATCTTTAACTATATGGAACCTGAAGCTATCATAAACATATTAATATAGACAAAACATATCGGTGTATTCTTGATATTAGATAACATTAAATTTTTACAAATAAAAAAAGACAAAAAATCTGATATCGGATATCCGAAATATCCGAAAATTCGTAATATTGGTATCTGAATCCGAATTCGAAAATTCGGATATCCGAATTTCGGATATTCGGATATCCGAATTTTCGGATAATTCCGGATCGGATTTTAGATATTTTTTTTTGGATTTTCGGATACCGAATATATTTGCACACCCCTAAATGATAATGCAAATACAACTATGAAAATGCACATGCAACTATCATTATGCCAAACAGTTGGATAAAATTTTAGGGAATGACTAGGTTTAATGAAAACGCCAAATCAATGGTAATATTGAAAAGGCAAAATGCAAAAACTAGTGTTTGAAACAGAACTAGTATTTATAAGTTCACGGAATAACTGTATAAAATGAAAGGCGAAATGTAATTGCAAGTATGAAAGTGAAAATGCAACTGCAAGTAAGAAAATGCAAATGCAACCTATTATTTAAAATGGAAACTAGAAAAGTTAAATTCAAATTACCCGAAACAAAAATGAAACTGCAGATATGAAAATGCAAATGTAACTGAGTTTTTAAAGCAGAAACATAATGTAAAATAAAAAGCAACAGCTTGAATTCAACTATGAGTATGAAAATGCAAATGCAACTGATATTGTTCGAAACATATTCAGAATTCCGGGAATAACTAGATATAATGAAAATGTAAATGTCAAAGTATGTTTAACTACATTTGGTAAGAATATAAAAATAACTAATAAAAAAATAATGTGGCAATCAAGAAAATCATGCATCATCATCAGCTTGTTGCGGTCTTTTTCAGTGCATCTTCAACTTTTTCTCTTTCTGGACGAACCAACAAGTGGTTGTGTTCTTCACTGAATTGGTAAACATGGTATTTATTTTCAAAAAGTTTTAATCTCAAATCTGCATGGAATTCCTGAAGGGTTTCACATAACTGATCAACCACTTGGGTCAACCTCCTAGTACACTTGGTTCGACCATACTGACCAAGAATATGAACTTGTTCTTGGCCGGTTAAAACCAACTAGCTGATTTAATCCCTAAAAGCGGAAGTGGGATTAAACCTAATCCTTAAACCCTAAAGGATTGGGATGTTTAAAATCTAGATTAGATTAACAAGAAAGAAACCTTGTACGAAAAACTCGAACACACACACATGCTTGTGTGTGTTCTTCGAACACTCACCAAGAACCCTAGGGTTCTTGGTGTTCTCGTTCGATCGAACAAGAGGAGAGGAAGAAAGTGTGTTCCATGAAACATACCTTAGGTTAATGCTTAAGATAGATCCACTGATGTTGAACACGATGAGCGATCTTCTAGCTGATCACTTGCAACGATCTTGTTCTTCGAAACTCGAAGAACACGAAGAACGAACGAAGAACACAAAGAACACAAACTTGTATTCTTCCCTTGTTGGTGTCGGCCGAATGGAGGGAATAAGGGGGGAGGGATTTCGTGTAAAGAGGCAAGGAATCAACTTCTAGGTTATATGATTTAATAGCTTTAAATCATATTATGGATAATCTATAATTAACACATTGTATATTTACTCTACTAGTAAATGTACAAACACTTGTATTAATTAGTTAGTTAAACTAATCTATTAATAAGTTAAACTTAACTTAATACTTAACTCATTCATAATGACTATTATGAATCATTCCTCTTCGTAGTATCATTGCATAACTTGCTCGTATTACATGCACTCACCGGTGTGACCCTTAAGTGTTTCGTAGGCATGGATGTATCATCATAGGTTGATTAACTGTGCACATAAATCCTTCAGACTCCCACTTGTGCAAGTTCGTAACCTTTATCTTATTGATACGGGCTACAGTGGCCTTCTATATGGGCATGTAGGTAACCAACCCCATAAAAACAGCTTATGTAACCCTGGTATAGTTTTGTGAAAAACTCTTAATAGCGTCTCCTTGTAAAGAACACTCTGTCTCTACTTCTTGGGCAATGTTGTTAGGTTCATCCCTTGCAGCACGATATTTGTGATAACGAATACGAGCATGGTAGAAATTATCAACTCCTGTATTCGAAATCATTTCATGACTTCTTGCGTGATCTGGAGTTCATTTCCGATTGAGTAAATTCACCATGAAGAGCTTCTTTATATTCATAACTTTATCGTTTTTATTTTTCTTTTCCATTTGAGTATGCATGTCGTACGTCGCCCTTAAGAGTTTCTTTTTATTCATTACCTTTTTCTGTGTCTCCCCAATTGAGGATGTGTGTCATTGGTGAGCCTGAGTCTGAAATTGCGAGATCGCTAACCTGAGCTACTCCCCAGCCATGACTTCGGGGACGAAGTCTATTTCAAGTGGAGTTGAGTTGTAACGCCCTGAAATTTTGAGTAATTAAATATTAGTTTAAAGTAATTTTTAAATTACTTTTATTCGGTAATTGTCTACGTGATAAGTATGTGACGTTTCATGTTTAAACAATTAATGTGTTAAATACTTTCATTATTATTTGTGACATAAGTGTGTCGTTTTGTATCTAACTCATTTAATGAGATTAATCGAGCTAGTTGTTAGTTATTCTGTTAAGTGTGTTTAACCATGAGCCTTAATTTGGTTTGAGTTTAATGTCGGGTTCAGAGATTTCGAGGCACGGCCATTTTGGCCGAGGGCCAAGTTCTGTGTGCGAGCAATAGAGTGCGGGCCGGATGTGTTAAGCTTTTGTTGTCGGGCCAAGAGGATTAATAAGAGTTGTTATGGGTTTAATAGGGTTTTATTATTTAACCTAAAATCTAAATGAAGGGAATAATTAGCAAAAGTGTATGTGTACGTGAGATGCACCGCAGGAACAAAACCACCACCGCCTTGCTTCTCCTTTTTCCTGTTCCGACAAGATACAAACGACCACCACAGCCCTTTTATTTTGTTTCCGGTGTGACCTAAAATACCACCGCCACCTCATCCCTTCCTTCTTTAATTTCCGGCAAAAACATAAAATAATACCACCGTCACTTGTTTTCCTTTCCTGTTCCGGCAAAGAAAAACCCACAACCATTTACCGATTATTGGTGTAGCGATCAGGTGGAGTTTCCAACCAAATAGCCAACGAAATCCGCAAGATCTGGTGGTGATTAATCAACCGGAAGTGTTCTTGGGCTAGTTGTTTCTTTCGGTAGTTCCCTTGTTTCTCTTTTCTTGGTTTAATTATTTCGGTGCCTGATTAACCGGTTTATTGATTTAGTTCTGTTATTTTGTTTTTCCGGGTCAAGCCTGAGATCGAGCAGAATCTCACAGCCGAGCAGTCCCGAGTTTTTCCTTGATCGAGCAGAAGTGAAACCGTGACCAAGCCATAGTCGTTGAGCAGAATTATCTAGAGCGTAATATTGTGAATCTGTTTCGGTAGTTCTCCGCCATTGTTTTACCTTCTGTTTTCATTTAAGTTTTTTTCCCCATGACTTGTTGATATCGAGGCTAACCAATCTGTTTCAGAAATGTGAGGTTCGGGACTGTTCCCGAGCCGTGATTTTGAGTCAATCTCGTTGGTCTTTTGGTTAAAATCGTTTGTTATTCTTGATCGTTAGAATGTTGATCGTTCTCGTTTCTAGATTTTAAAATCGAGCTTAGTTAAAACTGTTTTGGGCTATATTTGTGGCTGTCTTGGTCGTCGTCGTAGTGACTACTGGTTTTGGTCAAGTGTCGGGTTTAATGGGTTGGGTGAAATCGTTTGATGATTGACTAAACGTTTTGATAACCGAAAACCGGAAACCGAACCCGTAGGGTTCTTGGTTTCCTTAAACCGAAAAGATTACAAAATTATGAACTAGACTATTTCTAATTTTGATTTCTGAGTTAAAAGTGAGTTTCGAGGCAGTCGGGTGCCTCGGGATTTAACGGGTTGATGTCGGGATTTAAAACGAGTTTTGCACAATGCTGAATTTTTACAGAATCTTTCCCCTGAGTTCGAGTCCGTTTTTGTCACACTTAAATTCCGTTTTTTGAATTTTGGCCCGTGCTAGTCTCTAGCTTTCTGAGTCCTCTTTCCAATTCCGTTGACGGCTCCTTAATCTGATTTACGGTTTAAAAGTTATTGCTGTTTTAGTAAATCTTCGCTGGATAGTTTTCGGTTCAGCTATTCTGTCTCGTGAGCCCATTTTGAGCCTTTTATGTTAGGATCTAGCTTCCGAAGTCTTCTGTAAAATTGTAGTCCTCTGAGTCATTTAACTACTGTAAAAATTTGAATAATATCTAGTGAGCGGTTTGAGAGTTATAGCCGTTCCCGCAAAAGTGCTGCGTGCTGTTTAGTTTCTGCTGAAACAACCTTTGAGTCTAATCCTAACCCGAGCTTCCTTGTACATTGTAGGACCTTCTAGGACCTGTTAGAGACGCTCTTCAGTACCGAGGATATTTAGGAGCTTACGGTTATTCGAGGTGGGTAATCTCACTATAAACTTATACTTACTTTCGATTCATGATTTTGTGTTATGTGTTGTGAATTGTCTTGTTGATTGAGGTTGAGTATTGATTGGGTGATTTATTTGAGTTATCTGTGATTTAAGTTATCTGTGATTTGAGTTATCTGGAGCTTGAGTTATCTGAGTTTTGAGTTCTTGAGTTAAAACATTAACATAATATACTTGAGTTGTCTTGGCACCGAAGAGTACTGGTGCCAGATGTTTTGACTCAACACCGAAGAGTACATGTGTTGAGCCTTGAGTTGTGTGAGGCGGGTCGAGGTTGATCTCTCGTCCCAAGTCACACAAGCGCGCTATATAAATTTAAAATCTAAGAAAATAAACTTGAGTAATTGAGAATTGAGTAGTTACTCTAGGGATCACTTATGTGGCTTGAGTTGTTGGTATTTATTTGTTTATTTTGATATTATTCACTCAGGGGTGGCTGACCCCAATCACTCCCCCCATTTTTGCAGGTATTAGCAAGGGCAAAGAGAAGATCAATGTTTGATGAGCTGCGTTTCTATTTTTTTTTTTATGGATTTGGATTAAAGCATTTATTTCGAGTCAAACATGTTTTGTTTTAAAACCTTTAATTATTCCGCATTTAAACCACGAGACGGTTTTCTATTTTCATTTATGAGTTGGGACCTTTGAGTTACTTGTACTTTTGGGGAAAAATGGTTTATTTTATCTATTAAAAAATTTTAAATTTTCCCTGATTTTTGGGATGTTACAAGTTGGTACCCCTGATTTTTGGGATGTTACAAGTTGGTATCAGAGATTTTTGGGATGTTACAAGTTGGTATCAGAGATTTTTGGGATGTTACAAGTTGGTATCAGAGTCAGACCCGGGCCGATGTGCACAACGAGCGCGTTGTGTCCCAAGGGGGGGGGGGGGAGAATTGTAAGATTTGTCTCACATTGGTTGGAGAGGAGAACGAAACACTCCTTATAAGGGTGTGGATACCTCTCTTAGCATGAGGCCTTTTGGGTGGAAGTGGTCCATACCAAGAATAAAACCGTGCGCAGTGGGCAAAGCGGACAATATCGTGCTACGGGGTTCTGGGATGTTACAAGTTGGTATCAGAGCTCTGGCTTGAGAGAATTGGGTTCACAAGGGGTGGATTCCAAACTCAAGTCGAAGCATGAGTTTTCAAAATGAGTTTTTAAAAGTGTTTTTAGAATGAGTCCAAATCCAAATCGAGAAGCAGCGCATCACGACGACCTTATGCCTCTAGTGCCTATTTTAGAGATCATTTAGTTTATTAAAAACGTCGTAAGTGACATTGATTACTAAGATAATAAAAGAGAATTAACTCGAGATGAGTGTGAATTGTGCGACTATATATATATATATATATATATATATATATATATATATATATATATATATATATATATATATATATATACACTATACGTATTGATGTGGATTACTTGTTATGTGTATGGTATGAGGATGGGAGATCGTGGAATCTTTGAAACTGGCTCGAAACCATGATATGGGTAGGTGCGGATAATAATAAAGGGCCTCTGTTATTATACGCACATGACTTGTGCCTATATTTCGAAAAGGATTCAAGGAGACCATTCGTCAAGCATCTAAGTATCATGAAAACCCTCAATTATTATACATAATAATCGATAATAAAATCACTAAAAGAGATTTATGAGAAAACAGTGCAATCAATTACATAAGAGAATCATCAAACACGAATTGATAAAGAGTTATCAAAACATGTCAAGAGAGAGACTAATAAACCAGATTGGGTTGAATTCGTTGATTGATTTAATTGAGTAATTAATACATCGAAACGATTGAACAATCGATAAGCAAAATACATGTTTGAAAATTTAGAATAAAGATTGAGTAAAAGTAAATGATTGAGAACAAATTAATTCATGTTAAATTATTAAATTTATGGGAAGTCAATAAATCAATGCCGAATGAGAATTTATCTAAAAACAAATTTAAATGAAGAAAGCTATTTATTGAGTTATGAAATATTATTAAACGAGGGAATCATGAGATTACATGACACAATGAGATATCGCTAAAGTTAAATTAACAAGTAAAATATTAATGAGTAATAAGAAACATATTAACATTTTAATTGAGAATATAAAATAATAATCGAACAATATAATTGAGAATGATTAGTTCGTCTTAAATGAGAAATTATGAATTATGAGAAATTAATAAATTAAGAGATGAATGAACATTTATTTAAAAGAAAATTTTATTTAGATTTATAAGTCAAGATGTTTAATCTAATTACTGTATTGAGTATATATGCTTGATTATCGAGAACTATTAATTGAGTAAGAGGTAAAATTTTAATTGAGTTAATAAAAGTTGCAAAATTTAAACATTTTTAATTGAACAAGATGAGGAACCTAAAACGAGTTATTTAATGAGTTAAGCGACAAGAGAAAAGTCTACGAGATTTATTCACTACAAATTAAATGAAAATTCATTGTTATATGGTAGTAATAATAATAATATCAGATATTCTATGAGTAAACCAAAATGAGGAGTAATACTCGGACTTGATCAAGAGATAATCGTAAATGTGTAACGCGAAATAACAAATTGTGGTACTAATACGTGTAATAAGTTTGATGTATGAAGAGTCATAAAATGAATAATTATTAATGAGAAGTAATTATGAAGCTATTAATTAATAACGAGTTTTTGATTGAGGAAATCTAATAAGAGTATGAGAATCCATGCGAATGCTAATGAGAAAGCTAACACCTAATATGAGCAATAAATTTTTATAAGTGATAAAAATTTAATGAGTAGGGATGTGAGAGAGGCGTAAAGAGTATACGTTGGGATCGGCTCACACCTGTGCATAAGAGTTAATTATCGAGTAATCAAATTTACCCTAAAATATGAGATATTGAGTGCCACTTCCAAACTCGGGGACGAGTTTTCTCCATGTGGAGTTGAGTGGTAGTAAAAGGGAAAACTACCAATATTAAGAGTGCGAATAGAGAATAATTATTAAGCTTTGAATTATTAAATTCATATTATTGAGCGAGTGGAGATTAATAACTCGAGCTAAATGTGAAAATAAAGTTTGTAAAGAGTAAACTAAAAGAATTACCAAGAGAAAATGTTGTTATGTGTTATTATGAGCATATATGTGTATATAACTGGCTAAAAAGTTATAAGAGTGATTAATTAATCGGAAAAAAAAATATCCCCGTGGGAATATAATGAGATAAAAAGAGACCATTAAAATATGAGAATTTATTATGAATTATTCAAGTCAAGTCAAGTGAGAAAAACGTGATTATAAGAAGTTATTAAATCCAGTCGAGAAATTTTTGAGCCAAAATATTGTGTTGAGTAATATATATACATGTGACTAGGGAAATTTAATTTCATGTGATGGTATAATTACCAAATGGTGAGAAATTCATAAATCGAGGGTAATGGTACAAATGAGAAGTGGCAGATATATAAATCGCGAGAAATCATGAAAGTAGAGTAACAAGAATGTTGTTAATGAGTCGGCCATGAGTGGATCGCCATAATAAAAATATAAGGAAGATTTATTATTATTGAGAAATTATCGAGTTATAAGAAACTAATAAATCAAGTTAAACGATTAAATTATTAAAATAAATCAAATGACAAAATCCTTAATTATAATCAAATATTAAATTGAAACTAAAGGAAATAGCGAGTTAAATTATTAAATTAAATGTCATCAAACATTATACTTCATTGAGTAATTACTAAACCGATAATAGTTATGGAAATGAGCACACGAGGAAGATATAAGTGTATCAAGTAATAAATTTAATTAAAATACTATGAGTATCTAAATCGAGAAAACATTAAAAATATAAAGTAATGAGGAAACTTTATATTGAGAACGAGAAAATAGATGAGTAATCAAGTGCATGAGAATTATCGAGTTAATTAATTAGCCAAGTGAAGAGAAAATATTAAATTGGGGCGTTTGAGACTTAAAAATAAATGAGATTAATGAGTGGAATTTTGGTCAAATTAATCAAGAGACAATTTAAATGAGAACAAAGCGAGAAAATAATTAACGAGTTAGATGTTAAAATCATTAAGAGAATTGATAAGTATCATTACGATGAGTTAAACGAGTAATATCTAAAATAGTCAGTGAAGGGTTATTAAATATGAGTTAGCAAGAGAACTAATAACGCAGTTTAAAAGAAGAATTATCTGTTCGAGTAGTCTGGTAATTTAATTTGATCACGTGAAAAATTGTAAAAGCGAGTAAATGTATACATTAAGTGGACTGATGAGAAGTCATTAAACGAGATTTGAGTTTAATTTGATGATATATGCTTGAGTTGAGTTAAAAACAAGTTGTGGACATTTGAGGTGAGTGCATTTGAGTATATGCATATTGAGTAAGAGGCATGAGTTTCCTACTATCTGGGGTTTATGCGTGATAAAATACATTTATGTGAATTGTGTACTTGTGATGTGGTGATTGATAGTGGTGCGGACCGCTAAATTGTTTATTTTGCTTTAAAACAAATTGATGTCCCATAGAACAGGGGACCTTGAGATATCCTCCTTGGCGGAGATTGATAATAATAAAATTTTTCTAGTGTAAATTATGAAAAAGTGGTGGGAAAGTTTTCCCCATAAAAACTTATTTTTACGTAGTAAGAGTGCCGAGTATGATGGTGAGCATGAGTTGGAGAACCGAGTACTACGCCGAGATCATCTGTCGCCACAAACCAAACCGTAACAAATCTCCAAGTGGAGTTGAATCAGAGATTCAACGCAACGTTAATCGCTGAGTGCAGCAACTGTATCCGAATACGAGAGCAAGAAGACGCCTTCAGTAGAGTACCGTAGTGTATTTTATGCTTATTATCGACATTTTCTTTACGACCTGAGATCCATAGAGAGCATTCTGATCTTATTTCTTTTAGCCTTATCATTTTGCGCCACTAGAGGCGAATAATTGTATGAGCACTTACGTGATCTGGAGTTCATTTCCGATTGAGTAAATTGACCATGAAGAACTTCTTTATATTCATAACTTTATCGTTTTTATTTTTCTTTTCCATTTGAGTATGCATGTCGTAGGTCGCCCTTAAGAGTTTCTTTTTATTCATTACTTTTTTCTGTGTCTCCCCAGTTGAGGATGTGTGTCATTGGTGAGCCTGAGTCTGAAATTGCGAGATCGCTAACCTGAGCTACTCCCCAGCCATGACTTCGGGGACGAAGTCTATTTCAAGTGGAGTTGAGTTGTAACGCCCTGAAATTTTGAGTAATTAAATATTAGTTTAAAGTAATTTTTAAATTACTTTTATTCGGTAATTGTCTACGTGATAAGTATGTGACGTTTCATGTTTAAACAATTAATGTGTTAAATACTTTCATTATTATTTGTGACATAAGTGTGTCGTTTTGTATCTAACTCATTTAATGAGATTAATAGAGCTAGTTGTTAGTTATTCCGTTAAGTGTGTTTAACCATGAGCCTTGATTTTGCTTTGAGTTTAATGTCGGGTTCAGAGATTTCGAGGCCCGGCCATTTTGGCCGAGGGCCAAGTTCTGTGTTGTAACAACCCAAAAATCAGGAGAAATTTTAAAAATTTTAAAACATTTAATTAATAAAATTTCCCCAAGTACAAGTAATGAAAAGGTCCCAACTCAGATAAAAATATAAACCGTCTCATGGTCTTTAATGCGGAAATAAATAAAAAGGTTAAAAATTATGTTTGACTCAAAACAAACTTTTAAAAACTCCAAATCCAATAAATAAAGATGCAGCTCATCAACCGTTGACCTTCTCTTTGCCCTTACTAGTACCTGAAAAATGGGGGAGTGATTGAGGTCAGCCACCGCTGAGTGAATAATATCAAAATAAACAAATAAATACAAACAACTCAAGCCACATAAGTGATCCCTAGAGTAACTACTCAATTCTCAATTACTCAAGTTTATTTTCTCAGATTTTAAATTTATATAGCGCGCTTGTGTGACTTGGGACGAGAGATCAACCTCGACCCGCCTCACACAACTCAAGGCTCAACACCTGTACTCTTCGGTGTTGAGTCAAAACGTCTGGCACCAGTACTCTTCGGTGCCAAGACAACTCAAGTATATTATGTTTAATGTTTTAACTCAAGAACTCAAAACTCAGATAACTCAGGCTCCAGATAACTCAAATCACAGATAACTCAAATCACAGATAACTCAAATAAATCACCCATCAATACTCAAGCTCAATCAACAAGACAATTCACAACACATAGCACAAAATCATGAATCGAAAGTAAGTACAAGTTTATAGTGAGATTACCCACCTCGAATAACCGTAAGCTCCTAAATATCCTCGGTACTGAAGAGCGTCTCTAACCGGTCCTAGAAGGTCCTACAATGTACAAGGAAGCTCGGGTTAGGATTAGGCTCAAAGGTTGTTTCAGCAGAAACTAAACAGCACTCAGCACTTTCGCGGGAACGGCTATAACTCTCAAACCGCTCACTAGATATTATTCAAATTTTTACAGTAGTTAAATGACTCAGAGGACTACAATTTTACCGAAGACTTCGGAAGCTAGATCCAAATGGGAAAGGCTCAAAACCGGCTCACGAGACAGAATAGCTGAACCGAAAACTATCCAGCGAAGGTTTACTAAAACAGCAATAAGTTTTAAACCATGAATCAGATTAACGAGCCGTTAGCGGCATTGGAAAGAGGAGTCAGAAAACTAGTGACCAGAACGGGCCAAAAATTCAAAAATGTATTTTAAGTGTGTTAAAAACGGACATAAACATGGCGAACAGATTCTGCCACAATTTCAGTTTGATGTTTAAAACCCAACTTGAAACCCGACAACAACCCGTTCATTCCCGAGACACCCGACAGCCCCGAAATCAATTTTTATCACAGAAACTTATAATCACAAAAGCCTCGTTAATTTATTAAGAAAGCTATTCGGTTTAGGAAACCAAGAACCTTAAGGTTCGGTTTTCCGGTTTTCGGTTGCTTAAAACGTTTAGCCAATCGACTACGGGTTTTTAACCCAAGCCATCCCGACATCCCCTGCGATTCAGAAACCAAAAACTCACAACAAATTCTGTACGTCGGACAAAACAAGGACTTAGACTTATTTAACTCTAGGAATTCGGGGATTAGTATAACAATAACGAAACGAGAACAACAACACAATCATGGAACTTGAGGCCTCCCGCAGCCCTGTTTGCTCGGCATTATACCACTAAATCCTTACACTAAAAAAAAATAGATTAAACTCATATAACATCACAACAACAGAACGAACACAAGACAAGAAGTTTAGGATTTTACCGCAACCACACCTTCTTGAATCGGGATAAAGATCCACTCGCTCAACAACTTGGCTCGGGAATAATTCTGCTCGGTTCTGCTCACCGCTTGTGATCAACCCGCAACATCAAAAGAACAACACCGTTAAAACGGGGACCATAAGAATTAAACAAACCCGAGAGGAGAAAGGGGAAGATATTACCGTCACTCACAAACCGATCTTGAAGAATCTGCTCGGGATTTGCTTCTGCTCGAACACCATTAGATGAAGAAATCTCTACTCTTTTCTCGATTTGGACGCAACAAGCAAGCATACACCTTAAATTAATTAGAGGTGCTTGCCTATCCTAATTAATTCAAGGTGTTTGAACAAAAGTCAACAAGTCCACCGCCAATCTCAATTAAGATTTCCCCACGTAACCCCATCTTCCACGTGACGTGCTTAATCACTATTTGGGTCGGTCCTTACTACTTAATCCATCCGCACCCCCATAATATCCAATTGGTTAATACAGAAATTAGAAGAATAACAAGGAAAGAAAACGAGAGGATCAAAATTGTACCGGACTTCACGTTGAGGTTGAACTCGATCATCACACGGCTAAAAGATGGTGCCTGTATGTCGATGGAGGGAACAGAAGGAGATGCTCTAATTGTTGATCGAATGAAAGCAGCTGGCAAACTAGGGTCGGCTTAGTGGAAAGGAATTACGAGAATACTTAATTAGCACACAAGGCCACAGGCCCGAAATTTATACATGCTCGGGCCGGACTCCTCTTCTAAACTCACGAGCCCAAACAGTCACTTAGTCACTTCTAGCCAGATTATTATTCTCGAGATCATGGGTCGATCCAAAAGAATAAGGAACTCGGCCAAACTCTTAGCCGATCTAGACGGAATTGCATTGCGGGAATATTTTTATGACTCGGCCTCGGCCTTCGCCTACGGCCGGCCTCACCCGACATAGAAAAATAAGCAACTCTAGATTAATAAAGCTCACGATTAAATAAAATATGCCGCTTGATTAGCTCTCAATATTAAACAGACTCAGATTAAATAAAACGTCACGAAATTAAGTACTTAAATTAAATATACAGTGAATACACATAACACGTAATCTTAATTAAATAAACAACACATGATTTATTTAATAAAACGTCGATAATATAATTACAATAATTTTTAGGGCGTTACAACTCAACTCCACTTAAAATAGACTTCGTCCCCGAAGTCATGGCTCGGAAGAAACTCAGGATGGCAATCTCGCATCTCAGACTCAGGTTCGTCAATGACACACGCCCGCTATAGAAGAAAACGATAAGGTTGCGAAATAATTAAACTCGTCAGGGCGATCCATTCAATCGGAATAAACTCCAGCTCTCGCAGTTGCTCATATAAACCTTCAGTCTTTAGCGGCGCAAAATGATAAAGCTAAAAGAATAGAAAATCGAAGTGCTCTCTAAGGATCTCGATTTATCAAAAAAAAAAAAAGAAAAAGAAAAAGAAAAAGAGTGTCAATAGAACTACAAAATGATCTACGATACTCTGTTAAAGACGTCTTCTTACTCTCGTAGTCAGACACAATTGCTGCACTCAGCGTTTGGTATTGCGTTAAATCACCGATTCAACTCCACTTGGGGATTTGTTACGGCTTGATTTGTGGCGACAGAAGTTCTTGGCGTAGTACTCGGTCATCCAACTCGTGCTCGCAATCATACTTGGCCCTCTCACGGCGATAAACATAAGTTTTTATGGGAAAACTTTCCGCACAATTCTTACAAGGTATTACTTTTACACAATTTACACCAGCATTTTTTATTATTATTATCAATCTCCACCAAGAATGATATCTCAAGGTCCTCTGCTCTATGGGACATCAGTTTGTTTTAAAATATAAGCAACAATTTAGTGATTCACACCACTATCAAACCATACACAAACAAGCACAATATTCTCAAGAAATGCTTTTATCACACGAGAATCTCATACAGTAGGCAACTCATGCCTTTTACTCAATTTGCATATACTCAATTGGCATTTATCTCAAATTTTCACAACTTTCTTTTAACTCAACGCAAGCTATATTATTATTTTAACTCAAATCTTGCTTAACAGCTTATCACAAGTCACATAAAGTGCCCATTTTTCTCACTCTTTGCGAGCCCTCGCGTGATCAATTTAATTATTAGGCTACACGGACATATAATTTCTCTTATAGGCCGCATTATTAGTTCTCTTGTTAACTCGTATTTAACAATTTCTAGTTAGCTCTTTTTAATATTACTCGCTCAGCTCATTTTGATGGTACTCAACAACTCATTTTAATGATTTTATCATTTAGCTCGTTAATTAACTTCTTACTTTGTTCACATTTCATTTGTCTCTTTGCCAATTTGACTAACTGTCAACTCAATATCCTCATTTTACCTTAAGTTTTAAACGCCTCGATTTAAGATTTTCTCTTTTACTCGATTAATTAATTAACTCGATAATTCTCATGCGCTTGATTACTCAGCTATTTTCTCGTTCTCAACTAAAAGTATCTCCTTTACTTTATATGTTTAATGCTTTCTCGATTAAAAAAAATCATAGTATTTTAATAAATTTTTATTGTTTGATACACTTATATTCTTGTCGTTTTATTCATTTTAATAACTATTCTCGATTTAATAATTACTCAAGAAAGTATAATGTTTGACGACATCTAACTTAATAATTTAACTCAATATTCTCCTTAGTTTTAATTTAATATTTTCTTATAAATTATATAATTTTCTCATTTGATTTATATTGATAATTTATCCGCTTAACTTGATTTATTAGTTTCTTATATCTTGGTAATTTCTCAGTAAATTTTTCCTCATAATTTATTGCGGCGATATTCCCATGGACGACTCATTAATAATTTTTGTTATTACTCTAATTTCATAAATTCTCGTTAATTGTGTAATTATATTCTTGCCACTTCTCATTTGCACCGTTACCCTCAATTTATGAATTTCACCCAACTTGATAATTATACCGTCACATGAAATTAATTATTCCCAATTATTCTTATAAAGTCCCTAGTCACGTATATTTATATTACTCAACACAATAATTTGGCTCAAGAATTTCTCGACTGGATTTAATAGCTTCTCGTAATCATGTTTTTCCCATTTAGGTTGACTTGAATGATTTATAATAAATTCACATATTTTAATAATCTCTTTTTATCTCATCATATTCCCACAGTAATAATTTCTCGATTAATTAATCACTCTTATAATTTTTTTTTAGTCGGTTATATGCACATGAATGCTCATAATAACACTTAACAAAACTTTCTCTTGGTAATTCTCTTATTTACTCCTTACAAACTTTATTTTTCACATTTAGGTCGAGTTATTAATCTCCATTAGCTCAATTATACGAATTTAATAATTCATCACTTTATAATTATTCTCTATTCGCACTCTTAATATTGGTAGTTTTCCATTTTACCACCACTCAACTCCACTTGGAGAAAACTCGTCCCCGAGTTTGGAAGTGGCACTCAAAATCTCAAAGAATTCGTTACGAACACTCGATAGTTCGGTTTGTTGATTCTCGTTTTGAATTACATATTTTAAGGTTTCATTAAATTACTCGATAATAAAACTCTTATGCACATATGTGAGTTGGTCCCAACGTATACTCTTTACGCCCCTCTCACACCCCTACTCATTAAATTTTTATCACTCTATAGAAATTTATTGCTCATATACATTGTTAGCTTTCTCATGGATTTTATTAGATTTCTCAATTATAACTCATTAATAATTAGTCATTTGATGACTTTCCATAATTCAAACTTGTTACACCTAATAGCACCACAAATTTTTATTTCGCGTTACGCATTCACGATTATTTGTTCAAATCTGAGTTTTAAATTCTCATTTTCGCTTACTCATAGCGTGTTTGGTATTATTATTACCATATAACAATTTTTTTCGTTAAATAGTATTCTCATTTTATTCGTAGTGAACACATCTCGTAAATTTTCTCTTGTCGCTTAACTCGTTAAATAACTCATTTTGGGTTCCTCATCTTGTTCATTTAAAGATGTTAGTTTTGCAACTTTTATTAACTTTATTTAAAATTTATCTCTTGCTCAATTAATAGTTCTCAGTAATCAAGCATATTTATTCAACACAATAATTAATTAGATTAAACATCTTGACTAAAATTAGTAGTTACGTACAAATCTAAATATAATTTTCCAATTAATAAGTTTTAAATAAATGTTCTCTTGATTTATTACTTTCTCATAATTCATAACTTCTCATTAATTATTTTCAATCACATTATTGGATTATTATTCTCTATTCTCAATTATATGAATTAAATTATTCTTAATCTTTCTTACTTAATTAGTATCTTAAGGTTTTGACCAGTTAATATTACTCAGTTTAACAATTTAACATGTGATTCTCCTCAATTTGATTTAATAACTTTCACTTGATTTGTTTGGATAATTTCTTATGAACTTAAATTAATGATGTCTTATTTATTATTTTCCCATAAATCTCGATTTAGTCATATTTTCATCCCATTTGCTCATATATTTGAACTTAACATTTTTCTTATTTTGTCGTTTATTTCGCTTTAACGATTGCTCAATCGTTCTCGAGGTATTAATAACTCAATTAAATCATTAACGAATTCAGCCAAATTTGATTTATTGGTCTCTCTCTTGACCTGTTTTGATAACTCTTTATCAATTAGTGTTTGATGATTCTCTTATTCAATTGGTTGCACTGGTCTCTCATGGGTCTCTTTTAGTGATTTTATTATCTACTTATATTTAATAATTGAGGGTTTTAATGATACTTAGATGCTTGACGAATGGTCTCCTTGAATCCTTTTCGAAACATAGACATGAGTCATGTGCGTATAATAATAGGGGCCCTCTATTATTAGCCGCACCTACCCTTGTCATGGTTTCGAATCAGTTTCAAAAATTCCACGATCTCCCATCCTTAAACCATCCACATAATCAAGTAGTTCACAACAGTACATATAGTATATATATACATATATAGTCGTACAATTCACGCTCACCTCGAGTTAATTTTATTTTATTCTCTTAGTAATCAATGTCACTCGCGACGTTTTTAATAAACTAAATAACTCATAAATAAGTACTAGAGGCATAAGGTCGTTGTGATGCGCTGCTTCTCGATTTGGATTTGGACTCATTTTAAAAACACATTTGAAAACTCATTTTGAAAACTCGTGTTTCGACTTGAGTTTGGAATCCACCCCTTGTGAACCCAATTCTCTCAAGCCAAAGCTCTGATACCAACTTGTAACAACCCAAAAATCAGGAGAAATTAAAAAAATTTTAAAACATTTAATTAATAAAATTTCCTCAAGTACAAGTAATGAAAAGGTCCCAACTCAGATAAAAATATAAACCGTCTCATGGTCTTTAATGCGGAAATAAATAAAAAGGTTAAAAATTATGTTTGACTCAAAATAAACTTTTAAAAACTCCAAATCCAATAAATAAAGATGCAGCCCATCAACCGTTGACCTTCTCTTTGCCCTTACTAGTACCTGAAAAATGGGGGAGTGATTGGGGTCAGCCACCGCTGAGTGAATAATATCAAAATAAACAAATAAATACAAACAACTCAAGCCACATAAGTGATCCCTAGAGACTCTACTCAATTCTCAATTACTCAAGTTTATTTTCTCAGATTTTAAATTTATATAGCGCGCTTGTGTGACTTGGGACGAGAGATCAACCTCGACCCGCCTCACACAACTCAAGGCTCAACACCTGTACTCTTCGGTGTTGAGTCAAAACGTCTGGCACCAGTACTCTTCGGTGCCAAGACAACTCAAGTATATTATGTTTAATGTTTTAACTCAAGAACTCAAAACTCAGATAACTCAGGCTCCAGATAACTCAAATCACAGATAACTCAAATCACAGATAACTCAAATAAATCACCCATCAATACTCAAGCTCAATCAACAAGACAATTCACAACACATAGCACAAAATCATGAATCGAAAGTAAGTACAAGTTTATAGTGAGATTACCCACCTCGAATAACCGTAAGCTCCTAAATATCCTCGGTACTGAAGAGCGTCTCTAACCGGTCCTAGAAGGTCCTACAATGTACAAGGAAGCTCGGGTTAGGATTAGGCTCAAAGGTTGTTTCAGCAGAAACTAAACAGCACTCAGCACTTTCGCGGGAACGGCTATAACTCTCAAACCGCTCACTAGATATTATTCAAATTTTTACAGTAGTTAAATGACTCAGAGGACTACAATTTTACCGAAGACTTCGGAAGCTAGATCCAAATGGGAAAGGCTCAAAACAGGCTTACGAGACAGAATAGCTGAACCGAAAACTATCCAGCGAAGGTTTACTAAAACAGCAATAAGTTTTAAACCATGAATCAGATTAACGAGCCGTTAGCGGCATTGGAAAGAGGAGTCAGAAAACTAGTGTCCAGAACGGGCCAAAAATTCAAAAATGTATTTTAAGTGTGTTAAAAATGGACATAAACATGGCGAACAGATTCTGCCACAATTTCAGTTTGATGTTTAAAACCCAACTTGAAACCCGACAACAACCCGTTCATTCCCGAGACACCCGACAGCCCCGAAATCAATTTTTATCACAGAAACTTATAATCACAAAAGCCTCGTTAATTTATTAAGAAAGCTATTCGGTTTAGGAAACCAAGAACCTTAAGGTTCGGTTTTCCGGTTTTCGGTTGCTTAAAACGTTTAGCCAATCGACTACGGGTTTTTAACCCAAGCCATCCCGACATCCCCTGCGATTCAGAAACCAAAAACTCACAACAAATTCTGTACGTCGGACAAAACAAGGACTTAGACTTATTTAACTCTAGGAATTCGGGGATTAGTATAACAATAACGAAACGAGAACAACAACACAATCATGGAACTTGAGGCCTCCCGCAGCCCTGTTTGCTCGGCATTATACCACTAAATCCTTACACTAAAAAAAAATAGATTAAACTCATATAACATCACAACAACAGAACGAACACAAGACAAGAAGTTTAGGATTTTACCGCAACCACACCTTCTTGAATCGGGATAAAGATCCACTCGCTCAACAACTTGGCTCGGGAATAATTCTGCTCGGTTCTGCTCACCGCTTGTGATCAACCCGCAACATCAAAAGAACAACACTGTTAAAACGGGGACCATAAGAATTAAACAAACCCGAGAGGAGAAAGGGGAAGATATTACCGTCACTCACAAACCGATCTTGAAGAATCTGCTCGGGATTTGCTTCTGCTCGAACACCATTAGATGAAGAAATCTCTACTCTTTTCTCGATTTGGACGCAACAAGCAAGCATACACCTTAAATTAATTAGAGGTGCTTGCCTATCCTAATTAATTCAAGGTGTTTGAACAAAAGTCAACAAGTCCACCGCCAATCTCAATTAAGATTTCCCCACGTAACCCCATCTTCCACGTGACGTGCTTAATCACTATTTGGGTCGGTCCTTACTACTTAATCCATCCGCACCCCCATAATATCCAATTGGTTAATACAGAAATTAGAAGAATAACAAGGAAAGAAAACGAGAGGATCAAAATTGTACCGGACTTCACGTTGAGGTTGAACTCGATCATCACACGGCTAAAAGATGGTGCCTGTATGTCGATGGAGGGAACAGAAGGAGATGCTCTAATTGTTGATCGAATGAAAGCAGCTGGCAAACTAGGGTCGGCTTAGTGGAAAGGAATTACGAGAATACTTAATTAGCACACAAGGCCACAGGCCCGAAATTTATACATGCTCGGGCCGGACTCCTCTTCTAAACTCACGAGCCCAAACAGTCACTTAGTCACTTCTAGCCAGATTATTATTCTCGAGATCATGGGTCGATCCAAAAGAATAAGGAACTCGGCCAAACTCTTAGCCGATCTAGACGGAATTGCATTGCGGGAATATTTTTATGACTCGGCCTCGGCCTTCGCCTACGGCCGGCCTCACCCGACATAGAAAAATAAGCAACTCTAGATTAATAAAGCTCACGATTAAATAAAATATGCCGCTTGATTAGCTCTCAATATTAAACAGACTCAGATTAAATAAAACGTCACGAAATTAAGTACTTAAATTAAATATACAGTGAATACACATAACACGTAATCTTAATTAAATAAACAACACATGATTTATTTAATAAAACGTCGATAATATAATTACAATAATTTTTAGAGCGTTACATGTGTGCGAGCAATAGAGTGCGGGCCGGATGTGTTAAGCTTTTGTTATCGGGCCAAGAGGATTAATAAGAGTTGTTATGGGTTTAATAGGGTTTTATTATTTAACCTAAAATCTAAATGAAGGGAATAATTAGCAAAAGTGTATGTGTACGTGAGATGCACCGCAGGAACAAAACCACCACCGCCTTGCTTCTCCTTTTTCATGTTCCGGCAAGATACAAACGACCACCACAGCCCTTTTATTTTGTTTCCGGTGTGACCTAAAATACCACCGCCACCTCATCCCTTCCTTCTTTAATTTCCAGCAAAAACATAAAATAATACCACCGTCACTTGTTTTCCTTTCCTGTTCCGGCAAAGAAAAACCCACCACCATTTACCGATTATTGGTGCAGCGATCAGGTGGAGTTTCCAACCAAACAGCCAACGATATCCTCAAGATCTGGTGGTGATTAATCAACCGGAAGTGTTCTTGGGCTAGTTGTTTCTTTCGGTAGTTCCCTTGTTTCTCTTTTCTTGGTTTAATTATTTCGGTGCCTGATTAACCGGTTTATTGATTTAGTTCTGTTATTTTGTTTTTCCGGGTCAAGCCTGAGATCGAGCAGAATCTCACAGCCGAGCAGTCCCGAGTTTTTCCTTGATCGAGCAGAAGTGAAACCGTGACCAAGCCATAGTCGTTGAGCAGAATTATCTAGAGCGTAATATTGTGAATCTGTTTCGGTAGTTCTCCGCCATTGTTTTACCTTCTGTTTTCATTTAAGTTTTTTTCCCCATGACTTGTTGATATCGAGGCTAACCAATCTGTTTCAGAAATGTGAGGTCCGGGACTGTTCCCGAGCCGTGATTTTGAGTCAATCTCGTTGGTCTTTTGGTTAAAATCGTTTGTTATTCTTGATCGTTAGAATGTTGATCGTTCTCGTTTCTAGATTTTAAAATCGAGCTTAGTTAAAACTGTTTTGGGCTATATTTGTGGTTGTCTTGGTCGTCGTCATAGTGACTACTGATTTTGGTCAAGTGTCGGGTTTAATGGGTTGGGTGAAATCGTTTGATGATTGACTAAACGTTTTGATAACCGAAAACCGGAAACCAAACCCGTAGGGTTCTTGGTTTCCTTAAACCGAAAAGATTACAAAATTATGAACTTGACTATTTCTAATTTTGATTTCTGAGTTAAAAGTGAGTTTCGAGGCAGTCTGGTGCCTCGGGATTTAACGGGTTGATGTCGGGATTTAAAACGAGTTTTGCACAATGCTGAATTTTTACAAAATCTGTCCCCTGAGTTCGAGTCCGTTTTTGTCACACTTAAATTACGTTTTTGGAATTTTGGCCCATGCTGGTCTCTAGCTTTCTGAGTCCTCTTTCCAATGCCGCTGACGGCTCCTTAATCTGATTTATGGTTTAAAAGTTATTGCTGTTTTAGTAAATCTTCGCTGGATAGTTTTCGGTTCAGCTATTCTATCTCGTGAGCCCGTTTTGAGCCTTTTCTGTTTGGATCTAGCTTCCGAAGTCTTCTGTAAAATTGTATTCCTCTGAGTCATTTAACTACTTTAAAAATTTGAATAATATCTAGTGAGCGGTTTGAGAGTTATAGCCGTTCCCGCAAAAGTGTTGAGTGCTGTTTAGTTTCTGCTGAAACAACCTTTGTGTCTAATCCTAACCCGAGCTTCCTTGTACATTGTAGGACCTTCTAGGACCTGTTAGAGACGCTCTTCAGTACCGAGGATATTTAGGAGCTTACGGTTATTCGAGGTGGGTAATCTCACTATAAACTTATACTTACTTTCGATTCATGATTTTGTGTTATGTGTTGTGAATTGTCTTGTTGATTGAGGTTGATTATTGATTGGGTGATTTATTTGAGTTATCTGTGATTTGAGTTATCTGTGATTTGAGTTATCTGGAGCCTGAGTTATCTGAGTTTTGAGTTCTTGAGTTAAAACAGTAACATAATATACTTGAGTTGTCTTGGCACCGAAGAGTACTGGTGCCAGACGTTTTGACTCAACACCGAAGAGTACAGGTGTTGAGCCTTGAGTTGTGTGAGGCGGGTCGAGGTTGATCTCTCGTCCCAAGTCACACAAGCGCGCTATATAAATTTAAAATCTGAGAAAATAAACTTGAGTAATTGAGAATTGAGTAGTTACTCTAGGGATCACTTATGTGGCTTGAGTTGTTGGTATTTATTTGTTTATTTTGATATTATTCACTCAGCGGTGGCTGACCCCAATCACTCCCCCCATTTTTGCAGGTACTAGCAAGGGCAAAGAGAATGTCAATGTTTGATGAGCTGCGTTTCTATTTTTTTTTTTTTTTTATGGATTTGGATTAAAGCATTTATTTCGAGTCAAACATGTTTTGTTTTAAAACCTTTAATTATTCCGCATTTAAACCACAAGACGGTTTTCTATTTTCATTTATGAGTTGGGACCTTTGAGTTACTTGTACTTTTGGGGAAAAATGGTTTATTTTATTTATTAAAAAATTTTAAATTTTCCCTGATTTTTGAGATGTTACAAGTTGGTACCCCAGATTTTTGGGATGTTACAAGTTGGTATCAGAGATTTTTGGGATGTTACAAGTTGGTATCAGAGATTTTTGGGATGTTACAAGTTGGTATCAGAGCCAGACCCGAGCCGATGTGCACAACGAGTGCGTTGTGTCCCAAGGGGGGGGGGGGAGAATTGTAAGATTCGTCTCACATTGGTTGGAGAGGAGAACGCAAATGCAAATGCGAGTATGAAAATGCATATGCAAATGCCAGTACATCAAACACATGTTTAAAATTAATGTGTATTTGGTTCCAATCGATGTTAAAATATTTTTGTAAGCCAATTCCATCAATTTGCACATCGAAAAAATTTGAATTAATTCCAAAAAAACTGCATATACATTAATTCCATCAATTTTCCAAAAATTGGTTGCATCAAATTAGAAGATGACCTACCTGGATCCGGAGCTGATTGAGGAGCTGTTCGTATAAGAGCTGTGCGACATGTAGCAGATTGAGGAAGAGAAATCATGTGAGCTGGAGCATATTGAACATGAGAAATCAGGAGAAATCGTGTTTGAAATCACGTGAAATAGAAATCAAAATCAAGAGATGATAAACGAAATAAAGATTGAAAATTAGTACCTGTTACTTACCTTAATCACTTAATTTCGATTAAAAAGCTAGGGTTCGTATGGGGTCTGCTCGTATGGGAGAAATAGAAATTAGTAGATGATAAACAAAATTAAGATGCAGATTCGGTAATAATCGAAATAGAAATCAAAACTTGGGAGATTTTACTTACCTTAACTTAGTTGATCATGTGATCTCAATGGAGGGTTGGGGTTCGTATGGTGGTGTCTGGCGAAGAAGATGATGAATGGGGGGAAATTATAAATCACGTATATATCTTTTGAAGGAGTGGAAACATGACAACAATACCCTTAAATGCCCTTAAATGTTTTAATTAAATCAATACCTTTAATTGTTTCTTTAACTTCTTTAAATAAGCTAAGTTCTTTCTGGACCCATATTCATATTATATGAGTTGTATTCTAGGAAGTCCAAAGGATTTGTCTAGTCCCAAGGGACAAATTCTAGTCATTGTATCAAGATGGTCAAGATCAAATCCCCCACTTACAGCCACCTACAGCCGCCGCCTCCGGCCGCCAGTGGCCTGCGGCGGCGGCCGGCGGCGGTGGTGATGGCTGACAGTGAAGGTGCTGGCGGTAATGGGGATGGTGGTGGTATTGATGTATTGAAACACATGTGCTTCACTAAAACACAACATATTACTTCGAAGCACATTTGTTTCAGGTCACGAAACACATGTGTTTCAAGTCACTAAAAACATGAGTTTCTAAACACACAAGGGAGCATACGAAGGACATGTGCTTGACGTTATGAAACACATGTGCTTCACTACACAGAAAAAAAAATCAAAACAAGTGACGAACATATCATTATGAAGCACATGTGCTTCAGAAAGCCAAGCACATGTGTTTTTGTTCCTGAACACATGTAACTTACAAGCAAGTCATTTGTGTTTGAATCACGAAGCACATGTGCTTGACGTTATGAAACACATGTGCTTCACTACACAAGAAAAAAAATCAAAACAAGTGACGGACATATCATTATGAAGCACATGTGCTTCATAAAGCCAAGCACATGTGTTTTTGTTCCTGAACACATGTAACTTACGAGCAAGTCATTTGTGTTTGAATCACGAAGCACATGTGCTTGACGTTATGAAACACATGTGCTTCACTACACAGAATAAAAATCAAAACAAGTGACGAACATATCATTATGAAGCACATGTGCTTCATAAAGCCAAGCACATTTGTTTTTATTCCTGAACACATGTATTTACAAGCAAGTCATTTGTGTTTGAATCACGAAGCACATGTGCTTGACGTTATGAAACACATGTGCTTCAGTACACAAGAAAAAAAAATCAGAACAAGTGACGAACATATCATTATGAAGCATATGTGCTTCATAAAGCCAAACACATGTGTTTTTGTTCCTGAACACATGTAACTTACAAGCAATTCATTTGTCTTTAAATCACGAAGCACATGTGCTTAACGTTATGAAACACATGTGCTTCATTACTTGAAACACATGTGCTTGGCTGTATGTATACACTTCTTTATTTTCAAAACACATGTGTTTCAAACACATGTGCTTCCCGTCACGACCACCACCACCGGTCACCACCGCCGGCGGCCACCTCTGGCCGCCGTCCACCACCCATCGCCGCCGTCCGCCGCCAGCCGCCATCTCTGGCCGCCGGAGGTGGGTGGGGGATTGATGTATTGAAGCACATGTGCTTCTGTGGTTTGAATCTTGACCTTTAACTTTTTCTTGATCTAATGGCTATTAATTATCCCTTGGAACTAGGTAAAATTCTTGGACTACCTTAAACATTTCTCTATATTATATAACAAAACAACTAATTTTATCACTTATAGCACTTCACAAAGACGACCAAAATGAAAGTTAATTCAGATAGGATTTGTGTGTAGAATTTAAATATCATGTTTGTAGTTTTGTTGCAAACAGAAAACATTGTATGACAGAAAAAAAAAAAAAACATCACAAAGGATGACAAATATAATTGTATTTTGCAATTTTTAATTTGTTACCATACAAATGATGTATAATAACTTTTCAGATGAAATGTTACCGTTAATTAACTGTTCATGAATAATAGTGTTTTTTTTATTATTTTTATAAAATATTTGCTATGAATATAATTCATCAATATTTTTTTTCACAGCAAAAGAAGGTAATGGGTTGAGCTTCGGTAATGCCATCACCCCCGAAGACTCATCAATATGATATATATCATCAATATGATATATATCATTGCAAACTCATCATCAAGCGCATGCATATGCTCTTCGTAAATTTACAAATCAGATATCACCTATTCTAGTATACTTTTGATATTGTTTGTATAATATTGCTTGGTTTGCATCAAAGCTACTAATCAGTTATTCACAAAAAAGTATATTGTTTCATATAGATCTTTTTATTTTATTAATATATTCATAAAATAATTGACATGTGAAATCCACTTAATTTTTTTTAACCATATTATTTGATTTAGATATTTATACTAATTAATTGACTAACAAGATTTAATATGAAACAATTATGTATCATATTTCATAATTTACTATTTACAGATTTCAAACGCTTGGTGACTAGGATGATCCTTTTGGATATGCCATGGACAATAATTAGGATTAGCCATCACAATCATAACCATTCTCAAATGAAAATTAACCACTCATCTAACCAATGGGTCCATCGGTGACACCATTCAATATGTGCCATCAATTTTTAGTCCATTTCTGTTCACCATTAATTTCAGTTTAATGATAAATGAATTTTATTATTACGTTTCTTTTTAACGGCACCTAATTCACTATTGTTTTTTATGACAGGATTTGAAACCATAGTTACAAATTTGGATCTAGATCGACATGGTACCTAAAATTGAAGGGTATTTCTATTGTATGCCCCTTAGGCATACTTTAACAAGCATTTAATATCTTATAGTTACCTTTTATACTTGCTATTTCGTATTAATGACTTGCTAGAAATCTTGTAATTCCTACTTTACCCTTACTATAATTAAAATTGAGGAATTTTTCTAAATTAAATGCAAGGGCATAAATGGTTTTTAATATTTGGTAGTATGTGCCCCTAGGGCATAAGTTAGAAAAAGCCAAAATTGAAAATATATATAATTTAGGTAGCGAGAATGTTTATTAAACTAAGCCTACAATAAAGACGGCTTCAAACATAAACAAAAGACCATACAACATAATTATTAGATTTGCTAATACAATGGTTAAGGACTTAAAGGATGGCTAAAATAGTTTATGTACAATAAAGAAAACAGAACTACTTAAATGTGGTTATTAAAATTCAAGAGGGGTAGTTTTTTATTAGTTAGTTTACAATAATTTCAAGTTAAATTTTTTTTTTAACCATTATCCCTATGGCATTGTTTATTATTTTCCTATTAAGTATTAAGTAGAACTTATAGTTGCTGATTACCCAAATTTATAGTTTCCTTAAAAAACGGTGTATGAGTATGTTAAACAACTGCTAAAGCCTCCTTTAATCGTCAAACCCCTTTTAACCGTTAAAGCCCCAGATCGCCAAAGATAAAAAGCGAATTGTAAGATGTTAAAGCAGAAAGAATAATTTTAAGATGAGTGTTAAATTAATACTCCCACCGTCCCACAAAAAACTTCTCATTTCACTCTAAATTTTTGCCCCACAAAAAAATCTCATTTTTCATATTTGATGGACTCCACACAATAAAAAATTATTATTACTAAAGACTCACCACTAATATCCACTAACTACTATTCCAGCCCTTAGCTCATATACAGATGCAACGGAAGGATTATCAACTCACGGATGGATAACAAAGATTGAAAGTCATGGTTGTTTTGTTCGCTTTTACAATGGTGTGCAAGGATTTGCCCCCAAGTAACCCTATCTATCTAGATTTCTTTCATACACTTAATAATAATATTGTTTTGTTTTTGCTTTAGAGGTGAGCTTGGTCTAGACCCTGGGTCGGATGTGAACTCAATGTATCATGTTGAGCAAGTTGTAAAATGCAGAGTTACAAGTTCACTTCCTGCTACACGCAGGAACAATCTTAGTTTCTTAGTGGCTCCAGCGAGGTTTGCCTTCATTCATTCATGTTTGATGTGAGGTAAGGTGTTATTAATATAACATTTGCAGGACATGTGAAGAAGATGAGATGAAGCTGGGGAGTGTTGTATCGGGCACTGTTGAACGAGTTACCCATAATGCAGTCATTGTTGATTTGGTGTAGAGGGCTACATGAAGGGCATCATTTCTCCTGAACATCTGGCAGACAATCATGGTAATCATTTTTTCTTTTCTTTTCTTTTAAGGACACACCTTTATTTGTACTTTCTATCATTGAATTGAATGTTCAGGGCTTGCTTCTATGATGAAATCAGTATTGAAGCCAGGATACAAGTTTGAAAAACTCCTCGTTCTAGGTATATCCCACATCAATTGAATATTGGTTTGCAGTTGGTGGATCAGCTGTAGATATTGGTTCACCTATCAAAGCCGCAGTTCTTGATGTAGCCAAAATGGACCGCCTTGTGGACCTGTCTATGAAACCAGAGTTAGTTAATAGATGCACAAAGGTTGGTCATAATTAATATTTCATTTACAACATTTAATGTGGTGATTAAAATGTTGTTTTAATTTTGTTATGAAGATGCGAAAAAGGTCAGCTCACAAGGACTTGGAAGTGAATCAAACTGTTAATGCAGTAGTGGAAATTGTGAAGGAGAATTATTTGGTAAGTTTTGTATGCTGTTGAGGTTGATGCAATGAAATAATGTTTTCTCCTTCTCCTTCTCCTTCTCCTTCTCCTTCTCCTTCTCCTTCTCCTTCTCCTTCTCCTTCTTCTTCAGGTTCTTTCTATTCCAGATTTAAATATGCAGTGGGATATGCCTCTCTAACTGACTACAACACTCAAGGATTTCAAACAAAACTGTTTGTCAATGGACAAGGGTAAATTACTCTACTAAAACAAACTAATACTTTGTTAATATATCTAAAGAAAGTAATTGCAGGGTGGTGGCATCAGTTATGGCTCTAGCAGATTTGTCAACAGCAGAAAGATTACTATTGGTGCTTAGTGAGACTTGCAGCACAAAGAGGGCAAAAAAGAAATCTTGTCATGAAATTGGATCAACTGTAGAGGCAGAGGTTACAGAAATAAAGGCTTTTGAGGTTAAACTGAAATTTGGTTCTGGTTTAAATGGGCGCATACATATCACAGAGGTAGGTAACTAACATATTTGGGCTCGTTATTTATTTATTTAATTTCTGACAATTCATTTTGACAGGCAAGTGATCTGGAGAACCCGTTTAGTAGGATGAAAATTGGGCAGACAGTGACAGCAAAGATTGTGGGGAAAAGTAAAGCTGAAAATAGTAATAATATTCGGTGGGACTTGTCCCTCAGACCCTCTGTGCTTGCAGGTCAAACATGTTTTACATTTCTCGTTATTTTCATCATTATTTAACACTAGAGCTGGAATTTTTTTACTCAGAAATAGGCTGATTTTGGGTTATATAGGTTTAACTTAAATAACATCTTTAAAAATGGATCGCCTGCATGTTTCCATTTTGACTTGTTACATGTTGATCAGTATGCCTTGCTATTTAGACAAGATAATGATTTAGAGTTTGTTAGGTGTTCAGTAATTATTATTACTTAATAATACATCTAGATTTGGTTTTCTAATAGGGTTAGGTTTCTTATTGTTATGACTTATTTGTTGTAAATAATAATCTAGGGGGTATTTAGTAACATTGCATATTGTATTAGTTAGTCACTTAGGATTAAGTAAAGGTATTACCCTACCATAAACCCCAAACCCTAAACCCCAAACCCTAACCCTAAACGCTATTTGCCGGGCTCTGTCCCTTTATCAAAAAAAAAAAAAAAACCATAAACCCTAAACCCTAAACCCTAAAACCCCGGCGATTTCCGAGAGGAGGGTGGCTGGCCGGCGGGATTCCTTTTCCGGCGAGATCCACCGTTAGAGTTGGCTAGGTTTTTGAAGTGTTGCTCGGAATCTTTCCTGCTCACTAAAGATTGTTGCATTCCTGGAATCTCACTCTTATGGCTAAACATGTGTGGAATTTAGTGAGCAGGAAAGAATCTTTATGGGTGAAGTGGATTAATGAGGTGATCAAAAATATTATCAATCACTCCACCACTAACTATCACCTAAAAACATGTGCAAAAGCCAAATGAGAAGTTTTTGGTGGGATGGATGGAGTATTAAAGGGGCTAAAAGTATTTTTCTTTTTCGTTTTTGGAGACAAGCTTTGACAAGAAAGAAAAAAGTCTAGTTTGGACTTTTATTTCAAATGCCATATATGAAGATGCTCCCAAAAGTAGCTTTTGTCAAAACAAAAATATAGGTGGTGTTTATTTGCAGTTTAATGGAATCATTTAACGCTGAATGTTGAATTATTTAATATTCAGTGCGTTTGTTTAGCGCATCTGAATGACATATATATGTTGAATGAGATAACAAAAAATTGTTTAATCATTCTTCCTTAAAACATATGCTGAATCATTAAGCAATTAGAATTCTTATAAAAAACTTTCTCACGATAGAAACAAGTTTTATACCAAACATCTTAATCATTTAGACATTTGAATGATTCAACACTTAATCATTTTGTACCTATCAAACAGCATCATAATGTAATGATATTTTTTTTACTAAAATTATTATTATATAATCACGTTCATTTAAACTGAAAACACTAATTTACAATTACATTTAGGGATTTTCTAACTCATGCCCTAAGACTGGCCGTATCGCACGACCCGACCAATGGTCGCGACCGCCACCTCCACCATTGCCGACTGATCGCCACCGTTACGAGCTCGAGCCGAGGACGCGTCCCACACGTCGAGTGGTCGACTAGTCGACCGTTCACAGGGACCTCTTCTTCCTCTTTCTCCTTTATACATATATATACATATATATATATATATATATATATATATATATATATATATATATATATATATATATATATATATATATATATATATATATATATAGGGTTGAATTAGTTTCAAAACCAGTAGAACTAAATTTATACCATTGATTTTTGAAATGAAATGATCATGGAAGACACACTAATGTATTTGATGAGGGACCCCCAAATATTGGTTTGCATGGATGTCATTCATGCATGTATACATATATGTATATGTTTTCATGTATGTAAACATAAGTGTTATCTATACATGTATGTATACAAGCTTGAATGACATCCATGCAAACCAATATTTGGGGGTCCCTCATCAAATACATTAATGTGTCTTCCATTATCATTTCATTTCAAAAATCAATGGTTTAGATTGAGTTCTGCTGGTTCTGTAGCCTTAATTGGTTCTGATTTTAATTCTACATTATATATATATATATATATATATATATATATATATATATATATATATATATATATATATATATATATATATATATATATATATATATATATTAATAATTAATAATTTAATAATATATTACATATAAAATAAATATTATATATATATATATATATATATATATATATATATATATATATATATTTATATATATATATATAGGGTCGAGTTATATAGAGAACTCTGATTTCAAAAAGAACCCTGAGAACTCTTATTAACCAATCAGAATTTAGTAAATTGATTTTGATTAATTTAATTCATATTATTTATTCAGGGGTATTTATGACATTTTACCATAAAGAAAAATATTTCCTTCTTTGAAAATTTCCTGAAATTTAGGAATTATTTTCAAAAATTTATTGTTATTTTATTATTCTGTCGAGGCAGTTGTGCATATATGTTTTTTTATATGTGATTTTTACATATATGTTCTTTTGCATTACTTTCGGAAATTTATTGTTACATATAGGTTATCTTACGATTGTATTGAATATACATGTTTGAACATACAAGTTCTGAGTTTACGGTTTTGTATATATGTTGAACATATATGTAACAAAAACATATATGATTAACAAACAAAATCTATATCCAAATTCTACAAATTTTATCTTCGTAACGTATGTGACATACAAAATTTTTACGGTTTTACATATATGCAACATAAAACATATATGTTGAACAAACAAAATTTATATCCAAATTCTACAAAACTCTTAAAACAATCGGAACACATAAGTTTTTATCTGTCCACTTTGCAATTTCCACTTACGCATTCATGATTATGTTTATCTGTCCACCTTGCAATTTGCACTTGTACATCTACCTTGCAATTAAAATATTAATTGTTAACTAATCAATTGAATAAAAGATTTGGTTTGATAACGTGACTATATCAACACAATTACTTGATTATTTAGGAAAGAACAATTATGAATATTATTTCCAAGAATTATTTAGGAAAGAACAATTATGATTTTTTCCAAAAATTAGAACTTACCAATTCAACCAAAGCAATCACAATATTACCTTAAATATTATCTTTAGAAATCTTCATCCACACCTGCATATGCAATTTTTCAAAAGAACTATTAAGAAATAAAATTTCAACCTCCTTTACTTGAAGTTCTGAACACATACCTTGGGATGATTATAATAATGTGTTCCAATCTTCTAATATCAAGCTTTCCACATTGAATTCAACATCTAATATTAAATTAGATGGGAATTGGGTATCTTAATATGAAAGATTTTATATGGACTTTAAACCCATCCCTATAGCCGCCTTGTGCACAAGATCTCTAGGTAACCATTTGGTTAGATGATCGGATAAATTCAACTGAGTTCTAACAAACTCCACCGATATAACACCATTCATGATAAGATCACGAATCTTACTATGCCTAACACCTAAGTGTCTACACTTCACATTATACACTTGACTATAAGCCTTAGCCAATGTAGCAGCACTATCACACCTGATAGAAATGGGAGATATCGGTTTTGGCCACAATGGAATCTCATATATCAAATCCCTTAGCCACTCAGCTTCTTTACCAGCTGCATCCAGGGCTACAAATTCAGATTCCATTGTTGAAGTTGTAATACAAGTTTGCTTCTTAGATGCCCAACTAATGGCACCCCCTCCAAGAAGAAATACCCAACCACTTGTAGAGGAGTGATCCTCCAGGTTGTTAATCCAACTGGCATCCGAGTATCCTTCTATAACAGAAGGATATCCACTATAAGTCAATTCATAATCCATGGTTCCTTTCAAGTACTTGAACACTCGACTTAAAGCTTGCCAATGTTGAGTACTAGGATTGCTAGTATATCTACTAAGCTTTCCTACAGCAAATGCTATATCAGGCCTAGTGCTGATCATAGCATACATTAAGCTTCCAATAGCTCTTGAATATTTAAGTTGAGACACTGGATCTCCTTTATTGGTTAGAAGCTTAATAGTAGGATCAGATGGAGTATTGACAGGAGAACAATTTCCAAAGTTAAACTTTTCAAGTATCTTCTCAATATAATGAGATTGAGAAACTGATATACCATTGTTTCCCCGTTTGATCTTTAGACCAAGAATAACTTCAGCCTCCCCCAGATCCTTCATATCAAAGCTAGATGATAAAAAACTTTTGGCTTTACCAACTTGATCTTGATCAGTACCAAAGATCAACATATCATCTACATATAGACTAATTATAACTCCTTTACCAGAATTATCAAATTTGCTATAAACACACTTGTCAGCTTGGTTTAATGCATAACCATTAAACAAAATCACATCATCAAACTTTTGATGCCATTGTTTTGGTGCTTGTTTCAGACCATACAAAGATTTCTTTAGTTTACATACCTTATTTTCATTTCCAGGCATCACAAACCCTTCGGGTTGTTTCATATATATCTCCTCATCTAATTCACCATTCAAGAATGCAGTTTTCACATCCATTTGGTGAATCACAAGATTGTGTATAGCTGCTAAAGCTAACAACAATCTAATAGTGGAAATCCTAGCTATCGGAGCATAAGTATCAAAGAAATCAATACCTTCATTTTGCCTAAAGCCTTGGATAACCAATCTTGCTTTATACTTGTCTATGGTGCCATCCACTTTCATTTTCCTTTTGAGGATCCATTTACATCCCAATGCTTTACAACCAGGAGGCAAATCCGTTAATTCCCATGTATTATTATACAAAATAGAATCAATCTCATCTTGAATTGCTTCTTTCCAGAAATGAACATCCCTAGATGTCATTGCTTCACTAAATATCTTTGGATCCTCCTCAATAATACAACAATATTGATGTTTAGACACAGTTTTGTCCCTTGTTCCTTCAACTAAATAAAGTTGAAAATCAGATACAAATGATATAGCTTTTCTGACTCTAGTGCTCTTTCTAGGTTCAGATGATTCAGGTACAAAATCCGTACCACCACTTACATCTTTAGCTTGAGTTGAACTCTTGCTAGAAGATTGTTGAATCATATCCCTTGGTCTTGGTATAGATGTAAACCTCTCTTCATCAAATATAGCATCTCTTGACTCAATAACAGTGTTCACCAACACATAGTCATTAGATTCTATAACATAAAATCTATATGCCTTGGAATTCTCCGCATATCCAATGAAGATACAATCTATACCCTTTTCACCCAAGTTTTTCCGTTTGGGTTCAGTGAGCCTTACAACAGCTCTACAACCCCAAATTTTGAGATAACTTAAATTTGGTACCTTTTTGTACCAAAGTTCATAAGGAGTGTCCTTACTCCTTTTATTTGGAATTCTATTAAGTAAATAGCAGGCTGTTAACATAGCCTCACCCCAAAATCCGTCACTTAGACCAGAATAGGATAACATGGAATTTATCATTTCCTTCAAGGTCATATTCTTCCTTTCAGCCACACCATTTTGTTGTGGTGTATAAGGAGCCGTGGTTTGATGTATTATTCCAGTAGACTCAAAGTAAACTGGATCATAATACTCACCACCCCTATCCGTACGCAAAACCTTTATTAAATCATTTTTATGTAGCTCTACTTGTTGTTTATAAATTTTAAATTTATCAAGAGCTTCATGTTTTGAATGAAGTAAATAGACATAGCAATATCTAGATGCATCATCAATAAACGTTATGACATACTTCTTGTTTCCTAGAGAAGGTGTTGCATGAAAATCACATAAATCACTATGTATAAGTTCTAACACTTTACTTTCTCTATTAACATCTTTGAAAGGTTGTCTAGTGATCTTTGTTAGCATACAAGTCTTACATTTTTCATTTTTCATGTCAAAACCGGGTATTAAACTATTTTTAGACATATCTTTTAATCTTTTATAATGAACATGACCTAATCTAGCATGCCACAAATCGGATTCATTTAAGTTATTGCTATTACTAGTAGAAGCTAAACAAACGGAATTCTCATAACTAGGATAATTAAGATTCAACATAACCATTCCATTACATATATAACCAAATCCAACAAAGGTACCATGTTTTGACAAGATATACTTGTCACTTTCCAACACTTGTTTGTACCCACATTTATTTAATACTACTTCACTTAGGAGATTCTTTCGAATCCCCGGTACATACAACACATTATCTAAACACAAACATTTTCCGAAAGTAAAATAAAGTAAAACACGTCCAACACCCTTAATTGATTCGGTTGCAACATTTCCCATCTTCACAACGGATCCATCTTCAATTGGTTGAAAGTCTTTAAACCAACGAAGATTTTTGCAAACATGACTTGTAGCACCCGAATCAACCCACCAAGCAACATCATCATCATGTACATAAAATGCATCAGAAATTACAGAAATATAATTTTTAATATAATTAAAATTATGTACTAAATCATAATTCTGAACTTGCTTTCCCGGGCCCTTAGACCCACTAGGTCCAACATTGGACCCACTTGCACCAGCCTCTTTGTTCACCACACGAACACGACAATCTTTCTTAAAATGACCCGGTTTGTTACACTTCCAACAAACCGGAGGCTGTTTGGGTTTTTTGTTTGATTTATCATCTTTACCATTAAACTTCCTTTTGTTTTTAAACTTGTTGGAATTATTGGATTCATCACCTTCCACCATATTCACAGAAGAAAAGCCAACTATGTTCTTGCCTTTAGGATTGTTATCAAGTTCTTGATTTTTCAAGGACTCTTCAATCCTAAGATGGCTTCCAAGTTGCAACAAAGTTAACTCTTCTTTATTATGTTTAAGAGTGTGTTAAAACTCTTTCCAGGAAGGGGGCAATTTGTCCATAATCATAGCAACCGAAATTGCTTCATCCATTTTCAGATTATGTTGGGCAAATTGTCCCGAAATCCTCAACAATTCGTGGAATTGTTCCATGACAGGCCTGGTATCAATCATTTTATAGTTCATGAAATTACCAACCAGAAACTTCTTACTAGAAGCATCTTCTGCCATGTACTTGGATTCAAGAGAATCCCATAGTTCCTTTGCGGATTCAACGTTTTGATAAACATCAAAGAGAGAGTCAGCCATACCATTTAAGATGTGCCCACGGCATATATAGTCATCATTCTCCCACTTGGATCTCTTCCTCACCACTTCAATCGGTTCATCTTCAGCGAATTCAGGAATGAGTGTACTCGGAACGTACACCACTTTCAGAGTGGTAAGGAGGAAATGCATCTTCTTCTGCCAACGACGGAAATCCTGCCCTTCAAACTTCGTCAATTTGTCAAACTTGCTCGTCATGTCTTTCACAGATTCACTGTTCGCCATTTTCACAGAATACTTTGATCTTTGTTAGAAATATTTGGTTAGATTTCGGTAACTTGGAAAATCGTAAAGTCGTGAAACACTTTCAGATCAAAGTATTTCGTCGGTACTACGAAATCTTCGATCGGATAAAATCACGATTGCAAAGAACAGGGAATTGTGTGTGTTTTTGAGAAATTTCGTACCCCAGAGAATGACCAAAAAACGATGCTAAAATCATGCATGTTCTAAACCACCGAAAACTGCCAAAGCAGTTCCGAAAACTGTCCAAAACCGCCCAAATACGGGTCGGATTCGGGTCGAATATCACGGGCCGGAAAACTGGGTTTTGAATCCGAATTCGGATTTTCCATGCATTCGACCCCAGCCAGGGGCTCTGCCCCTTGGACCCCGACCCGGGCGCTGCCCCGGATCCCGCAAGGGGTGATGCCCCTTGGAACCCCGTTATCGGGGGCACTGCCCCCGAACCCCCGTTAAGTCAGTGCATTTTAATCCTAGCAAATTTAAACAAGCGTGCACCCCGCACCATCCTTACTTGTTCAATATTTATTAGGATTACATTTGGTCAACAAGTTTATCCCATTACACTTAAATAATATTGGTGATACAAATCACCAACAAGTAGTTCTTCAAAAAATTTGCCGGCGCTGAAACTGTTTCAACGTGTGCCGACTACCGAGTCCTTGAATTGGAAAATATGAGGCGGTTTGAATAATTTGAGTGTAGGGTTCTCTTTTAGAGCTATTAAGGTGCCTAATAAGTAGGAGATAAGAGGAGAGATGGAGAGAAAAAAGGAAATAAATGATATTAGAGAGAGGAAGTGACGGTTTTGAAGGAATTATTATTATCTTTTTATTTTTTTTAATTGCAAAATACCTAATATACCCTTTTCATTTAATCTTAATCAGAAAAATAGTTCGAATTATTTACGAAAATGCCATAACTAATCTTAACCTTTGATGTTAAATCCAATGGCCCAAATTGATTAATTAAAAGTTCTCAAAGTTCTTTATTAAATCAGGGTTCTCAATATAACTCTACACTATATATATATATATATATATATATATATATATATATATATATATATATATATATATATATATATATATATATATATTAATAAAACGAATGTAACATCCCAAAACTCGGCCTAGTACTTTATTGACCTTAAGGTATTTTAATAAGTGATTATCTGATTAAATGCTTAGTAAATTTAATTAGCATGCTGTCCTTTGCGGTATTTTAACCCAACCAAGGGGTTATAATATATATATATATATATATATATATATATATATATATATATATATATATATATATATATATATATATATATATATATATATATATATATATATATATATATATATATATATATATATATATATATATTAATAATTTAATAATATATTATATATAAAATAAATATTATATTTATATATATATATTAATAAAATGAATGTAACATCCCAAAACTCGGCCTAGTAGTTTATTGAACTTAAGGTATTTTAATAAGTGATTATATGATTAAATGCTTAGTAAATTTAATTAGCATGCTGTCCTTTGCAGTATTTTAACCCAACCAAGGGGTTAAAATACCCGACTTGTGATATATTTGGAACAAAAATGTGATTTTTACATCTTTAGATTCTTTGTTGAATTTCGTTTCCGGAAATGCTTTCGTTTTTTTAAATTTGAGTCCGTTTGCTATTTTAAATAAATTAACTATGAAAGGGACTTTTCAGACAAATACTGTTAAAAGTGGAAAAAGCCACATGGGGCCCCATCTCATGTGTTTGGTTGGATTGGAGGAGAGAGAGGGGAAGCCCTCTCTTTTCTTTTACTTGTTATTTTTGAAAACATTATCCAAAGAAAAAGCACACACACTATTCTATTGCCTTCTCTCTAAAACTCCATACTTGTTCTTGAGCTTGAACGCCTTGATTCTTGGTGCTAAGACCCGAAATTCTTACCAAAGTTTGTTTAGAAGAACCCCAGAAGTAAGCTACACATTCTCCTTTACTTGTTCTTGTTGTTCTTGAGCTTTGTTATGAACTAGGGTTTATGATTTCTAGTGTCTCGTGGTGGAATTTCGTTATGGATGTGATAATGTGTGTTTATACAAGCTTTTATATCATTTGTATGGTAGATGGTTGAAGGAAGACAAGATTTGGTGAAAATCACCTTCAACCTCCATTAATGGTGGATGTTGAAGGTGGGTTTTGATGAATCTTGGATTTCTTGTTATTTGGATGGATGGAATTGTTTGCTAGGTTGAGAAAACATGTTTGTTAAATTATGGATGTTAAAAACCTAGTATTGTTGGATTGGTAGTGTAATCTAGCTAGTGTTGGTTGTTTGGGATCAAAATGGTGAACTAGTGATTTTGGAAGTATGATACTTGTAATTGTGATAGTTATGATCTTGATGGAATTGCTAAATGCTTGTGAATTGCTAGTATAGGAGTTATGTGCTAGTAGATGGAAATGGGGAAGTGATTTAGTCAAGTTCGGGTTTTTGGCCCGTTTGGGTGAATTAGTGGTAGAACGGGTTATAGGGTCATAAATGACTACTTGGTGAGTTGTGGTTGTTAAACAAGTTGGTAATGTCATAAAATGTGTATTTTATGAGTCTTGTGTGGTTAGTTGTTGAAATTGATGATTTTGACAATTCGGTGGATTTATCACTAACTCGGTACACTTGTTACAGGAACCGGGAAGGATACTCAGTGATACTAGCTCACTGAGTTGAGGAACTGAAGGTTGAAAGGTGAGGGGATTTAACCTACAACTCGGGTCTCGTCTATTTCGGTTTGGTATTGTGCATACTAGCAAAATTGCAGGATTATACCAGACGTGGGGAGTTCGTGACGCGAACTCCCGTTCCCGATCGCGAAAGTCGAATAGAGAAATTGGGAGTTGATCGTGAAGTGTTCACGAACGGGTTCCCGACGCAAACTCTAGTTCGCGAACGCGAACTAAAGTTCGCGACTGGGAACTTTTTGTGACACATATCGTTGTGTTTTCCGTAGCTAGTCTACTTGATATGTATGCCTAGTGTTAGGGGAATACCATACATGACTAATCCGGGGTTTACTGTTGGCCTTCTCTCTCTTGGTATTGGATCCGCTTCCGTAGCCCAGGGAACATCGTCGGAGAACAATGTCGGGGACAGCGTGAGAACCTTCCGTCCGCTATCGCTTCCTCTAGTACTAGCTCTGATCTCTCTTCAGCAGTTGCAGTACGATTCTTTAATTCATCTCCTGCCTTTTCTAGTCGTAATCGCTATAAACTCTATATCATTGGCAATTGGCATTGCCATGATGCATGACAGAAGAGATCGAGCACAAAATGGAGTTTCCCTCTTGGGTGAGGCTCACGTATGTGCACATTCGGGATGAGGTCGGAAGGATATCGGCTGAGCATAGTGTATCGACTAATAGGGTATCCAACCTTACCTGTATACGTCGCACGGTTAAGGGGGTTTACCCGGGGTGTTGGATACAGAGCTATCGGTTACCGTGGTTTTGGCCGACCATGGTTTAAGGCCCGCAAAGCCACCGATCCTCTCAAATAAGTGATTACCCAAACCGGAGATGTTTCTAACTTCTGTGTTTAGTGATTAGTGTAGTTGGTAGTGCTAGTAATTCATTCACTTAGCTTTTGTGCTAATCCGTCCCTCATTGATACATTTCAGGTTGGAAGGCTTGAACGGGTCGGACTTGGACGGGAAGTTTGACCATGCGTTAAAATGTAGTTTTTGTGAAATGAGCCGTGTTTAATACCGTCATTTAATTAACTTCTTAAATTGTATTAATATGGGACCACGGTTTGTAAGCTTAACGTAATGTAGGTTTTAGACTATTTACCTTCGTAACTAAATATTTATGCTAAATGGTTGTCTTAAAAATATGGTTTCAAAAATGCGGTGTTACAACGAAAATTCTAAAAAAAATTAAAAAAAATTGGTCGCCAATTCGGCCACCCATTACGGGTTATTAGTCACTGTTTGGTCATGTGTTTGATCAAGAGAGAGAAAACTGATGTGGCGCAGATGTGGCAGGGGTGACTGACACCCATTACGCATAGTCTAAGGGTATGAGATAAGAGATAATTAATGAGCTACAAATTCCTTAAATAAGTGATATTGCATTCAATAAATCTCATGAATTAGTAAAAAATGAAGTTCATTATTGAGTATTTATACATTTTTAGAATGTTTAAGATTATTAAATGTCTTTTAACTCATGCCCTTAGGGCATGAGTTAACCAAACTCTTACATTTAATCAGTCCAACTACTTTCCTGTAGAAAATAATTCAAATAAACAATACGAAGTATTTTACTTAACTTAATAGAGTAATTAATAATAACAGTAACGGTGCAATAAATCAGTAATGGAAAGGTTGGTAAAGCACATGTCGGGTTGTGAAACGCCATCGTACATTCGTGTACACGTGACACATAATCTAATGAATCCAGATGGACCAATTGAGTAAAAACACTTGATTCGATTGACTATGCTTAATGTGTTACCAATATTATATTAATCATTCTGCCTTCTCTGCGTGACATCAGTTTTCTCTCTCTTAATTAAACACATGACCAAACATTGATCAAACCCCGCCAAAGCCTTCTCTGCTTAATGAACCCTAAAGTTATTGGTGATCAATAACTTTTAAAAAAAAAATCATTTAAAATTAAAAACATTATATTAATAAAAATTAAAAATCATTATATTAATAATAAAAAAAACATAATATAAATAACTTAAAACTACTGGAACAACAAATAACAAACTAAAAATCAAAATTATATATGGCTTTGATATCACGCTTGTTTTTCCAAAACCCACTCAAGACAAGGGCTGGTCATGCGGTTCAGCGTAGAATTCCAAACACTTGATCTCGTGGTTTTCTTTTTGTATGGCCATGAAATCATGTATAGACGCTTTCCGGAGGTTAAAAAAGTCGTCTGTGGCGTCTTTCCATATGTCGACTATATGGTCAACCACAGGCGGCTCACAGAAATCTGAACCTTAAGCAGCTGATGACGATGCCGCTGCTTTCTTCTTCGCCTTGTCCCGCCCCATTGGTCGAGGGGTTACAACTTCCACTTCTTCAGAATACTGATCCGCATTGACGTTGACACGTGCTGAGTCGGACTGCTTTCCCGGCGTCCTTGACTTTTTTCCACGACTCTGCGTGAACTTCGCCAATTGTTTTGGGTATTCAGCCAGCTTCCACTTTGGATGGTCCTTCAACAATCTCCAGCAATCCACCTCTGTGAAGTCCCCTACATGTTGAGCTTTATACTCACCACAAGCCCGCTCGTACAACATGTGGTCGTTCACCCCACTTTGGTGTCTTTGTACGAGGTTGTCATAAATCGCGAAAAAGTTTGCAATTTTAAGCCGAAGCCTATTCTTCCACTTGCAGTTTAGGGAGTCGTACGTGCAGTTCGTCCCCTCCATTTCTTACCTCAAAGTAAGTTAACACATCTTGACAAAAACCCCCTGAACACCCCGTAGTTAATTTCCACGACATTTTCGGACGTGTTGATACAAGCCTTGCATGTCGCGCTTCCGCCAGTCGTACCCTTTTGCGGTGGTTGACGCCTTTTTGATACCTTCTTTGTCGGCGCTGCAATGGGGGAGTCAGAAGACACGGATGACTCGACGTCGAGGGGAGCGTAGGGAGTGGCGGGAGTGGTAGAGCCCGAGCCTTTTTGTGGATGGAATGAGTCGAGCCCTTCGAAAGGATCAAATTGATCAAGGTTAGGAAATTCTTGGTATTGTTGTGGTGGTTGTTGTTGTGGTGGTTGTTGTTGTTGTGGTGGTGGTGGAAAGTATAGTTGGTATGCTTGTTGGTAGTGTTGTTGAAATTGTTGCATGTAGGGGGAGCAAATGGATTATTTTGATTGTTGTTGAGGATGAGTTCAGTGTATAAATGTTGAGGTTGAAAGTTGATAGGTTGTGATTGAGAGGGTGTACGTGGGATTGTTTGGTTGGCGTCGGGATTTTGAAGCTTTGGATCTGGTAGCTTTATTCTTGGAAGACATTTTTGAGATAACAGAGTGTGATTGAATATTTTAAAAAGAAATGAGAAGTGTGAAATATTTGTTAAAAGAATTGGGTATTTATAGGGTAAAAAAAAGGGTAAGTCGACCTTCAACGGTCGACTATACGACCGTTAGAGGGTGAGGACGCTGTTGTACTAATTTATATTCTGTAACAAATATTAGTGTAATCTAATAATCAGAATGAACAAAAGATTGAACCTAACCTGAAAGTCGAGGTGAAGAACAGAAGATACCGCACGGAATGTAAGTTCCTGTCCTTTAAGGTTTATACGCGATGTATGCTGTTAGCCTCTACGTACCACCCCAGGATTTGATGCAGCAAGTCGGTAATATCTTACAGCAAAGAATTCCCGAACAACACAAATTGTTTACTCGGAAACATGAAGAAACAGAGAGCACCTTTGAGAGCTATTTCGTGTTTTTGAGGTGAGTTCTAACACTGCAGTGGTGTTCCTTTTATAGGCCAGTGATAAAAAAACGCACACCATCATTACAGTCTTCAAAGACTGATAATGGACAGTCAAAAAACGGACGAAACGACCAAGGTATTAACAGTCCGTCTTAATACTCGAACGTTACGTTTTGACTCTCAACGAACTGGCCAAAAAAGAAAGCTCCTCAGCTCCCAGCGAAGTGCAAAGTGCGCCTAAATCGCGCTATTTCGCGTCATCGGTCTCGGCTCGGCGCGTGTGTGGGTCTAGCCTTTAATCCTCCACTAAAGCCTTTGAAAGCTTAAGGAATTAAACGCCTTATAAACCCATTTAATTTTCTTCCTCCCACCGATGTGGGAACTTGCCAACTTGCAAGTTATTAATTAATATTACTATTAATTAATATTTCCAACAATCCCCCACCAAGTTGGAAAGTTTCCTTTCATTAAGACAGATGTTGTCACTTAGGTGTCACGAAGATTAAACCCAAGTTTAATGTGAGCAAACAAGAGGAGATTGATTCAATGGTATCCTAATAGGTTTAAACCAAGAACCTTAATAACCTCCCCGGTTTACCCCCACACAACATATGCCGTCTTTGTGTTCTCCCTGAGCACTAATATGGCCATGTGCTAAAATCCTTTTCATGACCCTTTAGAAGACAAACCAACAGCCTTCATTTGAGGCGTCACCACCTCTAGATCATATAGGCAAAATTTTACAACATCTTCGTTGCTTAGATGTCTCCAAAATTTTGTTAAGAGTATTAACTCCTCCTCGTTCTCGGCAACGATGTACTATCCTACCTCACATGGATCTATCTCAATTGATAGTACCTTCTATCGTTAGTGATTTCTTTTGTTACCCATTAAACTTGAAAAATAGGAGTACTAAATCTCTCGTCAGAGGTTTGGTAAACGGATCTGCCAAGTTCTTCGATGTCTTGACATAAACAACTTTGATGGTACCATTTTCAATTAGTTGTCTCACAGAATGATGACGTAGACCTACGTGTCTCGTCTTCCCATTATATACAGAATTATATACTTTAGACAGTGTGGCCTCACTGTCACAGTACATGGGAATTGATGGCATTGGAGTATCCCATAAACGAATATCCAAGAGTAGATCTCTAATCCACTCTGCCTCTTTGCCTGCAGCGGCTAAAGCAATAATCTCAGCTTCCATCGTTGAGTGAGCTATACGTGACTGTTTCTTGCTCGCCTAAGAAATAGCACCACCAGCTAGTGTATAAATCCATCCACTTGTGGATTTAGAATCACTCCTGTTATCAATCCAGCTGGCATCTGAATACCCCTCTAGTATACTAGAATTTGACGTGTAAGTCAACTCAAGATTACTAGTCCTTTTCAGGTATCCTAGTACTCTTCCTACTGCCTTCCAGTGCTCTGTACCGGGGTTGACAGTATATTGACTTAGTTTGCATACTGCAAAAGCAATGTCAGGTCTAGTGCAGTTGTAGCATACATCATGCTTCCAATTGCACTAGCATATTCTAGTTGAGCCACTGCTCTACCGGAGTTCACTTCAAGTTTTACACTAGAATAGAAAGGAGTGTTAAATTCCTTAAAATTCAAGTGTTGAAACTTTGTCAAAGTTTTCTCTATGTAATGAGATTGACTTAGAGAAATTTGACTATCTGTCCTTTTAACCTTAATACCAAGAATGGTATCCACTTCCCCTAAATCTTTCATCTTAAAGTTCGAGGATAGGTATTTCTTCGTATCAAGAATACCTTGTAGGTGAGTGCCAATGATCAACATATCATCAACATAAAGACAGATAACTACGGTGTATTCAGGTGTGCATTTAGTGTAGATACATCTATCAACACTATTATGCTTAAAACCGAATGCAGATAGAGTGGTGTCAAACCTCTCATGCCACTGCTTTGGAACCTGCTTCAATCCGTACAGTGATTTAATAAGTCTACACACTTTGTTTTCCTGTCCGGATACTATGAAGCCTTCAGGTTGCTCCAAGTATATCTCATCCTTGAGATATCCATTTAGAAAGGCTGTCTTTACATCTATCTGATGAATGTACAATCCTTTCAATGCTGAGATTGCTATCAGAGTTCTAATTGAACTTATTCTAGCAACTGGTGCATATGTATCGAAATAATCAATACCTTCTCTTTGCCTATAACCTTTAGCAACTAATCTCGCTTTATAGGCAGATATTGATCCATCTGGATGATACTTCCTCTTGAAGATCCATTTAGAACCTATCGGTCTCTTTCCCTTGGGAAGATCAGCTAACTCCCAAGTTCCATTTCCCATAATTGAATCCATTTCATCATTAATGGCATCCTTCCAGAAAGGAGCATCTCTCGATGTCATGGCTTCAGTAAAAGTCTTAGGATCATCATCTAAATTAATAGCTAAAATGACCCTTCTCGTCACCTTAGATTGAGATCCTTCAATCAAGTATGATAGAAAATCGTCTCCAAAATTCTTTTCCTTTCTCACCCTTGTACTTCTCATTGGTTCTTCTACAACAGAAGAAGGTGTTTCTTCTATATTAGAAGAAGGTGTAATAATCTCTCGAGAAGTACTGGGTGCTGGAATGGGATTAGACACAAGATACTTGTTGGTACCTTCTTCATGTGCCTTGTACTTGAGTTCAATAGCTTTCCACAACTCTATAGGATTTGTAATAGGAGCATACAAATCATAGAGACGGTCGGATAAGGAGTTCTTGATGTGTCCCAAGCACAGATGTTCGGACTCTCTACGCATAGCCCTTTGCTTATCAAGATCAGCAATTGCTTGCACATCCGTGGCAGCTCCCTCAGCAGGGACTGGATTAGCGGGAATTGGTGGCAATTCAGGATCCAACACAAAGCTTAGTTTAAGCACAGCTAGCATAAACAAGACTTTGTCAGCCCAACGACTGTAGTTCTGGCCATCAAAACGATTAAGCTTGATGAATTCTTGATTCATCAAACGGAAGTTGGTTGAGGAGATTTCAATGTCCATTTTTCTTTTCTGAAAATTTATGAAGATTAGTCACAGAATATAAAACAAACAGAATATATAAACCTTAAAGATTGTTGTACTAATTTATATCCTGTAACAAATATTAGTGTAATCTAATAATCAGAATGAACAAAAGATTGAACCTAACCTGAAAGTCGAGGTGAAGAACAGAAGATACCGCACGGAATGTAAATTCATGTCCTTTAAGGTTTATACGCGCTGTATGTTGTTAGCCTCTACGTACCACCCCAGGATTTGATGCAGCAAGTCGGTAATATCTACAGCAAAGAATTCCCGAACAACACAAATTGATTACTCGGAAACAGGAAGAAACAGAGAGCACCTTTGAGAGCTATTTCGTGTTTTTGAGGTGAGTTCTAACACTGCAGTGGTGTTCCTTTTATAGGCCAGTGATAAAAAAACGCACACCATCATTACAGTCTTCAAAGACTGATAATGGACAGTCAAAAAACGGAAGAAACGGCCAAGGTATTAACAGTCCGTCTTAATACTCGAACGTTACGTTTTGACTCTCAACGAACTGGCCAAAAAAGAAAGCTCCTCAGCTCCCAGCGACGTGCAAAGTGCGCCTAAATCGCGCCATTTCGCGTCACCGGTCGCGGCTCGGCGCGCGTGTGGGTCTAGCCTTTAATCCTCCACTAAAGCCTTTGAAAGCTTAAGGAATTAAATGCCTTATAAACCCATTTAATTTTCTTCCTCCCACCAATGTGGGAACTTGCCAACTTGCAAGTTATTAATTAATATTACTATTAATTAATATTTGATGCAGCAAGTCGGTAATATCTACAGCAAAGAATTCCCGAACAACACAAATTGATTACTCGGAAACAGGAAGAAACAGAGAGCACCTTTGAGAGCTATTTCGTGTTTTTGAGGTGAGTTCTAACACTGCAGTGGTGTTCCTTTTATAGGCCAGTGATAAAAAAACGCACACCATCATTACAGTCTTCAAAGACTGATAATGGACAGTCAAAAAACGGAAGAAACGGCCAAGGTATTAACAGTCCGTCTTAATACTCGAACGTTACGTTTTGACTCTCAACGAACTGGCCAAAAAAGAAAGCTCCTCAGCTCCCAGCGACGTGCAAAGTGCGCCTAAATCGCGCCATTTCGCGTCACCGGTCGCAGCTCGGCGCGCGTGTGGGTCTAGCCTTTAATCCTCCACTAAAGCCTTTGAAAGCTTAAGGAATTAAATGCCTTATAAACCCATTTAATTTTCTTCCTCCCACCAATGTGGGAACTTGCCAACTTGCAAGTTATTAATTAATATTACTATTAATTAATATTTCCGACAGACGCGTCGGGGCCGAGCATTCGTAACAGGGGGACGTGTCAGGCTTGTGCTACGCGGCGGTCGCGTCCGGGTTAAAGGTCGCCGGTTACGCCCAGTCTGATATTTGACCCGTACACGTGTACAATGGATCGCTCACCCCACTAAAGTTTAACTTACATGTGGATCAATTATCATTTTAGTTGGTCATGCTTCAATTATCAATTAGGTTGTGGAACGACACATCCTTATACTGTGGTCGTGTGGTGAGTTTCGTGATGGGGTATAATCACAGCCACGGTGGATCATATATGTGGTATGCTTTTAATTTGTCATGTGGTAAACCGTAAACCCCTTTAAATTTAAAGTATTTCTTTAAATGTGGTGTTGTACGAGTCTTTATGTCGGATCTGATATGAAATAATTTTAGTTTGATCTCATGGAACCATATCTCACAGGCTTAACATTTTACAAAAGAAGCAACGACTAAGACATCTCCTAACAATTATCTAATTACAAACTTATCAATTTTATCACATTAGCGTCATATTATCATCTTACCCACTATAAAGAAACTAACAAGTTCTTTGCAACAACATATCTCCCTTCCTTCTCCGGTTTTGACGCATCACTATCAGTGTCAAATCACAATTATTTTAATTATATGCAAATTTTCATATATATAAATTTATAACAATAAAAAAATACTTCCTCCGTATAACAATAAGTGACATATTTGGAGTTTTACGGTTTTTGAGGCAAAAGATTAAAGTATGAGTTAAAATATATTACAGTAGATAGTTAGTGAAAGTGGATAGTTAGTGGATAATGGGTCTCACATTTTTACTAAATAATGTTATTTTTGAAGTGTATCACTTATTGTGAAACACCTCTAAATTGAAAGTGTATCACTTATTGTGATACAGAGGAAGTATTAAATAAAGAAGATTTTTTTTTTAAATTATTTTAAAAACTACTAAAAAGAAAATAATAAATAACCCCTCTTTTCTCTCCGTACATATCCCTTTATTTCCTTGCAAGATTGGTGGATATGAGCATATTTGCCTGTTGTATGATTCTAGATGGCAAGTCACTATATCGTGTTTTACATAGGAACAAACCCTGATGTGGTACAATTATGTGATGTGAGGCCACATTGTGATTGTGAGAGAAATAGTAGGTATTTGGTGAGATGCCCTCCACATTTGGGTGTATCTGATATAACAATAATTTTGGTGTCGTCGGTGGTGACAATCCCCTTGGCAAGGGCCTTTGATACCTGAACCTGGAAAAGTTATTTTTTAGTATGAGTTTTTTTATTGCCCTTGGGGCATATAGTAACTTGTATATAATAATCCAATATTTTCTTAACCAATGTAATTTGAAATTAATTAACCATTGATTTTTATGTGTAATACCAAATGTATTTTTTCTAAAATTGAGCAATAGGAAGATTTAGAGGGCAAAATAAATATTTAACATTTATAATCATATGCCCTTAAAGTATATATTAGCAAAAGATGAATCTCGATCATCTTTCATCGTCTGCCTTCTTGGTTATCTTAATTAATCTTTTTTTTCATTACTGTTTTGGAACAAACATTTTATGTTTATGGTTTGTGATCATATTTATGTTTTAACACAGTTCTGTTGTCACCTTATCGTTGTACTGTTATTACACTTTGTTGTAGTCTTAATATAGTTCATATATCGATTTGTGAAACAAGAGATCTTGCCATTTCTTTAACTTACGTTCATAACGACAGATGGTCCTCAAAAGTAGTCAATTTGACTAATTTCTTTCCAAATATTTAATTGAATAATAATACTAAAATTGGAAATTATTGAATGTAGAAGAACAAAAAGATCCTCCAAAACATGATGTTAGAATTTATTCCCGGTCAATTATGCATGTTCTCTATTCATGATATAAAAATGTTCAATTATTGGTCTGGCCTGATCTAGTAACCATGCAACTTGATCTAAAATTGGGAATTACCATTATTAGATTAGTGATATGAGGTAACTTGGCCAATGAATTAGACTTGGATGACAAATCCAAAACTAAGTCAGGTTTGCGACCTTGTTTGAACTTTGAACATATTCTTAGACCACTACCATAAGTCCCTTCGGTTTCCAACCGAATAGCTTCTTCAAATCGACGTGGTTGGCACAACAACTTCGGCTATTCGTCAGTTGTTTTTACATCGATTATGAGAAGTGAAAAACGACCAGGGTGTGACTGTGTGAGTATTTTAATAGGTATCGATATATTTATTTTAGAGTATTTTATGAATTAAATATTAAGTGAAAATGTATTACTGGCATGCGTGTCAGCTAATGTAATGCTGATTAACATAAACTAAAGTGTTAGTTGGTGCCCGTTAGGAGCGGTCTTAGGCACTTCCTTCATTCATCAATTTTGTAGCATTAACGTCGTATCATCACTTTTAAACTGACACAACAACTGACACACATGTAAAACACACATTCGTTTTCTTTATCACTTGAACAAATTACAAAATATTATGCATACTGTACAACACTTCTATTTAATCTCACTTTCACTCTTCTCTTCTTTTTGTCAGTAAATTGATGAAAACGAGCGACGAGGCAAACTGAAGAGATTGTGTTAACTGTGTCGGTAAACTGACATTCAGTCAATTAAGGAAGAGGCCTTAGACCGATCCCAACAGTGGTGGGAACTGACGTCGTCAGTTGTTGCCAAATCAGTGTCACGTCAGCTCACCCTCCAACCGACATATAACTGACGTACTCATGCCAACAATACATCTTCTTTTCAATTTTTTGTGACTCAGCATTACAAAATACACACACAAAATACTCATTTGACCTCAGCTACCCAACTCACGCCACCCCCTCCCCTCATCTTCAAACTGGCGCCATCCAACCGGCGGGAGAAGTGATAGTGTGATACCGCCATGCCAACGGTATCCCAAACTCACGACAAAAGGTACACACCTAGATGAAATTACACTAGTGTCATTTTATGGAATCATAAAACAAAAAGGACTTAAAATGAAAATACATATATAGTAATTAGTATAATGATATAAAAAAGTCAAAAATATATCCTTTTTGAATAAATTTTTTGTTTGGTATTAGTTCAAGAGTTTTTTCATCTTCGCTTACCCATCCATTTTCTTCAGAGACACTGGTTTTCATCTCTTCATTCCCATCGTTTTCATTCTCCCAAACCTTCATTTCCGTTCCAATTTCCCCACCAGATCAAAATCAAACGCTTTCAAAATCATCCACCCGCATAGTCACAACGAAATCGATTGAAAAGATCGATCATTTTGTCGTGCGCACCGTTTGATTTGGTTAATTTCCCAATTTGTTAGGGTTTTTCGGACTCATCGAAGCCTCAATCGATAAATCTTTGTTAGGTTTCCATTATTCTACGAGAATCTATCATCGGAAGACGCGTTTTTTGTTAGGGTTTGAGTTTCGATTCGGATTTTGATTCTCCATTCCGACTAAAAAGAGGATCAAAATCAATATCAACTTTCTAATTCGTCGAAAATCATCGCATTTGATCGGTTTTGGATTCTACGTTCTGACTTAATTTGAAGAAGTTGTAATTTAGGGTTTTACAGAAGATGTTGGGCGCTGGATTGCAGTTTGGACGGAGTCGTGGAGGAGAAGACCGGTTCTACAATCCGGCGAAGGCGAGAAGAAATCGACAAAATCAGGATAACCTCCGGCGAGCTCAAAGTGACGTCACTCCAAACCAATCTGCGACGTCGTCTGGCCCTGAGGAGCCGGAGAACCGAGTTGTAAAGCCATCGAAACAGCTTCCGTCAGAACCGCCGTTGCCATCGCCGTTGTGTAATCTGAAACGGTTTTTGGAGTCGATTACGCCTTATGTTCCTGCTCAGTATCCGTCTAAGGTTTTATACTTATCTTCAATCATGTTCTTCGATTCAGATTCCGATACATGTTCACACACTAAACCTAAATTACATTTGCGATTTTGGTCTCCTTCCGTTGACTATCAGATGGTCAACTCACCAATTCATAGATTAATCGTTAGCTTATAGATTAATCTTCATCCATAACCTATATTGTAGTTCTAATTGGTATTACTTCTAAGCAATCCATACTTGAAATTGAAGAAATTTCTGGAATTGAACAGTCCATTTACTATAAAACTAATAACTTTCTGCTTGCTGCTTCATGTATAGCTTACTCAAAGCATATGAATTCATTTCAACTTCACATTGTTAATTTGGCAATGAATGTCACAATTTGAATTTGAATTTGAATTTTGATTTTGTGTTACAGAGATCTCTGAACGATTGGAGAACAGGGGATGAACAACAACCGTATTTTGTTCTTGGTGATTTGTGGGAGTCTTTTAAAGAGTGGAGTGCTTATGGTGCTGGAGTTCCTCTAATATTGAATGATACTGATAGTGTGGTCCAATATTATGTCCCTTATTTATCTGGAATTCAATTATATACAGACCCTCTAAAAGCTTCAGAAAAATCAAGGTATTATTATAAATTTATAATATAATTCACTTTTCTCTTTTATTATTTATTAAACTTGTGATTTTGTAATTTTCTTGTGCAAATGATAGGCGACACAGTGAGGACAGTGATGTTGACTCATTCAGAGACTCAAGTAGTGATGTAAGCAGTGATTATGATCTCCCAAAGAGTGAAATTTGTCAAGGATTGGATCAATTATCGTTAAATTACCAAAATACCCTTCTAGAAGGCTTCTCTAGTGATGAAGGTGAATCTGCAAGACCTCAAAGTTGTCTCTCGTTTGAGTATCTTGAACGCAATCAACCTTGGGGTCGAGAACCTTTGACTAATAAGGTTCATTTCTTACAAAACCTAAATACAAAAATTAATTATATTTCCTTATAAATTAATTTCATATTTTGTCTGTTATATTATACAGATACTTGATCTTGCCCGTTGCTTTCCTGAATTGAAAAGTGTTAGAAGTTGTGACTTATTACCTTCCAGTTGGTTATCAGTTGCCTGGTAATGAACTTTTTTTTTTATACTTCGTATCTAATAAGTATTTAATTTTATTTTTATTAAATTAATGGGCTTTTTATGGTGTTTTTTTAATAGGTATCCAATTTATAGAATTCCTATGGGGCCCACATTGAAAGATCTTGATGCTTGTTTTCTCACATTTCATTCTCTTCATACGCCTATCACAGGTTTGTAATTTCTGCTTCCTAAAGTATTAACTTTTTGTCATTTTTTATATGATTTGTTTTTCTTCATGTAGGAAATAATCCAACGGCTGTGATTAATCCTGGAGAAACAGATGGTTTTCCAAAAACATCATTACCAGTATTTGGTCTTGCTTCATATAAACTAAAAGCACCATTATGGATCAACAATGAGCATGTGTTACTGAGTTCTCTTTTGCAGGCAGCTGATGATTGGTTGACTAATCTTCAGGTCAACCACCCTGATTATACTTTCTTTTCCCGTAGATGATGACGAAATGTTTTTTTTTTTTAATTAAAATACCAGAGTGGAAAAAAGAAAAAAAAGGTGGAAATAAGGGTTGGAAGATGCAGGATTAGATAAATATAGAGACGGGTTAGGTTTATTTATATAAAAAAATGACTATAAAAAGGAAAAAAGAAATTCGATCTGGATGTTGTTATTATTAAACCTTTTGGTATCAGGCTGTATTTTTTTGTGTCCTGGTGATGTGTTTGTAATGTTATAAACTTAAGGTTTGATGAATTAGTATTAGTATTTAGTATTAATACTAGGATTAGTGGTAGGATTAGTGGTGAGTTTTTATGGATTGATTGCTCTGTTTAACTGTGTGTGATTTATAAGATAAAGTAAGTGAACTAATATGTAGGTATATTTGGTTTTATGAAGTTTCTTTTGTGTTTTAGTTTTTAAAATGCAATAAGCTACTTATTTATTTCTCCAAAACTTTGTATGGGTATAGTTTTAGATATTCAAAATGTGAATAATTGATTTTTTATATTTTTGTCTAACATTGTTTACAAAATGTAATAACCAGATAATCTGCTTCAAATTACAACTACAACCGCCTAAATAAAGATAAAATACTAATAGTAAGGCATAGAAGTATTATAATCCACTAAAGTCTAATTCTTTTAGTATTTTTATGGTTATTCATCAACAATTATCCATATTATTACCAGTCTAACCTTGCTGAAAAGTTTGTTCACATGTTTTGATACAATTTACGTTGCAAATAAGCTTACACGAACACGAAATATCCCCAAACTGTCAAACATTATATACGAAATATACATTGTCTATCTACATAATTGTGTAATGCAAGTGTTTGTGAGCATCTTTTAGTCCATTTTAAACCATATATGTGAGAATAAAAACAAAAAAAAAATGGTTGTCAAACAAGAGACCAGATTGTGATGTTGTAGCTATATAGTGTGTTTCGTTGATTTTGTTTCTATTATTTATTTCAAGTCTATTATTGCATATATTAGCAAATAAATATAATGTTTTTTCGTTTGTATAACCTTTTACGTAGTACTGGACCGAAATGTCTTGAGCAAATTGCTATGACTTATATGAGTTTAGATGCTAAACCAAACCAAATCGCATCGCCCAACAAAAATAATTTTGAAGGCTATTGTAGTTGATGTTAAGCCAATTACATGGTATATCCAATCCCCATAAGAATTTTTAGGAAAAAATCCCTCATATTTGACCAAAAAAAAATGTTAACAATATATTTGAGATGATTACTTATATATACATTAGGCATACTAAAAGCACTGTTCATAAAGTGTAATTGACTTTCTTTTCAAAAATAATATATAAAGGTTGGTGCTCTAATATAAATCATTTGTGAGAATGGTTGGATTGGAAAACTTGCATGCCTGCTTATCCCGTGCCTAATATTCGAATCCCAGTTTCCATTATTTTTTTTTTGGTCTTTTCAGTTTCACAAGTTCTAAATTAATTTTTATAGTAATTAATAAATTCCACTCTCCATTCTTTGAATAATTTAATTTCTTTATATAAGTACTAAACTTTTATTGTTTTATAATGTTTTCTGTAATTCATTCATTAATTTTTTACTAAAAATCTTCCCCTTGAATTATTATTATTATTAACACTTTAATAATTTGTATTTTAACTGCCTACACTTTTTAACTATGTGCTTTTACCTCATTTTAAATAGTTTTTTTTTTCACTTAAAATTTTTGGACTAGGTTTATTTTATTTCATTACAATAGTTATGTATTTATAAGTCTACTAAGTTATAATTAATAACTAATATAAAGTCTAATATAAAGTCTAAAATCGTGTAAATTTTTAGGTTATTTAACATTTTCAATTCAAGTTATATATAAAGACAATTCTTTATAATATAGTAGAGATAGTTTTCAACAGAAAATAAATTTAATATGACATTTTTATTGATTTTTTTTTTTCAAAAATGGGTCCTTTTCTTCAAGAATTTTCACATATAATACTCTTTTTTGTTGACTTTCAAAAGTAATGCTTTTGGTATCTAGAAGTCCGGAAATACCATTAAATCGGAGTCCCGGAGTCCGAAAATAGTGTATTGCGCCGTACTTGTGCGTCAGAATTGTACCGCGTTGCAGAATTGTACCGTACTTGTTGCAGAAAAGTGCAGAAAAGTACACGATTTTCGGACTCCGAGACTCCAATTTAATGGTATTTTCGGACTCCTAGAGTCCAAAGGCATTACTTTTGAAAGTCAACAAAAAATAGCATTATTTGTGAAAATTTTTGAAGTAAAGGACCCATTTTTGAAAAAAGTTCCATCTTTATTAGTGTAAATTACACAAAAAGTAACGAAAATGATTCCGCAGCAACGCGCGGTAATCATTATGCTTGTTGTTAACATTTACTAAAAACTTAAAGTGACATTCGGTGATAGAAATGCGCTTTTATTGCCCACTCTAAACATAATACTTCCTCCGTATCAAAATAAGTGACACAAATTGACTTACATGTTTTTTGAGATAAAAGATTAAAGTAGAGGTTAAAATAGATTAAAGTACATAGTTAGTGGAGAATGGGTCCCACTTTTCTTGAATAAAGTGAGATTAATGAGTTTTAAAAGTAAAAGTAAGGGTATAAGGATAATTTCAATTTATTAAAGTGGATCATTAGTGGGTATTGGTCTCACTATTTTTACCAAATATGAAAAGTTTTTAAAGTGTTCACTTATTTTGATACACACCAAAATAAAAAGTGTGACACTTATTTTAATACGGAGGAAGTAAGATTGATCTTTGATGCAATCCATATACTATGTAATTTGGTGGCAATGATAAAGGCATTGATGGGGACCAAATAACTTGAGATAATATTTACTGTAATTCTGTTGGTTTGTCACGACACGTCAGCATAACAACTCACAAATGCAACAGAGCTTGGGATATAATAATGACTAAAAAAGATAAAGATAAAAAAGAGTATTATTGAAGAGGTCCAAAAGTAAAAGCAAATTCACCAAAAAAGACCTTAAAATCAGTCTTCCACTTCAAAAGCAAAAGCAGTCGGTGTCCGAACAGTAGCATTAGGCCAGTAGCTGCTCTCTTCTCGTTAATGGCGGTCTCAATCTCCGTTCTCGTCGCCGTCGTTTCACTCCACCTCATGGCCTTCGTCCTAGCCATCGGCGCCGAACGCCGCCGTAGCACGGTACTCATTTTTCATAAATTCTTCCATATATATCCCTAACTAAAACCTCTAGCTGCTCATCTAATTACTTATCGATTTGTTTAACAATCTATAGGCGACTGTGACCCCGGACCAGTACGACAATTATAATTACTGTGCTTACGAATCCGATGCGTCGACGGTATATCGGCGTTTGGTTTGTTGTTGATAAGTCAGACGGTTGTTAACGGCGTTACGAAGTGTTTATGCTGTGGTAAAGGTCTTGTGAGAGGCTTCTCGAGGACTATGGCGATCTTCTTCTTCGTTTTCTCCTGGTGAGCTTTTATTTTTCACTTAATTTATAATTATTTATCATCAATCAGTCTGTGCGATCTCAATATCTAGTGTAAAGTTGACCATCTTAATCCTGCCTATATAGTTACAATTAGGAAGGCTGTAGGTCATTCATGTGCTTGTTTGGCTATATTTTTTGTCACAGAGTAGTGAGTAATTAAAACAAACTCTGTATGATTCACGTGGTGGAGAGATTAGGGCTAGTCTGTCAATTATTCGTCAATTAATATGCAGTAATTACAGCTGAATTGCTCTTTAATATATGTACCAAATTTGAAGTTTTATGAATTGCTATAATGCTACTTTAATCTTTGATCCATTCATGAATTTGGACATGTGAACAGGGTAAGCTTTCTCGGGGCAGAAGCATGCTTACTTGCAGCATCTGCAAAAAATGCTTACCACACCAGATATCGAGCCATCTATGGTGGTGATGAGCTGTCATGTGATACCCTGCGAAAAGGCGTGTTTGCTGGTGGAGCTGCATTATCACTCATTTCAATGGTGGCATCAGTCGTTTATTATTTGGTGCATAATAAAGCAGATACAGGCGGTTGGGAAAAACACCAGAATGAAGGTTTGGGTATGACTTCTTTAGAGAATCAAGGCCATGGGAATGTTGGTCAATTTGAAAAGCTTTAATTAAGTTGATTAAAATCATTATATTTTCGTTAATATCATATCGTAAAAAAGAAAAAGGAAAAAAGCACAAATTTATCGAAATATCGAAGTACTAGTAATGTGTAGTTATGTACAACTTTATCTATGGTTTATCCATGTTATATATAGAGGTTTTGATGTTTAGAAAAAGTTTTGAGGACATATATTAGTATATTACACAATTGGATATTTGGATGTCTATTCCATGACAATTTTGTGCTAAATTCGTTTTTGGGAGGGAGAAATAATGATCTTATTTAGAGTTGTAGAAATGTGAGATAATGATGAATGTGTGTAAAAAATAGTGCAATTATAATGGAACATTTTGTCTTGTTAGTCTAAATATGTCATTGTAGACCACAAATATAGGGATTATAAGTCGGTCAAAGTCAAAATTACATTTTATAGATGCATATATAATGTTTTTACATGTATATGACATCCAAATTTCCCTCCGATCCTCTTAGTTGGCAAAACCCGATGTTCTAAAACCCGAATACTAAATCAGACCGACCGATGTCTTGAAAATGATTGGATGATCGGTTGAACCGGATTACAATATTACTCATTTTTCGTGAATGTAGTAAGTAGTATCGATAAGAAACGATAAAAAAAAATATATGTTAAAAAAAAAATATATGTTAAAACTTAAAAAAAGTAAAAATTGTTCAACCTAGTTTCTTAGGTTCGGTTCAACCAGATTCAGTCAAAAACCTAGCGGTTCGATCTAGCACACATCTTGTAGATAAACCTGTCTATATCGTAGATAAACCTGTCTATATCCGGTCGGCACTACACTGATTTTCCGATCCGACAAGCCGGGAAACATTGGCAAATACGGATCTTTTAAAAAATATATGAAATTTTGTACTCTTAAAATATTTTGAATGACAAGTTGTGGTTTTTTTATACCAAAACATTGTTATTATAACAAAATACAAATACTTCCTTCGTATCAAAATAAGTGAACCACTTTAAAGTTTATGTTTTTTGAAACAAAATAAGGTAAGTGAAATTAAATTGGGTAATTAGTTTGGATAGGAACCCACACTTTGTACTATTTTGTTGCTTTTATAGGAAGATGACAAAAATGGACGGGGGCTCACACCTTTAATGATGTTTAAAAATGTATAAGTAAAGGTAAATGAATAATTTTAAATATAAAAACTTACTAAATAAGGTAAATTATTAAAATGATTCATTTATTTTGATACAACACAAAATGTAAAGTGATTAACTTATTTTGATACGGAGGAAGTATATACTTGTACATAACAATTTAATTGATTATAAAAGCAAAAAGTTGAAAAAAGTGAAAATATTTATGGATCAATCCAACTTGATGCGGCCCAATCCAATTAACTTGTACTTACAATTTTCCATTTCAGTCTATCGTTTTACTTAATTATATTGGCAAGGATTCTCTCTACTCATGATAAAAATATGATTATATTTCGTCTTTGCTAGATATGAATATCTTTGTTGTTCAAATTAACTTTAATATGGACTTTCTCAACAAAATATATGGACTTTCTTGATTCCAAGGTTATGTCCTAGAATATAAGGCACTGATTCAGGCAATCCGGCCGTATCTATAATTCAATTTTATCTAGAAAGTAGAAACTAGTAGAAAGCATTATATCATTTTAAAGTATAATTCGTTAACCTTAGAAACATGTCATTACATGGTCCTATAACTTTATACGACCAAATTAAAAGGTTATGTTTCTAGTTGAGTAACTATGTTTTGGTTGCTACAGAAGCATGACTATGTCTCCCTGGTACAAATAATTGATAAAGTGGTCCAACCCCAAACCTTTAATATTATATGAGGGGACTAATATTTTAGTGTTAAATACCGCGTATCTTAACCTATATATGAGGCTACACATGTTTACCTTTTGACACCTCATCACAACAAACGAATTTGATTGGCCGAAAATGTCACTCGTAATTCCCTCATTGGTCCACCTGTCCACGATTTCGTCAACATCCAATTAATACGTTTCGAATGACAGTTAATAAAATTCCGGATATTAAGGGATTCAAATATGGTATTTTGTGAACCTGCATAATTTACTTTCGAATGGTTCTAAAATAATAATTAATTACCCGGTAAGTAAGGCAACCAAATCTTTCCAATTGACTACAGGCAGCCTACCTTGCAATATTTACGGCCAATTAATTACAACCGTAAATAAAATACACAATCATGGATGCTTAATTATGGCATTGTCAAATTGGCCGAATCATCTCACCGTGATTCTTTGATATTATCAACTAAAAACCCGGAAAATTTAATATCACACATAATCTTTTCCTTCTGTATCGGATATTGACTTACAAAATTCGGGAATTTGAATTTCCCTTAACCATCCACCCCTATATATATTTTGCACACCATAGGAAAAGATTTAAAAGTTTCTCCCTGCATTAGTGTAATTCTGCAACACTTGAAGGTACGTGTTCATATTTACCGAACCCCTTTTTTAAACGTTGGTATAAAATTATATATTTATGCAAATTATTGGTTCATACCTCATAAGCAACTACTCTCCATTGTTATCATTTTTCTGAGATTCAACAACTTCACGAGATGGGCCTTGGTTTTTTTCAATTTTCTGATTTTGATCTTCACGAGGCAAGGCCCGTTTATTATCATTTTTCTGAGCTTCAATTTCACGAGACGAGGCCCGATTATTATCATATTTCTGAGCTTCAACTTCACAAGCGGGCCCCCCGATTTTTATCATTTTTCTGACCTTCAACTTCACGAGACGGGCCCTGATTTTTATCATTTTTCTGAGCTTGATCTTCACGAGACGGGTCCCGAGCCCGATTATTATCATTTTTCCGAGCTTCAACTTCACAAGACGGGACCCGAGTTTCTTCATTTTTCTGTGCTTCAACTTGAACCCGAGACTGTTTCTCTTCATGTTTATCAGATTCAATTTCTTGATTAACAAGTTTTTTCTTACTCGAATTCTGATTAGACTTGGTTGCACCACTATTTTTTCGCGGGCTCTGTTTTTTCTTTTTCTTATTGTTGCCTTTTTTTCCTTTATTTGTTGTTTGTTCAGACTCTTTGTTTACAACAGGAATCTCAACATGAGGGGCAGAAACGTCATTTTCCATCTCATTTTTCTCAACTGGAAGGCCCAAATCAGGCCCGATTTCAACAGATTTTGTTGGGCTTAATTTGGGTATATGGCCCTGTTTCTGAGCTATAGATTTATGCTTATTAGTCATATAGGGCCTGCTCCAAAGGTATAGTGGTGGTGGAGTGTTGTTCCACTGCTCCATTTGTTTCTCATTCACATCAACTGATTCAGGAAGGTAAAATGACTACCAAAAAAAATTTTAAAATAATTACATAAAGATAAAATAAACGGGTCAAAATGGATGTTTTAGTACCCCAAATAATATTTTATTCTTAAAAAGTGTCAAAAGATCAGGCTGGGTTGACCCACAAACATTATGTTTGAAGTTCACAAATAATTCATATATTAGATAGACGTGGCCATTTCGAATTTTATTGCATAGAACCTACTAAATCGTTTTATTTAAACAATTTATATTATTCTTATTCTAATAATGATTTTTATAAATAAGTAAAACATTAAATATTTGGGTCAACCTAACCCGAATCAATCCTCTTTTTGAATCATTATCCAACCCACCCGACCCGAGACCATCTTGCCACTTCTAATATTGCATATAAATAATATAATTACCATAACAATTTATTTTACAACTAATCGAACTATTTCCAGTCTTCCAAAGTCTAGACACCTGAGTATTCTATGGTCAGCTTTAGAGGTTTGACCCGATCATTATAATCTATCCAATGTTTAGAAATTTAGTCTTTTTAACCGATTATCGAAATATGTAAACCAAATTGACATGTTTTCACTGGATCGAAAGTTAATGTTTTGATTGGTGTTTAATTAATAAACCCTTTTTTGATTGGGTTACTAATAAAAACGTATAATTCACAATTTTACCTTTTTGGTCAAACAGTAAAAACAGTTTTAACAGTAAAAACAGTTTTTTTAAAACTGTTATTATACTGTTTTTTAGTAAAATATTGACCTTTGAAATATTGACCTTTGAAATTGACTTTTGAAATTAGGTTGATACGGTTTTTAAAACAGTCTCGAAAAATATTGACCTTTGAAATTGTTTGACTTTTAAAGTCAACTATCCAAATTTCTCCCCATCACAGTTAGCAATCCAAATAAAATACAAATCAGTTTTTAAGTCAAGCTGTAAAATAAAAAAAAACAGTAAAATGACCAAACAGTAAAATTTAAAAACCGTATGATGATTGTTTGACTTTTAGAGTCAAACAGTAAAAAAAGTTTTATTGTTTCGTGTGTGGTGTTATTCTATAAAATTCATACAATTAAAATCAGCCATGTCTTTTGAAATAGTTTGACTTTAAAAGTCATTTTACTATTTTTTTAGATATTGACTTTTAAAACAGTTTGACTTTTAAAGTCAAACTGTCCAACATGTTTGTCATTCACAGTTTTATTAAAACTTAATTACTGTTATAATACTTTTTTAAAACAGCCTGACAAAAAAAATTATAATGAGTAATGATTTGCTCAGTAATTGAGCAAACAAAACCAGCAATTTGTTGACTTGAGATATCAACTAATGGCATATTGCATAGATTATCATGTAATATCTTCAAAATTTGTACATTTCTGCATTCAATTATCAGTTATCAATTTTTTTTGTGTGTCTCTTAGTGTTCTCTTTTCTTCAATTAATCAATTATTAATCCGATATTTTCATCTAAACATTCACACACTTTCTTCAAATCATGCCGTATGAGAGATCAACTTTTAATCAAACTACTAAACATAGATTAGTTTATTATCGAAAACGATATTTCAAAAATACTAATAGACATCATTAGCCCTAAAATCAAGTGATATCCTGATAAAATGTAAATTACACAAATCAATGTCAATTTTCCAATTTTTATGAAGGAAAAATGTAAAAACATAAAGAGAACGAACGAATCGAATGTTACTGGAGATCATTGACGACGGAAAGTGCTGTAAGTGGTGGATTTCATGGCAGAGGCCTTGGTGGTTGCACGTCACGGCGGCGGAGGCCGGAGCGATGTAACCTATAGATCTCCGTGAGATCGAACGGTAGAGAGATCTCCGTGAGATCGAACGGTAGAGATGATGAGACGGTAGAGAGATCTCATCATCGCCAATTTCTCCATAGCTGTGCAGATGTGTGAAGATTAACGATCGGGGAAAGCTTCTTGAGCTCTTTTTGGTATGCAGGAATGTGTTTGTTCTTGCAAATGATAAGGACCGAGATGTTAACTCTCATTTTCAGATGTTTAATTACATTTAAGTCTAATATATTTAACACTATACTAATTCAGCCCTTATAGTTTCATCAACTTCAAAATATTGATGGTTTAAGTTACTTCGTATAACATTTTCAAATGCAAGTCATTTTCCAAAACTGATTGACCGAGTACAAAAGTAACTGATTAATACAAATATTACTTTATTCAAGACAAATTAAGATTATTAATTTTTGCAGATACACAATTCTTTTACAATTCTTCTTATAGATTGAATGTTATATCACAATTAGATTTTATTCCATCTACACATTTGGCTAATATATCACAAATGTGTTGGCCAAAGTGTCACAGTAATTCGGGTAAATGGGCTTAATAACAGCTACAACATTATTATGTAGCTACATCATTATTATGTCATTTTTAAAATTATTAATTTTTTTTGGGATTTTTCTACATACTAAATTTTGAAGCATACTCGCCCATCGGGCGGGTTATGTAGCTAGTGTTTTATATGAGATTTGAAATCGCAATCACAACAATAAGAGCTTTAATTATGTTTTTCTTTCTTTTCTAAACGCACCTATATTTTTTAATATTTTTTTTATACAACGGGACTTGAACCCATGACCTATAGGTTGGTGATTTTGGAGAGTGGGTTTCAAGACATTAAAATAAGAATTTGATCTAGTTTTCATAATTAAGTTGCTGCCAAACACTTACTAATTACGAGTTTACTGTCTACATGATTAACTATAGAAACCCGTATTTATATCCCCCACAAAGTAGATCCACGAGTACCCTTCGGAGCCTAAAATGGTAAAATAAAATTAAAAAAGTTTGTGGGATTCCTTCTTTGGCTCCCCTCACAAACGGCTATTTTCCATTTATTTTGATTTATTAAAACATATAAACCTGTTTATATATATATTGGGAAACATAATTATAAAAAGTGACTCTTATTTTATCTTATACTAGGTTATGACCCGTGAAAAATCACGGACTGTCATAATTTTGCTAAAAGTCATTATTATAGAAATACAAAAATAAATCGGTAATTGTATGTTAATTACGTATAATAGATTTTAGTATGTGTAGACATTATATAAACATGAGGAAATATAATTAAAAAAGAAAGCTTTAACTAAATATATATGCAAATATAATAACAACTAAAAGAAAATAAAACATCAAATAACACACTGTTAAAAAGTATTTAATATAGAAAATGTATTTAAGATAAATTTATAAACAATTCCTTGAATACAACGTTTGACGTTTTAAAGTAAATTTCTACCCTTTCTTGTATGATTGTATCTCTACTCTCTTGAAGTTCCGTTAGTAGAATCTGATATTAAGATGCTAAATATCCAAAGACCAAATAAAAATATAAAAAATATTAGTTAGTATTGTCAACTATAGTAAAAGCAAAATAATTTGGATAATGAAATAAACTACAAAAAAAATTCCTGTAAAATGATGAATGTTTAAAAAAGATTTTGAAAATGACAGTTTTAGGACTGACAATAAGGAATGGGCATCTTTGATTTTGATTGGAGGAGATGTTTGAATATTCCTAGTAAAAGGAAAATAACTGAATTAATCGAGTTAAAAGTGGCTTAATGATATATAATCTAACTAATTATTATATTTTAAAACCTATCATCCATCTTAGGGTTGTCATTATTAAAATACTTAAAAAACAATAACATCAAGCTTTAATATCATCTTGAACGTGATTTTATCTTATTAACCCATTTTAACAAAATTCAAAAAGTGATTCAAAATTGCTCGATCCATGACCCGTGGGTTTTGAAAACTCAAACTCATACCCTTCTTATCAACCAAATCAATGGATATCTTACGATATCTTACCCATTAGCCGACCCGTTATAAACTTATAATAATAAGATTATATAACTGTTATACATTTCACGAAGTATTATCAAATAAATATAAATGAATACTTAATATTAAAAAAATATTGATTAAATAAACCAAATGTGTATTCAACCAGATCGATGTCCCGAATCCCGATTAATCTCAATATTTTTCACAGGTATAACCACAAGGATTAATATTCGATTTATGGGGTTCATGTATCCTTTATAATCGGTGATTAAGTTTATAGTTTTGAACGAATCAAATGACTAAAAAGGTTCAATCGAAACATACTTGAGACGCTAATGTGAATTACGTAATGATGTACATGATGATGTATTCTTAACCGGACCTGTAAGTTTTACTTCAAAAGTGTAAATTTTTTAAAAATATCTAGCTTCAGGCATGTTTCTGAAATTTTAAGATAGATCGATATGTATTTTGACTTATCTAAGTCAAACATGCTAAGAATATATATAAAATTATTTAAAAAATTGATTAGCAAAACAAATAGTATAGCATGTCAATATTGTGAAGACTTAAGTATGACTTTAACAATTCTATACAATAGTCAATTAAAACATACGGCACAAATATATTGTTGTGCTTCTAATCCAAATTAAAAGTGACGAGCAATCTGAAAATATCAGAAATTACGATTAACGATAAAAGTGGATGAAAACTTCACCAGTTTAAGGCCGAGTATGATTGAATTCGAAAGGCTTGCACTTCCTATTACGTATGAATATGGTATATTGGTAAGGTTTAAATAAACTATAGTATAACTGAAAATGACTGATTCATTAATAAAATTATTCAAATTTGAAAATAGTATGCTCTATATTTTCGGAAAGTTTCAATATGATATGAAAATTTTAAAATCATTTGAAATTTTCAGATTACTCCCATAAAATCATATAGATCTTAAATAAACCAAAAAAGTCAAAGTTAAAGTCAAATTCAAATTCAAATAAACAGTCAAAGTATAATGTTTATGTAAATACATGAATGAACATCTATAGTATACAATTAACAAAACTGAAATACACATTTAAACAGTAAATATAATAAAATTAAAATTAAAATTAAAATGTAACATAATTAATAGGTTCAGTAAATACATACAATTATTAGCCGGATTTCGAAAAAAAATCTGATTGTGCAGAGGGTTGTTTCTCAAAAAAAAAAACAAAGGATGTTGAGTAATAATCCAATAAACAGGTTAACATAAACAGAGTAAGTTGTAGATTAAATTAAATAGAGTCAAGATAAATCATAAACTAATGTCGGTTGAGGCTGCTGCATTTCCTAAACACAATACATAATCAAATACTTCCTCCGATTTAAAATAAGTGATACATTGTTGATTTCACGCTTTTTGAGGTAAAATATTATAATGAGGGTTAAATTAGATTAATTGGATGATTAGTGGGAAATGGGTCCCACAATCTTTGAATAAAGTAGGGTTAATGATGTTTAAAAGTAGAAGTAAGGGTAAAGGGGTCAATTCACTTTATTAAAGTAAGTAGTTAGTGGGTGTGGGGTACACTACTTTTTACTAAAGAAGGTAAATTTTCAAAGTGTATCACTTATTTTGATACACCCAAATATAGAAAGTGTATCACTTATTTTAAATCGGAGGAAGTATATTGTTTAATGAAGAACATACATTTAAATTACCTGTTTGAAGGCTGTTGCACCTTTAAATAATGGTATATTAAGCCTTAAGGTTGTTGTAGAATGAAGAAATATCAAATTTTTATGATTAAAACATAAAAAAGAATAAACTGTCTAAATGGAATAAATTTAGGTGCAGGATTAGGAGCATGTTCCGATAATGCAATTTATTATTATGAAATATTTCACAGCTGTGGTAAATTAAAATCTATTAAATAAAGAAAGTGGATATTCGTAGTTTAAATTTTGAAAATCTGTTTAAATTTAATATAAATCTATCCTAAATTAATGGTGTTAAATTAAGAAACTGGATTTAAATTTGAAAATTCGATATTATGAAATTATGTTTATATATCTGTTGCTATAAATAAGGAATCTAGATTGCAGCAATTAATAGAAATATATGTTATTAATAAAATTCGAGAATTAATATTGAGCGGGAAAACGAATGCTTGGGACTTCATAAGGCTGCCACGTGTCATATTAGGGTCTAAGAAAATGACATTTAGCTTTAAAAAGCTTGTTTTATTATAATATAGATTATTTTTATTAAACATACTTTTAAGTTGAAGTTAAATATAATTCTCTAATGCCATATCGAATTTCGTTGCCATATTATGAGCCCCACACAGCTAAACGGTTACTCTTTGTTATTTGGATTTTGCATTATGATCCCTCGTGAGATTGTATATAAAAGCAATCTCTGGACCCGCAGGTTGGAATAAATCAGATCCGTTGGTTTGGAATTGTATTACCAAAAGATGTTGGATTTATCATTTGAATATTCAACTAGCTACTTTTTTTGAACGAAAAGTTAGTAAGTTAGTAGTTCGAGCCTAGACAGTGATATCCACAAGGGGCAATATGCCTTCCCTCGAACCTTCCATCTATGGGGAATAGACCCCACGTCCACGACGGGACTAGAACCCATAACCTTGACCATGAGCAACACTTTATCTAGTCCACCAATACCACTATTCAACTAGCTACTGATGTTCCCATGTTGGTGGTCAAAAATTTTGGTGGTCGGTCCGGTCATATTAATCAAAAACTTTTACAAGAAAAGATTAATACTCTAAATCAACCCATAAAACATTTTAGTTATTATTTATATATACCACTCCAAAATTTAAAATTCGACAATACTGATCCATGTTAATGTGTAAAACAGAATATTATTTTTACAAAGGAAAAAAGATAATGTATATAATTAGATAGGGGTAAGCATTTGGACCAGAAAATTGGAACTGAACCGAAGACCAACTGAAACCGAAACGAACCGAATCAGAAACATTAAGAAACATATAATGTAATCAGTTACGGTTTTAAAAATTCATCATTTTCGGTTTCGGTTAGCATTTAGGCTATAAAAATTGAACTAAAACCAAACTGAACCGAACCAAAACTGAAACATGTAATCAGCTCGGTTTGTTTTTAAAAATTTAATATATTAAATTTCAGTTTATCGATTTCGATTTGATTTTTAAGTGTGCTTACCCCTCAAATTATACAATTAGACCCTATTAAACCTAGAAACTAGAAAGTATGAGCTATAATTAATAAACTACTTCCTCCGTATCAAAATAAGTGACACAAATTGACTTACACGGTTTTTGAGGTAAAAGATTAAAGTAGGGGTTAAAATAGATTAAAGTACATAGTTAGTGGATGATGAGTCTCATTTTTCTTTAATAAAGTGATATTAATGAGTTTTGAAAGTAAAAAGTAAGGGTATAAGGGTAATTTTACTTTATTAAAGTGGATAGTTAGTGGATATAAATGTTACTATTTTTATCATATAAAGAAAGTTTTTAAAATGTGTTATTTATTTTAATACACCCAAAATAGAAAGACACTTATTTTAATACAGAGGAAGTATATTCCCAATGTCTTGAAACCAACTAGACTTTACCTTTCTTCAATGCTTTCCATCAAGTCCATGCTCACTCACCCTATTTCACACACAACACCCCATTTCTCTCTCTAAAACCCCCCATACCCTCTCTCTAAAAACCTCCATTTTTGATGTTCATCTTCTTGAAGTAAGTTCTTAACCAAAATCAAACCTCAAAATCTCACTCCAACGGTCATATTTACTTTTCTTGAAATGCTATCAATTAATTTTATCCTTCCAATTTTCTTGATTTTATGCAACTCCCATTTCATAGTTCACGTAACTTGCTTAAACGATGAAGGGTACACACTGTTGACTTTTAAAAAGTCAATCACACAAGACCCAGACGGATCGTTAAATAACTGGAATTACTCCGACGAAACACCGTGTTCATGGAACGGCATTGCATGCAAAGAACAAAAAGTTGTTTCCCTTAGTATTCCCAAGAAAAAGATTGCAGGGATCATATCCCCTGTTCTCGGGTCTCTGTCGGAGCTCCGACATCTTAATTTACGGAATAATAAGTTCATGGGTGGGTTACCAGTTGAGCTTTTTCGAGCTGAAAAGATCCAAAGTTTGGTGCTTTATGGTAATTCCTTATCTGGGTTAGTCCCAAATGAGATTAGCAGACTTAATTACCTCCAAACCCTAGATTTATCGAGCAATTTCTTTAACGGGTCAATACCCAGTTCATTGATTGAATGTAAAAGGTTAAAAAGTCTTGATTTAAGCCAAAACAATTTCACCGGGTCACTCCCGGACGGGTTCGGGTCCAATCTGGGTTTTCTTGAAAAACTCGATCTTTCGTATAACCTGTTCACCGGTTCAATCCCGAAAGATTTGGGAAATCTATCTTTTTTACAAGGGACTGTTGATTTATCTCATAATTTGTTCAATGGTTCAATCCCATTTAGTCTTGGTAATCTTCCTGAAAAGGTTTATATTGATCTCACTTATAATAACTTAACCGGCCCGATTCCACAAAACGGAGCTTTGGTTAACCGCGGGCCAACCGCTTTTATTGGAAATTCGGGCTTATGTGGCCCGCCATTGAAAAACCTCTGTTCTCCAAATGATGCTAGTTCACCATCTACATTACCATACATACCTAACAACAATCCAACCGAAAAACCCGAAAAGGGTCGGAAAGGATTAAGCAAACCGGGTGTAATTGCAATTATCGTTAGTGATGTAATTGGGATTTGTTTAATCGGGTTGGTTTTATCCTATTGTTATTCAAGATTTTGTCTTTGTGGTAAAAAGAAACACGGGTATGAAAAAGGCGGTAATAATAAGGGTAAAAACGAGTGTTTGTGTTTTAGAAAAGATGAATCTGAGACGTTATCCGAACACGTCGAGCAATATGATCTTGTGGCATTGGATACACAATTAGGGTTTGATTTGGATGAATTGTTAAAAGCTTCGGCTTTTGTTTTGGGGAAAAGCGGGATTGGGATTGTTTATAAAGTTGTGCTTGAGGACGGTGTTACTTTGGCGGTTAGGAGATTAGGCGAAGGTGGTTCGCAACGGTTTAAAGAGTTTCAAACGGAAGTTGAAGCGATCGGGAAATTACAACATCAAAATATTGTGACTTTATGGGCTTATTATTGGTCCGTTGATGAGAAGTTGCTTATTTATGATTTTGTCCCGAATGGTAATCTTGGCACCGCGATTCATGGTAATTTTCTTGCTTAAATTTTGATTTAGTGCATTCTTAAAATTTTGTCAATTTTGGACCGAACCTTACCGTTTAAGAACCGGGCATTGATTTTGCATGAAAATGTGAACCGAAAACCGAACCGTTATAGCTCGGTTAGGTTTTGCGGCTCCGGTCAGTTATCAGTCCAGTTTCCAGTTTGCATACGCCTATTATAAATCATGAAATTCGAAAGAATGTGCTTGTTTATGATAATGTTGTTTTCAGGGAAGCCTGGTGTACAATCTTTTGTCCCACTTTCTTGGCCCGCCCGTCTAAAAATAATGAGAGGAACCGCGAAAGGTCTAGTCTATCTTCACGAATTTAGCCCGAAAAAATATGTTCACGGTGACCTAAAACCATCAAACATTTTACTCGATCAAAACATGGCGGCCCAAATATCCGATTTCGGGTTGGGCCGCCTAGCCAACATAGCGGGTGGTAGTACACCCGTACTTCAGTCCAACCGCGTTGTCTCAGAAGTTGCAACCACCACCACAACAATCGCCACATCAGCATCGGGTCCAAATATCCCGGCATCTTATTATCAAGCACCCGAAGCTTTCAAAGTGGTGAAACCGTCACAAAAATGGGATGTTTACTCTTTTGGCGTTGTTTTATTGGAAATGATTACGGGCAAAACGCCCGTTGTGCAAGTGGGCTCAGAGGAAATGGATCTTGTGCATTGGATTCAACTTTGCATTGAAGAAAAGAAACCGCTTTCGGGTGTTTTGGATAATGGTTTAGTTCAAGATGTTGATAAAGAAGAAGAAATTATTGCGGTTTTGAAGATCGCGATAGCTTGCACTACAAGTAACCCGGAAAGAAGACCATCAATGAGACATGTTGCAGATGTTTTGGACAGATTCAATCAAGAATGAATGAATTGAGAATTGTGAAGAGGATTGAAGTATTGGGTTTGTTTTGGCATATTTGGAAAGTGGAAGGGTGTGAGATGTAAATGTGATTAGGGATGGGTGAATGTATTATTTTATTTTACTTTGTTTTTTGTTGCATTTTTTTAAATATTTTTAATGTATATTTTGAAAACATGTGTTGTGTCATTGGTCTTGATGATCCATTTTACTTTTGACTAATTGTTTGATTTGTCAAATTTCATTAACACGTTTGAATTTTGTTTAGTTACTGGTTTTTATAGTTTTAATATAAAGTATTTATTTGGTAAAACTTTTAGATTGAACAATTTATATATTGTTGTATAACAAATCGAGTATATTTAATATATATTGAATGGTAAATGACTCATTTATGCAAACTTAATTTCATTATTTTCCCATTCAAAGCAACTATGTTTATCTTCTACTAGTCTACAAAACATTGTTTCAAATTTATGCTAATATTTGCAATGCTTTAACTTAAGCTAGTTTACAAAACATTGATTGGTAAAAAGCTGAAACTTAATTGCTAAATAAGTCATTTGCTGTAACTTATAACCCTTTTGTAAATAACATTAGGAAATAAGTCAAAAGACAATAAAGTTTAAAAGAAACGACGCCGTTGAACGGAAGCTCCACATATCATAATTAACCCGTCATTCATGCCTTGACAACCCTTTGGCTTTTGACGTCTTTTGCAAATTAATTTTCTTTTTCTATTTATTGTTTTTTTTTAAATAGTTTAATAGTTTGCATTTGACTATTTGTGAGGGAAATAATTGCCATAAGCACTTCTGGTCATTTTCTATGTGGAGAAAGTCAAATTTTTAATCCAAGATACTTTGGTTATAATGAAAATGTCTCAAATCATTTAAACAAACAATGCCAAACAATTACATGAATTTTAATTAGGCTTTCGCTAGAATGTGCTTTATGGTCATATTTTAACAAATACTAAATTACTATCTTGCCCTTGGTTACTCTTTAAAATCCTTCCTTTTAAGTTATAGCAAGGTAAAAGTGACAAAACACAAAAAAAATTGTTCAAAGGAACAGATTTATCCCCACAATAAATATATACCAAATGAACAATTTTACCCTAAGGGTATGCTTAGTAGAAGGAAATGAAATCAGAGAAATGGAAAAAGCTTCATTTCCATTATTTGGTTGGCCAAGAAATAAGAAAAGTGGAGAAATCGATTTCCTGGAAAATGCATTCCTTTGTATTTTGAAAATGTCAAATTTAAGAACAAATCACCCGTAAAATTAACGAACAGTAATACTAAATTACATTTATAAATGGATACTCCGATTTATTTAATAGAGTACTTGTTAAGATGTACGTTATTACACATTTAGCAAAACTCATTTATTTTTTCTAACTCATGCCCTAAGGGCATGAGATTAGAAGCATTGAATGAGCTCGAAATTTCCTTTTATAATGAATAAATGCATTTATTACATATTAATGGTGTCTATTTTTTGCATGTATTAAATGTTTTTTTAACTAAAAACGGTAAGTTTGAGTTCATTAAATCTGCTTATCTCATGCCCTTAGGGCATGAGTTAGCCAAACCCTAATTTAATAACCTTATTGTTCGTATAATCTTGTTTTAGTATGATCAATGTCTCTGTTTGTTGGTTACTAATATAATAATCTCATTTTGTTCTATCACTATTTAGTGGACCTCTTTTTAATGGACATTTTCTTAATTTCGATTCATTGTAGGATAATTCTTCTTTTCTTAATTTTAGTTGGGCAATCGTAATTAGGCCCATAATATTTTCTAGAAGAATAAGAATTAGCCCCATAATTCTAGAAGAATAATAATTGGGCTCATAATACTTTTCTAGAAGAATTATAATTAGACCCATAGTAATATACAGATCATAGTTGTATGCATTTCAAATTTTAGTGTGAAGATTATAATTTGTGCGTATTTAGGGACCAAAATAATACTACTCTGCAACATGTTTACGAATGATTAAATGATTTTTCTGACTATTATATTTCATAAAATAATACCCCGATCAATAGTATTCTTATAACATATCAATAACATAATTATCGTTCAATTTCAATCATAATTTCTAACCAAAATCATCATAATGGTGATGAATTAAACACTTTATCCATGAAGTTGTTCGTTTGTTACAATTCACTCTTATGCTTGTACAGTATATAAAATAATTATAAAACGAGTAATATACAATTGAAAAATCCAATGAGGTATTTATCTTCTATTACTTAAGTTGGCCACATTGGATGCCTTCTACTTAATCTTTGAATCTGAAATATTCTTTGATATCGCCTAGTTCTACACTTGTACCCCCACGTTGATTTTAATATGACGCACGCTGACTTTTATAGTATTTCCAGTTAAAATATTTTACATTTTATTTAGAAATCTAATGACAACTTCTTCTGTCCTATCGCTTTCGCCACCTTGATCTTCTGTCCGTTATGCACACATTCGACCCCATTAATTTGGTATGACAGTCATAATTAATACATAGACCAGGAATATGATCGGTCCAGAACTAATCTGGATGGAGATGGCTGGACTCGAAATATCAGGATCCGATTTTAGAGGATTACTATACCCGAGAGCCGAGCATTTTACAGAATACGGTTCTGATTCGGTTCCGTGGTCAGTTTGGATATATCAGATGTAGACCCGATTAGAACCGAAATAATAATCGAAGTCAGTTTCAAGTGTTTATATCATATTTGTTAGTTTATACATATAATATTATAATGATTTACAAATAACAACTGTGTAATAAAGATGAATCGCACGATACCAATAATATTTTTTACCAAAACAAATTCCAAGTATATAGTTAATTAAGTTTTTGTTCGGGGTCTTAGACCTAATGTATTCTGCACCCGATACACTCGTACTCGATGTACCTGGACTCGGAAGATCCGATACCCGATTTCATGAAAATCTTGGACCCGATATACTCGCACTGATTTTTAATAATATAATACAGGTTCAAATTCCCAATTCTATATCTCATCGCTGGTTAAGGGTGTTGTGGACGCCCCATAAAACGCATCCATCGGTAGTAATGGTATCAATTGGATTAGTCAGACTAAACTTTCAAACATGTACCCCTGAGGCAACCTAAACATATGTGTAAAATTAAACAAACTATTAATACAATATTAGCGACGATATCTAATACTTCATTTGTTTCAAAATACGTAATACACTTTATATTTTGTAGTGTTTCAAAATAAATAATACACTTTAATATTTTCTTTATTTGGTAAAAAAATAATGGGACTCATATCAATTAACTATCTCCTTTAATAAAGTGAAATAACTCATTTATAAGTATTTTACTTTTAAACATCTTTAAACTCATTTTAATCATAACATGTGTGACTCATCATACTAACTATCTACTTCCTCCGTTTCAAAATAAGTGATACAAATTAGAGTACACGATTTTTGAGGTAAAATATGATAATGAAGGTTAATTAGATTAAATTTGATAGTTAGTGGATGATGAGTCCCACATATATTGATTAAAGTGGATTTAATGATGTTTAAAAGTAGGGTTTTGTTAATGACAACCCTAAAGGCTGTCATTAACATGCATAAAAAGCTTGTACATTGATTAAAAAAGTAACATTCCTAAAATTCAGGGGGTTGTCTTTTGTAATTTTGCCTTCTAAATTACAGCCCTAAGGGCTGTCATTATCATTTTCCTTAAAAGTAAAAGTAAGAGTACATGTGTCTTTCACTTTATTAAAGTAGATAGTTAGTGGGTGTGATCCTCACTACCTTTTACTAAATATGGTAAGTTTTCAAAATGTATCACTTATTTTGAAACACCCCAAAATGAAAAGTGTATCATTTATTTTGAAATGAACAAAGTATATTAATATAATTTAACCTTGATTAAAATGTTTTGTTTTAAAAAGGGTAAAATTCAAATAGTATTGCTTATTTTGAAATAGAGGAAGTATAACCAAAAGCACGGTATGAAGAGGTTAAATACGAAGTATATAAAATTATATTTTTATCCTGAGTAGAATATTTTGTAGAAAAAAAATACTGATATAAACAACTACTACTATTAATCATATTAAAAAGGTACTTTTTTTGTTTGTATCGCAAAGCCCCAAAATAAAATCACGAAAGAAACACAGAAGAGGGGTGAAGACAAAAGCACCTGCAGCTACCCACACTATTAGTTGTCATTTCCACAAGGCATCAATTCCCCCATTTCTACACACAAACCTCTATAATTTCACCGACATCCCTCTGAATTCTCCCTCAAATCCATGGCAACTGCAGCCCCTGAACATGGAAGACGCAGGAATCCAAGGATCAAATCACACTCAACAACACCAAATTCCACTCAAATTACCCAATCTGGCGAAGGTCTTCCTCGCCGGAAAAAGTTGTTCGGCTTTTTGACGCTTGGATGTCACCAGAATTCATCGCCGGCGGTGGCAGTAGCGGTTATTTCTCAGCCGGAAAGAACGAGAAGGAGGAGGGGGAAGAGTAAGAAGAAACAGAGGAAAAACAGGGGATCGTGCCCGGAGGAGGTTTGTTGTACTCCACCTGGAATTGGATTTACTTACGATGTTGCACAGAGTACAAGTGCTGATATACATAGAAGAAACCATAGACAGGTAAACTAAAATTAGCTTTTTAGCTTTAGGTTCAGGTTTTCAGTACGTATTCCGCCATAGTCAAACAAAAGCCAAACTTTTTAGAATTTATAATAAGATTCAAAAATTACGATTAACTAAGGAGAATACGAGCAATTAACAAAACGGCATCGATTTTGGCAGCGTTCTCGTTCCGCAAGGCAAGCTACGGAGCTTCAACAACAATGGAGTACTGCGCAAGTCAACGATTCAACTTTCATACGGTCAAATTTATCCGATTCTAGACAATTTAATCGTCTTCAACGTCGTACTCCTGGTTCAATCTCCGAGGTTTGAATTTAATTTGTCAGTGGAAAATGATCTAATATTGTTAAATCTCTTGAAACATAAAACACAAAATTTGCAGATTGTGATGCTGGAACAGAATCTGTTATTAGATGGGAGATTAGAAGGAAGCGATCGATTTGGAGCATGGAGGATCAATGCAGATATCATGTCATATGAGGTAATTTGACTAATTTATGAAGTCAAGAGTTGACCTTTTCCAAAGTCAAACTTTTTCGACTTTTCTATGCAGGAATTGGTGGAATTGAGTGATAGAATTGGGTATGTTGATGGTGGTTTGCAAGAAGAAGAAATACTTGACTGTTTAAAAAGACCTAAGAAATCGTTTTTTATGTCATTTGACTATAACTCTAAAGTCAAAGACTCAAAATGTAGCATATGCCAAGTAAGTTCGTATTTGAATTTTGAAAAGATGAAATTTTTGTAATTGCTAACTTATATAAAAACGAAAAATAATTTTGTGAATTTTATAGGAGGAATGTAATGGAGATGAAGACTTGCGAAGACTCGAATGCGGGCATTATCATCATCTAGACTGTATAAAACAATGGCTTCTTAGGAAAAACGAATGCCCCATTTGCAAAACGGTTGCCAAGCCTGGCAAGTGATCGATCGCTAAATGCACGTTAACGGGTTTTATTAAGATTTAAACATGTTCATTGTGTTGAAATTTTTGAAACTAAATATATACATCTTAGCGATGATAAAGTAATTTTGTTTTATTAGTTATTTATGTTGTTGATGTTTTGGTTTCGTTTATAAAAAAAGTATTATTTTGTTGTGTGTTTGTGGAATGCAAAAGTGGATGAATTTATTGTGTTTATTTGTTTCTAAAAGAGGTAACAAATTTGTTTTGAACGGAAGAGGTAACGCAAATATCCTAAAAGTTTACTTTGCAAATAATAATAAAAAGAGTTTTGTTATTTAGGCCTATCATTTATACATATTTATAGACCTACTCATTAGATGAAGACACGTGTCAAAATCAAGGGATAATATTAGAAGAGATAATTAGTGAAATACACATGTCATCCTATCAAATGAGTAGATCTAAATGGTAGGACTAAATATCATTTCTCTAATAAAAATTCAAACAGAAAAAAAAATCCATTTATGATCCGATTTGTAACCGATTATACATTCCATCTTCTGAAATCGTATTAAATTCGAACCAGTTGGAGCAAAACCGAATTTGTAAAGTAATGAAAAACTTTAATAAGAAATGTACCAGATAAAATACCACATTACCAGCTCATAAACCTTCAGTCAACGGTACACATTGGCTTCCAAGAAGCAAATTTGCATTCAAAGGTTCACAATTTATAATAATTTCGATTAATTTTAGAGCGTATTACATCTAAGGTCCCTGTGATTTACCACTTATTGCAGCTACAGTCCCTAAACTTCATTAAGTACAATGGGAGTCCCTGATGTTGCCACTTTGTTGCACCCGTAGTCCCTGAAGCAAACAGATTTTAATTAAAGTCGTTAAATCTCCCATGTGCACATCACATGATGGGTACTATGGTAATTGTCCACCCCTTCCTCATATATAAACCCGAGTAAATTACATGGAATGTCCCTGTGGTATACTACTTATTAGAACATTAGTCCCTGAACTACATTTATTACACCGGAAGTCCCTGGTGTATACACTTTGTTACACACATGTAGGCATGTAAATGAACGAACTGTTCGTGAACTAGGGTAACAAACATAAACTAGGGTAACAAACATGTGTTTCTTTATGTTCGTTTGTGTTCGTTTATGTTTGTTAAGAAAATTTAGTGTTCACGAACGGTTCGTGAACTAGGGTAACAAACATAAACGAACATAAACAAACGCAAACGTACACGAAACAAACACAAACGAACACAAACAAACATAAACAAACACAAACGAACGCGAAACAAACACAAACGAACATAAACAAACTCAAACGAAAACTAACAAACGAACGTAAACAAACGAACATGAACGGATGTTCACGAACATAAACGAACGAACGGACCTTTGTTCGTGTTCGTTTGTTTAACTAAACGAACACAAAATCTTATTTGTGTTCGTTTGTTTAGCTAAACGAACGAACATAAACGAACTCCCGCCGAACGGTTCGCGAACGATTCGTTGAACATTTGGTTCGTTTACAGGCTTACATGTGTGTAACAAAGTGTATAAACCAGGGGACTTCCGGTGTAATAAATTAAGTAAATAAGATTTGTATCTGTTAGTTCCTAGACTAAGTAAATAAGATTTGATGATCGATAGCTAAGAAGAATAATATCAGCTGAAGTATGTATCTCAGCTGAAGCAAGTATATGCAATAAACCTTCAGCTGAGTGCGTACTTAGCTCTAGGAATCAAGTCATATCAACAGCTATACAAGAGAGTTCATTCGAAGTCTATGGCCAAAGGACAGAGACAAGAAGAAGACCATCCAACTGATTGTGAAATCAGCTGATGGTACCTGCTGCAGATAAAGACTTAGTGGAAATGTTCTTGACACTTTGAACATTTCCCTTTCCCGCTCAAAGAAGAAGAAAACGATGAAGATCTTATATTTTTGAATAAAAGATAATATGTCAGTACATCATCATTTGTCCCTCCAAGCATTTAAAGGGAAAGTCAACTACTTTTGTACTTTCATAGTACACCTTTTCACTGTGCGTCAGAAAAGGTAGCAAAAGGAGTTGACACAAAGTACACTTGGGACTATAACCTATGCAAGTGCATTAAATGTTTCCGTGGACAAGACTACATCGACGAATGATATGCTTACACGTCGATTAACTTGTGGACAAAGGAACATGAATCTTGGGCTATATATAGAGACGCAAATGCTTGCATTTACACACACCTTTTAACATTCATAGCACAAGAACATTCTCTGAGAGTTTGTTATTGTCTGGTATTAACTCTCCCATAGTTATTACTAAGGCATTTAATATAAGCTGTTTGTATCAGCTGATATAACTCTCCTTGCATTGTCTTCTAGTTTGAGCGAGCAAAAGTGTCACTTCAAGTATAGAGTTTTAGTTAGTGTGTACTATCTATTTCCGCAAACTTTGTACTGTATTAAGTTGTTTTAATAAACTCTTAATCATTGAAAACTTGTGTGTTCCTTATCTTATCGTCTTTACTTGTCATAATGCAACATATTTGTGTTGTTGGGATCCAACAACTGGTATCAGAGCAAATGTCAAAGTTGTTTTCCATCAACTTTGAGCTTCTGTTATGGCTGAACCTACAACATCCGATCTTCCATCATCTGGAAAACCTCCCAAACTCACTCAAACCAACTACCCCAAGTGGAAAACTCGTATGTTATCCCACATGGTTACCTATCACCCAAACCTCAAGACAATATAACGATTGGAAAATACATTCCCAAAACCCTTATCCCTCCAGAACACTATGTTGTGAAATCTGAAGCTCAATGGACAGACGCTGAAAAACGTCTTGTTCATCTTGAGAATAAAGGAAGGGATATGCTTTTTCAAGCAGTTGGTGATGAACTGTATCACAATATTCAATTGTGTGACTCAGTCAAAGAGATGTGGGAAAGGTTGGCTGAAGTGTATGAAGGCACATCCGTTGTGCGTGAACACAACAAAAACAAGCTCATTCATGACTACGAGCTGTTTAAAGCCAAACCTAGTGAGACAATAGCTCAAACATTCAATCGTTATAACATTCTGTTAAACAAGCTAAAGTCTCATGAGGTTGAAAAGGACGATATGTCCAAGATGTGTAAGTTTATGGCAGCTCTTCCCTCTAAATGGGCTACCATTATAACTTGCATGAGTACATCTCCCACGTTAAAAGATTACACTCTATCCTCTCTCTATGGCCTATTTCTAAGCCATGAGAGAACTGTACTCAACAAATTTCAACCTCCAAAGGACTCTAAAGTGAGCTCCTCAGGATCCTCAGCTGCTCTTGTTTCTCTAAACAAACCCAGCAGAATTGAATATCCTCCCTCAGATGATGAAGCTGACAAAACCTCAGTTGTTGATCTGTTCATCATACCTGAGGTCAGCATCGAAGAGATCGATGAAGACGAAGATAATGAAGCCCTTATAACTGAGCTTGCCCTACTTGTCGAAAATAGAAACTTTTTCAAAGGCAAATCGGGCTCCTCAGCTAGAGGCTCAAGTAGCAGACCTATCTCATCAGTTACACCTTCCAGATCCTCTGGAAATACACCTGATATCTCTGAAATAACATGCTACAACTGCAACAAGAAGGGACACTATGCTAACGACTGCAAGCAAAAGAAAGCTAGTTCATCCTCTTCAAGTGGTGAGTCCATTGAAGAAAAGTACAAAAAGCTACAAGCCTTCACCAAAAAGATCCTAGAAGAAAAGAAGGCACTTGAAGGCAAAATTGCTGAGAAGGGTCTTGTAGCTGAAACTCACGACTGGGCTAACTCTGGTGACAGCTCATCTGATGATGATGAACCAATGGCCACAATGTGTTTGATGGCTCGTGCTGATGACAGTATTACAGCTGATGATGCTGGTTCATATCAATGGGTCAACATAGTTCACAAAAAGGTATCTTCTCTAATCTCTGCCGAGGCTTCTGAAGCCAAAGATATTGTTGATTCCATTATCTGTGACTTGCACTTCATTGATCAGCTGAAAGGTGAATGTTTGGATAAACACAGTGCTATTCTTCGTGAAAACGCATTTTTATAAGAAAGATTAATTGATCACAAAACTTTAAAAGAAGAACTTTCTGAAACAAAATTTATAAACTCAGTTCTTCAACACGATCTTAATGAAAAAGTTAAAGAACTGGAAGCAATTAAAAAGATTTGTGAATCATGGTCTCGATCATCCAAACGTGTGAGTGAGTGTGTCAACTCACAGATTCCTACTCAAGTACAAGCTGTATTAGGAGGAGATTTCCTTGCTGCAGCTGCTGTACCTGACAGCAGTACGGATGATCCGTACTACTCGACAGCTGATGCTTCTGTTCCAGCTGAAGAGTTGGTTTTTGGTTGCTTTGTTAAGTCTACCAAAACCTATGCTACTGAGATGTCCAAAGAAGAACCTTCTGAAACTACTGGAGAAGAGTCATCAACTGACTCCTCTGCCGTAGTTGTTAGGACTCCCACAGTAGTCATTGTTGAACCAAGTAAGTCTATCTTGGGTTTAGCGCTTGCTGCTTCTGCTAGACCTCAGAAGAAGACTAGCAAGACATCAGGAAAGATAGCTGTTCTTACACCCTTCAAGGGTGAGCCAGTTGGAGTTCGTACTCGAGCTGCAAAGAACAAAGGTAAGAGTGTTTCTAAAAACACTTTAAGTCCTTCTTCAGCCGTGTCTGTCAAACGGCTGAAAGGAAAGGTCAGCAAGCTGACATCACTCGTACAAACTCTGACTATCTCAGATAATCAGAAAGGGATTTTGGGTCCTGTACCTAGCCCCGTTGCCTCGCCTTCCACTCCGCTACAAAAGAACTAGAAAATGTTATTAGTGTGGAGATCGTGGGCATATGGCAAGTGAGTGTGACAGCACTAGCTTAAGACCCTCTCCAACTTCAGCTTGTGAGTCCATTAAGAACCCAACCCCTGTGAGTTCCAGCAAGAAATCTCAAGGACCCACAGAGGTGTGGGTTCCCAAAAATAATTAACTCTCTTAAACTTATGTGCAGGGTGATCAAAGCAAGAACGTCTGGTACCTAGACAGTGGTTGCTCAAGACATATGACTGGATACAAATCCGTGCTTGAAGACTTCGAAGTGTGTGCTGGTCCTCCAGTAATTTTTGGTGATAATGGTAGAGGCTCAACTGAAGGCTATGGATCCATCTCTAATGGGTCTATAAAGATCACAAGAGTTGGTTATGTGAACGGACTGAAGCATAATTTAATCAGCATTAGCCAACTATGTGATGCAGAGTTCTCAGTGAACTTTAATAAGTACAGAGGAACGGTGACAGATAAAAGTGGAAAAGTTGTGCTAATAACACCAAGAAAAAACCCTGTATATACACTTGACATGAATCCTCAAAATCAAGAAGTTTGTCTATTCTCTCACTCCACTGAAGAGCTGAATTGGTTGTGGCATAAAAGGCTATCTCACTTAAACTTTAAAAACATATCTAAGTTGTCCCGAGGACAGCTAGTGAATGGCTTGCCATAGATCAAATATGAAAAATATAAACTTTGTTCAGCTTGTGAACAAGGAAAACAACATAAAAGCTCCTTCAAATCAAAGCAATGTTTTTCCATCGACAACTGCCTGCACATGCTTCATATGGATCTCTTTGGTCCTATGAGCACTGAAAGTCTAGATGGAAAGAAGTATACACTTGTTATCGTTGATGAATACTCACGATATACTTGGGTTATATTTCTTCGTAACAAAAGTGATGCAACTGATGAAATTATTATATTCATCAAGAAGATGGAACTTCTAAATGGGTCAAGAGTAAAGCAGCTGAGATCAGACAATGGTACTGAATTCAGAAATCGTACACTAGAAGACTTCTGCTAAGAAGTTGGGATCTCACAAAATTTTTCAGCTGCTAGAACACCTCAACATAATGGTGTTGCTGAAAGAAGAAATAGAACCCTAATAGAAGCTGCAAGAACAATGCTTGCTAAGTCAAACATGCCAAAGCAATTTTGGGCAGAAGCTGTTAACACAACTTATTTTACTCAAAACAGGTGTCTCTATGTGAAGAGACACAAGAAAACTTCTTATGAGATTCTCCGTCAGAGGAAACCTTATATCGGTTTCTTTCATGTCTTTGGTTGTGTGTGTTTTGTGTTAAACACACGAGATCAGTTGAGTAAGTTCGATTCTGAAGCTGATGAAGCAATTTTCTTGGGGGTACTCCACTGTATCTAAGGCATACAGAGTTTTCAACAAAAGAAGACAAACATTGGAAGAATCTATAAATGTTACTTTTGAAGAACACTCTAAAGCCTTAAATCCCACCCTGCTGATCCATCTGATGCATTTCAGAGATCAGCAGAACCATCTCCTGATGATGCAGCTGAAGCATTCTACGATGCTTTAAACCTCTTTGATGTGCCCATCAATGAATCAGATGAGACATTTCATGATGCTCCTACATATCTTGTAGATATTGCAGCTGTTCAACAAGATATACCAACAACAAAAGCATCATCAAAGGCTAGATCTAACTCTAGGCCACCCCTTCATACTTCAAAAATATTAGTTCAAAATGAAGTAAATCTTTCTGCCGAGCATTCAGCCGCCCAACAAGGATCTAATTCTGCTGAATCTTCCTATTCTACAGCTGCTCCTCAATCTAAGTGGACTTCTGAACATCCAATTGATTTAATCATTGGAGATCCACAACAAGGAGTAGTCACACGAAGTAAAGCATCATGCAATCTCTGCTTATGGTCTTGTTTCTTAGCAGCTGAAGAACCGAAAAATATTAAAGCTGCCTTAGAAAGCTCAAGCTGGATTCAAGCGATGCAGGAAGAACTTAACCAATTTGAGGTCAAAACAGTGTGGCAGCTGGTGCCCCCACCAGCTGGAAAGACTATAATTGGTACCAAGTGGGTATTTAGGAATAAAATGGATGAAGAAGATGTGGTTATTCGCAACAAGGCTAGACTTGTTGCACAAGGATATAGAAAGAAGGAAGAAATCGATTTTGATGAAACATTTGCTCCAGTAGCTAGGCTCGAGGCTATTAGAATTTTTCTAGCCTACGCTGCCTACAAAAACTTCACAGTTTTTCAGATGGACGTGAGGAGTGGATTCTTAAATGGGAAGCTGCAAGAGGAAGTGTATGTTAAGCAACCACCAGGGTTTAAAAATCCTAAATATTTAGACTATGTGTTTAAATTGGATAAGGCGCTGTATGGGTTGAAACAAGCTCCTCGTGCATGTTATGACACACCTTCCACGTTCCTCATAGCAAATGATTTCACCAGGGGAAATATTGATAAAACCTTATTCATTCGTAAAATCAAAGGTGATATCATTCTTGTTCAAATTTATGTGGATGACATAATTTTTGGTGCTACTGATGAAAAACTTTGTAGACGTTTTTCAAAATTCATGTCTACAAAGTATGAGATGAGTATAATGGGTTAATTAACATATTTTCTTGGCTTACAAATTAAGCAGACTAAAAAGGGAATTTTTATAAATCAAGAAACATATATCAAAGATCTTTTAAAGAAATTTGATATAAATTCATCATCATCAATGAAAACTCCAATGGCTCCTCCAAATAATCTAGATGCTGATACAACTGGGAAATCAGTTGATGTCACATTTTATGGAGGAATCATTGGATCATTGCTCTATCTCACTGCCAGCAGACCAGACATTATGTTTGCTACTTGCATGTGTACTAGGTATCAAGCTGATCCTAGAGAATCTCATTTAATAGCCACTAAGCGAATTTTGAGGTACCTTAAAGGTACTCCAAGCCTAGGTCTTTGGTATGCCAAAGACTCCGGGTTTGATCTAATTGGCTATTCAGATTCAGATTTTGCAAGTTGCAAGATGGATAGAAAGAGCACCACTAAAGGATGTCAGCGGCTTGGTGGGAAGCTAGTCAGCTGGACAAGAAAGAAACAAAATACTGTCACTACCTCCACAGCTGAAGCAGAATATGTTGCTGTTGGAAGCTGTTGTGCTCAAGTCCTTTGGATGCAGAATCAGTTGGTTGATTTTGATATGAACTTTTGCAAAGTTCCTATCTACTGTGATAACACAAGTGCTATCGCAATAAGCAATAATCCAGTTCTTCATTCGAGAACCAAACATATCGATATCAGGTATCATTTCATTAGAGATCACATTGAACAAGGTGACGTGGAACTTCACTTCATTTCAACAGACCTTCAGCTGGCTGATTTGTTCACTAAACCATTAGATGAAAAACGCTTCAACTTTTTAATCAGCGAGCTGGGTATGTTAAATGCTTAAATTGTAGGGATTTCACTACGCACCATGTGACTGATCAACCACTTGGGTCAACCTCCTACTGTACTTGGTTCGAACCTTACTGACCAAGAACATGAACTTGTTCTTGACCGGTTAAAACCAACTAGCTGATTTAATCCCTAAATGCGGAACTGGGATTAAACCTAATCCTTAAACCCTAAAGGATTGGGATGTTGGAAATCTAGATTAGGTTAACAAGAAATAAACCTTGTACGAAGAACTCGAACACACACATTGCTTGTGTGGTTCGTTCGACCATCAACCAAAGAACCCTAGGGTTCTTTGGTCGAATTCGTCCAAGAGGGGAGAAGGGAGAAAAGGGTTCCCCAAAACATACCTTGTTGTTTGCTTAAGATTAGTCCACTGATGATGAACAAATCGAGCGATCTTCTAGTTGATCTAAGCATTGAACTTGTTCTTCAAAAACTTGAAGAACACGAAGAACGAACGAAGAACACGAAGAACGAACGAAGAACACGAAGAACGAACGAAGAACACGAAGAACACAAACTTGTGTTCTTCCCTTGTTGCTTGTTCGGCCGAAATAGGGAGAGGAGGGGCAAGGATTTCGTGAGGTGGTGTAAGGGAATGATTAGGGTTAAATGAAACCTTAAGCCTTCTATATATAATAGAATAAGTTTCATTTAATTCCTCCTGGTTTAATTAAGATTAATCTCTTAATTAAACTTATCCTTTTACACTTCATCCCTTATAGTTTAACTAGTTATTATTGTTGCACTTAACTATTAAATGTCTAGTATTAATACACTAATAATTCGGTACCCATATACACGAATTATATACTTGTATTTATACTTTCAATAATTAATTATATAATAAACTTTATATAATTTGTACAACAATATTATCCAATTACTATATGATTTAATAGCTTTAAATCATATTATGGATAATCTAAAATTAACACATTGTATATTTACTCAACTAGTAAATGTACAAATACTTATATTAATTAGTTAGTTAAACTAATCTAGTAATAAGTTAAACTTAACTTAATACTTAACTGATTCATAATGACTATTATGAATCATTCCTATTCGTAGTATCATTGCTTATCTTGCTCGTATTAGATGCACTCACCGGTGTGACCCTTAAGTGTTTCGTAGGTATGGATGTATCATCATAGGTTGACTAACTGTGCACATAATTCCTTCAGACTCCCACTTGTGCAAGTTTGTAACCTTTGTCTTAATGATACGAGCTACAGTGGCCTTCTAGATGGGCATGTAGGTAACCAACCCATAAAAACAGCTTACGTAACCCAGGTATAGTTTATGAAAAACTCTTTAATAGCGTCTCCTAGTAAAGAACACTATGTCTCTACTTCTTGGGCCAACTATGTTAGGCTTATCCCTTGCAGCACGATATTTGTGATAAACACCAACCCAAGCGGTAAGACATAAGATATCTCGACTCCTCACATGCGCGTGAAACTCATCACTACCTCGTAAGGGCGTTGAGACCATAGCATGTTACACGAAAGCGCCGCTTGACTAATAGAATAGGCAGGCCCTTAGCTTCAACTAGTTCAGTTTGAGTCTTTCGAGCTCTTGGGAGTCATCAGCCTGTTATCCCCGGCGTACCTTTGATCCGTTGAGCGAGAGCCCAACTCCTGTATTCGAAATCATTTTATGACTTCTTGATTCAAACTGCTGTGATAAACGACAAAGAACAGATCAGTTCGTTTGGGCACGGCTGTGCACTTGCCAGTTTCTTATCAAGTCAAAGGACCTATAAATATCTCTCCTAAAGAGGAGGCGCAATTACCATCTTGTTATATTTCGATTTAAAATACAACTTCCTTTGTACCCAGTATCGCCTCGTATGACAAACGTATTTCAGAATTGTCTGAGTTGAACCAAAGCACATTAGTCATTGTATCCTAAACCAAATACCTCAGGCTTAAGGATAATCCTAGTGAACAATACTTTTGAACTTTTCAACCACGAAGTATTGTCACGGTGGTCAATCCAATATTCGTTGAGCTCCAACAGAATATCACCGATATTTGGTTTACACAAAACTTGTGTAGCTATCTTTGAAGAACTTCGAATCTACCACCAAATACCGCGATGGCGTTAACGTCCCATCAAGGTTCCCACCAAGACGAGTAGTCACGGATTTTGTGTCTTCTTGAATGAGTAGACTTTTATTCATGGATCTTGAAAAACATACAAAGTCTGAATAAAAATGATACCAACTCATGTATTATTCCTCACTGGACATAGATACTGAATTATTACTGGATCATTACTTATTCCTTTCGTTTGTGTTGATTACTTAATGATTCTTACAAACTTAATTGTAACTTTATCACTAAACCAATCATTTCTATTAAACTAAAGACATAAGACGAGTATTTTGGAATACTATTACTTTTGTCTTTGCTAGATATTGTTCTTGCAACAATCTAGAACATATTCTAGTCTTGCCTTTTTTGCAATTCGGTAAACATAGGAGGATTGGAAATTAACTCCTTAGTTTCTTGAATTCATAAAATCATCCTTGTAACTAAAGCCTCTTTTAGTTACTTGATTTGTAGATATTCTTACTAGTTAAAGAAATTTCCTTAAATGATTGTGTTATCCACTTGAAGTGTTTAACAACTTATTAGATATGCAATAATTAATCACAAGACTTGTGATCACGCTATTAGGTTTGCAATAATCTAATTAATGATCATTTATTATTTCTCTTAACTCTTTGGCTAACGACTTGGTAAAACCTTGTTGTTAATGTCTTACTAACTTGCTGAATTCATCAACCTCTTTAATGAATTACGTTAGTCTTAGCTCCCACTTACTTTTATGGAATTTAAGAATCTCTTAAACTACTTTGACCTAGTCAATAACTTGTAGTTTAATCCTTAGAATTCTATCAATAATTAAGATCATTCTTTGGATTTGCCAATATCCAACATTCCTTTTTAGGGAGTTATGATCTTTATTGATTACTGTATCTAACAAGTATGAAATACTTGAAATGATACTATCAATTCTTAAACATATTAGTATTCTTTTAAGAATCTTATTTAATGCCAAAGTCATTACTTAGATTTCTCAAATATCCATTATTCCTATAAGGGAATTATGACTTGATTAAACATTGTACTTATTACAAGTATAAAAGACTTGTAATAATACCCTTAAGTAATATAGTTTGTCCCTTTTAATAGTTCATTTAATGTCTAAGTCATTTTACTTGGATTATACGAATATCCAATTATTCCTATTAGGGAATTATGACTTCATTAAATCCTTTACTACAAGTATAAAAGACTTGTAATAATACTCTTAAAGTCTATCTTGATTATATCCAATATAATCACACTATATTAATACCAATACTTTAAAACTTTCTATCATAAGTAATGACTATTACTTAAGATGTTTTAACTAAGTTCAATAACTCTTGAACCTTATGCTTCCATTAAACTCTTAAATACTTTCATTAGAAAAACTTTCTAATTACTAATATCTAAATACCTTGAGCTATCAAGACATTATTTATACAACAATCAAACAAATATATAAAACTTGAAATATAAGTAAATCAAAACTTGACTTACAATCTAGTCATAAACCTTGACTAGTGTAATTATCACACATGCACACTATATAAGTCAACCATGGATTCGAGATTAATTAAAACAAAAAAAATAAAAATAAAACTTGTTTTAACAAAATAAAATTATCCAAACAATAAAGTAAAATTGTTTAAAACGAATCCTCAAAAATACTGAATTATAAAAACTTGGTGCTTGTGGGATCATCACCATCTCATGCCGGTCACTATCACTTTCCATCTCCTCCCGCAATAAACGATTGCAAAAGTTAGATTACTCGTAATGTACTTTACAAGTATCTTAAAGTGATTAAGAAGTGTGGTTGTGTTACCTGAGGAACTTGCGTTTCCTCAACTACCACTTGCACCCTTTGGACAATTCCTTTTCCAATGCCCAGCCTCACCACACTTGAAGCACCGGTTCTCGGTCCTCGCAGTGTTAGGCTTAACCTTCTTGACCTTTTGTTTGACACCTTTACCATTTGGCACTCCTTGGTTAGGATAGGTTTTACCCTTTCCTTTACCACCATGCCCTTTTCTCTTCTTCCCACCGCCACCGCCGTTACCGATCAAGAGAACGTCCTTACATTTGGTCCCCAAACTCAACTCGGCTGTCTTGAGCATGGAATGTAGCTCAGCAATGGATTTCTCCATATTATGCATGTTGTAGTTGACCACAAAAGACTTGTAGTCATCAGACAATGAGTTGAGTATAGTATCTGTTGCCATTTGCAACGGTATGGGGTGACCAAGTCTAGCGAGGTGATCCATGTGTCCTTTCATTTTCATGACGTGGGCACTCACCGGCGTTCCTTTGACCATCTTGCAAAAGTTGAAGGCTCGATTGATGTCAAACCTCTCAGTGCGAGCTTGCTCTTGAAATGAATCCCTAAGTTGTTGGATCATCTCAAATGCAGGCACATCCATAAGTCCCGCTTGTAACTCAGGACTCATGGTGGCGAGCATTAGACAGCTCACATCGAGTGCATCACTGACATGCTTATCATAAGCTTGCCTCGTTTCAGCTCTGGCATTAACAGCAGAGGTGTTTGGTACTGCTCTCTCCAAAACATACCACTTTCTCTCATGCCTGAGCACAATACGAAGATTGCGCTCCCAGTTGAGAAAGTTTGACCAGTCAACTTGGCCTTTTCGAGGATTGAGCGAAGTGAGAGATTGTTGGTACTTGTTGTCGCGATTGCGTTTGTTGCTGCCATCTACAAATCAAACCAAGTTTAATTAGTAATCATCAACAAACATTCTCTAAAATATATTATAAACCCATAATTAATATTTTAGGCCTAGGATCCATATATCACATTCTCGCCGCAAGGTTTGGGCACTTCCCGACGAGACATGCTATTTCTGGTAGGTAACATCCTTACCGATCATATCAAGACTTGACACGATTCCTAGGGGTCGTAGAATCTTTAGACTTATAACTTATTACAACCTTGTACAATCTAATTGTACATTTCTAAGTTAGTAATAAAGTCTAGTATGTTTATTCTACTCAAGTACTTTTTGGGCCGGGACTCCCGATTATCACCAAAGTAGATCAGACCATCTAAGACAGTGCGATGCTCTGCGCCGGGACTCCCAATTATCACAGAACCTTACGCACCCTAACACTCGCAATGATTTGAATCCATATCTAAGGTTCTTTATCCTTACAATATGAATATCGTTTAACAAGTGAGGTGTTCCATTAGGTGGATAGTACTTAGATCTAAGATTTTCTTGGGGTTGTTTAAGTCTTAAACTAAACTTAAACTTTTATTCTAATCTTAATCCTTGTTTAAAATGTGTGACTTGTGAATTGAAGGATTCTACAAGACACCTTTTTTAAAACTTAAGAACTATTCTTTAAATCTTATAGTTTCAAGAATTTGCACGATCTTACATGTATACCTAAAACGAGGTGTACAAAACGTTTTACTAGATTTTGTGAAAAACCTTATTTAGAATAAAACTTACTTGTTTTATCTTACTTGAAAAACTTATAAACTTATGTTAAACTTTTAAATTCTTTTATGATTCATGAACTTGAAACATAAATCTAGTTCACCACACCTAGTTCTTCATATGTCTAATAATGAAATTAAACATTTATTTTGACTTATTAGATTCGACCAAAACTTTATGTCTTAATGACACACTTACAAACTTTGTGATTTTCTTGTGTAGCTCCCACTAGCTTTAACAACCATGATGAAACTTAAGGCAACACAATCACCGGTTTATACTTGGTGAAACTAATAAACTTATTATATAAAGACTATAGAATAATTCTTAGTTTTTTTTAAACATTTCTTATATTTAACTTGAACTAGTTAAATATATGTACTTGTTATTTTTACTTGATCATTAATCTAGTATATTACATGACTTGTAAAATACTTATATTATACTTGTATAATTAACTAGTTATAATAACTTATAACTTTATACACCTTAATATATATATATAACTTTGTATATTTCTAGTTAATCATATAATTTCAACTTGTACAATTTTTAGTTATAATGAAATCATAACTTTGTACTTTCTAGTTTTAATTATATTATAACTTATACAATAACTAATTATAATATTATACTTAAAGATCAAAATAACATTACCCTTTTTAATTGTTCCATTTTTTTCTTGTATTTTAATGTATTCGTATATATGTATATTTTATAATAAACTTGTAATATTCTAATAAGAATATTACATCTAATTTATACATGTGTATTTTCACTTAATCTAATTAAAATACGTATAAACTTATTATATAATTTAAAATTCAATTTTACTTAATAACTTAAAAATTCCGAAAATTTTAATACATATATATAAATAATTAAATACACCTTGTTAATTTTAGAACTTAAAAATTAACATCCTCTTTATCCATTCCCTAAATTAATTAGATGAACCCTAATCTTGTTTTTGACCAATCAAAACTAGGGTTTTGACTTTCTTGATCAAAGACATTATTTTAGTTAAAAGATTAATTTTAATCAATCCTATCAAACAATAAACTTTGTTTAAATTCTAAGATAGATTATAACTTTTAATAAATTCATTTAAACTTTTTAAATTAAACCTTATAGACAATAAAACGTTGTCTAAATTACTAGGTTTAAAGAACTAGCTTTAATAAATCTATCAAAATAATAATTAAACCTTTTAGACATAAACTTGTCTAATTAACTAGGTTTTAGATTATTATCCTAATTAATACTTTTAAACCATTAAACTTAAACTAGTTTAATGTTCTAGGGTTCTTTAGGGTTTCGAAATTCTTAAGCCTAGGAAACTTTTCCACCAATTAAACTAGGCTAGTTTAATAAACTTGGTATCCAAGTAACCTCTAGATTTTTGAAATCTCTAAGGGATTAGGAAAGAATCCTTTTGATCAATTAAACAAATCTTGTTTAACATACTTGATCCTAGGGTTTTCCTAAGTCACGAAAATTCAAGGGATTATGGAAAGAATCTTTTTGATCAATTAAACATATCTTGTTTAACATACTTGATCCTAGGGTTTTCCTATGGTTTTCGAAAATTGCTAGGGTTTTCTAGAAACCTTCTTGACCAATTAAACTTAGACTAGTTTAATATTCTTGGTCCTAGGGTTCTTCCCTTTTTCGAAAATTATGAAGAAGAAGAAGAAAACTTGAAACAAAAAAAAACTTAAATTAAAGTAAACAAACAATCTTTGTTAATCTAGTCTAGATCTCTAAACCAATGCTCTGATACCACTGTAGGGATTTCACTACGCACCATGTGACTGATCAACCACTTGGGTCAACCTCCTAGTGTACTTGGTTCGAACCTTGCTGACCAAGAACATGAACTTGTTCTTGACCGGTTAAAACCAACTAGCTGATTTAATCCCTAAATGCGGAACTGGGATTAAACCTAATCCTTAAACCCTAAAGGATTGGGATGTTGGGAATCTAGGTTTACAAGAAAGAAACCTTGTACGAAGAACTCGAACACACACATTGCTTGTGTGGTTCGTTCGACCATCAACCAAAGAACCCTAGGGTTCTTTGGTCGAATTCGTCCAAGAGGGGAGAAGGGAGAAAAGGGTTTCCCAAAACATACCTTGTTGTTTGCTTAAGATTAGTCCACTGATGATGAACAAATCGAGCGATCTTCTAGTTGATCTAAGCAATGAACTTGTTCTTCAAAAACTTGAAGAACACGAAGAACGAACGAAGAACACGAAGAACACAAACTTGTGTTCTTCCCTTGTTGCTTGTTCGGCCGAAATAGGGAGAGTAGGGGCAAGGATTTCGTGAGGTGGTGTAAGGGAATGATTAGGGTTAAATGAAACCTTAAGCCTTCTATATATAATAGAATAAGTTTCATTTAAGTCCTCCTGGTTTAATTAAGATTAATCTCTTAATTATACTTATCCTTTTACACTTCCATCCCTTATAGTTTAACTAGTTATTATTGTTGCACTTAAATATTAAATGTCTAGTATTAATACACTAATAATTCGGTACCCATATACACGAATTATATACTTGTATTTATACTTTCAATAATTAATTATATAATAAACTTTATATAATTTGTACAACAATATTATCCAATTACTATATGATTTAATAGCTTTAAATCATATCATGGATAATCTATAATTAACACATTGTATATTCACTCAACTAGTAAATGTACAAATACTTGTATTAATTAGTTAGTTAAATTAATCTAGTAATAAGTTAAACTTAACTTAATACTTAACTGATTCATAATGACTATTATGAATCATTTCTCTTCGTAGTATCATTGCTCATCTTGCTCGTATTACATGCACTCACCGGTGTGACCCTTAAGTGTTTCGTAGTTATGGATGTATCATCATAGGTTGACTAACTGTGCACATAAATCCTTCATAAATCATCCGCTGAAGTACTATCAGCAGCTGAGAAGTTCACCTTGTCACTTAGTACATTCAGCTGACTAAAACATTTCTATTTATCAGTCAGCCGAATAAAACATCTCAAAATGATAACTTTCGAGTTTTATAAATTACAATGTTTGGTTTTCCTTGAAAAGGCATCTTTTATCGATATCCACACGTTCTCTGTGGCAAATACTTCCACTCGAGTGTAAATATTTGGCATTTATGAGGGAATTGACACCTCTGACACAGAAACGGCTCCACTAACCCCTCTATGTCGCATCCAACCACTTTTTTCGCACGAAAACCAACATGTCCATAGTCGAATTTCAACTATCCAGTTCTGAACCGGTTGGAATTCAAGTCTTTACCCAAAATGTCCCTCTTCTCCTTATAAATACCCCACGTATCTCCCCACCTCATCTTCATCACTCCCAAATTTCCCTCTCAAATTTCCTCTCAAACTCCTTTTCTTCAAGCTTTTATCTTTCTTCCCTCTCCCAAAAATGTCGAAGAAAACCTCAAAAGCTGTTCTTTCTAGAGCTGCCATCGAGTTCACTCAGAACTCGAATCTGGTAGGAAACACCTCTCCACCGGACAAACTCATCGATATATATCATCCAGTCGGAAAATTCTTGCGTCACTGCCCTATCAGTGGTGCATTCTTTCGGTTCACCAAGAGTTTTTACGAACTTTTGCGTGATTTCTGGATATGTGTCTCCATCTCTGGAGACGATATTGTTGCGCATGTAGGAGGTCATCAAATCACCATCACTGTTGATGATTTCCGAACTGCTTGCGGGTTCGACTACTTGCTCCCTGTCGAACTCTATCAGGAGACGAAGTCTACTGATGATGCTAAATAGAGTCTAATCCGTATCACCGGATATCGATAAGAAAAGGATGACGACAGGGTGCAGATCTTTAAGAAGTCTCAGCTGTCGAGACCCTGGGCCTACTTCTTCACGCACATCATTCAGTGCATAGTAGGCAACTCTGGGTCTCACAACCAGTGCAACTCCAGCCTTTAGGTCTTTGATGAAATCCTAATCACCGGTCAACGGATTGATTATGGGAGATTGGTTTTCGAGGAGGTCAAGACCAAGCTGAAGGCAAAGGGAAATCACATTCCCTATCTTCGCTTCTTCACATTGTGCATCGCTCATGTGATGGTTGAAAAGCTGAAGATTGAGTATGACGACCTTAAAGGGGAATGGATTGAGGTCCGTACCTTATCCAACACCATCCTCAAATCCAAGAAGGAAGCTGGTAAGGATTTTCCCCTCTCCTCGTACATGTTGAAGATCATTAAAGATCGGACCAGATCCAAAAAGGATCAAACAAAGGGCACAACAACGAAGAAATCTGCCCTACAAGAAGGTAAGTCATTTTCTAATCTGGAGAGTTTTCCCTCAACTGGACGTCCACAAACAGTTGATGGAAATACCACCACCTCAATAGGGATCTCAATGCCCATTGATGTGGAAAATGAGGAAGTGGATTATATTCCACTGGTGGTGAAGAAGCGAGTTAAGCGACCTGCTCATCGCTCTCCTTCTTCCTCTTCATTCTCTCTGCCATCTTCTCCCACTTCACGCGCTCCTTCTTCTCCTAAGCTGAGGGTAAGAGGGTCTACTACATGTGGAGAAAGTGTGGCAGCTGATGATGCTAAACTGGCGACAGCAGCATCATCAGGATTCAGCCAGGATCCTCGAGAAGATCGCTTATGATCAAAAGCTATGTCAGCATCTGTTAGTAATCCTTCTCATTTTCACTCTTGCAGTGATTTTCTAGGAACTGCACCAACAATCGGAGCTCTTAGTCAATCACTCCTGGCTGATCACTTCTCTCTTTCTCTTCCTCTTTCTCTTCCACCTGCTGATTTCTCAACAAGTCAGCAGCTTTCAAAATGGCAATTTCGTTCTTTAGGAGTTAGTGCCGGCTCCACCTTTCCGCGTAGCTCCTCGACTGATTCATTATCAGTCGTTGTAACAAGGGAAAAAACTCCACAGGCAACCTCAGTCTCTCAATAGACTGCTGGTGAAGTTTTCGGCTCATCCCAAGCCACCCGAGAGTCAGCTGCACACACACCACCACCAACTTCTCCATCACATTATGAGTCAGCAGTTGATGACAGATTGACTGGAAGCCACGTCAATCTTGAAACTGTTCTTTCTGTTTCTCACAACGTCACCAGCACACACCAGCTGGTGATCGAGGAAACCACCACCGCCGATGAGGAGATAACTGTAGACCCAGTTATTACTGAGGCATCAACCCAAGCTGCCAGTGATCGCGAACGTATTCGCCAACTGAGCTGTGAGGCAGCTGACACACCACCCAGAGGAACTCTCCTCTAGTCTCTATACCAGCTCAGCCGACTGGTGAAACCGAAGCACAAGGTAATCAAACAGCATTTCATGTGATGTTTGATTCCGCTGATGAACCTCTTCAGCCCTACTATTCGTCTTCAGATGAAGAAGTAGATGAACCTTGGCTGCAATTCAATTTGACAGCTGATGTCGGCCCTTCTGACAGAACCCCAGAAGTTTCAGCTGGACCTAACTCACCCCCCAAAGTTTCTGAGGATCCCATAGGAACTCTTCTTCCTACCTCGGGAACACCCACTTCCACAGCTGAGGTTACCCCTCCAGCTGGAGACATACCAGACCCCTTCCCCCAAAGCGTGCAAGTGTCCCATACTGAATCCAGCAAAGCTGGAAGAAGCATTCCCATCAGAGCCGCTGCTGCTCTGATGTCTAGAGTTGTAACAATCCAGATTCGACCTGGGATGGCCATGCTGAGTAAGCAGATGGACACCCTTCGCAGGGATGTTCCAAAGAAGTTTGCTAAAACTACTGAGAATCTCTCTTCCAGCATAACTTCTCTGCACACTGAGGTTCACACTCAGACTCCTCAGCTGGTTCTTCTTTCTGCTCAAATTCGGCTCAACACCAGCGAGTTCAACACTCTCAAAACGTATATTCATCGAGAGTTGAACTCCATTCGCGAATCTGACAGAGTCGAGAAAGACAAGCTTCTCTCTGAAGCTCGGGCATCTAAAGCAGAAGTCGAAAGATAGCTGAATACCTTGTCCTCCAAGGTATCTCCTCTCCAACCAGATGTCGATCGTCTGGCTCTTGCACAATCAAAGCAAGAGTCTCTGCTGACCAACACTCATAGCCATCACTCTAAGGCTATTGAGGAGTCCGCTTCTGTTGTGTCCACAAGAATGGACAAATTGGAGACTGAGGTCAGCTCGCTGACTTCCCAAGTCGCTGGTCTCCAAGGCACCCTCAATCTCATTCTTCAAAAGTTACATGAGGGTGCCGCTGTTGTCCATCCTGCTTCAGCACCAGAGAGTACCTTACTTCTTCAGGAACTCTCTGAGAGGGAGAAAGCTCAAGCTACTTCAGCAGGTGAACAACAAGGTGAACAAAATGTTTCACAATCCATAATCACCTCTGCTGTTGGAGCCAATGTAGAAGATATTCCAGCAGGTGAGACCCCAAGATCTCCACCTATCACCTCTGCTGGGATACTAGAAGAAGAAGACTTTTCAGTAGACGAGACACAAATTCCAACATCACTCGTCACTACTGAAACGCCTGAGGTAACTGCATCAGCAGGTGAGGCAACCATGCAATCAACACTCACCGCTACTGAAGGCCTCGATACAGAAGACCCCTCAACTGTTTTGTTTAAATTGTTGATTCCGTTGAATCAGTTGAGGGCCCACAAGTCCAAGCCCCGCAAATCCAAATCCCTCAGCCCATTCTATAAGTGAATCCTCAACCTGCTGAGGGGGAGCCCACTTCTGCCACGGTAAAAGCTTTTCTCTTAGAGGAAGCTGGAACCACTGCTGATCTCGAAACAACAATTGCCCTTCAAAGAAAAACTCAAGAAAAGTTGTTTCAAAGAGCTGAAGCAGAAAGAGCTGAGAACATTAGGTTGTTCAACAAGGTTCTTTACAAGCGTAGGCAAGAAGCAAAGATCACCAGCGTAAGGGCCCCCAAGTCATCATCCAGCTCTCCACAAGAAGTCATAATATATAGAGTTGGAGGACTTGTTGTTTCTGAAAGGGTTCCTCTGAACAAGATGAGCACTCAACTCAACTATGCTGAATGGAATGAGTTGCTAGCAGCTGCCAGATCTGCAAAACCATCACTTACTATACCAGATCTGGAAAGCGAGATAAAAGTCGCAATCTTCTCCTTCAGGATTCTATGCGATAAGATCAGGAGACACTCTCCTGACTTGACAAATCGCATACCAACTGAATTGCGTGAGTCTCAAGCTGTTGCTGTCAGAAAACCTACTGGTGAAAGCTCCTCAGCAAGAGGGGAGAAACGTAAGTCCGTTCTCCCCGAGCCCATTGCTGAACCCAGAACACTTGATATTGGGTCTTCAATAATATTTTCAAAACGACCAAGACTCAATATCACAAGAGCCGTCCCCATGGGAGTAAACTTTGTCCCTGGGCTGATCGTCAAAGAACCAATCTATGACTTTTGCTATCTGGAGAAGAAGGTGTCTTTCATTCAACGAGCTGATGAGTTAGATATATGTGATATGTTGATCAACTTATGATCTATCACAAACTGCTGAGTTCCTCCACTGAAGAGGGAAGAGAAATGAAGAAATTAATTGACTCAGCCATCAGCTCACTATATCACAATATCGTTGGGGAAGCTATGCCCAAGACATTGTAATTTTGTTTTTTTTATTTTCCTTGTACTTTATCAGCTTCATATCAATAGAAAATCAAAATTTTTGTAATATACTTGTAAAAATTGTAAAAAGATAAACAAATACAAAAGAACCCAAAGGGTCAAAGCACATAAACATTCAGCTGATCCAAACAGCTGAATCATTACAGGTTCATACTTATACAGCTATTCGATTGCATCAAATAGGGGGAGATTGTTAGTCCCTAGACTAAGTAAATAAGATTTGATGATCAATAGCTAAGAAGAATAATACCAGCTGAAGTATGTATCTCAGCTGAAGCAAGTATATGCAATAAACCTTCAGCTGAGTGCGTACTTAGCTCTAGGAATCAAGCCATATCAGCAGCTATACAAGAGAGTTCATTCGAAGTCTATGGCCAAAGGACAGAGACAAGAAGAAGACCATCCAGCTGATTGTGGAATCAGCTGATGGTACCTGCTGCAGATAAAGACTTAGTGGAAATGTTCTTGACACTTTGAACATTTCCCTTTCCCGCTCAAAGAAGAAGATAACGATGAAGATCTTCTATTTTGGAATAGAAGATAATATGTCCGTACATCATCGTTTTTCCCTCCAAGCATATAAAGGGAAAGTCAACTACTTTTGTACTTTCATAGTACACATTTTCACTGTACGTCAGAAAATGTAGCAAAATGAGTTGACACAAAGTACACTTGGGACTATAACCTATGCAAGTGCATTAAATGTTTCCGTGGACAAGTCTACATCGACGAATGATATGTTTACACGTCGATTAACTTGTGGACAAAAGAACATGGATCTTGGGCTATATATAGAGACGCAAATGCTTGCATTTACACACACCTTTTAACATTCATAGCACAAGAACATTCTCTGAGAGTTTGTTATTATCTGGTATTAACTCTCCCATAGTTATTACTAAGGCATTTAATATCAGCTGTTTGTATCAGCTGATATAACTCTCCTTGCATTGTCTTCTAGTTTGAGCGAGCAAAAGTGTCACTTCAAGTATAGAGTTTTAGTTAGTGTGTACTACCTATTTCCGCAAACTTTGTATTGTATTAAGTTGTTTTAATAAACTCTTAATCATTGAAAACTTGTGTGTTCTTTATCTTATCGTCTTTAGTTGTCATAACACAACGTAACACATTTGTGTTGTTGGGATCCAACGGTATCACAGCGCAATCGCACAAAAAATTGTGATATCTGAAAATGAAGCAATATTTGCATCTACTTCTTCGGATTTTGTGGTTGTAAGATCGTTTTACCTGCTTTTGGCGGTTAGTAAATAATTTTTTAAAATAATTATTTTTACTAGGTGACTGTACAGTTACGTGTTTGGATTCCTTATCCACGGGGTTTAAAACCAATCGTTACACTTTCACTAGCAGAATGATCAGGAACTACAAATGATATTATCATATTATCATGGCAATCGGAGGACTTGACAACAGGATTCATTTGTATTCTGGTGAAAAAACAAGACAAGTATGAAATTTCATATGTACACGTTTTTCTTGTATTTATGTTACACGTGGCAAAACGGGCACGTCGAAAAATTTTGATTGACCCGAAACACTTTTTTGTCCAAAAGTTACAAGCTTATTACATATTCATGTATCAAATATTAAAAAAAAAAAATTATAGTGACATCATTATCTTTTTTGCTTACTTTGATCAAAGTTGATTAATGTATATTGTCTGTTTATTACGAGTATTATTTTTAAATTTAAATGTAAAATTACGTGTTATACTAAGGCGAAAATGAATTAGTCTCTGGTTATTATTAAACTCATGCTACTAATTAAGATAATATTAACTTTCATGATTAATTAAAGTCAATTGATAACATATTATAAGTCAATAAGATGAGGAAACGAAATTACAAGGACCCAATGTGACTAGTTGAGTAATGAAAAATATTTTACTCAGTCTACATAAACGAGCAAGGTATGAGTGTATGACCGTGCTATGCAGCGACTCTTGAAGCTCGTATTATTTATTTATCTAGATTTAAAATTAAATAAAAATTAGAAATCATCTTTAACTAGCGAAATTTAATAAAACAAAATCATTGATCTCCCTACCTATAATTATTCATTTTATATGCTTACTTATTACGAAAATAAAGCTGTAAATTTTCAATACTTATGCAAGAATTTACTAAAGGGTCTTTAGTCTAGCTAGTATGTGTTTGCGCTATCTTTGTGTGATTAGATGTTCAAGTCTTATTATAAATATAAATGATTTTTTATTAGTAGATTAAAATTTGTCCTTAAAAGAAAAAAACTTATGCAAGTATTTGAGAGGGCAAAATGACATAGTTTGGGTTGTGGAATTCAAGGGAGAAAAGTCAGAAAAGCGTGTACGACTAGGGTGATGGCCGGCCATGTTGTTTACATATGTTTAAAAAAAGACAATCTCTAAAACTTCCCTTAAAGTACATGATAGATTCATATCTACTCCCTAAGCTATCAATTGCTTCAAAGACATGCTATTTTAACTATTTGTGACATTTGTTCATTACTCAAAAATTTTCAAAATGATGAAACGTTGTATCGTATCTCACATTAATCGTCGTGTTTAAAAGAATGTATAGTTGTAACGTGGTTATCTTGCAACCTATAAACACACACGCATTCGTGGTATTGTATGAGTCTAGTCCATTTTATGTCATGTGGGTCCAATATCGATCTCTAAATTATTAGTCAAACATATAGATTACCACCTATTGGAGTAGTGTGAGCATTTGGGCTGAAAAAACGAACCGAAAACTGACCGAAACCAAACCGAAACCGATAGCATGTTATCAGTTCGATTACGGTTCTGAAAATTCATCGTTTTTTGTTTCGGTTCTATCGGTTTCGTTATTCGTATAACGACGAACATTTGGCCTAAAAAACGGAACCGAACCGAACAAAAACTGTAAACATTTTATCAGTTCGGTTTCGGTTTTGAAAATTCATCATTTTCAGTTTCGGTTTCATTGATTTCGGTTCGGCTCAGTTCGATTTTAGGACCGCGGAATGTCATTCAACGGAGAAAACAACAAATTATAGAACTTCGTCTACTAAAGTTGGAAAAGATATATAGTTTAGGGTCTATTGTGTAATTTAAGAAAATTGAAAATTGTACGCGTTATAGAAATGAAGAGTAGTTCGAAATACAAATACCCAGTTGTTGTTGTTGACCGGCTCCACCCGGCGATCTAGCCACCCCCCTTAACCGCCTTCCGACGAACTACTCACTTCATTTATCTATCTTCAATCCTACATTTTCAATCGTAAATCAAACATTCAATTTTCGGTTGAAATTTTGGTTGACATTGAGCCAGATTTCATCGCTTTATTTCTCGATTGATTTTGACTGGAAAATATCGTTGCAGGTACCACTACCATTACATAAACCACTAGTTTTTTTGTCGTAGAATTCACGTAATTTGCTTCGTTATTTCTCCGATCGTTAGTCTCTAAGCGAGTAATCTTAGTGTCGTTAGCAAGTTTGCGTAATTTTTTTGCGTTTTTTTCTTTTCATCAGAAATTGACGAATAGCGATGCCTTGGAATCTCAGCTTTTTGAGGAATATGTTTCAGGTCAGTAAAGTCTCACCTTTTCCTCCTCTTTTCTCCTTTTCCCCTTTCATTATGCCTTTATCAATAATTATTAATCGTTACTCATTATTTTGTACAGTAATATTTTGCGAAATTATACTTTTTAGTGTATCTGGTTTAAATGCCAATTAAATTAACACCAAAATCCATTTTAGTACACTGATTTTACACTCAAATTTGAAAAAAATGTCGATTTAAAACTTGGTTCACTAATTCGGTCTTCTTTTTTTCTTTTCTCTCTCATGTTATTTGTTTCCAATATGTATTGAGATGAACCGGTTTTAGTCAACAAAATGCCTTCAAATTAATGAGTCAAGTTCAGGGTAGCAGCCATGTTTAGGATGCTAAAATGCATTTTGGCCTTAATTTGATAACTGGTTTGGGTTAGACTCTTTAAAATTCGATTTACTCGTAAGAAAGCTGAACAATGTTCCTGATTTGTGCTTCAAATACAACAAATATTGATTTCAGAATGGGCAAGAAAGCAGAGTTAGGGAAGTTGATCTTGGAGCCTTTTACATAAAATCTCATGGAAGTAAATTAGCAAAAAGTCACAAGCACGATTGGCTTATTCTCGTGTTGCTTGTAATTATAGAAATTGTTTTAAATATCATTCATCCGTTTTACCGCTTTGTGGGTAAAGATATGATGACAGATCTCAGATACCCAATGAAAGATAACACCGTTCCAGTATGGTCCGTTCCCGTAAGTTTTCCCAATATTATAAATAATTTTATTTTAATCGTAATGTTGTAATCAATATATATTGTTTTGGATTTAACAGATTTATGCTGTTTTGTTACCTATTCTTGTATTTACCTTCTTTTATTTTAGAAGGAGAGATGTGCATGATCTGCACCATGCGATTTTAGGTACAATTATTTATTTATTTTTTTAATCATAATTTTTATTTTTTATATAAATTCGATAATTTAGATTTATGTTTTTGTAGGTCTTTTATTTGCTGTGCTTATAACTGGGGTTTTGACGGATGCTATAAAAGATGGAGTTGGAAGACCACGACCTAATTTCTTCTGGCGTTGCTTTCCAGACGGAAAAGAAGTACATATTATATTTTTTTATTATATTTTTTATAAAAGTAAGAAACTTTATAAAAAATTTGTTAAAATTGCAGAATTATGACCAATGGGGTGATGTCATATGTCATGGTAAAGACAAGGAAATAAAAGAAGGCCACAAAAGCTTCCCTAGTGGCCATACTTCATGTAAGATACATCAATATTATTTACTAATGGTAAAAATACATTTTAGTAAACTTGACTGATTAGGTCTTCTACTACCTTTAACTATTAAATGTGCAACATGATACCCTGAACTTGACAAAATGGTCGATTTAGTGATTTAGTACCCTGACTCATTAATTTTGAGTGCGTTTTCTTGCTGGACTTACTTTCGTTGAAGCTTTTGACGGACTAAAAAAATACATTTATCTCAATATATTGATAATATAAGCAAATCACATGACAAAACAAGACCAAATTAGTGAGTTAGGGTACTATGTCAACCATTTTTTAAATTCAGGGTACCATTTTGCACCTTTAATCGTGTAGTAGATGACCTAATCAACCAAGTTCAAGTTATTAAAAATTTAGAACGCTTTTTGACCTTTATTAATTAATGGAAATTAAATAAGTTGTATGATTTTTTGCAGGGTCGTTTGCGGGCCTAGGGTTTTTAGCATTATATTTGACGGGAAAAATAAAAGTATTTGATCGCAAGGGTCATGTATCAAAATTATGCGTTCTTTTTCTTCCTTTACTTATGGCATCTCTTGTAGCAGTTTCTCGGGTTGATGATTATTGGCACCATTGGCAAGACGTGTTTGCTGGTGGTATTTTAGGTCCGTTTATTTATTTAATAAAATTAAGATTTATAAAAGTTGAAATTAATTAATTTATTGTTTGAATTCTTTTCAGGTTTAGTTGTTGCCACAATGTGCTATCTTCAATTTTTTCCAGCTCCATATCACTCTGAAGGTAATATAATTTCTAGAGTAAATTACACAAATGGTCCTTTACGTTTGTACAATATTACATATTTGGTCTTTTAGTTTCATAAATTACACTCGTAGTGCTTATTTCTGAAATTATTGATACGTTTGGTCCTTTACCTAAACAGGCGATATCTTTTCCCGTCAGACAGAGGGGTTTTTATGGGTTTCAAATTGGTGAAGGGAAAGAGAAAATAAAATATTTACCCCCTCATCCATCATACGTGACCATACTTGACGGGAAAAATAAACGTCTGTTTAGGTAAATGACCAAACGTGTCACTAGTTTTAGAAATAAGGACTATCAGTGTAATTTGTGAAACTAAGGACCAAATATGTAATATGGTTCAAACCTAAAGGATCATTTGTGTAATTTACTCTAATTTCTATAAAAATGTTAGATTTATATATAATAACTATTGTATATAAAAATAATTGTTACAAATTTTTTTTTAGTGATCAGATTAGGATGCAAAACCATCTTTTAATGACTGAATTACTGTGAATTTATTGATTTTTTAAATTATTATTTGGTTTTTCAGGGTGGGGACCATATGCTTATTTTCGGGCTTTAGAAGATACAAATTCTGGTTCAACTGTAACTCGTCCTGTGGATGAGGTTGGAATGCAATCGATTGAAATTCCGGATTATAATCAACAACCGAGGCGAAATGGCAGCCATGTTTTTAGACAGGTGTCGCTTTCTGATTCGGTACAAGATGTTGAGTCTGGAAAAATGTGATTTTGGTCATTTTGTTTAAGTATTTTGGTTGCATTTTCTTGTTCATAAAGTTGCCAGTTCCTGTGTGTAGATTATATTGAATCTTTGTAGTTGTGGGAAGAAAACTCAAGGCCTAAAATTAGTTATCATATTATTTTATCAGGTAAATTAGTTCGGCCATTAGTTTAGCCGAACTAATTAATCTTAACAGAAAGTACATTAAATCTGGCTGAACTAATTAATCAATTTAAATGTCGAAGCAGTGGGAAAATACATGCTGAAAGAGAAATGATATTTAATCCTACCATTTAGACCTACTCATAGGTCTACCCACTTGAATGTATGACATGTGTATTCTACTAATTATCTCTCCTAATATTATCCTTTGATTTTGACACGTGTTTTCATCTAATGAGTAGGCCTATTAGTAGGTCTAAATGGTAGGTCTAAATACTATTACTTATGCTGAAATCTTCTTCAAGCTACATAAGTGTTATGAAAAAGAAAAATCAAAAAGTTGTAGAAAAGAAATAAAAATGATAAAAAAAATTCAAATCTATTAGGATTAAGGTATTTTGGTCATTGTGTGCCGTAAGGATGTAATTTCACATGAATAGCAAAAACAATTCTTTCAGTTACAGTTCATTCAATAAAGACCCGATTTTTCAGGGTGATTTTGAAATCAAATATATATTATGTGAATTGAGAGATAAAATGAATCTTAAAAAAACAAACAAGCCGAAAGTTGTCTTACAAACAAAGTCTCACAGACAAAGTCGAAGTCTCATAAAATAAAAAATAAAGGGTCTTTGTTTTCTCATAAACAAAATGGTTTATTCCTCCATGCTTGAACATGCTTCCATGGACATTTATTTCATCTTCTTACTCATAAATGATTGACATGTGAAATCCACCGATTATATTTCCAACTATCATTTGATGTGGACATCTATCGATTAAATGAATATGAAGATAAATAGAAAGATTTATTATTATTATTAAATTTGCTTAATTAAAATCTTCAAACCCATCATTTGATGAATCCGAAGAGTTAGGACCACCAGTTGCTATTGCAATTCCAAACTGATGGTACGGTTCCAGTTCATTCACACTGCTCCCCTCACCATTATTTCCATGACCAAAATTATTCGAAAAATTATTGCCATTTGTCCCTATAGTTGCCATTGTTTCTCCAAGACTGCCATTGTTTCCAGAGTTCTTGGAATCTATCTCTATATCCATGTATTGTGATTCCATGGTTGGCGCCATTGTAATTCCTCCAAGACCTTGATTTGGGAAATAATTCCAACTTGTTTGAGGTGGTTGCATTTGGTTTCCAAAGTTGTTGGAATTCATGATGCTCATGTTGTATTGTGATTCCATAGTTGCAGGAGCAATCAGAGGCGCCATTGATGCTTTTCCCAAACCCTGATGCGAAATTTTTTTCACTTGTTAGAACTTTTTAAAAATTAATATACATTTCTAGCAAATTATCAGTTTTAATGTGAATTTAGAAAGGTTTTCAAAAGTATTGTATCTGGAATTTGAAAAACGAGGATATATATACACCCTCACAATGCGACACGTGTCAATCGTTTGTCCTTCCCGTGTCCAATCAACCACTTTCTGGGATTTGGAATCCCGGATTCTGCTTTCACAGGTGGGGCTACAGATTATTGATACGTGGCGATAGGGATGAGCGCTGTGTAGGAACCGAACCGAACTGAACCGTTAGAACCTAAACAAAAACTGAGGAATTTTTAAAATCAAAACTGAACTGATTACATGTTTTCGATTTTCGTTTTGGTTTGGTTTCGGTTCGATTCGGTTTCGTTTCAGTTATTTAGCCCAAATGCTCATCCCTATCCGAGGACCAAAGGGAACTTAACCGAAACGGAAAATGATGAATTTTCAAACCCAAAATGAACCGATTACATGTTTTCAGTTTCAGTTCGATTTTTTCAGCTCAAATGCTCACCCCTACGTGGCGCATTGTCGGGAGCATCGGGGTTCTTTTGAAAAAAAATTAAAACCATATTAGAATTGATAATTTGTTTGAAATGCAATATTAGTTTTGAAGTTATTACCAGTCGTTGCATTTCATTTCCAGAATCATAGATTGTCTCATTTCTTGGACGCAGAACTTGATCTCTAAGTCTGAAGTTATTAAGTGCGGTGGTTCTTTGGTGTTCTAATTGTGCATATTCCTGCAATCTGAGTTTAACGTTGTTTATTTCCATAAAAGCTATGCCACGGGAATTCGTTGCTTTTGGGAGACTATTTGGGTGAATAACTGATGCATCATTATGACCAGATTTGGTTAATAGCCCAAAACTTTTGCTAGCTGAATAGCTTTGTACTGATTGCAAATAATTATGGCCCTCTTGCATTGGTGTTGCTACACTGGATTTCTTCCTATTGTTTAGGTTTTCTTGGTAAATCTGAAAACATACAAGATGGAACACTAAAACCAGATTACCTTTTTCTTAATAGCAGAACACATAACTAGAAAGTTCCACCAGCCGTGCAGGAATTAAAAAAGGCAGTGGTCAAGGGGATTGCGCCCCCTTAACGGGCAGCGCCCCGAAACAAATTCTTTTTTAACATAAGTGACTCCTTGTTTAATTTTTACAAAAAAACAAGTTTTTAGGAACATACACCTCCAAACTACTCCTAAATTTACACAATTTTGTTCAGACTCGAACCCATTCAAGGTATAACTTAGGGCATGTTTGGGAAAGCTTATTAAAGAGACTTATGAGCTTATTAAGCTTCAAATTCAAGCTTATTTGGAGCTTAATAAGCTCATAAGCCTCGTTAATAAGCTTTCCCAAACATGCCCTTAGAATTAGAAATAGTGTATCTAGGGCAACAACGTCAATCATCCACTTAATATCAAGATTTGTGTTCTATCTAGGAAAACACCAAACATAATTCAAAAAAGAAAAAAAACCTGAAGACGTCTGGCAACACGATAATGTGAGAGGCCTGGCACATTCATGTGCTTTAGAATTGCATTTGGACAAGCTTCTGTCACCAAAAAAAAAAAAAAGAAAAAAAAAGTTACCATCGCCTTCTTAATTAGTTTGAATATATTCAAGAGCAGACGTACTTTCTAAACCGAGTAGAATTAAAGCTTCCAAAAACTTGGCATCAAGATCAGGTGTCCATTTAAAGCGTCTCTTGATCTCTTTTCTCTTTTCATGATCATAACCGTCATCTTCAAACAGAAGGTGGTTTTCTCTATCTAGATCCATTTTTTGCTTTCCATTATCTGTATTATTTGCAATATTAGTGTACGTATATTGCGTTACTGCGTTAGAAGGCTCATCGTTGCTCAGGGATGTAATCGAGCCGAGTCAAGATGATACCAGTGCCAAGCTCGAGCTCGAGCTCAACACTCGACTCGAGCTCGATTGAGCCTTTATTTTCAAACTCCAGATCGACTCAATTAGATAAGAGACACTTTTGAGCTCGACTCAACTCGGTTATCAGTATGATTTATTGATTAACTTGATTTTTTAAGCTTGACTTGTACTTTGGAGCTCGGCTCGATTAAAAATATATAGTAATTATGATAATATGCACATACTTAAAGGGTGACATTGTAAAATAGCACAAACTTGATTTCTGTGTATATTCATACTCGAGATCGAGTCAATTTCGAGTATTTTTACAATCGATCTCGAATAGCTGACGAGTTAATTCGGCTCGTTTACACCCTATAGTGCTAGATCTGTCCATATAGATGTGTACCATTGGTTGATGATAGGCGGTTTGTGGTGTCCCTAGGGTTATCGTTTATCAACCCTTCTTTCAATTCTATCTTCTTTCTGCAAATATGTTGTAAAACATTGCATATGTTGGTAGCTCGACATGGTTTTAGGAGAAACCAAACTGCCTCACGTCCTTGAACTGCTTTAGAAAGTCGCATTTGGGTATCTATTGAAGCCATCACTGTATATACGGTCGTTAAAAAAACATTTTAGAAAAAGATTGTATCTTAATCTTATTCAAATAGATTCGGACCAATCACCAAAAATGCACTATTTTTCCTAAAGATAACTAATGTTCCCAAAATAAACCTTGCCAAATGTTTTTTGTGAGACTGTTCGACTCCATATTTTTTGTGCGACCGAATGTTTTTTTGTGCGACCGAATGTATGATCAGAATATTTTTTTTTTGCGACCAGACAATTTTTTATGTGGCCAGACTACACTTGTCAAATTTGGGTGGAGTCAAACAAGTCATACGGTCTCATGACACGCTATTTTTTGGGAATATTTGATAGTGGAGTATATTATGTTGTACATTTAAATCTTACCTATTATTGATAATTGTGGCTGATGTTTTAAAATTATATAGAAAAAATCCATCATATCCATCTCACAGTTTTCGGCATCGATAATGACACAGTCGTATCTGTCTCCGTTTAATATCATTGATACTCCTACTGATGCCATTGTTGTTGGCGTCACTGTACAAAATACACGAAAAAAGGAACAAATTAAACAGCCAAGTTAATACATTATAATCCAGTTTAACTATCATAAACCAAATATAGTCCAAATGCATTTTAATACACTAAACTTGGCTGACTAAATATTTTATTAACATGAACTAGTAAATGTGCAGTATCTACTTTGAACTTGACAAAATGATCGATTTGTTACCCTGACTTATTAATTTGGTCGCATTTTCTTATTTAAATTACTTTCGGTAGAGTTTTTGACGAACTAAAAAATATTTCATCTGTTCAAAAATTATTGTCCATGGATAAGAATCACACAATTTAAGAAAAATACATTTGTTATACTTTTTTTTTGTTGGTTGAATTTTCAAATAGACAATAAATTTGAGACATATAAAAAAGAAAATATGGACAATAAAATTAACAAATATATATTCGCACAATTAGTCTTTATTATTAATCACACAATTAGTATTAATGTCGCTAATGCAGTCTTTATTATACTTTTTCGTTGTCCATTGTGCGACCTTGCATTAGCTGGTGTACATTTATTATACTGTTAACCCAATGACGACCTTTGTGCGACGACTGTCATCCCAAAGACTACATTGGCGACAACTTCTATAAGCGTCGCTAAAGGTTAATTTCTTGTAGCTAGCCTTGGAGTTTGGATGGTAGAATCTGATAAAAATTCATTTTCAGCACCATCATCGAGTTAGGTTGTGTTTGTTTGCAGCTTAATGGAACCATTCAGCGCTGAATGCTTAATCGTTCAGCATTCAGTGCGTTTGTTTAACGCCTCTGAATGAAGTATATGTTGAATGGGACAGCAAAAAGCTGTTGAATCATTCTTCCTTAGAACATATGCTGAATCATTAAGCAGTCAGAATTCTTATAAAAAAATTTCTCACATTCAAAACAAGTTTTATACAAAACCTCTTAATCATTCAGACCGTTGAATCATTCAGTACTTAATCATTTTGTTCCTATCAAACAGCACCTTAATCTCTTTTTGACCACCTACCTCCTTTGTGTTTGTGTTTGTGTTTGTGTTTGTGCTTTCAATTTATAAGTTGATTGATTTAGTTATGGTGCTTAAAAAAATAAAAATTGATTTAGGTTTACAAACTTCAATTGAACAACTGACTCGTTAATTTGATCTTAATTTCTCAGGTGATTTGCTTAAAATATCAATATATTGAGATTAACATATACTCCCTCCTCCGTCCCAATTTTATTGTCCGCGTAAAAACGAACAAAATGTTTGCAAGGTAAAAAAAAATATTTTTGTATATATACGCAAGGTAAAAACATATTTACACCGGCTAACACATATAGTGACTTGGACCATGTGGGCTCGTTGGTCGAAGGTTAATACTAATTATAACAAAATAAATACATAAATCCCTAAGTAAAATATTAGAAGATTGTTTAAATCTAAATAAAATGCATCAGATTCATATCTAACAAGTTTCAATTTCTTACCATTTATTTGAAGTAATTATATCAAGAATGCACCTTTTTCTGATTTTTAATCTCGATCTTAATTCAGACAAAAGTGTGGATTCGACCAGACAAAAGTTTCCGCTCCTCTATATTTATGCATCTATTTTGTTCTAAATCTTTTAATTTTTCTAAACACCCTAACTAAATCGACCGACCTATCAATTGATAGCACAAATAGCTTAGAAAAAATTGATAACACAAATTACACAAAAGGAGGTAGATGGACAAAGAGAGATATATTACCTCGATGTAAGTTTTGTAAAAGCATGTATTGATGGTTTTCGAGTGAGTTTTTGTCGGAATCTACCAACAACACTCGAAGGCTACAAATTTTATCTCGGAAAACTGTGTCGGGTCGGTTTGTGAACGACATTTTGATTGGAGCTAGAGATCAACGAAGAAGTGAGCGAGGCCCACGGAAACGGGTTTAGGGATAAGTGTTGGTGAGATTAATGAAAAACTCGACATTATATATACTATATAAATGTGATGGTAATAACGTGCAACGTGAAAAATAACAAAAAATTATGCTATTTTGCGCTGATGATATGAGTATATATTTAATGTTTGCATAAATTTAATACCTACTATACTCAGTTTATAAACATTGGTGGATTAGTGAACCATTTGATAATCAGATAAGTAGAAAACTCTTGATTGACTTTCTAAAAGTGAAATGTTCGATTTCTCTCTAGTTAATTATTCACTGAATGGTCAGTGGAAGGTTTGAAAACGGACAAAATAACTGTTAGTTCCCATACATCGTGAATATAAGTTCGGCCTCCCGGGGAACCCTTATAACGAGAATGCTCTTTAAAAATAACTCATCTGGTGATAAACTAGTGTTTAGGGCTCTCAAATGACTTCATAGAGGTCATGAGTTTGATCATTCACCGTGGTAAACTTTTATCGTGTTCGAAAACGGTCACAATAACAATTAAGTCACGTACATCACAAGAAAAGTTCGACTACCGGAGGAGAACATACGTATTATAACGCAAATAGCTTTTGATAGAAAAAAAGTGGACTAATACATTGGACGCGGAACATAGGTTGTTGGGTTGCTGAAAGCATCCCCCACTGAAAGAGATTTAATGAAGACAAAAAGGAAAATAGTTAGAAGACAATCTGAAGATTAGTTCTTCAGATTGTGGGTAACTGAATCTGATCTGTTCCGATTTCAATTACCTGGCTACACTATCTGATCATCAACCGAAGCAACGATCAGTTCCCCGTGCGGAATCAGAGAGTGATCAACCGATCAGATCTTTGTAGTAGGTTCACCGTATACTTGACAATAACGCTGAGCCTTGAGGACAAATACTTCTCTAAGCAAAACTATTAGTGAAGGTCACTAAAGCTGTCTGCCATCTGAAGAAGCATGAGTATCCGAAGACTCATGGGGATCTGAAGTGTATAAAATCCTGAAGTTTCAGTGACACAGAAAGACACAAGTAAAACACAAGTTTGTATGTCGCCGACAAAGGGAATCCTATGCAAATCTTCTAAAAGATATCGGTGATCATAAAATGACAGAAAGTACTGTCAGAATTCCGTTAGTAGTGCTCTTCGCATGAAATATCCTCTACACCAACGAAATTCTTACATGTGGATTCGATCGTTCACTTCTTAGCCATCATGTTTCCCAAACACTATAAATTGAAGACTTAACGAATGAATTTCGTGTGCACCCAACAAGTTCTCACCCTGCTAAAAGCTTTCTCAGATATCATTGTTTGAGCTAGGTGTGAACAACCAGTGATACCTCTGTTACTTGATTTGAGAATTGAATCTTAGAAACAAATGTGTCTGGTCTTGTGCTTGATCATTTGTTGATCAATACTTGTCTAAATAGTATTTGTTATTGTCTACCTCTTACAAGTAGTTTAGTTAGGAACTTAGGATTCGTGTTCTTAGCTATTCCGCAACTACTTGTATCTTTGTTTATCATTATTGATTAATAAAGAAGAGTTTATAATTGTTGAGTGTTACCATAAATTTTATTTGGTCAGTATAAGCGTATAAGTGTATTTAATCACTTATCACGGGACTAACATAGGTATTGGTGTCTTTGAGGGACAATTTTTTGTTAAGGGTAATATCTACACTACAAAATTAAATTCTTATACAGTACTCTAAAAATCTTAAAACAAACTCTAATACCACAATAAAATATAAGTTGTTATTTGTAAATAAATCTTTATAGTGTAGATTTTACATCTCTTTTATAAAAAGCAGTTATTTGTGATATTCCATCTTTGTTGGTTCAAGAGGAACAAAGGGCCGAAACCCACACATGGAAGTTGGAACAATGCAATGTTGCACACGCTCTACTCATGCTTGTAACTAACCCATACTCTTAATTTAATTCATTCGTGGGATGTGAAGTATGGAGTATTTATTTGATTTCCTTTTTTAAGAGTTCTTGTTTTTGTTTTATTTCATTTCCTTGTATGAATAGTGTGAAATCATATATTTTCGTCTTTATTAAGTGTCTTTCACTTATTTAATGTTTGGTATTAAATTTCTATATACACTTTAATATGAGAATGGAAATATATTTATGGTAGGAGAGATTATTAATATTCTATGCCAATAGAAATATTGTTTTTTTCTTCTTGAATAGTCGGCGAATCAAGTTAAAATAAGAAATTTTTTTAAAATTTTTGTTATATAATTGCAGAATTATGACAATTGGGGTGATGTCATATGCCACGGTAAAGACAAGGAAATAAAAGAAGGCCCCAAAAGTTTCCGCCATACTTCATGTAAGAGGATCTCCGATGGAAGTTTTTTGTAAAGTTTATTACTATTTAAATAAGCTTTTATATGACTTTTTATTATTGGAGTGAAGAGCTTTTTTAAAAGCTTATTCAAACGACTTATTCTTTCATAACCTCTTAACTTACTTTCAATGTTTGATTTATTTAGTCCATGTATCTACTAATTTTACATTTCAACCCCTATATAAATTTATATGTGAATCCTTTACTATATTTATAACTATAAATGATAACTTTGTCCTATTTCAATATTTTTAATAAAAAAACAAGCATGATCATTAGTTTTGTTTTTTTTGTGATATGTTAAATTTTATAAAATGCTATAAAAATTGTCAAATTATATTTTAGGGGTATTTATAAAACATTTAAGATATATAAAGGTAAACTCGTAAATTTCATAAGAAAAGGCTTTTTGAAAGGTTAACCATTGGAGATACTTTGTATAAATAGGTTTTTGGTTGATGTGACAAAAATAGTAAGTCGTTGTGAGGTTAACCATTGGGGATGCTCTAAGCATCCACAATAATTAACATCTCCAATGACTTATTACTTTTGTCACATCATCTAATAACCTATTAGTTAAAACCTCTCCAATGGTTAACCTTTCCAAAGACTTTTTCTTATAAATTACTAATTTCCTTTAACTATATCAAATGATTTATAAATACCCCTCACTTATTTAATTTAACAATTCTTATAGCATTACAAAACTTAACATGTTTTTAAAATGTCTTTTACAAAACTATTATAATGCTAGACCTTAAAAATTATTGAAATATGATAAAGTTATAATTTATAATTATACTAATAATAAATGATTCACATATAAATATATACATGGGTTTAAAATGTAAATTTTTTTAATATAGGGACTAAAAGAATCAAACATTGAAAGATGTTCAAGTGGTTGGGGAAGATCAAGTGGTTGGAGTGACCTCTTAAAAAAATCATTCATTCCAATGATAAAAAAGTCATTTTAAAGGTTATTCAAATAGTATCAACCTCTTCTTCAACCTACCATTGGAGATGCTCTAAGATACATCAATATGATTTTATTAATTTAATGAAAATTAAATAGACCTGTGAATTAGTACTCCGTATCAATTAATTTTATGTTATTTTGCAGGGTCGTTTGGGGGCCTAGGGTTTTTAGCATTATATTTGGCGGGAAAATCAAAGTATTTTATCGCAGAGGACATGTATCAAAACTATGCATTCTTTTTCTTCCTTTACTGATGGTACGCATCTCTTGTAGCAGTTTCTCGGGTCGACGATTATTGGCACCATTGGCAAGATGTGTTTGCTGGTAGTATTTTAGGTTCGTTTATTTAATAAAAATAAATCTTTATAAAAAATTAAAACAATTAATTTATCGTTTGAATTCTTTTCAGGTTTAGTTGTTGCCACTATGTGCTATCTTCAATTTTTTCCAGCTCCATATCACTCTGAAGGTAATATAATTTCTAGAGTAAATTACACAAATGGTCCTTTACGTTTGTACAATATTACATATTTCGTCTTTTAGTTTCATAAATTACACTCGTAGTCCATATTTGGTCCTTTACCTAAACAACAGATGTTATGGGTTTCAAATTGGTGAAGGGAAAGGGAAAATGACATATCCATCCCCCCCCCCCCCCCCCCCCCCCCCGCGTGCATCATACGTGACCATACTTGACGGGAAAAATAAACGTCTGTTTAGGTAAATGACCAAACGTGTTAATAGTTTTAGAAATAAGTACTATCAGTGTAATTTATGTAACTAAAAGACCAAATATGTAATGTGGTACAAACCTAAAGAACTATTTATGAAATTTACTCTAAATTCTAAAAATGTTAAATATGTATATTAAAATGTTATACAATGATAACTATTATATAAAAATAATTGTTATAGAAAACTATTAGTGATCAGATTAGGATGAAAACCATCTTTTAATGACTTAATTACTTTAAATTTAATGATTTTAAATATTATTTTGTTTCAGGGTGGGGCCCGTATGATTATTTTCGGGCTTTAGAAGAGACAAATTCTGGTTCAACTGTAAATCTGTAACGCGCCATGTGGATGAGGTTGGAATGCAATTGATTGAAAGTCCGGATTATAATCAACAACCGAGCGAAATGGCAGCCATGTTTTCAGACAGGTCACAGGTGTCGCTTTCTGATTCGTTACAAGATGTAGAATATGGAAAAATGTGATCTTTGTTCTTGTTCTTGTTTATAAAGTTTCCGGTTTCTGTATAGATTTTATTGAATCTTTGTAGTTGTGGGAAAACTCTAAGGCATTACATTAATTATCATGTTATTATTTATTAGGTACTAAAATCTGGCTGAACTAATTAATCAACTTAAATTTAGATGTGACATCTATGTAGATTACAAACTAGATAATCATTCTTTTGGATAAAAAACCGAACAAAGGTGAAATGGAGCTCCATAGACTGGGGAGTATGGTGCTCGGATCCAGTGGCAATTTAACAAGAAGATCTCGGATCTAAAGGAGTTTCAAAAGTGTGGCGGAATTCATATATATTGTTTTTAGGTGTTGGGAACGTTTGGGAGTATTCTGTTGTGTTCTTAATTTCTAGTTAATATATAGCATAAATGTAATAGGTGGTAGGAGGTATTTTCAGTTTTGTGTATAATTAAAAAAGTATAAATGAAATATAAGGTTGATCGGGATGGGTGATGGCAATGCCGAAGCTCATTTTCGATTAATCTTTTTTGCTGCTAAAAAAAAACAAACTAGATAATCACCACAAACTGAACATATTATAAATTCACATGAATAGCAAAAATAATTCTTTAAACATTCAACAAATACTGATTTTCAGGGTAATTTTCAAATCAAACATATAATTTGTGAATTGAGAGAAAAAATAAATCTTAAAAAAACAAACGAGACGAAAGCTTGCTCACAAACAAAGTCTAAAAATTGAAGAAAAGAAAATATTAAAATGCAAATAACTCATAAAATAAAACATCATTGTTTTTTCAGAAACAAAATGGTTTATTCCTCCACTCTTGGACATGCTTCCATGGACATTTACTTCATCTTCCCACTTTTTCTTCCTACTCATAAAATAATTAACATGTGAAATACACTGATTTTATTTCCTGCTACATCAATTATATTGATTAAAAATGAAGATAAATAGAAAATTTTAATTTTATTATTAAATTTGCTTACTTAAAATCTTCAAAACTATCATTTGATGAATCTGAAGAATTAGGACCACCGATTTCCCACTGCTCTATTGCAATTCCAAACCGATCGTACGGTTCAAAACCATCATTTGATGAATCTGAAGAATTAGGACCACCTCGCCACTATCCATAATCTTGCTCAGGTTTGTCTAGAGGCTCTCTGTTTGTGTCCCGATTTACGATTAGGGTTTTTTTGTTCTTGAAGATTACACGGATTTTAAGCTTTTTTGTTCGATCGTTTTGTAGATTGGGAACAAAACCCATATCATAAACTGCTGAAAACCACTATCACCTGCTGAACTCACCATTGATTTTGGAAACTCCTGTAAACTGTTCGATGGTTTTACTTGTCGATTTGGTTTATAGAATGTGATGAAATTAGGGTTGTTAATTTTATGGATACTGCTTCATTGTTTAAAAATTTAACATTTTAATATTATTTTAACATGCTATTTTGAAATTGAGTGTAATTTTATTAAATTTTGTTTAAGTTTTTCATCTGTGGTATTTTAGTGTGATGAAAATTGCTGACATTTAAATCAGTTTATGAAATTAAGGTTGTTAATGCCAAAACTTAATTTTTTCGTCATTGAAGTTCTGACTCAATTATTTATATAATCAAACACATAGATTCAGTCAGAAGTTCTGACTCAATTAGCTTCTGACACATAACAACTAACTCACTCAGAACTAACGTAATTAGCAACTATCAAACAACTCCTAAACTTTGCTGACTAGGTCTTTTAATACCCTGAAGTAATAAATGTGCAGTATGGTACCCTGAACTAATAAATGTGCAGTATGGTACCCTGAACTTGACAAAATAGTCGATTTGGTACCCTAACTTATTAATTTGGTCGCGTTTTCTTATTTAAATTACTTTTGGTAGAGTTTATGACGAACTAAAAAATATTCCATCCGTTCAAAAATTATTGTCCATAGACAAAAACCATACAATTTAAGAAAAAATACATTTATTATACAGTTTTTTGATTGGTTGAATTTTCAAATAGACAATAATTTTGGGACATATAAAAAATGAAATGTGGACAATAAAATTTGCAAATATATATTCGCACAATTAGTCTTTATTATTAATCACACCATTAGTATTAATGTCGCTAATGCGGTCTTTATTATACTTTTTCGTTGTCCATTGTGCGACCTTGCATTAGCTGGTGTACATTTATTATACTGTTAACCCAGTGACGAAATTTTTACGACGCCCTTTGTGCGCCGACTGTCATTCCAAAGACTGCATTAGTGACGACTTCTATAGTCGTCGCTAAAGGGTTAATTTCTTGTAGCTAGCCTTCGACTTTGATTGGTTGAGTGTGACAAAAAATCATTTTCAGCACCATCTATACATGCTTCTACAGAACTTAAATCGAGTTAATCTCTCTTTGTCCATCTACCTCCTTAATTTGTGTTTATGTTTGTGCTTTCAATTTATAAGTTGATTGATTTACTTATGGTGCTTAAAAAATTAAAAATTGATTAGGTTTACAAGCTTCAATTGAACAACTGACTCGTTAATTTAATGTTATTTTCTCAGGTGATTTGCTTAAAATATCAATATATTGAGATAAACATATACTCCCTCTGTCCCAGTTTTATTATCCACATAAAAACGAAAAAATGTTCGCAAGGTAAAAAAAAATGCAGTCTTTATTTTTGTATATATTCGCAACGTAAAAATATTTTTACACCGGCTAACACATATAGTGCTTTACTTGGACCATGTGGGCTCGTTGGTCGAAGCTGGTTAATACTAATTATAACAAGATAAATACATATATCCCCAAGTAAATACAAGAAGATTGTTTAAATCTAAATAGAAATGCATCAGATTCATATATAACAAGTTTCAATTTCTTTCCATTTATTTGAACTAATTATATCAAGAATGCACCTTTTTCTGATTTTTAATCTTGATCTTAATTCAGACAAAAGTGTGGATTCGACCAGACAAAAGTTTCCGATCCTCTATAATTATTGCATCTAAGTTGTTCTAAATCGTTTAATTTTATAAACGCCCTAACTAAATCTATCAACCTATAATTGATAGCACAAATGCCGTTAAAAAAATTGATAGCACAAACACGAAGGAGGTACATGGAGAAAGAGAGATGTATTACCTCGATGTAAGTTTTGTAAAAGCATGTATTGATGGTTTTAGAGTGATTTTTTGTCCACTCCACCAACAAAACTCGAAGGCTACAAATTTTATCTTGGAAAACTGTCGGGTTGGTTTGTGAACGACATTTCGATTGGAGCTAGAGATCGACGAAGAAGTGAGCGAGGCCCACGGAAACGGGTTTAGGGATAAGTGTTGGTGAGATTAATGAAAAACTCGACATTATATATACTATAAAAATGTGATGGTATTAACGTGCGCCGTGAACAATAACAAAAAATATATGCTATTTTGCGCCGATGATATGCGTATATATTTAATGTTTGCATAAATTTAATACCTACTATACTCGTTTATAAACATTTGTGGATTAGTGAACCATTTGATAATCAAAACAATGGTAAAAACTCTTGAATGACTTTTTAAAAGTAAAATTTTCGATTTCTCCCTAGTAAGTATTTTACTGAATGGTCAGTGGAAGGTCTGAAAATGGACAAAATAATAGTTAGTTCGCATACGTCACGAATATATGCTCGGCCACCCGGGAAACCCTTATAACGAGAATACCCTTTTAAAAAAAACTCATCTGGTGATAACCTAGTGTTTAGGGCTCTCAAATGACTTCATAGAGGTCACGAGTTTGATCATTCACCGGGTAAACGTTTATCGTGTTACAAAATGGTCACAATAACAATTAAGTCACATACATCACAAGCAAATGTCGACTACAGCAGGAGAGCATACATATTATAATGAAAATACCTTTTAATAGAAAAAAGTGGACTAATACAGTGGGCGCGGAACATAGGAATTGGGGTCTTTGAGGGACAGTTTTTTTTTATTAAGGGTGATATCTACACTGCAAAAATAAATTCTTATACAATACTCTACAAATTTCAAAACAAACTCTACAAGCATAATAAAAATATAATTTGTTATATGTAAATAAATCTTTATAATGTAGATTGCGTTAGGATCCGGTAAGGACTCAAAAATCGTAAGGACTGCGAGTACAATTTTTGTCCACTCGTTTTGTGAAGGGCATAAAAGTCGTTTTGGAAAACCCTTTATCTTCATTTTCCATTTGTCACCCTTTGGTTGGATGATGGGTTTTTTCCCCACTTTGTTTTAAGTCATAACCTTTTTTTTCTTTGTAAAAACTTTTTTTTCTAAAAAGTCAAAGTTTTGAAAATTGAATTATGAACAAAATGAACACAGACATGAAAATCTGAAATAAAATAATTTAACAATGATCCAAAAACAACAAAATGATCCATAAATTAACAATGATTCAAAAATAACAAAATGATCCAAAATTAACAATCATCCAAATATAACAAAATGATCCAAATATTAATAATGATCCAAAATTAACAAACTATCCAAAAATTAACAATGATCCAAAATTAACAAAATGATCCAAAATTTAGAAAATTGTCCAAAATAAATGATTCAAAATTAAGATAATGATCCAAAATTAACAAACTGATTCAATTTCTTTTCAATTTTTTTTTAAATTTTCATGACTATATTCATTTTAAAGAAAATTTAATGTTAAGAACTTTGGTTTTTTAGAATTTTTTTTATTTTTTACAAATAAAAAAAATTATGGGCGAAAAACGAGGTTTATGGGAAAAAAAAACCCCACCAAATCTCAAGATGACAAATGACACAAAGAAAGAGAAAATGTTTGCAAATGACCATTTTAACCCTCTTAATTTTCTGTTCTCTCATTTTTTTTCTAAACTTTACACAAACCCCACTGAACTTCAACGGTTCAACCATTATTTATTTTTCATCACATTGAATTCTAGCCATTTATTTTGTTCGATTAAAAGCTCAGATTTTTCCTCGCAATCCTCACCTAAAAAAGAATCCTCACTCAATCTAACTTCAGTGTAGATTTTAAATCTCTTTTATTAAAAGTAGTTAATTGTGATATTCCATCTTTGTTGGTTCAAGAGGAACAAAGGACCGAAATCCACACATGGAACAACGCAAAGTTGCAGCCGCTCTACTCATGCTTAGGGGTGTTCAAAACCGGGTACCCGGATTTTCGGATACCCGAAATTCGGGTACCCGGATTTTTTCGGATAGTGATTTTTACTACCCGCATTTGGTACCCGGATTTCGGATACCCAGATTTCGGGTACCCGGAATTTCAGGTATCCGAAATCCGGGTATCCGGTATCCGGAAAAAAACATAATATTCAAATTTTTTTCGAGTATTTTTCGTATATTTCGGATATTTTTCGAATATTTCGGGTACTTTTCAACTTTTTTGAGTATTTTTGGATATTTTGGGTATTTTCTCAAATATTTTGGGTATTTTTTGTATATTTTTTGTATATTTTTCGTATATCTTTTATTTTCGGGTATTTTTTCGGGTATCGGGTATCCGGAAATCTTGAAAAACATTACCCGTATTTGGTACCCGGAATTCGGATACCCGAATTTTCAGATATCCGGATTTTCGGATACCCGGATTTTCGGATACCCGGATCTCGGATATCGGGTAATTTTTCGGATACCCAGTTTTTCGGATATTTTTGAACACCCCTACTCATGCTTGTAACCAACCCAAACTCTTAATTTAATTCATTCGTGGGATGTGAAGTATTGAGTATTTAATTTTTTTCCTTTTTAAAGAGTTCTTGTTTTTGATTTATTTCATTTCCTTGTATGAATTGTGTGAAATCATATATTTTCGTCTTTATGAAGTGTCTTCCACTTATTTAATGTTTGGTATTAAATTTCTATTTACACTTTAATATGAGAATGGAAATATATTTATGGTAGGAGAGATTATAATATTCTATGCCAATAGAAATATTGTTTTTTTCTTCTTAACTAGTCGGCGAATCAAGGTAAATTAAGGTCTTCAGATTTAAAAATGAGAAATGATATTTAGAGGATGTTTGGGATTGCGATTTGAAATAGATTATTTGCTTATTGCGTTTTAAAAACGCAAATAATTTAAAACTAGTGTTTGGTAAAAGGTATGAAATAATCACTTATTTGCGTTTTGGAGCTTTTAAAATGGAGTTTTGAAAAAGTAGGTTGGTAGCTACTTATTTGCGTTTTGAAAATGGAGTTTTGAATATTACCTATTAACTAAACAAATAATCAGGTTTGCCAAACACTAAAAAACAGATTATCTGATTATTGCGATTTAAACAGCATAATCAAATCCAAACACTAGTTTTTAGAATCACGTTTTGTAACCGCTAATTATCTGATTATTCATTTTCAAAACACAGAATTTATTTTCAATAAGCAATCCCAAACACTCCTTTAGTCCTACCATTTATACCTACTCATATTCCTACCCACTTGATAGGTTGATATGTGTATACCACTAATTCTCTCTCTTAATATTATCCCTTGATTTTGACACGTGTCTTCATCTAATGAGTATGCCTATGAGTAGGTCTAAATGATAGGCCTAAATACCGGCTAACATTTATATAGTGCCTCACATGAACCATGTGCACTCGTCGGTCTTAAAGTAGGGGCGCGTCCACCGGGTTGCTTTCCAGACGGAATAGAAGTACATATCTTTCTTTTTTTAATTTTTTTTTAAAGTTTAGGGCTAATTTCATAAATAAGTAAGAAACTTTATAAAAAAATTTGTTATAAAATTGCAGAATTATGACAATTGGGGTGATGTCATATGTCACCATAAAAGTTTCCCTAGACGCCATACTTCATGTAAGATACATAATATGATTTTTAATTTAATGGAAATCAAATAAACCTGTTAATTAATATTATTAATTAATTAGAGTTGCGTTCAAGGGGGTCCATTATTTTTACGAAGTCCTGAGAAACAAATCTCAACCATTGATCAATAAGATTTAATGGTCAAAATTAATTATATATTTTATATATTGAGAGGTATTTTGGTCATTTTTTAAAAAATAAAAATAAAAATACCTTTTTATTTATTATTTTTTATCTTAGAATTTTTTTATTTTTATTATGAAGGGATATTTTTGTCATATGACACTTTTTTTTATTTTTTTATTATTTATTATTTATTTATTATTTTTTCATTAAAAATTAATATTTATTTCATAATTACGTGTATGACATAATACATGTGATTTTAGTGTAAAATCACATGTGATTGTATATTTAGTCTCATTTGATGTTTTATTTCAATCACATGTGATTCAGTATGCAATCACATGTAATTCACTATACAATAACATTATGTGTTATTAATGAAAAAATAACAATTTTTTTAAAAATTCTAATTTTTAAAAAATAACACTAAAAAAATATAAAAAATATAAATTTTTAAAATAAATAAAATTTTAAAATAAAAAATACATTATAAAAAATAAATTTTTTAAAATGACCAAAATACCCCTCAATTAAAAATAAAAAAAATCAAATTTTTTTTAAGTGCCAAATGACCAAAATACCCCTTTATGTATAAAATATGTGATTAATCCTGACCATTAGATCTTATTGATCAATGGTTGAGATTTGTTCCTTGGGAAACGTTTAAGGAGGTCCATTATTTTTGTTAAGTCCCGAGTAACAAATCTCAACCATTATTTCGGGTACTTTTCAACTTTTTTGAGTATTTTTGGATATTTTGGGTATTTTCTCAAATATTTTGGGTATTTTTTGTATATTTTTCGTATATCTTTTATTTTCGGGTATTTTTTCGGGTATCGGGTATCCGGAAATCTTGAAAAACATTACCCGTATTTGGTACCCGGAATTCGGATACCCGAATTTTCAGATATCCGGATTTTCGGATACCCGGATTTTCGGATACCCGGATCTCGGATATCGGGTAATTTTTCGGATACCCAGTTTTTCGGATATTTTTGAACACCCCTACTCATGCTTGTAACCAACCCAAACTCTTAATTTAATTCATTCGTGGGATGTGAAGTATTGAGTATTTAATTTTTTTTCCTTTTTAAAGAGTTCTTGTTTTTGATTTATTTCATTTCCTTGTATGAATTGTGTGAAATCATATATTTTCGTCTTTATGAAGTGTCTTCCACTTATTTAATGTTTGGTATTAAATTTCTATTTACACTTTAATATGAGAATGGAAATATATTTATGGTAGGAGAGATTATAATATTCTATGCCAATAGAAATATTGTTTTTTTCTTCTTAACTAGTCGGCGAATCAAGGTAAATTAAGGTCTTCAGATTTAAAAATGATAAATGATATTTAGAGGATGTTTGGGATTGCGATTTGAAATAGATTATTTGCTTATTGCGTTTTAAAAACGCAAATAATTTAAAACTAGTGTTTGGTAAAAGGTATGAAATAATCACTTATTTGCGTTTTGGAGCTTTTAAAATGGAGTTTTGAAAAAGTAGGTTGGTAGCTACTTATTTGCGTTTTGAAAATGGAGTTTTGAATATTACCTATTAACTAAACAAATAATCAGGTTTGCCAAACACTAAAAAACAGATTATCTGATTATTGCGATTTAAACAGCATAATCAAATCCAAACACTACTTTTTAGAATCACGTTTTGTAACCGCTAATTATCTGATTATTCATTTTCAAAACACAGAATTTATTTTCAATAAGCAATCCCAAACACTCCTTTAGTCCTACCATTTATACCTACTCATATTCCTACCCACTTGATAGGTTGATATGTGTATACCACTAATTCTCTCTCTTAATATTATCCCTTGATTTTGACACGTGTCTTCATCTAATGAGTATGCCTATGAGTAGGTCTAAATGATAGGCCTAAATACCGGCTAACATTTATATAGTGCCTCACATGAACCATGTGCACTCGTCGGTCTTAAAGTAGGGGCGCGTCCACCGGGTTGCTTTCCAGACGGAATAGAAGTACATATCTTTCTTTTTTTAATTTTTTTTTATAGTTTAGGGCTAATTTCATAAATAAGTAAGAAACTTTATAAAAAAATTTGTTATAAAATTGCAGAATTATGACAATTGGGGTGATGTCATATGTCACCATAAAAGTTTCCCTAGACGCCATACTTCATGTAAGATACATAATATGATTTTTAATTTAATGGAAATCAAATAAACCTGTTAATTAATATTATTAATTAATTAGAGTTGCGTTCAAGGGGGTCCATTATTTTTACGAAGTCCTGAGAAACAAATCTCAACCATTGATCAATAAGATTTAATGGTCAAAATTAATTATATATTTTATATATTGAGAGGTATTTTGGTCATTTTTTAAAAAATAAAAATAAAAATACCTTTTTATTTATTATTTTTTATCTTAGAATTTTTTTTATTTTTATTATGAAGGGATATTTTTGTCATATGACACTTTTTTTTATTTTTTTATTATTTATTATTTATTTATTATTTTTTCATTAAAAATTAATATTTATTTCATAATTACGTGTATGACATAATACATGTGATTTTAGTGTAAAATCACATGTGATTGTATATTTAGTCTCATTTGATGTTTTATTTCAATCACATGTGATTCAGTATGCAATCACATGTAATTCACTATACAATAACATTATGTGTTATTAATGAAAAAATAACAATTTTTTTAAAAATTCTAATTTTTAAAAAATAACACTAAAAAAATATAAAAAATATAAATTTTTAAAATAAATAAAATTTTAAAATAAAAAATACATTATAAAAAATAAATTTTTTAAAATGACCAAAATACCCCTCAATTAAAAATAAAAAAAATCAAATTTTTTTTAAGTGCCAAATGACCAAAATACCCCTTTATGTATAAAATATGTGATTAATCCTGACCATTAGATCTTATTGATCAATGGTTGAGATTTGTTCCTTGGGAAACGTTTAAGGAGGTCCATTATTTTTGTTAAGTCCCGAGTAACAAATCTCAACCATTATTTCGGGTACTTTTCAACTTTTTTGAGTATTTTTGGATATTTTGGGTATTTTCTCAAATATTTTGGGTATTTTTTGTATATTTTTCGTATATCTTTTATTTTCGGGTATTTTTTCGGGTATCGGGTATCCGGAAATCTTGAAAAACATTACCCGTATTTGGTACCCGGAATTCGGATACCCGAATTTTCAGATATCCGGATTTTCGGATACCCGGATTTTCGGATACCCGGATCTCGGATATCGGGTAATTTTTCGGATACCCAGTTTTTCGGATATTTTTGAACACCCCTACTCATGCTTGTAACCAACCCAAACTCTTAATTTAATTCATTCGTGGGATGTGAAGTACTGAGTATTTAATTTTTTTTCCTTTTTAAAGAGTTCTTGTTTTTGATTTATTTCATTTCCTTGTATGAATTGTGTGAAATCATATATTTTCGTCTTTATGAAGTGTCTTCCACTTATTTAATGTTTGGTATTAAATTTCTATTTACACTTTAATATGAGAATGGAAATATATTTATGGTAGGAGAGATTATAATATTCTATGCCAATAGAAATATTGTTTTTTTCTTCTTAACTAGTCGGCGAATCAAGGTAAATTAAGGTCTTCAGATTTAAAAATGAGAAATGATATTTAGAGGATGTTTGGGATTGCGATTTGAAATAGATTATTTGCTTATTGCGTTTTAAAAACGCAAATAATTTAAAACTAGTGTTTGGTAAAAGGTATGAAATAATCACTTATTTGCGTTTTGGAGCTTTTAAAATGGAGTTTTGAAAAAGTAGGTTGGTAGCTACTTATTTGCGTTTTGAAAATGGAGTTTTGAATATTACCTATTAACTAAACAAATAATCAGGTTTGCCAAACACTAAAAAACAGATTATCTGATTATTGCGATTTAAACAGCATAATCAAATCCAAACACTACTTTTTAGAATCACGTTTTGTAACCGCTAATTATCTGATTATTCATTTTCAAAACACAGAATTTATTTTCAATAAGCAATCCCAAACACTCCTTTAGTCCTACCATTTATACCTACTCATATTCCTACCCACTTGATTGGTTGATATGTGTATACCACTAATTCTCTCTCTTAATATTATCCCTTGATTTTGACACGTGTCTTCATCTAATGAGTATGCCTATGAGTAGGTCTAAATGATAGGCCTAAATACCGGCTAACATTTATATAGTGCCTCACATGAACCATGTGCACTCGTCGGTCTTAAAGTAGGGGCGCGTCCACCGGGTTGCTTTCCAGACGGAATAGAAGTACATATCTTTCTTTTTTTAATTTTTTTTTATAGTTTAGGGCTAATTTCATAAATAAGTAAGAAACTTTATAAAAAAATTTGTTATAAAATTGCAGAATTATGACAATTGGGGTGATGTCATATGTCACCATAAAAGTTTCCCTAGACGCCATACTTCATGTAAGATACATAATATGATTTTTAATTTAATGGAAATCAAATAAACCTGTTAATTAATATTATTAATTAATTAGAGTTGCGTTCAAGGGGGTCCATATTTTTACGAAGTCCTGAGAAACAAATCTCAACCATTGATCAATAAGATTTAATGGTCAAAATTAATTATATATTTTATATATTGAGAGGTATTTTGGTCATTTTTTAAAAAATAAAAATAAAAATACCTTTTTATTTATTATTTTTTATCTTAGAATTTTTTTATTTTTATTATGAAGGGATATTTTTGTCATATGACACTTTTTTTTATTTTTTTATTATTTATTATTTATTTATTATTTTTTCATTAAAAATTAATATTTATTTCATAATTACGTGTATGACATAATACATGTGATTTTAGTGTAAAATCACATGTGATTGTATATTTAGTCTCATTTGATGTTTTATTTCAATCACATGTGATTCAGTATGCAATCACATGTAATTCACTATACAATAACATTATGTGTTATTAATGAAAAAATAACAATTTTTTTAAAAATTCTAATTTTTAAAAAATAACACTAAAAAAATATAAAAAATATATATTTTTAAAATAAATAAAATTTTAAAATAAAAAATACATTATAAAAAATAAATTTTTTAAAATGACCAAAATACCCCTCAATTAAAAATAAAAAAAAATCAAATTTTTTTTAAGTGCCAAATGACCAAAATACCCCTTTATGTATAAAATATGTGATTAATCCTGACCATTAGATCTTATTGATCAATGGTTGAAATTTGTTCCCTGGGAAACGTTTAAGGAGGTCCATTATTTTTGTTAAGTCCCGAGTAACAAATCTCAACCATTATTTCGGGTACTTTTCAACTTTTTTGAGTATTTTTGGATATTTTGGGTATTTTCTCAAATATTTTGGGTATTTTTTGTATATTTTTCGTATATCTTTTATTTTCGGGTATTTTTTCGGGTATCGGGTATCCGGAAATCTTGAAAAACATTACCCGTATTTGGTACCCGGAATTCGGATACCCGAATTTTCAGATATCCGGATTTTCGGATACCCGGATTATCGGATACCCGGATCGCGGATATCGGGTAATTTTTCGGATACCCAGTTTTTCGGATATTTTTGAACACCCCTACTCATGCTTGTAACCAACCCAAACTCTTAATTTAATTCATTCGTGGGATGTGAAGTATTGAGTATTTAATTTTTTTCCTTTTTAAAGAGTTCTTGTTTTTGATTTATTTCATTTCCTTGTATGAATTGTGTGAAATCATATATTTTCGTCTTTATGAAGTGTCTTCCACTTATTTAATGTTTGGTATTAAATTTCTATTTACACTTTAATATGAGAATGGAAATATATTTATGGTAGGAGAGATTATAATATTCTATGCCAATAGAAATATTGTTTTTTTCTTCTTAACTAGTCGGCGAATCAAGGTAAATTAAGGTCTTCAGATTTAAAAATGAGAAATGATATTTAGAGGATGTTTGGGATTGCGATTTGAAATAGATTATTTGCTTATTGCGTTTTAAAAACGCAAATAATTTAAAACTAGTGTTTGGTAAAAGGTATGAAATAATCACTTATTTGCGTTTTGGAGCTTTTAAAATGGAGTTTTGAAAAAGTAGGTTGGTAGCTACTTATTTGCGTTTTGAAAATGGAGTTTTGAATATTACCTATTAACTAAACAAATAATCAGGTTTGCCAAACACTAAAAAACAGATTATCTGATTATTGCGATTTAAACAGCATAATCAAATCCAAACACTACTTTTTAGAATCACGTTTTGTAACCGCTAATTATCTGATTATTCATTTTCAAAACACAGAATTTATTTTCAATAAGCAATCCCAAACACTCCTTTAGTCCTACCATTTATACCTACTCATATTCCTACCCACTTGATAGGTTGATATGTGTATACCACTAATTCTCTCTCTTAATATTATCCCTTGATTTTGACACGTGTCTTCATCTAATGAGTATGCCTATGAGTAGGTCTAAATGATAGGCCTAAATACCGGCTAACATTTATATAGTGCCTCACATGAACCATGTGCACTCGTCGGTCTTAAAGTAGGGGCGCGTCCACCGGGTTGCTTTCCAGACGGAATAGAAGTACATATCTTTCTTTTTTTAATTTTTTTTTATAGTTTAGGGCTAATTTCATAAATAAGTAAGAAACTTTATAAAAAAATTTGTTATAAAATTGCAGAATTATGACAATTGGGGTGATGTCATATGTCACCATAAAAGTTTCCCTAGACGCCATACTTCATGTAAGATACATAATATGATTTTTAATTTAATGGAAATCAAATAAACCTGTTAATTAATATTATTAATTAATTAGAGTTGCGTTCAAGGGGGTCCATTATTTTTACGAAGTCCTGAGAAACAAATCTCAACCATTGATCAATAAGATTTAATGGTCAAAATTAATTATATATTTTATATATTGAGAGGTATTTTGGTCATTTTTTAAAAAATAAAAATAAAAATACCTTTTTATTTATTATTTTTTATCTTAGAATTTTTTTATTTTTATTATGAAGGGATATTTTTGTCATATGACACTTTTTTTATTTTTTTATTATTTATTATTTATTTATTATTTTTTCATTAAAAATTAATATTTATTTCATAATTACGTGTATGACATAATACATGTGATTTTAGTGTAAAATCACATGTGATTGTATATTTAGTCTCATTTGATGTTTTATTTCAATCACATGTGATTCAGTATGCAATCACATGTAATTCACTATACAATAACATTATGTGTTATTAATGAAAAAATAACAATTTTTTTAAAAATTCTAATTTTTAAAAAATAACACTAAAAAAATATAAAAAATATAAATTTTTAAAATAAATAAAATTTTAAAATAAAAAATACATTATAAAAAATAAATTTTTTAAAATGACAAAAATACCCCTCAATTAAAAATAAAAAAAAATCAAATTTTTTTTAAGTGCCAAATGACCAAAATACCCCTTTATGTATAAAATATGTGATTAATCCTGACCATTAGATCTTATTGATCAATGGTTGAGATTTGTTCCCTGGGAAACGTTCAAGGAGGTCCATTATTTTTGTTAAGTCCCGAGTAACAAATCTCAACCATTGATCAATAAAATCTAATGGCACTTAAATTTTTTTTTTTGATTTCTTTTTGATTTTTGATTTGATTTGATTTTTTACTTTTTAATTAAGGGGTATTTTGGTCATTCAAATAAAACTATTTTTTTATTTTAGAATTTTGTTTTTTTTTTTTAATTTTTTTAATTTTTTAATTATTATTTTTAAATTATTATTTTTTCATTAATAATACTTAATGTGATTGCATACTGAATCACATGTAATTGAACTAAAACATCAAATGTGATTAAATATACAATCACATTTGATTTTACACTAAAATCACATGTGATTAGAGATGGCAATCAACATCCGCCTCGATGATCATCCACCCGATTCGCTCCGCCGGAGGTGGATATGGATGAAATTAAATGGGTGAATATCGGATGTGGAGCGGATATGGATGTTTATTATGGCGGATATGGATGACGATTTTCAATCTATCGATGAATCCACTTAACCCGAGATTAAATTTTCTATATTATAATTTAACATAATTAAGAATATATATCTACACATTTTTCGGATTTATAAAATTTATACATAACACAATATTAAAGATAACCGAATTTGTAAACATTATAAGCCATGATATAAACTTTTAATTATATCAAGTCATGTATTTTTGTATCTATCAACATTTGAGATTAGCTACAAATTAACTATGCTCTATGAATCGAATCTAGATTCATAGTTATTTTCATTTGTATCTTCTTTTGAATAAATTATGTATATATACAATAAAAATCGTAAATTATCTATAAAATTATCGTATTTCCTTTAAGAAAAAAAATTCTTTCGACATCCAACGGATGTCCATTTACACGCTCTAATCCAATGGATATGGATATGGATGGATGAAATGATATTAAATGGATTTGGATATGGGTATGGACGATGTAAATCTAAATGGATATGGATGTGGATATGATGTTGGTTCCCAACAACACAAACGTGTTGCGTTATGACCGAGTAACGAAGATAAGATAAATGAACAACAAGATTTCAATGATTAAGAGTTTATTAAAACAACTTAATACAGTACAAAGTTTGCGGAAATAGATAGTACACAACTAACTAAAACTCTATACTTGAAATGACACTTTAGATCGCTCAAAACTAGAAGAGAATGCACTGAGAGTTATATCAGCTGATACTAACAGCTGATACTAATGCCTTAGTAATAACTATGCAGGAGTTAATACTTAGACAAATAAATAACTCTCAGAGAATGTTCTTGTGCTATGATTTCTAAAAGGTGTATGTAAATGCAAGCATTTACGTCTGAATTTATAGCCCAAGATCCATGTTCCTTTGTCCACAAGTTAGACGACGTGTAAACATATTATTCGTCGATGTGGACTTTTCTATGGATCATTAAATGCTCTTGCACAATTTATTGTCCCAAGTGTACTTTGTGTCAACTACTTCCGGTACCCTTTCTGACGCACAGTGAAAGGTGTACTACATAAGTACAGAAATAGTTGACTTTCTCTTTACATGCTTGGAGGGACAAACGATGATAATGTACTGACATTATCTTCTATTCCAAAATAGAAGATCCTCATCGTTTTCTTCTTCTTTGAGCTAGAAAGGGAAATGTTCAAAGTGTCAAGAACATTTCCTTTAAGTCTTTATCTGCAGCAGGTACTATCAGCTGATTCCACAATCAGCTGAATAGTCTTCTTCTTGTCTTTGTCCTTTGGTCATAGACTTCGAATGAACTCTCGTTAATAGCTGCTGATTTGACTTGATTTCCTAAAGCTAAGTACGTACTCAGCTGAAGGTTTATTGTATATACTTGCTTCAGCTGAGATACATACTTCAACTGATATTTATTCTTCTTAGCTATCGATCATCAAATCTTATTTACTTAGTCTTGGGACTAACATATGACATCACCCGATCAATATCCGATCCATTGTCATCCCTACATGTGATTAAGTCATACACGTAATTTACAAATAAATATTATTTTTTAATATAAAAATTAATAAAAAAATAAAACAATTTTAAAATAAAAAATAAAAAATAAAAAAACGAAATTTTTTAAGTGCCAAATGACCAAAATACCCCTCATAATAAAAAAATAAAAAAATTCTAAAATAAAAAGTAATTAAAAAAAATAAAAAATATTTTTAAGTTTAAAAGAATGACCAAAATACCCCACAATATATAAAATATGTGATTAATTTTGACCATTAGATCTTATTGATCAATGGTTGAGATTTGTTCCTCGAGACTTCATAAAAATAATAGACATCCATGAACGCAACTCTAATTAATTATTTTTTTTGCAGGGTCGTTTGCGGGCCTAGGGTTTTTAGCATTATATTTGGCGGGAAAAATTAAAGTATTTGATCGCAGGGGTCATGTATCAAAACTATGCATTCTTTTTCGCCAAAATGCATTTTAGTACTCTGAACTTGACTGATTAGGTCCTCTACTACACTAAACTATTAGTGATGCGGCATAGTTACTTGAACTTGACAAAATTGTCGATTTAGTACCTTGAACTTTAAAAAATTATCGATTTAGTAACTTGACTCACTAATTTTGTCTTGTTTTCTCTAGAGATTTGCTTCTAGTATCAATATATTGAGATAAACATATATTTTTAGTCCGTCAAAATCTCCAATGAAATTAAGTCAAGCAAGAAAACGTGATCAAATTAATGAGTGAGGGTACTAAATCGACCATTTTGTTAAGTTCAGGGTACCATGCTGCACCTTTAATAGTTAAGGGTAGTAGAGGACCTAGTTAGCCAAGTTCAAGTTACTAAAATGCATTTAGACCTTCTTTTTCTTCCTTTACTTATGGCATCTCTTGTAGCTGTTTCTCGGGTCGATGATTATTGCCTTATTGGCACCATTGGCAAGGTGTGTTTGCCGGTGGTATTTTAGGTTCGTTTATTTAATAAAATAAAGTCTTATAAAAATGAAAACAATTAATTTATTGTTTGAATTCTTTTCAGGTTAATTGTTGCCACTATGTACTATCTTCAATCTTTTCCAGCTCCATATCACTCTGAAGGTAATGCATCGGGCGGGTTTGGTAATGGTCAAATGGGTAATCGTTTGGCTTATTCGGGTCAAATTATTAGAAGATGGTTTTGTGTACCAGTTGATTATTAATAAATGTTTAAAAAATATATATATAATTTCTATAAAAAATGTTAAATCTGTATATTAATTGTTAGATTTATATAGAATAATAACTTCTATTTAATGATATTTGTTATAGAAAAATTTTAGTGATCAGATTAGGATGGAAAACCATCTTTTGAGGACCCAATTACTTTGAATTTAATGATTTTAAATATTATTTTGTTTCAGGGTGGGGCCCGCATGCTTATTTTCAGGCTTTAGAAGACACAAATTCTGGTTCAACTATATCACGTCCTGTGGATGAGGTTGGAATGCAATTGATGGAAATTAATAGATTATAATCAACAACCGAGGCGAAATGGCAGCCATGTTTTCAGACCGGTGTCGCTTTCTGATTCGGTACAAGATGTAGAATCTGGAAAAATGCGATCTTTGTAATTTTATCTGGTATTTTGATTGCATGTTCTTGTTTATAAAGTTGCCAGTTCTTGTATAGATTTTATTGAATCTTGGTAGTTGTGGGAAAACTCAAGGCCTTATATTAGTTCATTTTATGGAATAGAAAAATCAAAAAGTAAATTAGAAATAGTAATTAAAATTTAAACCAGGCTAAAAATATATTTTTGATGTGATATTGATGTAAACAAAAAATGAGATAATCATAAGAAAATGAACTTAAGAGAAAGAAGATGAAATTATGTAATAATAAAAACTGAATGTTCAAGCATCAAAATGAAAACTTATTCGAATGAGCCTAAAAAGACAAACAAGCCGAAACTGGCACACGAACAGAATCCAAAAATTGGAAGAAAAAACAATAAAATACAAATAACTTAAAAAGATAAAGTTTTGGTTCTCCATAACCAAAATTGCTTATTCATCTACACTTGAAACAAAATGGCTTTCTCATCCACGCTTGAGTTGGAAAGTAACTGAATTTGAGATGGAAAAACAAACCGAGCTTCAATTTATGGATATCTGAACATCAAAGCAAACCTTATTAGAAAAATAAATAGGGAGATTTAGTAGGAAATAACATATAGTAATAAATTTACTTAATTAAAATATTCCAGACCCATCATCTGATGAATCCGAAGAGTTAGGACCACCAGTTGCCCATTGCTCTATTGCAATCCCAAACCGATCAAACGGTTCCAGTTCATTGACACTGCTACCTTCACCACCGGCCCTAGAGTTTCCATGATCAAAATTGTTGGAAAAATTATCGCCATTTGTCCCTGCAGTTGCCATTGTTTCTCCAAAACTGCCATTGTTTCCAGAATTCTTGGAATCTATCTCTATATTCATGTATTGTGATTCCATGGTTGGTGCCATTGTAATTTCTTCAAAACCTTGATGTGGAACATAATTCCCACTTCTTAGAGGTGGTTGCATAATTTGGTTTCCAAAGTTGTTGGAATTCATGATCCCCATATTGTATTGTGATTCCATAGTTGCCGGAGCAATCTGAGGCGCCAAACCCTGATGCGAGAATTAATTTTCACTTATTAGATCCTTTAAAAATAATTTACATTTCAAGAAATTATCAGTTCTAATGTTATCGGTTCTAATGTGGTAATTTTACAAAAAATTTCAAAAGTACTGTATTTGGAATTTGAAAACCAAGATATATGACACAATGCGCCACGTGTCAATCGTTTGTCCCACTCGTGCCCAATCAACTATTTTCTGGAATTTGGAATCCTGAATTCTGCTTTTGTTTTGAAATTTCACGAGCGGGGCAACAAATTATTGACACACGGCGCTAGGGGTGAGCACGGTGTAGAAACCGAACCGAACGGAACCGAAACAGGAAATGAAGAATTTTCATAAACCGAACGGATTGCATGTTTTCGGTTTGGTTCGGTTTCGGTTTGATTCGGTTTCGGTTCGGTTTTTTTTAGCCCAAATGCTCATCCCTATCCGAGGACCGAAACGATTACATGTTTTCGGTTTCGGGTTCCGTTTTTCGGCCCAAATGATTACCCCTACGTGGCGCATTGTCAGGATATCCGGGTTTTCAAATCCATGATACCATACTTTTGAAAGCATTTTAAACCATATTAGAACCCTTTTTAAAAAATAATATACATTTCAAGCAAATTATAGGTTGTAATGTGGTTTTAAAATGGTTTCCAGAACTTGAAAACCCAGATATATATATACTCACTCACAATGCGCCACGTGTAAATTGTTTATCCCTCCCGTGTCCAATCAACCACTTTCATGGGTGGGGCTACATATAATTGACACATGCACATCGTGGGGAGTACTATCAGAGTTTCAAATACCGGATACTATACTTTTGAAATATTTTCTAAAACCACATTAGAACCGACAACTTGTTTAAAATGTATATTATTTTTGATAAAAGTTGAGTTATTACCAGTCGTTGCAATTCATTTCTAGAATTATAGATTGTCGCATTTCTTGGAGGCAGGACTTGATCCCCAAAACTGGAATTATTAATTGTGGTGGCTCTTAGCTGTTGTGATTCTGTAAATTGCTGCAATCTGAGCCTAATGTTGTCTATGCTCATAAAAGCTATGCCTTTGGAATTCAAGGGTGGGAGCCTATTTGGTTGAATAGTTGATGCATCATTATGATCAGGTGTGGTTGATAGCCCGAAAATTTTGCTAGCTGCATAGCTTTGTACTGATTGCAAATTATGGCCCTTTAATTGCATTGGTGTTGCTACATTGGATCTCTTCCAATGTTTTTGTTTGTCTTGGTAAATCTGAAAGCATACAAGATGGAACAGTTTATCATAAACCAAATAAGAAACTAAAATGCAATCAGAAACTAATTAAAACCAGCTTAGTTAAAAAAAATCCATTGAAAATCCAAGCATCACGAAGTGAAAATGATCTAGGCCCAAATGATGCAGCCTAAGTGTAGATGAACTGACCCTTTTGTTTCTAGAGGCTCGAGATCGTGTGAGAAACAAGGTTGCACTAAAATGGACATAACTTTAGCTACGCGACTCTATTTCAGGTCCATGACCAGTCAAAAACAAAAACAAAGCTTGCAACGATGAGAACGTGATGGTAAACCACAAAACACTGTGTTTGTGAGTTATTTGCATTTTAAAGTTTTTTTGTTTCATTTTTGGACTTTGTTAAATCATGTTTTTAGCCCATTTGTATGTTTGAGCTCATTAGAAAATCTAAACCAATTTTACGGTTTTCTTTGACATACCGAAAGTTTCAGTTTAATTTATATGAAAATTTATTTTCTCCCAAAATTTGTGTTATTAAGTTGACTTTGAAGATCAAATCCACATAATTATTTAAATCAATGTGGTTATTTGGATGAATTTAACCTAAGTATTCTAAGAATGAACATAACCAATTTGTGTTATCGATTATTACTCTACATCACTATATCGAGGGCAACAACGTCAATTAATCCATAATATCAAGGTTTTAAACTTTTTATTCCTATTAATTAGCGGATCCGCAAAAAACACAAACATGCACACGGGCATAAATTAAAAGGTAACCTGAAGACGTCTCGCGACACGATAATGTGAGAGGCCTGGGACATTCATGTGCTTGAGAATTGCATTCGGATTAGCTTCTATCAAAAAAACAAAAAAAAAAACACATGAGAATTATAGATTATGATCAAATGTCGATTAACATTACAACTTGTGACCTGAAAAAATGTAGTCCTATCATTTAACGAAAACTTTAAAAGTTACCATTGCCTTCTTAGGGGATGTTGGGGAAAGTTTATTTAGAGGGATTATTAGCTTATAAACTTATATAAGCTTAAATAGTTCATTTTAAAGCGATTTTGTAAGCTTATAAGCTTAATAAGCAATAAGCCCTCTAAATAAGTTTTCACAAACAGCCCCTAGTTTGAGATATATTTTAGTTAGATGAATATATTTAAGAGTGTATATGAGTAGACCGTATACGTACTTTCAATACCGAGTAGAATCAATGCATCCATAAACTTTTCATCAAGTTCAGGTGTCCATTTAAAGCGTCTCTTCATCTCTTTTCTATTTTCACGATCATAACCGTCATCTCCATCCAGAAAGTAATTTTTTCTATTTAGATCCATTGCTTGCTTTCCTTTATCTGTGGTTTTTTTTTGCAGTGTTAGTGTAAATAATGTCCTTTATTGTAGGCTCATTGGCACTCAGGGGGTAACTGAGCCAAGTCGACGCAGTGCCAAGCTTGAGCTCGAATTGATTATAAAACTCGAGCTTTATTGAGCCTTTATTATCAAACTTGAGCTCGACTCGGTTATCAGTACAATGTATTGATTAACTCGATCTTTTTAAGCCCCACATAACTCAAGCTGTACTTTCGAGCTCGAATCGATTAAAAATATATAATAACTATGAAAAAATTGACATATTTAAAGATAGAGGAGGATTTATTTAGGACCCTAGGCGGTTTATGGCCACTACTTCATGTGGAAAAAAAAAAAACAGGTCAAAAGAAAATTTTGTGGAGAAATTTTATATAGCAACATTCAAAATTTTGTAAAAGCTCTGGTCGACTTTGGTGATGGGTTCACCGTTGGTTAAAGGGTGAAAATGTAAAATATCACATGCTCGATTAGGCTCGCAAGCCTTAAGAACCGGGTATTTTCATACTCGAAAGCCTGCTCGAGTAGCTTGAGCTCGACTCGACTTAAATCGAGTTGATTTCGAGTATTTTGAGTCGATCTCGAGTAGTTGACGAGTTAACTCGACTCGTTTACACCCTCATCGTTGCTAGATCTTTAAATATAGTTGTGTACCATTCGCTGATGATATGTGGTTTGTGGTGTCGAGAATTGGCGATCGTTTAACCATGGTATGGTTATTGTTTAACCATGGTATGAACCCTTCTTCCAACTCTATCTTCTTTCGGCATATATGTTGTAAAATATTGCATATATCGGTAGCTCGACATGGCTTTAGGAGAAACCAAACTGCCTCACATCCTTGAACTGCTTTAACAAGTCCCATTTGGGTGTCTATTGAAGCCATCACTGTATATAGGTTCGTTAAAGAAACATTTATAAAAAAAATCCATCTTAATCTTATTAAAATAGATTCAGATTAGAGACAATTAACAAAAATGCACCATGTTTCCTAGAGAAAACTTACCGACTCAAATATTCCCAAAATAAATCGTCCGGAATGTTTCTAGTGAGATTGTTCGACTCCATATTTTTTTTGTGCGACTAGACAATTTTTTGTGCGACTGATGTATGAATACGGCCAAACCATTTTTTGTGTGCGACCAGACCATTGTTTATGTGACCGGACTACACTTCTCAATATTTTAAAGTAGAGTTTTTTTAATAATTTTACTAGGTTTATTTTTGAAAAATCACGATTAACATAAGTGTGCAACCTTTCTAATTATATTGTACATTTAAATCTTACCAAGTATTGATAATTGCGGCAGATGCTTTAAAATTAATTGGAAAAAATCCACCATGTCCATTTCACAGTTTTCAGCATCGACAATGACGCAGTCGTATCTATCACCATTTAATATCATTGATACTCCTACTGATGCATTTGTTGTCGGCGTGACTGTACAAAAAACATTAAAAAAAACAAATTAAATAGGCAAGTTAATACATTATAATCGGGTTAAACTATCATAAACAAAATATAGACCAGAATGCATAATATACTGAATTTGGTTGATTACTAGGGTGTAAATGAGCCGAGCCGAGCCCGAGCTCAGCTAACACATATAAGTTGTTCAATGGAAGCTTGTAAACCTTAATCAATTTTATTTTTTTAATCACCATAACTAAATCAATCAACTTATAAATTGAAAGCACACACACGAATTGAAGGAGGTAGATGGACTGAGAAATGAACTCGATGTAAGTTCTGTAAAAGATGTATGGATGGTGCTGAATAAATTATGGTCAGATTCACCAACGAAACTAGTCGCTAAGGCAGTCTTTTGAGATGACATTAGCGACTAATAATAAAAAAATTCTGTCACAAAATACAGGGGATAAAACTTGTTAAATCACCCTGTTCTTTTGCGACATGTCGGATAATTGTCTCGTGGGTTAGTGAGTTCGTTTGATTGGGAAAAATCATAGAGAAATGGAGAGATCGATAAAGAAGTGTTGGTGAGATTTAAGGGTGATCGTGGTCCAGAAGCCGAATCAAACTGAACCGAACCGAGAACATATTTTGATTCGTTCTTGGTTCGGTTCAGTTTTTTAGACCAAATGCTTATCCCTATCCGAGGACCGAACCGAAACCTATATAACCAAACCCGAAAATGATGAATTTTTAAAACCGAAATCAAACCAAGTACACATTTTTAGTTTTGATTCGGTTCAAATTAGTTGGTTTTCAGTTTATTTTGATTTTTTCGGTACAAATGTTCACCCTTACTGTAATTTATTAATACTATTTCCGTATCAAAATAAGTGATATACTTTCTATTTAGGGTGATATTAATGGATTAGTGATGACTTAATTTTGATACGGAGGTAGTATTAATGGATTAGTGATGACTTGATACATTTGGGCGCGTGACATAGGGAAGATTTAGGGGACCCAAAATTTGATGAATTCGAGTTTCAACTTTGAATTGACTACATTTCAGAGTAATTAAGATGTTTCGTTTTTGCAAGGTATAGATATTTTTGAAGCACGATTTTTATTTAATTAATTAATTTTGATATTCCATCTTTGTTGGTTGACAAGGAACAAATTGTCGAAGTACGTACATGAAACAAGGCAAACAGTCTACATGTTGCTTGCAACCAGCCCGAACTCAATTTCATTCGTGGGAAGTGAAGTATTGAGTATCTAATTGTTTTTTTTTTCCCCTTTTTTAGGATACTTTTGCTTTTGTTTATTTCATTTTTTTTAATTTGATAATAACAGTCTATAGGCGGTCTTTAAATGCATAAAGAGTTGTAGAATGATTAATGTGAGAATAATTCCTAAAATTAAGAAGTTAATTATAATTGATGTACAAGTTTTAACGCATGTCTAATGATAGAGGACTTTCATTATCAATTTTTTTTTTCTTTTTGTTTATTTAAATTGTGTGAAATCATACATGGTGATTTCCAAAAACACACATGATAAAATCCATATTTCCCAAAAAAAAAAAAAAACTCAATTTTGTTTTTTCTTAACTACTGACTCCACATAAAATTTGACTAATATCTATATTTTAGTAGGTTTTTTTTTTAACGGCCAGTTAGTAAGTTAGTTTCAGTAATTTTTTTTTTTTGTTAATAAAAATTATTGAATTTAAAATACTATCTTAACATATCTTTGTTATATTTTAGTAGGTAGAAATTTTTTGGACTACTTAATTGATTTTATGCAATTGATCAACATTTTCGTGTTATATAAATTTTGACAACTTTCTCTTGTACAACATATAGTTGTACCTTTGTGTTATATGAATTGTTTTTTCATTTGTGAACGACAAATTAGTTACTTAGTTGTTCGAGTCAGTAGTGGCGTCCAAGCGTTAGGGTTGTTTAAAACCGGGTACCCGGATTTTTCGAATATCCGAATTTCGGGTACCTGGAGTTTCGGATACCCGAATTTCGGGTACCCGGATTTTCAGATAGTGATTTTTACTACCCGAATCCAGTATCCGAAAATTCGGATACCCGATTTTCGGGTATCCGAAATTCCGGATATCCGAAATCTAGGTATCCGGAAAAAACAAAATATTCAAATATTTTAAGGATATTTCAGGTATATTTTCGGATACTTCGTGTATTTTTCAAATATTTCGGGTACTTTTCAAATATTTCGGGTATTTTCTCAAATATTTTTCGTATATTTTTCATTTTTGGGTAATTTTTCGGATACTTGGTACCCAGAAATATTGAAAAACACTACCCGGATTTGGTACCCGAAATTCAGATACCCGGATTTTCGGATACCCGGATTTCGGATATCGGATAGTTTTTCGTATATTTTTGAACACCCCTAGGCAGTATGCCTTCCTCGAACTCATCACCTTTTTGTTTGGAATAAACTCCACCACCTTTTTATTTCCATGTTATGCCTTCAACAAGTCTTGAACCCAAGACCTCTTGAAGGAAAACTCCAAATCTATCCTTAGTTACCAATTGATCTAGACTAATTGGTTAAAAAAGATGGTGTTATATGAATTGATAGTTGTACTTTGATAGTTGTACCTTTGTGTTATATGAATTGATAGTTGTACCTTTGTGTTATATAAATTGATGGTTATATTTTCATGTAACCTCTACTCTTATTCAGAAAGATAAATTTCTCGAAAAATTCCTTTTTTTTTAGTTTGTTGAGAATTTTTTTTCTTTTTAAAAAGGGTGAATTAAAAAAAACTATTTTTTTATGGTTTTCGAGTTTATATTTTGTTTTTCAAAAAATAAAACCATCAATTGATCAAAAAGTATATGTGTCAGTTAGAAAACTTGACATTATTTTTATAGAGCACTTGACATCATTTTATAGAGTTACATAGTCACAAAAAATAAAATACTTCGTAAAAAAAATAAAAATTGAATAGATTATTTTAAGAAGACTCAAGTCTTAAGTTCTACAAGCTATTTTTAGAAAAAAGTATATTTTTTAATAATCACCTCAATTATATATTCTCGTTTTTTTTCTTGTCTAGTCGGCAAATCAAGGTTTAAAAATATTCAAACCGGCTAACAGATATAGTGCTTTACTTGGACCACGTGGACTCGTTGATCGAAGGTTAATACTAATTATAACAAAATAAATACATAAATCCCTATGTAATATATAAGAAGATTGTTTAAATCTAAATAGAAATACATCATATTCCTATCTAACAAGTTTCAATTTCTTTCCATTTATTTGAAGTAATTGTATCAAGAATGCACCTTTTTCTGATCTTTAATCTCGATCTTATTCTTGCATCTAAGTTGTTTTAAATCTTTTAAATTTTTTAAACACCCTAACTAAATCGATCAACCTATCAATTGATAGCACAAATAGCTAGCTTACAAAAAAATAAACAATTTAAAAAAAAAATTTGATAGCACAAATTACACAAAGGAGGTAGATGGACAAAGAGAGATATATTACCTCCATGTAAGTTTTGTAAAAGCATGTGTTGATGGTTTTGGAGTGAGTTTATGTCGGACTCCACCAATAACACTCGAAGGCTACAAATTCTATCTCGGGTAAATGTGTTTGGTCGGTTCATGAGCGACATTTCGGTTGGAGCTAGAGACCGGCGAAGAAGTGAGCGAGGCCCACAGAAATGGGTTTAGGGATAAGTGTTGGCGAGATTAATGAAAAACTCGACATTATATATACTATAAAAATGTGATGGTAATAACGTGCGCCGTGAACAGTAACTAAAAATTATGCTATTTTGCGCCCCTGATATTAGTATATATTTAATGTTTGCAAAAATTTATTACTTACTATACTAGTTTATAAACATTGGTGGATTAGTGAACCATTTGATATCAATAAGTGGTAAAAACTCCTAAATGACTTCTTAAAGGTAAATTGTATAATTTCTGCCTAGTTAAGTATTTACCGAATGGTCAGTGGAAGGTTCGAAAACGGTCAAAACAACGGTTAGTTCGTATATATCACGAGTATAAGCTCGGCCACTCGGGGAGCCCTTATAACGGGAATACATTTTTAAAAAAACTCATCTGCTGATGACTACAGTAACAATTCTATAAATTAATACTCGATAAATTAATAAGCTCTCTAAAATAATAAATGTGTCCTGTCCGACTTGGGCCAATGTAATAAATTGAAAACTCAATAAAAATAATAAGATAATAATTTTTTAGAAGATGCCTTTATCATTTTTGGTACCAACAAATCATAAATTAATAATGCCTAAAAACTGGAAAAAAAGACCACACTCTTGATTACATTTAATGCACTTCAAAAGTCATATTGTTTTAATGTGTATGAACATATTAGTTACTAATTTACGTTGAGTCTCAATGTCCGTTGTTACGTAACTATAAGAGAAATATACTAATTTGTATTTTTGTTTGGTATGTACCGCATAATTACTTAAAAACTCTTTAAGTTAATAATTGTTAATTTATCGATAAATTAATAACTCTCTAAGTTAATAATTTTTTCCGATTTTTGACGTTATCAATTTAAAAAGTTTTTATTGTACTAGGTTAGAGCTCTCGAATGACTTCTTAGATGTCACCATTTGATTATTCACTAGGTAAACATTTATCGGGTTCTGAAATCGTCACAATAACGATTAAGTAGCGTACATCACAAGCAAAGTTCGACCAACGCAAAAGAGCATACATTATAATAGAAATATCTTTTGATAGATAAGAAAGGGACTAATACATTGGGCGTGGAACATAGGTATTGGTGTTTTGAGGGACATGTTTTTATTAAAGGGTGATATCTACATTATAAAAATAAATTTTTATACAATATTATACAAATTTTAAGACAAACTCTACGAGCATAATAAAACATAAGTTGTTTAGATTTTACATCCCTTTTATTAAAACTAGTTAATTGTGATATTCCATCTTTGTTGGTTCAAGAGGAACAAATGGCCGAAATCCACACATGGAACAATGCAAAGTTGCACACGCTCTACTCATGCTTGTAACCAACCCAAACTCTTAATTTAATTGATTCGTGGGATGTGAAGTATGGAGTATTTAATTATTTTTTTCCTTTTTTTAAGAGTTCTTGTTTTTGTTTTATTTCATTTCCTTCTATGAAATGTGTGAAATCATATATTTTCGTCTTTATTAAGTGTCTTTCACTTATTTAATGTTTGGAATTAAATTTCCATTTACACTTTAATATGAGAATGGAAATATATTTATGGTAGGAGAGATTATTAATATTCTATGCCTATAGAAATATTGTTTTTTTCTTCTTAACTAGTCGGCGAATCAAGGTAAATTAAGGTATTAAAGATTTTAAAACATATTCGCAACGGCTAACACGTATAGTGTTTTACATGAACTTCAGTAGGGTTGTCTATCGGGTTTAGAGATGCAAACGGGTACGGGTAGTAGCGGGTACTGCAAAACCCGTACCCGTACCCGCCCCGTACCCGGTCAAATACCCGTCGGGTTCGGGTAGAAAAATCCCCGCCGGGTACGGGTAACCCGACGGGTACCCGTTCAATAAAAAAATTAACAAAATAGCTAAGAATACTCTTAGTTCGTTCAGGCTTATTTCGTTCAATACGTAATGGACTAACGGGAGACGAGCAAGATTTTAACTATTAATAAATTGGGCTAATGAGAGATTAAGAGTTGGGCTAAGTTTGAGTAGTGACTAGTGGGCTAAATTTGTATTAATATATATATATATATTAATATATATATATATATATATATATATATATATATATATATATATATATATATATATATAAATTCGGGTCGGGTATAAACGGTGCGGGTATTATAAAACCCGTACCCGACCCGTACCCGCTCTCGGGTATGAAATTGAAACTCATCCCCGACCCGTTACCCGTTTAAACGGGTAATACCCGCCCCGTAAGACTCGGGTACCCGCGGGTACCCAAACCCGCGGGTTAAATTTGCATCCCTAATCGGGTTGTTGGGTCGGGTTACAAGTTCTTATTGGGTCAAGCCCGTCAAGTTTTAGCTAAAAAATACTAAACCGAAACCTGACCCATTAAGGAATCAGGGTGGTCGGGTTCATATAGTTTGTCGGGTTGACCAAATCGGGTTGGTCGGGTTACACATAAGTTGTGATTTTTAGGTAAAAATTAAAATATCTAATATATTGAAGTAAGTTTGTGGGTTTTTATTTAACACTTATAATTATTAATATTAATATGTTAATTCACTGATTTAATGTTAAAAATATTTCAATTTTTAAAAGAAAAACCCCATAAACTTCAATTGGGTCTAATCAGGTCAACCGAAACCTGAAAAATGTAAGCAATTCTAACCCGATATCCGACCTGATATCAACGTATATAAGATCTAAAAACACCCGGTCAACTAACATAATCGAGTTCATGTTCCGATTTGGTCCTCGTCAAGCTCACCCTTTGAGTATCCCTAGTTTTTTAGTTTTAAAATTATTAAAACCAAAACAACTAAAATTTAATATACCATATTCGATTAATGTATCAGCAAATGTATCAAACATTACGCTTGCTCTTTTATCGATCGTATATAGTTCTTTTTTGTTCTTCTAATAAATACACCGTCAACTAAACTATCTATGTGGTTTGTTCAAGGTAGTCCATTAATTTTATTTAGTCCCAATGGATAATTATTAGCCATTGGATCAATAAAAAGTCAATGGTCAAGATCAAGATTCAAACCACTACCACCACTACAAACACATGTGCTTCAATACATCAATACCCCACCCACCTCAGGCGGCCGCCGGCGGCGGCCGGCGGCCGGAGGTGGCCGCCGGCGGTGGTGACCGGTGGTAATGGTCGTGACTGGAAGCACATGTGTTTGAAACACATATGTTTCACCTTTTGAAACACATTTATTTTGAGAATAAAAGAGTGTTTATGTACAGTCAAGCACGTGTGTTTCATGACTTGAAACACATGTGTTTCGTTACTAGAAGCATATGTGTTTCACTAATAACAGTTGTTTTGAAAATAAAGGAGTGTATATGTACAGCCAAGCACATGTATTTCAAGTAATGAAACATATGTGTTTGTAAGGTAGAAGCAACTTGTCTTCAAGGAAGTCCAAGGATTTTACATAATCCTAAGAGACAAATTCTAGCCATTGGATCAAAATGGTTAAGATCAAATTATAGTGTTTCAAACACATGTGCTTCCAGTCATGACCACCACCACCACCACCGGCAGCCGCCTCCGGCGGCCGCCGATCGCCGCCGGCCGCCACCGGCAGCCGCCGGCCGCCGCCAGTGGAGGTGGTGGTGGCTGACAGTGAAGGTGCTAGTGGTAATGGGGGGTGGTGGTGGTATTGATGTATTGAGACACATGTGCTTCACGAAAACACAGGTGTTCCAAAATACAAACGAGCATATTACTTCGAAGCACATGTGTTTCAAGTCACGAAACACAAGTGTTTCAACTCAAGTCACTAAAAACATGAGTTTCTAAACACACATGGGAGCATACGAAGCACATGTGTTTCAAGTCACGAAACACATGTGTTTGGCTGTACATATACACTCCTTTATTTCCAAAAGAAACTGTTATTAGTGAAGCACATGTGCTTCTAGCTTACAAACACATGTGCTTCTAGCTTACAAACACATGTGCTTCATTACTTGAAAACACATATGCTTGGTTGTACATATACACTCCTTTATTTTCAAAACAACTATTATTAGTTAAACACGTGTGCTTCTAGTAACGAAACACATGTGTTTCAAGTCATGAAAGACATGTGCTTGACTGTACATTTATATTCCTTTATTTTCAAAACACATGTGTTTCAAAAGGTGAAACACATGTGTTTCAAACACATGTGCTTCCACTCACGACCACCACCACCGGTCACCACCGCCTGCGGCCACCTCCGCCGCCGGCCGCTGTCTCCGGCCGCCGGAGGTGGGTGGGTATTGATGTATTGAAGCACATGTGTTTGTATGGTTTGAATCTTAATCTTGACCTTTGACTTTTTCTTGATCCAAGGGCTATTAATTGTTCCTTGGGACTACCTAGAATTCTTGGACTACCTTGAACATTTACCAAACTATATAATACAAACAAAGGTTAAATTCGGTGAGCACTTCAAAATTGTGAGAATTGCGAGAATAATTATTAACCAATTGTTTGAAAAGTTTAGATCATTATGAGGAAATATTGGATCTTCCGCAGGAAACATTAGTTATTTGTCAGGAGAAATTAGATAATCATTATGGTATATTAGATCATAATCAGAAAATAATTGGAGTCCTCACGGTCCTCACCAAATTTCGTGTCCTAAATCGGTCAAATCTCAACCATTAATTAATAATAGTTAATGCTCAAGATTAATCACATATTTATACATGGAGTGGTATTTTTTTTGTCATTTAACACTCACATATTTGTTTACAAAAATTAATATTTTAACATTTTTATTTTATATTTTAATTTTTTTCTCAAAAAAAATAGAATGTGGTAATCACATATGATTGTATAACTTATTGTCGTATCACATATGATGATACAAAAACGTCATATATGTGATTGCATATTTGATCACGTGTGATGAAGTATTCAATCACATGTAATTATACAAAAACTAAACATATGATTAAATATATAATCACCTTTAATTATCACATAATATTATTTTTTTAACAAAACAAAAAATACAAAAATAATTCTAGCAAAAACATAAGAATTTGGATTGAAATTTATGTGAGTATCAAATGATAAAAATATCCCTTCATGTATAAAGCATTTGATTAATCTTGACCATTAATTAGTTATACTAAGAAACATTAGATCATCATCGAAAAATAATCGGAGTCCTCGCGATCCTCACCAGATTTTATGTCCTAAATCGGTCACATCTCAACCATTAATAAATAATTATGCACAAGATTAGTCACATATTTTATACATGATGTGATATTTTTCGTCATTTAACACTCACATATTTTTCTAAAAAAAATTAATATTTTAACTTTTTTGTTATGTATTTTTAATTTTTTTTCTTAAAAAAAACAAAAGAAAAAACGGATGGTGATAATCACATATGATTGTATAGCTTATCACATGTGATAATACAAAAATGTCACCTATGTGATTGCATACTTGCTCACATGTGATTATACAAAATCATCATATGTGATTAAGTATTCAATCATATGTAATTGTACAAAAAAATCATATATGATTAAGTATATAATCTCATGTAATTATCACCATAATTTTTTTTAAATTAATAAAAAAAAGTTTGAAAATAAAAATAAAAATTTGGATTAAAATTTATGTGAGTATCAAATGATAAAAATTCCCATTCATGTATAAAGCATTTGATTACTCTAGACTATTAATTAATGTTGATCCATGGGTAAATATATCCTTTGCCATTACAAGAAAATTAAGATTACATTGAACACATCTCTATATTATATAATAATAATAATAATATAATATTATATAGTATAATTTTTTTTATATGCTATATATTTATATATACGAGGCAGCATGGCCCGTGCGATGCACGACTTCGTTCAAAATAATGAGTTATTTTGAGTGCATATCGTGTACAATTTACTGGTATCACCTGTAAAGTACGAAAAGCGTGATCGGTTACATGTTTAACTTTGATTGCGGGTATTCTACTAAATGAGCAAAGTTGTTTTTTAAGTGTATTGATGATTAGGGTTTATTGTTGTTTATTGACGTATATGGATTGTGTATGTTAATTGCAATTATTTCTTTAGGTTGAAATAGATTTCGTATGCGTAGGTAGGCTTGTGCAAATTGAACCGAGAACTGACCGGGATTGCAGACCGGACGAATTGAGCTCCATTGGTTCGGTTCTCGGTTCTATTTTTTTATGAAAAATCAGTACTCGGTTCCAACCGGTTCAGTTCCGAGCGATCCGATTCGGTCCAAAACCGAGAAAAAACCGAAAAAATTCAAAGGAATTGCCTCGGTTCTCGTTTCGGTTCGGTTCTGAGCATTATCTGTTCGGTCCTCGGTCCGTCCAAATCTCAATCGTTAATCGTTAATCTTAAAGATGCGTGGCTAAGATTTTCCCATCTTTTTTTAAAAATTCGTAGTGGCATTTTTATAAATGGTATGAAAATTTTTATGCTTTTCCTTTAAAGGGTAAAATATCCAAGGGTCTTTTTTGTCAAAAAAATTTAGAATAAAAGCCCAGCTCACGCGCCTATATATGCATGTATACACTCTCGCCACGTGTCGCAAAATTATTGGTTTTTTCATTTCTGTTTTTTTGCTATAATTTTTTTTTTCTTTGAAAAAAAAATTCTAAAAAAATCAAAGTTCTTAAAATCAAATTCTTTACAAAATGAGCATAGACTTGAAAATTTGAAAAAAAAAAATATTTTTTAAATTTTTTATAATTTGAATCATTTTGTTATTTCTTGATCATTTTGCTAATTATGGATCATTTTGTTAGTTATGGATCATTTTGCTAATTTTGCATCATTTTGTTATTTATGAATCATTTTGCTAATTTTGGTTTATTTTGTTACACAAATGTTATGATTCAAAACTTGTAATGATTCAACATTTAGTTGAAAATATAATGATCCAAAACTATATTAATTAATATGTATGATCCAAATATAATGACTCGTAATATTTTTATGATCTAAAATGACATGAGTCAATGATCCAAAATATGTTTATATGATTCAAAACTATTTGGATTTATGTTAATTTTTTGATCATTTTGTTGAGTTTGCATCATTTTAATAATTTTGGATCATTGTAAATTTTCGGATCATTTTATTAATTTAAGATCATTGTTAACTTTTGGATTATATAGTTAATTTTGGATCATTTAGCTCAGTGTTGATTTTTGGATCGTTGTGACAATTTTTTTTTTCAAAATTTCATGACTATACTCATTTTGTAGAAAATTTAATTTTAAATTTTTGGCATTTTTAGATTTTTTATTTTACATATAAAAAAAAGTTATTGGCGAAAATCGAAGTGAGGGGGAAAACCCACATCCAATCATTGGATGACAAGTGGACAAGGAGGGAGATGGCGGTTTCAAAAAAGACCCTTATGCCCTTTTGTAAACGATTGGATGAAAATTGTCCTCGCAGTACTCACCGGGTATTGAGTCCTCACCGGATCCGGACCCTATATATATAGGGTCCGGATCCGGTGAGGACTTTTTTCCCGGTGAGGACTGCGAGGACAATTTTCGTCCACTCATCTTAAAAAGGGCATAAAGGTCATTTTCGAAACCCTCATTTCCTCATTTTGCCACTTGTCCTCCTATAATTGGAAGCGAGTTTTTCCCCCGCACTTCGTTTTTCGCCCATAATTTTTTTTATTTGAAAAATAAAAAATCTAAAAATGCCATAAATTTTAAAATTAAATTTTCTACAAAATGAGTATAGTCATGAAAATTTGAAAATAAAAAATGATCCAAAATTGACAATGATTCATAAATAACAAAATAATTAAAAAATTAACAATCGTACAAACTAAATAAAATTATCCTAAATGAACAAAATAATCCAAAATTATATATGATATATTATTTGACTAATTATTTATGTAAAATTAGGTTTATGCAAGATTAACAATGATTCAAAAATAACAAAATGATCCAAAATTATGACAATGATCCAAAATTAACAAAATGATTCAAAACTTTGACAATGATCCAAATCTAACAAAATGATCCAATACTTTATCCGGGTTTTTTTTCGAATTTTCATGACTATACTCATTTTGTAGATAATTTAATTTTAAGAACTTTGGCATTTTTAGTTTTTTTACAAAGAAAAAAAAAAGTTATGGGCGAAAAATAAAGGTGGGGGTAAAAAAACCCCATCAAATCAAGGCTTGACATGTGGCACTAGGAGAGAGAAAGTGTTTGCAAATTACTATTTTAATCCTCAAAATTTTCTTTTACCCCCCCCCCCCCTTATTTTGGTAAACTTTACACAACCCCCCCCCCCCCAAACTTTAACCATTGTTTATTTATTCACATTCAATCATAGCCATTAATTTTTATGGATTAAAGGCTTAGATTTGTCCTCGCAGTCCTCACCCATAAAAGAGTCCTCACTCGAGGACTCTTTTCCCGCTGAGGACAGCGAGGACTTCAAAAACAACTCTAAAAATAATCCAAAACAAACTTTTTCAAAAACTTTCTTTTTTTAACATTAAAATCGCAGCATATAAGATCCAAAAAAAATAAAAATTTTTAAAAAATGATCCAAAAAAAATATGAATCATAATAACGATCCACAAAAAAAATATGGATTATTGTTATGATCCGTAAAAAAAAATGGATCATAATTTATTTTTTTTAAATTTTCTTTTTTGGTCAAATATAGTAATAATCATGAGGAGTTAAATATTTTTTTTTCGGAATTTTTTGAAATTTTTTTTGTGGTGTCCTCATGAGTCCTCACAGGATCCCTTATACTTCCTCAGTATCAAAATAAGTGACACACTTTCCATTTTGGGGTGTATCAAAATAAGTGACACACTTTGAAAAATTTCCTTATTTGGTAAAAATAATGGGACCCATACCCACTAACTATCCACTTTAATACAATGAAATTACTCTTATACCCTTACTTTTACTTATAAAACTCATTAATATCATTTTATTCAAGAAAAGTGGAACCCCTTCTCCACTATTTATGTACTTTAATCTATTATAACCTTTACCTTAATCTTTTACCTCAAAAAATGTGTAAGTCAATTTGTGTCACTTATTTTGATACGGAGGAAGTATATATATATATATATATATATATATATATATATATATATAGTGAAGGGCTAGTTACAGATTTCATTTTAGGCTACAGAACCCGCAGAACTCAATCTAAACCATTGAATTTCAAAATGAAATGATCATGTAAGATACATGAAGTGATTTAATGAGGGACCCCCATGCATGTATGTTATTCATGCACGAAAACATATATGTTTTTGTGCATGTATGTTTTCATGTATATATACATATGTGTTATTTTTGTATTATTTAAACATATATGTTTTTCAGTATTTTTGATGTTTTTCTTAAAGCATATGTTTGATATGGGTTAAATGTTATTGTTTTGCATATTTTTTTACTAAATTCTAATATTTTTAGATGAGTTCTGCTTGGTTCTACGCATAAAATGGGTTCTGTAAATAGCTCGCCCCTATATATATATATATATATATATATATATATATATATATATATATATATATATAGAAGTGGGATCCTGTGACGACTCTTTTTTCGGTGAGGACACCTCAAAAAAATTTCAAAAAATTCCGAAAAAAATATGTATAACCCACCATGATTATTACTACATTTGGCAAAAAAAAAATTCAAAAAATAAATTATGATCAACTTTTTTTAGCGAATCATAACAATGATCCATATTTATTTTTTTTTATCATTATTATGATCCATATTTTTTTTTTGGATCATTTTTGGAATTTTTTTTTTGATCTTATACATAGCGATTTTAATGTTTAAAAAAGGAATTTTTTGAATAAGTTTGTTTTGGATAATTTTTAGAGTTTATTTTGGAGTCCTCACAGTCCTCGCTAGGAAAAGAGTCCTCACCGGATCCAGACCCTATATATATATATATATATATATATATATATATATATATATATATATATATATATATATATATATATATATATATATATATATATATATATATATATTGTAAAATTAAAATTAGAACCAATTATATATATATATATATATATATATATATATATATATATATATATATATATATATATATATATATATATATATATATATATATATATAGGGTCCGGATCCGGTGAGGACTCAAAACCCTTACTGCGAGGACTCTAAAAAAAAACTCTGAAAATGATCCAAAACAAACCTTTCTCATAAAAATTTCTTTTTTAAACATAAAAATCGCAGCCTATAAGATCCAAAAAAAAAATTAAAAATGATCCAAAAAAAATATGGATCATAATTTTGATCCACAAAAAATATATGGATTATTATTATAATCCACAAAAAAAGTGGATCATAATTTTTTTTCCAAAATTTATTTTTGGTCAAATGTAGTAATAATTATAGGGAGTTATATATTTATTTTTTTTTAAATTTTGTGAAATTTTTTTGAGATTTCCTCACTGTTTTTGATTCCTCGCCGGATCCCAAATCAATGTGTGTTTATATATATATATATATATATATATATATATATATATATATAGTGTCCGATTCAGCGCAGAACCCATTTAAGCTACAGAACCGCAGAACCCAATCTTGCACCTTTAATTTTTGAATCTAACGGTGAAGATCAATCATGACTTTTTTTAAATTAAATTCTTTATATTTTAAGTTAGAAAATAAATGAAAGGGTATAATGGGTATCTTACAAAAAAAGAAAAAGAAAAGGAAATGTCTTAAAACCGTCCCCCTCTCCCCATTTTCCTATTCTCTCTCCATAACCCTAGACCCACTTCTCATGCCTCCTTCTCTCTTCTTCTTCGTCAATTCCTCCTCAAAATTGGGGGTTTCGGTTTGTTTGATCAAGAGGTTTCAGAGAAATCGTCAATCCGTCACCGATGATCGATAAATACATCTGTAAGTACTCCATCCAATTGTTTGCAAATCTGCGTTTTTGGGAAGCTTTTTGAGAAATCTGTGTTTTTGGCAAATCTGCGTTTTTGAGAAGTTTTTTGAGAAATTTTCAATCCCTCAAGGAGCGAAGTTCGAATCGTTCATTTCAGAAGCTTTTTGGGTTTCGTATTCGAAGGGAAAAAAAAAGAAAGAAAGAAGAAGTAATCGGTTGGATAATGTATTCGAAGCTTTTTGGGTTCTGTATTCGAAGGATGCATGTTATTTTACAGCAAACATCCGATGTTAAACATCGGATGTTAATTTACCAGCCCTTATACATTATATGTTTTTCAAGTGTATTTTGACTTTTGAATGTGATGTTGTATATTAATCATCTGAATCATGATCAACTTGCTGTTCATCCTCCTCTTCGTCTTGATGAACGGACAAAAACAAAATCGTATCTACACACAATGTACTTAACATTCAATGTTTTAAGTCATCTAAACCACACGCTACATCAAATGTTGTTCGCTACATCAAATGTTGTTCGTTGTTGATCTTCTTCATATGTGTTTTCATGAACATCGAATCTGTTTGGGAAACGACTTTATACATTCGATGTTAAAACGACACATATGTTTTTCATATCGCATATTACATGTCGGAATACCAAATTATTAAATCAGAAAAGGAAAAAAATATATGAACATACCCAGGAAAAAACTCACTTCCTAAAAAAAAAAAAACCTTGATTTCCATATATATCTTGTTTTTGTTATTTGACTAAACTACCCTTTTTGACTAATAATAATAAATATATAATAATTAATATTTGCTGCAATCTGATTGGTCGATACATGGTTCTGTGGTACTGTCGCTAAAAACGGTTCTGCACTGAATCGCACCCTATATATATATATATATATATATATATATATATATATATATATATATATATATATATATATATATATATATATATATATATATATATATATATATATATATATATTATAATAATCATTTAATATACTATAAATAGTCGTTTAGGTTTGTATCAGATTAGAACTTCGATTCTTTAGTTTCATAAATTACAATATTTTTGAAACTTGTTGCACTTGTAGTACTTTATGCTAAACAGTGTTAATTATTTAGGTTAAGTTCACATATGTGCAATGTACATAAGAGTACCTTTAGCGACGATACCTTCAAAACTGAAAGTGAAAGTCAATGTTAAAAAGTAGAACTTTTTTTATTAGTGGACTTTTAGCGCATCTTGTTGCAGTGGGTACTTTGTCGAATTTTCTATTTTCCACTATATTGGCCTGTAGCTGTTATGTACATGTACAGAGTCCGATTTCGGTGATTTCGATTACATTTGTTTGAGATTTTAGTAAGAAAATTTTGGTTCAAAAACAATATGTTGTATATGTGCTTGATTTTTGGGTAAAACATATACTACATCCGTATCAAAATAAGTGATTTAAAGAAACACGGTTTTTGAGGCAAATGATTAAAAGATAGATTAAAGTGAATAGTTAGTGAAGAATGAATCTCACTTCTTTTGAATAAAGTGATATAAATAGTGTTTAAAAGTAAAAGTAAGGGTAAAAGGGTAATTTCACTTTATTAGTAGATAGTTAGTGGTGAATGGGTCCCACTTTTTTACCAAATAAGGTAAGTTTTAGAAGTGTATCACCTATTTTGTTCCAAGCCTTAATAGAAAGTGTATCACTTATTTTGATACCGATGTAGTATAAGTTTCTCGGTAGACACACATATATTTAAGATTCTCCGTGAACAACATTTTGATTGAGTTTGATATTTAGGTAAATCATTTTTGTTATTTAAACCTTTTCTTGGGTAAATTTTGGCATTCCACCTGAAACATGAAATCATCACGTAAAAACTAGTATTTATAACGTAGGGGGAACCAACTTAAGCAAGTTATGAAAGCCATCATGGATACGTGCCGAAACCGGCTTGGATATAGCGCCCTAGTGTAACAATAATTAACATATCCAACTTCCACGATTCGCAACAACCCATAAACAAGAAGGCGGGATTTACCCGATCGCCCAATTTTATCAAGATATCGCAAATGTTTTCGATCAAATCTCACAAGCGAATTTGACACAACATACAGAGAAAAGTTGACAACCAAACCAAAGTTACAAAACAACAATCCAAATCTACAACACAAATTACAAACTAAACGAAACTTTAACACCCAACCCAACCCAACCCAACCCAAACCAAATCATGAAAGAAAACAAACCTTTATTTCGCCAAATAAGGAATCACTACGAAGCTTTTTCTCGCAATATCGGATTTTTTGTTATCCATACCATTGTGGTATTTGCAAATGGTCCTCGTGATTGTCTTCAGAATAGTCAAATGGTCCATTGTTTAAGCGATAATAAATTTCATTAAGATTGTCCATGGATATTTTAGACTCCTGATTGACCAACGTCGTAAGCCATTGACCATCAATCGCCGTACCTTCAGAATCATTGGTGGGGACAATATAGTTTTGTACATGTTCTTGAGTACTAAGGTGAGAATAACCACCACTTTCATGCCCAGGAAAAGCGTTGAGGTTGTAGGAACCCTCAACATTAAAGAAACTTTCCCCATTTTGAAAATTCACATTTGTCAATTCATCATTTGCCCAAATTGGAACTCCATTGTCGCCGCCACATACCAACTGGTTATACCCAAAACGATCAATTGGTGCTAGATCACCGCTACCACCAACATCAATCACCCACGGTTGCTTCATTGGAAATTCAGATTGATCAAATGGTGTCATTTGAACTTCATTCATAGCACCATTTACCAATTGCTCTACTGGAAGTCCAAAATTGTTAAATGGTGTCGTTTGAACTTCATTAACATTGTTACCACCACCACTTACCAATTGCTCCGTTGGAAATCCAAAGTTATAATATGGCGTCGTTTGAACTTCATTAGCATTGATACCACCAGTTACCATTTGCCCTATTGGAAGTACATAATTGTTAAATGGTGTCATTTGAACTTCATTAACATTGATACCGCCACCAGTTACCAATTGCTCCGTTGGAAGTACAAAATTGTTAAATGGTGTCGTTTGAACTTCATTAACATTGTTACCACCACCACTTACCAATTGCTCCGTTGGAAATCCAAAATCATTAAATTGTGTCGTTTGAACTTCATTAGCATTGTTTCCACCACCACTTACCAATTGCTCCATTGGCCCTAATGGATGTCCAAAATTATTATATGGTGTCGTTTGAACTTCACTAACGCGGCTATCAACGCCACCATTTATCCATGGCCCTAATGGATGTCCAAAATTATAAAATGGTGTTGTTTGAAGTTCACTAACACTGCTATCAATGCCACCATATACCCATGGCTCTGTCGGAACACCAAAATTATTAAATTGTGCCTTTTGAACTTCACTAACACCGCTACCCTGCGAGTTGAGATTGTAAGAACCATTCAAAAAATTATAAGCATTCGTCCCCGGATTGAATTGTGATCCCACAGATTCACCAACACCCAAAGATGGAATTGATTCTCCAAAAGCAGGATTTGAGACATTCTCACTTGTTGCCAATGGCTCTATTTCTTTTCCATAACCAACCACTGTCGTTTGAACGCCACTTCCTTGACCAGTACCACCGCTACTGGTCATAGATGTGTCGCCTGTCACGGGCTGCAATACATTGCTACCAGAGTGATCAGTGGTGGTGGCGGCGGCGGCAACAGCTGGTGGTAAATTAGTTGATGGTTTAACTCCATACAATATACTTTTAATGTTTTCTATGGACATATAAGCTATGCCGCCAGAATTAAGCTTCAATGGTTTCTGGAGGTTACTCGATTCAAGGATGGATCCATTATTACCAGATGAAATTGATGGCCGAAATCCATTGTGAGCATCACTTTCTACTTGTGAAGTATTGCCCTTATGCTTTGGGGTTGGTGTTGTCACGCTAGTTTTCCCGATATTGTTTTCGCTTTCTAAAAGATGCAACTCCTGAATCATAAACCAAATTAGACTCCTTCAGTTAGAAACTAAAAAAACTAACTAAATAAAAATCGCGTTAAAAAACTAACATGATCACGAGGTTTGTAATCATATAGAATACCTGTAGGTGACTCGCAACAACACAACGAGTGAGATCAGGCACGTTCATGTGCTTTAGAATTTCAGTCGGATAAGCCTCTGCCACAATAAAGCACGAGATTAAAAACAATTATGAAACTTATAGATCGATATTATCGCTAGTTGAATAAAGTACGTCTAGTACATATTCTAAAAACGTTTAAAGTATCATATATATATATATATATATATATATATATATATATATATATATATATATATATATATATCGCCTTTCTAGTTCGAAAAACATATGTTAGTTAAGAATATATATAAAGAGCCGACCCTGAGTTTATCGAGGCCCAAGGCGAACATTAATTTTGGGCCCTATCGTAATTGTAAAAATAGGTATTAATACAAAAAGTATAAAAATATTTGTCAAAGATTATTATAACATTCACATTGTGTGCGCCCATTGTTGAGAATAGAAAGAAAAGTAAGTTTAAAAATTATGGTTTAAAAATAAGTTAATAAAAATAAGATCTGAAAAATTATGGGCCCCATTCAAATTTTTCTGTTATACGCTTGGGCCTATCATATCTTCCATCAGGGCCGGTCCTGTATATATATACAAGATCATATGTGAGTAGATGTTCAATACTTTCTCTGCCGAGCGCATTCACTGCTTCCATAAACTTGGCGTCAACCTCAGGCGTCCAAGGAACGCGTGCCTTTGGTTCTTTTCTCTTTTTACGAGTTTTTTCATTCTTAACTTTTTGGTACTTTTTCCTCTTTATCTCTTTTGATGGCTCATCATCATGAGCAGATATATCTATATGGGCTACCCGCGGCTTAATTATGCCACCATACCCTTGTGAGTTGATGTTTCGGCCTTGATGATTACCATAATTACTTGATAATACGTTGTCATTTTTACTTGCGTTGTTATAAATGAATGCCTGCCTCTTAATCATGGTATCAACCCTGTGGACGGTATCATTGAGCTCTTTGTTTAATTGAGGCGATTTTCCAATTGAGGCACCTCCTTCTAATCTCATTGCCTTTTGGCACACAGATTCCAAAAATTCGCAAATTTCTGTAAATACATGTACTTTAGGAAGAAAATAAATTGTATCGGATACTAGAGCTGATCGGGCAACTCTCATGTGATCATCCTTCATACCCATCACTGCATACAGGTGTTAAAAAGGGTTTAGAAAAGTTATTTTAATCTGATTCAAGTAGATATATATAGATATTGATACATGTATACACATTAAACTTGCTAGCAAAACTATTAATTTGTGAATATTCTTACCAACTACAGACAGTTGTGGCTGTTTCTTCAAACATTGATTGACAAAATCCACCATATGCATTTCAAATTTGTCAGCAGCGAGCAAGACACAATCAAATTGACTTTCGGTTAATATCATTGAGAGTGCTGTTGATGCTTTTTCTGTGGATGTAACTGTACAAAATACATGTGAATAATAAGCAAATTAAACAACCTAGCTAGTTGATCAAACACTATAAGTCTGTTAAACTTCTATAAACTAAATTCAAGAAAAATATCAACTCATGGTTCACCTTTTTTACTTTCTTTGAAGTTTTTGTATCTATATTTACCTTTGTGGAAAGATATGGTATGACATATTAGATATTTTATACCAATAGTTATAAAAAGAAATACACAACTCGATCTCTAGCTATCTGAAGCACAAGAAGATATATAGTTTAAATCGATCTAAATAGGCATCAATCATATTTCCGATCGATCCTATCTAAAATCTGGATTAGGGTTTCACGTACCTACTATTATAAAAATACGTTTTAATTCCTTCCCGCGCATTTCGTTCGAGTAAATGCAAGGGTGGTACAAGTATTTTCAAAGGTGAGCAAAGTTTTGGGTACAAGTTAAATCATTGAGCGAGTTTATTTTTTTAAAAAGTTAAATTGTAAGCTAAATTAAACCAGTTTTAGTTTGAAAAAGTTTAATCATAAACTATATCAATTAAAATCTAAATATGCTGTTTTAGTTATCTTGAAAAAAAAATCTTAAATTTTGCAATTTTAAAGTATAATACCAATCTATATAGTAATATGCTTTGTATATAAAGTTCATATTCTTAATCTGTATCCATATTTAATTTTTTTATAAGTTCGAATAATTTATTTAAATGTTCATATGTGAAATGACATGTCATTAGATAGAATACATATGTAATCAAATAAACGGTAACCATAATATTTTTAATTAAAGAAAATATAAGAAAATGTCAAAAATAAATAAATAAATAAATGGAAAATAAGAAAAAGAAAAAGAAATGATAAATGAATAGATTTTGTACATTATATGGAATAAAATGTGAAAATGAAAATATAACATTAAATTAACAAGGATTTTTTTTTTATTTTGTTAAAACATGCTTATGGAATGGACTCGAACTCAAAATTATATGTTTTAAGAAAGGTTCTAAAAAGTATGTCATGGCGGCGCCAAGGTGCCGTCAAGGCGCGAGGCCCGGTGTCGACGTTACGAAATAGATTATGACAGATGTGTAAAGCATGACGTAAGATAAGGCGCGCCTTATGACTAGTTTGTTTTAATCTGACAAAGAAAATTGAATATTTTTTGAAAAAATATTACATATACAAAAATTTGGAAAATGCTAATGACAGCCCTTAGGGCTGTCATTAAGAAGGCAAAAATACACAAAAGACAACCCCCTGAATTTTAGGAATATTATTTTTTTAATCAATGTACAAGCTTTTTATGCATGTTAGTGACAGCCCTAAGGGTTGTCATTAACAAAACCCTAAAAATTTATATATAACACTTTTTGTGAACTTTGTATATAAATTATCACATAAATCAATATATCTATCTTTTTTTTGAGAACTTGATATACTTATATTTATAAATTATATAAAATATTTGCCGCCTTAAGTCACGCCTTAAAAACGCAATGTCTTGTTGTGACTCGTCATGACTTGAGGCTTGATGGTGACGTCACGTCGCGCCTTACGTTTTTTAGAACCTTGGTTTTAAGATACCATGTTTTACTAGTAACCTAAAATGTAAAATGACTGAGCAATTGCACGTACATAATATATTCACTCAGTCTCATGAAAAAAATTTATCATTTTTCTTTCATAAGTTTTTAGGATATAGCTAGTGGTGATGTGTTTGGTAATGATTTTGATTAAAATATAAATTTTGTTTGGAGAGAGAAAAAATATTTTTAAGCGATAGTTAGCAGTGAGATATTTGTTAATACTCCCTCCATCCCAAAATTATTGTACACAGACAAAAATTACACAATTTAAAAAAATTGCATTTATTACACTATCTAACCAATAAAATTGCATCTTTAACACTTAACTATTTTTTTATTGGTGAAATTTCCAGGTTGGAAATAATTATGGGATAGACCAAAATGAAAGTTGGACAATAAAATTGGGACGGATGGAATAATATTATTTTATTAAGTGCACCAATCAAATTTAATAAATAGAAACTTTTTTCGAGCCAAAAATTTAGGAAAAATGAGAGTTTTTTTGTTAGACGGGGAGAGTATATCTCTAAGAGGGGAAACGCAAAAAAAAAAAAAACATAAACTAACCCATAAAAATTTAATAATTTATACTAATCAGAAATTTTTTAGCATGGGCGGGTGTTTACCCTATCCACCCTTGGTGCCACCCATGGGTACATTGATTAGGTTGCACCTTTGTAGATCAATTTCAAGCCCTTGTCTTAATTCAAACAAAATTTTGCATCGACTAACTAGATTCGGACAAAAGTTTTCACTCTTTCTATCTTTCTTTTATTCCTTCCTTTTTATGTGTTTTTGGTTGAATTAAAGCTTGTAAACCTAATTAACATCAATCCATGTTGAAAATGACTTGTAAAATTATATAATCTGGATGAATAAATAATATCAAAATCAGCTAAATCGATCAACTTTTAGAATGATAATTAACATAGATCGATAGAGAGAGATTACCTTTAAATGTTTCATTTAAAAGGACATATAAATGATGGTCAAGAGACTTTTTGTTGCACTCAACCAATAACACTCGATAGCCACCGAATCTTTTTGGGTAAAATGTGATTGGTCGGCTAGTGGTTGTCATTTCGTCCAAGAAGGAAAGAAAATGGAGAGAAAATGGGGAGAAATTGATGAAGAAATGAGTTTAGGGATTAATTAGTGTTTGTGAAAATTGAGGTAAAGCCTACATTTATGAAGTAGACTAGTGGTGGCTTTATGTAACAGGCGCGGAACATGAGGAAGATTTGCGGGGATCCCAAGATTTGAATTAACTCAAAATCTAGGTAATTAATTAATTATTTAATATCTACCATTTAGACACATATTTTACCGGTGGTGTATATGTTTCTGGTATAACTTCTTTTAAGTTGGGGTGTCAATCTTTGTTTGCTTGTGAAGGCCTAAAATCATTTTGAAAATATTGTGATTTTTTAGCTCTTTTTTTCTTTATGTTACTTTTTATGTAAATAGTGTGAAAGAAAGGATTTTTTATAAATACAGAATAATGTTGAACTAGGTAAAAAGAATTATCTTACAAGTGATTTCATTGGCAACTTTAAATTGAAAACTATTTCGCTATATTATATATTTATTATGTGAATCGGGGTTATCTCTTTTATCAACATAAAAAAAGATACTAGTACGACTTAGAAGATATACCGATACGTGCATGGCATAAATGCAAGATAAGGTAGCCGCGTATTAGGAGAAGGTAATTTAACGTATTTCTGTAAGGGCGCGCGTTTGTAGTTCCAATGCATGGTGTGGTTTGTTTAATGCATCGTCGTCTCTAGTTCCTTACTATTTTTTCAAACAAATTCAACTGTCGCAGAAAAAGGCAGGCGCCTTTGGTTTTCGTGTCTAAATTTAATCCTTGTATAAGATGATTCTCGAAAGTCGTCCATGATTTTTGAAGTTGCGTCAATTGAAAAGGTTTAGCATTTGGGGACACAATTAAGTCAAGTCATCGCATCAAAACGCTAGAAACTAGGTTATGTTTTAGGTTTCTCTTTTGGCCATCTCTAAAGATATATTTTAGATCAATGAACAGCGTCGTGTCTAATACCCACAATTGCCGGATTTTGAGCTATATCTCGCCTACAAAGTAACAAGACGTAAAAATATGATCTACGGGCTCACATTTATTAGCGCAAAAAGGAAATAAATAACGGAGATAGATGTCTACATATCTACGTCCAACCACATTGGCGCGAAGGAACATGTTATGAAACAGGGAAAGATATCTGAAAGTAACATTCTTTATATGCATGAGATAAGCAATTTGAAGAGCTAAAGGATATGAAAGGCAATTCATATATTGACGTGTTCATTTAGAATTTATGTTGTATTTAACTCCAAAAATCATATTTTGTACTTTGACTTTTATTAGAGTTATGTATATGTGTTAAAGAATAGTTAAAGTTAAAAAGTAACAAAGATAGACTAAAGTTAAAAAGCATAAATCAAACTGTAAATAATTATAATTGTACTATCATAAAAAATGTACTATCATCAAATATGAGTATTCATAATTTAATCATCAATGGTTAAACTAGGGTTCATCGATGATTACACATTAATCATCAGATATGTGTATTCTCGCCCAATATATTAAATTTCAAATGAACTCATATATATATATATATATATATATATATATATATATATATATATATATATATATATATATATATATATATAGGGTCCGGATCCGGTGAGAACTCTTTTCCCCGTGAGGACTGCGAGGACTTAAAAAAAACTCTAAAAATGATCCACAACAAATTTTTTAAAAAATTTCTCTTTTAAACATTAAAATCGCAGAATATAAGATCCAAAAAAATAATTTTTTTTAAAAATGATCCAAAAAAAAAATTGGATCATGATAATGATCCACAAAAAAAAATATGGATCATTGTTATGATCCGCAAAAGAAAGTGGATCATAATTTTTTTTCAAATTTTTTTTTGTCAAATGTAGTAATAATCATGGGAGTTATATTTTTTTTTCGGAATTTTGTTGGAATGTTTTTGAGGTGTCCTCGCGAGTCCTCGCCGTTTTTTGAGTACTCACAGGATCCCAGTTCTATATAGGAGTGGGATCTGATTAGGACTCGCAAGGACACCTTAAAAAATTTTCAAAAAATATATATATATAACTCCCCATTATTATTACTACATTCGACAAAAAAAAAAAATTGAAAAAAAAATTATGATCCACTTTTTTGTGCGGATCATAATAATGTTCCATATATTTTTTCTGGATCAAAATTATGATCCATATTTTTTTTTTGATCATTTTCGAAATATTATTCTTTGGATCTTATAGACTGTGATTTTTAGGTTTAAAAAAGGAATATTTTTGAAAAAAGTTTGTTATGTATCATTTTCAGAGTTTTTTTGAAGTCCTCGCAGTACTCACCGGATCCGGACCATATATATATATATATATATATATATATATATATATATATATATATATATATATATATATATATATATATATATATATATATATATATAGAGAGAGAGAGAGAGAGAGAGAGAGAGAAGTGGGATCCTGTGAGGACTCAAAAAACGGTGAGTACTCGCGCGGAAACATAAAAAACATTCCAAAAAATTCCGAAAAAATATATATAACTCACCATGATTGTTACTACATTTGACCCAAAAACAATTTTTAAAAAAAAATTATGATCCACTTTTTTTTGCGGATCATAACAATGATCCATATTTTTTTTGTCGATCATTATTATGATCCATATTTTTTTTTTGGATCATTTTTTTAAAAATTTTAATTTTTTGGATCTTATATGCTGCGATTTAATGTTTAAAAAAGAAAGTTTTTGAAAAAAGTTTGTTTTGGATCATTTTTAGAGTTTTTTTTGGAGTCCTCACCGGGAAAAGAGTTATATATATATATATATATATATATATATATATATATATATATATATATATATATATATAGGAATGAGTTGCTTTGAGAATTAATATATTGGGTGAGAATGTGAGAATATATCTCAGCTATTGATTTGGGTGGATTTGGGGCTCATGGCCCGGAAAAATTTGCCTGCCGCGCGGCGCGAGGAGGCACATGTGCCCTGTTTAATCATCGATGAACCCTATGAATACATATAGGTTAATCATCGATGATTACACTAATTCTCACATTCTTATGATTTTTCCAATTCTCAAAGGAACCCTCCTATATATATATATATATATATATATATATATATATATATATATATATATATATATATATATATATATATATATATATATATATATATATATATATATATATTACTCCCTCCGTCCCTAAATAAAGTTCTCATTTCTCTTGGGCACAACTTTTTTTGAGATAGTTAGTGGTGGGGTATGTGGTATTACTTTTGATTAAAATATAAGGTTTGATTGGAGAGAGAAAGTGTTTGATTGGAGTGGGCCCCTTAAGTTTGAGAAATGTGAACTTTATTTAGGGACAAAACTTGAAGGAGAGATGAGAAATTTATTTAGGGACGGAAGGAGTATACTATAACGACTATGATATATTAAATGATATATATAATATGAGATATATATATATATATATATATATATATATATATATATATATATATAATATGGCATTAAATGATAATATGTAATAATGTGATATATTATACTATTAATTTAATATAAAGTAATATAACATTAATATGATATAGACATGTTAATGAACCGAAGTGTTCGTAAATGGTTCGACGAGTGTTCGTTTATGTTCATTGTTTAGTTAAATAAAAGATGGAAAAGGTTTTGTGTTTAGCTAAACTAGCGAACACGAACACACATGTGTTCATTCAGTTACGTTCGTGAACATGTGTATGTGTTCGTTCATTTGCATTCATTTGTTAGTGTTCGCTTACGTTCGTTAGTGTTCGTCATAGTCGTTAGAGTTAGAGTTCGTTTTAGAAGATATTTACATTATTTATAGTGATTTTAAGGTTTTGATAGTAATTTCTTGAACATTTAATTATACTGTGATTCCATTATCTTTTTTGATGAACAACTTAAGTTTTTGACTATTCATCATTTCAAATTTGTAAGTATGTTCTATATTTATGTTACTAATTTATCGTCGTCAAAGAATGATTAGAAGTTAAAAAGATATTAGAGGTTTGTTGACAAAATTACTTAAGATCCGTTCATTCATTTATATTCATAAACACTCATTAAGTCTCGTTCATTCAATTATGTTCGTAAATGTTCTTTAAGATATTCGTTAAAGTTCATTTGTGTACTTCCGTTGGTTTATGTCAGTTTACCTTTTCACTGAATTTTCCTTGAAGAGTTTATGAATAATTAATTTTCTTAACAAATAAATACGGATACAAAAGTTCACTTGTTTAAATGTTTTGAGCACTTTTTTCCTTAACAAACGAACATGAATAGAGGTTGTTCGCTTTTTCCAGTTGATTTACATGCCTAATATGATGTAAGTAAATATAATATAACTAAATATTTTTATCTATACTAAAGGAAAAAAATAATTAGTTTAATGGTGTCAGTTAAACTCTTCGCCTAGCCGAATGTGGGGCCTAAAGTATTTTAATAGGGTATTTGTTATTTTGTGTGTGTATTTTATAATAGTGAGACCCATAAAACTAAAGAGAATGGATATTGTTGGCATGAGTATATGAGTTTAAAGTCGGTTGGAGTGTTAGCTCATGTGACGTTGATTTGGAAAAAACTGAAGTGTCAGTTTGTGTCACTGTTGGGAGTGATCTAAGAGCTTCTTCAATGCAATCTTTTACAAAGCTTTTTATATATTGTGTAGATCATTTAAAGACATGTGATCTTCTAGAAAAAAGTTTTTGCTTCAAAAGCTTTTTATTTTATAAGTGTTTCTCAAGACATAAAATAAGCTTTATATAAATTTATATGCGTTGGAGCAAAACGTTTTTAAAAGCTTACTATTAATATTGGGGATAGTGAGTGTGTGGCTGTCATGTACCTAAGGTTAGGTGTGGAACCACCTATAACTACATAGTTTTGGTTAAAAAAAAAACCCAAAATGATTATTTTTACAATATCTTGTCACTTTCCCACCATATTAGAACACTTGGACAATAAAAAAAACACCAATTCAACACCATTTCAAGAATATGACATGTGTTCAATATAAACACCATTTCAAGAATATGAAACTTGAAACACCAATTCAACAAAAACACAATTAAGATTTAAGATAATTGATGAGTTTTAGATGGGGTTTGATATACTAATTAGTTTATGTAATGAGTTATAAGATTTTTTAAACAAAAGTATGTAGTTTTAAGTGGTTCCACACCTAAGCTTAAGTATATGACAGCCACATACTCACTTTTCCCATTAATATTAGATGGAAAATATATGTGATAATTCTAATAAGTCTTTGTAACAACTTATAAACTGAAGATACTTCTAGATAATTATTAGCAGATCCTAAAATAATATAAGGGTATTGATAATGACAGCCATATGGGTTGTATTTAAGTGCATAGAAAATTATATACTACTCTATAGTAGAGTAATTTCTAAAATATAAAAGTTAGTTATAATGAAGATACAAATTTATTATGCATATCTTTTTACAATAATATAACACAAAAAAACAACTCATGTAGCTCTTACCTAGATTCCCATCTCACGTGGCAAACTCGTCTTCGTCTCAAGCAAGGATCATACACGTGCGCTAGATAATGTCACCGGGTCACATAGTTGTATCTTACTGTGTCAAGGACCACGTGTAAAATCAGTTTGTTATCTCCTAATAAAGAAAATGATATTTAATTTTATATTTTAGTTTTACTTATAATTCTACGTATTTAATCATTAGAAGCATCAAAATTAAGGGATTATATCACAGAAAAAATATAGTAAATGTCACATGTCAAATTTAGAGATGAGTAGGACTAAAATTTAGGAAAAATACCATTATTCCCTAACAAAACACATTAAAAAATCTAATCAAACTCACGTAGTAGTGACAAATACTTTTCTTTTTAGAATTTGGCGACCTCCAACGGTCACTGAGGCGACCAGATGTTGTTCTGGGACGCGTCGCCGGTGAGAGGTGTTGGTGTTCTGTATCACCGTATGATTTAAGTGTAATGAAATAAACTTTTTAATTAAACATAATTATAATAAATATTTAATAAGTAAAGGTGATGTGGAGTGCAAACTTGTATGAAATTATTCTGGTTAAAATACACTAATTCAATGCGTCCAGGGGGCAGCCCCTGGTAACCGAGTCCAACGAGTAGAAAAAATCCGACATTTGAAATTTAAACCCGATTTTCGACCCAATGTAATATGGATTATGAGTATATTAAAAGGCCTTCTAGCACTTATATTAGTTTCCCACATAATATGGATTATGTTTTCTTGTGGTCATATTATTCATATTTGGTACATTCTTTATATATCACAAAATGATTCTCTGTTGTTGAAAACAATGTAATTGTATTTGTTGAAGATACTTTAATCTAAAAGTGTACGTTTCACGACTTCACAGTGTATGTTTCACAGTATAAGTATAAGTTTCTGACAAGCCGCGTAATTGGGAGGACGCGTCTTTACGGGAAACGCCGACGAATGAAAGTGCTATAAAAAGTCTAGCTTAAGTTCTTAAATCCAGAACAATTATACTGGTACTTCAATTATAACTTGAACATTAACCATTAAAACTTTTACAATTTTCTGGATTTAATAAATTTAACTCTGGAAAATGGAGTTACATTGGATAGATGGATAGATAACCTTTCTTCCGGAAAAACTAGCATTTAATTTTCGTCCCCAAACAAGATTTATAATTAATTTATACATTTTATCTCCACTAAGCACTTCTTTTAATGTCTTTTTTTTTTTTTTTTTTTTACCCTAAATGCCATATTTGAAACGAAAAAAAAAAGATAATCAAGGTCTGAATTTATTTCAGGAGACTTATGATGGATAAAAATTGTGAATTTTGTGTGAATTTAAAATCAGTTATTTATTGTAAAGCGGATGCAGCCTATCTTTATCTTTCATGTGACACTTGAAGTTATTTATTGTAAAGGGTATTATGAGGTTTTGTGTTAAATCCTTGTCTTGTACTCTTGCTAATAATATCATTCTCAAACATCATAAATATGGTTCGACTTCAAGTGCCCCAAGAAACACAATTTCGATGGTTTAGAGACTAATGTACAAATTAAGGTATAAATGTACTCCTTCTGTCTCTAAATAAAGTTCTTATTCCTCCTTCAAATTTTGTCTTTAAATAAAGTTCCTATTTCTCAAATTTAAAGATCGCGCTTAATATAATAATATTATTACCAATAATTTTATCACTAACTATCTACTAAAACACTTTCTCTAAGTATCACACCACTGATTAAAAATGTGTTCAAAAGAAATGAGAATTTTATTTAATAACGGAAGGAGTATTACATTTTGGAATATATAAGTTACATAAAAGCAAAAGTCTGATGCCAAGCGGCCAGGTTTCACTTTTTCCTATGCGTGTTTTGTTCCGCACTACAAAGAAAGTGTCATTTAGTGACAAATGTATTTGTCACACACCAAAAAAATATCATTATATGTAGTTTTTTTTAGTAATAAAAGCTTTTCCCTTTATTTTTTTAACTTTAATTAGGCTTTTTTTATACTGTCTGTTTGAATACCACTGCATATGGCGAACCATTAACTTACTAATTTGCCGATTAAAAAAATAGACTTTTTCTGTGTATTGCTAAACAATAATATTTTAGCTTGGCCAGAGAAAGTCCATACAAGCTCGATCTTTCCCTGAAATTGTTATACTAGATGTAGATTCTAATTGTGTAAACCTTTTTAGTTTATTTTTATTATCTCCTATAATTCAAAATAAGTTATATATTGTTATTTTTACAGTTTTTAATTATAATAATGATTAAATTGGATTATTTGGATAGTTAATTGGAAATGAGTTCCAAACATTTTAAAAAAAGCGGAGTTAATGACCTTTAATACTTCCTCTGTTTCATAATATAAGTGAATCACTTTTTTCTTTTGGAGTGTTTCAAAACAAGTGAATAACTTGAATAAGTTATCTTATTTGATAAGTTTTTATATTTAAAATTATCATTTTACCCTTACTTATATCTCTTTAAACATCATTAATGGTGTGGGGTCCTATCCATTTTTGTCATCTTCCTATCTTTGACTTTTTCTACCATTCTAGTTACTCAATTTAATTTAACTAATCTCATATTATCTTATTTTGCCTCAAAAAAACGTATACTTCAAAGTGATTCACTTATTTTGAAACGGAAGAAGTAGTAGAAGGATAAAATGACCATCTCACTTATTTTGAATCGGAAGAAATATTTATTTTGATTGATTTTAATTTGAAAAAGGAGTGTTAATGAATTTTAATATATAAATTACTTTTTAAACGTAATATAGTATTGCACACTTTTTTCATTAAAACATTAAGTAGATACATTTAATAACATTTTTAAGGGTAAATTATAGTTTTTGTCCCTGACCTATGGCCGATTCGGGGTTTTTGTCCCTAATGTTTTTTTGTCCGTTTTTTTGTCCCTTAAGTTTTTCAAATTCTGGAAATTTGTCCTTCCGTCCAATTTTGGTCGTTAACTGACGGGTTTTTTGTCCATTTTACCAAATTACCCCTGTTCTATCCTTCTTCTTCCTTCAATGAACCCTAATCCCCCAAATTGATGAGCCCTAATCCCCCAAATTGATGAACCCTAAATACTAAATCTTCAAACTGATGAACCCTAATCCCCCAAATCATTCCATCTTTAAACCCTCGGCCAGCATTCCTCCCGGCACCACCACCACCACCAGTGAGATAAGAGACAATACCAGTAACAGTTTCGTAATGCAGAAAACAAATCGATTCAGATCGAAATCGTAAACGCAAATAGAATAAATAGGGGCTGGAAACTTGAAAATGAAGTTGCGTATTATCGGGTAGGAAGTTAAATCTGGCTTCTGACCTAGAATGTATAGTTTATCTTCTTCTTCGATTATTCTCTTCTTCTTCACAAGCACAATCTTTCTCTCTCTGAAATTAGATCCGATCTACGAAAGTGAATTTGCAGGTTAAAAATGGTGGTGGCAATCCTTCACAGAGCTCGTGGAAATTTCTTGAGATGATATTGTATCTAATAAGCTTCCCAGGAATTTGGACAATAAAAAACGGATCATTTTCTCCTTTATTCAACACAATAGATCATATGATGAAACGTCTGGGTACGAACCTAAAATTTCCAGTGGATTTGGTACTTAGGTTATCAAGATCAACACGGTAAATTATTGACCAGCCGGAATAATCATTCTTCATCTCATAAACGTTCATCAGTAGAGATAAAGGTTGAATCAATTTAACAAGAAGCAACTTGTTATTATCTTGATGCCAGAAAGATGACGGTAGTGATGGGCGTTTAAGGTTGAAAATGGTGGCCGGAAAGGGGGAAATAAAAAATGGGTGTCAATTTTTGCAACGAAATGGGTGTTGGTGTTTGGCGAAGAAGAAAGAGACGTTGTCCAGATCTGAGTTGCAGGTGGTAGTGGTTGCAGGTTGTGAAGAGGGAAGAAGATGAAGAAGAGGGAAGAAGATGAAGAACATGAAGAGCGAGGAAATGTAACACCTTGAAATTTTAAATAATTAAATAATAATTTAAATTGAATTTAAATTACGTTTTAATGGTTTATGAGTTGATCGTATAATTATGTGAGACGTTTGGTGATTTGTCATATTTAATTATGTGACGTTTATTAAATAGCTAGAGGGTGATTTATTTCGAGTTGATTAGTAGAGCAGAGTAATAAATAATGATAAGTAGAGGGTTATTCATTTATTGATAATTAATCGGGACAACTGATTATGAGATTAGTTAATGTTAACTTAGGCGTTTATTAATTTTCAAGGCCGGCCGTTAGGTCAAGGCCTTGATCTCGTTTTACTTCGATTCCTATCCGAGCCAGGTCTCATTTTGTTGTCTTCTGATCGATCGAGTCCGCCAAAATAGAGAGGCTAGAAGGCCGATCCTTTTATTGGGTATTCATTCCCTTATCATTTTTCTTGTTAGTCTCGAGCTCAAGGGGTGGGCCATGTGCACCGGCCATGTGGAGAGAAAAAGGGGCCAATCCCTTGAAGCAATGTTAAGCCCATTTCTTTGAAGACGTGTTGATTCAAAACTCCTTAAACTCTATTAGTCGTACCCTAAATCCCATATTTGTTTCTGCGCCACAAATCCCAAACTCCCCATTTTGTCATGCGCCAGCCGCCACTCCTCCACCCTCAACCTCTTTTCCGGCGAACAGGAGATAAGCAACCACTGCCATGTTTCTTTTGTTCCGATGAGCAAGTGAGAAGCAACCAAAGCACCACCATCTTGATCCTTTTATTTCTCCGGCAGAATCAAGTACACCACCATTGCTTTCCCTGTTATTTCTTCTTTCTGATTTACGTCAAAAGTGAAACAACCACCGTCACCTCCCTTTCTTTGTTGCTGCTTCCGGCAACACCAAACAACTGCCGCCACTACTTCTTTTATTGATTCCTTCGAACAGAAAAACAACCACAGCCACCGCATAGAGCACCTTCAATCGTGTTTCTCCTTTCCGGCCGGCAACAAGCAGGCAACCAAGGTCGTGGGTTGCGGGTCCGAGTATGGGTGATTGCCGGTAAAAGTCTAAACCCTTCATTTGATAATTCATTGTTCAATTCAGGTTTTCTTTTTATCATGGTTCAAATCTTTGTTTTTGCTTCGTGGATTCCTAGCAGCAGTCAATCAAAAGAGCAGAGAACGAGGGCTGAGCTGTGAGCAGCGGGTGTCGTTGGGTGAAGTTCTAGTTTCGGTAGAATCCTTGTCCCTCTCGTTATTGTTTGCTTATCATGTCGAGATTTATGTTTTGAGGCAGGGTTGTATTGATGATTGTTTCGTCATCGTTGGGTTTGTGTTTGTTTCGAGATCAACCGGTTAAAAGACTGAGTTTCATGAAGGTTCTCGGTTTTCGTTTTGTACGTTTATGTTTTGTTGTGTCTTGTTTTATCAAACTGAGTCTTGTAGTAGTTTGTTTTGGTGCCATTCGTTTTATCCCGGGTTGTTGTCATTTTGGGCAGTTGAGTTCGTGGGGTGTCGGGTTTGGTTTGGGTAAAGACGAGATTGTGGATAAGTAAACGTTTTATTAACCGAAAAATCCGGAAACCGAACCTTGGGGTTCTTGGTTTCCTAATACCGAGAATGATTTTTAAAAGAAAGACTAGATCAGTTGTAAACATCTTTCTGAGTTAAAAACGAGTTTCGGGGCTGTCGGGAGGCCTCGGGAATAAGCGGGTTGTTGTCGGGTTTTAAATATCAAACTAAAATTTTGACAGAATCTGTTCTCTGAGTTCGGGACTGTTTTTACCACACTTAAAATACGTTTCTGGAATTTTGGCCCGATTAGGTCACTAGTTTTTTTTAGTCCTCTTTCCAAATCTGTTGACGGCTCGTCGATCTGATTTACGGTTTAAAAGATATCCCTGTTTTCGTAAATTGTCGCAAGAGATTTCGCTGTGCAGCTATTCTGTTTTATGAGCCCGTTTTGAGACCCTTAGAGTCCGTTTTTGGGCAGAAGCCAGTTGAGGATGTTTTGTAGTATTCTGAGTCTAGTTTTCATGATAAAAATTTGGGACAAATCTAATGAACGGTTTGTGAGTTATGACCGTTCCCGTGAGAGTGCTGAGTGTTGTTTAGTTTCTGCTGAAACTACATTTGAGTACAATCCTAACCCGAGCTTCATTGTGCTATGTAGGACCTCTTAGGACTTGATTAGACACGCTCTTCTGCATCGAGGATATTTAGGAGCATACGTCTATTCGAGGTGGGTGATCTCACTATAAACTTGCATTTACTTTTGTTTCATGATTTTGTGCTATGTGTCATGAACTGCTATTGCTTGAGACAAGCTTGTTTACTTGATGATGTGTTAAGTGTTGTTTATTTTAAATACATCCTGAACTGAGATATGGATACTGAGTAACCGAGCTGGGTACCGTATCATTATGTGTTGATCTGTGTACATGAGTTATATGCATGTGAGATGTGCTAGTTGATTACATATCTGTTGAGATGATATGTGTTGAGTATGAGATGGTTTGTTTTATATGAGTACATATTGTATGAGTCAACACGTTAATAAAACTAACCTAATAACTATGAGATTTTAATTACCGATCGCAAGAGGCGATGGCGAGAGCCAACTCTTCCCGTTTGAGTTGCCAAGGTACACTACACGACTGTCAGCGTGGTACTGCGGGGCACCTAGAGGACGGGTGTTGGAAGAGGATGTTGTGACGAGCGTATGGCGGTGGGCGTACGTTGAGTATCGTCACAACCCACGGCGAACCTAAAGAGAATTTAATAAAGGCCTAATAATGAGAAATGAGTAGAGTCTTTAGGGAACATGTATGTGGCATGGATTGTTTGTACGTGTATGTTTATTTTGATTTTATCCACTTAGCGTGTGGCTAACCCCAAACACCCCCCCCCCCATTTTGCAGGTACTAGAGCAAGTGCATTGGATGAGCTGTTACTTGATGAGCTTTTATGAATTTTGATTCCAAACGTTTATTTTGAGTCAAATGTTTTTAAGACAATTATTTTATTTATTCCGCATTAAAAAAAACCATGAGACGGTTTATTTTTATTTTTAATGAGATGAGACCGTTTGTTTACTTGTACTTTTGGGGAAAATGTTTATTTTATTTATTTAAAAAAAATTAAATTTCCCCTGATTTCTGGGATGTTACAGGAAAAAAGACGAAAATACCTTTATTTTTTTGCGTTTTTAGTCACTTAACGGCCAAAATTGGACGGAAGGACAAATTTCCAGAATTTGAAAAACTTAAGGGACAAAAAAACCGACAAAAAAACATTAGGGACAAAAACCCCGAATGGGCCATAGGTCAGGGACAAAAATTGTAATTTACCCCATTTTTAAGCATTGAATTAACTAAGGTGTTGTTTGTTTTTTAAAGCAAAAAAGGTTTGCGGTCTGCGGACCACATCTGCAATGTGCGTACCAAAAAGATGGCCTAAAGATCTGCCAAATACAAAAAAAAATGTTTGCTTATAGAAAATAAAGTAACAGATCTGTAGGAAAAATGGATAGGGTTTACCCCAACCCTGAGCGCCGGAGACGATCAGCTTCACCGAGATCGCACCGGAGAACGAAAAAAGAGGCTCAGATCCTTAAATCCTCAAGAGATGACCGTTTTCGCCGGAGATCGCACCGTAGAACGAAAAAAGAGGCTCAGAACCTTAATTCCCTCGGGAGACGAGCGTAGCTTCCAGATCGCACCGTTTACGCATGAGATGACCGTTTCCTCCGGATCTTACTTCGCCGGAGAACGATGAAACCTTATATCCCCTAGATCTCGCTTCGCGGGAGAACGAAACCAGATCTAGAAGAGAGACAAAGGCGGAGAGAGAGAGAGAGAGACAAAGGCGGAGAGAGACAAAGGCGGCGGAGAGAGATAGGAGGAGGCTACCTTTTGTCGGAGAAGAGTTCGCCGGAGAAGAATTCGTTGGCGGTTGAGAGAGAGGGAGCTCGACGGTGAGAAGACTGAAGCGTGAAAGAGATGGTGAGATTTGAGGGATTTTTTTAGAAGCTCCAAAAAGCTACCTCCCAAGTCTGTGTGGCAGACATTTTTTTATTTTCTGGTTTCAAAAAAACAAACACTTGCGGGGTGATTTTCTGCCCGTAATCTGCGCCGCGCAGACAAAAGACCATGCAGATGTTTCTGCAAAAAAACAAACAACACCTAAATCATTATAAAATTAATTTTAAAACTTAATTTATAACACTTTCATTTTGCTATTATTGTATGAAAATCAAGTTTGTAATATATTAATGTCATGCCAGAAACAAATAGACGTTAAAATGTGCATTTTAACTTTTAATAAACAGAATAAACCATAAACATATAAAATTATGCTTGTCTAATATGTGTTCAAACTTTTGTGTAGCTTTGGTCTCAAAATATGCAAGATCTTGGTGTATGTGAAGACCATCTTGTTTGGACTTTGGAAGACTTGAACTTGCCCGATATCAGCCTCACTTTCTGAAAACTTTGAAGAAGTTTTCCGATTCGAGCAAGAGCCCGCAAGAGTTGATCAAGTAAAAAACCAAGATATATATCCAAATAAAGCACGTTACACTTCTCAAGTCGTGTCATTCTCTCACTCGAGACTCAGGGCTGAAAGTGAAGGAGTATTATATGCATAAATGTTTTAGTTAGAGTAACATCTAATATATTCATATCACTACATTTTATATAAAAAATATATATTATTTATATACTCTATATGAATGGTAGCATTAAGATATACTCAACCGTTTATGGGTTATATACTCACCTTTTGCTTTAAGTTGTATCGACTTTGTTGGGTTTCGAGTTTATTACCAGGAAGGATTCAATACAAGGCCAATGAGGCTACATAAAGGCTCGACCGCACACAATAAAACGAACAAAATCCCAAAATTGGAAGTTTGAAAGCCATGAATCGATTGAGTGAACCTGTTGAAAAACTAACTGTTGAATGAACATTAGTATCCGAAGACGCATGGCGATCTGAAGCGTACAAAGGTCTGAAGTTTCAGTGTTACATAAAGACACAAGTAAAGCACAAGTTAGTGTATCGCTGATAAAGAGAATATCTTGCAAATCTTCTTGAAGATATCGGCGATCACAAGTCGACATAAAATACTGTCAAAATTCCGTTAGCAGTGCTCGTCGCATGAAATATCCTCTGCACCAACGGAGTTATCACACGTGGATTCGATCGATCATTCCTTTGGCACCACGTTTCCCAATGCTATAAATTGAGGACTTAGCGATCGAATTCAGTGTGCATCCAACAAGTCTACATGCTTCTAAAATTACTTTAGACCCTTAATCTTTGAGCAGTGTGTAAACAACCAGTAATACCTTAGCTACTTGATTTGAGAATTAAATCTCTATAGCGAAGGTATCTGGTCTTGTGTCTGATCATTTGTTGATCAGAACTTGTCTTAGATAGTATCTGTTATTGTCTATTTCCTGCAAGTAGTTTAGCTAGGATTTGTTTTTAGTTATTCCGCAAACTACTTGCTGCTTTGTTATATTATTATTGATTAATAAAGAAAAGTTTAAAAAGTTTTAAGTGTTGCCTTAATTTTTATTTGATCAGTAAAAATGTATAAGTATATTATTTCACGTATTACGAGACTTACACTAACTTTGATGCCTAATGCATTGTTTGTTTTTTATATGTTTCCGTTTATAAACTTGATATAAAATCCATTTGGTTTCCGTGTAAATTTCAATTACATAAAATAATCAATAACATTATATTCACCAACAGGCACAAACCAATGCTGTTACCGGGCAGCGTGTTAATTGGGCCTTGGACCCAACAGGCTTATTCACAGTTCGATCCATTAGAAAGAAAATTGATGTTCACTTATTAAAGAGTTCGGATAAAGGAGACTTCCCGTGGATCAAATGGGTCCCGTCCAAGGTAGGTATAATGGCATGGCAGGCATATAATAGTCGTCTCCTGGCGAAGGTAAATCTTCAACACCGCAACATCCCTATAGTTTCCCCCGATTGTGTTCTTTGTGGTGCTGAGTTGGAGTCTGAGGAGCATCTTTTTGTTCATTGCCCTGTTTCTAGGCAGCTTATTTTTGAGTTTGGAAGGTGGTGGGGAGTAAATCCTCAAACGGTTAGTAGTTCAGAAAGTTTGCTAAAATGGGGTCAAGACATCGGCCTCTCGGGAAAGAAATGGAAAGCTTTTTCTTCAGCAATACAATGTCTCATGTGGTGTATTTGGAAGCATAGAAACGAAATTTTTTTTGGTTCTCATCATAGGGGAAGGGAGGCGCTAATCTTCAGTGAGGTGCAAAGTATTACATACTTTTGGATCAAGAATAGGGCAAAGTCAAGGTTTCTGAATAATAAGTGGTTAGAGTGGTGTTCCGATCCTATGTCTTGTTTGTAATACTTACATTTCCTTGTTTTTCACTTTTGTTTTGTTGTTTCTGTTTTTCCTAGCTTCTTGCTAGTTTTATAATGAAGCCGTTCAAAAAAAAACATTATATTCACCAACAATATAGTCTATTGTCTTTGAAATTTTCAAAATTTCACTACTTTTGTTACCTTTTCTAATCTACACTCATCATGGGTGTCTGCAATATTGTTTTAAAACTAGGGTTAGAACAGGAATGGAAATTATGACGGGCCAAATCAACCGGTTAAAAGGTTGTTTATGAAACACTTTAAACTGCACGGGTTAACTGTGAACCACATCGGACCGGGATGGTTGAACCGACTTTAACTGAATTCTCTATTTTTTTCCTTTTAATCTCAAGTTTTTTTATTAAAGTGAATATTTTGTGTTATTTTTTATACATTTGAAACTTTACTATATTTTCTATGTTTAGAATTTGAAATATTAAGTTTCTAATTTAATGTTAACTATTGGGTATCATTTTTGATAGATTTAGGGTGTGCTTGGTTCATATTAAGGAAAGGGAAAGTGAAATGCAAAGGGAATGGTGGGGAATACAAAAAAGAGATATAATCATTCCCCCCAATGGGTAATGTTTCATTGCTCATTTCTAAGTAATGATTGATTTCATTATATTCAACCATGCCCATTTATTCATTACCTTACCTATTTCTTAGTACCCATAACCCTTAACCAAGCACACCCTTAGACCGCTGCCAACGGCAAGCGTCGGGGGGCGTCGACGGGGCGTCGAGCCACGACGGCGTTGGCACCGAGCCGTCGTGGCCGGCGTCGTGGCGAGTTCGTCGTGGCGAGGACGGGCGTGGGAAGCCGTCGAGGTGTGTTTGTGGGTGTTTGTGGAGAGAGAGAGCCGAGAGAGAGAGAGTTCTGGGGAAGACGAAGGGGAGGGGGGGTTGGGACTTGTACCATATGCATTTTCACTTGTACATTTTAATAAAAATCTTATTTCTTTCTCTTTTTTTTCTTTAATTTATTTTTTTAATTTATATTTTTTATATATATTTGTTTTAATAATAAATATAAATAAATTTTTTTCAAAAATACTTTTTTTTTGTTCTTTAAATTTTAATAAATGTAATATTTTTATAATTTACTATTATTTTTATTTAATTTAAGCCATGTATTTTTAAACTAATGTAATATATTTAATGATGATGTGGAAAGGATGGGTTTAGTGATGGGTTAGTGATGGGTAGGGTTGGCACGAACGTGTCAGTAGCGGGTCAGTAAGGATGCGATGACGTGGCGCTAGTGATGGGTTTAGTGACGGGTAAGGGTTGGGAGAGGCCTTAGAACTTACAAAAGTAGTTTTTAGAATTTTTTAGATTTTGTTATAATATTTGTATTTTTTTTACAATTTGTTTTTGGTATTTATGTAACTTTTAGATAACTAATTTACCTATATACCATTTACCAGGGGTGACTACAGTTGATGAGCAGTAAAAATCTTCTTTTTTTTCTTTTTCTTTTTTGTTGGTATAACAACTAACTAAACTTAGTTGGGAATAATCAGATAAAATTAGACTAGAGTTTATAAACGGAGGAAATTAGAGTAAGAAAATTAAAGTTAGGAAGGACAGACAAAGGAATCCCAATTGAGAGATGAGTAGTGGCGGACCCAGAAAAAAATTTGAGGGTTTGTACAATTTTCTAACTCATACTGTATAAAAACAAATTGAAAAGTACGATTTCATTATATCTGTCAAAAGAACGTTTATAAATTACTATCTAAAGTTGACATCTTCGTTCTTTCATTTTCTGAAAATGATTAATTACACTTTAATTATAACATCTAAAAGCGCTTTTTTTTACTGCACAAGTCAACACTTTATTCAAAAAAATCGTCACCTATTTTAGCGTGCAAATCCGTATTTAGAAATTTCATTGCGGAAAAGCATATTTCAACTGTTGTAGTTGAAACCAACAAAACCAAAACCAATTTTAATAACCTATATATCAAAGGGAAAGAACAGTGTTTTCTTGTTTTAATAAATAATATGAATTTAATAAATACGGAGTAATGGGCTTTACTTACTTTTCATTGGACTTTAATTATATTTTTCTTAACCTATCTTTTTAACGAATATTTAAATAGAACATATATTATTATTTTTTTTCTGCTACAGAAGAATATTCGTTGCATTTTTTTTTTTCTTATGGGTGGCACCCACATTAAAAAGAAAAAAATTAACACTAATTTGAAAAGTTTGAGGGGTTGCCCGAGCAACCCCGTGCACCATACTAGGTCCACCCCTGGAGATGAGTAACCACCACATCTTCTTCTTCTTCTATTTGTTTCCCCACTAGAATCTGTCCCAAATTCCCCACATTCTCATGTGATGATATCTCTTTAATTGATATCTCTTTAATCGAAGTTGAGGTAAGCAACGTCGTCGTCGAGGAGGATGTCTTCGTCTTGGAACCAGAATAATGTCTCCAATTGTGGCCCTCGATATCTGTCCGACCACCAATATAGTAAGGGGAGACGGGTATTAGTTTCCGGTGAACTTTGGCTCCATCATGTGATTTTACTTTTGACGATTTGAACTTAGGGCTTGCAATTAAGGCCACTCATTTCACTTAGAAAATTACGCATTGTATAATGTGATAAGAATATTATGGGCCCTTATAATGTTAAATATTAGGCCTTATATTATGTGAGCAAGTAACAATATTATAGGCTTTTATAATGTTAAATAATATATTTATGAGTAATTAAACTGATGAAACTTGACACTTGAGGTTGATCCAAATTCCACTTTGTTTACTTCAAAAAATTACGTCGATAGTTATTTTCTCGATATGTTTTGTACCTATAGTATAGTTCTTTAGGTTAACATGAGTTATAAATTTTTAACATATTAAGGCATACCAATATAGTTTAAAATGACTATCAGTATAATTTTTTTATATTATAAAATTAATACTATAAATATTTTAATTATAAATATGAGTTTTTATATTACAAATACCCCGCCGTGAAACGTGGGCCTAAAAAAACCTCGTTGATCATACATACTAAATCAATAAATAATATTGTTACCCCCCTATTCGATTCAAAACCTTTAAAACGTAGCCCACTTGAATAAGACCTTTACAAGTTCTGAATATTTAAGAGTAGAACATTTGTTATGTACAAAAGTACAAAACCCTTAAACCTTTACAAATTCTGAATATTTGTGTACGTGCATCATGGAGTAAAAGTACAACATTTGTTTTGTACATGTTCCTTTTTGCACCCTTAGAACACACATATACATAAAAAAGAAGGTTGTGGGGATAAGCTTGTTACCCTGTTGTTTTCTTCTATTTCAAAGTTAATCGAGTGGTCTTAATAAAGTAACTTATTTTGTTTTGTTGCCCAAAACAAATATGTTGTAAAAATAATTATGCAACTATGGTTTTGCCCAAACTTGCAACTTACTACTCCCTCCATCCCAATTTTGATAATTGATTGTTCACTTTTCATTTTAATATGCTTCTAAATTATTATCGACTTGAAATTTCACTTGTGAAAAAATAGTTAGGTGATAAAGATAAAATTCTATTAATTACACAGTGCAATAAATAAACTTTTTTAAATTGTGTAATTCTTGTATGTGGTCAATAATTTTGAAACCAAGAGAGTATTTCAGAAGACAAAATTAATAGATTATACAAGTTTTGAGAAAAGGTCAAAACACGTATTTCTTAGAACTATATGAAATTAGGTTAGCCCGCCTCTTTCATTTCGTAAATCAGGTGAGTCATAGTGGTTCGCAAAAACTAGGTTAGTTAATAATATTAGCACATTTTAAGCGATTTTCAATTTGTTTAAGTGTAGCATTTTATTATGGATTTAGTTTGATAAATATGTGAAATAAACTTATATTTTTAGATAAATAGCTCCAAATTGTCACTTAGATGGATTATATTATCTATAATGTGAAGAATCATGTGTGGGGGTGTATATTATTATCTACACCAAACAAATGATTTTAGAATTGATGGCAACATGTCAATTGGAAGATGAGAGTTTGTTAAGAGTTGTATTAAAGAAGCAAACCTCTCAATTAAAAGTGAGAAATCAATACCTCCAACTAATGAATCATTCAACTAAACTTCTAAATCAAGCATTTTTTGTATTCAAGGAGTGTATCCATTCTTTATGTACTTATATGTCACAATTCATAAGTGTAACATTAAATTTGTCACAAATAATTGCTCCTAAATCAACTATGATAGTATAAAATAGACTTGATATTGGGTTTGTTTGATATAAATGCAAATACAATTATAGTTCAATTTGTACATTTTTTTAAAGAATAAATAAATAAAAATGTGATATCTTTTTCAACAAATACTAACCTACTCATAAATATATGGGGTAAGCTAAAGATGATTTGTTACTAAAAATGTGATAAGCTACCTTGACATATGTTTCCCGCCAAAATCACATGGACAACTAGAAGTAGTAGTACATCAACTGGTCCATTAGAAAACCATCTGGGCAACAACTTTATGATAAGAAATGACTACATTGCCCCTTGTGAATTAGAAATGCTATAAACTTTTACGAGGGTAATTATGGAAAATTTGCATGATCCCGTTGGATGCATTCTGTTGCACGATAACGGAATCAGATACAATTATAACTCCCTTGCAAGAAGCACGTAGTCCATCCTGCTCCCCTTTCTGTCTCCCTCACTCTCTAATGGCGCCTTTTCTCTCTCTAGATTAATCGAAAATTTATTCTTCTAATTTGTGTCTTCAATCGAGAATTCAGGCGACAACTTCACTGTAGAATCGCTGTTCTAATTTCAGGCCGGTAATCTTCTTACTCGTATGATTTGAAGTAAATTCGATCGTTCTCTGTGTCATTTTGCGTTATTTACTGAAATTGAACTGAGTAATTGATACGATTATGCTGAGTAACTGTGATAATCGTTGCTTATAATCGTTATTCTTAGTAATTAGATCATGTATGGCTTGTTTTATTTTGAAAACTCGAGATCTGATTCTTTTTTTCTTCCGCTAGTAATTCGTGCTCTCAATTCGCTTCGAAAACTGAAAATCGTCGATAATTTGTGTGTTTTAGTTCGTGTTGGATTGCGTAAGGATAAATTGATGTGCATTTCACTGAATATGTGTAATTCTGTTTTTTTTTTTTACAGAAAACGATTTATTAAGAAGATGCAAAGTTATACCGATTTCCCGTACCACGGTGAAGATGAAAGTAAACTCTGGTCATCGTTCATCGGACAGTCAGACGGTGGCGCGTTTGACGATTTCAACGCACCTCATAATTACTCCTCGATCTTCTCTGCAACTACTCCGCCTCGTCAGTTCCCGGTGACTTCAAACGCAACAGACGTACCACTAGCACCAAGTGTCATCGACTACGGCCGTAGACATTCACTGGATTTTGCACCGTTTAAAGACCTAATCGACCGTCGTAACTGGTGTCTCTCTAACCTCCGTCTCACTGCCAAAGAAGCTGAAGCGCTCCGTCAAGAGAACGTCAACCTTCAAATGGCGAATTCTGAACTAAACAAGCAGCTATCTCACTTGCAACAACATGCCGCTTCTGCGTCTTCTCTACAGAACTACGCTAACGCGAGTACATTTCCGTCTGTAAATACAATTGCCGATTGTTTTGGACAGATGAGGTTTGGAGAGAAAGGAACGACGGCAACTGACAAACGACCGGCGCGTGGAGTGGAGAACGTGGATCCGATTAAGAAAACGGAAGTGGAGCGGGTTAAATTGCCAAAGAGTATTTCTATTCGATCCAATGGATACTTGAAAACCGCTGGTGATCCGAGTGCTGGACGTGCACGTGCTGTGGATCGGGTTAAAACCGGTTCTGATATGGTAATACTTCAATCCTCTTTTTATTTTGCTTAATATCATATATTTTCTAGTGATGACTTCAAGTGTAAGATACTTCGCTCACCCACTACCAAACTTTTGTATTTTCGGCATGAATTGACCGGTATTGATATCTCAAAACACATTTAATACCTCAAATTAAAGTTTTCTTTATCTCATTAGTCCCAAAACCATTAATTAATATGCATGAACACGCTCTTTGACTTTGTGTTAAGTTTGGCTAATTGATCATTATATTTTTAAAATTATTAGCAAAGGGTGTATGTACGTGGCAAGAAAGAGGAAGAAGCACTTGAACTCCAAGTGTACAATCAAGGAATGACAAAAACTGAGTTATGCAACAAATGGCAAGAAACTGGTGCATGCCCATATGGAGACCACTGTCAATTTGCTCATGGAATTGAAGAACTTCGTCCAGTCATACGTCACCCCCGTTACAAAACAGAAGTTTGCCGTATGGTTCTTGCGGGTGACCCGTGCCCGTATGGTCACCGTTGTCATTTCCGCCATGCTTTGACCGACGAGGAGAAACTCATGAGCCGCCACATCAGCAGTTGACCATTGACCACAGGTACATCTCTGGCTGAGTGACTATTGCTAATGATCACTTTTTGTTTCTAAATTCACCAAATGAAATTAGAGGTGTTAATAAATCCCTTTCTATTAACAGATAAAAAGGATTAAAAAAGGGACCATTAAAGGGTAGTAGTAAATAGAAAGCCAATTTGAGATGTATGTACTCTTGTTATAATCACTTGATACGTGTTCTTGAGTTGGAAGTAATTCATAGAATTTGAGAGCAAGTTTTGTAATATTCAAAGGCGTAAGTTGTGATTGGTGATGGATCATGGATGCTTATTGTGTGAATTTGTTTGCTCATTTAAATTCATTCCTACTTGATTTGATAAATATATTTTGTGCCGGATTGGGAATAGTTGAGGCCTTGAAAAGGCCCAACAGAAAGGTTGTCAGGATCGATTAACTATGAATGAGTTAATAAACACCTTAGATCTAATTGATAATAGAAGTTGCAGCGGATCAACACTATATCAATAAATTAAGAACAATAAACTGTAAAGCAATATACGAAAATATTAAGAACACAGTTTCACAAAAAGCTTCAATGTATATTATTGATTCACAATACACACGTACGTTTACAATTCGTAAGGAACTATTTATAATAGTCCTTGAAGCCTAACTATTTACCCTAGTTATTCTAGGACTTGATTTACATTTGAATTATATAAGATATATACATTGAATTACATTCTATAACTATCTCTACGAAGATCTCGGACTTGATTTGCTTCCAAATCGTATATCAGTAGTAATTGCAATCACCAGTAGTAAGTTTTGCAACGTCAGTAGTAAGTAAGGTGATCAGTAGTAAGTCCAGATACATCGTCAGTAGTAACTACTATTGATCAGTAGTATCTTCAATATGCCTTGATCAGTAGTAACTAAGTTATAGATTTCACCAGTATCAACTTCATCAGTATTAAGTAATTCTGCCCCATCAGTACTAAGTATAACATTCATCAGTAATAAACATAATCAGTACTAACTGCAGCATCAGTATTAAGTTGATCTGTGATTTTGTTCCAACAATCTCCCCCTAAACTTATTGATTTCTTCTCAATCACATAAGTTTCTTTTGTTCTTCCTCTTCTTGCTTTCTTTTCTCTAAGGTTCTTTTATTCTGTTGATGTCTTTGCTCAATAATGTATTTGCTGTTTCTTTTTGTAAAATAAGTTAACTTGTTCTGAAACATAACAGCATCATATGGTTTCATCATTGTATTTGTGAATATCTGATACATAGTCTTCTCAGAATGTGGATATTCTTTTTCATATAAGTACAGCTCACATACTTTGCCTGATTTTTCAAAGAAATACATATTGGCAGTAGGAATGACATTCCAAGCATAGACATTTCCTGGATCTGTAAATTGTTCTGGGTAATTGTCTGGATAAAATGCAGCATCTATCATTCTTGTTAAGTATCCAGCACCAGAGTCTTTCCATGATTTCTTTGTCATTCTTGGTTTTCCAATGATCAGAAGTTTAATGACATCACTTCTTGAACAGGACATGATCAAAGGTAACCATCCAGTAAATCTCTGCACAATTTTATCTTCCCTTATAATCTCTATAACATTGTTTTGCATAACCCTCCAGTTGATAATTAGATTGTTCTGCAAGGGAGCAACAGGCACTTCAAGAACAGGAATGATTTGTGTTTTTAACTTCTTTTGAGTACTCTGTTCTTGAGTAACAGCCTTTCTCTTCTTTGATTGGGGAGTTGAAGTGGAACCAGTAGTTGATGTACTACCATCTTTAAGTAAACTTGGACTGATTGGAATTAGTTCTTTTGACTTCTTTTCTTCTTCTGCTTCTTGTTCAGCCAAATCCTTCTTCTTAGCAGTGCAATATTTGTCTATAATAGTAATCATCTTCATTCTGCCAAGAGACTTTGCACTAAGCCCTTTAGATTTCAAAAATTCAATCATATTGGACTTCTGTTCAAATACATCATCTGTTAAGTCACTTTTAGTTCTTTTGCATTCAGATACTAAGTATTCAAGGCATTGTATATGTTCTTCTTCAACTTTTCTGAGCCTCTTGAATTCTGCCTTTTGAGCTTCTATCTGAGCATTTTCTACTTGAACATGTAATTTTGCTTCTTGAGTATTCTTCTGTTTATTCTCCTCAAGAGCTTGATACATCTCCACTTTCTCCAAAAATTTCTTGTGTTTTACCCTCCATCTAGACTGCTTTTCTGATCTAACATGATTAATTTTGTTCACCATTTGGTGACCTAAGGCTGTGTTTGGAAAGTCTTCATCATAAACTTCCTTTCCTTTTCCAATACATGCAGATGGTGGAGGTGGAGTGTATTTCATATCAGGTACACCCAAGATCAGAAGTTTTGGATAAAACAGATGTAGTTGATCTTCTGATAAGATTTTAGGGTGTGGAGGAAGTGTACATTCATCTACCTCAAACCAATTCACATTATCATCAATGTCAGGTATGATAAGTGGTTGATTAGGAGTTGGTGGTTTGGAGATAATGACATGTCTTTCCCTTTCAATTAACTCTGGAAGTTGCAGTTCTTCCTCTCCAGTAGTAACCAAGGTAGTTACTACTGGTGTGACTTCAGGAGTTACTACTGATAGGGTATCAGTAGTATTTGTTGCTTTTACTTCCTCTTCCTGACTTACTACTGCTATGATATCAGTAGTAGGGTTTACTACTGATACTTCTTTTTCAGTTTGTTCTTCCATGGGAGCAGTAGTTGGCTCATCATCAACAACCATTTTTTCTGGGCCTTCATCAATATTTGTTTGTTTAAGATTGATGAGAGAAGTTGCTGCTGCTGCAATTGATTCATCAATCATATTCTGAATGTTGTCCTTCTCCCCCTTAGTGAGCTCAACTGGAGGAGCCTCACTATCATCAAGCTTCTTTTTCAATCTTCTTATAATCTTTGTTTGTTGATGAAGCCTGTGTTCATAAAACCTCATTCGGTTGTTGATGGTATTTACATGTCTTTTCATGACTGCAATGGTTTTCCCTTGATTTGTAAGATACTTAAGACAATCTTGTACAGTGGATTCAAGAGAATCCACTTTATCCGTCAATTGTTTGGTTTTAATACTGCCCTCACTCCATCTAGCAAGATCATCGGGCTTACTAACAGGTACATTGGTTTGAAGGTTTTCCATCCTTTCCATCAAATCCACAGATCTGCCCTCATCACTTCTTGGTGATTCATTGGGTCTTTTAGACATCCTCTTCTTCCTAGAAGAAGCAAAGATGCCCCCCCCCCCCTTTGTGGTTTCTTGGCACCGGGGTCCTTTAAGTAATTACTCAAATGAGTCATCACTTAAAGTTGCCGAGGTCTGGGTCTTAGTGATGTTTTCACTGTCCTGTGCACCCATCTTTGGGGCATCAGTAGTGAAAGCCCTTGCCTCATGTCCTCTCTCCTCCTTGGAGGACAACTCTTTGAGCCTGGGGTTTGACTCGATTTGTCCCCTGGTGTCCTTGAAAGAAGATTTCTTTCTTCTATAAGTCGTGGAAATATTTTGGGTTTTGTTTGGTAGGTCTTCCACAGAGTGAAGAGTAGCACTCTGCAGATTTATTTCAAGTTCCTGGGACACATTCAGGACTTCTATATTAGTAGGTGATTGAGTGACTATTTGGGGTGGTGTTTGGGCTGTATTTGGGGGTGATGGAGTGGGTTGAGGTTCAATTTGGGTTGTATCTATGATTGAACCCTCTCCAAGTAGTGGTTGATCTTTGATCATATTAGGAAACAAAGGGGTTTCCTTACCCGAAAATTTAAATTGTTTTCTCATATTAGAGAAAACTTTCTTGTTCAACTCAGGAATGATAAAAATATTTTTGGGAGTTGACAAGTTTTGTAATTCACAGTTTATGATATGTTGGAGAAATCTGGGATACATTAAAAACTTTGTGGAACTAAGATTTCCCAACATACCTTCAAAAATCATGTAAGAAAAATTAAATACTTGGTCTGTGCATAAACAGACAACAGCAGAGGCTATTGCCTTATTAAACTCATTCCAAGTACTTCGTTTTGGAGAAATACAATGCTGAATAGTATGTACAAGAAATTTCCATTGTGGGGAGAGAAGACCTTTTTAAAAAGTTACTATGTTAAGTCTTCCCTCATATCCCATTTTATTTAAAGTTTCAGCAATGAATTCCTTAGGGAGTGTAAACATACCTGCATCATCGTGTAGTTGTAGATGGTGTCGAATGGATTGCTCAGTGATTGTGATCATCTTTCCATCCACCGATGATTTTATCATAGGTGCAGTTGCACCTTCTGTTCTTTCAGCATTGGTCCAAAAATCCACCAAGTGCTGTTGGTATGCTTTCGGTTTCACAGTTAAAGCGAACTTAATGTATGAGTTCTTTAAGAATTGAACGATTGGTCGAAAGTCTTTAGTACCGTCTGGATTGCGTAAAAACGCACACATATTATGGAACTCTGAATATTTGAGATCGGATTGAACATTAGGAGATTGTAGAGTTGCCATTGTTGTTGATTTGAGAGAAAGACGTAAGAATTTTGTTACTGGTGCAGGGTTTTTTATCGCAAGCTAGGGTTTATCGAGAGGATTTAGCAAATCGAAGTAAAGATAATGCTAAACTAATCGACTGCCGCCTTTTATATCTTTCGATTTAACCTGCACAAAGACTAAATTGCCCTTCGAATCATAACATAACGGTTATTTTCACGGGGGTTAGGTTGGTAATTTTGATTCTGAAAGACCAGTAGTAAATGTGATACCAGTAATAGAACGTCAGTAGTATCTACGAACATCAGTAGTGACTAAGGATTTTGACATCAGTAGTAACTATAGACATCAGTAGTAACCACCAACACACAAGACCAGTAGTATTTGTGAATACCAGTAGTACTGACTTACCAGTAGTATTTATGTAAACCTAATACACACCAGTAGTATTGTCCTACCAGTAGTATTTTGTGCACATTCCTACACACCAGTAATACAGATCTACCAGCAGTAAAACACTTTAAACAAATAAATAACTTTTTACAACAAAACTTTACACATGATTTTAAGTGAGATTTTAATTTATCAAAATCATTCCAATACTGCTAACCAAGAAGTTGAATTTTAACCACTTTGATTAATTTCTTTTCATTACAGTCTCTTATAAAATGAAATCTTATTTCAATGTGTTTAGTTTTAGAGTGTTTTACTGGATTGTTCACAATACTAATAGCACTTTGATTATCAATAAAAATAGGAGTTTTAAGGATAGAGATACCAAAGTCTAGAAGCTGGTTTTGAATCCAATGTACTTGAGCACAGCAAGCAGATGCAGCTACATATTCTGCTTTAGCAGTTGATGTTGATACATTTGTTTGCTTCTTACATTTCCATGACACCAGTCTTGATCCAAAGAATTGACATCCACCAGTAGTGGATTTTCTATCTTGACATTCACCTCCATAGTCACTATCCGTGTAGGCTATGAGTTCAAAGGGTGAATCATGTGGATACCATAGCCCAAGTGATGGTTTGCCTTTCAAGTATCTGATTATTCTTTTGACAGCCTGCAAGTGTAGTTCTTTGGGTTTTGCTTGATATCTTGCACACACACAAACACTATACATAATGTCAGGTCTTGATGCAGTTAAGTACATCAGAGATCCTATCATTGATCTATATAAGTGTTCATCTACATCCTCCCCCTCAACATCAGGATGTAGGTGTTTGTGTGTTTCCATTGGTGTACTTGCACTTTTACAGTCTTTCATATCAAACTTCTCCAAGATGTCCTTGACATATTTTGATTGGTTAATCAAAATACCATCTGTTCTTTGACTGACTTGGAGTCCAAGGAAGAAATTCATTGGACCCATAGAGCTCATCTTGAATTTAATCTGCATCGGTTCTTCAAATTCTTTGCATAGTAAATCATTGGTTGAACCAAAGATGATATCATCTACATAGATTTGTACCAGTAGTATATCATCTTTGACTTTCTTTGTGAACAAAGTTTTGTCAATGGCTCCTCTTTTAAAGTTATTCTTCAATAGATATGATGATAATGTGTCATACCATGCTCTTGGTGCCTGATGTAGGCCATACAGAGCTTTATCCAATTTGAACACATAATCACCATGTTTTGGATCTTCAAAACCTGGAGGTTGGCAGACATAGACCTCTTCTTCAATCTTCCCATATAGGAATGCACTCTTCACATCCATTTGATAGACTTTGAACTTTTTGAATGAAGCATATGCTAGGAATATTCTTATTGCTTCAATTCTAGCAACATGAGCATATACTTCATCATAGTCTATTCCTTCTTCTTGAGTGTATCCTTGGGCTACAAGTCTGGCTTTGTTCTTGATCACTATACCTCTTTCATCTTTCTTGTTTCTAAAGATCCATCTTGTTCCAATGGCTCTTTTCCCTTTGGGTAGAGGTACAAGTGTCCAAACAACTTGTAACTTGAATTGAAGGAGTTCTTCTTGCATTGCCTCAATCCAGTTTGAGTCCTTCATTGCTTGTTGGATCTTCTTTGGTTCATCCTGAGACAGAAAGCATTCAAACATACATTCATTAGCAATTAAACTTATGTTACACATGTTTGCAGTTAAGCTTTTATTTAATTTGCTTCTTGTTTGCAGTGGTGAGTTAACATCACTTAGAACAAGGTCTAATGGATGGTTCTTCTGAGTCCTTGTAGTTGTAGCTCTATCAACTACTAGTTGATTTTCAAGGTTGGACTCATTTGTCTCAGGCAATTGTTCCTCTAGTGATCCTTCATTGTCATTGATGCTTGGTTCATCATCATCTTGGTCAGAATTACTACTGCTATTATCTTCATTGAGATCAGTAGTATTGTTGTTATTACTGGTATCAGTAGTATCTTGAGAATTTAGGTTATTGTTGGGACCAGTAGTATTTTGAGTACTATTACTGGTACCAGTAGTATTAGAATTACTACTGTCCTCATTCTCAGAGTTACTACTGGTTCCAGAATTTGAGTTATTACTGTCCTCAGTATTAACTGTGGGAGCAGTATCAACTATTATGTATCTCATCATTTCTTGACCAGTATTAACAGATGATGTTCCTTCCTTTTGAGTGTGACAAGTTGAATCACCTACATTTAAATCCATGTTAGAATTAAAGGATTTGGTTAGATTGTCGATCTTTAGGCTCAAGAATAGTTAGTTCTTGATCTGGAATAAGCATATACAAATCATAATATTGCGGAATTAAACGAACATATTTGTATAGCTAAACAAGGTTTCATCATCATCTTTATATACAATGATTACTAAAAGCCCCAATTCTACATATAAATATGTAGAACGGTTTTGGTTAACAGGATCATACGACCTTGAGGCTTAGAGTACACACACATACACGTTAAAACGTGGGTTCCAAGAACGACTAATTCTATACCTCTAGGTTTCTTTATATACTAGAAAACCTAGAGATTTACAAGGAAAGACATAAAATAGTAACTAAATCTTTTTGATTTTATAAAGATATACATGACTTAATTAAATCTTTTAAGCTTTATCAATATCTTCTAAATCTTCATTCAAATATCGAATTCCATATCATTGATTTAGATCCTTGTAGTTTCCAAGTTTTGACACATCAAATCTTTAATTGAATATTATATAAATATTCCTAACAATCTTCCCCTATTTGATTTGACAAAACTTGTAGAATTAGCTTGAAATCTTCTAGTCTCTTCCCCTTTTTGACATAATCAAATAAATCCGAGAAACTTGAACTTCCCCTTGAATGATCAACACTTTTTCTTCCCCTAAAAGTGTGATATCATTCATGTGTTCTTCAAGGCTATATTAATTACATTGAAAACCAACTATCTTCTATTTGAAGTTGAAGTAGAAACTCAAACTATGCATCACATTCCGTCTATCTATAGTAATCAGCAACGTCATAATCTTGTATGAAGGACATCTTGGTCTTCAACAGATCTTTTCGTTAAGATTCTGTTGAATTGCAGTTACATCTTTACATAACATCTTATGTAGTAAGACTTTCAACTTCTTCTTCAAATAAAATATAATCACTCTTCTTCTATAATCAACTGATGAAGATCAAATATGTAACAAATAAAATCATCTTCTTTTATCTTCATCAAGCCTTCAACCTGTGTGTGTGAATAATGTGATTCGTTTCACATTGATATCACAAATTATTTTTATTCTCTTTTTATCAAGAATAAAAATTAACAAGTGATTAACCAAATACAATCAATAAACTGTAATATGGAATGAACATGGTGTGTGACATGCTTTTCAAAGTATGATGTATCAGTAAAAAAAAAATCAGTAAAAAAAAATTTCTTCGTTTAGTACTGATTAGTACTGATCAGTCAACACAGCAGTAGAAAATTCTGATTTTTTTTATTACTGATGTTGATCAGTAGTAAAAATTTGAGCATCGGATCAGTAGTAATCGGATATACTACTGATCAGTTTGGATCAGTAGTAAAATCTGCCGGAATTGTTACTGATCAGTAGTAACATTATAAAGTTCATAGGGCCAGTAGTAAAGTTTGTAGAGGAGATCAGTAGTAATCTGAAATTACCATGGAGTAACTTTTGACTTTTCCTTTAAAGATCAGTAGGAGTATAGATGATACCAGTAGGAATTTTGATTTAAGAATAGATACCAGTAACTATTTGAACAAATAATCAGTAGTAGAATTTTGTTTACCTTGCCTTATTCCAACCTTTAATTCCATTCCAACCTTCAAAGGATTAGTAGCAAATAATCTACTACTGCTCCATTAAATGGGTTTTCAAATAAGAGCTCTTGTTTCGATTTGAACAGCATAATAATAATTATTCAAAATCTTTTAATCCAACCGACTGAATAGCATTAATTCCCGGAGCTGTACAGTGGATTGATTCTTCTTGTTCTTTCTTTGTTGGCCGGCTTTTTGAACAATCGAAGAAATTAAACAGTAATTTTGTTCGAAGTGTTTGATGTTTGTGTTGGGTTTTCGTTGTGGCTCATTGACCTGCTCTTGAGGCTCCTCCACAGGTATGAGTTCTTCGACGGCAGGTTGTGAAGCACAAGACTTTCGCTTTTTGGTTAGGGTTTCGGGAGGTCCGATGCGATTCTCTCCCGATTGTGAATTTTGGGGTTAATTGATTTTAAATTGATTTTTCTTTACAAGTCAGTGTGTTCTACCACTGTACCACCTCATATTTTCTTTTAAGAGAGATAGAAAACGGTGATATATTAAAAAGAAGTATGCTTGATTCTTCTTGTGTCATCGAACCATCCTTGTTTCATTCCAGATCTGAGCCACCGTGCTCTGATACCAATTGTGAAGATCTGAATAACTCTTCATAAATGTCGATCTTTAGGCTCAAGAATAGTTAGTTCTTGATCTGGAATAAGCATATACAAATCATAATATTGCGGAATTAAACGAACATATTTGTATAGCTAAACAAGGTTTCATCATCATCTTTATATACAATGATTACTAAAAGCCCCAATTCTACATATAAATATGTAGAACGATTTTGGTTAACAGGATCATACGACCTTGAGGCTTAGAGTACACACACATACACGTTAAAACGTGGGTTCCAAGAACGACTAATTCTATACCTCTAGGTTTCTTTATATACTAGAAAACCTAGAGATTTACAAGGAAAGACATAAAATAGTAACTAAATCTTTTTGATTTTATAAAGATATACATGACTTAGTTAATTAAATCTTTTAAGCTTTATCAATATCTTCTAAATCTTCATTCAAATATCGAATTCCATATCATTGATTTAGATCCTTGTAGTTTCCAAGTTTTGACACATCAAATCTTTAATTGAATATTATATAAATATTCCTAACAAAGGTCACAATATATATAGTCAGGTCCATTTCACTGTGTTATTAATGGCCCAAGTATCATACAACTAATGCGTAAAGTATTTAAACTTGTAAACTAAGTTACCAACCTGAAACCTGGATTTGACATAAAATGGCAACCAAGAATCGGACTTCGGTTTCACTCGATTCCGTCAGGTTTTTGGTTTTTATACACATCCCTGGAAACTACCTTACAAAAACTAAGATGCTTAACATTAGTTCATATAAATTTATGAAGTGTGAACCGATAAACGATGTCACATCACATAAATTTAAGATTAGTTTATCTATATCAAGTTCAACATAAAATAATTATTATGCCTTTTGGTTAAAATCAATAAGAAATCATTAAGACAAAGGTTAAAAAAAATCAAAATATAGAAAACATATAAAGTTCAAAAAAAAATTAAAATTAACCAGTCTAAACTTGTTCATTACATTGATCATTGATATCTTCCTTATGCACTAACTTTACATACTCTTTTTACAAGACTTCCCTCAGAATTAAAATTTTACTTTAATATATAAAACATAACGGGTATTAATCGATCAATGAACATATGTTATCTTTAGTTTTTAGGTGCTTAAAACTAATAAATTGACGAATTTTAGTGACCATATATAGAACTTTTTTTTAAACGACTTTCATTCGATTAAAAAACTAACAAGAAGCTAGCTGACATGCATACAATCAATATTATTTATTAACCATTCTACCCAATTAAATTTAAACTTGTAACTTTTCTTGTCTATATGGACGACATTTAACAGCCCACTTATCAACTACCAAAACTCCGCGTATGAAAGAAATTAACCAATTACATAATTTAATAAAAAATAAGTCCACTGGACTCGGCCTAAGATATGCAAAAATATATTACGATATATCTATCCATGACATCATTATATAGCAATATATTGAAGGATACAAAAACCTCTGTCCCCATTTTATTCATCTACGTTTCCTTTTTATATGTCACAATATTATTGCATACTTGCAAATTCTACCAATAAATTTTTTTTGATGATAAAGATAAAATTATATATTTACATTTTTTTTATATTGTGTGATACTTGTTTGTTGAGAGGGGGAGTAATTGTTTTAAATAGTCTTTGAATAATTGGATTGAACTTATGAAACGATGTTGAGAACTTGCATCGACCTTAGTTTTTGCGGTTTCTTGTTCAGAAAATGCAACTCATGTGTTCGTTATATACGAATCCACGTTACATAACTTATCATCAATCGTTCCTATTCTAAATTCGACACGCAAAAATTTATAATACGTACAATTCAAAACACACTATAAACACGATTCTCCTATATGTGGCTCTTTGTGGACTATGAAAACTTAGTTCACTTGGATATCTACTACCATGAACTATGAAAAGTGCAACATTATATTCTAAACTTGCAAAAATAGTCAATTTAATATCTTGAGTCGTTAGTTTGATTGTATTTTCTGATATGATTTACTTCCCTTACAACAACGAAGTAAAAAGTATAAGTTCATCTCTATATACTGAAACTAGAAACAAATAGCGTGAGAATTCAAGACCAAATTAGTAAATCAGGGTACTAAATTGACTATTTTTTAATTTTAAAGTATCATATTGCACCATTAATAATTCAAAGTAGTAAACATTAAAATGTATATTGAACTACAAAAAAATTAATTACTGCGTATAATAATGTGTTGACCTCGTGCATTTGTAACCCATTCCTTTACATATATCAATGTTAGAGACGTTCCTTATTAGCCTATAGTTTATAGTCATAATTTTAAGTTCAGTTGTGAATAAAATAGTGTAAAGTGTATAAAACACCATATATGTCCATATAACCGCATACAAAATCTTGTGAAAAGAGCAAATGATATTGATATTTACCTTTTATGTATAATTATGTGTCTAGTATTTTATAAAAACATGTCTTAAATAAAGGTGATCAAGAATTGATGTTTATTCCATTATAATGTTATGGTTAAATAGTACAAGTATACAAGCATATTCCCTAGGCTTCTTCTCTATTCCTAAATACAATAAAGAAGGTATTGAAGACATATTAAAGACAATTAAAGGCTATTTACTGAGGTCAATATTCTATTGACTAATACTCCCCGTCAGTTGGAGCAGGAGGTAATTGAATGCACAAACTGTTTTTGAATCGTTGAAAAAGTTACCGAGTAAGACCTTTGGTGAATATGTCGGCATACTGTTGATCGGTGGGGACGTGAAGGACCCGCATGCGACCGATTTTAACGAGGTCTCGAACAAAATGGATGTCAATTTCTACGTGTTATGTTATTTGATGTTGTACCGGATTGTCAGAAAGATAGACAGCGGAAATGTGGTTACAATAAACGAGCATGACTTTTGTAATCGGTAAATGAAGTTCAAGGAGTAAGTTGCGTAGCCAGCTTGTTTCAGCGGTGGCATTGGCGAATCCTTTATACTCAGCTTCGGCACTAGAACGAGAGATAGTGGGTTGTCGCTTTAACGACCATGAGACAAGGTTGTCCCCGAGAAAAACGCAGTATCCCGATGTTGACCTTCGAGAGTCGGGACATCCGCCCCAATCGGCGTCTGAGTAGGCGGTAGCGTTAAGTGATTTGGACGCATGGTCACATGGATGTGAAGCCCTTGAGTTGATATTCCTTTTAAATAACGAAGGATTCGTTTTAGAAAGTTATAATGAGGCTCCCGTGGGGCATGCATGAAAAGGCACACTTGTTGAACGGCATATGTGATGTCCGGTCTTGTGAAAGTAAGATATTAAAGAGCCCCGACCAAGCTTCGGTATAATGTGCCGTCTTTTATTGGGTCACCGGCGGTGGCACTTAGTTTGGAAGATGTGTCAACGGGTGTGGCAACCGGGTTGCAAGTGCTCATGTTTGCTCGTTGAAGTATGTCATTAACATATTGAGATTGAAATAAGAATAAACCGGTTTTGGTTTTTGTTACTTGAATTCCGAGAAAATGATGTAGAGTGCCCAAATCGGTCATCGCGAATTCCTTGGATAACGTTGTTATAACTTGTTTTAAAAATGCATCATTTGAGGCCGTTAAAATAATATCGTCTACATATAAAAGTAGATATGCCATGTTTTTCCCGCGACGATAAACGAATAGAGACGTGTCGGTGGTGGTACTCTGAAACCTATGAGAAGTAATGAATGTTGCAAAACGGTGGTACCAAGCCCGAGGTGCTTGTTTAAAGCCCATATAACAATTTTCTTAATTTGCACACATGATTTGGGTGATCACGATTTACGAAACCGGGGGGTTGATGCATATAAACCGTTTCATTTAAATTCCCATGTAAAAATGCATTCTTCACGTCGAGTTGATGAATCGACCAAGAACGAGAAACGGCTAGAGTAAGAACGGTTCGGATTGTTGTAGGCTTAACAACCGGGCTAAATGTTTCATCACAATCAACGCCCACTTGTTGAGATTTACCATTAACCACAAGTCTTGCTTTGTAACGAGATAATGACCCATCAGATTTAAATTTGTGTCGATATAACCAAAGACACCGAATGATGTGAGCATTGGTGGGTCGGGGAACTAATTCCCATGTATTATTTGTACATAAAGCTTTGTATTCATCCATCATTGCATCTTTCCAATTGGGATCTAAAAGTGCAAGGTGCGGGTTTTTGGGTAATGGTGATATATCATTGGTGTGAAGGTTTAGACGTTGTGGGGGTCGGATAGTATGGTTGCGCGAGCGGGTTGTCATGTGGTGAGTAGGTGCGGGTGGTGGAGGTGGTGGGGGTGGTGGATTTGGTGGGGATGAGGGTGGTGGCGGGTTAGGTGGCGGATGGTTGTTGGGTGGTGACGGGTTGGTTGGGGTGGCGGAGGGGTGGTGGGTGGTGTCAGGTTTGTCGTAGGTGGCGGAGGGGAGGTTGGTGGTGTCGGGTTAGAGGTGGTTGGCGGAAGGTTGGTGGGTGTGGTTGTTTGTGTAGGTTGGGTGTGGTTGGGTAGTGTACTGTTTTGGTTAGGTTGGGTGAGAGGTGTATTATAATTTTTAAAAGTGGATGATAGGTTGGTGTCGGGATTGAGGAGGGAGTAATCAATGGTAGGTTGGGTTGGTTTGGCAAATGGAAAGACGGGTTCGTCAAATGTGACATGTCTTGATATATGAATGTTGTCGGTTGAGGGATCAAGGCACCGATACCCGCGGTGGTTGGTGGGGTATCCAAGAAAGACACATCTTATGGATCGGGTGTCAAGCTTGTGATTGCGAGTAGCGGATAAGTTTGGGTAACATGCACACCCAAAAACTCGAAGATTGTTGTATGTGGGTTGACGTTGATATAAGATAGTGGTGGGTGTTTGGTTTTGTAAGGTTTTGGTGGGGGTGATATTGTGAAGGTAGGCGGCGGCATGTAAAGCATCTACCCAAAATGTGGTTGGTAGTGAGGCGTGAGCCAAAAGAACAAGAATGATTTCATTTAAGCGGCGTATCATTCTTTCCACTTTTCCATTTTGTGGAGATGTTTGAGGGCATGAAAAACGGAATTGTAACCCATGGGTAGTAGCAAAATTTTGAAAGTTTTTGTTGTCAAATTCACCACCCATGTCACATTGAAAACTTTTAATCTTTGTGTTAAATTGGGTTTGAACAAAATTATGAAATTGTGTAAAACGAGTAAAAGTTTCCGATTTAAATTTAAGGGGATAAACCCAAACATATTGTGTGTAGTTATCAATCAAAACCATGTAGTATTCGTAACCCTTGGCATATTTAATTGGAGACGTCCAAAGGTCACAATGAATTATATCAAACGCTAATAAAGTATTAGAGTGCGAATCGTGAAATGGAAGACGTTTGTGTTTAGAAATTTGACACGAATGACATAACGAACGAGTGTTTGAATCACTCTTATTACACACAATAATAGACTTGTTACGTAAAAAATCAATGATATTTCCGGCCCGGTGACCTAGACGGAAATGCCATAAATCGGGTGTTGACATGGTGTTGAGAGCAAGGTGTGGTGGTGATGGTGTTGTGAACGGATAAAGTGGACCGGTACTATTGTGGCGGGAAATAATCTTTCCACTCTTGAAATCCTTCACAAAAAAACCAAACGGGTCAAATTCAAGAGATACAAAATTATCAATGCTGAATTGGCGAACGGATACAAGGTTTTTAGTGAACTACGAATCACATGTGTTTCAAAAGGTGAAACACAAGGATTCATTAAAAAAACAGGGGTTCCAGAATACAAACGAGTATATTACTTCGAATCATATGTGTTTCAAGTCACGAAACACATGTGATTCACTTAAAAATTGAATACACAACCACCACCGTCGGCCACCGCCACCACTACCGGCCGTCGACGCCGATCGCCGTCGGCCGCCACCGCCGGCCACTGGCGGTGGTGGTGGGTTGTTGGTGTATTGAATCACATGTGATGGTAGTGACGGTGGTGGTTTGAGTGTTGATAGACATTTAACATTTTCTTAATCTAAGTGCCAATAATTATCCCTTGTGACTCTAAAAAGTTATTGAACTACCTAAACCAAACCACTTTATGAATAATATTAAACATCAGTCATCCTTTTTTCTTCTTTAAAAGTAACTAACTTATGTCGACATATACAGTGTCTTAATATCTATGAATACCTTCGGTGAATCAGTGCTGGATCCAGAATCGAAAAGACCAGTAGCACCGATTTTCCTTTTTGTCATAGAATAAAAAGAACATTAAAAATAATAAACATCCAAGAAAAAAGCAACCCTAATTACTCAAGTTAATTGGGCTGTGTTATTTATATTAGAAAACTACTAATAAAATATGAGTAAAACTTAATTTTTTCGAAATATTCTCACACTTCATCGGAAAAATTCCATCGGTATCCGGGTTGGCCTGTGTAACCTCAATTGTACCTCTAACTCCGACCCTGAATATATTTGTATCGATATATCAGACTGTATGTAAAGAGAGGGTCGCATGGTGCGTCCCCTCCCTGCGTCCACACCAAGACCCGTTCTCCCCCGTACACGAGTTCGAATGCGACGCGTCCCCGAGGCTCAATGGTCGTCCAGGCAACTGTTGTTGGTCGCCATTTTTTCAAAGGGAATGGGTTGTTTTCAAAGGGAATGTCTTTGGTCGCCTGCAACATAGGTTTGGTCGGGATTTTTCATGTGTTTGGTAGCAAGAGAAAAAGCTGATGTGTCCATGAGGTAGCAGACGGTCTTATAAACAAGACTATTGATAGTATTCATTTATTTATAGTAATTTCATATAGATGATTTTGAGAAAATTGTATTTTTTCTACTTATATTTCTGCTCACTTTTAAACTTGACATGCGTAATCTATTAATATTCATTTTTCTCATATCATCTCTTTATTTTGACATTTGTCATAATCTAAAGGATATGAAGATAAATACAAATTAATAGTAAGAAGCAATACCACTTCTTAGAGCATCTCCAATGAGAGTTTTTCTAAAGCTTTTTACCTTTTTCACTAGTTCATATAAAGGTAAATGACCTTTTAGGAAAAAGCTTTTGCTTCAAAAGCTTCTTCCATAAGTCATTCCTTAGACACACAAAAAGCTTTTTCAACATTTTCATGCATTTAAGCAAAAGCTTTTTTGATAACTTTTTTTTGAATATTGAGTGGAAAGTCTATATGACAATTCTAATAAGTTATTGCAATGACTTAACCATTGGAAATGCTCTTATAAATTATTTCAAACGTATGGTGTCTCTTGTTTGGAATTTGGCAAATGGGACATTTAACATGTTGAAAGGTTCCAATGTTCCATGACGTCCCTTTCTATATGCTTTTGTTATAGACGGAAAGTAGTTATGCAACTTTTCTACATGCAACTTAATAAAGCATTTTCAGTTTTCAGTTTTTTTGTTGGTTATAATCACTCAAAATCTTATGTTTATTTAAACAACCACTAATTAACATTAACATATTATACAAATATAAATATTAAAGTAATGTTAAAAGATGTTTTAATACTCCCTCCGTCCCATAAAAAAGTTCTCATTTCCATCTTAAATTTTGTCTCACAAAAAAATTCCCATTTGTATAAAATAATAATATTATCATAGACCCCACCACTTAACTATCTTTTAAATATACTTTCTCTCTCCGAATAACCTTATATTTTAATCAAAAAATAATACTAAAGACCCCACTACTAACTATTGTCTAAATACTTGTGCCCAAATGAAATGGAAACTTTTTTGTGGGACGGAGGGAGTACTATAAGAGCATAAAATATGGTCACCTAATTAAAATTATATTACCTAAGGCTTGTAGCCTAGTGGTATTAGAGGAAGGTTTAAGGTGTTGCCCATGACCATGGGTTCAAGTACCGCCGTTGACAAATTGGTGAAAGGTTCGGGGGAAGACATATTGCCCCTTGTGGATGTCACTATCTAGGCTTGAAGCACTAACTTACTAACTAGCCGTTCAAAAAAAAAAAAAAATTAAATCATGTTAAAGGTTTTTGTCTCATTAATAGGGGTGAGCATTTGGGCTGAAAAACCGAATCGAAAACCAGCCGAAATCGAGCTGAACTGAAACCGATAACATGTTATCGGTTCGGTTTCGGTTTTTAAAATTCATCGTTTTCGGTTTCGGTTCTATCAGTTTCGGTTCGGTTCGGTCTTCAGGAAATGATTAACATTTAGCCTAACAAACCGAACCAAAAACATGTTATCGCTTTTGATTTTGAAAATTCATCGTTTTCGGTTCAGTTCAGTTTTTGTACTGAGTGAGCCCTTACCCTTCAACATAGTTTTAACATTCACCTCAAAATTATTCTCTCTGATTTAACATCCTATAAAATTTATTTGAAACCTAAAAAAATATCAAAAACAAATCACAATTTAAAAAGAACAGAAAAAAGAAAAAGAAAACCCATTTGGCAAATCGTTGAAGGGGGTGGATGGCAAAGAGTCCTTTACTCCTTTTACATGCCAGGGGGTATGGTACGAAAGTATAAAAGGGTGCCCAAGGCTTTTTAACGGGCTTTAACCTCTTTCAAACCCAATGCTCTGAGCAAAAAGTATACTAATAGTATAAAAAGAAATTTTATTTAAAAGCCAGCAATATAAATGTGAATAATATGTGTATATATTATATTGTGTAGGGTTCAGAAATATAAAATAAAGAGGTATTAATAGCAAAAAGCATTAGGTTAAACGGTATGAGTCTCATCACTGTGGTGTGGTGATGAGGTGGAGCATATGTGAAGTGGACCACACCATCAGGAGAAAAAAGGACCCCCCCCCCCCCCCCCCCCCAATGTGATGGTGTGGGGTTAACGCGAGTGGCCACGGTAACATGAGATAACGGGAGTGGTGGCTGCATTTGAGAGACAAAAGGTGAGATCCATCAACTTTTCAACAACAACACCACACCACCAAATGTGGAGGGGGTAGTGTTCTCTTTCTAAAGCACGGGGTGGTGGTTGCGACATGCAGGGCCGGCTCAATGGGTTGGGCAAGCTGAGCGACCGCCCGGGCCACCAAACGCCAAAGGTCCCCCTTATTTTAGTAGTTCTGTTACATTTAGCCCAAAAAAAAAATTATACTTTGCTAGAAAGGCCCTATTTTAGTAAGGCTCGAAAATGCAAGTTTATTTAGAGTTTTATTTAGTTGTTATTTTTATGTATTATGATTCGGAGCATCTTAAGGGCCGCCATTTTATACTTCACCATGGGCCCCAAATCGACTTGAGACAGCCCTGACTACATGAGCACCACACTACCACATGACCCATGCCCTTAGTTGTGTGTTAGTTAAATATATATATTGATAACACTAATATAATGACAACTAAAATATGTGATTGTCAGAGTTTTTAGTGATCTAACTTGAAAGGTATATGTAGGCTAAAGCCGTCACAATCATTCCCTCTAACATTTGGTTGGAAGGTCCAAGCCCTACATAATACATTAATTAGCATTTGTATTTATTGTCTATGAAAAGGATAGATAATAAAGTTATGTTTTAAAATTTTACCTAAAGGATATTTCTGTATTTGTTAGATACTACATATATGATCAAAGGCTTATAGGCATCTTTGCCGTTAGAAAAAATAAATTGATATCAAGACCACTATAATACCATAAAATATGAGCAACCATGTGGTACAATAACACACAACGAATTTGTTCGTATGCCAATTGCTTTCTACATTTTATACTCGTATAACATTAATGCACTACAAAAAGCTTCGAATTGGATCAACACCATCTTATAAGTACCTAATTTAATATCATCTTTCTTTTAGGAAAACATCAAATTAACATGAATGTTCATATGTCATAATGATACATTATTCGGATCGGATTTATTTTGAACATCAAAAATAAATAAACAAAGTTGTAATATTGCAATTTTAAAAATATAATTTATAAGATTAACTTTTTATATAAATTACCAGTAAATAGAAGCATAATTAATCTTTAAGTGTATAATCGTAACATAATTAATCTTTTACCCTATAAGGTAACAACTTCATTTATTCAATGCATTTAAGTAACAAATCTAAACGAAACATTTAGAAGTAGAAAAATAAACCTAAATGTCAAAATTGCCATCAACCCCTTTCCAGTAAAAAAACCTTAAAAGAAGGTGAAAAAACCTCCTGAACTGGGGTAAAAACAAGAAGACATGGCGGACCTTTTCCAGACCAAACACCAAAAAATCCAGAGTCACACACATCTTTTCATGCGTGTTGTACATGTCACTATAGAACTACTTCTCTGGAATTAATAATTTCTGTTCTGAAAAAAGGTTTTTCCCAAAGTACCTTATCATCACAGTGTTAAATACGTACATGGTATATATTTTTTCTGTAATTCATTATCTGAAAGAGAACCAATTCATAACGTCATCCGTCATACGCCGGCGCGTCATTCCCACTCGCTCATCAGAAACTAGTGGCGACCGGCAAAGCGGGCAGTTGAAATTAAGATGATCAAGCCAGCCATCAAAGCACTCCTTATGGAAAACGTGTTGGCACGCTAACTTGCGCACCTGTTCGCCATCGGCGAGGTGGTTCAAACAGACTACACATTCAGAAGCCGCCGGATCCGGACCTTCAGCGCATAAATTGTAGTTATAAGAGAAAACACGGTTGAGGTTGAGCTGGTCGGCGAGTAGAATAAGTCCGGCTAATCCTGAACCGACGGCGTCAAATAGCATAGCGTCGTCGACGTCATCTGATCGGTAACGAGTAATACCTAAAGTCTGAAGGAAGGTGAACACTAGTGACCGGAGATAACATACGCCGTCTGCCATGACCGTGAGTAGGAAAATCGGGAGAGAATCCGACGAGACGTCGGTGAGCTGGTTCTGTAAGCCCATTGATTGAATGAAAACCTAATTTTGATTTTGAATTTGGGGGAGAATTGAAGGAAAGGGGGTGGGGTGGGATGAAAGAAAGAAAGGGGGCGTGTGGTGGTTAAATACGGAAGATTATTTTGTGACAACACAAAAAAGCTCAAGAGTGGGAAGTTTTCGCTATCGGCTGCGGGGGCTGGGCATGTCACATTTCAATTTTTTATTTTTTCTTTCTTTAATGTTTATTGCTAAATTAAATTCTAATTTGCTATTTCTTAGACTCTGCCTAGCGTTTGGTCATTCTGTCACATAACTATTTTTTTCTTCCGACTAAATTCTTAACAAACTCAGATCAAATCAATATAGCAGATGATTAAACCTCTTTTCTTTTTAAATCAACTCTACGCCTTTGAAAATTTAGCATGGTCGCCTAGGCGATAAAACGCCATTCGCGACGCGTCGAGCTATGACTTGTGTAAGGAGTGGAACGTGTCTTTGGGGAAACCGTCCCCTTACGGACAGTCTTAGAGCATCTTCAATCGATAAGAACTGCAAATACTTGTTAGAGGTTGAAACTTATACTTTTCTCTCAATATTGATAAATAATTTTAAAAAAAAGTTTTTGCTCCAATGCATATAAATTTAAATAAGTTTGTTTTATGTCTTGAGAAAGGCTTGTTGAGTATAACCTTTTGAAGCAAAAGTTTTGTTTGCTTGAATGACATATTTATTTAAATATATATTTAGAAGACCTAAATAAAATGTAGAAGACTTTGTAATAAAAAAAAGGGTTGCATTGAAAATGCTGTTACCTATATGTGTTATCTAGAGTTGTACAAAATATCGGTTGAGTATTCCACCTTTCAAATGGGTTTTGGTAGTGATACTAATGTAATTTAGAAGAAATTTGAGTTCTGTTTTAAAGTAGGTTAAAAACAGAGACCATTGCTCACATTGTGTAAGACTATTGTAGCTCAAATGCGGATAAACAGATTTTTTTTTTTTTTTTGTTTGAAGTCTAAAATCATGTTAGAAAGTGTGATGCATTAAAATGAGCTAATATTTTTGCTACAAATCCTTTTTTTTACGACTACGACCATCCACTTTCTAACATGATCAAATGCATATAAACAATTTTTTTTTTTTTTTTGTTTGAAGTCTAAAATCATGTTAGAAAGTGTGATGCATTAAAATGAGAGTAATATTTTTGCTACAAATCCTTTTTTTACGACTACGACCATCCAAATATATACTGCAATGAGAAATTGAGAACTACTTTCGGCACAAAAGATGTGGTATTTTGAGACTTATTTAAATTTCAAAGTTTTTTATTTAATTTTTGGATTTTCGTTTAGGTTCATTTTCGCCTCAATTGTCTTTTAGACCCGTTAAAAAATCTAGGATCTATTTAGGGGTTTTTTTTACGTACTTGAACTTTTAGTTGACGATTTTATGAAAGTTTAAATTTTCTCCTAAATTTGTGTTTTTGTATTGTACATTTTGAATATTAAAATCTACGGTAATTTTTAAATCAACGTGATTTTTGAAGAAATTATCCTATACATCATAAAAAGTAACAGAACCAATCTGTATTATCGTGTTTAACTATACATCAAATACACAATGCAAAAAACGGTAAAAGGTCTCATAATGAAACGGTCTGCTATGCATTTAGCGGCCGGGCTAGCGTTGTTGACTAGTTAATTAGCTCATAATAAATGATGGTTAAAGCTAAGTAGCAAACCATCAGCTAAGCATAGATGAAAGCAGACCACAAATTAGTCAACGTAGAATGACAGACTTTAGTCAACAATGTCCCGATTAACAACTGGCCGGCTTATATGTTGATCACTTAACATAATTAGACCCGTGCCAACGGGGGCGTCGGGGACGCATCGGGGGCCGTCGTGGCTTCGTAGCGTTGGCACGCCGGCGTCGTTAGCCGGCGTCGTGCGAACTCGTCCGCAGGAGGACGTGGGGCGGAGCCGTCGTGAGGAGAGAGAGCCGAGAGAGAGAGAGAGAGAGAGAGAGAGAGAGAGAGAGAGAGAGAGAGAGAGAGAGAGAGAGAGAGAGAAAGACGAAGACGAAGGGGGGGGGGGGGTTGGGAGTTGTACCATATGCATTATCACTTGTACATTTTAATAAAAATCTTTTCTTTTTCTCTTTATTTTTTTTAATTTATTTTTTTAATTTATATTTTTTATATATATTTATTTTAATAATAAAAATATATAACTTTTTTTCAAAAATACATTTTTTTGTTCTTTAAATTTTAACAAATGTAATATTTTTCTAATTTACTATTGTTTTTATTTAATTTAAACAATGTATTTTTAAACTAATGTAATATATTTATTTTATAATTATTTTATTAATAAAAAATGATGATGTGGAAAAGATGATGTGGAAATGATGAGTTTAGTGATGGGTTAGTGATGGGTAAGGTTGGCACGAACGTGTCAGTAGCGGGTCAGTAAGGATGCGATGACGTGGCGCTAGTGATGGGTAAGGGTTGGGAGAGGCCTAAAAATAATAGTTTTATTAATAAAATAATTAATAAAATAATTATAAAATAATTATAAAATAATTATAAAATAATTATAAAATAAATATATTACATTAGTTTAAAAATACATTGTTTAATTTAGATAAAAATAATAGTTAATTAAAAAAATATTACATTTATTAAAATTTAAAGAACAAAAAAAATTATTTTTTTTGAAAAAAAGTTAGATATTTTTATTATTAAAACAAATATATATAAAAAATATAAATTAAAAAAAACAGAGAAAAAGAAAAGATTTTTATTAAAATATACAAATTGTACAAGTAATAATGCATGTGGTACAAGTCCCACAACCCCCCTCCCCTTCCTCTTCCTCTCTCTCTCTTCCCCTCTCTCTTCCCACCCCTCCCTCTTTCCTGCAAAACCCCACGACGGAAGCTCAAACACGTCCCCGGAAGGACGTGATTTTACCGACGCGACTCCAACGGGTTGGTGCCAACGGCGTCGTGCGAGGATGGGCTGTTGACGACGGGTTACCGATGCCACCGTTAACACGGGTCTTAGTAACATGTTATCCACATGTTCATTTTTTTTACTCAGTGACACTATATATTAAATAGATCTTTTATTATGTCAAATATTATTGCATTTACTTACAAATGAAGTAACATAGATACACGATGGTAATAGTAAAACCACACGTGTGAATAACGTACGTCGATTAGAATATTAGACAAGAAGTTATCCACAGTATTCTCAAAATGGAAAAACTGATGATTACTATATACGTAAGAGTAGTGACACGTGTACTCTAAACATGCACTACGTGTTTGATAAACCACGTCATCACCTTTTTTATGATATATTAAATTAAAGCGATACGTGGTGAAAATATCAATTAATTAGTTTGCCTTGCACCAATATATAATATGCGTTCTTACTTGAGATAGGAAATGGGTCCTACAATTTAGACACTCCTTTATATTAAATAAACACTTTAATCAAAATCAAAACTTGAAAACTAAGATCACACACAATTAATTAATATGATTATTCATATTTTTTTTAAACTTAAAATAGGTGGTCGATGGTGGTGGTGGTGGTGGTGAGTGGAAGATTCGATGGTGGTGACGGAGTTAGTTGGTGGAGGTGGAATGAGCGGCGAAGTAAGTTGGTGATGTCGGAGTGAATGGCAGACTAAGCGGCGGCGGCGGCAGTCGGCGGATTCCAATGCAAGTGAGTTGGTAGAGGTGCTGGCTAGCGGCGGAATATGATGGAAACTGTGTAAGAATTATTAGGAATTTTTTGGGTGTCCAAATAGTAGAAAGAAGTGTTCAAATAATTAATCTTGGAATATATAATTCTTTCAATGTGATAATTATTATCGTTTCTTTTATTTCAAAACTTCTCATACGCGTATATATGCGTGTAAATAATATATACAACTAAATATCCCTGGAATATGGGGCACTTTTATGCCCTTTTTGCTTGTAGGGAGTCGATTATACTATTAATAAGATTGGTCCCAACGATAGCGTTAGTTGCCGTCTTTTCAGCTGGCAACGTCTTATTATTGGAACGCCCCCACCAGTATTGTCGTCTCTTGGGTGCCGTGAGTTTGGAGACGGGAGCAGGCAGACAATAGCGGACCCAGAACGAATGTTAAGGGGTAACATAATTTTGTCCCGGGTAATATATTAAGATTAAAATTTTAAAAATACAGGTTTATTGAACATTACAAAACGACAAACTGGAATAAAAACTAGATATTACATGTTAAAGTTGTCATCTTCGTTGCCGTATTTTCCAAAAACGAGTTGTGAAAATTTCATCTTTAACCTTCATAAGTGTTTCATTTTCTACACTACAAATCAATTGGTTTCTGTTGTTTGATATTTGTCTTTTTTGATTCTAACTGAGAGAAAAAGAAAAGTATTGGTTTCTTTGTTCAAATTGTCAGAAAGTGGAAAGTGAGCTTCATTTATTAAAGAGTAAATTACACGCATGATCCTTTTTGTTTATAGCAAATTTCACCAATGATCCTTTAGTTTCAAAAATTACACCGATGATCCTTATTTCTGAAAGATTTTTCACCAGTGGTATTTTTGACAATGCACATAAGAGTATTTTTGACATCTTTACCATTAAGGAAATTGTAACCACCTTGCTCCTCCTCCCCACATGTCGTCTTAGATAAAGGAGACAGAGATGTACGAGAGAGACATCAGGGAAGAAAAAATAAAATATAAAAAGAAGTTATTAAATATTTAAAGAATTGCAGAATAAATAAAATAAAAATGGGAAAAGACCATTATGCCCTTATGTGCATGGCACATAGGGTGAGTTAACATAAAATTTTAGCGTCCGTTAGTGTAAATGACCAGCGGTGAACAACCTTTCAGAAATAAGGACCATCTGTGTAATTTTTGAAACTAAAAGACTATTGGTGATATTTGCTATAAACCATAAGGACCATCCACGTAATTTACTCTTTATTAAATTAAATTGACATTGGGCGTATAGGGGCCCGGGGCGGTCACCCAGCTTGCCAGCCCATAGAGCCGGCCCTGGGAGGAGGGATGGCGTGACTTTGGGTAGGTGAGATCAAAGGGATATTATGTGTGTGTATTTTATAATGGTAGGTCCCAAAAAACTGAAGGGATGAGGTATTGTTGGCATAGGTACGTCAGTCTAATGTTGGTTGGAAAGTGAGCTGATGTGTCGTTGATTTGGCAAAAACTGGCGGTATCAGTTTGTGTCACTGTTGGGATCGGTCTAATATTTCTCTCAATTGTTGTCATTATTAACACTTTCAATTTTTGTTTAATAAGCGTCACACTAGCTAACACTTTAATGGGCATTTAACTAATACGCTCATCATGATAATAATTCATTTTACTTTATATTTTTAGGCCTACACACTATAAATTATCCACTTTTATTCAAATACCCCACAAAACTCGTCACTTAATTTATTTCTAAACTGAAGCGATGAACTGACACTCTCCACCGATGGAAGCGTAAATTAACTGCCGTTGGTACTGTTGACACTCGTCTAAGGCTACTTTGGTAATTTACCTTTCTGCTTTATATATATATATAGTGGAGCAAAACAAAACAAATACTACCTTTATTAAATACATAGTTAGGTGGAGAATGTGTCATATTTTTTTACTAAATAATGTAATTTTTAGAAGTCTACCACCTTTTATTTCACCCCTAGATAGTGTATCATTTCACTTTATTAGATAGATAGTTAGTGACCCAAGGCTTCTAGCCTACTGGTATCCAAGGAGGATTTAAGGTGTTGCCCGATCATGGGTTCAAGTCCCGTCGTGGATAAAAAGGTGGTAGGTTCGAGGGAAGGCATACTGCCCCTTGTGGATGTCACTGTCTAGGCTCGAACCACTAACTTACTTACTAGTCGTTCAAAAAGAAAAGATAGATAGTTAGTGGATAATGTGTCCAAATTTTTTATTAAATAAGATAACTTTTAGAAATATATAACTTATTTTATTTCATCACTAAATAGAATTTTGATTGTTTTAGTTAATTAATATATGGGATAAGCCCCTGTATATATATAAAAGTTACTTGAAGGTCCTTAGTTTTTTCAAGAACATTACCAGGATGGTTATTGTTGTTTATGTTGGAAAAAGTTGTGATAAAATGATTTTTCACCAACTTTGGACCTATATAATTGTATATATATTTGTTATATATAGTTATTAGTTGGTAGCTTTGTGTTCTCCTATGTGAGAGCTACGCAATGGTATATAGTGTGTCCAAAGTCGAGTTGTGGTGAATGAGATATCGACTCTCAAAGTAGGGTGTTTGATACAAAAAATCTTGGAAGTGGGGGAAGTGGGAGAATATCCCACATTGGAAAAAAGACAAACCATTTGTTGGTTTATAAGGTTGGAAGTAGTATGGAAGATTAAAACCTTATACATGAGTTTTACCCGCACGCCTACGCGGGGGGGGGGGGGGGTGCAAATAATTTGGACTGAGTTGCCCGAAATGGCTTGAACTCGTGTACGCCCAAGCGACCTGCGCAGCTGCTGTCTGATACTGACTTCCAATACTGACCTACGTATACTGAGTTCTCGTACTGACCTCCCGGACTGACCAGAAGGACTGAGCAGTTTCGAATTGTCAGCAGTAATTGCAGATTACTGTTTTGATTTCTTGTTTAATGATAATGAATGCATTTAATGTTTTGAGTAAACATTAGTCTTCATTCCACACTATAAAAGGAGACCTTGGGCCTCATTTGTAAACACACCGAAATACACACAGCTTTCTTTCTTGTGAAAAACACTCTCAATCTTGGTAATTGTTCTGGCTTGGATTATATCCGGTAGTGTAAAACTACTCGGTTGTTTTACCCTGGGAAATAGACAACGAATCTATTTTAAGGGGATCGTGAATATCACGAGACTCAACCAAAACCTTGTACTTGTTTATTCTATTTAGTTTGTTTCAATCTTTTGTAAACGTATTAGTCAATTTCCCTTATTGTAATTGTATTTTATTTAATGAAAATTGGTATTAGCTCCTACAAACTTAAAATAGATTTTTCCTCTCTTGCTAATACCGGTTGGAAAATACATATTTTTTTCGGATTTTGCTCGTTAATAGCATAGATTCGGAAAAAGTGGTGATTGAAACGTTTTATAGAACAAAAAGGTTCAATTGAGTTTTTAGAAAAGAAAATTTCTAATTTTGTTTTGTTCAAATTGTTAAATCAAATTTTTGGATTTAAAGTTTAGTATATCAAGTTTTAAAGTTTGTTTAAAATAACTTGATATATTGTTTAAAACAATTTTGGATTTAAAAATTTTGGTAATTAAGTTTGCTTTGGCTACTTGATTTTCTCATACTTGTGAAAAGCTAAAATTTTCGGGATTTTTATCTATGGATTGCTTTGGCGTCTAGAATTTTGCTTTCAAAGTTGAGAATTTTGGTATTTCTTTATGAAACTTGAGATTGATGGTTATAGACTTTTCTTGGAAAAATTTTAATTTCCATTTTATACATATCAAGATTACTTTGGTTTGTTAAATATAGTCTCATAAGGTGAGATATTTGGAAATAATAAGATTTTGGAAGTGAAAAAGGTTCTATTGTTGTAGCTTTCAAGTTAACTTTGGTTACTTGAATTTTCTCAAATTTGGTAAAAGTTAAATTTTTTGGATTTTATATCTATGGATTGCTTTGACATCTAGAATTTTACTTTCAAATTGTGAGACTTGGGAAAAATGTTGGTTATATTAGTGAGTAAGATACAAGATAGTCTTTGGCTTCTTGAGTTGATTCTTGAAGAGATGATACTTGAAATATATATCTTACTACTAATTGGAACATTTTTATTGTTAAGGCTAATTGGTCAAATTTGCATTTTATTTGAAAAAATGACAAATGTTGTGACAATGCCTAACATGGTAATGTACATGAAGGAAGATGTGCATAAAGTGGCCATGATTTCCGATTTGTCGGAAGTAAATTTGGCGGGAACCGATTAAAGTGGATGATAGTCGATACGGATGCTACCCGTCATGTGTGTTTCGATAAAAGTATGTTTCTCATTTTCAAAGATGTTGAAAATGAGCAAAAACTTTTAATGAAAAGTTGACTACCACATATGTCAAAGGTGGCAGAAATGTTATCTTAAAGATGAATTCCGGAAATGATGTTACATTAAGCAATGTTTTGTATGTTCCGGAGATTCGTAGGAATCTTGTGTCCGGACGGTTGCTTACTAAGTTGATACTCGGGTTGTGATTGAATCCAATGGAAGTGTGTTATCAAAATGTGAAATTAGTTGGTAAAAATGTTAAAATTAAATGTGACAACTTTTAAACGCGATTTTAATAATTGCTAATAAAGTTGTTCACTTATTTTGAATTGTTAAATATTTAACATGGTCGATTATTCCATATAAATTTAATTAAAGTTGGTTTTAAATAAATTTAATTGCATACCACCAACATTCCATTTTGATTCAACTCACAAATGTAACAAATTCATCCTTGCATTTGGTTGAAAGAAATAACCAAAACTCCTTGATATACACGAAAGGGTGTAATTTTACTTAATGGATAGTAAAAATAAGGCAATTGATACATTAATTTGTACAAATTTGGGGGTATGTCGTGTGTCGACTAATTATACTTTATATAAGATACCTCTTGAGGATAAAATGAACATTGTACAAACTTTGGTTTGAAAGAAAACCGTATCATAAGTACGTACAAATGTGGGGGTATGTCGTGTGTCGACTACTTATCGTCTATATAAGATACCTCGTGAAGGTTAAATGAATCATTGTACGAATTTTGATTTGAAAGAAAATCCTCTTATAAATACGTACGAATGTGGGGGTACCTTGCTAAGGTATTCATTCATCTTCATAAAAGTTACATCAATTAAAGAAGATATTGTAAATAATTGATGGTATATATTATTGTCTTAAATTTACATTAGTCAAGTGTACAATGTATAATGGTGAGACATAATATGATATGACAACTACTCTCAAGTGATGTTATCATGATTGCCTATAATAGTTAAATGATAACATTGCGGATCCGCTTATGAAAAAGGCTTAAGTAGAGAGTTAGTTATGGAATGGGACTAAAGCCATTGGAATAAAAGTTTATGCGAAGGAAACCTAACCTAGTTGACTGGAGATCCCAAGATCTAGGTTCAATAGGACAACCTAATTGTATAAACGAAAGGATGTCACTGTGGGGGTAACGGAATTCCTCCAAACATTCTTAAAGGGAGTACATTGTACTACTTCCTAGTCCATTTCTAGTTCAGTGACAATGAGGATATGCACTATGACTTTTAATGATTCGTGATAGAGAATCACCTATGTGAAGGAGAAGTGGGGTCGCTTCGAATGGAATTGTTGGGCACAATTCTTAGTAGTTCTCGCAGAACCAGGCAGTGTCCATGACCAAGACGGGCACGATAAGAGGATATGAACAAGTTAGGGAGAGTCTTATGAGAATGTATACTATCGTCTACACAAAAGGCGGATTCAGTTCAAGGACATCGCGTCGACTGACTGCTAGGAGACTAAGTGTGCTTCTCAAGGGAGGGTTCAAAGGCTAACACCTACCTATCCTTTGCAAGACTTGACTGTTGAACATTTATCGATGTTTTGTGGTGTTTTCAATCGATCTCTATTCATGTGGGGGATTGTTGGAAAAAGTTGTGATAGAATAGTTTTTCACCAACTTTGGACCTATATAATTATATATATATTTGTTATATATAGTTATTAGTTGGTAGCTTTGTGTTCTCCTATGTGAGAGCTACGCAACGGTATATAGTGTGTCCAAAGTCGAGTTGTGGTGAATGAGATATCGACTCTCAAAGTAGGGTGTTTGATACAAGAAATCTTGGAGGTGGGGGAAGTGAGAGAGTATCCCACATTGGAAAAAAGACAAACCATTTTTGGTTTATAAGGTTGGAAGTAGTATGGAAGATTAAAACCTTATACATGGGTTTTACCCGCGCGGGGGAGGGGGGGTGTATTACCTCAAATTTTAATACCAAACATTTGCCCAAAATAATCATTTTCATAAATAGAAGAACTATTCCAAAAATATGGATTTACAAAAACCTTTGGTATGAAAATCAGAGTATAAAGTTTGGTGTTACAAAATAGATCAAAACCAAAGCCAAGTATAAATCCAATCTACAGTTCTTCTACTCTAGGCCCCGCATCACTATTCATGCGTACCTAAACCTTCGATCCCGAACCTGAGTACATAGCAAAACAAACAAGGAGTACGTGAGACAAAAAACGTCTCGTGAGCTACATGGGTTTAGACCCAATAATAATAATAATCGTATGACATATAAACAAACATATGAGTAAGTCATCCATCTAACTAGTCACCCTATTGTGACTCTAATACTTTGCTTTCCTAGCAATCATATCTAGTTATCGAGTTGCCCCCGAACTAACTAGAACCACCTTGACTTATTAACCGAAATCCATCGCCATTAATAAGCCTCAAGATACCGGCAAGAGGGATTCGCCCAATCTACCAATACCTGCCTTACTCACCGGACTACCTCAAGTTAGCAAGACTATTATCGTGGTTGAGTCGATGGGAATCCACCCAACTGCCCCTCACACCACACCTCATGACCGGGGGTCCCCCGCATCATCACATCATCTCAACATATCATAACTCAATGGTTATGTCAATCTAGCTCTCGGCTATCACGTCTATCAACAAACAAGTTAGTTCAATACTATTATCGGTATAACTAACTACCAACTACTAGTCTACACAATTAAGCAAATAGACCATAACACAAGTAATAAAATGTATTTCATAGGCTATGTACTCAGTAAATTTCCACACGTACTCACCTTAGCAATTAATGCTCCAACCGTGTTCTTGACACCAAAACTCTTGCTTCCACAATTTGGTCAAACTTCCAAGACTTCACCGAAAGCCTAATACAACAATCATACAATGTTCAACATCACATACTACTAATAATGTATCCATTTATCACTAGATACCATCAACTAACACTTTCCCCCAATTATGGTGATTTACCAAACCCTAGGTTTAACCAACCCTTAAGATTCTTACCAATCGGATTCATACACTTGTTTCCTTTGTTAATATACCATCTATTAAGTGTATACATCATTTATTCACCATAAACCATAACCCCCAATAACTAGGGTTTCAAACCCAACCATCAAAATACATATATCTAAAGCTACAAAGATCAAGGAGTGAAGATATACCTTTAATCTTCACCTAGGAGTGAAATCTACCAAAGATTTGTGAAGAGATCAACCACAATCTGCACTAGAGCTCCAAAATCGCCAAGAAGAAAACTAGGGTTTTGGTTTTGCATTTAATGAGCTAAAACCCGACTTTAATGATGTCGACCATAGTTCACGACGCGAACTAAGTTCGCGTCGCTAACTCTGCGAGTCGCGAACTTTTCCCGATCGTTACCTAGGCGTGAACCTCAATTGCCAAAATTCCCAAATCCCTGGTCGGAGTTCCCGATCGGGAACTCCAAGTTCACGGCGTGAACTTTCCAAGTGCAGCAGGCTGCACTTTTCGGTTGTTGTCTTGACCCGGTTTCGCCCATAACTTTCTCGTACGGTCTCCAAACGACACGAAACCAAATCCTACGTTCTTTAAACGATTTATCCTTATTTATCATATTTTTATCCAATTTATTTATTTACAAATTTCTGGTCGTTACAACTATCTACCCCTTAAGAAGATTCCGTCCTCGGAATCTCATCATAGTTCACGAAATCCGGGTATCTTTTCCGAATCTCGTCCTTGACTTCCCAAGTCAAATTCGGCCCAAGTGAATGCTTCCACTTGACCAACACCAACTCGATCTCCTTATTCCGAAGCTTCTTTGTTTTCGTTTCTAATATAGCCTCGGGCTCCTCAATCAACCGGTTCGGGCCGTCAACCCGCAACTCTTGCAACGGAATAATATTTTCAACTTCCCCGATGAACTTTTTCAAATAACTCACGTGAAAGGTGTCATGCACACCTTGAAGCTCGGGTGTAAGTTCTAACTTAAACGCTTGAAGCCCGACCCGTTTCACTATTTTAAACGGTCCAACATACCTTGGACTTAACTTTCCTTTCTTACCAAACCGCATCACACCTTTCCAAGGTGACACTTTCAACATGACCATATCACCGACATCCAAGTCGTATGGCCTTTTCTTCAAACCCGAATAACTTCGTTGTCTATCTTTGGCGACTTTCATGTTGGTTTGAATAATACCGATCTTTTCATTCGTCACTCTCACGATCTCGGGACCCGTGAGTTTCGTTTCTCCCGCTTCCAACCAACAAGAAGGAGTTCTACATTTTCTTCCATACAACGCCTCATAAGGCGGCATCTTGATAGTCGAGTGATAACTATTATTGTACGAAAACTCGACCAACGGTAAGTGTTCATCCCATTTACCACCGAAATCTAGAACACACGATCTTACCATGTCTTCAACCGTTTGAATCGTTCTTTCACTTTGACCATCGGTTTGCGGCTGATAAGCCGTGCTCAACCGCAACTTTGTACCCAACTCTTCTTGTAAAGATCGCCAAAATCTCGAGGTAAACCTCGCGTCTCTATCGGATACAATCGATAACGGAACCCCGTGGAGTCGAACCACCTCATCAACATACAACTTAGCCAATTTCTCAAGTGGCAACGTTTCCCGAATGGCTAAAAATAACGCACTCTTGGTCAACCGGTCAACTATGACCCAAATGGCATCGTGACCTCTACTCGTCTTCGGTAACCCTCCTATGAAATCCATAGTTATGTCTTCCCACTTCCCGGCCGGTACAACCAATGATTGAGCTACCCCATACGGTACTTGATGCTCGGCTTTCACTTGTGCACACGTGGCACACTTAGAGATATACTTGGCCACCCTCTCCTTCATTCCGGGCCACCAATAAACCCGTTTCATATCTTGGTACGTCTTTGTACTCCCCGGGTGAATCGAATACTTTGACTTGTGCACATCATACAACAACTCTTTCCGGATGCCACCAAACTTAGGAACCCAAATACGACCACCTACGGTCTTCAATCCTTGTGCATTTTCGAGAAAATGTTGGTTCTTGCCTAACCGTTCTCGCCTTAACTCGTCTTTTCCCATAACTTCTCGTTGAGCATTCTTGATTCTTTCGATAATACTCGAGACGACTTCTATACGTGATAAAATTCCTCGGTTCGGCTTTTCATAGACCTTTCAGCTCAAGGCGTCGGCTACTACATTAGCCTTTCCCGCGTGATACACAATCTCACAATCATAGTCGGCAATATACTCGATCCACCTTCTTTGTCGCATATTAAGATCTTTTTGAGTAAACACGTATTGTAGACTTTTATGATCCGTGTACAACGTACACCGAGTACCATACAAATAATGCCTCCACAACTTCAAGGCAAATATAATCTCCGCCAATTCCAAGTCGTGTGTCGTGTACCTCAATTCCGCATTTTTCAATTGTCACGAGGCATACGCGATCACTTTTCCTCTTTGCATCAACACACAACCGAGCCCTTGATTCGAAGCATCACTATAAACCACAAAGTCTTCCATACCATCCGGTAACATAAGAATCGGGGCGTTACATAACTTTTCCTTCAACAACTTAAACGCCTCTTCTTGCTTCTTCTCCCACACAAACTTCTCACTTTTTCTCGTTAACTTCGTTAGTGGAATCACGATTCTCGAGAAGTCTTGTATAAACCTTCGGTAATAACCGGCTAATCCAAGGAAACTTCTAACCTCGGTAGGAGTCCTCGGAGGCTCCCAATTTGACACCGCTTCAATCTTGGACGGGTCAACCTTAATACCATCACACGTCACCACGTGACCTAAGAATTGCACTTCCCGCAACCAAAATTCACACTTCGAAAATTTTGCATACAACTTCTCCCGTTTCAACATGTCTAGAACGAGCCTCAAATGATCTTCGTGTTCTTCTTCGGTTTTCGAATAAATTAAAATATCATCAATGAACACTATCAAGAACTTATCAAGGAACGGTTTACAAACCTGATTCATCAAATCCATAAAAATAGCCGGCGCGTTTGTAAGACCAAACGGCATCACTAGAAATTCATAATGACCATAACGTGTACGAAAAGCCGTCTTCTCGGTGTCGCCTTCTTTCACCCGAACTTGGTGATAACCCGACCTCAAATCAATCTTCGAGAAATAACTAGCACCTTGCAATTGGTCGAATAAGTCGTCAATTCTCGGCAATGGGTAACGGTTCTTAATAGTTACCTTGTTCAACTCTCGGTAGTCGATACACATTCTCATCGAACCGTCTTTCTTTTTAACAAATAACACCGGTGCACCCCATGGTGACGAACTCGGACGAATAAAACCTTTGTCTAACAAATCTTGCAATTGAGTCATCAATTCCCGCATCTCGGTGGGAGCTAAACGGTAGGGAGCACGAGCAATCGGCGTCGCCCCCGGAACTAAATCAATCTTAAACTCGACTTGTCTCTCCGGTGGCAAACCGGGCAAGTCATCGGGAAATACCTCGGGAAAATCCCGAATAATTTTGATGTTATCCATCGTCTTCTTTTCTTTTCGGCCATCTAATACATATGCAATAAACGATGCACAACCTTTCGATATACTTTTCCTCGCCTTAATGGCAGTAATCACACTAGGCATGTGATGTCGTTTCTCCCCATACACATACACTTTCTCATTCTCGGGTGTCCTAATCGACACTATTTTCTTTCCACACAAAATCTTGGCTTGGTGCATACCCAACCAATCCATACCGATAACCACATCAAACGCCCTAATTCCCATGGGCAACAAATCTACCTTACACTTTCTACCGTCAATTTCTATTTCACAATTTATATAAATACATTCAACCTTAGACGTTTTCCCGTCGGCTACTTCTATCTCATAAACCTCATCTAACATCTCGGACGTCACATTCAATTTACAACCGAATTCATAAGACACAAACGAATAATTGGAACCCGAATAAAAAAAAATATGAGTTGGCAAGGAGTTAATGAATAAAGTACCTGACACCACATCGTGTGCCTCCTTCGCCTCCTCCCGAATGAGTTGGAAGGACCGCCCCTTCACCTTTGCCGGTTCCACTTTCTTTTGAGCCGTGGACACCATCGACTCTATTCCCTTCTTCGGGCATACATTGCTATAATGCCCCTTTTCATGGCATGAGTAGCACTCCACATCGGCCGACAACTTGGCCTTAAAATCCCGGGCTATGTGCCCCATCTTGCCACAACTATAACAAGCCTTTGACTCTCCTCGGCATATGCCGGTATGATTTGTCCCGCGTTTCTTGCACGGGCCAACACTTCCTTGTTTAGAGAAGCTCGAAGTGAACTTCCCTTTCTTGAACGAACTAGAGCCGCTCTCGGCTTTCCTTTTCTCGCCCACATGGGCCCTCTCGGAAACACGTGCCTCATTCACTTCCTCCACACCCCGGGCGGCACTAATAGCCTCATCAAGTGTGACCGCCCTCTTAACTTCTAATTGGTAGTCCCACGGTAACCCACTAGCATACCGGACCACCCTCAACCTCTCATCCGAGTAGGTTTTAGCAACAAACGGGAGCAATCCCGTGAACTCTCTCGAGTATTCCTCGATTGACAAATCACCCTTCTTAAGGGTCACGAACTTCTCGTGCATCTTTTCCAAATCCCTTTCGGGACAAAATTTCTTTTTCAACCTCGCGGTAAACTCATCCCACGACATCTTCTCAATCACCTCCCTCCCGAGGGTCTCATACACAATATCCCACCAAACCACCGCATCTTCTTTTAACAATTGTGACGCATACGTCACCATATCGGCATCCTTGCACTTGCTACTACCAATAACCCTCTCGGTCTTTCGTATCCACCTCATGGTGACTTTCGGGTCCGAACTACCCGTATACACATCTGGCTTACAAGCCATGAAGGATTTAAACGAAAAACCTTCTTTCACAATGGGCCTAGCCCTAGCATCACTTTGGCCACCCGTGTAGGATTTCCCCTCCCCGGTGCCGCTACCCCCGGTTCTCTCATCCGATTTAGCCTCGGACTCACGGTCTCCTCCCGACCTCTCACGGTCTCCAATAATTCGGTGCACTTCCTCGGCCACCGTCCCTTTGATTTGATCAATAATAGTTTGGAGATCTGCCATAGTTACCGGAGTTCTATTTGCTCCGACCTCCGACTCACCCATTCGATGTAACACCGCAAAAACTAAACCCGACTTTTTTTTTAATTAACGGAAGCGTTTAAACATTTACCAACACGGTTATTAATAAACAGGCCTTTTACAACAATTATCCAAAATACTAAAAGTGTTAAATAACCGGCGGTTCGGTTAACATGATATCAAAACAAAGTGTCGGTCAACCATTCCCACATCACCCCTTGACCCGCCCAAAAGATAACCTGCAAAAAGGTCAACAAGGTGGGGATTAGCTAACAGCTAAGTGAATGAACTAAACCAATAGAATAAAACAACCGAATGATAAGTCTTATTATCCCAATTAGTTAATTTTGAAGAGTAACGGGGTTCTGCCGAATCCTTAAATCATTGTTAGCCGAACAATGATAACCGATAGCCCTTTACTCAAAGACAGTGTGTACCCCCTTAGAACAACCAGTGCTTCTAAGGGCGGTACACCTTGTCAATAGTAAACCTCTGCTCAGTAGAATGTTCCAATTACTGACCTCTTCCCCAAATGTGCACTTAATTAACTACCGTTATTAATTAAACCAAAGTATGGGCTTGCAATAACAATTGCAGCCAAGAAAACTGCACCCAAGAAAGTTCACGTTCGCGAACTCAAGTTCGCGTCGTGAACTTGAGTTCACGATCCGTGAACTTCTTCAGGACCCAGTCCCCAAATGCCTGCCTCGAGTTCGCGATCGCGAACCCAAGTTCGCGTCGTGAACTTTCCCAGAAACCAAATCCTGCACCTTTTTACCATTTTGACCAATTTCTAACCAAATTGCCCATCTAGAGTTTGAAGGCTAAATCCACTCACCTTAGCTACGCAATCCAATCCCCAAAACTCGGTATACTAACTACTGAGTTTCCTTGCCTTTGCCTATAATAATAATACAACCGAGTTAGTGACCGAATCAATCGAAATAGCTAAAATGCAAGTATTATAGAAATGACCAAGACTTGCACAATTCCATTAACCATTTAGCCACAAGTTCAAATATGACAATAAACATGACCTAAGCTTCCCAATTCAAGACTTGCACCAAAACATGTATTTATGTTTGATTCTAACTATTTAGGCCCAAACGGGTCAAAACCAAACTAAACCAACAACACTTACAAAATAGTTACATTTCTCATACACATAATGTTAGAATCATTTATAACAATTTGATATCCAATTCTGATCAAGACATCTATTTAGGTTGACTTAGAAAAGTCAACAATGCACAATTAGCTAGCTAAGGCCATTTCAAGACAATTAGCCAAACACCACCCAATTTAGTATCACATACACTTACAATTCAGTCAATTTCTATCTCATGATGATTCTACACTAGCTAGAACATCAAGAACTCAATTTACACAATTTATCAAATTTGGTGGGTTTTGGTCATCTTCTCCAAAACTCCATGACTAGGTTTTTAAGGTCCAAGGCTTGAACTTACACTACAATCCAAAATTAGCCATCTAGAACATACAAGATTAGTTATGAACTTCATAGAAACCCTAGCAATTCACCAATTTCATGATTTGAGACAAAGAAACTCCATAACCCAAGAACCCTAAGTTTTTCTAGCAAGAACACACAAGATAATGAACAATTAGCATGAATCCTACCTTGAAGAAGATGATTCCGAAAATTAGAGGAAAGAACAAAACAATGATAGTCTTCTTCAATAGAGAGCTTCAAGAAAAAATGCATGTATGTGAAGTGTGTGTGTGTGTGTCGAGCCAGGCAAAAGAACAAAGAGGAAAAACCCAATTGACACCTGCCCTCTCTAAAGCCCACATACACCCCTCCCCTCACAACAGCTTAATTTCATTTAACACAGTGCAATACTAAAAGTCTGGGTCGCAGTTGATTTAATTAAAAATACCTATCTAACTCCAATTTTAATAACGAAGATATTTTTGGAACTGTAATTCAAAGTTTAATAAGAATTGAAATTTGCTCTCTTATACTGGATCAAATCAGTTAATACATATTTTAATCCCTTGATTAAAATATAACAAAATCCAAATAAATCACATAATTTATCATAAAAATAATAAACAGATCTAATTACTTACCGAAAGTAATTTAAAAAAAAATCTAGGCCGGGTCTCAGGAGGCCGGGTCTCAGGATGTTACAAATCTCTCCCCCTTAAAGAGATTCCGTCCCCGGAATCTCAGTTTGCTCGAATAAATTCGGATAACGATCTTTCATTTCGGCCTCGGTTTCCCACGTTAGATTAGAACCTAAACTATGTTTCCATTTGACCAAAACTATAGGGATCTGCTTCTTCCTCAACTTTGTTACCTTTCTATCCAATAATCCAACCGGCTCTTCTATCAACCTTTTCTTTGTATCAACTTTCAACTCTCAAACTGGCAAGATTTGAGATTCGTCTTCCACTTTGCATTTTCTCAAATAACAAACATTAAAAGTATCATGAATACCGGACAATTCCGGCGGTAGTTCTAAAGTCACCGATTGATCGTTAACGACCCGACTGATACGAAACGGGCCAATGTATCTTGGAGCTAATTTACCACGTTTCCCAAATCGAATAATTCCCTTCCAAGGCGAGACTTTTGAATACACCATCTCATTTTCTTCAAAAGTTACCGGCCTATGTCTCGGATCCGCATACATTTTCTGACGATCTCGGGCCGCTTTCAATTTTTCTCGGGCAATGGCCACCTTTTCAGCCGTCAATTGAACTATATACGGGCCCGCAAACTGTTTTTCGCCTGCTTCCAACCAACAAGTGGGGGTACGGCAACGACGACCATACAACATTTCATAAGGTGGCATCTCAATACTTGAATGATACGTATTTTTGTAGGCAAATTCAATTAACGGTAAATGAGAATCCCAAGAACCACCATATTCTAACACACACGCCCGAAGCATATCTTCTAAGGTTTGAATCGTTCTTTCTGTCTGGCCATCTGTTTGCGGATGATACGCGGTGCTTAGATTAACCCGTGTACCCAATTCTCTTTGTAAGCTCTTCCAAAAATTAGAAACAAAACGAGGATATCGATCCGACACAATCGATAATGGAATGCCATGACGAGAAATTATCTCATCAATATATAATTTAGCTACTTGATCGAGGGACGCGGTTTCTCTTGTGGCCAAAAAGTGAGCACTTTTAGTTAATCGGTTAACTATCACCCAAATCATATCGTGATTTTTCTGAGTACGGGGAAGTTTAGTGACGAAATCCATGGTTATATTCTCCCATTTCCATTCGGGTATTTCTAATTGTTTCAACGACCCATACGGTTTCTGATGCTCGGCCTTGACTTGCGCGCATATCTGACACTTTTCAACAAATTGAGCAATGTCGGTTTTCATAGTAGGCCACCAATATAACACCTTTAAATCGTTATACATTTTTGTACTACCCGGATGGACCGACAATCGAGATTTATGCGCCTCCGTCAAAATCAATTCCCGTAGTCCCCCGAGTAGTGGTACCCAAACACGAGACTTATACAATTTTAACCCCCGGTTGTCATCAACTAACTCATCTTTTCTTTTACTCATAACTTCCGATTTTAAATGCTCATTACCCAATGCCTCAAGTTGGCATATTCAAATTCGACTTACCAAATCCGAAATAATTTCCATACGCATGAATTGGATCTTTTCTGAAGTACCCTTTCGACTCAATGCATCGGCTACCACATTCGCCTTACCCGGGTGATAACGAATTTCACAATCGTAATCTTTGATCAACTCTAACCACCTTCGCTGCCTCATATTCAATTCTTTTTGTGTGAAAATGTACTGAAGACTCTTGTGATCGGTGCATATAACACATTTGGTGCCATAGAGGTAATGTCTCCATAGTTTCAATGCAAAAATAACGGCTGCTAATTCCAAATCATGAGTCGGGAAATTCTTTTCGTGAGTTTTTAACTGTCTCGAGGCATAAGCGATAACCCGATCCCTCTGCATTAAGACGCAACCTAGGCCTGCGAATGATGCATCACAATACCCAATAAAGTCGTCAGACCCATCGGGCAAGGTAAGTATTGGAGCCTGACACAAAAGTTGCTTTAAAGTTTGAAATGCCGTTTCTTGATCGCTGCCCCATCGGTAAGGTACATCTTTACGTGTCAATTTCGTTAACGGACTAGCAATCTTAGAGAAATTTTGAATAAATCTACGGTAATACCCCGCCAACCCCAGAAAACTTTTAATCTCTGACGGTGTTTTCGGTGAACCCCAATTCATCACTGCAGTTATTTTGGCCGGATCAACCTTAACCCCCTCTGAACAGATTACATGCCCCAAAAATTGCACTTCCCGAAGCCAAAATTCACATTTAGAGAATTTGGCATATAATTGCTCACGTTTCAAAGTCTCCAAAACCTGTCTTAAATGTTGCTCATGATCTAACTCAGATTTTGAGTAAATCAAAATATCGTCTATAAATACAATAACAAATTGATCAAGGAATGGTCTACATACCCGGTTCATTAAATCCATGAAAATGGCGGGAGCATTTGTCAACCCGAATGGCATAACCAAAAACTCGTAATGGCCATATCGAGTTCTAAAGGCGGTTTTTGGAATATCACTTTCTTGAACCCGAACTTGATGGTACCCGGATCTCAAATCGATTTTAGAGAAGTATGAAGCCCCTTGCAACTGATCAAACAAATCATCTATTCTCGGGAGTGGGTACTTGTTCTTTATGGTTCTTTTGTTTAACTCTCGGTAATCTATACACATACGGAGAGTACCGTCTTTCTTCTTTACAAATAATACCGGAGCTCCCCATGGAGAGGAACTCGATCGAATGAAACCTTTATCTAATAATTCTTGAATCTGAGACATCATTTCACGGATTTCGGAAGGAGCCAAACGGTATGGAGTTCGAGCTACGGGACTGGCTCCCGGAATTAAGTCAATTTTGAATTCTACCTACCGAATGGGAGGTAACCCAGGCAAATCATCAGGAAAGACCTCCGGGTATTCCGATACCACTCGGATGTCACCAATTGTCTTCTTTTCTTTTCGGACATCAATAGCATAAGCAAGAAAAGACTCACACCCTTTGACCAAAGACTTTCTGGCCTTCAAAAATGATATAATTGGAAAAGAAGAATTCACACGGTCACCGCGGGCCACTACATGTGTCCCGTCGGGCAAAGGAAAAGAAATTATCTTTTTATCACATTTAATATTAGCCATATTTTTACTAAGCCAATCCATACCAAGGGCAACATCGAAGCCAGATATTGGCATTAATAATAGACAGGTCACAAATTGCACACCATCGATATCAATGCGTGCCCCGGACACATATGTTGTGACCGGAACCAAATTTCCATCTGCTACTTCTATTTCTAATGGGGTAGTTATCACATTCATAGGTAATTTCAATTTGCCACAGAAAGTTATAGAAATAAAAGAGCGATTTGCTCCAGAATCAAACAATACACGAGCAGGAACCGAATTGATTAGGAACATACCGGTAATTACATCATCGGTTGTGGTGGCCTCCTCGACTGTCATCCGAAATGCTCTACCCTCAGGTGGAGGGTGAGTCTTTCTTTTATGGCTCGTGGTCGATAACGATGCCCCACCCGATCCAGAACCCGCACCCGTCTTCCTAGCCGTAGGACATTCTCCCGCTCGGTGACCCTCTTTATGACAATTCCAGCATACATTCCCAGGGAAGTTACAGTCTTTTGCTTCATGTTTGAATTGACCACATCGTGCACACCTCAAAGTTTGAAGTGTACATGGTCCAGAATGTGATGACTTGCACCGGGAACACCAAGGTGCTCTTTGATTCGATGTAAAACCCGTGCTTTTGCGACTCGAATTACCTTGCTTTTGATTACTCTGCCATTTCCGGCTTTGTTGAGAGCCTGATTGAGTTGAATTTGACTTATGGAATCCCGTTCTTTCCCTACCCATTTGATCACTTGCTTTAAAATCACTTTCTGCCGACTTCGCCAAAGAAAATGCTTGGGTTAGAGTATTCGCATGCCTAACAGACCCTCGATATTTTGGTAACAATGCATCGATAAAATGTTGTAATTGAGCTTGCTCGTCACGCACCCATTGTTGCACAAATCGTAATTTTCCATTAAATTGTCTTATCAGTTCATCCACAGTCATTCTTTCATCCATTTTCAACCCCATAAAATCTCTCCTTATCTTGTTCATCTCGAATGAATTACAATATTAAGCACAAACTTGTTCATAAAATTGGCTCCATGTAATTGAAGCTAATTGAGCGGCTGAGAAATTTGCGGTTATAGTACCCCACCACTGCATTGCATCACCTATTAATCTTCGAGAGGCGTACATTACTCGCCGGTCATCATCACAATTACATGCGTCCAGGGCCCTAGACATCTCCATTAGCCATTTTAAGGTAACACTCGGGTCGGTACTTCCACCATATTCTGATGGCTTACAATCAAGAAATTGTTTATATGTGCAAGGTTGTTTCTGAGGTGGTGGTGGTGGTGGATAACCGGGGTATGGGTAAGGATAATATCCTTGTGGTGGATATTGATAGTTAAACATTGGGGGTGGCATGTTGGTAGGAGGTTGTGTGGTGGTATTCACGGGTGGAGTTGGTATTGAGTAGGTATGATTTTGTTCGTATTCTCTAACAATATTTCTGAGGTCTTGAAGTTGGCCTTCCAATGAGTGGACGTACTCCTCATTGATTACTGGATTACTTCCCGATGGTTGATCATTCCTGGCGTCATTGTTTGGTGGGTTCGGGTGGTTTGTATTATCATTATCTGCCATACCTGTGACAATCACAACATCTCACGAACATTTAGTGTCATTCGTTAGTACCTACACACTAACTACTATCACCCTAAAGTTCACTCACTAATCCCAAACCCGAATCTAGGAATGTTTGACCAAACTCGAGCCAAAATTTGGGAATGTTACACCTAAATGTTCACACATTGCCGAACCAAAGCTCTGATACCAAATTGTAACTCCGCAAAAACTAAACCCGAATTTTTTTATTTTTTTTTAAAATTAACGGAAGCGTTTAAACATTTACCAACACAGTTATTAATAAACATGCCTTTTACAACAATTATCCAAAATACTAAAAGTGTTAAATAACCGGCGGTTCGGTTAACATGATATCAAAACAAAGTGTCAGTCAACCATTCCCACATCACCCCTTGACCCGCCCAAAAGATAACCTGCAAAAAGGTCAACAAGGTGGGGATTAGCTAACAGCTAAGTGAATGAACTAAACCAATAGAATAAAACAACCGAATGATAAGTCTTATTATCCCAATTAGTTAATTTTGAAGAGTAACGGGGTTCTGCCGAATCCTTAAATCATTGTTGGCCGAACAATGATAACCGATAGCCCTTTACTCAAAGACAGTGTGTACCCCCTTAGAACAACCAGTGCTTCTAAGGGCGGTACACCTTGTCAATAGTAAACCTCTGCTCAGTAGAATGTTCCAATTACTGACCTCTTCCCCAAATGTGCACTTAATTAACTACCGTTATTAATTAAACCAAAGTATGGGCTTGCAATAACAATTGCAGCCAAGAAAACTGCACCCAAGAAAGTTCACGTTCGCGAACTCAAGTTCGCGTCGTGAACTTGAGTTCACGATCCGTGAACTTCTTCACGACCCAGTCCCCAAATGCCTGCCTCGAGTTCGCGATCGCGAACCCAAGTTCGCGTCGTGAACTTTCCCAGATACCAAATCCTGCACCTTTTTACCACTTTGACCAATTTCTAACCAAATTGCCCATCTAGAGTTTGAAGGCTAAATCCACTCACCTTAGCTACGCAATCCAATCCCCAAAACTCAGTATACTAACTACTGAGTTTCCTTGCCTTTGCCTATAATAATAATACAACCGAGTTAGTGACCGAATCAATCGAAATAGCTAAAATGCAAGTATTATAGAAATGACCAAGACTTGCACAATTCCATTAACCATTTAGCCACAAGTTCAAATATGACAATAAACATGACCTAAGCTTCCCAATTCAAGACTTGCACCAAAACATGTATTTATGTTTGATTCTAACTATTTAGGCCCAAACGGGTCAAAACCAAACTAAACCAACAACACTTACAAAATAGTTACATTTCTCATATACATAATGTTAGAATCATTTATAACAATTTGATATCCAATTCTGATCAAGACATCTATTTAGGTTGACTTAGAAAAGTCAACAATGCACAATTAGCTAGCTAAGGCCATTTCAAGACAATTAGCCAAACACCACCTAATTTAGTATCACATACACTTACAATTCAGTCAATTTCTATCTCATGATGATTCTACACTAGCTAGAACATCAAGAACTCAATTTACACAATTTATCAAATTTGGTGGGTTTTGGTCATCTTCTCCAAAACTCCATGACTAGGTTTTTAAGGTCCAAGGCTTGAACTTACACTACAATCCAAAATTAGCCATCTAGAACATACAAGATTAGTTATGAACTTCATAGAAACCCTAGCAATTCACCAATTTCATGATTTGAGACAAAGAAACTCCATAACCCAAGAACCTTAAGTTTTTCTAGCAAGAACACACAAGATAATGAACAATTAGCATGAATCCTACCTTGAAGAAGATGATTCCGAAAATTAGAGGAAAGAACAAAACAATGATAGTCTTCTTCAATAGAGAGCTTCAAGAAAAAATGCATGTATGTGAAGTGTGTGTGTGTGTCGAGCCAGGCAAAAGAACAAGGAGGAAAAACCCAATTGACACCTGCCCTCTCTAAAGCCCACATACACCCCTCCCCTCACAACAGCTTAATTTCATTTAACACAGTGCAATATTGAAAGTCTGGGTAACAGTTGATTTAATTAAAAATACCTATCTAACTCCAATTTTAATAACGAAGATATTTTTGGAACTGTAATTCAAAGTTTAATAAGAATTAAAATTTGCTCTCTTATACTGGATCAAATCAGTTAATACATATTTTAATCCCTTGATTAAAATATAACAAAATCCAAATAAATCACATAATTTATCATAAAAATAATAAACAGATATAATTACTTACCGAAAGTAATTTAAAAAAAATCTAGGCCGGGTCTCAGGATGTTACATTCGATGCATCGACGGTTGACTTTCTTGTTCAACCACAACCTCAACATGAGGTATTTCCTCCTCCCGGCCCTCCGGGGCTCTACCACTTCTACGTGTGGTCACCATTTCTTTCAATCAAGACTATACGAAAGACATTAAACATTTAGTACCTTATGTACAACCCATTAGTCGTATAAGACTCAATATCCATAATCATATCACATTTCATCGGTCCCCTAGGTTCAACCCTAAACTTAACTTAAAGTCTCAAGGTCAACCTATGATCTTAAGGAATCTTATATTCCTAATGCTACAGTCTAAGACTAGGATGGTCATCCAACCTAATTCACTTAAACAGTAGCTCTGATACCAAGTTGTAACACCTCAAATTTTAATACCAAACATTTGCCCAAAATAATCATTTTCATAAATAGAAGAACTATTCCAAAAATATGGATTTACAAAAACCTTTGGTATGAAAATCAGAGTATAAAGTTTGGTGTTACAAAATAGATCAAAACCAAAGCCAAGTATAAATCCAATCTACAGTTCTTCTACTCTAGGCCCTGCATCACTATCCATGCGTACCTAAACCTTTGATCCCGAACCTGAGTATATAGCAAAACAAACAAGGGGTACGTGAGACAAAAAACGTCTCGTGAGCTACATGGGTTTAGACCCAATAATAATAATAATCGTATGACATATAAACAAACATATGAGTAAGTCATCCATCTAACTAGTCACCCTATTGTGACTCTAATACTTTGCTTTCCTAGCAATCATATCTAGTTATAGAGTTGCCCCCGAACTAACTAGAACCACCTTGACTTATTAACCGAAATCCATCGCCATTAATAAGCCTCAAGATACCGGCAAGAGGGATTCGCCCAATCTACCAATACCTTCCTTACTCACCGGACTACCTCAAGTTAGCAAGACTATTATCGTGGTTGAGTCGATGGGAATCCACCCAACTGCCCCTCACACCACACCTCATGATCGGGGGTCCCCCGCATCATCACATCATCTCAACATATCATAACTCAATGGTTATGTCAATCTAGCTCTCGGCTATCACGTCTATCAACAAACAAGTTAGTTCAATACTATTATCGGTATAACTAACTACCAACTACTAGTCTACACAATTAAGCAAATAAACCATAACACAAGTAATAAAATGTATTTCATAGGCTATGTACTCAGCTAAAACCCGACTTTAATGATGTCGACCATAGTTCACGACGCGAACTAAGTTCGCGTCGCTAACTCTGCGAGTCGCGAACTTTTCCCGACCGTTACCTAGGCGTGAACCTCAATTGCCAAAATTCCCAAATCCCTGGTCGGAGTTCCCGATCAGGAACTCCAAGTTCACGGCGTGAACTTTCCAAGTGCAGCAGGCTGCACTTTTCGGTTGTTGTCTCGACCAAGTTTCGCCCATAACTTTCTCGTACGGTCTCCAAACGACACGAAACCAAATCCTACGTTCTTTAAACGATTTATCCTTATTTATCATATTTTTATCCAATTTATTTATTTACAAATTTCGGGTCGTTACAGGGGGGTGCAATTAATTTGGACTGAGTTGCCCGAAATGGCTTGAACTCGTGTACGCCCGAGCGACCTGCGGACACGAATGCAGCTCCGAAATTCCGGGCTCGTGCGGGTCAATTTTTGCACCTCATCGACACTGCAGTTGTCTCGTACTGACCTCCTCAGTACTGATTTTTTCATACTGACCACCTCAGTACTGAACCGATCAATACCGACCTCCTCGCACTGAGTGTTCGACGTGTACTGAGCTGCAGTCTGATACTGACCTGCGCAGTTGCAGTCTTATACTGACCCGCGCAGTTGCAGTCTGATACTGACCCGCGCAGTTGCAGTCTGATACTGACCCGCGCAGTTGCAGTCTGATACTAACCTGCCTGCGCAGCTGCTGTCTGATATAGACTTCCAATACTGACCTACGTATACTGAGTTCTCGTACTGACCTCCTGGACTGACCAGAAGGACTGAGCAGTTTCGAATTGTCAGCAGTAATTGCAGATTACTGTTTTGATTTCTTGTTTAATGATAATGAATGCATTTAATGTTTTGAGTAAACATTAGTCTTCATTCTACACTATAAAAGGAGACATTGGGTCTCATTTGTAAACACACCGAAATACACACAGCTTTCTTTCTTGTGAAAAACACTCTCAATCTTGGTAATTGTTCTGGCTTGGATTATATCCGGTAGTGTAAAACTACTCGGTTATTTTACCCTAGGAAATACACAACGAATCTATTTTAAGGGGATCGTGAATATCACGAGACTCAACCAAAATCTTGTACTTGTTTATTCTATTTAGTTTGTTTCAATCTTTTGTAAACATATTAGTCAATTTCCCTTATTGTAATTGTATTTTATTTAATGAAAATTGATATTAGTCCTACAGTTTAAGCCCTAATGTTATATATATTATTATGTTGATGATTGTTATTTACTTTAACTGAAAATTGCATCAACGAAACGAAGCTAATTTTTAAGTTGGTATGGGGCATTTTAAATGTCCAAATGTTAAATATATTGTTTTCGTATTACGATATAAATTACAGCTGTTATATATTATATTTTAGTTTTTTAAGTTTTTAACTAGACTTTAACTTTTGATATCGTTTTGTTTCACGAAACTTCGATTGTGATGGTCGCCCCTCTTGGTCAATTAATATATTTGAGACCGTGAATGACATTAAGAAAGCTTAAATTTTATTAGTTAAAATAAGAGAAAAGGTAATGATAATCATTATTGTTGTTAATAAAATGTTCAGACATTAAAGAAAAAATGTATACATTAATATATTACAAGTCTTCCGAATTTAAAGAATTCTTATTTAATTGTTGGAAATACAAGTTAACAGTAAATGTAATATTTTTTTAAAGATGTTTAATTAACAAAACCTTAAAATAACAACCTCCATTTGACAGCCTTTAGAGGCCTTAGGGCTGTCAATAGACATGCATCATAATTTTATACTTTAACCCTTAACTAATTCCTGAATTTTAGGAATTACCACATCCTTTGTGTAACGACCTAAAATTTTGAATCAAATAAATTATGAAAAAAATATAATAAATAAGGATAAATCATTTAAAGAACGTAGGAATTGGTTTCGTGTCATTTGGACATCGTATGAGAAAGTTATGGACGAAATCAGGTCAAGACTTGGTTGGAAACAAGTTTGGTAATCAAAATGGTATTTCTGGGAATCCTCGTGAACACGAAGATTGGACTCGTGTCACGAAGACCCATCTCATGAACGCGAGAATGGACTCGCGAACACGAGTAAGTGGAGCAGCGAATCGGACTCACGAACGCGAGTTTTGGATCGCGAACACGAGATTGCGCGGGGTGCAAACTAGCGACACGAGTTGGTGGTTCGCGGCGCGAGTTTTGTCTGGAACAAGTTAAAATCGGGATTTTTGCCATTTCTCTCATTTCTAAACCCTAGAACTTCCTCCCAAGTGTGAGTAGACGATTTTGAGTGTAAGGAGGCCATTGGAACCGATTTTCACACTCAATCTTGAAGATTCCCACTCCATTGTTGAAGTATAAGGTAAATCTCTACTCCTTTTAGTTATGGATGATGTTTTTGGGTGAACATGGTGATGTATGCAAACCCTAGTTGGAGGGTTTGTAATGGGTGTTGAAATTGGGTTTAAATAACTTAGATCTACAACATATAGTCAAGGAATATGTGTTCATAACATGGATTTGATGTTATCTAGCTAGTTATGAACTTTATTTGGAAAAAATGGTGGTTTGGGTAACCTACCATGTCATCTTTGGGGAAGATGACTAAACATGGGTGTAGAACACTCATTGTAAGCTTGTAATCGAAGTGTACAAGTTGGATTTCGGTTTATTGATGGAAATCTTGAACTAGGGTTTGAGATTTCACCAAGTTGGATGAACTTGGTGGTTAGGGTTCTAGATATGGATTGATTCGTGGTTAGTTATGGATAATAACTAGTTATTGTGATGATATTGATGGTAGGTCAAGAAGACCTAAAGATTGGTGACATTTCACAAGTTGGAAAGCAAGGATTCGTGTTATTAGACACGATTTGGAGTTAGCTTGGCTAAGGTGAGTACATGAGACTTTTACTGAGTACATAGCAACTGATTTTGAAAACTATGATGTTTTACGAGTCTTTATTAATAAACGTTTTTAATAAAGTTAAAAATGATATGATGAGAAAGTGCTAGTAATAGACTATTTGAGTATGTTTAAATGATTAATGATTTGAAAGAGATTATGATAATGAAAAGTAATTCATGAGTTTTTATAAACAAGATGTATGAATAAAGATAATGATTTATAAGTGCTTGATAATCGGTTTATTAATAATATGTATTAATAAAGCTTGAGACAATGATTTTTAAGTGATAAGTATCGGTTAGTATATTATACGAAATAAAGTAGTTATCGAATTACTAAGAGAATAAGTATAAAGTGACTAGTAATAAACATGTATGCTAGTCATAGAAGAGTCAAAGTAATATGATTTTGATAAAAGATAAATATGTTTTGAATTTGTAAAGGACTTGGTAAAGTCGAGATTGAAACTGAATAAGTAAAGAGAATAATATGATAAATTAGAATAGGTGTATTCTAATAAGTGATGAATTTGCTGAAAGGAGCTAATGCTCATATTTTGATGAAAGGAGCTGAGGCTCATAAGTGTTAATGAGATATCCGGAATAAGACCGCCCAGAAATGGGGGAGCATGAGACGTCTACTTGGGGTGGTACCTCCCTGCGCAAAGAGTAGAATGTCACAGTTTACGACACCCAGTGTTGGGTGAGCATGACAACCCGTGAACGGGGAGAGCTTATGAATCTCGGTAAGATGGGGGTTCCCAATTACCTTGATAGTTACCTATGACGTCCCATATCGGGAGTGTTGGCTTCGGAGAGGTCCGTTGCATAAGTGATAAAGAAAGTGTAAGCTTGGAGTTAGCTTACAAGTATGTGATTAGATGATGAGTAAGCTTATGGAAAGCTTATTAGTTGATACGGTTAAATGAATAGAAGATGAATTGTGAATTAATAAGAAATGATAAGGATAAGTATTTATAATGTTATAAATATTATTTTTTTTAAATCTTTTGAGAATGGGTCGAAAACCCATGTATCTCACGAGACTATTTTGTCTCACGTATTACTTTGTTTTTGGCTATGTACTCAGGTTCAGTATCGAAGGATTAGAAGGTCGCGATAGAAGTGGCCTAGTGTTGATTGGTTCGGGAGCTCGTAGGTAGATCCCGTTTATCCTATGGTTATGATATTGTATTTGTAACACCGGTTTTAATACTCTGATAAACTTTTATTGGTTTTTATTAAACCGTATTTTGGGAATATTGGACTTGTAATATTTTTATTTAAAAATATGATTTAAAAAGTGTTTTAAAAATTGAGGTGTTATACTTTGAATTGATGTACAACACTTTATGCCTTATTGACAGCCCTAAGGACTATCATTAGCAAAATATTTTGATTTATTGGTTTCTTTGGAAAACGACCGGAAATAAATAGGAATTGTCACAAGAATCTTGGACATTGTCATGGTTGATGATCAAATAAAATAATGAATTCAAGGGTTTGGACGGTGGACAAAGAAGAGATTTTCCCATGATTCTCTGTTAATTAATCCCTATAATATATATTGGGCGGTTGTTAATAGTTTATACAACTTGAAACAATTATTAAACATCAATAATTTATTTATTTTCATATACGTAGTATTGGAAATTATATTTTTATATACATGTAAGGATTTAAAATTAATGGTTTTGTGTATAATGATAAACAAGGATGGTATGAGATATTTTTTCAAAGATTGATAAAGTTTTGAGGTGTAAGTTAGATCTAAGAGTGAGTTTGTTTTAATGTCAAAGCGTAAACAAACTTAAATTGGTTTTAGTTTGAAGAAAATTTAATTGTAAATAGAATAAAAGGTAAATTACAGTTTTTGTCCCTGACCTATACTCGATTCGGGGTTTTTGTCCCTAAACTTTTTTCTTCTATTTTTTTGTCCTTTATGTTTTTAAAATTCTGCATATTTGTCCTTCCGTCTATTTTTGACCGTTAAGTGACGAAAAATGCTAGGCATGTGAGGGCATTTTGGTCATTTTCACCATTCTTCATCTTCTTCCCCAACACCCACAAACCCTAAACCCCCAACACCACTAATTTAGAAAACGAAGAATATTCTTTGTTTTACCAGCTATGAACATTCAAACTACAAACTCACACAATCTTTCTCCCATTTCTTCATCAACTACCTATCAAATCAAACAAGATCTATGAAAAACAAAACCATCACGTTTGTGTAAAATCCCAAATCCAAAAATCCCACAATCAAAATCCCCCAAATCCAAAAATCCCCCAATCGCAACCGTTCTTGATTACAAAACATACAATGAAGCTGCTCAAAATCGTCGGTGATTTCTGAACCGCAAGGGGTGCGGCGGCCGGAAAATCGAGGCGGGAGTGAAGTTGGGATACATGGTTCGACTCATCTTGGAGTGGGGAACATGGATCTGTTGAGAAATCCGGTAAAAAAGGATGTTTACGCAGATCAAAACATTTAGTTCAAACATCGTGAGGTTTGATTCTTCTCTGTTTCTCCACCGCCACCGGCGATTTCCGTCATCACCATCACCAGCGAAGGTATTTCCGTCATAACCATGGAGGTCACCGGCCACTGGAACTTGTTTGCTTGGCGGAGGTGGAAGCGGCCATGTGGAAGATGGTATGTGGAAGGTGAGTACGGGCGGTGAGGAGGTGAGTTGTGGTTCTGCCGGAGTGCTCAAAATCGAAACGAATCTGGCGATTAGGGTGGTGGTGGAGATGGAGGACGCCGGAAGGAAGTGGTTGTTTCATGTTTAATATCTTCACCGGAGGTAGTGGCGGGCCAAAGCCAAAGGTCTGGCGATTTGTGTTGTTTAGATGGAATGTGGTAGATGAAGATGAAACTAGGGTTTAATTGGGGAAGAACACTGTGTTGAAGATGATGCAAGAGTAATTTCGGTAAATAGATAAAAAAATCGTTAGCTAACGGCAAAAAATGGACGGAAGGACAAATAAGCAGAATTTTTAAAAACTTAAAGGACAAAAAAACGGAAGAAAAAAGTTTAGGGACAAAACCCCGAATCGGGTATAGGTCAGGGACAACAACTGTAATTTACCCTAAAATAAATCTAAATCTAAATTCGCATTTTTAAATGTCTCGAGAATAGATATATTGAAATTCATTAACGTAAAGAAATAGAATACAAATCCCATTTTTAGGAAATGAATAAAATAGAAGTTAGAAGAAGAGTTGCATATTAAAATTTGGTTTATCAACTATGTACAAGTCTACAACTTGCTCATTTTTTCTTGAAATAAACCTATAATGTCCAAACGCCTATTGATCACGCCGATTGTTAATCATTATTATTGTACATTTAATCTCTTAGATTCCAAAACTTTAATATTTTGGTTTAGATTCAAGTACTAGACAATTAATTTCTCAATCAAACTTGGAACAACTAATTTATTTACCAATTTTAAAAGCAAAAGTGAATCACATTTACGTTGAGCTCCAATGATATTTTCGACTTCCTTTGTATTTAGATCAATGCCAATAGTGCATTTGGATATCAGTTTGCGTCGGTAAACTGATACCATTAGTACACCCGCTTCGTTTCTTGCGTCGGGGTTAATGACTTCTATTTGAAGAAGTGAAAACTGCCAAGTGAGAGTGTAATTTTTGTAGGTATCGGTATTTTGTGTATGTATGTATATATTTTATGTATAAAATATTAAGTTAAGTAATATTGTTGACATGTGTGTATCAGTTGAGTGCCGTTTGGAGTGTTAGTTAATGTGACGCTAATTTGACAAAGACTTGAGTGTCAGTTAAATGTCGGTTAGAGTATCAACTAACGTGACACTTATTTGACAAAGATTGAAATGTCAGTTATTATCACAAATGGGAACGTTATTAGCACAATCGCTTAGCAAAACCTCTTGGCTCGTCGAAACATAAATATTTTTAATCCAGTTTTGCTTATAATCTCAGATATTGTAGAATCCAAATCTTAGTTTAAAACGTTATTTGTATACAACAATATTAAACGACACAATGTATAAAATAACAATACATTAATTTGTTGTATATAATTAAATATTATTATATATAAATTATTTATCTTTGTATTTAATGAAAATATTGCACTATTTGTCTATTTGTAACATGTATGCTAAAAATAGTAAACCTCAATTCTCACATATATTACACCTACATTCGAAATTAAAAAAAAATGCGATTCTATTCTGCAAATATTTTCGGTTTGTCGAAAAAAAAATATTTATTTTTGTTCTCAAATTAAAACAATTTAACATTTAAGTAAATATAAAAATAAAGGTAGCATTAGTTTTCTACATGTAATAATCTCTCAAGTTTGCAAAAGAAGTCGGCAGGTGTTGTATGTAATTAATAATATTTTTAATTATTTATTCGTAATTTAGAATGCTCGAATACCTTTAATCATTTTTATATTTCATTACTTAATGTTTAATTACAAACAAGATGCAAGTTTGCTATCTAGTCAAAAGCAACAATTCAACTCATGAAATATGATAATGACATTTTGATTAATAATTTTATCATTGTTCTTGATTTCATTAATCGAATTTTGACGGGTCTGTAGGTTTGAGTTTATGTTAATGATTTAAGAAGACTAATGAAACTCACTTGTGGTTTAAACTGTTTGCACAATGGAGGACTTATTTAAGGTGAATCGTGAATGAAAATGAAGTTTGATTACTCTCAGTCAAAGGGTGCTTTAGATTGTTATTTATAGAAAATTATTAAAAACACAGATAATATAAAATGAGTGTTTGACAAAAAATTGAAGGAAAAAAACAATGATTTGCATTTTGGGAATCCAAAATGGAGTTTCAGAAAACCAAATGTGGAGGTGTTTATTGCGTTTAAAAACTAATTATTTGCATTTTACTTATTAAATAAACAAAAACCAGGTTTGCTAAACACAAAGAAGACTAATTATATTATTATTGTAATTTCTAACAGCATAATAAAATGCACATGTTATTTTTTGTAGTCACATTTTATAATCACTGATTACCTGATTAAGCTAGCTTATATAAGTCATCTATGTATGGAATCGTTGATCACTCGAGTACCTCAAGTTCACGACATGTTCGAAGGGTGGTTTATGGTTACATAACAAAGGGATATATGGATAAGCTAGGGTGAAGTTTACTATAATCAATGAATGTAAATACGTTGTATAGATCCAGATGAAATCGATTGTATTCATGATTATAATAAACGATAAAAAAATTTAAAGTAAACAAATATAATTTAAAGTAATTTATAAGAATTAATTTAAAAGAAGTCGGCAAATTTCTCATTCTTGTTTAATTTTGGGGTTTACTATTAAAGAAACGAGGGTAGAATGTTCTTGGAAGGTCTTATGATAATGATATGAGCTAAAGAGTTTAACTTATCCCGTCATTCTAAATTAATTGTAATCAAAATAAAATATAGGCTTAATTCGGTCAACTAATAATTCTTTTTACATGGTGACATTTTATTAAATAGGTAGTTACGTATACATTTTATACCCAATATTTGTAGCCTAGTGGTTTTGGAGATGGACGCGTGTTGCCTAGATCATGAGTAAAAAAAATCATACATTTTTATGCCAAAATTCTTTTTCCGGCAATAAAGGCAGGAATTTTATTAGTCTAAGAGCCACTTCAGTAATACTTTCACCTTATACCACACGATAAACTTGAAATAACGCACGACAGGAACTCGCACTGCAAAATGACGCACATGTGTTATGAAGGTCAAAAAAGCAAATAATTGCAGTCATTTGCAGAAGAGTGGGAACATGTGATAAATGTGTTCATGTGGTGTGTATTTCTTCTAATGTGATGTGATGTAGGTGCTTAGGAAACATATAATGTGACAATAATTTTAATGTGCTCTTATAGATCCATAACTAGTAGCCTACTAAGACATAATTAAAATAGGTTGAATGGGCCAATGTCTGCTGGCTAAGATAGTGTATATGGGCTAAAATGAAAACGGGTTGAACGGCCAATGTCTGCTGACCAAGAAAATGTAAACGGGCTAAAATGAAAATGGATTGAACGGGCCCAATGAGTTTAAGATTGCTCAAAATGTCTTCGAAATGCACAAATCTTCATTAACATTTAACATGTAGAAAACTGTTTTGCCGACCAAGCCTCATACATTGGCCACCTTTACTAAAATTACATTCGGTTAGGAGTCAAAGGGTCCTAGAAACCCAAAATCTCATTGGTTTACTCGTTTATTTTCGAACATATATGTATCAACGGATTTACTTTACCAACGAGTATGAGATATGTTGCTAATTTTGTATTTCCCTTTAAAAGTTAACCTTGTATTTGACTAATGAAATGTAAAGAAAAATAACTACCGATATTTATCATTCTAATGAGTAACGGTATTTAGTCGTATCATTTGTTCCTACTCATAATCCTACTCATTAAATGAAGATATATGTCAAAATCAAAGGATCATATTAAGAGAGAATATTAGTGGAGTACACATGTCATCTTATCAAGTGGGTGAGACTATGAGTAGGACTAAATGGTAGGACTAGAGTACGAGATCAATTCAAAGAGGACTAGATTGACCATGAGAAAGAAGATTTTTTGGTAGAATGCAAAACTGAGAAGGCTAAGTAAGCAATGAATCGCGGAGAAAGCTCTTTGGTTCCCTTAACTTAGTATAAGTAAGAAAGACACTCCGATTTCCTATGCCGAAAAATCGATCAATTTACAAATAGCTGAGAGTTTGAAAAATATTACTTATCTAGTCCCTGTAGTTTATAAAAATCTCTAACTCTGCCCACACGTCGATCTATATGTATTAATTTAAAGGTTTGTTCCGAAGGTTTTATCAAAATTTGTTATGTGTTTGGTCCATGGAGAGAAAGCTAATGTGATGCAGAAAGGAGAAATAAACTAGTGCATTCTTAAAAATGTAAAGGGAGCCTTTATTTATTGAATATATTACTTTAATGATTAGTGTTCTTAACGAGTAATGATTTCTTTGTTGGTTAATGAATGATTAACACTTAATAATATTTGTTCTAATTATTGATGATGGCATTATGCTTTGCTTTTATTAATGATTGGTTAGGTCTTCCATACTTTAATGATGAATTAGATTTGTGATTGAAAGTTTTTTAATACATATGGAAATTAGATAATTAGAAAGATTAGGAGAAAACAATACCATACAACCCTTCCCCATCACTACTGCTTCATTTCCCGGTTCAAGTTCAGGATGTACATGTAACGGGTTAGTCTTGTCCGAGTTTTTGTTCTGATTGGGAGAACAAGAACCTGTTATGTAATTTTAAGAACCTGTTAAGAAATTTTAAGAGTTTTTATGTTGGGTTTTTTGTAACATCTCAGAATCTCGTAGCACGATATTGTCCGCTTGGCCCACCGGCGCACGGTTTTGTTCTTGGTATGGACCCCTTCACCCAAAAAGCCTCATGCTAGAAGAGGTATCCACGCCATTTATAAAAAGAGTGTTTCACTCTCCTCTCCAACCGATGTGGGATGGATGTTAAAATCCTCCCCCCTTCGGACACAACGTCCTCGTTGTGCACATCAGTCCAGTGACTAGCTCTGATACCATCTGTAACATCACAGAATCCCATAGCACGATATTGTCCGCTTTGCACACCGGCGCACGGTTTTGTTCTTGGTATTGGCCCCTCCACCCAAAAGGCCTCATGCTAGAAGAGGTAACCACACCCTTATAAAGAGTGTTCCGTTCTCCTCTCCAACCGGTGTGGGACGGATATTACATTTTTGTTCAAAATGTGACAGCGTTAATATGTTGTGTTTTGATTTTACTTTGTGAAAAACAAAAAATTATAAAGAATGTAAAAAACTGCATCAATTGGTCAAAGAAAGGTTCAACGAAAAAGATAAAGGTTATTTGATAGTTGATGATGAAGTTATTCCTGATCAAGTTAGTTGTTAATTGATCGAGTTAGTTGTTGACTGAATTTGAACTTCTAACCGAGTTAATTGTTTTTTTATTTGGACCAAATCAGTAAAATGGTTCATTGGTTTGGATCAAGTCCGATATGCGGACCGAATTAGAAGAAATTAAGGAAATCAGACATCTTGACTCGAATCGAGTTAAAACCTAGACTGAGTCATAATCTGTTGGAAAATTTTGGACATATATAATTATATGTATATTTGTTATACATAATTAATGGTTGAGATATCGACTCTCAAAGTGGGGTGTATAGAACAAAGAAATAAAACAAAATGAACTAGTGGGAACTTGAAACTATCCACGCTCGTCTCCCGGGTTTCATGAGGGTTCGGTTTTGCCACTTGGTTTTGCCACTCGGTTTAGTGGGTATATTCAAAAGATATTATTGATAATAATATTAATAATTTTAATGTATGTCATTAAAATTTATTTGAACACAATGGTTTTATTTTCTTTGTATTGAATGCCATAATGGCATTAAGAATGTCATTAAACCTTTGGACCAAATTCTATTATAAATAGAAGATGTGTTGTTTATTGGAAGACACACATTCTCATACTTCCATACATTCACTTACAAGTATCACACATTTGCTCTCTCCAAGTTTAGTGATCCTTAAACACAAAAACTTTCGATAAATATTCTGGCTTGGATTATATTCGGTAGTGTAAAACTACTCAGTTGTTTTACCCTGGGAGATAGACGACAAATTTATTTTAAGGGGGTCGTGAATTTCACGAGACTCAACCAAAACTTGTTTCTTCTTTGTTTCTACATATTCTTGTTTCAATCTTGTATTTGTTTTTAGTCATTTCCCAATTGTATTGTATTTTATTTAATGAAAATTGGTATTAGCTCCTACAAACTTAAAATAGATTTTTCCTCTCTTTGCTAATACCGGTTGGAAAATACAATATTTTTTTCCGGATTTTGCTCGTTAATAGCATAGATTCGGAAAAAGTGGTGATTGAAACGTTTTATAGAACAAAAAGGTTCAATTGAGTTTTTCGAAAATTTCCAATTTTGTTTTGTTTAAATTGTTAAATCAAATTTTTGGATTCAAATGTTTAGTATATCAAGTTCTAAAGGTTCTTTTTTGAATAACTTGATATATTGTTTAAAACAATTTTGGATTTAAAATTTATAATCGTAAGAATTATTGTTGTTAATTCTAAGTTTTGCAATCATATTTATTTGTAAGGTTCAAGATAGTCATAGGCTTCTTGAGTTGATTCTCATTAGAGATTATATTTGAAATAAATCTTACAAACATTTGTATATCATTGTGAAATTTGTTGATTATTAAAATATCAATTGGTTTGTAAGTGATTTTGATTTCTATTTTCTTCATCTCAAGGTAGCTTTGACTTCTTGACATATGGTTTCAATTTGTGAGACTATTTAGTAATCAAATATTTTGGATTTATATTTTATAATATTGTCGTTATTCTTCAATTATAAAGAATTTGTTTGAGAAAATATTTTATAAACTTTTCGTAATTTCCATTTTATACATATCAAGATTACTTTAGAATCTTGAATATAGTCTCATTGTGTGAAATATTTGGAAATTAAAAGTTTTGGATATAAATGTTTTGATTTATTTTATTTCAAGTATCAAGATAATTTGGGTTTTCTTGACTTTAATCTCATATAGTGAGAAAATGTACTTGAATTTTTGGATTTAAAAATTTTTGGTAATCAAGTTTGCTTTGGCTACTTGATTTTCTCATACTTGTGAAAAGCTATAATTCTTCGGGATTTTTATCTATGGATTGTTTTGGCATCTAGAATTTTGCTTTCAAAGTTTGAGAATTATTGGGGGTTTTCTATGAAATTTGTAATTGATGGTTATAGACTTTTCTTGAAAAAAAAAATTAATTTACATTTTATACATATCAAAATTACCTTGGTTTCTTGAATATAGTCTCATGAGGTGAGATATTTGGAAATTATAAGATTTTGGAAATGAAAATGTTCTATTATTTTAGCTTTCAAGTTAACCTTGGTTACTTGAATTTTCTCAAATTTGGTAAAAGTTAAATTCTTCGGATTTTATATCTATGGATTGCTTTGGCATCTAGAATTTTACTTTCAAATTGTGAGACTTGGGAAAAATGTCGGTTTATATTAGTGAGTAAGATACAAGATAGTCTTTGGCTTCTTGAGTTGATATTTGATAAGATGATTCTTGAAATATATCTTACTACTAATTGGAACATTTTGATTGTTAAGGCTAATTGGTCAAATTTGCATTTTTATTTGAAAAAAATGACAAATGTTGTGACAATGCCTAACATGGAAATGTACATGAAGGAAGATGTGCATAATGTGGCCATGATTTCCGGTTTGTCGGAAGTGAATTTGATGGGAACCAATTGAAGTGGATGGTATGTCGATACGGGTGCTACCCGTCATGTGTGTTTCTATAAAAGTATGTTTATCATTTTCAAAGATGTTGAAAATAAGCAAACACTTTTATTGGAAAGTTGACTACCACATATATAAAAGGTGAAGGAAATGTTATCTTAAGGATGAATTTCGGAAATGATGTTACATTAAGCAATGTTTTGTATGTTCCGGAGATTTGTAAGAATCATGTGTCCGGATGGTTGCTTACTAAGTTTGTTACTCGGATTGTGATTGAATCCAATGGAATTGTGTTATCAAAATGTGGAATTGTTGTTGGTAAAAATTGTTAAAATTAAATGTGACAAGTTTTAACCGCGATTTTAATAATTGCTAATAAAGTTCTTCATTTATTTTGAATTGTTAAATATTTAACATGGTTGATTATGCCATATAAATTTAATTAAATTTGGTTTTAAATAAATTTAATTGCATACCACCAACATTCCATATTGATTCAACTCACAAATGTAACAAATTCATCATTCCATTTGGTTGAAAGAAATAACCAAACTCCTTGATATGATTCATACAGAAGTGTGTGATTTGAAATCAACTTCTAAAGGTGGTCACAAGTATATCATAATGTATATTGATGATTATACTACATAGTGATATGCACGAATTAAATTATATTGTTAATTTTTACTTAATGATAAGTAAAATTGAAGCAATTAATTTACTAAGTTGTACAAATGTGGGGGTATGTCGTGTGTGGACTACTTATCTTCTATATAAGATACCTCGTTAAGGTTAGATGAATCATTGTACGAATTTTGGTTTGAAAGAAAACCGTCTTAAAAATACGTACGAATGTGGGGGTACCTTGCTAAGGTACTCATTCATCTTCATAAAAGTTACATCAATTAAAGAAGATATTCTAAATAATTGATGTATATATTGGTATTGTCTTACATTTACATTAGTCAAGTGTACAATGTATAATGGTAGGACATAATATGATATAACAACTACTCTCAAGTGAAGTTATCATGATTGACTATAAAAGTTAAATGATAACATTGCGGATCCGCTTATGAAAAGGCTTAAGTAGAGAGTTAGTTATAAAGGAATGTGACTAAAGCCCGTGGAATAAAGTTTATGCGAAGGAAACCTAACCTGGTTGACTGGAGATCCCAAGATCTAGGTTCAATAGGACAACCTAATTGTATAAACGAAGGGATGTCACTGTGGGGGTAACGGAATTCCTCCAAACATTCTTAAAGGGAGTACATTGTACTACTTCCTAGTCCATTCATAGTTCAGTGACAATGAGGATAAGCACTATGACTTTTAATGATTCGTGACAGAGAATCACCTATGTGAGGGAGAAGTGGGGTCGCTTCGAATGGAATTGTTGGGGCACAATTCTTAGTAGCCCTCGCAGAACCAGGCAGTGTCCATGACCAAGACGGGCACGATAAGAGGATATGAACAAGTTAGGGAGAGTCTTGTGAGAATGTATATTGTCGTCTACACAAAAGGCGGATTCAGTTCAAGGACATCGCGTCTACTGACTGCTAGGAGACTAAGTGTGCTTCTCAAGGGAAGGTTCAAAGGCCAAAACCTACATATCCTTTGCAAGACTTAACTGTTGAACATTTATCGAAATTTTGTTGTGTTTTCGATCGATCTCTATTCATGTGGGGGATTGTTGGAAAATTTTGGACATATATAATTATATGTATATTTGTTATATATAATTAATGGTTGACATGTCCAAAATGTAGTTGTGGTGAATGAGATATCGACTCTCAAAGTGGGGTGTATGTACAAAGAAATAAAACAAAATGAACTAGTGGGAACTTGAACCTATCCACGCTCGTCTCCCGGTTTCATGAGGGTTCGGTTTTGCCACTTGGTTTTGCCACTCGGTTTAGTGGGTATATTCAAAAGATATTATTGATAATAATATTAATAATTTTAATGTATGTCATTAAAATCTATTTGAACACAATGGTTTTATTTTCTTTGTATTGAATGACATAATGGCATTAAGAATGTCATTAAACCTTTGGACCAAATTCTATTATAAATAGAAGATGTGTGGTTTATTGGAAGACACACATTCTCATACTTCCATACATTCACTTACAAGTATCACACATTTGCTCTCTCCAAGTTTAGTGATCCTTAAACACAAAAACTTTCGATAAATATTCGGGCTTGGATTATATTCGGTAGTGTAAAACTACTCGGTTGTTTTACCCTGGGAGATAGACGACGAATCTATTTTAAGGGGATCGTGAATTTCACGAGACTCAACCAAAACTTGTTCCTTCTTTGTTTCTACATATTCTTGTTTCAATCTTGTATTTGTTTTTAATCATTTCCCAATTGTATTGTATTTTATTTAATGAAAATTGATATTAGCTCTTACATAATCAACCAAGCAAGTAGAAGAAGATGAAAATTATGAGGATAAATACAATTATATTAATGAAGAGTAAAATGGTCTATGCGAATAATTATGTAGTTTGTAACAAAAATAAGTGGTGTGCAAATGAAAAGATATCAAATATGTTATTATCATATATGTGGTAAACGAGAAGAATATGCACGTATTTTGCGACGAGTTTGTAATGATACTCATCATATTTAAAACTATATATTCATATACCTTAATTTTATAATTAAAATTACATTATTAACTGGAAAAAAACCATAATATTAATGAATAGTTGATTAATAATGATAGGTAATGTATTAATGAAGAGTTTATATATATATATATATATATATATATATATATATATATATATATATATATATATATATATGTGTATATATATATATATATATATATATATATATTTTAACCCTAAAACATTTCTTACTTTCTTATATTGTTATAATCAAATGACTCAATTACCTCTAGAAGACCCGCCATCTGTACTAAAAGCATATTTGATATCCCCTCAAGTAAAAGTCGAAAAATTTGTACCATACAATGAAGATTGATACCTTTAACACAAACATATCCCTCCTATGCGTTGTCATTTTCATAAACAATTTTTTTTCAAATAACATCCTGGTGAAAATTATATTCTAGTATATTTTGATGGATTAGTTTATCTATAATAATGATACTATTCATCAAAATTAATAAAAAATAATAATTTATAAAATGTAATGCTATAGATATATTATATTATAAATAATTAAATATAATGTGCTTTATTGTAAAATCATTAAAAAACACGATTGTTTGTAGTAATACGGAGCATATAATATAATTATGTAACATAGTGTTTGTTGATTCACAAATCTCCCGAACGGTCGGGCGGACACCCGCTGCTTTGGGGATCCTGCAATCAACGAGATAACCCTAAGTCAGATGCTCCCCGGGAGGTTTCCCGTGAGAACACTCCAACGCTCAAGTTAGTAATCGGTATATGAGTATAAGTATGACGTGAGGTCGTGATCGGTACGGATCGTATTGAATGTTAGCAATAAATGAGATAAGTAATAAATGTACCGGAAGGTGATGATCCATATTGGACATTAGAGGATCATATTTATAGCCGGTCGTCTTTAGGCGGGAAAGGGAGGTAACCCACTTCGGACCGGTCGCTTTCGAACTCTGCGGATATTAGGTCGCCATATAAGGCTTTGGTCCGGAGGGCAAAACCTTAAACCCGCGCCGGAGCCGCCCTAGGGACTTGGTCGCATTTAATGCGATCGTACTAGTGAGACGCCCTTTCCGTAATTTCCGCATGTCGGTTGGATTGATTCTTGGGATTGTCGATATCTCTGCGTCCGTTTAGTCCTTCCGTTCAGGAAGGTTCCGTTCAGGAAGGTTCCGTCTAAACACTCGGTTGGGAAGGTATATGCGGTATACCTCATTAAGTCCCCTAAGTTCAAAGAGGATAACCTGGAGGATCGTTTTTTGAACTTATTTCCAATCTATTGGGCACCCGTCAACTCAAGCAAAGGACCGTTACCCCTTTTCTGACCGTTGGTTTTTTAACCGTTGGCCTATCAAGGGTAACCGCCTCTTTGCCTTCTTCCTCTATATATATCCTTTGCTTCTCTGTTGATTTCAATTCTTCCCACATCCTCTCTAGCCGTCTTCAATTCCTTAAACAATTTTCGTCCCTTTATTTCATAGCTTCTCTTCTGTAATTCTCCGAAATCAAAATGAGGAAAGACAAAACCCTTAAAGAAAAATCTGAGAAATCGATCCCGAGAACTGCCGCCAATACTCATACTAAACTTACTCCTCCTGATCTGAACGCGATCTATGACGATTACCACATTGATCGTTGTTATCGTCTTTTACTTCCTGGTCCTTCCGACACCATTCGCTCTGCTCCGGTTGGGTTTGAGCCGGTATATCTTCAGTTTCTTTTGGGCGGGCTAAGGTTTCCCGTTGACGACTTCGTTCTTACCTTGCTTCAAGATCTTGGCCTTCATCTGGCCCAACTTGCCCCAAACTCTTTTAGAAAAATCGTCGGTTTCATAATATCCAGTCGTGCGCTTGGCATTCCACTTTCTACCAAATTGTTCCGCAATTTGTATGTTGTCACCGGTCGAGGTGACTGGGCGGTGTTTACCCACCGACCCGGTAGAAGCGAGAGAAACTCTGGGTTGAAAGACTCTATTCGAGATTGGAAGTACGAATTCTTCTACGTCGACCGTCTGGCATTTAATGATATCGTCCTTTCTTGGGGGCCCATTACCGGACGATCTTCCGAGGCTGCCCCGGAATTGACTGCCTCTGAAAATCAGCAAATCGAAAGCCTACTGGGACTGGATATGGAATGTGAAGACCCGGATGAATATTTCCTTGGGATGGCTGACTTGAGTCCCCATTTCTTTGTTCGTGGAGTTCGCCCGATCTGGCAGGTGAACGGAAAGAATATCACCTTGTTACAACGTTTGAACATGCAGAAACCTCCAAAGGAGTCTATAACGGTTACTGAAGGGCCCATCACTCCTTTCCTTCCCCCCCACTGAAGCTATCTCCAGTTCTGAGGGTACGCCGGACGCTTTAAGGCCGGACACTGAGGTTGCTTCAGATGTTTCCTCACCTGTCACTGAATTTCTAGGGTTCAGAACGGAAGATACCATGATTACCGATTCGCAATCTAAGCTCTCAAAACCCGTCAAAGTTCGTTCCGTTCGTACCTTATCAAAGAGACATCGTGAGGCCCCAATCTCATCACCTTCCAAACGAAAAAGGAGAGAAGGTATAAACTGTAGTATGCATTTATTACTGTTCGTTTACTATATATGCATATGTACACTTTCTTACAGATTACTTTATCATTTGTCAGTAGAGAAAACAAAGTCACCCTGCCCATCCGTTGAAACGCCTGAGATAGTTTCATCTGCTCCTGCAACGTCAATTATTCCAACCGCTGTTATTTCGAGTACTGCTCCTGTCTCATCGATTAGTGGATCTGTCATACCGAAAACTGCGTCGGTTCCCCCAATGGCTTCTGCGCTTGTTATGTTCAGCGATCTGTTATTTAGCTCTAGCACACAGATACCCGTTAGCAAGGAAACCCATCCTGCTCACCCTTCAAAACCACAGTCGTCGCTTCCAAATTTCCCATTTCTTCGTAAGTTTATATGTTTTTATATTATATCCACATCCTGTGTAACCCGACCTGGTGTTCTCCTTGCAGCTCGCCAGACGCGTACTACACTTGCTACCTCTACCCGGGAGGTGTCGATCACCAGTGTTTCTGACCCAATCGTCCTTGTTACAGCAGCAGCTCCGATCCTACAAGCAACTGTTACTCCTACCCCTCCGATAGTGCATACTGCTGCCTGTCCACCGGCTACTGCCTTGGATCTAACCAATGTTTCCGATGAGGGTATCTTCCTTCAGGCACGCTCCGGTTTGCTCAACGCCGTCGAGCTGCTTTCGGAACTTCAGCTGAGAGGGGTTCGTGGTCGACAATCATTAACTGGTTATCGCGAGGAGTTTGCTCGGATGGAAGAACTGATCAACACCACCCGTCGCTTACACCAGATTGATACTGAGGAGAAAAATCATCTTTCTGAAGAGATCAAAGATCTAACTATGGCTTTAACAGAAATGAGAAGGAACCTGTCTGCCTAAGATGCCCGGCTTCTTGAGTTGAGCGGAGAACAAAGCTCCTCATCCGCCCGCATTGCCGAGTTAGAAATGGCATTAGTTGAGAAGGATAACCAATTGAACGAGGCCGTTCGTTGCCATGGCGAACTGGACCTTCAAAATGACAAATTAAAAGAAGAATTCGACGTTCAGTCTCACCAGGTGGGTGCTCTGCAGGAAGATCTCCAATGGTTAATCCGGACGGGGGTGCCCGGACTGTTTGGGAGTCTGCTGAATTCCCCTGAATTTGTGAGTCGAAATTCTAAACTCCAGTTAGAAAGTGTTCGATTTGGACAATATCGTGGGTGTTTAGATACTCATAGGGAATACTCGGAGCAACTTCAGGATGCTAGGCTTGTGTATGACCATCCTGAAGCCCAAACGAACATAATGAACCTTTTTGGAGAGCTGGTGACCCCAAATTACCCCCTATTGCAATCGCTTTCCTCCGGTGCGGCGTCATTAGATGACATAAAAGAGGTTGTGAGAAAGGCAACGGTTAATCCCGAGGATACGGGTGAAAGCTCTACCCGAGGTGGTGGTGCCTCTGCGTCTTAGTTTGTGTTGTTTACTGTTGTTTAACTTTCTTTTGCTGCCTGTAATCGTTTATTATTTGTGTTTTTATGTGTAACGGAAGGTGTCAACCTTTCCTGAACTCGATGGTTTTTATATATCCGTTTGTCGTTTTTCTACTGCTTATTGCATTCGTTTACTTCGTTCGTTCGTTTTCGAATAGGTTTTTAATTTCTAGCGAGGCGTCCCTTGTAGAATAGGAATAGGAAATGTTACTTCCGATCCTTACCTATTTAAGCATGCTTTCGTCGTCGATGCAACCTTTCGTTAGGTTGTATAAGTTACTTTCGTAGGGAGTTTATGAAGAAAAAGGAAAAGCTTACGTAAAAGACATTTCATTAATCATTCATAACTTTCGATTTGTATTGGTAGTGAGAACTCACACTACCCATTCGTACAATATTCGCACCAAAAGGGTTACGTAATGATTCTTAAATAGAAGAGAAAAATTTAAAAATAAAACTTCCGCAGATTTTGCATATTCCATGTACGCGGAATGAACGAACCGTCCATTGTCTCCAGAACGTACGAACCGTTTCTTCGAGGTTCTTTGACCCTATATGGACCCTCCCAGTTAGGGCAGAGCTTTCTAGGCTTGTGCTGGAGGCTTGCTTCGTTCTTGCGTAGTACCAGGTCGCCTACCTTGCACGCTGCTTTCCGTTATCGCTCACAACGGTATGTGGGAGGCCAAAACGACACACAATCTGTCGCCACACAAACTTAACAATGTTAGCTCCCGAGATACATGCTAAAGGTTTGGCTTCCACCCACTTCGTAAAGTAATCGATAGCTACTACCAGGAAGCGCAGCCCTCCGGGGGCTTTGGGGAATGGTCCAACGATATCGATCCCCCACTGACAGAAAGGCCATGGGCTATGTATGCTGGTCAGGTTAACGGAAGGGGCATTCGGGACATTTGAATAAGCTTGGCACCCTTCGCACCTTTGCACATATTTGTGGACATCTTTGGACATGCACGGCCAGAAGTAACCCATACGAAGTAACTTCTGGGTTAACGATCTTGCTCCCGAATGCGACCCGCATAATCCTTCGTGGATTTCTCTTATAGCCTCTTTAGCTTCCTGGCTTCCCAAACATCTCAACCATGGGGTGGAGTATCCCTTTCGATACAAGACGTTGTTCCTGATGGTATACTTTCCGGCATTTATTCTTATCCTCCTAGCTACATTTGCTTCAGCCGGTAGTACACCTTCCCCCAAATATAACCGAAAGGGGGTCATCCAACAAACTTCATCATTCTCTATTTCTAACACCTCTTCCTCATCGATGCTCCGCTTCGACAGTACTTCTACCAACACTTTTTTCGTCAAGTGGTGATACAACATTGCCGCTAACTTGATGAGAGCATCAGCCTCCTTGTTTTTAGTTCGAGGGACCTGTGTGATCTTGAAACTATCGAACCAGCTCGCATGTGTTCGGACTCGTTCCAAATGTCGTTTCATGTGTACTTCTTTCTCCTCATAGGAACCGTTGACTTGATTTACAACTAGCATTGAGTCTGCGAAAGCCTCCACCTTTCGGATCTCGAGACTTTTGGCCAGACCTAAACCGGCTAACAGGGCTTCATACTCCGCTTCGTTATTCGAACAGGCGAAGTCAAATCTCAAGGCGTAGGTGACCCTTTCGTCGTTTGGCCCGATTAGAACTATTCCAGCTCCACACCCATCTGCTCCGGCCGCTCCATCTGTATACATCTGCCAAACTGAAGGAGATTTTCGACCTACGCTCGTTTCCGGACCTTCCTTCTCTTCAATTGCCAACACCCTTTCGTCGTCCGGCATCTCGACCAGGAAATCTGCTAGCGCCTGGCCTTTAATACTGGTCCTAGGTTTAAACGTGATATCGTGTTCCCCTAATTCGATTGCCCACTTTGTCATACGTCCTGACCGCTCCGGTTGCAGGAGTATGTTTTTGATCGGCTGGTTAGTCAGGACGGTCACCGAATGTGCTTGGAAGTATCTCTTTAAGCGTCTGACGGCATATATCAAAGCCAAGATCAATTTTTCAATTATTGAGTAATTGAACTCCGCCCCCTGTAGTGCTCGGCTGACAAAGTAGACGGGTACCTGCTTTTTATCTCTTTCAGCGATAAGTACTGAGCTAACGGCTTCTCTATTGGTGGAAAGGTACATCACCAACGATTCTCCGGGTATGGGGCTGGCCATGGTGGGAAGATTCTTCAAGTGTTGCTTGAGCTTCTCAAAAGCTTCTGTTGCCTCTTCCGTCCATTCGACCTCCCCCTTCTTCGTGCATCCGTGCAACGCTTTGAAGAAAGGAATAGACTTTTCTGCCGACTTTGCAAGGAAACGTCCCAACGCAGCCAGCTTCCCGTTTAGACTCTGTACATCCTTTACTGTCCGGGGAACCTGCATCTTTAACAGCCCCCCCCCCCCCCCCCCCACCTTATCCGGATTAGCCTCAATTCTTTCCGTTGTCACCATGTGCCCCAAGAACTTGCCTTTGCTCATCCCGAAAGAGCATTTCTTCGGGTTCAGTTTCATGTTAATCTTTGAAAGTTGCACCAATGTTTCTTCGATATCTTCAATTAGGTTTAAGTCACCCTTACTTTTGATGACCATGTCATCAACATACACCTCTAGGTTTCTCCCTATCTGTTTCTCGAACGCTTTATCGACCAAACGCTGATAGGTAGCTCCGGCATTCCGAAGGCCGAAAGGCATTTTGACGTAACAGAAAGTTCCCTTTTCCGTGTGGAACGCGGTTTTCTCTTCATCCCCCCGAGCCATTTGAACTTGATGGTATCCTTTATAGGCGTCCAAAAAACATTTCCACCGATACCCGCCTAAGGACTCCACCTTCTGCTAAATCTCCGGAAGGGGATAACTATCTTTCGGACAAGCTTTGTTGAGGTCCTTAAAATCGACGCACATGCGCATGGACCCGTCTGCTTTCTTAACCAGGACCGGATTGGCAATCCATTCGGGATATTGAGCACTGCGTAACACCCCTGCTGTCACCAAACTTTGTACCTCTTCGTTGACCACCCTATTTCGTTCTGTCGCCATTCTTCTTTTAGTCTGCTTCACCGGAGGGAAGCTAGGGTTGATCATGAGCTTATGCTCAGTCACCTCCCGCGACACTCCTGTCATGTCCCCGGGTGTCCAAGCAAACACCCTTTGGTATTTTTTTCAGCAAAACTTCCAACTCGCTTCTCAATTGTGGGGGCAAACCTCCCCCAATTCAAATGGGAGTATCCGGGTACTCCGAGTTAATCACCACCTGCACCTCCTCTTGTTCCGTCCAACTATCTTGATGCGTGATGCTGTTACATTCCAACGGAGGCATGGGCATGCTCCGGACGGTGATCACCCCTTGACCGGAAGGAAATTTTAGTAAACCGTGTATCGTAGAGGCGATTGCCTGGAACTGCCACATCCCTGTTCTTCCCAAAATGGCGTTGTACCGTGAAGGAGCCTCGATGATGATGAATTCTGCCAAAATTGTTTTGCTATGGAAACTTTCCCAATCAGCTAACACGAGGGGGAGGTGGATCTTTCCCTTAGGCCAGACAGACTTCCCGGAGAACCCGACGACAGGAGATTTAGCTGGCTTTAGGAGGGCTCGAATATCAGGAGGAAATTTTTCAAAGCAGTGACTGTACATAACGTTGGCTGAACTCCCTCCATTAACATAAATTCTACGGACCATCGTTTTAGCCACTACACCGAAGATAACTAGCGGTTCCGTTCCGACATATCCGTCAGGAACGGGCTCCCCCTTCCAAACTCAACAATTCCTCCCTTCCTTTTCCCTAGGAAGGAAGGTTCCGACTCCTCTTCGATTGCGAAAATCTCCGCATTATAGGCAGCTGCGTCTTTCTTAGGTTCGACCACGTTCGCCTCCGTTCTTTCTTTACCCTGGGCTTCCTTCTCTCTCTTGTAACTTTCACAAGTCGCAGTGGCGTGACCCATGATCTTGTGAAAATCACAATAAGCGTTCGGATCTCTTGGGTACTTCTTTCTCACCACTCTTCCGTCAGTCCTTCGGGCTTCCGTCGCGGCGTAAACTTCTGGTCTGTACGGACCATACCTATCGCCTTGCGACCTCCCTTCCGGGATTCTAGTTTTGTAGGGCGACCTTCCGGAAAAACTTGCTTTCGCGAACCCCTTCCCCTTATCTCCTCCTTTGTATGAGTTCGATCCGTTAGTGTTTCTCTTCTCCTGAGCTTCGAAGCGTAGCTTTTCGGCACTTTCTTCTTCCTGATTTAATACTTTGTTCACCACGCTGATCATGTCGTCTGCTTTATCGAAATCTTTCTTTGACAGTTCACGAAACAACTCTCCTTCTCGGAGACCGTACGTGAAGGCTGCAATGATCAGAGAGTCTTCCCGGACCGTCATCTTTCGACTTTGTTCATTGAACCTCTTAAAGTATGATTTATTGGATTCCCCCTCTCGTTGTCGACAAGCCATAATGGATTGGGACCGCTGTTGGTACTTCTTCTGCTGTATGAAACTATGGCTGAACTGCAGAACCAAGTCTTCAAAACTGGAGATACTCCTTTGCGGGAGACTTGATAACCAGTATCTTGCGGACCCTTCCAGAGTTCCTGCGAAGTACAAACACCAAAGCCTTGGATCCATCGGGATCATTCGTACGGCCCACCGAAAGCTGGCCACGTGATCATCGGGATCCCCAGTTCCGTCATACGATTTAACTCTGGGTCCTTTCAGACCCTGAGGTATGGGCATTTCGTTGATATCATCCGTAAACGGAGATCGAAAGTCCCTTGAACCGGAGGTGACACGTCGATGGGGAGCTTCTCTCTCGTTCTTTGGTGGAGGGTTTCTTCCTTCTTCTTGTCTCCCAACGGAGGTGAACTCTGTCCTACGAGTCCTCCTCGGAGGGGATGGATCACTGTACACCTCTTCTACTGGCTCTTCATCACTTGAGTATGTTAGGCTTCTCTCGACTCCTAACGTACTTCCTTTCAGCTTTGTCTGAGATTTTTCCATCTGCCTCATTTTACGAAATTTGCAGAAGAGGTTGTATTCTTCCAATTCCTCCGGGGTAGGCTCGCTTCCTCCACTGGTAGGTGGTGGACAGGTGGAGGTCGATGCCGGCGTCAGTACCCCTTCCGTCGGCTCCCTGGGTCGACTCGGCGTTACTTGTTCGCGATTAGTGTCATTTTTCGGATTTTCTTGGACCATTTTGTTCGAGAAGTCCCACGGATGGCGCCAAATGTTGATTCACAAATCTCCCGAACGGTCGGGCGGACACCCGCTGCTTTGGGGATCCTGCAATCAACGAGATAACCCTAAGTCAGATGCTCCCCGGGAGGTTTCCCGTGAGAACACTCCAACGCTCAAGTTAGTAATCGGTATATGAGTATAAGTATGACGTGAGGTCGTGATCGGTACAGACCGTATTGAATGTTAGCAATAAATTAGATAAGTAATAAATGTACCGGAAGGTGATGATCCATATTGGACATCAGAGGATCATATTTATAGCCGGTCGTCTTTAGGCGGGAAAGGGAGGTAACCCAGTTCGGACCGGTCGCTTTCGAACTCTGCGGATATTAGGTCGCCATATAAGGCTTTGGTCCGGAGGGCAAAACCTTAAACCCGCGCCGGAGCCGCTCTAGGGACTTGGTCGCATTTAATGCGATCGTACTAGTGAGACGCCCTTTCCGCAATTTCCGCATGTCGGTTGGATTGATTCTTGGGATTGTCGATATCTCTGCGTCCGTTTAGTCCTTCCGTTCAGGAAGGTTCCGTTCAGGAAGGTTCCGTCTAAACACTCGGTTGGGAAGGCATATGCGATATACCTCATTAGTGTTAAAAAACGACAATTGAGTTATGAAAAAGGGGTTGGTGGCTTCCTTATTTAGATTAAAGTTTTGGGACCTCGGAATTTGGACCCCATGTTTATTGGATCTGAGATTTGTGATTCCTATGTTATTTTTATTTTCTTAAAAACAAAACGGTGGGCTAACATGCATCCTTCATGGTAGTAAACTTGCAAACAGATTTACCACATTAGTTATGTGAAAGTTTCATGTTTGATTCTTGTTGGGACATCGCTCTTTGTGAGATGTCACATCTAAGTATCTAACCTTCCGAAGATGACATGTTTGCTTCTTTGGTCCATATGAGTGTTTTGTAATCCAAAGACCTAAAGTGTTGTTGCTGATACACTTTAAAAATAACGAAATTGCTAACAACAAGCCGATATATCTTTTACCTCATAACATTCAATCCAACGCAACTTTAGCGGTCATAGGTATGTATGACAATTGTCATCCCAGCTGCTTGATATCTGGTTGATATCAACTATATATCTAGTTAATATCCTTGTTTTCATAATTATTCGTGGCTTTGGATTAGATGGATATTTTTTTTTACGACAATTCTAATTTACTCCTAAATCCACATATGTCACTTGAACCCTCGATCTCAAGATTGTGAGCAAACACCTTTACCTTTGAGTCATTGGGCTTTGGTTAGATGGATGATAAGTTATCATTCATACATCACTTAGTAACTACCATAATTAATTACTACAATTTAGAGGATTGGATGTGGCCATGTAGTACTGAATGTATTAATGTATTATATTTAGGCATATTTCATAGGATCTTTTTTTTTTTTGAAAGGTTTTAATTATAGGAATATAGGGCATAGGATAAAATGTAGTGAAAGATATTCCCCTTTTAAGGTTTTATGTTGAATATGCATGTTAAGCTTGTACTTTAGCCTCCTATTTCAAAAATAAATTATAAAAAAAGAACTTATATATTGGCCCTCTTTTTCTCCTCGTATCCTTTAGCTCATAATACTAAACAACAAAATTAAAAGCAAGAAAATGAACGACTAAAAAAAATTTATGTTTATTTTTGTTATAGCCCTCATGTAAATTTCCTTATAACAAGCTATAAATAGTTGGAATAACATATATTTAATTAAAGTTTGTGATATATACGAACAATAATATGAATGCAAAATAAAAATGTTATGTAGGTTCCAACGTCTCAGTCACTTACGAGGTCATGAACAAATTGAAGATGTCCATTGAAATGTTGGATGATTGAAAACACAAGCCTAACACGATACGATACATATTAACAAGCAGAATAACAAAATATATAATAAATTAAGTTTTTTATATGGGAAATAGATGACGATATTTATAATTACTTTGAAGCAGAAATTAAGTTTTCTAATCAAGCTCGTACTCAAATTGGCATTGGCATAATGAAGCCAATTCTCATTTTGCATCACAAAGTGGTCCTAATTCAGTTCATTTTTCTTTTTAAAACCATCATTTGAAGAATATAACTTACTTAATTGTACCTAACTTGAAGTAAACTAAAAAGAAAAACCACCTTCCCAAATATTCTTACGTTTCTATGAACACCCACAATTTACTTTATTTTTAATAATAAAATACAAACTCTCTAAACTATTTATGAATGTAGATTTACTTGTCAACGAGATTCGAATCCATAACCACATGTTAATAAATAAAACCTTCTAACACCTTATAACATTATGCTAAAAGTCTTTTGATACCCATAATTTACTAAATATTAAAGGCAAAAAAGTTATAACGTGTATTGTAAGGATACTTACAAAGTTACATTATAAGACTGGGCTAAAGGGAAGGTCGCCCCTCTTATTTGTTGCCAATTGCCCCGCCCCCTTAAAGACGCGTCCCACCCCTTACACATGTCTAGCCTGACGTGTTGTAGAGGCTCATTCGGTCGCTGAATTCTAAAGAGAAGGAGTTTTGTCACCTGATACGTGGATTCGGTCGGGATTTATCATGTGTTTGGTCATAAGAAAAAAACAGATGTGATATCAGTGACTAAACTGGATTTAGTATCCCTTACATATAATCTAACTATCTCTACTTACCGGTCCAATGGGAAGAGTAAATTGTGTTACACTATGATAAACATGACATGAGAAAGAAATTTGAACTCATACGGCCCAGTGGCCCGTTGTTCAACTACAATCACAAAGGCTATTCTTCATTTCATCCGACACTAAAGTTAACTCAAAGTCAAAATGGATCTTTAATTCACGACACATCAAGAAAATGAAAGAACCCTTTTTCTTTTTGGTTCTAAAAAGTAAAGTCAGAAACTTTTTCTTGAAACTTAAAAGAAAATAGTAGAAAAAAGTGGGAAAAAGAATAAAGCAAAGAATATTATTCATGATCCGGATATCATACATCAATGATATGATATAAATGGTGGAAGTTTACATTACACACAGTGAAAACACATACACTACATATACATACATCCAATATGTGACATCACTTTTCTAATTCTCTCTCTCTCTGGACCATCGTACTTTTTCTTCTCTATATCACTGTTTTTCTCTCTCTATCTCTCTTTGTCGTACCAACATATACATATACACCTCCCTATATCTATATATACCCACCCACACACAACTTATAAAATTAATCAAGAAACGATTTTTATGTGTAGAAATCGATAGAGAGAAAGAACCCAGTTCGCTTTTAGTCCTCCAAACCCTGATTAATCATTTCTTCCAGTCTTTTGTTCAGAGATCCGACGGCTACGGATCGCTTTCGACCTTCAATCTTGCGGTTAGGGCTTAATCAATCATCATCAATATGTAATTAATCACACACTCTCTCTCTATATGTATCTTCTCTCTCTATATCTCGTGTTAATCTGTTTATGTGTACTTTCGATATCTATCTGTACCTTGGTTTCCATGTTCATGCACTCTGTGTTATTATCTCTTCACTAATTTATGATTAATTTTGTAATTCTGATGTGAGTTTTCAATCTCGGATGGAAATTTTAAATGGGGTTATCACATTTTGTTGAAAAGTTTTAGTTTTTAGTGTTTGATTTGAGATTCAATGGGCATATGATTGGAAACCGTTATGTGGGTATTTGAATTTCTTGAAATTAAGGATTAAAATATTTGATTTGTATATAAATTTTGTGAATTTCACAGAGGATTGGATTATTGGTTACAAAAAGATTGTTTCTTTTACATAATTATTGTCAAAAAAGCGTTAATTATCAATTGATTTATCATTAATTAATTAATCAAAGTTGTCAATTTAGCCCTTTAAAAACTCGATAATTGTTAATTTTTTCGTTTGCAGTGGTCAAAATAAGTCAAAATAATATATAAATTTATGGAGGTTAATGGTCATAGGAGAGGAAAAAGAAGAGATCATGTTGGTCAAAGTCAACATAATGGTGACATGGCGATTACATCAAACACTGATGATGATGAATTCGACCCGTGGACCGCTTGGGCATATAAACCTCGAACAATTTCGTTGTTATTCATTGGTGCATGTTTACTTATGTAAGTTTTGTGTATTGCATGCTAATTGCCAAAAACAAAAAAATAAAAATAAAATTGGTAATTGAATTGATTATTTTGTGACATTTGACTAATTGTCAGATGTTGCAACTTTCATTGAACAAAAGTTGGAATAGGAGCTCAATCTTATAAAAATGAATTTATATAAATAATTAAAAAAAGTAATAAATTTAATATATTTTTGAAATTTAATTACAGTTGGGCAAGTGGAGCTCTTGATCCTGAAGGCAGTTCATCGGCTGATATTGTTACATCAGTCAAAAGGTTAGATTTTATGGCATCTTTTTTGCACAAAATTAATTATCTATAAAACCGAAACTGAAATTATAATGTTTTATTGATTTTTAAAGGGGCATATGGGCAATGATTGCGGTTTTTCTGACTTATTGTTTGTTACAAGCTCCTTCTACGTAAGTTACTTCACAAGGGTATTTTGGTCATTTTAACATCACGCATGACATAATCTTTTAATCACATGTTTTTGCAGGTTATTAATCAGGCCACATCCTGCATTTTGGCGCCTAGTTCACGGGGTGGCAGTTATTTACCTTGTCGCCCTTACATTTTTGCTTTTCCAGGTTATTTCTATTCCATTAATCTTGATTTAATGTTGTTTTTATTAAACCTTTTGGGGGCAAATTGGTAAATTCTGCAATTTGTTGACTTTTTTTTTGTCAGACTCGTGACAATGCTAGACAGTTTATGAAGTATCTCCACCCTGATCTTGGCATTGGTAAGCACATTTTTTAATTATTTACATATTGTAACTGTTTTTTTTATATATAAAATTTAGTTCAATTGGTTCTTTGACTTTAACTTTGACTTTGACTTTATCAGAACTCCCAGAGAGATCGTATGGTGCTGATTGTCGAATTTACGTGCCCGATAATCCAATTAGCAGGTTTATAAATATTTATGTATGATTTCTTTCTTCACAATCTCTGCATTTTTATCTGAATTACCAAAAGTCAAACGTTGACTTTTTTTGGGTTCCGGTTTTTGCAGGAAACACTTTTTGATGAATTTGTTCCTGCTCATGTGTTCGGTTGGTGGGGTAAAGCAATAATGATACGTAACCAACCGCTTTTGTGGGTATTATCAATTAATTTTGAGTTAATGGAGGTTAGAAACTTTAACAAATTAAACTTTTTAATTTATCAATATAATTATATATTAATGAGATATGATAATTTCTTTCTTTCTTTATTTTACAGCTAACTTTTCGCCATATGTTGCCGAATTTTAACGAGTGCTGGTGGGACAGCATTATTCTTGATATATTAATATGCAATTGGTTTGGTAAGTAACAAAAAAAGGTCAATATACGTTTTAGTACCCTGAACTTGATTGACTAGGTCTTCTACTACCCTGAACTATTAAATGTGCAACACGTATTCTGAACTTGACAAAATGGTCGATTTAATACCCTGACTCATTAATTTGATTGTGCTTTCTTACTTTACTTACTTTTGTTGGAGCTTTTTTCGGACTAAAAATATACGTTAGGAAGCAAATCACGTGAGAAAACAAGATCAAGTTTGAAACCTGGTACTAAATCGACCATTTTGTCAAGTTCAGGGTACCATATTGCACCTTTAATAGATGAGGATAGTATAGGACCTAGTCAGCCAAGTTCATGGTACTAAACTGTATTTTGCCTTAAAAAAGGTAGTTTATATTTTGTCGAAATTATAAAAAGTACATAAAATTATTATATGTATTTTATAGGTATTTGGGCAGGAATGCATACCGTTCGTTATTTTGATGGTAAAACATACGAGTGGGTTGGAATTAGTCGTCAACCAAATATATTAGGCAAAGTACGTCCACGTCTTAATAATAAAAATAAAAAATAAAAAATTATGTCGTCTTAATTGAAAAAGTTGTAATATGTTACAATTAGTGTTGTAATTAATTTGAAAGAAAAATGATTAATTTTTACAGGTAAAACGGACATTGGGTCAATTTACGCCTGCAAATTGGGATAAAGACGAATGGCACCCGCTGTTAGGGCCATGGCGGTTCATTCAAGTTCTTAGCCTTTGCATTGTGTTTTTAACTGTTGAACTGAATACCTTTTTCCTCAAGTTTTGTCTGTGGGTCCCACCAAGAAACCCAATCATTGTTTATCGGTTGGTTCTTTGGTGGCTCATTGCAATTCCCACAATCCGGGAGTATAATTCTTACCTGCAAGACCGGTAATCCTCTCTCAACCATGTTTATATATGTATAATATATATCTATAGGCGTGTTGCGTTAAAAACTTAAAACTACACTTTGGGCCACTTTTCACCCATTGGAGTCATTGGACTATTATTTTAGTTTTTTATTTATTTTATTTTTTAAGTTTTGATAATGACAACCCTTAGAGCTGTTAATAAAAAATTATTACATGCATTACAAAGTTGTATTTTTTATTAATGCATAAGTGACACATAAAATGTACAAATTCTAATGCATGAAATAATTTTTTTAAGACGGTAGGGATGTCATTATCAAAACCCTTATTTTATTTATTTATTTTAAATTTTTTTATGGTGTTTATATTTTCAGAAAACCAGTGAAAAAGGTGGGAGCTTTTTGTTGGCTTTCAGTTGCTATCTGTATTATTGAACTCCTAATCTGTATCAAGTTTGGACATGGTGAGTTTTGTTATCACACTTTTAGTTCGCAACACTTCTCAACTGTCACAAAAACTATTGCCATACTTATAAAAACGTTACATAATCTATTGGTAATAACCAAATTGGCTGGTTTGACCTCATAAAAGTCAAACATTAACAGTTTTTCACGGTGTTTTATTTTATTTCAGGTTTATTTCCGACTCCTATGCCAACATGGCTGGTAATTATGTGGACAAGTGCTGGTGTGGGTCTTTCGGGATCCTTGGTTTTGTGGACATGGAAATTTAATAGGATTAAACGACGAAAGCGCGTATAAAAGTTTGAATTTTTTTGTGGGTGGTTTTAGCACATTCTTTGATTCCTTGGTGTTTAGATGTTTGTAAATGCTAATTGATTTTCTTAAACTTGTAAATGCTTATTATTTGAGGATGAATTATCCTTTGACTTTTTTTTGTTGGTCAAAATGACAACCAAATCTCACCAGAAAGGGCAAAAGGCTGGCTTTTTATTTGGAAGTACTGTGCATAGCAGGTGAAATGAGATAAATAGATATTGTATTTGAACAATATTTTAATTTTGAATTTTTAAAAGTGTTACGGCTTTCCGGAGCCGAGCTCGTGATGTGTATACCTCATCGTTGTTGGCTATTTTTGAACTTTCTCCTGACCATCAGGTAATGTTTATCCAGAGTGGTAATGTTTATCCAGAGAGACTGTATGTAGTAAGTCATTTTTGGGAGTCATTACAATTAGGGGAGATGGTTATTCTTTTGAACAAATAAGGGAATAAAATGAGGACTTTCTTTTGACATAATTCAAAGTGGTACCAATGTTCAAAATGAGCCTTTTTTTATTTTAACGGACACCCAATTTGTTTGAGCCAAGTTAATGGTATGTTACGAGCCCACATTCCTTTGAAATGGGCAGACTTTAAAACATTACAGTTCTCGGTGCTTTTTAGTTTCAATTTTCCAATACCAACTTTTGATTTGCTTCTAACTCAGTCTAGGTTCGAACTCTCTCCGAGTCAGGATGTTTGATTTCTTAAATTTTGTCTAACTCAGTCCTTATATCGGACTCAGTCCAAACAATTTTACTCATCTTGTCCAAATGATAAAAACAACTAACCCAGTCAGCAACTATCCCTCAGTCCAGTTTGGTTTCATAGGTGCCCGTTACACTAAGCAATGAACCACAAAGAGTAAAATTAAAATAAAATTTAAAACAGGAGATGTGCAAAAATCATACGGGTCCATTAATGTTAACGAAAACGACTGAATTTGGAACTAGTTTCATATACTAGAGCTCCGACTGAATTTGGAACTAGTTTCATATACTAGAGCTCCCAACATCCTCTGTAAACAAATTGGACAAGAGATATAGACATAAAAACCGACTGAATTTAAAATGAGCAAAAATCAACAAATTTTCAAGTTTTACGTTTGTAACTCAAAACTCCATGATTGACCACCACCGCCATCATCATTAACAGTATCAACAAAAAAAAATTCCTGCATTGACATATTGGAATCAGCGATTGATGAAAGTAAAATACATGTAATTTAAGGAAAAAATGAAAAATATATTGTCAAAGACAAACCTTAATCACCAGCTCTACACATGACTCAGTAGTATGAAATATCCACTTCCTTACTATTAGCTAACCTTTCTGCATTAAAGATGCTTATGAAATCATTAAAAAACCAACAAATATAAATAAGTAAAATCTAGGTTAAATAATAAGTACCTGAAAAGAGAGAATCAAGTACAACCCCCACAGTTTGAATTACATTCCTTCCTATAAGTTGAATAAAATAGCCAGTCAGATGACATGACTCTGACAACGGAAAAAATATATTTAAAAAAATATATATTTAAGGAGAAATATGACATACATTGAGAGGCAGGTGTCTGACCACCGCCCCGACCAGTGCGACCGCCACGAGGCCGACCCCTTGCAACCCTTCCACGGCCCCTAGCAGCAGCAGGTGGCGGTGGTTGTGCAGCAGCCAATCTCTGCAAAGACCTTTCCCTAGCTCTCTCTTGTAAATTAATCCTTGTTGCAACAGACTCTTCAGCACTACTTTCAGCCACAGGTTTCTCACTCGCCGGAGCAACCGCACCGCCACTGGCCGGAACGTGGTCAATTCCGGTCTCTTCAGATGTGGGTCCAGTTTCATCATTCTTATCGGCGGGAGTAGTCTCATCAGCTTCAATTTCACCTTGTTCGTTTTTGTCTTCATTTTCCTCCATATCCCCGATGTCATCATCTTCACCTGGCATGGGTGAAGGTGACCTAATCTGATGGTCAACTTGCTGACTTTCCATCGCTTCATTCTCATTACCATCTGTAACCAATTCTCCCTCTTCAGTTTCGTTTTCGTTCTCACCTGTTGGTGATTGTCCGACCTCCACCTCACTCAACTTGGGTGGATCCTCCGTTTCATCAACCGCCAGCTCATCAACCTCCTCATCCTCCTCCTTCATAGCTTGATTCTCGTCTCCAACCTTCTCTTCAGAAGTCAACACAACACTTTGACTATCACCGCCCTCTTGCGTTTGTTCTGAGCCTTTGGATTTCTTAACAAGAGTGGTGGTCTCTGATCCTTCCTCCAAAACAGAAGCAGAGGGACGTTTTCTACTTTCTACCATATCAACATCACCCTTCGCTTGCTCGGGTTTCACAATTTTAGGCCTAACTAACCGCCGACCCATTTTTCGACCTTCAACTTTTGGTTTAAATACAACAACCGGTGGTTTCACAATATCTTCTACGTTCTCGTTTGTGGCGCCAGCTGGCGGCGTATCACCGCTAGCAGCCAGATCATCACACGAGTCAACAGGAGCCTCAGATTCAGTAGCATTTTTCACCTTCTCAACTTCATCTGAAACAGATTTCAAATTTTCTTGAATTTTTGCTTTCTCGATTCTAAGCCGTTCGACGGTTTTTTCCAACATTTGTATTCTTTTATCTTTGGCTTCTTTCTCCCCCAACTCTTCTCTCTGCTTTTCAACCGTTTTCTCAAGCGACTGAATTCGCGTATCTTTTGCACTTTGTTCACTAACAGCATCCACATTACTCTTCTTAACATTACTAGATTCAGCCAACTCTCTAGAAGCTTCTAGAAGCTTCTTCGACAGATCCTCTTTTTCCTTCCCCAAATTCTCAGACCTTCGTTTCAACTGAAGACACAATCTCTTATACCGCTCAACTTCCGATCTCAACGAAGCTTCACTTTGCACAATACTGTTGACCTTTGACTCACGTTCATCTATCTCAGCTTTACTTTTCACAAGATCCTTTTCCAACCGTTGGATCACTTCTTGTTTCTCAGTAACAGCTTTTTTAACTTCCTCCAGCTGTGAATCTTTTTCCAACAACTTCACATTCATCTGGTCAACGTTTTCACGCACACGAACATACTCTTCAGGATCAATATCCTTAAACCGATAAACCAAATCATTAACTTTAATTTCAAAATCTTTTATTTCCTTCTTCTGAATCTCAATCTCCCGCTTACAGCCTTCAACTTCCTTCACCTTTTCACCAACCGAATTTTCTAACCTCTCGATTTCCATTTTATCAGCATGTGACAGCTGGCGTAGTTTCTGACATTCCTCAAAATTATGCTTATTTTCTTCTCTAAGCTGTACATTACTCTCTCTCAACAAATTCATTTCCCTAACTTGAACTTGTAAAGCTTTAAACTCATCTTCAGTAAAATGCACAGATCGTGAATTTTCACGTTCTGCACGGAGTAAATCCCGAGCTGCTGACTCAGCTTTCACAGCAGCCTCGAGCTGTGACTGTAACCGTAGCTTTTCCTGTTTCAGTAACAAGATTTCAGTTTCTGCAATTTCTTTAGAACGCCTTAAATACTTCACAACATTTTGCAATCCACCATCATCAGAAATGGGCCCACCAGCCATTTTTATGTGTAATGACTCAAGCTGATCATGTAATAACTTGTTCTGTTCATTAATTTCATTATAATTTTTCTCTGCTCTGTCTTTTGCGGCTTCTAGAACCTTCTTTTCTGTTTCCCACTTGCTTTTGAGTTCGTCATTTTCGATTTTGAGAAAGTTGGATGCTTTTTCGAGCTCAGATGTTTTTTCTTGAAATTTCGATAATTCTTGCGATGTTTTAGTCAGTTCTTGAATCGTTTCAGACTGCAACATAACCTGTCTTTCATAATTATCTTGTGCAACACGCCATTTTTGGTGTTCTTTTTCCAAATCATCTTTCATAACCGACATTTGTGACTCTAAAGATTCGATTTTTATCGTTTTTGCAGTTAAATCTTCTCTTAATTTCGAAATTTCTGACAACGATGAAGAAACAGCTTCTTGTTGTGAAATTGCAGCAGATTCTGCTTCTTTCGCCTTCAAATTGTACCCGTTTTGAAGCTGTTCGAGTTCTTGTTTGATTGATGAAATCTCATCTTCCAACTGTTTTTTAACTTTTTCAGCTTCTGATTTGAATTTTTCATGTGATTCTTCCATTTGTTTCAATGCAGTTTCGTTCACATTCGCTAAGCTTCTGTATTGCAACATGTGGTCTTTGTTATACTGTGCTTCTGCTCTCAGTTTCTCAACCTCTTCCTTCAACACAACCACAGGGGTATTTTCGTCATTTCCATCATTTTCAGCAAAAATTTTTGTTTTCTCAAAACGGGCCAAACGTTCTTCAGCAGCAGAAGCACGGGAATTAGCATCAGAAACAGCCCGTAACGCATCACTCAAATCCTTCCCCATTTCCTCAATTCTTACCATGCACCCTCGCATAGCAGATTCGTGCTCTAATGTAATCTTTCTAACATTATCACGTTCTTGTTGCAGTTCCTTTTTAGCTTCAGCCCATTCTCTTTCGGCCCGTTTGACATAATCTTCCTGGCCCGTTTTATAAACACTTCTAGATTCTTCACGGGCTTCTTCTGTACTCTGAATTGTGTTCAATGTAGCCTGCAACTGAACAACTCTTTCTGACATACTTTTAACTTCATCAAAAGCCCGTTTTTCAGAATTAATTAATATTTCTTTTTCCCGTTTTAAAACCGACACTTCCATGTTTAATTTCCTTGATAAATCCTCTGCAATATGCAGATTCTCAGAAGCTTCACGGATCTTTTTCTGGTAATCAACTATTAATTGTGAAAATTCAACGTTTCTTGAAATAATCGCATTCATTTCTTCACGTTGGTGATCAAAATCTTTCATAAATCGATCAAGTTTCTCGTGTGCAAAAGTTGCTTCTAAACTCAACTTCTTGTTTTGTGATCTTAATGTCATAATTTCCCGTTTTAGCCCTGTGGTATCTTCTTCTAGAAGCTTTACACGTTCATAAGCTTTTTCTAGTGCACGTTTTGAAGCATCATTAGAACCTTCTAGAAGAAATGGAACACTGTTTCTTGTTTCCACTAACCTTGTATCTGAAATTTGTGAAGAATTATTATTGTTATTATTATTACGTTTATGTTCTTCTTCATATAATTTTTTATACATTGCAACTGACGTATGAAGTGATTCAATCATTTCCCTTTGTTCTTCAGCTCGGGATAAAACCGCGTCAATTTTAGAAGCAGTTTCTTTATTTTGTTTTTCAAATTCTTTTTCAAAATTCTCCTTCAATTCAGCTTCTTTAGTGTCAATTTGTTCAGTAAGAAGACGAACTACACCACGTAATTGTACATTTTGCTCAACTAAACCGTTTATATCCTTGAAAGTCAACAATCGGTCAACAGTTGACTGGTCAACAGTTGACTGGTCAACAGAATCATAACCACCACGAATTTGTAAATCCCGACATTCTTTCAACAAAACCGTCACTTGTTTTTGAAGATCGGTATTCTCTTTTTGAGCTAAATTGTAATCACGTTCTTGTCTTTTTAATTCAGCTTTTAAATCTTGAATTGTTCTCTCTAAACCATTTTGTTCAGAAATTGAATTTTGTAATTTTTGATTTAATGTGTCATAAGCTTCAATCATTCGTTCATGTTCTGCTCGTTCATCCAATATAACTTCAGCTTTTTCTTCAATTTCGTGTAAAACACGTTCTAAAATCGATTGTGATTGTTTTCTTCCTAATTGTTCATGTCTTAGAGCATCAACTGCTTCTTGGTATTTTTCATACATTTTAACTAAACTCCAACCGTCACGAAGAAGTGAAGCAGCTAAAGCAGTACCTGAAACGCCAGCTGGAATACTTGGAACAATCATTAAATTATTATCATTATTATCATCAAATTCAGAAATTGGATATGATTTTGTATTGTAACTGCTCATTTGCAGAAGATTAATCTGGTCAGAATTCCTGCTTTTTTCCAATTCGGCTTCACATTTCTCGAGTTTTTCTGTTAAATTCGAAACTTGATTCTCGAATTCTGTTCTTGCAGATGTTTCTTTCTCAAGTTTTTCTTTATAATCTTGTTCAATTTGATTTGCATGAGTCTCTAAAGCTTGAATAACACCTTCAAAAATAGGTGTAGATTAGGATTTGGCGTTCAAAAATAAAATAAAAAAAATAAATAAACACCTTCAAGTTCTCCTGCCTTTTTGGACCACTCATCTGAACTCTCTTTATAAAGCTCCACAAGTTTGTTTACAGTGGACAGCTCAGCAGACAATCGTTCCTCAGTGGCTGCAGCAGAATCTTTACATGAAAACAATTCATTTTGTAAAGATTCTAACTTTAATTCAAGTTCTTTCACTCGATCATCTTTCCATTTTAACGAGCTAGTTGTTTCATTATATTTTCTCTCAAGATCTGCAAGTTTAGAAGACATATCTGCTTCTAGTTCATTATGTACCTTTCTCAGCTCCAAAAGAGTGTTGACTTTTGTGGTCAACTCATCATTAAGCCAAAGATTATGTCTCTCGATTAATTCTTTCTCTTGAGTTAAACGGGCCAATGAAGTGTGAACACGTGCATGGTCAGCTTCAAGTTCAGTAACTCGTGATTCTTTAGAAGATGTGTTGTCAGTTAAAGAAAGAATCTTGTCAAGATAGCCCTTGATGCTGGAATTCTTTTCATTGATCTCTAAATCTTTATGCTCAATCAGTTGCAGTAATTGACTTTTGGATTTTTGAAGCTCTGAAGCTTCAAGTGACAGTCGTTCAATCTCCCCATCTTTACCAATCTGTACAAACAGTTACAATCAATCAGAACATATACACACATATTTGATAATTTGAATTTTCAGCAAAATTTCAGTTTCAAGTCAAATAATAACATATATACAAGACCAACTCTTTTCTATCTCTACCAAGGAAAACAAATCTAAGCTTACAATATTTTTGCATATTGTATCCAAACCAACAAAGGCATTATTACTTTTATCATTCTTACTAAGGAAAGAGCTAACAATAGTTGACTGTTGTAAATGGAATAATTTGATAGCAGTATAGCACAATCCTACTGGAATGTGGCAGCTAAATTTGGTCAAAAATTTCAAACTTACAACCATAAAGCAACAACAGCTAAGAACAACTTAATTTCAATAGATTATATGTCTATACACTTTTCCACAGTACTATTCTTAGTACATTATAGAAAAACAAAAAACATAGTCATAGATATGGTAGTAGAGCCTAACCGGTTAGCCCCGATAATAGTATGCAAATACCAAAATAATAGACCTAATTTAGTCCTGTGTTGCACATGCTAAAAGGCTTACTCAAAACTATCAATTGCATTTAAGAAGTATTTCTAACAGAACCGAACTAATAAGCAAAACGAAAACGCATAGAAACAGAGTTATTACCGATTGGAGATAAATTTGGTGTTTATCCGCTTGAATCTGAGCGACCTCAGAAACACGTTCTTCGAGAGAGGAATTGAGCTGTGAGTGTTGCGATTGCAGCGTAGCAAATTCAGATTTGAGAGAAACATACTGTTGCTCGAGAAGCGAGCACGTTTGTTCAGCGGTAATGGATGAAGCATCGAATTGAGCTTTCTTAGTCTCGAGTTGATTGTAGAGTTCTCTGATGTACTCGTCGGCTTTCTCCGCAATCAGAGATGGATCGTGAGAGCAACTAGCGTATTCTTCGTCGGACAAGAACAACGGCATATTTTCCGGTAGTGATCTACGATCTGTTGATGAAGAGAATGAACCGAGATCATGCAGAAAGGGAAGAGATTATCGGTGAAACCCTAACCCTAGAATGAGTAGGAGAAAAGGGTGAGGGGATTTTGGAGGGAGAGAGAACGCTTTGGAGAAATAAGAGCCTAAAAATCGAAGTCGGTTTGCCAAGATATCGAAGGGTCTTCCTTCCTGATTACAATCGAACTACAATGGTTTGTACATTGTGAATAGAATATTGTACTCTCTACTTGTTAGTTTCGCTTTTTTGCATATAACCAAAACTAGCTACAAAATCCGTCCGATTAGCAGGTATGCTTCAAAATTTAGTATGTAGAAAAATACCAACAAAGATTAATACTTTTAAAAATGACATAATAATCGATAGATGTCATGATGATTTTGTACAAAAATTCGATACATGAAGAAATGTTACATATAATTTACAAACGAAATAAGACTTCTTTGTAAACGACATTTGATGTTGAATTAGTGTAATTGTCATCTCTGTCACAACAAATAACCTTCAATCTTTTCTTGTTATTAACTCGAGATACAGCAACATAAAGCTGACCATGTGAGAATACAGGTTTTTGTAGAAACAAACCAACCTGAGACAACGTCTGACCTTGACTTTTATTAATAGTCATAGCAAAGCATACCTGAACAGGGAATTGCCTCCGATTCAATTTGAAAGGCATTTTGTTATCGGAAGGACTTATGACCATTCGAGGGATAACGCAAATTGTACCCACCTTGCCGCCAGATATGATTTTACCCTCGATTATATTTACCCATATCCGTAATATCTGAAGTCTGGTTCCGTTGCACAATCCAGCTTTCTGATCAATATTCCGCATACACATTACTGAAGCACTAATCTTTAACTTCAAGATATGTTGCGGGACGCCTGACATTTTGATATTGTTCAAGAATTCAGAAGTGTAAATATCAAGGTTGAACATAGTATCATCTTCATCTGCAGCAGAAACAGAGTCTGATGACTCATATGTCTTTTCTTCTCCGGGAATTAAAGACAGCATCCGCTCGTTTATTACGTCAACCATTTCGTGAGTAAGAGCAAGAATGACTCTATCTTGAAAAAAGTTGCGTTGCCATAGATTATCCAGCAAATGAGTGTATGTTTCTCGAATAATAGCCCCAACATTATCATCAGACGCTGGAATCAGCATGTTGTCCGGGAACTCTATTGACGACTCACCATCATTTTCACCACCTGTTTTTAGGTAATTAGAAAAAAAATTGATATCATTAAAAAAAATAGTGGAATGGTTTACTATAAATTAAAAATAAATTAAATACACACCTATAGTGCTGTTTCCAATATCGAGTATCCAATTTGCGAATTCATTTATCTCTTTTCTTTCAACATCAGATGATCCAGAACCCAGCCTCATGTTTATTGTTAAATTCAAGATAGTGTAGTGGTCCCAAAGATATGAAGCATTGATCGTCGCATGAACCACGTCTTGCCTACAGCCGTTTGGAATAATAGGGAGAATTTGCCGAAAATCACCACCAAACAAAACAACTTTTCCACCAAAAACATGTTTTGATGGTGTAGACGGGTCCTCCCTGCATATGTCTCTCAGAGTTCTATCAAATGCCTCGAAACAATATCGGTTAATCATTGGTGCCTCGTCCCAGATAATTAGCTTTGCTTTTCGGATCAACTCAGCAAGGTCACCGTCAGCTGATATGTGGTACAATGAATCTTCCACCACATTAATAGGAATTGCAAACCTGGAAATAGTACATAATTAGAAATTAGCATACAAAGTATAGATGATAATAGTATAATGTTGTGGTCGAGTATAATAATGACGTGCAAACCTGGAATGAGCCGTCCTACCACCATCCAACAAAAGGGCCGCAATACCACTTGATGCAACATTCAATACTATTGACCCTTGGGAACGTAATGCAACAGACATAGTTTTGTACAGGTAAGTCTTTCCAGTACCACTGTAACCATATACGAAGAACATTCCACCCTTTTCATTATTAACGGCGTCCATGACTGTTCTGTAAATACGTTTCTGCTCTGATGTAAGGCTGGCATAAAGAGTTTGATGCTGCTCGCGGAGTTCATCTCTGTTGTAGGATTCCTCGTCGTATATTAATCGGTTGTAATTTTCCATCGTGTATTCTGCATCAGGATATGGCATGTTTGAAAAAGACTTCAAACTCTTGTTATTACAAAGCAGCATGTGTTCAATATACGTAAGACATATATTCATCCTTTGTGTTGGGATTCTGGCTACGCCGATATCGAAGTTTTTGTACTTTTAGACGGCCTTCCAGGACGTCGTTTTGTTATATTACCGAGCAAATATGTGATAGATAAATAAATTTATTTACAGAGGTTGCATACTTTATACTGTTTTAAAAAATTACATTATTATAAATATATTTAATAGACAATAAATGTTGCAAACTTTCACTAATTGGCGTAAGTGGTTTTCTTCCGTGTTTTCGGGTTGATTCTCATTGTTTTCTACCATGTTTTTTCTTTTTCCTCCATTTTTTTCTTTATTATCTACCATTACTTTATTAGTGGTGGAAATAGATACCTCCATATAATCAAACGCTATATAATATCTGTAGACAAATGAGATTAAATATTTAATTGACCAAATAATTATGAAAAAAATATGACAATTACAAAATAATAATATATTTTACACAATCAAATGACAAACAACTTATTTTAGTAGTTAAGTGAGTAAGTAGTCGTTTTGTTCTAATATTTTTGTTGTTGCCCACAAATCGTTTTACTAATGTCAAATAATGAAGACACATTTGGCCCTGAAAAGAACGTTGAAATATACCCAAGTTAAGCGGGCTATGAAAGGGAGTCCGGCCCAAAACGAATTACAATTCCGTTCGTCTCTTGATCAGTCAAAAAAATCACAGTGACCAAAATTAGTACCCATCGTTCAATAGCCTATCGAGAAATTCCGACAGAGTCATGCGACGATTACACAATAACACACGACGAATGGTGGTGGTCGCACGAGGGGTGGGAACCAAATGAAGGGACGAACGGAAATGTACCATCTCAACACCTGAAAGGGTAAATTTTTCTAACCTAATTTCATTAACAGTCGATTTGTGGGCGATTTTGTCACAACCAACCAAGTACCTATTCCGACTACGTTAATCGCCTATTAGATTATGTCCTAAGTCAATAAGGAATCACAGTTTGACATATATATAATGAATTTGATTTCCGATTGATTACATATGATTAAATCAACGATATAGCTTTTGAGATGGTTCACATCTATCAAAAAAGGATTAACAAAATTATGGAAAAAACAGCCTAACAAATCGGGAAGCAAATTCATTTAAAAAATGTTTGACTAAGCCGGTTTGAATCCTGAAAGGTCTGAATTTGAAATTACTGTTTTGACGTTTATTTATGTAAGTAATCTATGATTAAAAAAATTCATACTTTTATAAATATTACAATGGTTTTTGATAAACAATTTTGAAAGTAATCTATTGTAACACCTCAAATTTTAATACAAAACATTTGCCCAAAATAACTCATTTTTCATAAATAGAAGAACTATTCCAAAAATATGGATTTACAAAAACCTTTGGTATGAAAATCAGAGTATAAAGTTTGGTGTTACAAAATAGATCAAAACCAAAGCTAAGCACAAATCCAATCTAAAGTTCTTTTACTCTAGGCCCCGCATCTCTATCCATGCGTACCTACATCTCCGATCCTGAACCTGAGTACATAGCAAAACAAACAAGTAGTACGTGAGACAAGAAAGTCTCGTGAGCTACATGGGTTTAGACCCCGATAAAACAACAAGTATCACATTATATATATATAAACAAATATATGTATCTCATCATCATACATTTAGCCACCCTATTGTGACTCTATCATCCTTGCCTTCCTAGCAAGTCTATCTAGTTATCCGGAACATCTCCAAATAACCCGTCATCTCACATACTTATTAATCGGGGATCCCCCGCCTTAATAAGCCTTATGGTAACGGTAAGAGGGAATCGCCCAATCTACCATTACCCGACTTCTAGCCGGATCTCGTCCGGTAGCAAGCCTCCTAACACATGATGGTCCATGGGTCGATGCCCAATCAGCCCCATCCAAAGTGACCGGGGATCCCCCGAATCACCGCCACACTATCACACGTCATAACTTCTCGAGTTATTCCATCTAAGCCCTTGGCTATCTCATAATTCATCGAACAAGTTAGTCATAATATTCATAATAATATATAACTAACTCTACATACTAATAGTCTACACAATTAATCAAATAGACCAAATCACAAGTAAGAAAACATATTTCAATGGCTATGTACTCAGTAAAGTCCACACGTACTCACCTTAGATATAAAGATGCTTCAACCGTATTCTTTCCGCCGGTTCCTTGTTCACAATTCGTCACTTCAACACTTCACCGAATGTCTAAAACAATTATCACAACAAGATTATCAACACAAACTGCTACCAATGTGTTCATCTACCTCTAGATAACACCCATCAATCCATTTCCCCCAAATATGGTGATTACCAAACCCTAGGTTTAACCAACCCTCAAGATTCTTACAAATCTTAACCATACACTTGATTCCCTTGTTAATATACCATCTATTAAGTGTATACAACCTTTATATCACCATAACCCATAACCCCAAGAACTAGGGTTTCAACCCCAAGCTTCTAAACCCATAGATCTAGAGCTACAACTACAAAGGATTGAAGATATACCTTAAATCTTCAACTAGGAGTGAAGAATCACAAGATTTGATGAAGAAATCAGCTCCAAATGATGATTTGCACTCAAAATCGTCCACACACTCGAGTTGGGAGAAAACTAGGGTTTTTCTTTGCAATAAATGACCAAAACCCGACTTTAATGCTGCACAGACAAGAGATCGCGCCGCTATTGTGGAGATCGCGTCGCGATCTCCACCCCGCCATAATTCGCGTCGCTACTTCGCGCCGCTATCTACCCACGCGATCTACTTCGCGTTTTCCTCATAACGCTATTTCGGGTCGCTGTCCGAGTTTGCATAAGATAGCGCCGCTATCTTTGAGATAGCGCCGCTATCTCCTTCCGGACAGCAGGCTGCACTTTTTGACCATTGTCTCGACCCGGTTTCGTTCATAACTTCCTCATACGGTGTCCAAATGACACGAAACCAATTCCCACGTCTTTTAAACGATTTATCCTTATTTATCATATTTTTATAAAATTTATTTATTTACAAATTTCGGGTCGTTACAACTATCTACCCCTTAAAAGGATTCCGTCCTCGGAATCACTCAAAAATTCCAATCCACATTCTACCGAGTATCCATTCTCATTCTCCCGCGGTTATTACCGTCAAACTTTTCTCATCCCGAATTAGTCAACAATATGTATGTAAACATTCAATTAATCCCGTTAGATCCAAACGGGTCAAAAATCAATCTTAAGCCTTTAGTGCCCAAATGGGCCAAACTTGCACAATTTTGGCCACAAGACTTTCAATCCTTTAACCGCTCATCTTATACTCATAGAAATGACATGACCCACGCATTATAATCAACTAATTGACCAACACCAATGTCAAAGTCTAACTTCGACCAAGTTACCACATTCCAACATCGTCTAACCCTTGACTTAAGAACAAAGTCAACTATACTTTAACAATTTCCTTTACCATCGACCTCTAATTATGATTTATCAACCATTAGATACCCAATTCCCAAATTCAACTTGAAAATGCCCAACGGGTCAAAGTCGCATAATTTGACCATAACTCTTTTAATTATTTCGTTTCCCCTTTCTCATACACACAACTGATACATTATGCTCTCATCATCGCGAGTCATTCGAAACGAAAGTTAAAACCCATCTTTGACCAAGTCAACTAGTCACACGTTGGCTAATCTTGACTTTTGCCTAAAGTCAACCATACTTTTTCCAATTAACAAATTTCCTACCCACGAGATATCATTCTCGGCTTATCACTCCCCATTATACTCATTATTGTTCTCTTAACAATCGTTCATATTTCCAAAATTCCAATCTTTTCAAATTTCTCCGAGTTCTCACATTCCCTTATGGTCACATCAACCCTTTACCGTTTCTTAACTTTCATTTGGTCACCTATACCATTACTTAGTACCATTTCAACCACCTTCGCCTCACATACCATAATTTCACACAAGTTGACCATATCTTGGTTCCCAATAACAATTGCTTCCTAAAAGCATCATTTTTCTCATATTCTAGAAGTCTAGGCATCCCCTACCCATACATGACCTAATGTAATCCGGAAATTTTACCCTAAATTCTCACTTATCACAAAGTCATAACCATTCACATTACTCACATGGTTCTATATTCGTCACATATATATATACATATAAATATATCATACGGACACAACAATCCATAATATAACTATCACATCAAGATGATTGGAAAGCCTCCAATCCATCAAGATCTAATTTGTCACAGTGATCGGAAAGCCCCCAATCCAAAGTGACTCACACCATCCAGTTACCGGAAATCCTCCGATCACGGAATGGAATCATTGGGATTCGCCCAACCGACTCCATCCCAAACATCATAGTAGCCGGGGGTCCCCCGAGCTAAACACATCCTTTCATCCTTACCCTATCTTGCATACTTCACTAGTATACACCTTTCACATCCCATACTTTACCACTATCTTACCCATTTAATCGTCTATTTATGCACCATGCAATCTAGCACATTTTTCCCACAATATCACGTTAACATTTTTCGTTCATATCCAACACATTTCTCATTGAACATACAACTTAATACTTTTCATATAACCTTCCATTTTCATTATCATATGCCTTCAAAGGCAATCACATAATGCACATGCATTGAACCCCGCGGGTAACCAATAAAATTTTCGATTACCATTTACCGTTTCACTTACACATTAATCACCCTTAAACGGTTCATTTCCTTATTACCACTTTCCAAATCTTTTGTCGCCACCGGGGTAATCTACAATCCATTCCATTCACCATAATTTGCCGGTCAATTCGGTCATCCTTGAGTCAACCAATCGACTCCGGTCTACTCTTGTAACCTATGCTTTAGCGCCTAATAGCTCAACACTCAATGTTCTACCTTTATACATCGCGGTACATTGAAATATTTATTTTCCATTTGTAGTATCACACTACCCCATGCCCCATACCGTCATGCCATTACCATGACATGTAACCAATAATTGTTTTCTTACCGTTGATATCGAATTCATCATTATTGTCACAAAACTTGACATAGCTATATGCCATTTTTTTTTTTTACTCAATCACCTTTGACAATCAAAATTCGACGTTCCCGACACTCATTCATTTCCACATATTTCCCATTTATGAGTTCTACGACATCACTATACCTTAGTCATTCTTGTCTTTACCATTCACGTGTAACAACCATTATGTTACTTATCCGGCTTCTCGCCAACATACAAGTTCCATTCCCCAAGGTTTCTATTTCTAGAATTCCAATTCACACTAACGTTTTTACCAACACTTAGTACATCCTTGTACTACTATCCTTTGTTGAAACACATTTACCATCCTCGTGGTTCGTCCTTTGATACTACATAATAGTATCAACCCTTATATCCTTACATCCGGCGACACACCTGTCTAAAATCTTTTCAAATACATATTTCCTTACACATAACTAACTGGGAAGACCATTCCCAACATAAATATCCACGTCATACAACTTATCTCTAACTTCTATAAGCACCGATTCGTGCGACAACCCAACAATTAAGTTGTAATCACATAATATCTTGACTTAGTGTCTACCCAACCAATCCATACCGATAACCATATCAAAATCCTTCATTCCCAAGAGCAATAAATCGACTTTTAACTTTTCCTCATCTATTTCTAATTCACGACTTCTATAAACACATTCGACCACTGAGATTTTCCATTAGCTACCTCTATTTCATAGACCTCATCTAACAATCCCGATATCACATTCAACTTTCTACCAAACTTGTGAGACACAAACGAATAAGTAGAACCCGAATCAAATAATACATGAGTTGACAAGGAATTAATGAATAAGGTACCTGATACCACATCGTGCACCTCTTTTGCTTCCTCCTGAATCAGATGGAAGGAACGCCCCTTCACTATAGCCGGTTCCACCTTCTTTTGAGCCGTGGACACCAGCGGCTCGGTTCCCTTTTTCGGGCACACATTGTTGTAGTGTCCCATCTCGTGACACGAGTAACACTCTATCTCGGAAAACGCCTTGGTTCTACAATCTCGGGTCATATGCCCCACCTTCCCACAATTGTAACACGCCTTCGAATCCCTTCGGCATTCGCCGGCATGGTTCTTCCCGCAACCCTTGCATGTGGCAACACTTCCTTGCTTGGAGGAATTCGATGCGAACTTCCCCTTTTTGTAAGTTCCCGAGCCACTCTCGGCCTTCCTTTTCTCGCTTACATGGGCCCTCTCGGCAACCCTCGTCGCATTCACCTCTTCCACGCCCCGGGCGGCACCGATGGCCTCATCAAGTGTGACCGCTCTCTTTACCTCCAATTGGTACTCCCAAGGTAGCCCACAAGCATAACGGACTACCCTCGATCTTTCCTCAAAATAAGTTCTTGCAACAAACGTGAGCAATCCCGTGAACTCCCTTGAGTACTCCTCAACCGACCTATCACCCTTCTTTAGGTTTACAAACCTCTCATGCATCTTCTCCAAATCCCTTTCCGGGTAAAACTTTCTCTTCAATCTCGTGGTAAAGTCGTCCCATGACATCTTTTTCACCACCTCCCTTCCGAGGGTTTCGTAGACGATATCCCACCATACCATCGCATCTTCTTTCAACAATTGTGACGCATACGCCACCATATCGGCTTCCCTACATTTGCTACTTCCGATGACCCGTTCGGTCTCTCGAATCCACCTCATAGTCACCTTCGGGTCCGAACTACCCGTGTACACGATGGGCTTACAAGCCATAAAGGACTTAAAAGAACAACCATCTTTTTCATCGGGCCTTGCCCTAGCATCACCACCACCAGTTGAGGACTTATCCTTTCGGGTACCACTACCCTCGACTCTATCATCCGATTTAGCTTCGGATTCACGGTCACTTCCCAACTTTTCACGGTTTCTCATAATACGGTGCATTTCTTCGGCCACCATCCCTTTGACTTGCTCAATGATAGTTTGGAGGTCCGCCATAGTCACCGGGGTCTTATCAGCTCCGACCCCCGACTCCTCATGCATCGACGGTTGACTTCCTTGTTCAACCATAACCTCAACACGGGGTATTTTATCCCCTTGATCTTGTGGAGCCTTTCCACTTCTACGAGTATTTACCATTTTCTTTCGTTCAAGTCTATATGAAAGACACCAAACAATTTAGTACTCTTGGTACGATCCATTAGTCACATAAGACTCGCATTTCTTATCCACAATAACTTCCATAGTTATAACATCTTCTATAGGTCCCCTAGGTTCAACCCTAAACTTAACATAAAGTCTCAAGGTCAACCTATGATCTCAAGGAATCTTATATTCCTAATGCTACAGTCTAAGACTAGGATGGTCATCCAACCTAATTCACTTAAACTATAGCTCTGATACCAAGTTGTAACACCTCAAATTTTAATACAAAACATTTGCCCAAAATAACTCATTTTTCATAAATAGAAGAACTATTCCAAAAATATGGATTTACAAAAACCTTTGGTATGAAAATCAGAGTATAAAGTTTGGTGTTACAAAATAGATCAAAACCAAAGCTAAGCACAAATCCAATCTAAAGTTCTTTTACTCTAGGCCCCGCATCTCTATCCATGCGTACCTACATCTCCGATCCTGAACCTGAGTACATAGCAAAACAAACAAGTAGTACGTGAGACAAGAAAGTCTCGTGAGCTACATGGGTTTAGACCCCGATAAAACAACAAGCATCACATTATATATATATAAACAAATATATGTATCTCATCATCATACATTTAGCCACCCTATTGTGACTCTATCATCCTTGCCTTCCTAGCAAGTCTATCTAGTTATCCGGAACATCTCCAAATAACCCGTCATCTCACATACTTATTAATCGGGGATCCCCTGCCTTAATAAGCCTTATGGTAACGGTAAGAGGGAATCGCCCAATCTACCATTACCCGACTTCTAGCCGGATCTCGTCCGGTAGCAAGCCTCCTAACACATGATGGTCCATGGGTCGATGCCCAGTCAGCCCCATCCAAAGTGACCGGGGATCCCCCGAATCACCGCCACACTATCACACGTCATAACTTCTCGAGTTATTCCATCTAAGCCCTTGGCTATCTCATAATTCATCGAACAAGTTAGTCATAATATTCATAATAATATATAACTAACTCTACATACTAATAGTCTACACAATTAATCAAATAGACCAAATCACAAGTAAGAAAACATATTTCAATGGCTATGTACTCAGTAAAGTCCACACGTACTCACCTTAGCAATAAAGATGCTTCAACCGTATTCTTTCCGCCGGTTCCTTGTTCACAATTCGTCACTTCAACACTTCACCGAATGTCTAAAACAATTATCACAACAAGATTATCAACACAAACTGCTACCAATGTGTTCATCTACCTCTAGATAACACCCATCAATCCATTTCCCCCAAATATGGTGATTACCAAACCCTACGTTTAACCAACCCTCAAGATTCTTACAAATCTTAACCATACACTTGATTCCCTTGTTAATATACCATCTATTAAGTGTATACAACCTTTATATCACCATAACCCATAACCCCAAGAACTAGGGTTTCAACCCCAAGCTTCTAAACCCATAGATCTAGAGCTACAACTACAAAGGATTGAAGATATACCTTAAATCTTCAACTAGGAGTGAAGAATCACAAGATTTGATGAAGAAATCAGCTCCAAATGATGATTTGCACTCAAAATCGTCCACACACTCGAGTTGGGAGAAAACTAGGGTTTTTCTTTGCAATAAATGACCAAAACCCGACTTTAATGCTGCACAGACAAGAGATCGCGCCGCTATTGTGGAGATCGCGTCGCGATCTCCACCCCGCCATAATTCGCGTCGCTACTTCGCGCCGCCATCTACCCACGCGATCTACTTCGCGTTTTCCTCATAACGCTATTTCGGGTCGCTGTCCGAGTTTGCATAAGATAGCGCCGCTATCTTTGAGATAGCGCCGCTATCTCCTTCCAGACAGCAGGCTGCACTTTTTGACCATTGTCTCGACCCGGTTTCGTTCATAACTTCCTTATACGGTGTCCAAATGACACGAAACCAATTCCCACGTCTTTTAAACGATTTATCCTTATTTATCATATTTTTATAAAATTTATTTATTTACAAATTTCGGGTCGTTACATCTATGATTAAAAATAGTTACATATGTTTAATCGCAATACTACAATTGTTTGGTCGTAATTGTGTGATGGTATTGTTTAATTTGGGTATAAATCGATCATTATGGTTAGAGTTACATACTGAATTTTGCTAACAGGTTGCTCAGTGCTCACGGATGCTAATGTGAAGGAAGGTAATTTGAGTTGCCAACAGGTTGCTGCAAATTGCCAACATGTTGCTCACACCTGCTAAGGTAATAAACATGTTAGAATATATGTAATTTATATATAGATTAAAATTTTCAGAATACCACAGTTATTATATATTTAAATGATTGAAATTGAACTGTCAAGTTAATCAAGTATCTGTGCTAATTGATTATAATACGAAAAAACATATAATTGTATTACAAAAAAAGTGTTTTAAGAAGGATTAAAACAGAATTAAAAAGTGACAAAAACTGGAAAAAAGATTTAATTGATTAAAACAGTTAAAAAATTAAATTTAAAAAAAAAAGAAAAATATGTTGGACAGTTTGACTTTTAAAAGTCAAACTATTTTTATTGTCAATAACACTATTTGGTTTTTTCGTTTTTTAAAACGTGAGGGAGCCGCCTCAAAGGATTTAAACGTGAGGCAGCCTCAGAATTAAGTCCAGTATCAGAACTAAATTCATGACGGAGTTTTAATATGGACTTGTTTTGACAATCTAAGATAAATGGGGAAAATTAAGAACAGTTAAACTTTTCTTAAATATTGAGTATGGCTGCTAAAATTGTCAGAATTTTTTTTGTGTACATACAATAAAAAAAGGTTGTTAATGGCTGCTTTTTTCCGATTTGTAGGTTATAATAAGAAAAGTGGAGGATACCTGTTAGAAGATGAAGCAGAATTACGTTTGGCAACTTTTCTAATAGAGAATACGATAAGAATGAGATGATGCAGTCTCTTTATATAGGCGCCAACAGATTTTCCTTTCTAATAGAGCAACATATTTTCGTGAATTCATGCATCAATTTAGGAAATACAATATGATAAAGGAGGAAAACCAACTTTCCTTTTAATTAGGTAAATATTCCATCGTATTATTACCTTTATAATTATGTCCGAGTTTTAATAAAGAAAAATATTCAATCGTAGGTTTTGAAGATGTTTGTTCCGAAAATACAAAGGTTTTTCCTCGATTCCTGTAATGTAACTACATATGTTAGTCTTTATTTCGGTACCCATAATTAATAAATGACAACATAGTGTTCTATGCAGATCAAAACTTTGTTATCTGTGTTTCAATCTGCGAGGAATAAAGTAATGAAGACGAAAATTGTACCTGATGCTGCAACACTAATGCAGAGAATTGAGCGTGTTGATTGGATTTTGTTTTGCAGTTTTATGTTCGGCGACTACAGGAAGGTATTATATAAGATGGAACGATAAAATTTTAAATTTGATGTAGATAGTCTCAAAATCCCGTGACTTTAGGCAATTATGAAGATTCCGTAAATTTTAGAAGTTGTTATGGAATGTATTTTTAAAAAATTGAATTCGGGTATCAAGTTATTGGTTAGTCAGCGGAATTTAATATTACCCTAAATATTGGCCTTATTTATCCTTTTTTTCCATAATTGTAGGAGTACTATATGGCATGCGTTGAATTTGGTGGTGAATCTGGTGGACCAATAACCGAATTACACATGGCATTTTGGACGAATAGGAATGCTTGGAAGTGTCATGTTGTCAAAACATCAACAAATTAGGGGCCATATATAGGTGAGGATTGAATCAAAAGTTTCGCTTATTTGAAATTGAAACCTATTTGGTTTGGTAGTATGATTTTGGCTCATAATTTGAATCGATTTTGGTTGATAGGATTTGGGCATTAGCCCAAAAAATTTATTTTATGTGTAAGTTTATATTCGTCAGATATTTCAGTTAATTGGGTTGTGGTTTCGTCTTATATCGTACATATATCGTGCAAAACATATTGAAACAAACGTTTGTGCTATAATTAGGGCCATGCCATGTACACCCGGTATAGAATGATATGAGTCTAGTAGAGTTTGGTGGCATTAGGGTTTGTCCCGAGTTTTGCACACTCATAACTGACTTTTTTTCTACCACAACTTTAACCAACTAAAGGGGTATTTAGTTCAACTTATTTACAAATCTTAGTAGCTTATTAAGTTATGTTGTTTTGAGTATCCAAAAGTACATGATATAACACTTTAATTATGCTAAATAAAATGTTATAGAAGTCATTGTAAAGGCGAGCTATATATATAAGTGCACCTTGAGTGAAAGAAAACATGAAAACATGTACGTAAGCGTTCAAACTTGTTAAAAGTATGGTTTTTCTAACATTTACCCTAGAAGCATATAATAAATGCAATCAATGAACATAAAATTCTCATTCAAACAAAAGACCGTATTTAATGCATCTTCTAAAATGATACTCCCTCCGTCCCACAAAAAAGTTCCCATTTCCCTTTGGCACAAGATTTTAGGTGATAGTTAGTGGTGGGGGGTCATTGGTATTATTTTGATTAAAATATAAGGTTGGTTTGGAGAGAGAAAAATAATTAGTGGATATTATTGATGGGGTTCTTAATAATAATAGTATTTTATTGTGTAGAGCCCACCACATGTGAGAAATGAGAACTTTTTTGTGGGACAAAAGCTTTAGGAGAAATGGGAACTTTTTTGTGGGACGGAGGGAGTATAAATTAAAGTTCGTTAATGTTATGCAATACATATATCGGAAATAACCGCTTCATTTAAATACCAGAAAAACTCAAAAGTTAAAGACCAAATAATCCCATATTTTTAAATACATACGTCCGTCCATATATAGAAACTACAAAAACGGTCGGTCTCGAGTTCAAATCGATCCATCTTCTATCAAATATTCTCTCTTGGCATCTAATAGTCTTTCCCGTGCCTTCGTTGCCTATTCGAATTAACCAACATTATCAAAAACCTTATTCTTACAAGAACCAAACATTTTTGTATTCATAGACACATACCTGTTTTTCATAATTTGTACAAATCGTTACTACCGCAAGTAGAATAGATTGTACGATAGCACCAACAACTATCCCGATCCACAAACCCTCTCCTTTTAACGAGGTGTAGAACCCTAATAAAACAGCGATCGGGATTCCAAAAATATAAAATGCAGCAAGATTCGCGAATGCCCCTATATGTTGCCATCCCACACCTCTTGCAACACCTATTTCATCATTAAACAACAAATTAATATTTAACCTTCATATTCATGCAACAAAACACACACACACACATGAAACTAAGGGTGAGAATTGTCCAGAAACCGGACCGATTATATGCTCTCGGTTTTGGTTCGGTTCGGTTTCTTAGCTTAAATGCTCATCCTGTCCGGGTACCGAACTGAACCGAACCGAAACCAATAAAATGAAACTGAAAATAATGAAATTTTAAAACCGAAACCGAACCGATTACATGTTTTATGTTTTGGTTCGATTTGGTTTTTTGGGTCCAAATGCTCATCCATACATGAAAAAACGTACAAAAAGTTTTAGAGGCTTATAATTAACCTGAAAGTGCTCCTTGTAGACTATCCATTATAATGTTTAAGCATAGAAAAGGCGTGATTTTCGTGACATAATCGACAACTTCTTTATCGTTTGTGAAAATGTATCCAAAAACACGCTTACTGGCAAAAATTGTTGTGCTAACTATAGTTGTCTCGATTATTGTTAGGATCATGACGGCATTAACAGCTACACGGGCCCCTTTTGGATTCCCTGCTCCTATTTCATTTGATACCCGAGTACTAGACAAACCACCTCCGCATATTAGTCATGAATGTACATATACATACATACATACATGCATGTATGTATGTATGTATTGATAGGATCTTATAAACATAAAATTAAACACAGATTTAATCAAAGCAAAATTTCATCGATTTATAAGATTTTATACAATTCTGATTCATCATCTACATTTCTGTTTTTGATTCTCGAATCTCACATTCGGAATGATTTACAGAGATGAAATCTATATCTATTTATAGTAATCGAACAGGCGCGTATAAACAGTCACGACGGTTAGTTGTGGCGGTTATCGGCAGTTACGGTGGCAGTTATGGCGGTGCCGGAAGTTGCGGGGGTGGCGGCAGTTATAGGCTGCCGGTGGTTGCCTCTGTTTTGCACCTTTCACTTTTATAATAAGTATTATAATATAAATACTTATATTTAACAAATGATATTGATATTTAATTCCAACATGTATGTATGTATGTATGCATGCATGCATGCATGTAACACAATTATGAGAGTTAGAACAAACCTCACACCGGCTGCAAACCCAAGTGGTATAGCTTAGAGTGTAGAAACAGTGTTGAGACTGTTAAGAAATAAAAAAATAATTACTTTTATTAGTTTTAGAACATGAATTAGATACATTATATGATACATTATATTGTTATGAAACTTATAATATTTTATTATAGTTTGTAATTATAAAAATATCATGAGAAAGCATACCACACCGAAAGTACCGAAGTTTCGAGCTCTGGATTTGGCAAAAGGCCAGAAAGCAATATGAGAAACTCGTATGACCACCATTCGAGGCTGCAAATGTTAAAAACAAAAAAAGAACATAACTTGGTAAAATGTTATAAACATATATAAAAATAAAGTACCAGCATATATATATAATAATATAAAATAAAGTACCAAATCATGACAGCGGAAGGAATAGCGAGGCTAAAGAACTGTCTCATTCCATGAAACACATCAAGTGAGATTGAAGAACGAGTTTTTGCACACGAAGGAGAAAGCATGATGTAAAACAACAGAAAAATGACATTTAACCACAAAGCAACACTCATAGATAATGCTCCCCCAATATTCCCTAATCCGGTTTTATACACAAGAACCCAACAAAGAGGAATATGTAAACATAAAACAAACATTGAGCTGAGAAGCATTGGCAATAACATGCTTTGCATCAAAAAGTACCGAACAAGTGGTTGAAGAATTGCATTAGCAAAGAGTGAAGGAATTAGCCAAGTGATGAATTTTCCGGCTTCATATGAAATTTCAGGGTTTTGACCGATAAAAACGAGTATATTTCCGGTATATCTCCAAAAGATGGAAAGAGGAATGCAAACGATAATAAGAGAGAAAATAGCGGTGTAAATGTGAGTTCCAAATTTTTGGTATTGTTGAGCTCCATAAGCTTGTCCACATAAAGTTTCAAGCCCACTTGACATCCCCATCTAATAAATAAATAAAAAATATTAGTAACTTAAATTAAATTAAACAACCAATTTAAGTTTACTTACTAATTTTCCCATCATGAAACTATTAATTACATCATGGTCTCTACACATAAGAGACTCATACGTTTATGGGTTTTTCTAACTCATGCCCTAAGGGCATGAGATTAGAAGCATTGATTGAAGTTACATTTACCTTTTACATTGAGAATTGCATTTAATATTTGTAAAAATTAGACTTCATTTAATGCATTTTTTGATTTGTTAGGAAATGTTTTGTTCATTTAATGCTTCTAATCTCATGCCCTTAGGTCATGAGTTAGCCAAACCCTACTTTTATTATACGTTATTAGACCAAAAATCAAAATTAGATCATTTTTAATGAGGTGATCGATCTTAAAATGATTATGATAACTCCTAACTGTAATCTTCACTAACACTTTAGTTGTTGTCACACGTCAATTGACATACATCTGCTAACAGTACACATTAATTAAAAAAATTTGGATTCCAACATTATAAAATACTCACATTGCTTTTTACTAATGTGCCTTCGGTGCAAACCAAAGATTGACGTTGACACCCCTCTAATACACATTTATTTACATGTTGTCACATACGTATTGGATTTTGGTGCAACATGTGGCTCATACATCATCTTTCAGTAAGCATCAAACACCAAATATTTTTACAATTCCAACCAAAAACCAAAGATTTAGGGGTGTTTGTGGTTTCTTATTAAAAAAAGATTATATGTTTTGAATATGGATAATGAGATAATTATTATGAAAAATAGTGTTTGTATTTGACTATGCACTTTGAAAATACAATAATTATATACGGAGTAATAAGTTTTTTTAGTCTTCGGCCAATCTGATTATGTTAAATTTCTCAAACAAGTGCTTGATTGATCAAACGTTTGACTACTTCATTTTTTAAATCATATTTATAGAATTCTAATAAACTATTCTAACTTGATCCCCAAGGCGTGTGAATATTATATAATGAGAAAATGACTTCAACGGCTTCTCTAACCATTTAACCAATGATAGTTGCAAATGACAAAAAAGGGGTCACTCATGAAAAAGACTCGGTTGTTTGGCATCACATAAAGTATATGGTGCTGTTTGTTTTTTGAGCATAAATATTTGCTGTCTGCGGACCACATCTGCTAACTGCTGCAGCTTCTGGGTGGACTAAAGGTCTGCAGTCTGCAAGAAAGCTGTTGTTTGTTTTTTTAACATCTGTAGACTTGCTTAAATTAATAGAAATTTAATATATCTTACGTCTAACAACATTAAAATAATTCATATAACAATATTGTATGTTGTTCGGAGGAGATGTGTTGTTTTAGGTTTGGAAGACCCAAGAAGCTAATGCCCAAAGCTTCTTGGAGAAGACCTTCTGCAGACATAAAAAGATCTGCGAGCTTCCAAAAAACAAACATCTGTGGGAGACTTTTTCTGCGCGTGGTCTGCGCCGCGAAGACAAAAGACCCCAGAAAAACCTTTTGTCAAAAAACAAACAGCACCTAAATATCTTTATGCAATAATTGATCTTATAAAAGCTAGTAGACCATGAGTGTAAAATTTGATATTGAGGTCCTACAATAAATATTATTTGTCCAAACTTTAATAAAAGGAATGATAATATGGGAACATTAAATTTATCTTTAGTAATGGTGACCGAACGCAACCATGGTCACCACTGTCATTTCAACTTTCCTCTCTGTGATCAAATATGTGACCAAATTTCTGCAGTAGTGACCAAATACGTATAGTCTTAATACTAAATTTTGAAATAAATCTGATTTTACAACCAAAAATAAATAAAATAACTACCAATGAAGTTTTCATAAACTGTCACAACCTCATAATTATTCTGGATAATATGGTATTTGGATCACCTGATGACATGTTTTTCGCTAAATTATTAAACAGCCATTTCAAAAAAGTATAACTATCAAAGTAATGTAACTTTCTATTTAACCTGCTAATTATAATGCCTAATTGAATTAAAATCCTACATATATGCATGAAGAGATAAGAATTCATGATTAGCCTGTTGATTACGCAATACCAAATTCCAATATGACAACATTTAATTGGAAATTATGATACCAATTTACCCTACAAGAAAATATAAAAACATAAAAATGTAAGTATATATAAACAGTGGTTAGAGATAGAGGACTGACGATTAAACTGAATCCAGTAACGCCGGAAAGGGAGATGGCAATGGAGGTGCTAGAAAGAGCAAGTTCGCCGAGATGACCGACCATCATGACGGAGCTAACCTGCAACAAGTACTGCGACAGAGTCACCGCCACCATCGGACCTGCAATTAGACCCAATTTCTTCATTTCTTCCGCCAATTGCCGCCATGTTACTCTGTCGTTGTCTTGATCTTTCAGAAGCAATCCGTCTTCTATGGTGTCTCTCGCCGTCGCCATATTTCAACGGCAACGGAAAAGAGGGAAGTTTTGGCGGTGTGTGTGTTAATTTTTAGTGGGAATGAAAAAAACAAGGGAGTTGTTTATTTGTCTATTTTTGTTTTAAACTTTGGCCGTATTTCTCAACGGGTAATGGTAATTCTTCTTACTTACCTATTTGATTATCATAAATATCAAAATTAAAAAATGATATAAAAAAAGAGAATAAATTAATACATGTCAAGTTTAAAAGTGAATATACATAAATAAAAATAAAATGTAGGAAAAAATATTATTTCTCTTTTCAATGGATCAGAGAAAAAATGAAGCGTGCAAATGAAATGTGAATGAAATGAAATTAACTACTAAATGGAATGGTTTTTAATGAAGCTTTACAATTAATTTATTTCAAAACCTTTATATGATTAAAACCAACAAAATCAAAAATCGAAAACAATTATCTTCGTCTAGAAAATAACTTCAAACATGTGTTATCTTTTTAAAACTGAGTAAATTGATTTCTACCGGATAGTGGAAATGAATTCATTACATTTTCCACCCTCATTTCTCTCTACAAAACATAAGATTGTTTAAGGGCAATGTATACATTACAATAGTGTAAATAATGGAAGCAACTAAGAACATGTACGTTTACACTAAAATAAATTTGTTCAATGTATAAATTAGAATTTACACCAGATCCATTCTAATTGACTTAATTAATGTAAATAATAGAAACAATAAAGAATATACCTTGTATAAGTACAATTCATTTCATTAATACTTAACATTTAATAGTATTTAATGTAGTGAATAATGTTATACCAATTTTGTGTAATTTAATTTTTGACTTAATAAAGGGTCTTTGGGTTAGCGATAAGGGTATTTACCCCTAAGCGGATAAGCTTAAGGTTGAGGATTCAAGTCTGGAAATAAGTGAATTTAGAAGTAGATTAAGATTTACAGTTCAAAAAAATTAATTTTTGAACTTTGATTACACAAATTATTCATCGAGTTAGAAAATACCTCGTAAGTCATCAAGGTAATTTGTCATTTACCAAAATTGATGCATACATTTTGACAATACATGCTTAAGAATTACGATGTTTACCAAACTGCATTATATTATACCTTGTGGGGACAGATAACTGCCCTTTTTATACATTTATCTTGTCAATTATTCGAGCACTCTTGGCCTCTTGCAATGAGGGAGTAGGGACTTATCCGGTCCACATGACATGCACATGCATAATCTAAAGAAAATAAGTTAACATGTTTTCACATCCTATTAATTTTATCAACCAAAGAGAGTCATAACAAAATAGTTACAGATAAATCAAATGAAACATACAATAATAAAAAATAAAAAAACAAAACTACAAATCATATAAAAACACTAACCAACCTTAAAGCTTGTAATTGTACTAGGTAATAATTAACCACCAAAAATCCCAAAACAGTAGTTGGGTAATTAGTATACATAAACTAGAGGATAGAGTAACCATTTGGTGAGCGCCTGAAATGTTCTCGTTCGATTTGGCTAGGAAAATATTCGGAAACAGACAGTACAATGATCAGGGAGCCTGTTATAAATGAGAATACCTATAAAAAAACCTAGAGTATAGAATGAAGTAGTGAACTGGTTTTGTACAAGTAGGGGCAAAATAGGTTCAGTTTAATACATCTTCTGTTGAACTTTTTTCCTCAGATAATCTCTCCCTTGCCTTTGTTGCCTGCAAAGTCAAACACATTGTTGTTATATAATATAATAATAACCGATGATATTTTTATATAAATATACCTGTTTTTCATAATTTGTTAAAATTGTTACTATTGAAAGTAGAGTAACTTGTACAACTGAACCAGCTAATATTCCAATCCACAACCCCATTCCCCTTAGCGAGGTACAAAACCCCAAAAAAGCCGCAACTGGGATCCCAACAATATAAAATGCAGCAAGATTTGCGTATGCGCCTAGATGCTGCCATCCCACACCCCTTGCGATACCTATTTCACCATTAAACGACAACTTTTAGGGATTCTTCAAAGTTATGTTGCCAAAATATATTTTAGTATCTTGAATTTCACTGACTTATTACATGATATCCTAAACAAAATTGTTTGTCAAGTTCAGTACACCATATTGCATTTTTAATAGTTCAGGTTCCTAGTAGCCCAAAGTTTGAGTTTAGTTTAAGTGGTACCTGAAAGGGTCCCTTGTAAACTATCCATTATAATGTTGACGCAAAGAAACGGGGCTAATTTTGTGACATATTCAACAACTTCCTTCTCATTCGTGAACAGGTAACCAAATATACGTCTATTGGCAAACACAATCATGCTGACTAAAGTTGACTCAACAGCCGCAAGAATCATTACAGCCTTGACTGCCACGCGGGCCCCGTTTGGATTCCCTGCTCCAAGTTCATTCGAGACTCTTGTGCTGGAAACAAAATGCCACGTCACCATCATAATCCATATCAATTATAAATACTACAACATGCATAAAGGATCTTGAACAAACCTAACTCCAGAGGCAAATCCATATGGTATAGCATAGAGTGTAGAAATAGTATTCAGGCTGTTCATCAAATAAAGTAATAAACAAATTAAATAAAATCATTTTGTATCTTAAACCAATAATAAATGATGTTTATTTATTGCTGAGTAAATTACAGAAAGTGTCATGCGGTCTTTCAAATTCTACGCTTCTGTCCTTATACTTTTTTTTTCTTCATTTTTTGACTCTTTAGTTTCTGATTTCCCCTATTTTGTCCTTTGACTGGACAAAAATATGGGAAATTAAAAAGTACAGGGACAAAAAACGAAGGAACAAATCGTACAATTTAGAAGACCATGTGGACAGTTTCTGTAATTTATTGTTATTAGTTTATAGATGGTTAGATACCATACCACACAGAAAGAACTGAAGTTTCAAGCTCTGGATTTGGTAGGAGCCCAGAAAGCAATATGAGAAACTCGTAGGACCACCATTCAAGGCTGAAAATAATCACACACACAAAAAGAATTAGAAACTAGAAAGAAAAAAAACTCCCAAAGAAAAAAAAAAGGAGTAACGGTATTTAGTCCTACTGATAGCCCTACTCATTAGATGAAGACATGTGTCAAAATCAAGGGATAATATCAAGAGAGAGAATTAGTGGATTACATATGTCATTCTATCAAGTGGGTAGGAATATGAGTGGGACCAAATAATATGACTAAATATTATTTTATTTTTCTAAAAAAAGAGTACCATATCATGACAGCTGACGGGACAGCATAGCTGAAGAACTGTCTCATTCCACGAAACACCTGAACTGATATTGGAGACCGTGTTTTTGCACACGAGGGCGAATACATCATGTAAAATAACAGAAAAATGGCGTTTAACCAATAAGCAACACTCATAGAAATCGCTCCACCAACGTTCCCCAATTGGGTTCTATACACAAGAGTCCAACAAAGAGGAATATGCAAACACAATGCAAATATTGAGCTAAGAAGCATTGGCAATAACATGCTTTGCATTAGAAAGTATCGAACAAGTGGTTGAAGGATTGCAGAAGCAAAAAATGAAGGAATAAGCCAAGTGATGAATTTTCCCGCTTCATTTGAAATTTCAAGGTTTTGACCGATAAAAAGGAGTAGATTTCCTGTGTATCTCCAAAAGATAGAAAGAGGAATGCAAACGACTAAGAGAGAGAAAATAGCAGTGTAAGTTTGAGTTCCTATTTTTTTGTATTGTTGAGCTCCATAAGCTTGTCCACATAAAGTTTCTAGCGCACTAGACATTCCCATCTATAAAAAAAAAAAAAAAAAAAATCATAAATAAAAACTTAGATTAAACATTCCAATGTAAATTATTATAGGGAAAGGAAATTATGTCTTGTTAGCTATATGGAATCTTGTGTTGCATCAAAGAGTAAATAAATGGCAATTCAGGCCGGGTTCGGGTTGGCAGGTTACAAACGCTCAACCCGAAACCGACATGTTTATATAAACGGGTTAGATATCTTAACCCTAACATGTTTACCTTCAACCCGAATTTGACCCATATAACCCGTTTAATTAAACGAGTTAAACTAAACAGGTTAAACAAGTCAAAATGTTGTTATTATTTCTCAAATTCACAACAAAATACCAAAATACTAAATTACAAAGTAGCATTTTTATTTTTTATCTAACTATTAGTTACGTTTGAACTAGTAAATTATAAATTGTGTATAAATATATATATTGTGAAAAATATTTTAATAATTAAACAGGTTGGCGGGTTGACCCACTTAAATTATCATTGACCCGAACCTAATTCGTTTAATAAACGGGTCATTTGAGTCGACTCGAAACTGACCCAAAACTTTTTTACCTCAACCCAAACCTATTTATTTTCGTGTCAATTTTAGGTCGAATTTCATGTCGGGTCAGAAATTGCCACCATTACACATAATGTTTTTCCTGATAATTTTAGTCTAAAGTGTGAAACCCTTTGTTAGTTTGTTTTATATTGTCTTTCTCAATTCGAATTTCACATGTTAGAAACTGATATTGTCTGGTTGTGGGTCATGTAGAATCTATCACTTTCGATTGGGCCCGTTATCAATTTACTAGTACTCAATAAATGTATACACGGCGTAAATGTTTTGTACTTCCTCCATTTTAAAATAAGTGTTACATTTTTCATTTTGATTGTATATTTTTTAAAGGGTATTCTTGTTAATAACAGACTCCGATTGGATGAACTTTTATGGGACCGAACCATTGTTGTGACTCTTTTCAGACTTTTCCTCTACCATCTAATAATGGTTGTTTGACTATTTAATTTAGGAAGAAAAAAGGACAACAGAGTCATGACAAACAAATAAATGCATTTCCAAGAAACATCCAACAAAAGAGTTGTCAACATTTAACAATGACAGATCAATCCAAACTTGATTACTTCTTCTCATACCACATACATTATTTTTAAGTTTTTGACGTTTTTCACAAGGTGCTGAATATTTAATGTAAGTTAATTTACTTTCAAAAGCATTTAATGTGTAATGAAAAGATAACCTTTTTAGATATATGGGATAAAATTTAATTTAATTTTCTTCCCAATGTGTTAAATATTTATTGGAGATGATAACTACAATGACTAATATAAGTGACAACTAATTTGTGTCTTAATGACACACACACACAAGAGAATCAACAAATTAACTCCAATTGGTCAAACTTTAAAGACCAAATTGTGCCACTCAGAATACACCATTGTCATAGATACATCATATTTATAAATAAAATAGAAAAAATAGAAAATTACTCTTCATGTCATGTACTGTACATTCACCTATTATAAATGTTATTTAGGTAATTTCTGTAATGGATCATTAGTAAATTATTCACTAACAGATACAAATAGAGAGAGAAGCATCATCTTTTTTCTGAAAAAAGTTTAAAATCCTAATAATTCATCCAACTTAACTTCATAATTTGGAAAGCTAACACTTACTGTTAGAACAAAACACAGATCAACTTGATACTGATGCTGCAGTTAGTACTGATCATACTTAGTACTGATGGGGCAGAATATGTTACTACTGAAGAAGTTGATACTGATAATACTATAACGTAGTTACTACTGATGATGGTTTCTGGACTTACTACTGATCATCAGATTTACTACTGATGTTACATATTTACTACTGGTGATGAGTTTTACTACTGATACGCGTTTATAGAGAATATCAAGTCCGAGATCTTCGCAGAGATAGTTATAGAATGTAATTAAATGTATATCTTTTATTATTCGATGTAAATCAAATCCTAGAATAACTAGGGTAAATAGTTTAGCTTCAAGGACTATTATAAATAGTTCCTTACGAATTGTAAACGTACGTGTGTATTGTCAATTCAATAATATACATTGAAGCTTTTTGTGAAACTGTGTTCTTAATACTTTCGCATATTATTTACAGTTCATTGTTCTTAATTATATTGATATAGTGTTGATCCGCTGCAACTTCTATCATCAATTAGATCTAAGGTGTTTATTAACTTGCTTATAGTTAATCGATCCTGACAAGTGGTATCAGAGCATATTGGTTCTAGATCTACTATTTGTTAAGAACAACAAAAAGTTTTAATCTTTAAAACACACACATTGTTAATCATGACGGATAACAATGAAAGCACTCAGGCCAACAAAATCCCTATTCTCACTCCCAATAACTTTGGGATGTGGAAGAATTGTATTAAGCAATACATGCTTATTACAGATTATTCTATGTGGGAAGTTGTCCTTGAAGGAAACAAAACTGGTCCTAGTATAGCAAGCAGCTCTGCAACTGAGGCAGATAAACTTAAATGTGAGAAGGAGAAGAAAGATAAAGGAATCGAACTCAAAACTCTAAGCACTCTCCTACTGGCCATTCCTAATGACTATCAACATCTCTTTGTTGAGTATGATGATGCAAAGGTACTTTGGGAAGCACTAGAGAAGAGATTCGTTGGGACTAAGAGCACCAAAAGGAATATGAAGTCTGTTCTCAAACAAGACTTTGAAAATTTCAAAGGAAAGCCCAATGAAACACTCACTCAAGTGTTTGACAGATTCAACAAATTAATTGGTGAACTTAACCAGGTTGGGGTTAAGATGGATCAAGAAGATGTCAACATGAAGTTCCTAAGGTATCTTAGTGAAGAATGGGCCATGTACACAGTGGTATAGAGAGATGCACTAGAAGAAAAGGAGTTGGATGAACTATACAATGATCTCAGAGTATTTGAAACTGAGGTAAACCAAAAAAACCCTTCTATTTCTTCTAATAATGCTGCATTTGTCTCTAGTACAGGTCAAGGTCAGGAAACATTCACAGGAAAGGCTGCAGATTCTGAGGATGCTGCAAGAGAATCCTTCTTCACTAGTCATGTGCATACTGCATTGATTAGTGATGACTTGGAACAATTGAATCCAGATGATCTTGAGGAGATGGATCTTAAATGGCAGATGGCTATGCTGAGCCTAAGGACAAAAAGATTCTTAAAAAGAACTGGTAGGACAAGCCTCAACTTCAACAAAGGTGACAAAGTTGGATTTGACAAAACTAAAGTCAAATGTTACAACTGTAACAACCTTGGTCACTTTGCAAAAGAATGTCCTCAGCCAGACAAAAGATCAAAATCAACTGCCCTTGTATCACAACAAGGACAAGGATATGACTGGACCTTCCAAGCAGAAGAGCATGCACAAAATCAAGCTCTCATGGCCTTTACTGACAACAAAACTAAGGTAAAACCTAAACCTTGTACTTCTGAATGTGCTAAAATTGTTAAAAACTTAGAAAAAGAAAACACTAAATTAAATGAAGATTTAGCAAAAGCAGTCAGAAGAAATCATGAGTTTGATAGTGTGATTGCTGATCAAGAACATCAAATAAAGGTGTACAAGATGATTGATCAACGGATCAAGGAAGAATTGCTTCAGGCTGTGGATGAGAAAGAGTTTTATGAAACAAAAAAATAAAGAATTAACAAGTAAATTAGAAGAATGTCAACTTGAAATTGAACAAAATAAATTAACAATTAAAAAGTTTGAAAGAAGCACTAAAATTCTTGATGAATTAACAAATAATCAAACTACAGAAAAGGTTGTTCATGGGGTGGGATATCATGCTGTACCACCTCCACATAAATTCATTCCTCCACTGAAAAACAGTTCAGAAAGAATCATTAATGAATTAAAAACTGACAATCAAACTGAATCTAATACTGAAACATCTGAATCAAATGATTCTTCTGATGATGAGCAATCAATTGAATTTACAATATCTCAAACTGAATCACCAAAATCAATTGATACAAGTTTTCACACAGCTCAAAGTCCAAATGACTCTCCCAAATATGATGCAGAAAATATACCTAAAATTCTAAAAAGGGGAAATCAAAGAAACAGAAATCAACTTTTAGAACAAAGAAAAACTATCAAGGCTAAAGATAATAAATTAAAATGTATTATTTGCAACAAAGTAAACCATTTAGCAAAGGATTGTCACTTCAATCCAATAAACTGCAAAGAATTAAAAGAATTTAAAATTTTTAAAGAAAAAGCAAAAACTCAAAAGTTAAAAGATACTACTGGTCCTTCAGTAGTAAATAAAATCAAAACTCCAATTGCTAAAACTCCAAAATTTGGAAGAAGTGCACCAAGATGTGTGCAAAACAGAAGAGTTGGAAGCCCAAAGAACAGCAATTACTTCAAGAACAATGGAAAATCCAATCAAAATAAACAATACTTTAAATTTTCCAACACCAGTAAAAACTTTAACAACTTTACTACTGGTGTTAACCCTCATTATAATACTGTATGGTACCAGTACAAGAATACTACTGGTAAAAACCCTAATTGCAAAGATACCACTGCTCCCAAAACAACTTTCAAAAACACTACTGGTCATTTCAAACATGGTAAGTACCCAAATACTACTGATCCATCAGTAGTAAAGTATTCAAAAGCAAAAAATCACGGGTATAAACCAAGATCAGTAGGAAATTCTCCCACCAGTAATACTTTCAAAAGGGCAGTAGTAAAACAACACACCAGTACTAAACAAGTACGGGTACCAAAAGTGTTTCAAGTTAAATCTCCCAAAGCTTATTTCTCAAAGGATGAACCCAAGACATATAAAGCTTGGGTTCCCAAACTTAACTAATCCTTTACTCTCTTGTGCAGAGCATTCAGATCCCAGAAGAAGGAAGAACATGGCATATTGATAGTGGATGCTCAAGGCACATGACTGGAAATCTGCAAATTCTTAAAGATTTCAAGTCATTTGATGGAGGATATGTGGCTTTTGGTGAGAATCCCCAAGGAGGTAAGATTACAGGTAAAGGTACTGTTTCTAATGGGAAAATTACCTTTGATGATGTATTTTATGTAGCTGAACTAAAATACAATCTTGTCAGTGTGTCTCAAGTTTGTGATAAAAAGAACAAAATTCTTTTCACAGACATTGAGTGCATCATTCTTTCTCCTGACTTTGTTTTAGATGAAAAATATGTTGTTTTAAGAACTCCAAGGAGAAACAATGTGTATTGCCTAGATATAGGGGGAGAACTCATTTCTACAAATGAGGTCAACTGTTTCATATCCAAGGCAAACACTACTGAATCAGAACTATGGCATAGAAGGATGTGTCACACAAATTTTAAAAACATGAATAATTTAGTAAAAAGAAATCTGGTCATTGGACTACCTCAAAAACAATTCATGTGTGATCATCATTGTGTTGCATGCCTAAAAGGTAAACAACACAAGACTTCTCATAAGTCCAAAACTGTGAACTCTATTTCTGTTCCTTTACAGCTCTTACATATGGACCTTTTTGGACCAACAAATGTAATGAGTATTGGAAAGAAACAATATTGTCTTGTTATTACTGATGATTTTTCCAGATATACATGGGTGTTCTTTCTCAGGACAAAGGATGAAACAAGTGAACTCATAAAGAACTTAATTGTCAAACTGGAGAACACATCTGATCAAAAAGTTAAAGCCATAAGATGTGATAATGGCACAGAATTTAAAAATGCTAACTTAATTAACTTTTGTGATCTTAAAGGTATTGACAGGCAATACAGCTCTCCTAGAACTCCTCAACAAAATGGTGTAGCTGAAAGAAGAAATAGAACTATCATAGAAGCAGCAAGATCAATGCTAGCAGACTCAAAATTACCAATTACCTTTTGGGCTGAAGCTGTTAATACTGCCTGTTATGTTCAGAACAGAGTATTAATAGTAAAACCACATTTTAAAACACCTTATGAACTTTTTAATAAAAGAAAACCTTCTATAAGTTTTTTGAAATCATTTGGTTGTCCTTGTACTATTCTGATTACAAGAGAACAAATTGGTAAATTTGACTGCAAAGCTGATGATGGAATCTTTGTGGGATACTCTACTCAAAGCAAAGCATACAGAGTATTCAACAAGAGATTAAGGATAATTGAAGAAAGCATCAATGTATCCTTTAATGAAAATGTTTCTAATGAACAAGGAAATGGTCCAGATTGGCTATTTAATATAGACAATCTAACCAAATCCTTTAATTCTAACATGTACTTCAATGCAGGTAATTCAAATTGTCACAATCAAAATAAAGGAACATCATCTGTTAATACTGGTCAAGAAAAGATGAGATACATAATAGTTGATACTACTCCCATAGTTAATACTGATGTCAGTAATAACTCAAATATTGAAAGCAGTAGTAACTCTGAGAATGAGGTCAGTAGTAATTCAAATACTACTGGTACCAGTAATAGTACTGAAAACACTACTGGTCCCAACAATAACCTAGATTCTCAAGATACTACTGATACCAGTAACAACAACAATACTACTGATCTCAACGAAGACAATGACAGTAGTAACTCTGACCAAGATGATGATGAATCAAACATCAATGACAATGAAGGATCACAAGATGAACAAGTGCCTGAGACAAATGAGTCCAATCTTGAAAATAAACTAGTAGTTGATAAAGCTACAACCACAAGGACTCAAAAGAACCATCCATTAGACCTTGTTCTAAGTGATGTTAATTCACCACTACAAACAAGAAGCAAATTAAATAAAAGCTTAACTGCAAACATGTGTAACATAAGTCTAATTGCTAATGAGTGTATGTATGAATGCTTTTTGTCTCAGGATGAACCAAAGAAGATTCAACAAGCAATGAAGGACTCAAACTGGATTGAGGCAATGCAAGAGGAACTCCTTCAATTTAAATTACAAGCTGTTTGGACACTTGTACCTCTACCCAAAGGAAAAAGAGCCATTGGAACAAGATGGATCTTCAGAAACAAGAAAGATGAAAGAGGTATAGTGATCAAGAACAAAGCCAGACTTGTAGCCCAAGGATACACTCAAGAAGAAGGAATAGACTATGATGAAGTATATGCTCCTGTTGCTAGAATTGAAGCCATAAGGATATTTCTAGCATATGCTTCATTCAAGAAGTTCAAAGTCTATCAAATGGATGTAAAGAGTGCATTCCTATATGGGAAGATTGAAGAAGAAGTCTATGTTTGCCAACCTCCAGGTTTTGAAGATCCAAAACATGGTGATTATGTGTTCAAATTGGATAAAGCTCTATATGGCCTACATCAGGCACCAAGAGCATGGTATGACACATTATCATCATACCTATTGAAGAACAACTTTAAAAGAGGAGCCATTGATAAAACATTGTTTACAAAGAAAGTCAAAGATGATATTCTACTGGTACAAATCTATGTAGATGATATCATCTTTGGTTCAACCAATGACACATTATGCAAAGAATTTGAAGAACTGATGCAGATTAAATTCAAGATGAGCTCTATGGGTCCAATGAACTTCTTTCTTGGACTCCAAGTCAATCAAAGAACAGATGGTATCTTGATAAATCAATCAAAATATGTCAAAGAAATCTTGGAAAAGTTTGATTTGAAAGACAGTAAAAGTGCTAGTACACCAATGGAAACACACAAACACCTACATCCTGATGTTGAGGGGGAGGATGTAGATGAACACTTATATAGATCAATGATAGGCTCTTTGATGTACTTAACTGCATCAAGACCTGACATTATGTATAGTGTTTGTGTGTGTGCAAGGTATCAAGCAAGGCCCAAAGAACTACACTTGCAGGCTGTCAAAAGAATATTCAGATACTTGAAAGGCAAACCATCACTAGGTCTATGGTATCCACATGATTCACCCTTTGAACTCATAGCCTACACAGATAGTGACTATGGAGGTGAATGTCAAGATAGAAAGTCCACTACTGGTGGATGTCAATTCTTTGGATCAAGACTGGTGTCATGGCAATGTAAGAAGCAAACAAATGTATCAACATCAACTGCTGAAGCAGAGTATGTAGCTGCATCTGCTTGTTGTGCTCAAGTACTCTGGATTCAAAACCAGCTCCTAGACTTTGGTATCTCTATTCTTAAAACTCCTATCTTTATTGATAATCAAAGTGCTATTAGTATTGTGAATAATCCAGTAAAACACTCAAAAACTGAACACATTGAAATAAGATTTCACTTTATTAGAGATTGCAATGAAAAGAAATTAACCAAAGTAGTTAAAATCCATACTGATGATCAATTAGCAGATCTTTTTACAAAAGCATTTGATATAGGAAGATTCAACTTCTTGGTCAGCAGTATTGGAATGATTTTGATAAATTAAAATCTCACTTAAAATCATGTGTAAAGATATTGTTGTAAAATATTATTTACTTACTTAAGTGTTTTACTACTGGTATATCTGTATTACTGGTATGCAGGCATGTGCACAAAATACTACTGGTAGTTAAATACTACTGGTGTGTATTAGGTTTACATAAATACTACTGGTAAGTCAGTACTACTGGTATTCACATATACTACTGGTCTTGTGTAATAAGCAGTTACTACTGATGTCCATAGTTACTACTGATGTCAAAATCCTTAGTCACTACTGATGTTAGTAGATACTACTGACTTTTTGCTACTGATATCTCACTTACTACTGGTCTTTCAGAATCACAATTACCATACTAACCCCCATGAAAATAACCGTTATGTTATGATTCGAAGGGGAATTTAGTCTTTTTACAGGATAAATCGAAAGATATAAAAGGCGGTAGTCGATTAGTTTAACACTATATTCACTTCAATTCACCAAATTCTCTCGATAAACCCTAGTTTACGATCAAGAAACCTTCGTCAGTAATAAAATTCTTGCAAAATTCAACAACAATGGCAACTTTACAAGCTCTCGATGTGCAAACCGATCTCAAATATTCAGAATTTCACAATATGGTTGCCTTTTTAAAGAATCCCGACGGGACAAAGGACTTTCGTCCAATCGTCAAATTTTTGCGAAATTCTTATATACAGTTCGCTTTAACTGTAAAACCAAAATCATATCAACAGCACTCGGTGGATTTCTGGACCAATGCTGAGCAAACGGAAGGAACAACTGTATCAATAATCAAATCACAAGTCGATGGAAAGCATATAACAGTAACAGAACAATCAATCAGACACCATCTACAACTTCACGATGATTCAGGTATGTCTACTCTTCCTAAGGAATACATTGCTGAAATTTTACAAAAAATGGGTTATGAGCGAAGACTCAATATAGTAACCTTTCAAAAGGGTCTTCTCTCCCCACAATGGAAATTTTTAGTTCATACTATTCAGCATTGTATTTCTCCAAAAAGAAGTACTTGGAATGAGTTTAATAAGGCAATAGCATCTGCTGTTGTCTGCTTATGCACAGACCAAGTCTTTAACTTTTCTCAAATGATTTTTGAAGGTATGTTGGGAAATCTAAGTTCTACCAAATTTTTAATGTATCCCAGATTTCTACAACATATCATAAATTGTGAATTACAAAACTTGTCAACTCCTAAAAATATTTTCATACTACCAGAGTTGAACAAGAAAGTTTTCTCAAATATGAGAAAATAATTTAAATTTTCGGGTAAGGAAACCCCTCTGTTTCCTAATATGATCAAAGATCATCCCCTTACTGGAGAAGGTTCAACCACTGCTACAACCCAAGTTGAACCTCAACCCACTCCATCACCCCCAAAAACAGCCCAAACACCACCCCATATAGCCACTCAATCACCAGCCCACACAGAAGTCCTGAATGTGTCCCAGGAACTTGATTTAAATCCGCAGAGTGCTACTCTTCACTCTGTGGAAGACCTGCCCGATAAAACCAAAAACATTTCCACACTTTATAAAAGAAAGAAATCTTTAAAGGACACCAGGGGACACATTGAGTCAACCCCCAGGCTCCAAGAGTTGTCCTCCAAGGAGGAGAGAGGACATGAGGCGAGGGCTTTCACTACTGATGCCCCAAAGGTGGGAGCACAGGACAGTGAAAACATAATTAGGACCCAGACCTCGGCAACTTTGAGTGATGACTCATTTGAGGAGTTACTCAAAGGACCCCGGTGCCAAGAAACCACAAGGGGGGGGCATCTCTGCTTCTTCTAGGCAGAAGAGGATGTCTAAAAGACCCAATGAATCACCAAGAAGTGATGAGGGCAGATCTTTTGAATTGATGGAAAGGATGGAAAACCTCAAAGCCAATGTACCTGTTAGTGAGCCCGATGATCTTGCTAGATGGAGTGAGGGCAGTATTAAAATCAACCAATTGACGGATAAAGTGGATTCTCTTGAATCCACAGTACAAAATTGTCTTGAATACTTAACAAACCAAGGAAAAACGATGGCTGCAATGAAAAGGCATGTCAATACCATCAACAAAAGAATGAGATTCTATGAGCACAGGCTTCATCAACAAACCAAAATCATCAAAAAATTGAAGAAGAAACTTGATGATAGTGAGGCTCCACCAGTTGAGCTCACTAAGGGGGAGAAGGACAACATACAAACTATGATTGATGAATCAATTGCAGCAGCAGCATCTTCTCTCCTAAATTTAAAAGAAACAGAAGTTGATGAAGGCCCACAAATGATGGTTACTGAAGATGAGCCTGTTACTACTGCTACAATGGAAGAACAAGTTGAAAAGGAAATACCAGTAGTAACTCATACTACTGATATAATAGCAGTAGTAAATCAAGAAGAGGAAGTAAAAGCAGCAAACACTACTGATGCCCTATCAGTAATAATATCTGAAGACATACCAGCAATAACTACCTTAGTTACTACTGATGATATTATTGAGCTGCCACCTCTATTAGAACCAAAAGTGATACTTCCACCATCTCCAAAAAGGTCAACAACACAAATGGTGGTGAAAGATATTGATGATGATGTAAATTGGTTAGAAGTTGATGAATGCTCACTACCTCCACATCCTAAAATACTTCCTATATCACAGATACACTACTATGGTCCCAAATTTGTTATTGAATCTGAACCAAATATGAAGAAAGACAATTACATAGGAAAGGGAAAGGAAGTTGCTGATGAAGACCATCCTAACAGAGCACAAGGTCATGAAATGGTCAACAAAATCAACTATGCCAAATCAGCCAAACAGGATAGGTGGAAGGTTAAAAGAGCAAAATACTTAAAGAAGGTTGAAGTATCTCTAGCAAATGAAAACAGAAGATTAGCAGAAAGGGCTAGAATACTAAGACAACCATTCACAGAAATCAAATTGGCAGATATAGCAGATATATCAAAACTGCCACAATTTAAACAAAAGGTCAAAACTAAACAAGTTGCTGAAACAAGAAAAGAACTACAAAGAAAAGAACTAGAAAAATTCAGGCAACTTGAATATGAAACATTAGAACTTATGGAAGCACAAGTACAAGAATGCAAAGAGCAGAAGGCTGATATGCCAGAACAGTTTGCAGAGAAAAAGAAAGAAATGATCACATTCTTGAAATCAAGAGGTCACAACACAAAGGCCTTTGGAAGAATGAAGTTGATCAACTTAATTGAAAAGTACTGTGTAGAGAAGAAGAAGGATCTTACTGAGCAAGATATTAATGAGAAGTACACTACTAAACTTGAACAGATAGACTCCAAAGAAATGAAAGAAAGAAAAACAATAACTGGAGAATCATCTGGTGTATCTTCTCAAACATCAAAGAAAAGGAAGACAATTTCTACTGAACTTGAACAACCAAAGAAGAAATTACAAATGGTTCAAGTTTATGATCTTCCTGTTGCTCCCCTACAAAATAATCCAATCATCAACTGGAGATATATAGATGATATGATTGAGATTATCAGAGAAGATAAGGTCATACAAAGATTCAGAGCTTGGAAACCTTTGGTCATGTCTCTAACCAGAAGTGACATTATAAAGATGTTGATCATTGGTAAACCAAGAATGACTAAGAAGAACTGGAAGAATTCAGCTGCAGGCTATCTTACTGAAATGATTGATGCTGCTTTCTATCCAGAAAATTATTCAGAGAAGTTTACAAATCCAGAGAATGTTCAAGCCTGGAATGTGCTGCCAACTGTCAATATGTACTTCTTTGAATATACAAGTAAGAAATGTGATCTATTCCTTTATGAGAAAGAGTATCCTCATTCTGAGAAAACTCTTTATCAACTTTGGTGCATGAACTTTATTAAACCACATGATGCTGTGATGCTCCAAAACAAATTGAATGAATTTGTTAAAAGAATCAGCAAATATATTATTGTACAAAGAAATAAAAGGAACCAACAGACTTTAGAAGGTGATCAGAAAAGAGCAAAGCTGTTGGAAGATCAGAAAAAGAATAAGTAAAAAGAAACTTGATTGATTAAAAGATAATCAATAAGTTTAGGGGGAGATTGTTAGAACAAAACACAGATCAACTTGATACTGATGCTGCAGTTAGTACTGATCATACTTAGTACTGATGGGGCAGAATATGTTACTACTGAAGAAGTTGATACTGATAATACTATAACGTAGTTACTACTGATGATGGTTTCTGGACTTACTACTGATCACCAGATTTACTACCGATGTTACATATTTACTACTGGTGATGAGTTTTACTACTGATACGCGTTTATAGAGAATATCAAGTCCGAGATCTTCGCAGAGATAGTTATAGAATGTAATTAAATGTATATCTTTTATTATTCGATGTAAATCAAATCCTAGAATAACTAGGGTAAATAGTTTAGCTTCAAGGACTATTATAAATAGTTCCTTACGAATTGTAAACGTACGTTTGTATTGTTAATTCAATAATATACATTGAAGCTTTTTGTGAAACTGTGTTCTTAATACTTTCGCATATTATTTACAGTTCATTGTTCTTAATTATATTGATATAGTGTTGATCCGCTGCAACTTCTATCATCAATTAGATATAAGGTGTTTATTAACTTGCTTAAAGTTAATCGATCCTGACACTTACTATTTTCTTCACTACTCTAAATCGTATTTTAGCCTATTCAAACATGAGGGCAACAATTCTATTTTTCTGCTGACAATTCAAGTACCTTACGAAATTCAAACAAAATTTATTGGATGTTAGAAATTCTACCAGCATAATCCCCAATTTTTTCAGAACAAATTCAAAATACTTAAATGTTGTTTATTTTAAATATTCGGTGATTAAATAATTAGACAATTACGATATTAAAACCGTATTTGATATTGATAATTCAATATCATAATCAACAAAAAAGAAAGAACCAAATGGAACAATCAAACCTGAATGTTGATGAAGAGCGAACCGCACGGAATTGTAATTCCTGTCCTTTAAGGTTTTTACGCGCTCTATATGCTGCAAGCCTCAACGTATAACCCCAGGATTTGATGCAGTTTATCAGTATTATTCTACAGCACTAGAATTACCGACAACACAAAGTGATTACTTGAAAACACATGATGATATCAAAACACAACATCATGAGAAGAGAGCATATGAGAGGAGAGCTTATGAATTTTTGGTGTGTAGAACCTCATAACTAGAGGTTGTTTATATAGGCTCTCATGCCTTGAAGTACCATAATGATATTCAAACCAAGAGTTTTGTAACTCTTGATTAATTCAACATTATGTCACATATTATGACATTTAGTGTCAATGGTTATGACATACAAAAGATGTTCATAAAATAATAAGCTCCACAACTCTCATAATAATAGGAAATTTACCAACTTGCAAATAACCCATTATTATTTCCAACAATCCCCCACCAAGTTGGAAAGTTTCCTTTCATTCAGACATATGTTGTCTCTTAGGTGTCACGAAGATTAAACCCAAGTTTAATGTGAGCAAACAAGAGGAGACTGATTCAATGGTATCCTAATAGGTTTAAACCAAGAACCTTAGTAGCCTCCCCGGTTTACCCCCACATAACATATGCCGTCTTTGTGTTCTCTCTGAGCACTAATATGGCCATGTGCTAAAATCCTTTTCATGACCCTTTAGAAGACAAACCAAAAGTCTTCATTTGAGGCGGCACCACCTCTAGATCAAATAGGCAAAATTTTACAACATCTTCGTTGCTTAGATGTCTCCAAAATTTTGTTAAGAGTATTAACTCATCCTCGTTCTCGGCAACGACGTACTATCCTACCTCACATGGATCTATCTGGATTGATAGTACCTTCTATCGTTAGTAATTTCGTTATTACCCATTAAACTTGAAAATAGGAGCAGTAAGTTCAAGTTGGGTTTCCATTACTAACGATTCTAGTTTGGTTTTAGACCCATGACTCTCGCGGTAGATGTAACCAAATCTCTCGTCAGAGGTTTGATAAACGGATCCGTCAAGTACTTTGCTGTCTTGACTTAAACAACTTTGATGGTACCACTATCAATTCGTTGTCTCACAGAATTATGTCGAAGACCTACGTGTCTCGACTTCCCATTATATTCATAATTATATACTTTAGACAGTGTGGCCTCACTATCACAGTACATGGGAATTGAAGGCATCGGAGTAACCCACAAACGGATATCCAAGAGTAGATCTCTAATCCACTCTGCCTCTTTGCCTGCATTCGCTAAAGCAATAAGCTCAACTTCCATCGTTGAATGAGCTATACATGACTGTTTCTTGCTCGCCCAAGAAATAGCCCCACCAGCTAGTGTATAAATCCATCCACTTGTGGATTTAGAATCACTTCTGTTATCAATCCAACTGGCATCTGAATACCCCTCTAGTATACTAGATTTTGACGTGTAAGTCAACTTAAGATTACTAGTCCTTTTCAGGTATCCTAGTACTCTTCCTAATGCCTTCCAGTGCTCTGTACCGGGGTTGACAATATATTGACTTAGTTTGCTTACTGAAAAAGCAATGTCAGGTCTAGTGCAATATGTAGCATACATCATGCTTCCAATTGCACTAGCATATTCTAGTTGAGCCACTGCTCTACCAGAGTTCACTTCAGGTTTTACACTAGAATCGAAAAGGAGTGTTAAATTCCTTAATATTCAAGTGTTGAAACTTTGTCAATATTTTCTCTATGTAATGAGATTGACTTAGAGAAATTTGACTATCTGTCCTTTTAACCTTAATACCAAGAATGGTATCCACTTCCCCTAAATCTTTCATCTTAAAGTTCGAGGATAGGTATTTCTTCGTATCAAGAATACCTTGTAGGTGAGTGCCAATGATCAACATATCATCAACATAAAGACAGATAACTACGGTGTATTCAGGTGTGCATTTAGTGTAGATACATCTATCAACACTATTATGCTTAAAACCGAATGCAGATACAGTGGTGTCAAACCTCTCATGCCACTGTTTTGGAGTTTGTTTCAAACCGTACAGTGATTTAATAAGTCTACAAACTTTGTTTTCATGTCCGGTTACTATGAAACCTTCAGGTTGCTCCAAATATATCTCCTCCTTGAGATATCCATTTAGAAAGGCTGTCATCACATCCATTTTATGAATGTATAGTCCTTTCAATGCTGAAATTGCTATAAGAGTTTTAATTGAACTAATCCTAGCAACCGGAGCATATGTATCGAAATAATCAATATCGTGTAGCGACTACTCTCGCTTTATAGAAAGATATTGATCCATCTGGATGATACTTCCTCTTGAAGATCGATTTAGATCATATGGGTCTCATACCCTTGGGAAGATCAGCTAACTCCCAAGTTTGTTTCCCATAAATGAATCCATTTCATCACTAATAACATCCTCTCAATGTCATGGAATCATTAAAAATCTTAGGATCATTATCAAAATAATAACTAAGATGACCTCTCTCGTCACCTTAGATTGAGATCCTTCAACTAAGTATGATAGAAAATCATCTCCAAAATTCTTTTCCCTTCTAACCCGTGTACTTCTTGTTGGTTCTTCTACAACAGAAGAAGGTGGTTCTTCTAGAACAACAGTAGAATGTGATTCTCCTACAACAGAAGAAGATGAGATAATATCTCGAGAAGTACTGGGTGCTAGAATATGATTAAAGTTGGGATGAGAGTTTTCATCATCTCATATTAACTTATCGTCGGAGAATTCCACATCTCTGGATTCCACGATGACTCCTGATTCATTATCCAACGATCGGTAGGCCTTACTATTCTGAGCATATCCAATGAATATACACTTCATAGCTCGAGCTCCCAACTTGGATCGTTAAAGATCAGGTGTACGATAATAAGCTAAACACCCCCACACTCTTAGATAATCTAGAAAGAATCACACGACTAGTGATTCTTTTGTGCACATAACATGCAGTCAACAAAGCTTCCCCCCACTAATTGTGTAGCAAACCCGATTGGTTCAACATATAGTTGACCATTTCAACAAGGGTTCAACTCTCTATTTCAGCTAATCCATTCGGTTGGGGAGTATATGGTGAAATTATCTCATGCTTGATATCATTCTCTTCACAGAATGTGTCAAACTCATGATTAACGTATTTTCCGCCTCTTTCCAAGCGAAGAATGTTAATGTGTTTGTCATGTTGGTTTTCAGCCTTGCACTTATACAATTTGAATGCATTAAAAGCTTCATCTTTTGAATGCAACAAGTAAACATGTAAATAGCGGCTATAGTCACCACAAATTGTAATGAAGTATCTTTTACCTCCACGCGTGAGTATTCCATTCAGTTCACAAATATCTGAATAGATCAACTCTAGTAATGATGTAATTCTTTTGACACTTGAAAAAGTTTCTTTGTAAACTTTGATTTTATACAAGTTTCACATTTATTAAAATCTTTATTATTTACTTCTATCAATACTTTAGATTGTGTCTTTTTAATATTTTTTTTAATGTTAGTGTGAGCTAACCTTTTATGACACAAAGAAATTGAACACGCAATATAATTTGAAAAACTATTTCATTAATTCGAAACTTAGTTACATCATTACTAGCGATATTGTCACTAACGCTGACAGTATCATATTCTCACGATTACAAAGATCAACAATTGACACATAATCATTGGATATAGATACAACATTATCTTATCCATCACCACATAGATCAAGCATAAACATTCCACCCTTGATGATGGTTTGATCCATAATAACCCATCTTTGGAGAACACGATATGACCATTTTTTATTATTACCAGCTTGTAACTATTTTTGTCATATTTGTTCTCCGATATAAGTCCCTTGGAGATTCAAGGAACATGTACGACCTCTCGAAGGTAACCATAGTTCCATTTCGCAATGTTAGAACCACTGTGCCAATGCCATGAACAAGTACTCTATGGCGGTCAACACATGTCACCACAGTTCCTTCTCGAACCATACCATAAATTTGAAACTATCACAATTTCCACAAACATGAATGTTAACTCCAGAATCAACAAACCAGTCTCGGGCCTCCATCACCCGAGTAATTGAGGTAGTCATATTGACTCCTACATGACCCACACTTGCACCCAAGTGGATTAGATTTGCAACAACATTTGCAATTCCTTTTACATAAGCAAAATCCGAGCTCCCACCTGACATGTGGTACACACTCAATCTGACTTTACTCTTTTGATCTCTTATGAGATTTTCCTTCTCAATAAGGAAGTGTTTCGACAAAACATCCAAAGAGTAGTCCTCAAATTTGTGAAACTCCAAGTATTTAACCACATTCAAGGAAAACATTATTTAGTCAAATGGGGGTGGTTCCGATACGCACTAGCGCTGTCTACTCTCACCGTCTTTCCTGGTTGTATTCGAATAGAGCTACCGAAAATGGTTGACTGATAATTTATTCCACTTATAAGTTCAATACAATGCTTAATGATACACAGCTGGAAAGATTCCGTTTAACACTAAAATTATCTATTTTGTATAATCATGATTTTTCAAATAGTATACTTTTCAAACATAAAAGTATCTTGAAATAATCTATATACAAAAATAATAATAATTAAATCAATTATAATGTTTCAACCATAAGCATGATAATTCATATAACACCCACTTTAGATGAGAAAAAACCTTTTGTTTTAACTTGTCCATTAGATTAAAATAGATATTTAATTATGTCAAAACATTAAAATACATATATTAAATAGCCATGATTAGAAAAAATATAACTCATAAAAGTTGAACTTAATAGTCATAATAGTCACTTTTAAAACTATTCCATAACATGAATATATATATTAAACATTCACATAATGAACTCTATTTAATATATATATATATATATATATATATATATATATATATATATATATATATATATATATATATATATATAATAACCATTGACACAATATCTCAATGTTTTATTAATCACCGAATATTTTATAAAAGAAAATATGTGTATATATACACAATAATATATAACAAAATGAAAAACCTTAAAGATTGTTGTTTATTTTAAATATTCGGTGATTAAATAATTAGACAATTACGATATTAAAACCGTATTTGATATTGATAATTCAATATCATAATCAACAAAAAAGAAAGAACCAAATGGAACAATCAAACCTGAATGTTGATGAAGAGCGAACCGCACGGAATTGTAATTCCTGTCCTTTAAGGTTTTTACGCGCTCTATATGCTGCAAGCCTCAACGTAGAACCCCAGGATTTGATGCAGTTTATCAGTATTATTCTACAGCACTAGAATTACCGACAACACAAAGTGATTACTTGAAAACACATGATGATATCAAAACACAACATCATGAGAAGAGAGCATATGAGAGGAGAGCTTATGAATTTTTGGTGTGTAGAACCTCATAACTAGAGGTTGTTTATATAGGCTCTCATGCCTTGAAGTACCATAATGACATTCAAACCAAGAGTTTTGTAACTCTTGATTAATTCAACATTATGTCACATATTATGACATTTAGTGTCAATGGTTATGACATACAAAAGATGTTCATAAAATATTAAGCTCCACAACTCTCATAATAATAGGAAATTTACCAACTTGCAAATAACCCATTATTATTTCCAACATTAAATAATGATCAACTAACCCGAAGCTGGAAAAAATGTAGAGAGTTTCGTAATTAGCATTTAAATAACGACATACAGAATTCAAATCCAGCTGAATCAAATTCTAATTCGAAAATTGACCTAGAAATATGCAAATAGAGGGAATAAATTATACATACATACACAATCAATTAACACATGCAACAAATATGTGTAGAGAGAGAGACTGACGATTAGGCTGAAGCCGGTGACGCTGGAGAGAGAGATAGCAATGGAGGTGCTAGAGAGAGCAAGTTCGCCGAGATGACCGACCATCATGACGGTAATAACCTGCAACAAGTACTGCGACAGAGTCACCGCCACCATCGGACCTGCAATGAATCCTAATTTCTTCATCTCCTCCACCAATACGCGCCATGCTGATCTGTTATCATTCGATTTGACGAGCAATCCTTCTTCCATGGAGTCTCCCGCCGTCGCCATCTCCGACCGGCGAACGGAAAGAGAAGTATTATGGAATTGAGAAGGAGAGTTTGTTAGACGATATACTACTTTATAGGTCGCGAGATTGGGGGTATTCACGTAATTTTACCTCCGTAGAAATTTGGAGAAGATCCGTGTTCCGTTCGACTAACGGACGACCCTTTTTCACGTCACATAGCCACATTTTATATCATGTTTGGGTTGATAGGTTCATGAATCTAGGGATGTGACAGAGAACTAAAAATATGAACAATTATTGAAAATCAGTTCGGCTATTAGGTTCAATCTTTTAAAAAAAAAATTGGATGTCAGGTCTTAGGTATAAAATAAATCAGGTTTAAATTGAAATTTAATTGACTATGTACTTAAAAATTTATTTTGGTATAATTAAATTCATAGTGTTTTATTCACGTTTATTACATAATTGTTATTTGTAAATCATTCTAATATTACATATAAACTAAGAAATATGATACAAACACCCGAAACCGGCTCCAATTAGTATAGTGGTTCCAATTTGGTCTGTACTCGATTTATCTGAACCAAACCATAACCGTTTTCTATAAAACGAGATTAGTTCTCGGGTCTACTAATCCTATGAAATCATGTCTTTGGTATTCTAGGTCCATCCAGATCAGTTTTGGACCCAATCAAATTCCTACACGAAGGGCAACCCTATATTGACATATTTCATGTAGAAAAGCTAGATACAAACATGTATATATTAAACGAGCTAGTCATATTAATCCCTTTACAACCGGAACTAGATACAAGGTAGACGATAGATATTGCAATGTGAAAGTTATTAATGAGGTTTGGTACGGATCCCCTAGTATACGAACAACCGGGCGTCTGGAAAGACGGACGATTTGCGCACGGTCCGGATGATAGTCACGCAGCATTATCATCATTAGGTTACAAGTCCCAAAGACCTTCGGTAAGGCGTGTCCGGGTTTTGTGGGAAAGCAACCTCGAGCCATGCTAGCATTTAATGAAGGTAAGACTTGACATCGACATCAAGATTACCCAACAGATATAGGTGGGTTGCTCACAGAGGACCGGAGGACAATAAGGAGCGCAGACCAAAGGTAGTCTCCCAATTTCCCGCTCCTAAGGTTTGTCTTGATTTCCCGCCTAAAGGAATTGTCCCATAAATAGTTGGTAAGCCTTAACGCAGAGGGCATTCAATGCTCTCACCATTTATTACTCTTACCTACAATTCTCTATTATCGTTCATATAGACCTCACGTCGATCATATTAACTGACTTAAGCTTCGGAGTGTCCTCCCGGAAACCCTTTCCGGAGGACTTCTGACTTAGGGTTGCTTGTGATTTCAGGTACTAGACATAAGAAATCGTTCGGTCCGGAGTTCTCGGAATCAGGACTCAACATTTGGCGCCATCCGTGGGACCTAGAACAAAATGGTCTTAGAATCTGCGACGAAGGGAGGGGATCGCTTGCCGGTTCTAACCCGAATCGAGCAAACTCCCCCCTCCGCCTCGACTCTGATCGACACTACCGTATGTCCCCCTCCTTTTGGGGTCAGCGGAAGTGAGCCGACGAAAGAAGACCTGGAGGAATTTGGGCTCTTCTTTAAATTCCGAAAGTTAAGAGATGCGGAGAAGAATCAAAGAAGGAGAGACGGAGAGCGGGTGAGCGAAGTAGGAAGGACGTTAACTTACTCGAGCGAGGAGGAGTCCGCAGATCCCTCCACAGAGAGCGCTTCCAAGGAAGAAACCTCTTCTGTTCGGGCGCTGGAGGAAAGGCCCCGGAGGAGAGTAGAAACCAGAAGTCATGCCCGGGAAAGAAGTGAAACTCCACAACGCCACTCCTCCATTTCACGAAACTTCCGGTCCCCCTTCGTGGACGACATCAACGAGATAACCATTTCGAAGGGCCTCAAAGGACCACGGGTCAAGTCCTATGACGGAACCGGAGATCCGGACGATCATGTTGCGAGCTTTCGGTGGGCTGTGAGAATGATCCCCATGGATCCCAAACTTTGGTGTCTGTACTTCGCCGGAACGCTGGAAGGCTCTGCACGATATTGGCTGTCTAGTCTCTCCAGAGAAGTATAGCCAGTTTTGAGGAACTGGTCACACAATTTTGTCACAGTTTCATCCAACAAAAGAAATACCAGCAGCGTTCTCAATCTATTATGGTATGCAGATAGCGTGAGGGGGAGTCCAACAAATCTTACTTAAAGGTTCAATGAGCAGAGTCGGAAGATGCCGGTACGAGAAGACTCGCTCATTATTGCCGCTTTCACATACGGACTAAGAGAGGGCGAGTTGTTCCGTGAATTGTCCAAAAGGGATTTTGTCAAAGCCGACGACATGATCAACGCGGTGACTAAAGTACTGAAGCAGGAGGAGGAGAGTGCGGAAAAACTAAGGTTCGAAGCACAAGAGAAGAAAGGAACGATCGGTTCCAGCTCTCACAAAAATGACGGAAGGACGAAAGGAGTATTCCGGTCCGGGTATGGAGGAAAACCTTCGTATCTAAAGCGGCCACAATAAGGAAGACCTCCGCAGGAACGATATGGCCCGTCCAGGCAAGAAACCTATTCCACTTATGATGCCCGCAGGTGGGAGGCCAAGGGGACTAGGAAGCGTTACCCTAGGGACCCTAACGCCTATTGTGAATTCCATAAAATCATGGGGCACTCAACGTCCTCTTGTGAGAGCTATAAGAGGGATAAAGAAGCTCAGGGAGGAAAGGCGGAAGCTGTTGGGGCGGAACCCCCAACCAAGAAGGAGGTAGTAGCATATAACACATAACTCTTCGCTCTGGAAGGAGAGTCATCAACTCCTTCCTTGGGGAAGAGGCATAGGGGGATAGTGGAGTTCGGAAGGGGGGAGCCAGTTCCGGAAGGATATGTGGGAACGGAGCCTTTAGTCATCTTCGGCATAATCGCAAAAGCCATGGTGCGTCAAATCTATGTTGATTCAGAAAGTTCGGCTAACATCATGTACAGCTTCCGTCTAGAGGGCAACGAAGAAGCCCTTAGGAACAATCTGGACCTAGTCGAGGAACGTCGAGCAAATGCAGCAAATCGGCAGGCATCATACAAGGTATTAACGGAAAAGCACTACAACAAGAGAGTTCGAGGATTGGCGTGCAGGGTCGGAGATCTAGTGCTACGGAAGAACGAGGCAAGCTTGCAAATAAAGCCAGGCAAGCTGTGCCCAAATTGGGAAGGCCCATATCGTATCAAGGAAGCAAGGCGGGACGGTTCGTACGTGTTGGAATCAATGGACGGAAGCCTAGTCCCCCGAACGTGGAACATGAGGAACCTGCGAAGGTTCCATTTCTAGTTAAAGTAGTCGAACATGTTAAAAGGCCTCCCTACATTAGTAGGATCTTAAGGGGCACATTTTGTAAGAAACGAATCGAATGAACTTGCCAAAAGCAGGATATTTTGTCATAAAATGTTATTCGAACACATAACACAATAGACAAATGAATAAAACAATAAATAACGAAACATATAGCAGACTCGCATGCATATGATCATAGCTATGAAAGGTTTACATGGGTAACCGGAAGGTACCATGAATCTATGTCCGGACGGAAACCAAAGCCATAATAAACAGCGAAGAGTTCACTCGTTTGTAACTTTTTTTAATTAGGGACGCCTTTTTAACAAGTAACAATAAAGAGCTCACGAGGCGACGAACAAAAAAAAGACAATATACATAAAGGAAATACGATCACATTAAAAACATAAAAAGGTTACAATAATTGTCAAAAGACATACAAAACCCAAAAACCAATGTAACCTACAACAAACACACCAACCGAACAAACTAGGTGGGACGGGTCGAACTCTCTCCCACCCCCTCTGCCCCAACAGGAAGCTTAGCGACAAGCATCTTCAATTCCTCCAAATTAATAGTCCCATTTTCAAAAGAACGAATCAACTCATAATCTGGGGCAACCAACTTTTCGAACAAACTCATGATGCTTTCCTGGGCTCCGGAGTGATCGTGTACCAGCTTTGCATGACCCAGAAGATCAGGATACGCCTCTCGGGTATCCACACAGCTTTGGTAACGACCAAACTTCAAGGTCTCCTCCAAAAGGGTAGTATTCCGATTAACAAACTCATCGGATGAGAGCAACGTCTCGAAAGCCCCAGGGAGTCCTTTCTGGAGCACCCACAACATGTCCTCTCGACCACCACATACCTCCTCCTGCAAACGCTTATTTCCTGTCTCCATCATGGCCAGGCGCTGGTTAGCATCTATCAGTTGGGAGTCCTTCTCGACCATGGAAGCTTCTAGTTCGGCGATTCGGAGGGCGGAGGATTCGTTTTGATCATTAAGTTCAGCAAGCTCCACCTCTTTAGCCCTCAACGAACGGCTAAGCCCATCCCGCTCGGTAGTAAGTTGTCTCATGGATCCTTCAAGTTGTTTTTTCTCAGACTTCTCCTTTTCATGAAGATCCTTGACGGTCTTAATCAGTCCAGACATCCGAGTGAATTCCACATGTTGGTTCTGGGACACCTGTTCTTGGCGAGCCCTTTGGTTTTGAAGATCGGATAGAAGCTCGATAGTGCTCAGCAAACCGGCCTTGGCCCTCAAAATGGCATCTTCAGGAGTAAGCTCCATAACTTCTCCTGTGAAGGGAGCCTGGGAAACGATAACCTGCCTCAGAGCGGGTGTAGTTGTAAAACCGAAAGGGGCAAATGATATGGCTATTAATGGATCCTTGATGACATCTTTTGGTTGATCGACGGGCAGCATGGTGGTTACAACAGCAGAAGAACTGGCAAATTGAGCAAAACTTGTTGCACATGGTATGAGTAAGTAAACTCATAACGGCAATAAAAAATGCAGAAGTCAAAAAAAAAAAAAAAGAAAAAAAAGAAAAAAAAGGAGTGGGTTATACCTGAGGGGACGGATACAGGAATGTTTGATTGGCTCTTGGCAGAATGAGGAGATATCGAACCTTGATCCGGAGCCACGGATTGAGTTGCAGAACTAAATAACCAACTACTAAATCTAGCAACAACGGAGGAGCTAGGACGAGCGGGAGGCATCCTCCGGAGAATGACGGGCCCTCCCGAAGAAGAAGACAGGGGAGCAACTGTGGAAGCAACCGCAGGGATAGTCAATACAGGAGGAACAAACGACACCGGTAGAGGTGGTGCTAGAGTTTGTTCAGCTGAAACTAGAAGGTACGGAAACCAAGAGTTAGGAAAATAAGATAAGTAATAAAAAGGAAAGAAGAAGGGGTTTTCTCTTACCTTCCGACAGAACCCGGGATTGCTTCTGGGGGGAGGATGGAACATCCTCCTGTCTTCTCTTCTTACGAAGCCCTTTGGAAGTAGAGTTTAAAGCACTAATGGAACGAACCCTGGGGGAGCGGTAACTTCGGTTTGTGAATCAGGTATCATTGTGAAGGATTTATGTGCACAGATAAGTACACGTGTCAACCACAAGGGTGGGCGCGGTTGGTAAGACTTGGGCCTCCTATGTGGGAGGTCCCGGGTTCGAACTCCGTGAAACCCCCCTTGTGGCCACCAGCCCCGTTGAAACATGGGTCCCCCCTCTGTGCTGAAAATGCTGGGTCTCGTATATCGAGCCCAAGCAGAGGTGTGGATATCATGGTTAGGTGATTTGCCGGGGAATGCACCTGTTGCTGGGTCGGGTGTCCGGTCACAATATGTGGCCAGTGTCAGTGGTACACTCCTTTACCCTTTTTAAGTACACGTGTCACCGTGTCCAATGTTATAAGACACTAAAGGGTCACACCACTACACATCCAATAATGGACAACCGAATAAAGTAAGTTGTGTGGAATAATTAACTAGTTAAGTTAATTATAAAGAAGAGAATAAATAATAATAAGTTAATTATTATTTGCGAGGATGGTTAAATATTAGGTTAAGTATTTAACGGACAGTTAATTAATAGTTAATTAATTAACTACTAAAAGTCCAAGGGTTTAAAGTGACAATAGGAAGTTTAATTATGAGATTAATCATAATTAAACTCCACGGACCTAAACGTAACATGTAACCTTATAAATAAGATGCTTATGTTAAGGGTTTTAGGTTAATCACATTACACACTCAAAACCCTAGAAGCTTTCCCCTCTCTCTCTTTCGGCCGAAGTCGACCGAAACCCCAGAGGGTTTTCGGTCTTTGTGTTCGTCGATCGTTACACACACACACGATTTCTAGTGTGTTGCTTTGTTGGTACAACGCGGTCTTGCAGCGTGTCCAGGTGGTGCAGTAGAGGTGGATCACTTATTTAGCAATCTAAAGGTAATGTTCATCATCTCCTTCTTCTTGAGATCTCATTGATTAGTAGAGATCTAGTAATATGGTATTCAAGTTCCGCCATGTGAATACTACAAGGTTTTCCTACAGTGGTATCAGAGCTCCCTACTAATCTCAATGAGATTCGGTTGAGTTTCTTTTCATCTAGAAAAGAACCCTAGAATTTCGAATCCAAGTATGTGTTCTTCAAGTTTTTGAATGAACGTTGGTTCGAATAGGGTTCTAGATAAAAAGAAATTAGGCTTTTTTTTTTCTTCCTTGTTTTTCCGAAATTTCGTGTATATATGTATATTATATTAAGTTTTTTTTTATCTTAGAAAGAACCCTAGAAAATTTAATCCAAGAAAATTATTCAAGTTTTGAATAATTGGGTTGAATAGGTTTCAAGATAAAAAGAACTAGGTTTCTTTCTTTTTGTTTAGTAAATAAAACCTAGTATGTTTAATCTAAGCAAATTGTTCAAAGTTTTTGAATAATTGGAATAAATGGGTTTTAAGACAAAATTAAGAAAAGGTTATGTTAAATTTTTCGTTTAAAAGTTTAACGGTTTATTTGTTTATTATTATTATTATTAACGAAAATATTATATATATATATATATATAAAACGGTAGTCAAAACCGAACCAACCGAGACACGGTTGGAGCTCGGTTCGACGACCGAGTGGTCGACCAAAACCGAATCCACCGAGTTTCGGTTGGATGTGTTTCTTGGAGACCAAGATATCTTTTTGATTTTAGTCCAAGATATGGTCTAAATCAAGGAATAAAATCTACAAGTTATTATGTAAGATTTTATGTTTAAAAGTCAATCTATAAGTATTTTAGTTGACTAGATTATTTAATTTTTCGTCTAAATAATAATAATTAGTATTAAACACTTAAATTAAACCTAATGGTTTTAATAGTTATTAAAATCAAGATAATTATGAAATTAAGGAGGAAATAAGAACCCGGTTTATGGGTAATTTAATAATTATCAGTTTGGTAATTTAAATTATCATTTTATTTATTTAATTAGAATGACATAACCCAAAAGAAGATATATTGTGTTTATTTTATATTTTTCGGAACTTTTATAAAGTTTTATTTTAAATACATAAAACACAAAACCAAGTCTTTGGGGTTATGGCATGGCAATTTTTCAAAAATTGCCAGCATTATTTATTTTTCGTCTATTTATTATAATATGAAATAATAAGGTGGTGATTATAAACAGTTTGTTTAGAAAACCAAGGTATAAATTAATAAGATGGTGATTATAAACAGTTTGTTTAGAAAACCAAGTTTTAAATTAATAATGATAAAGTAAACAGTTTGTTTATAAACCAAGTTTTATAAAAGATAAATTAAAAAGTGGAATTTATAAACAGTTAGTTTATAAAAACCAAGTAATTAAAAACTGGCTAACTTTTTCGAACAAAGGAAAATCCTTTTTAGAAAATCTTAGATCAGAGTGCAACCCACCTAATGGAACACCTCACTTGTTCAACGATATTCATATTGTAAGGAGAAAGAACCTTACATGTGGATTCAAATCATTGCGAGTTGTTAGGGATTATACACACAGATGTGTGTGGACCCTTTACTCCAGAAGCCAGAGGAGGATACCGCTACTTCATTACCTTTACTGATGACTTCAGTAGGTATGGTTATGTCTTTCTTATAAGACTAAAATCTAAAAGCTTTGACAAGTTCAAATAATATCAGAGGGAAGTAGAGAACCAACGAGGCAAGAAAATAAAGTCACTTCGGTCTGACCGAGGAGGCGAATATTTGAGCCAAGAGTTCGACGATCATTTGAAAGAATGTGGGATTGTTTCACAACTCACACCTCCGTATACACCTCAAATGAATGGCGTATCAGAAAGGAGGAATCGCACCTTGTTAGACATAGTACGTTCAATGATGTGTCACGCCCCACTACCACTATCATTTTGGGGACATGCACTCGAGACTGAAGCATTCACACTGAATAGGGTTCCGACCAAGTCAGTAGAAAAGACTTCGTTCGAGCACTGGACAGGGAGAAAGCCTAAATTATCTTTTCTCAAGATTTGGGGTTGTGAAGCGTACGTTAGACGTAACTTCACAGACAAACTAAACCCCAAGTCAGATAAGTGTATCTTCGTTGGATATCCAAGGGAAACCTTAGGATGCTATTTCTATCATCAAGAAGACAACAAAGTCTTTGTTGCTCGGAAAGGTGTCTTCTTGGAGGAGAAGTTTCTAGGAACCGAAACTCCAAGAAAAGAAATAGAGCTTCAAGAAATTGAAGAGAACGAAGATCCACCGACGACTTCAGTCGAACCAGTAGTTCAACAAAGAATTGTTGATTCGCAACCAGACCCACCGGTTGAGGAAGAAGAGACACGCAATCCGCGTGGGTCCAGTAGACCACGCCAAGAACCAGAGAGGTATCTTGGATTCATGATCGATGAAGATGATGGAAGTCTACTAGAACCATTAACCTACAACGAAGCTTCTGACAGCATAGAGTCTGAAAGATGGCTCGAGGCTATGCAAGCAGAGATGCAATCCATGTATGACAACCAAGTTTGGGTGTTATCAGACTTGCCATCACAGTCTCGTGCTATTGGATGCAAGTGGGTTTTCAAGAAGAAAACTGACATGGATGGAAAGGTGCATACTTACAAAGCACGACTTGTCGCGAAGGGTTTCACGCAAACACAGGGTGTTGATTATTCTGAAACCTACTCGCCAGTCGCCATGCTTAAGTCTATTAGAATTCTTATGGCCATATCAGCATATTACGACTATGAGATATGGAAAATGGATGTTAAAACCGCCTTCCTTAACGGGGAGTTGAATGAGGACGTATTCATGATACAACCGGATGGTTTTACTGATCCAAAGAATCCTGATAAAGTATGCAAGTCGCTGAAATCCATTTATGGATTGAAGCAAGCATCTAGAAGTTGGAACTTACACTTTGACAAAAGAATCAAAGAATTTGGTTTTGTCAAGAGTGAGTTCGAGGCGTGTGTCTACACAAAATTCAGTGGGAGCATAGTAATCTTCCTAGTCTTGTATGTTGATGACATACTGCTTATAGGAAACGATATACCAGCATTACAATGAGTAAAATCCTGGTTAGGTAAATGTTTCCAGATGAAGGACTTGGGAGAAGCCGCATTTATACTAGGTATAAAGATCTATAGAGATAGATCTAGGTGGCTTATTGGACTTAGTCAAAGTACATACATTGACAAAGTACTGAAGAGATTCCGTATGAGTGATTCCAAGAGAGGACTCATTCCAATGACACATGGCAATACACTGAGCAAAGCTCAGAGTCCCACATCTAGCAAGGAAATATCTAGAATGAGTTTGGTACCATATGCTTCGAAAATTGGATCAATCATGTATGACATGTTATGTACTATGCCCGATATTGCTTACTCCATAAGTCTCACAAGCAGATATCAAAAGAATCCTTGTGAACCCCATTGGGTGGCTGTCAAGAACATTCTCAAGTATTTGAGAAGGACGAAAGAAATGTTCTTGGTCTTTGGACGTTCGCTGGAAGAATTGCGTGTAACTGGTTACACAGATGCAAGTTTCCAAACCGACAGAGACGATTACAAATCTCAATCGGGATTTGTCTTCACACTAAACGGAGGAGCTATATCTTAGAAGAGTCAAAAACAAGATACGATAGCAGATTCGACTACATAGGCTGAGTACATTGCCGCAAATGATGCTGGGAAAGAAGCCATGTGGCTTAAGAATTTTATCGAGGATCTTAGAGTTATTGTCAGTATCTCTAGACCCATCTAAATATTCTGTGACAATAGTGGAACAATAGCGCAAGCTGTTGAACCAAGAGAGCATCAAAAGACCAGGCATGTACGCAGAAAATATCACCGCATACGTGAGTATGTAAGAGAAGGTGATATTGTAATTAAGATAATACCAACGGATGACAACGTGGCTGACCCGTTGACAAAACCACTAGTTGGACCAAAGCATGAGAATGCAGTACCTAAATATTGGTAGCTAGTAATTTTGATTAGATTCATAGACATGTTTGAAATCGATACATTATGTAATAACATTTCGTGGGATTGAAATAGAAAGTTTTACGTAATATTTTCACATTGTCTATTCTTAACATGTTTTAAACCTATACTTGATACACAAAGTTTTGAGTATCTAAATTGTATGTGGTTGCTTGAATTTAGTGGGAGCTAGATTCAAGAGTTAATACCATTATGAATATTTATCTATTTCATAGTTATTGAATAGAGTAACAAGGGTTGTTAAAATAAATATTCATAGATGTTTACAGAGTTTTCTAAACATTAGACGTGACCAAAAGATCGAGATTACTTCATGGAGCCTAAGCATGAGTAATTTCGAGTAGATGTCCTCTGACCTGAGACGTTTTGGTTTGAGACACGACGACTTCTGGTCTTTAGCATTTATCTACCGTCACACCGTAAAAGGGCGATCATAAGGAACTTGACTAAGACAGCGGAATTCGTGGGCAAGATAACGCAAATTTCAAGATGAAATTTGCACCTTCTTTAACTAGAATAGATATTTCATGGCCGCTCGACGATTAAGACTACTGAAATGCGTGGCCGCGCTCGGAGAATGATTAGATCATTTGATAATCCGTTACTGCAGAAAGTCGAAATCAGAGTCGAGAAAATTCGAGTATATAGAACAAGATCCCTGCTCCATGTCTATTACTCAAATTAAGAAATATCATGATGCGAAAGGAAAATCTGTTAGTGTTATTCATTTTATGAATATTATCTCTGGATGTAAGAGTTCTTATGACCTGGTTATCCTAAATGTCTGGCTAGGGACCGCTTTAGGCCAACGATGATCAGAAAGTGTTTCTTAACTTGCACAAGTGGGAGTCTGAAGGATTTATGTGCACAGATAAGTACACGTGTCACCGTGTCCAATGTTATAAGACACTAAAGGGTCACACCACTACACACCCAATAATGGACAACCGAATAAAGTAAGTTGTGTGGAATAATTAACTAGTTAAGTTAATTATAAAGAAGAGAATAAATAATAGTAAGTTAATTATCATTTGTGAGGATGGTTAAATATTAGGTTAAGTATTTAACAGACAGTTAATTAATAGTTAATTAATTAACTAGTAAAAGTCCAGGGGTTTAAAGTGACAATATGAAGTTTAATTATGAGATTAATCATAATTAAACTCCAAGGACCTAAACATAACATGTAACCTTATAAATAAGAGGCTTATGTTAAGGGTTTTAGGTTAATCACATTACACACTCAAAACCCTAGAAGCTTTCCTCTCTCTCTCTCTCTTTCGGCCGAAGTCGACCGAAACCCCAAAGGGTTTTCGGTCTTTGTGTTCGTCGATCGTTACACACACACACGAGTTCTAGTGTGTTGCTTTGTTGGTACAACGCAGTCTTGCAGCGTGTCCAGGTGGTGCAGTAGAGGTGGATCACTTCTTTAGCAATCTAAAGGTAATGTTCATCATCTCCTTCTTCTTGTGATCTCATTGATTAGTAGAGATCCAGTAATTGAAGGATTTATGTACACAGTTAGTCAACCTATGATGATACATCCATGCCTACGAAACACTTAAGGGTCACACCGGTGAGTGCATGTAATACGAGCAAGTTATGCAACGATACTACGAAGAGGAATGATTCATGATAGTCATTATGAATCAGTTAAGTTTAACTTATTACTAGATTAGTTTAACTAACTAATTAATACAAGTAGTTGTACATTTACTAGTTAAGTAAATATACAATGTGTTAATTATGGATTATCCATGATATGATTTAAGGCTATTAAATCATATAGTAATTGGATAATATTATTGTGTAAATTATATAAAGATTATTATATAACTAACTATTAAAAGTATAAATACAAGTGTAAATAATTCGTGTATATGGATACCGAATTATTAGTGTGTTAATACTAGACATTTGATAGTTAAGTGCAACAATAATAAACTAGTAATACTATAAGGGTTTAAAGTGTAAGAGATAAGTTTAATTAAGAGATTAATCTTAATTAAACTAGAAGGGCCCTAAGTGAAAGTCTTTCTATTATAAATAGAATGCATGGAGTTCCCTTATTCCTTGATCATAAATCTCGAAACCCTAGCCTCCTCCTCTCTTTGGTTTCGGCCGAACATCCCAAGACACAAGCTTGTGTTCTTCGTGTTCTTCATTCGTTCTTCGTGTTCTTCAAGTCTCGAAGATCCAAGTTCGTTGCAAGTGATCATCTAGAGGATCGTTCGTCGTGTTCATCACCAGTGGACTTATCTTAAGCATTAACCTAAGGTATGTTTCATGGAACATTCTTCCTCCTTCTCCTCTTGTTCGAAGGCGAACCAAGAACCCTAGGGTTCTTGGTAGTATTCGACGAACACACACAAGTATGTGTGTGTGTTCGAGTTCTTCGTACAAGGTTTCTTTCATGTTAACCTAATCTAGATTTCCAACATCCCAATCCTTTAGGGTTTAAGGATTAGGTTTAATCCCAGTTCTGCATTTAGGGATTAAATCAGCTAGTTGGTTTTAACCGGTCAAGAACAAGTTCATGTTCTTGGTCAGTCATGGTTCGAATCAAGTATACTAGGAGATCGATCCTATGGATCGATCAATCGCATGGTGCGTAGTGAAACCCTTCAGTAATGTGGTATTCAAGTTCCGCCATGTGAATACTACAAGGTTTTCCTACACATTGTACCTTCGGTAGTAAAATCAAGGCCAAAAGAAGCGATTGGGGAACTAATTTCCCCTGCACTCAAGCCACCAACAACATTCTTTCCTTCAGGATAAAGAGAGATGGTTTCTTCAGAGCTAACTTCTTCAACAACAGAAACCTTCATTGGGGCTACCCCTCCGTCATCCACCGATACGGCACTCTCGAGGTATGAGCCTTTGGGCATCCGTAAGTGGTGAAGAAGAGGGACGAGCTCTCCGTTCAGTTTCCACACCGGACGAATCCTCCGGGAGGCATAAAAAGGGCTTAAATCGGCCATCCCGAGCAGGACCTCATCTGGATCCTCCCAATCCACCTGAGCAGCAGTAAGACTTGTGATGTATTCTGATTCTCGATCGGATAAATCAGGAAGAGGATCAGACGGGCGCCCGACAACCTTCCCCCAGGGTAAGCTAACGTCACGGAAGGTAGAACGGTTGACAAATACAAATTGAAATTTCCAGTCATGAATTGAATCCCTTAGACCAGAGATTCGTTCACTTTGGCCAGGGCGATGAGCAAAGATTGCCCAGTCGCCGCGACCAGTTACAATGTAGAAGTAGCGAAAAAGTTTGGCAGAAGGGGGGATGTCCAACCCACGGCAAAGCATGATAAAGCCGATGATTTTGTGGAAGGAGTTCGGCACAAGCTGGGCCATGTGAATGCCAAGATCTTGAAGAAGAGTTAGGATGAAATCATCAACAGGAAAGCGGAGGCCCCCCTGCAAGTAATGTAAGTACACGGGTTCGTAACCCTCTGGAGCGGACCTTATGGTATCACTAACATCAGTGATTCGAAGATCAAAGCGCGGATCAATGTGATAATCGCGAATGATCATAGGAAGATCACCAGGCTGTAAATTGCAGAAAGTGTTGAACGCGGTTTTTTTTTTCCTTGGCAGTCTTGTCAGTTTTTTCGCGTGTTTGTCTATCTTTCTTCATAACTAACGACGGGTTAAGAACAAAGACAAGGGGAAAGAAGGTGAACAAGGAAAGCGTTTAAGGAATCGAAAAGGGTAGTAGAGAAGTAAATGGTGCCTAGAAAATCATAAATAGGGGCAAGGATACCTAAAGACGCGGAGTGTGATATGACGGGTAATGGTCATATCCTAACAAAGAGTCCAGCGGTAACTCTCTAAGGGCCGGTTCAAATTCCCCCAATGGTATCGCAGAAAGGAAGAGCGAATGCGAAATCAAATTAGAACCAATTGAAATTCGGACATTTAATTCGCTCCTAATCTGAGGGACTTAATGAGGTTTGGTACGGATCCCTAGTATACGAACAACCGGACGTCCGGAAAGACGGACGATTTGCACACGGTCCGGATGATAGTCACGCAGCATTATCATCATTAGGTTACAAGTCCCAAAGACCTTCGGTAAGACGTGGCCGGGTTTTGTGGGAAAGCAACCTCGAGCCATGCTAGCATTTAATGAAGGTAAGGCTTGACATCGACCATCAAGATTACCCAGCAGATATAGGTCGGTTGCTCACAGAGGACCAGAGGACAATAAGGAGCGCAGACCAAAGGTAGTATCCCAATTTCCCGCTCCTAAGGTTTGTCTTGATATCCCGCTTAAAGGAATTGTCCCATAAATAGGTGGTAAGCCTTAACGCAGAGGGCATTCAATGCTCTCACCATTTATTACTCTTACCTACAATTCTCTGTTATCGTTCATATAGACCTCACGTCGATCATATTAACTGACTTAAGCTTCGGAGTGTCCTCCCGGAAACCCTTTCCGGAGGACTTCTGACTTAGGGTTGCTTGTGATTTTAGGTACTAGACATAAGAAATCATTTTGGTCCGGAGTTCTCGGAATCAGGACTCAACAGTTATAATATTTAGAAGTTTCACTGTAAATATTAAGGAATATACATAAGTGAATGTAAAATACTTTGAAAGCAATCGTACTCTTATCAGGAAAGGTCCGGAAGCAACCACGACATGTATATGACAGTATATCACGATTAAAGCTCGACAACGGGAATCTTGTTACAAAAGGAAATAATTTTTTAGAGATAGAATAATGGTACATGAACAAGACAAAAAAGTGGGCAACCACGTCCTTTGTCATATAACACACCATTTTCCTATAATTAATCGCAACTATTTAATTAATGATTTGTCCTGTTTGAAATAATAAAACTTCATTAATGCAAGATATGCTCCTTCTTCCCCAAATTCAAACAAAATACAAGAACACATAATAATCATATACCAAACAATGAAAGGTGAAGAATCAGAAATTGTTCAAGATCCACTAATTCAAAGGCGATATAACGATGAAGAAGGCGGTTTAAGAACACAAGTAATTAATGAGGTAAAGAAGCAGATAAGATTAGCAGGGCCATTAATTGCAGTAAGCTTATTGCAATACAGTTTAGAAGTGATATCAATCATGTTTGTTGGCCATCTTGGAGAACTTGCTCTTTCAAGTGCTTCCATGGCTACATCTTTTGCTTCATTTACTGGTTTCAGTGTTTTGGTGAGTCTATCATTATGTTTAACTCCATCTATTTGTGTTATATTGTTGACTTTGACCTTGACTTTGACTTTGGTAGATATGATTTACAGTCTTAAGGAGTGATTTTTACACCACAAATTTTATTGTTAGTTACAGTTAGTTGTAAAACTTACACTGTGTAGTGTATGAGCTAAAAATTGTAGTGTAGAAATGAGTTCCATAATTTTAATTACAATTTACAAGCTGATAGAAGGGCCAAAATGTGAGTGAGTTTATGAATATTTGAAATAAATAAGGATATAACTGAGTTAAGAAATCAATCTAATGGTTATTTTGACCGGGTTTGCTTATATATGAATGGGTCAACTTGGATAAAGTTTTATTTTAAATGGGTCGAATCAGAAAACCTTGACGACATAAGGGAACTGGTTAATGGTCCAACAGGTTAAATTGAGCTGAAATGCCCAAATTTGTAGCTTAATTTTACCAATTTTGTAGCTATTTTTACAAATTTTGAAGCTATTTCACATATTCGACCTCTTTGGTTATTTTACCTATTAAATTCATAAATTGAACACCACTATTCGACTAATGAAAATTGTTTGAGTTGATTAGATTAGATTGTCCGAATATTGGTGTTTGCACAAATAAAATATCTTTTTTACATCGGGACACTATATACTACAACTCGTTTTATCACAATCGAAATTTAGTTATGGTGGCATGATGATGTTGGCAAAGCATAACTTATGTATTAATGTCAATCAACAAAAGAAATTTTAAATGTTGTAAAATAACAATATACTTTAAGTTGTGGTCATTTTGGTAATTATGCCTTTTAAAAGTCTGTTTTATTAATTAAAAGATTTAGTCGGACTATTTTGGCATTTATAGTGTTTTTCTTCTCCATGTATGGCAATTAAAATAAGTGTTTTGAGTCCCATGTGGTTATTACTTTTTACGTTTTTCTAATGACATAATTACTCAAATGGACCTTAAAAACTTATAATTGTTAGAATAAGCACATTGTTATAACTTTGAAGACATTTCTTTACATTTTTTTAAATAGTTAGGAATGGGAAGTGCATTAGAGACGTTATGTGGACAAGCTTATGGAGCTAAACAATACCGAATGCTCGGGATACAAATGCAACGAGCAATGCTCACTCTCACACTCCTAAGCATCCCGCTAGCAATTATATGGTTTTACACGACCACAATCTTCATAGCTCTTGGTCAAGATCAAGAAATATCAATAGGAGCGGGAATTTTTATTCGTTGGATGATTCCGAGTTTATTTGCATATGGTTTACTTCAATGTTTAAACCGATTTCTTCAGACACAAAATATTGTGGTTCCTATGATGGCTATTTCTGGGGTGACAACTTTGTTTCATGTATTTTTGTGTTGGGTTATTGTGTTTAAGTTGGGATTTGGTATTAAAGGGGCTGCATTGGCTAATACCATATCGAATTGGATGAATGTGGTTTTGTTGGGAATGTATGCGAAGTTTTCGCCGGCTTGTAAACACACGTGGACTGGTTTTTCGAAAGAAGGCATGGATGATGTTCTTAGTTTTCTCAAACTTGCAGTTCCTTCGACGGTTATGATTTGGTATATTCTATTATGTTTACAGGTCAACATAAGAAGACAAATTGGTCCTGATGATTCTTAAAATACACAGGATAATCTAGTCCAAAAACCACAGTGATTCAAAGAATGTTGTAGATTTGGTATTCAAAATATGTTCAACTTAATAATATAAATTGTGGGAGAAAATCAACTTTCATAAAAACTAAAACTGAAAATTACATAATGTCAAAAAAAAACCCTAAAATAGGCCTATAATTTGAATGGGCATAAAAACACAAACGGGCAGAAAACTTGGTCGAAAACAAAGTCCAAAATTTAAACAAATGTTTTTGAAATGTAAATAACTCCCAAAATGCAGCGTAGCGTTTTTTGGTCCTAAAGTTCCTTAAACCGCCTAAGGTCCTTGTCGCTAGTTTCGATTTGGTTGGTTTCATTCCTGAAATGGAGACTCGTGGCAAAAGTTACGCTCATTTTGTGAAGCTTCAAGGAACAAAATGACATGTTCTTCCACATTTAGGTCTGCATTTATGTGTTTTTCTGAGGGTCTTATGACATTTTTGACAATCGTGTTTGCAGCTTTGAATATTGGTCGTTTGATATGGTGGTTCTGTTATCAGGTCTTCTCCCAAATCCAAAGTTAGAGACATCTGTGTTATCAATCACGTTGGTTTTCAACCTTTTATCATATTATTGTTTGATTTCCAAATTAACTAATGTTATATTTATTTGTGGTTATATATTGCTTTCATTTTTGTAGCCTTAATACATGTTGGATTGTATATATGATCTCTGTGGGTCTTGGTGGAGCTATAAGGTTAGTAAAACTTGCATCTATATCTATTGATACGATTCTTTCTAGAAATCACTTAAGATATGAAGAAAGAAGATAGTCAACCTAGGAATTCAATGATTAAAAAGTGAATTCGAAAGGAACCTATGAATCATACGAATTATATTGAATATTTCATACGAAATGATTACAGAGAGAATAAGAAGGAAATGTGCTCACACAATCTAAACTACTATATCTTAGTACACGTTTATGTATTTATAGCTAATAGGGATAAATGAACTAACATAACAGCAATTGAGAGTTGGTTAATTCTGTTAAGCTTTGGCATGTGCACATCACGTGACTTTTATTAAGAAGTTCGTATCAAACCATCCTCCTTAAAAGATTTTTGTCCTCAAGAATCGGGTTTTCGGTTAAAAATATGACTATGTCTTCATGCAACTTGATAGTAGCATATCCATTAACTTCATGCCAAACATTAGATTTAAGCTCATGGTTAGCACCCATTCATGACTTTCCAAGATTTGCTCCAATGGGTTTAAAGACAGATTATATATGAAGTATGATCTTAAATCCTTGACATTGAAATCACCATCATCACCCAATTCCGCCAATAAAAGTTCATAATTTTCAAGCGCCACATTGCCTGAGTTGTTGCTAGTTATTTGCACCTCCCATACTAGTGGATTATCTTGTGGGTTTCCATACATGTGGATTTGCACCGTACCATGTGTGTTCACAAGAGTGAGTTTAGCAACAATATAGCATCCAACAGATCCTAAAAGTATGCAAAATTCCTTGACTAATTTTGATGTAGTTACTGCTTCAAGACCGTTTTCACCATCAAGAACCAAGGAAAATGTTTCGAGCCATTGAGTTCTGCTAGAACCTCCCGTAGCTCCAGTTACTTTCGGTGGAGGTCGTTTGACAATTGTAGGAGTTTTTACCAATGTATAATTGAGGTCAATGTCGTCAAAAGTCAACTTATTTCCCTTATTTTCGGCACTCACTGGACTGCTATTGCATTTTCTCCTTATCTGACTATAATTGATTAACTCATGTACTCTACACTGAATGTTGAAGAGAATGAGAATGCAATTTCTTGTATATTGACTAACTCGTGTACTCTGCACTCTATTTCCCTTGAAATGATCCTTGTCCTCAAGGATCCTTGTGAAAGCAACAAACCATAAATTCTAAAATTGTGTACTGATTGAAATCGGTTCTTGACCAGCTTGGTACGTAAACGGTCTCACTACATGACCCGTTTGCTGAGTAGAAGCAATGAATCCTTGTATTCTTTGTTGAACAACAGCTCTGTACATGAATTGACTCAACATGTAACCCAATCTGTCATTTTCGAGCCTTGTGTGTTCATCTTCTTTTTCATTTATTGGACCGCCTGCATATTCTTGGTCCCAAACGTCTTTGTAAGAAGGATTTCTATATTTAAATCCATGAACGCCATGTATTCCTAACCAAAGGGCGGCCATACCAAAGACTGTAGCAGCTTTGTGCCATATAATCGATTTGAATGAAGGGTAAGCCTTAGGAAAAAACTCACCATAAATTGCAAAATTCCCTTTATTTGGCCTATCTTTATACGGTTGAACTAATAGATCCAACACAGAACCAACTACTTGAGTTCTGCTATCATCTTCAAAAGACTTGTTTCTTTTTCCAAATTTATCCCCATTTTCAAAATAATCTCCAGAATAAACTGATTCTGAGTCATGTACCAAGCTCATTTCAGGATCACCACATCCACTAAATCGTCTTTGAAATGTAGAAAATCTTGTTTCCGGTAAAAAATATGGTCTTACATAATCAATTTTATGTTCTTGATCTTGTTTACGTACTGGTTTAGCAAAAATAACTTTTGAAGTTTGATCAGGATGCTCAAATATACAATGGGGTTGTACCTTTATAGAAGTTTGACACGAAAATTCAAGAACTGCATAATCACAACTTAATCCTTCATTTGCAGCATCCTTGGTAGAATTTTCAACTTCTACAACATTTTTTTTATCATCTTTTAATGTTACAGCAACATCTTCGTGTTCTAATTTTTTCACTTCATCTAAGTTTTCTTTTTCTACCTGTACTTCTTCATTGTTATGATCTTCTTTAGAAAGTTCATCAACACCTATCACCCCAATGTTATTGCATTTCAAGTCACTTGACTTATCAAGAATTATTAAACAATTGTTGTTATCATCCAATTCACTTGAACTTTTAATCTTGATAACCGGTGACAATGATCGTTGTTCATTCTCTTTATGAGATCATTAGTATATTCTTGCACCTTAGCCAAACAATAGGCATCCTTGAGAGTTTTTGGTTTGAACATTAGCTTTTCCTTAATTTCGGGTTTCAACCCCCAATTGAAAAGACTAATGTCAAAAGATTCATATAAACTTGTATTACCAAACAAAGAACGACTGAATTTTGCATAGTATTCTTCAACCGCGCCTTCTTGTTTCAAAATCCTGATTGGTGGCATTTCATCGAACACCTTATGTGCATCATCTAATTTCTCAGATTTTACTTCATTGTTGCTATCAATCACCCTTTTATTTCTCAAATTACCAGCAACATATGAACAAGCATTTGATTCTTTAACTTCATAGTTTGCAAATTGAAAAATATGAGTATTACGTTGGTTTCCTCCTACCAAATTCTGATTAACATGTTGCGTCTGATCAATCAAGTGTTGTTGTTGAACGTGTAGTCCATTGAATTTAGTTGTGAATTCTGTCATCGAATCTTGTCGAGCAGATGTTGCTTCTGTAATAATCCAATTCAATTTTAGATTAGAGACGATACTTGATCAGAGACGATACTTCAGATTTCAATTTTGAGCCAGAAAAGTTGCTCTGATACCAAATGATACGATTCTTTCTAGAAATCACTTAAGATATGAAGAAAGAAGATAGTCAACCTAGGAATTCAATGATTAAGAAGTGAATTCGAAAGGAAACTATGAATCATACGAATTATATTGAATATTTCATACGAAATGATTACAGAGAGAATAAGAAGGAAATGTGTTCACACAATCTAAACTACTCTATCTTAGTACACGTTTTTGTATTTATAGCTAATAGGGATAAATGAACTAACATAACAGCAATTGAGAGTTGGTTAATTCTGTTAAGCTTTGGCATGTGCACATCACGTGACTTTTATTAAGAAGTTCGTATCAAATATCTCTATATCTATATCTCTGCTTGTGTGTGTTCAATATAAGACATGGTTGTTCATTTCAGTACACGGGTTTCAAACGAATTAGGGGCTGGAAGACCAAAAGCTGCACGTTTGGCGCTTTATGTTATGGTTGTAATAGCAATTTTGGAGGGATTAATAGTTGGAAGTGTTACTATATTAGTACGCCATTTTTGGGGAAAGTTATATAGCAACGAGGATGAAGTTATCGATTACGTTGCAAAAATGATGCCGTTGCTTGCTTTGTCGGATTTCTTAGATGGTTTTCAATGTGTTTTATCAGGTATTGATAATGATTTGGGTTCTTTAATTATGTTGCATTTCCTAATTACTTTGATGAATTTTATTTTTTTTTGTTTTCTTGAATTTTAGGTGCTGCTAGAGGGTGTGGGTGGCAGAATGTTTGTGCAATTATCAATCTTGGAGCTTACTACATTGTAGGAATTCCTTGTGCATTGCTCTTTGCTTTTACCCTCCATTTTGGAGGCATGGTAAGATTTGGTATCTTGTTTGTATAATCCTGATCCCACATTTTTTAATAGGGTATCCGTGTTATAATGGGCTCCTTTGGCGGCCCTTTGCCAGTGATGTATGTAGCAAAGGACCTACTGTGTACCACCGGTAGCCCGTTCAACCCCTCAAAATTTTCTGAATAGAGTTAAAAAAAATACATTTCTTTATGTTTAGTGTAGGTGATACGAATATGATACCCGTAAGAAATTTTTTTGCAACCGGTGATAATTTCAGTTTTTCTGGATCAGCGATGTTCATTACTTGACCTAACCGTTGTCATAGCCGCTTCCGAACCTTCTCTGGCCATCTGATAATTTTTAGCGTAGTTTTTTAATTGCAAGATTAATTGTGTTTCAGGGGCTGTGGATGGGCATCATTTGTGCACTTTGTATACAAGTTGTAGCCCTAATTGCGATTAATTTGTCGTCCAATTGGACCGATGAGGTACATTAAGTTTGTTAGAGTTCCCCTGATTATTCGGGCTTATGTGGTAGTATATTCTAACAATCTTAAATGTTGAACATTTTCAGGCATGGAAAGCTATAAACAGAGTTCAAACAAGCATAGGTACCGAATGACATCAAGAGTTGGTATTCACATTAAGTCGTAACTCTTCTGAGTTGTAATTTGCGCATACCCTGTTGTCCTTTAGAAAAAACAGAAGTATATTGATAGGGAATTAATAATCATGTATTTTAATGTTTGTACCACTGCACAAGTATTATTGAAGACCCTACAAATATAAAAAGCAATTATTGTGATGGGTAGATTAAAATATATGGTGCAAAAAGCACCAACTATATTGATATAACTCCATTTTATAACAACACATAAAGAGGATATTAAGCAGTTTTCAAACCTTTATCTGACAAATTGGTAAATATATACCCAAGTATGGATCGAAGTCATCAAACTCGCGACCATGAGTGTTCATGAGCCTTGCCACCAGGCAATCACCAGATGGTTGACATATATAAAGAATATTTGACAGATATAAAGAGACTATCAACACCCTTTTTTCCGTATGAAATATACATACAAACAAAATTAAAATTATACAAAATCCTAACCATCCTTAACTCATGCCTAGCACAAAAACCATATATCTTAAGTACACTCACATTAAAATTAAGTAATGAACCAAAAATCCGAATACGAATATATCAACTAAAATAGGTTTTAGGATAACCTTTCTGTCGAACTTTCTTCCTCGAATAATCTTTCTCTCGCTTTCGTTGCCTACATCATTAACCAACCTCATTAGAAATTGACCATCACACCAAATTTGTTACAAGTAGTTAAAAGGAAAACTTGGACTAAGAGGAAATGTGTGCATACCTGTTTTTCATAATTTGTACAAATTGTTACTACCGAAAGCAGAGTAACTTGTACCATGGCGCCAACGAGTATTCCAATCCACAATCCCTCTCCTCGTAACGAGGTGTAGAAGCCCAAAAACGAAGCAACCGGGATTCCAACAAGATAAAATGCAGCAAGATTCGCGTATGCCCCTAGAACTTGCCATCCCACACCCCTGGAAACACCTATATCATCAAAAAACGACAAATTAACACATGATAAGCATGCACTATAATGTGCGTCTTTTTTAAATAACAATATACTTTTACATTTGTCACTATTTAATCATTGTATAAATTTTGGTCTAGGTGGGTCATGAGTTTTTGTGTCATTTGGGTCATAATCGATAGGGTCGGCAATTCCAGACACGACCTGGACCCCACACGGAAATAATCATGTATGGGTTAAGCCTAAATGAGTTCGCATAAAAAAAACAGGTTGATCCATCCAACCCATTTATAAATCGGGTCATTTTCGGCTTATATATAAACAAGTTGACACGCCAACCCATTTAGTTTTATAATTTTTTTTTAATTATTTAAAAATGATGCAAATACTATAAAAAAACCTAAGGCCCCACCTAAAGCATTTCTGAATCTCTGTTTAACATTTCAGTTCCTTACAATTACCATTGTACTTGGGTTAATATTTTATTAACATTTCAGTTCCAACCCATTTATAAATCGGGTCATTTTCGGCTTATATATAAACAAGTTGACACGCCAACCCATTTAGTTTTATAATTTTTTTTAATTATTTAAAAATGATGCAAATACTATAAAAAAACCTAAGGCCCCACCTACAGCATTTCTGAATCTCTGTTTAACATTTCAGTTCCTTACAATTACCATTGTACTTGGGTTAATATTTTATTACTGACCCACCAACTTGTTAAGTTATATGTGTAAGGTATGGGTTACCATGGTTCAAATATGTATGGGTTATGGTTGATTTTTCTGACCCGAAATTATAAACAATCGGGTTTGGGTTGGCTGATTTCCAACCCGCTAACCCAAACCCGACATGATTGACACCCTTAAAGTAATCGGAATGATTAAATGTTAAAATATGTTTTTATTTCAGGGGAACTTATAATCTTTATAATTGAAAAAAAAAACGAAAAAAAGAAAGATGGAAGGACTTGAATTGTAACCTGCAAGGGTTCCCTGTAGACTATCCAATATAATGTTACAACAAAGAAATGGTGCTATTTTCGTGACATACTCGACAACTTCCTTCTCGTTTGTGAAAATGTAACCGAAAATGCACCTATTGAAGAAAACGGTTGCACTAACTATAGTTGCTTCGACAATTGCAAGAAATACGGTGGCATAAACAGCCACTCGAGCGCCTTTAGGATTCCCTGCTCCAAGTTCATTTGATACTCTTGTGCTGGAAAAATAAGCCATATACCACCACCGTAAGAATATTAGTCCAAGATGCACAATTTAAGAAATATATATATATATATATATATATATATATATATATATATATATATATATCAACATCACGAGATTTTAAACAAACCTAACTCCAGCACCAAATCCATATGTTATAGCATAGAGTGTAGCAACAGTATTGAGGCTGTTCAAGAATCAAGAAATGAACTTATTAAAATCAAGCCCAAAATGCATTTTAGTACTCTGAAATTGGTTGACTAGCTCTTTTAGTACCCTGCACTATTTAAAGTGCATCATGGTACCTGAACTTGACAAAATTGTCGATTTAGTTCCCTGACTCACTAATTTGGTCTTGTTTTCTCACGTGATTTACTTCTAATATCAATATATTGAGATGAACGTATATTTTTAGTCCGTCAAAAGATCCAACGAAAGTAAGTCAAGTAAGATTACGCGATCAAATTAATGAATTTTCACCTAAAATTAATGAATTTGAAAAGCCACAACAACAATGACACCCAATCCATTCATAACTCTACCAGAAGGTAGAGAGACTGCTTACAGGGAGACCTCGGGGAAAACAAGAGTGAAAGTGTATATAAAAGAAACTATCACGGCGTCATACCACACAGAAAGAACTGAAGTCTCGAGCTCCGGATTTGGTAGAAGCCCCGAAAGCAATACGAGAAGCTCAAAAGACCACCATTCAAGGCTAAAAAAGGTCAAACATTAACTATCTTATTAACAAAAAAAACATATGTTCGAGCAACGATTGTCAAACACAAAGACCAGGCGACGTCAACCTTGGATCTCCTGTGATGATCACAGTGCAGACCCAACAAGCTCTTGGCGAACCTAGGGTGATCGAGGTTGAGTGCGAAGGTGAAAGTGAGAGTATGTTACCTCTGTGTTTTAGGCTTTCTTGATCTATTTCAGTGTATGTCCTTGACAATGAGTTAAGCCAGGTATTTATATGGCCAGGTACATGGAACGTTGGCCCATTATGACTGTAATAAAGCAGTCATGAAGCGCCATTATGACAACGTCAATGATCGTGTAACGCCTTGCAATAAAGCAGTCATGAAGCGCCATTATGACGGCCAATAAGACACACGCTGACCATCCTGACAGGCGGTGATGACCTGACCTGATAACTTGACAGGCGTTCATGACTTTGACAGGCGGTCATGACTTTGACAGGCGAGCATGACTTTGACAGGCAGTCATGACTTTGACAGGCGAGCATGACTTTGACAGGCGGTCATGACTTTGACAGGCGGTCATGACTTTGACAGGCGGGCATGACTTTGACAGGCAGTCATGACTTTGACAGGCGAGCATGACTTTGACAGGCGAGCATGACTTTGAGAGGCGAGCATGACTTTGACAGGCGAGCATGACTTTGACAGGCGGTCATGACTTTGACAGGCGGTCATGACTTTGACAGGCGGTCATGACTTTGACAGGCGGTCATGACTTTATCATTATTTAGGTTTTGGGGAATTAGCCTATATATACATAGGTAATTCCTACTAACCTCATCATGCCCCCGAGTTAAGATTTGCCAAAACGTCGCTTTGCAAGTCGTAACTACCATCATCATTCGTAAGTTTTCCGCTTGTTTCTTTTTTTTTTTTTTTTATTCGATCGACGGTCAGTCGAGAATGCGATCAAACCGGTTGTCGGCAGTTTTCGTTACATATTTGACCGGCGGTATTAACATTACATATGTGTCGACCGGCGGTATTTAACATTATTGTCTAGACCACGGTGACCGGCTGTCATTATGGCGGTGGCGACCGGCGGTCGCAGGGCAGTCGTGCGGACCGACAACAATTCGATCAAACTGTCCGATGCAGCGCCGTAGCGTACGATCAAGTGGAGCGGACCGGCGGTCATAGGTGATGCACGAGAGGTTCGGCTGCTTAGGCAGACCGGCGGTCAATCTGCGCCTGGGGTTGTCAGACCGGCGGCGGTTAAGAGTAGTCCGGGACCGGCAGTTTTAGGGTATAATGGACCGGCGGTTTGGGTTTCCGACCGGCGGTTCTAGGTTTTTCGGCCGGCTGGGTTTGGTTTGTTTGACCGGCGGTATAACATGTGGACCGGCTGTCACCTTTAGAGTAGTTCGAGATTTAGACCGGCGGTAGAGGGGTTCAATATTCGACCGGCTGTTTTAGGTTTTCGGTCGGCTTGATCGAAACAATGTGGACCGGCTGCCCAAGGCAGTCGTCTGGTCGGAAAGGGACCGGTCGATAAAGCAAGCCGCAAGACCGAGTTGAGTAGCAATTAGGGTTTAGCCTAGGTCGATGACACCGTCTTGGGTGTGCATGACAGTGCGTATATTTGGTTGTTCGTATGACACTTTCTTGAGAGCCCAGGATGCCTTTTTATGCCAATGACCTGGGTAGATTTGGGTATCTCTGATGTATGCTTCATATTGTGCCTGTGACACTGTGCCAATGGCACTTTTGTTGGTTAACCTTTACTTTGTGTACTCGCGATGATTGTCGCTTCCCAGTGAGAAGTGCTTATCTTTTATCAAGTAGATTAAAAGACGAATATGATTGTATGTTATTTGGCCAGACAAGGTTGTCTTTCTTGGCTTCATACATGTTGTATTGAACTATGTTCTTAGTGGTGTACATGCACATGCATGTTCAAGTTGTAACATTGTACGTAATGAAAGTGCATGTTTGGCTTTAGACTGAGATGTCTATTGTGGCCTTATGCTTTTTGTATTGAATCCTTACTTCAATATTTATTTGTTTATGTAAAAACCATAGAAAAATGATACTGTGAGATAATATTGGGATACAAGATCAGACCAAATGTTATTATCGCCAGTTTCATGCATGACCATGACATTCCATGTGCTTGGAAACATGTATTGAAAACATAAAGGAAAAAGTGACAGTAAAGACTATCGCACCTTGATAGGTCAGTTAACATTGGCTCCCTCATGTATCATGAGGATATGACCATCAGGTGGTCCGGGATGTTCTGTGTCTTCCCCCTTCTTTTGCCAGGCATAACTCTTCTTAAGTGGAAGTTTATTTGCTTGCTGCTTAGCGCCAGGGACAAGGTGTTCTAGTTTGCCTTCTTCCAAAGCCCGCCTGATTTCCCTTTTTAGCTCTCTACAGGCATTCGTGTCGTGTCCATGATCTTCATGGAAATCACAGTATTTATTCATGTTTTTCGTACCCGACCTATGCTCCATCTGGGGTGGAGGTGTGAAGGTAGCGCACACCTGCTCTGTTATCAAGATTTCTTTTGGTGTTTTGCTAAGAGCACGCTCAGACGGATGTTTATCGTACGGGCCAAACCTCCGGTTGCTCCTTTCATCTCGTTGATGATCACCAGTGAGAGCATCATGCCTGCGATCTGACGTGTCAGTCCATGACTTGCCGCCTACCTCTCTTGTCAGTGAGACAGTTTCTTTTGACCTTAGATAGTCATATGCCCTGTCCGTGGCTTCTTTGAAAGTAATTGGAGTTCTCTTGATTAACTTTTCTTGCAGTTGTCCTGGAAGCAAGGAGAGGGTAAAACCCGAAATTTGCTGACTTTCTGGTAAGGCGACAATTTTCTGGCACTCCTGCGGCTGAATGAAGTCGCGTAACCCCTCGCCTTCCCGTTGTCGCAGCAAATGTGCTTCTATATGAGTTCTCTGCTGCTTCTTTTGCTGGATAAAGTGAGTCACAAATTTGGCCTTTAGATCTGCAAAGTCTTGAATACTCCTCTCCGGTAAGTCAGCAAACCAATCACGAGCGAAACCCTGTAACGTGCCAGGGAACATGTGACAAGCGACTGGGTCTAGCCATTTCTCTGTCATAATGGCCTGTTCAAATAGAGCAAGGTGGTCATCAGGATCTCGTGTACCGTCGTAAGTACCAACTATGGTTGGAACTTTTTGTTTATCTGGGAGAGGGAATCTGGCCACCCAGTCACAAAACTTCGAACTAACCACCGACAAAGGCATAGTGGCCGCTCGGGGTGGTGCAGCTGCTGCCACGAGTGCTTGTAACACTCGCAACATATCATTAGATGTATCCTGTGGTGGAGGTGGTGGTGGGGTGTGAATGGGTGGTTGTCTTAACTGCTCCAATAGTTGTGACAACGGATCTACTGGTTGCACGACCGTTGGCTGCGGTGCTGGGCGTAACGCCGCCACCAATTGAGACAACAGGTCCGATGAAGTAGGTGGTGGAGGAGGCGGTGGCGGCTGAGTACTCTGAGTCAACCTGCGGAGTAACTCCACAATTGGATCCTCCCGAATCCCTGGTGTAGCGGCCTGCGGAAAGTTGGAAGCAGGCTGTCTGACCGGATCCGTGCCATTCTCTTGAGAGCTTGTCCCGTGGGACAAAAGAGGCTGAACTGAAGGGATGGGCGTCACTGGCTGTGGTGAGGTAAACGAACTTGATCCAACGAGCCTTGTGGAGAAAAGTGGACTTGTTAAAGAGGGATACCCTCGTGTCGTCCTGACATCCGACACTGTCCACTCAGAATCGACGTATGGCTCCATGATACGACTAGGCGAGGTTATCACCGCCTCGGGTATAGTGGTAATCACGGTAGTGGTTATTAATGGCGATGAAGAAGTGACCAACGATGGCTGTGTATCCGCCATAGGAACGGTTTGATTATTGAGGAAAAAAGTTTGGAAAAGTGAAACGCCGCTTAAAAACGGGTCCCACGGATGGCGCCAATGTTCGAGCAACGATTGTCAAACACAAAGACCAGGCGACGTCAACCTTGGATCTCCTGTGATGATCACAGTGCAGACCCAACAAGCTCTTGGCGAACCTAGGGTGATCGAGGTTGAGTGCGAAGGTGAAAGTGAGAGTATGTTACCTCTGTGTTTTAGGCTTTCTTGATCTATTTCAGTGTATGTCCTTGACAATGAGTTAAGCCAGGTATTTATATGGCCAGGTACATGGAACGTTGGCCCATTATGACTGTAATAAAGCAGTCATGAAGCGCCATTATGACAACGTCAATGATCGTGTAACGCCTTGCAATAAAGCAGTCATGAAGCGCCATTATGACGGCCAATAAGACACACGCTGACCATCCTGACAGGCGGTGATGACCTGACCTGATAACTTGACAGGCGTTCATGACTTTGACAGGCGGTCATGACTTTGACAGGCGAGCATGACTTTGACAGGCAGTCATGACTTTGACAGGCGAGCATGACTTTGACAGGCGGTCATGACTTTGACAGGCGGTCATGACTTTGACAGGCGGGCATGACTTTGACAGGCAGTCATGACTTTGACAGGCGAGCATGACTTTGACAGGCGAGCATGACTTTGAGAGGCGAGCATGACTTTGACAGGCGAGCATGACTTTGACAGGCGGTCATGACTTTGACAGGCGGTCATGACTTTGACAGGCGGTCATGACTTTATCATTATTTAGGTTTTGGGGAATTAGCCTATATATACATAGATAATTCCTACTAACCTCATCAACATACATTTTGTAATTAACATAGCAATATATCATGAGATTAATTACCAAATCATGACAGCCGACGGAATAGCAAAACTGAAAAATTCTCTCATTCCATGAAATACGTCAATCGAGATTGGAGAATGGGTTTTTTCACACGAAGGGGAATACGTCATGTAGAAAAACAGAATAATAACGTTTAACCAATTAGCAACACTCATAGAAACCGCTCCACCAATATTCCCCAATTCGGTTTTATACACAAGAGCCCAACAAAGAGGAATGTGTAAGCATAAAGCAAAGATTGAGGTAAGAAGCATGGGTAGTAACATGCTTTGCATTAGAAAGTATCGAACAAGTGGTTGTAGAATTGCATAAGCAAAGAGCGAAGGAATAAGCCAAGTGATAAATTTTCCCAATTCATGTGAAATCGAAGGCTTTTGGCCCATAAAAAGGAGTAAATCACCCGCATATATCCAAAGAATAGAAATAGGGATGCACACGAGTAAAAGAGAGAAAATTGCGGTGTATGTTTGAGTTCCAACTTTTTTGTATTGTTTACCTCCATAAGCTTGCCCACATAAAGTTTCTAGTGCACTAGACATTCCCACCTGTTGTAACATATAGAAATATAAAAAGGTAAACGTTTGATTAAAAATCAAATGTAAGGTAAAAAAAAGAATAAATGTGAATAAGGGTGCGAATAAGGGTGAGTGTGGTTCAGAAGCTTGTCTGAAACCCGATAGGACCGAAACCGATAATGTTGAATTTTCAAAACCGAAAACCAACTAATTTTATGTTTTTGGTTTCTGTGCGGTTCAGTTTCAGTTGGGTCATTTCAGCCTAAATGCTCACCCCTATCCAAGAACCGGACTGAAAACGATAGGATAAAAACTGAAATCATGAATTTACAAATTCAAATACCGAACCAATTACATGTTTTCAGTTTCGGTTCGGTTCGATATTTTCAACGATCGCTCACCCCTATGTGAGAAATATGAAATTGGGAAATAATGACAAGTATCTAATAGAACACTAATAATATTGATATCTACCTTTTATGTTTATTTATTTATCTATCCACTTATCAAAATATGTATGAAAATAAAGTATACTATACCTTAACAAAACGTTATGTTATTAAAATATATTACAAACAAGAAAACAATTATATATCTAAAGTCAACTTTCTAGGCAAATATATTAATAATCTAGAGTGGCAGGCTTAGATGTCCATCTACCTTCTTGCCCGTTTAATACAAATGTCGTCCAAAAAAACTAATAACTAATGAGAAATGATATTTTTTCCTATCTATATGTTTATCTATTTCTAAATTTAACATATTTAATCTACTATTCTCTTTCCACATATCATTCTTTGATTTTGACACTTATCATGATCAAATGGGTAGTCATATGGGTAGGAAGAAAAGGTAAAAATTAATATCATTTCTCATAACTAATACACTCTCCGTCCCAAAAAAAATCTCATCTCTTCTCAAAATTTTATCCCACTTAATAAAATAATATTATTACTCATGGTCCCACCACTAACTCTTTCAAATAACATTTTTTCTCTGTAATTTAATCTTATATTTTAATCAAATTTATTAATATTGACCCACCACTATCTCCTAAATATCAGTGTCTAAGAGAAATGATAATTTTTTTTGTGGGACGGAGGGAGCATGTTCCTCGTGAAAAGCAACTTTGACAAAACTTTCAAAAAAATTCTATCTTTTATGCAGTTTCGAAAGGGAATTGGAGGCAATCGCTGACGCAATGGGTGTAAAAGAAGCGAGAGACTAGGGGTGTCAATCGAGTTGTCTGGTGAGGTTAAAGCTCTTATCGAGTGAGGCTGTGAGTTTGAAGTTAATAAGATGCACTTTAAATAGTGTAGGGTACTAAAAGAGCTAGTCAACCAATTTCAGAGTACTAAAATACATTTTGGGCTTGATTTTAATAAGTTCATTTCTTGATTCTTGAACAGCCTCAATACTGTTGCTACACTCTATGCTATAACATATGGATTTGGTGCTGGAGTTAGGTTTGTTTAAAATCTCGTGATGTTGATATATATATAACCGATTATAATTAAATAGTGCTGGAGTTATAGCCGATTTATGGAAAAGGGGGGGTCTCTGAACTTAATTTATGGAAAAGTAAGGGTACTTGTATGTATGCAAGCAAGCAGAAAATCCAGAAAATATATATAACCAAATTTTCTAAACTTAATTTATGGAAAAGTAAGGGTACTTGTATGTATGCAAGTAGGCAGAAAATCCAGAAAATATATATAACCAAATTTTCTAAACTTAATTTATGGAAAAGTAAGGGTACTTGTATGTATGCAAGCAAGCAGAAAATCCAGAAAATATATATAACCAAATTTAACAATGAGTTAGGTTGGATTTTTGGTTATAACCAGAAAATATATATAACCAAATTTAACAGAAGTAGACAGCCTCAATACTGTTGCTACACTCTATGCTATAACATATGGATTTGGTGCTGGAGTTAGGTTTGTTTAAAATCTCGTGATGCAAAATATCTACTGATGGACCAGTAGTATTTGGGTACTTACTATATTTAAAATGACCAGTAGTGTTTTGAAAGTTTGGATTGGTAGCAGTAGTATTTTTGAAATGAGGGTTTTTACCAGTAGTGTTTTTGTACTGGTACCAGACAACATTATAATTAGGGTTAACACCAGTAGTAAAATTGTTGAAGTTTTTACTGGTGTTGGAAAATTTAAAATATTGTTTATTTTGATTTGATTTTCCATTGTTTTTGAAGTAATTGCTGTTCTTTGGGCTTCCAACTCTTCTGTTTTGCACAAATCTTGGTGCACTTCTTCCAAATCTTGGTGTTTCAGCAATTGGAGTTTTATTTTTATTTACTACTGAAGGACCAATAGTATCTTTTAACTTTTGTGTTTTTGCTTTTTCTTTAAAAGTTTTAAATTCCTTTAACTCTTTGCAGTTTATTGGATTGAAGTGACAATCCTTTGCTAAATGATTCATTTTGTTGCATATAACACATCTTAATTTCTTACTTTTAGCACCTTCAGTTATTCTTTGATCTAAGAGTTGATTTTTATTTCTTTCATTTCCCCTTTTTAAAATTTTTGGTATATTTTCTGCATCATATTTAGGAGAATTTTCTTCACTTTGTGCTGTGTGAAAACTTGTATCAATTGAGTTTGGAGTTTCAGTTTGGAAGATTGTAAATTCAATTGAGTTTGTAGTTCTATCATCATCAGAAAAATCATTTGATTCAGATGTTTCAGTATTAGATTCAGTTTGATTTTCATTTTTTAATTCATTAATTATTCTTTCTGAACTATCTTTAAGTGGAGGAATGAATTTATATGGAGGTGGTACAACATGATATCCCACCCCATGAACAACTTTTTCTGTAGTTTGATTATTAGTTAATTCATCAAGAATTTTAGTGCTTCTTTCAAATTTCTTAATTGTCAATTTATTTTGTTCAATTTCAAGTTGTAATTCTTCTATTTTACTTGTTAATTCTTTATTTTTTAATTCATAAAACTCTTTCTCATCTACAGCTTGAAGCAATTCTTCCTTTATCCTTTGATCAATCATCTGGTACACCTTTATCTGATGTTCTTGATCAGTAATCACACCATCAAATTCATGATTTCTTCTTACTGCTTTTGCTAAATCTTCATTTAATTTAGTGTTTTCTTTTTCTAAGTTTTTAACAATTTTAATACATTCAGAAGTACAAGGTTTAGGTTTTACCTCAGATTTGCTGTCAGTAAAGGCCATGAGAGCTTGATTTTGAGTGTGCTCTTCTGCTTGGAAGCTCCAGTCATATCCTTGTCCTTGTTGTGAAACAAGAGCAGTTGATTTTGATCTTTTGTCTGGCTGAGGACATTCTTTTGCAAAGTGACCAAGGTTGTTACAGTTGTAACATTTGACTTTAGTTTTGTCAAATCCAGCTTTGTCACCTTTGTTGTAGTTGAGACTTGTTCTACCAGTACTTTTTAAGAACCTTTTGGTTCTTAGGCTCAGCATAGCCATCTGCCATTTAAGATCCATCTCCTCAAGATCATCTGGATTCAATTGTTCCAAATCATCACTAATCAGTGCAGTATGCACATGACTAGTGAAAAAGGATTCTCTTGCAGCATCTTCAGAATCTGCAGCCTTTCCTATGGAGGTTTCTTGACCTAGACCTGTGCTAGATATAAATGCAGCATTATTAGAAGAAATAGAAGGGTTCTTTTGATTTACCTCAGTTTCAAATACTCTGAGATCATTGTAAAGTTCATCCAACTCCTTTTCTTCTAGTGCATCTCTTTGTCTATATACCACTGTATACATGGCCCATTCTTCACTAAGAGACCTTAGGAACTTCATGTTGACATCTTCTTGATGCATCTTAACCCCAACCTGGTTAAGTTCACCAATTAGCTTGTTGAATCTGTCAAACACTTGAATGAGTGTCTCATTGGGCTTTCCTTTGAAGTTTTCAAAGTCTTGCTTGAGAACAGATTTCATGTTCCTCTTGGTGCTCTTGGTCCCAACGAATCTCTTCTCCAGTGCTTCCCACAGCACCTTTGCATCATCATACTCAACGAAGAGATGTTGATAGTCGTTAGGAATGGCCAGTAGGAGAGTGCTTAGAGTTTTGAGTTCGATGCCTTTGTCTTTCTTCTCCTTCTCACATTTAAGTTTGTCTGCTTCAGTTGCAGAGCTGCTTGCTTGACCAGGACCAGTTTTGTTGCCTTCCATGACAACTTCCCACATGGAATAATCTGTAATAAGCATGTATTGCTTAATACGATTCTTCCACATCCCAAAGTTGTTGGGAGTGAGTATAGGGATTTTGTTGGCTTGAGTGCTTTCATTATTATCAGTCATGATTAATAATGTGTGTGTTTTAAAGATTAAAACTTTTTGTTGTTCTTAACAAATAGTAGATATAGAACCAATATGCTCTGATACCACTTGTCAGGATCGATTAACTATGAATTAGTTAATAAACACCTTAGATCTAATTGATAATAGAAGTTGCAGCGGATCAACACTATATCAATATATTAAGAACAATAAACTGTAAACAATAAGCGAAAATATTAAGAACACAGTTTTACAAAAAGCTTCAATGTATATTATCGAGTTAACAATACACACGTACGTTTACAATTCGTAAGGAACTATTTATAATAGTCCTTGAAGCTAAACTATTTACCCTAGTTATTCTAGGACTTGATTTACATTCGAATTATAAAGATATACATTGAAATACATTCTATAACTATCTCTGCGAAGATCTCAGACTTGATATATTCCATAAACGCTCATCAGTAGTATTCTGCAATCACAAGTAGTAAATAAGTGACATCAGTAGTAAACCTGGTGATCAGTAGTAAGTCCAGATACATCGTCAGTAGTAACTACTATTGATCAGTAGTATCTTCAATATGCCTTGATCAGTAGTAATTAAGTTATAGTCTTCACCAGTATCAACTTCATCAGTACTAAGTAATTCTGCCCCATCAGTACTAAGCATGATCAGTACTAACTGCAGCATCAGTATCAAGTTGATATGTGATTTTGTTCCAACAACACCACAGAGGGATACGGCAATGGAGGTGCTAGAGAGAGAAAGCTCGCCGAGATGACCAACCATCATGACGGTTATAATCTGCAACAAGTATTGCGACAGAGTGACAGCCACCATGGGACCTGCGATGAACCCTAATTTCTTAAATTCTTCCACCATTTTGACGCCATGTTAATCTGCCGTTATCGTTTTCTTTCAGAATCAGTCCTTCCTCCATGGTGTCTCTCGACATAGCTTTCAAAAGGAAGTAATTATGGAATGTGGACAGTTTTTAGAACTACGGGTTCAACTCCGATCCTTTTATGGTGTTTTCTGGTGTGTTGACTTGTTCACACTAGCCACTTGACCAAGATTTAACTCAAGAATATAATGAAAAACGTTTAAATATTTAACTCTTTTTATCTTATTGACACTTTAAAAAAAGTTGGATAAAAAAAGGTTGTGGTGACACTTTCCATGTAAAAATTGTGTCAAAAGCTCAAAGTCTATTCCTCTTTTAGTAATATGAGTTTCGACTTGTTTCGCAAGCTGATTAATTATAAAATGAATATTTACTTTGTAAGTAGCATCAAATCAACGCATTCGAACCTCTTTGACCATAATTAAGGGATATTTTTTGTTTGGATTAAACCTGAAACCACCCATTATGGTTTCTATTTCTTTTTATGTCACTGAATATAAATTTTATTTGAGGATACCGTTACCAGCATTTTCTTATGTGTAAATTAATAACCCATATAATTTTGTTAGAACCTCTCATCGGAGTTTTCCAAATTCGTCGGTAATGACATGGTACTCGTTAGTTGAAGGATAAAATTAGTAATTAACTAATTAATTAAGCGTGTAAAAATTCTAACTTAGTAAATAAAGAAACATAAAATTTAACTTAATATAACTCGTATTTTTAAGGGGAAGATTATATCAACAATAACTACACAAAACCTCTAATAATTTGATTATCTAACTTACGTGTTACAAGTGTATAGGTTAAAGATTTATTACATGTACTTAAAACTTACTGAAATTTAGAAAATACATATTTTTTATATAACTTAGACCTTCATTTTCCTTTTAAAAACATAAAAATAAAGGTTACTAATTTAACTTTCTAAATTTGTAAATAACATTGAATTATATTAGATGAAACTTAATTTGTACTCTTACAAACATATTTGACATTCCTATAATAATAATAACACACAAATGTTGTTTTCGCACACCTACTCTGGTTGAACTACTTGTAATTAATGCATATCTGAGAAGTTTAGTTAATCGTATTATGATATAGATTCATTCTATCCAAGGCTTGTAACTTAGTGATATTAAAAGATTCATTGTCTATTGGTCATGGGTTCAAGTCTCATCGTAGTAAATAGGTGGAAAGTTCGAGGGAAAGCATACTGCCCCTTGTGAATGTCATTGTTTAGACTTGAATCACTAACTTATTAAATGATATAGATTCATCGTTGGCATGATGCCCCTATTAAATAATGTCATATCTACTTAATTGATAGGTGAGAAGTATTTTATATTTTTATTTATAGTTTTTCTAATATGTGAAGCATACGAGAATATCTTAGTGGTATTAGTGTTTGGTGTTGTTTGTGGTCTAAAATTATGGATGAATCCTCCTGTGAAGAAAATTGAGGTAGATTTATTGATTATTAAAAAATTATGTAATTTGAAAATGAATGTTTTTACTGAAAGAAAATGTCCACTATATAATAAGGGATTTTCTAACCCATGCCCCTAAGGGTATGAGATAAGAGGCATTTAATGAACTTTAATTTCCTTAAACAATTGAATTTGCATTTAATGAATCTCATAAATTAATAAAAAATGAAGTTTATTAATGATTATTTATACATTTTTAGGAATGTTAAAGATTATTAATTGCCTTTTATCTCATGCCCTTAGGGCATGAGTTAGCCAAACCCATATAATAACGCAACTGTAAATTATTACATGTAATCTTGAATAGATTTTAGTAATTAATATTATCTTGAGAAATCAGATAATTAAACGTGATTACCACATCTCAACAGCTATAATACATTAGAATAAAATATTCATCTTTTCAAAGTAGAAAATAGACAAACTATAAAATACTCCCATGCCAAAAATGTAGCTCCTCTCAATTTCAACGTCATTATTCATATGCACCATGTCCATACATATTCATACACCATCGAGAATTGTTTTCAACTTCACTCACATAAGTTGGGACTAGACTGGTGTTAACTGTAATACAAACTGACAATTTAATTTTTACCAAATTAATTGCATATTAGCTGATATTTTAACTGACACTCAATTGACATATTAATGTCAACAATATTCAGTTACCTAATATTTTTAAGCTCTCACATACAAAATATATACACAGAATACTAGCATGGTACCCGCGCAATGCGGCGACGGGTACCATGTGTCTATATTTGGCGGCGATCAATTGGGAGTGGTGGCAATAGTGATGTGGTTGGTGGTGGTCATAGGCAGTAGTAATTTCAATTATTTAAGGTTTAAAAAATATGGTGTATTATCTCAGTTGGTTATGACATTATGTTAGTAACACATAAGTCACAATTTCAAGTCATGGATGATGTGTATTTTCAATAAATACAAATTTATCCCAAAATAACAAATGTATCAATTGAAAATTAATCTCTACTAATTTAGAAAGGTCTCAAAAGCACGCATTATATATGGTACGAATAGTAAAGATTATTGATATTGCAATAACATTCATAGCTATAAAAAACTAAAATTCAACTCTAATTCACATAGCATAAAATTTCAATTATCCACGTTAATTAAAGACGTTACCATTGCAGTTTAAATCCAGGACATACTTTAAATCTTGAATACTGAACGGCGCCGGAGCACATAGCGCATGGCTCACACAAGGCGTACATCTCACATTTATAAAGGTTGGTTTTGTTCAGCTTCCCGATATGAAGTATAAAACACATGTATAATTTCGGAATTGTGTCAATCTCGTCGTTGACCCTGATGTGGCTACTCACTACCATTTCCTGGTTTCGAGCCACAAACGGACATGTTGTAATCCTGTGTCGTTGACACCTGATGCAATTGGAAGCCTTGATCTTGAAAATGATAATGCTGCAACTAATTACAAGTTTTGTTAGTTGGAAAACATTATCAAAGAGAACACCATAATATACAACACAACTCATCAAAAGCTGCATTTTCACCAGCTGCGTTGCCATCAGTTGGGGCCACTAATTGCATCATCATCCCCATCACACAGCTGCAAAAGCCTACTAATATCTGGAGAAAGAGGCCAGATACTTCCACCCTGCTTAAAACATAAATTAACAATAATACCACCATGAAAATTGTTCATTAAACAATCATATTTCATAAATATATCATACCAGTTGCAAAGAAGAAGCAGGTGAAGGTTCACAAAGGAGTGTGAAGATGATTAGTTTCCTGAAAATTTATAATAACAAAGAGTCCATACATGTTCCTCCATCATGAATCCAGAGATAGATACGTTCAGTTGTTTAATCAATTTCTTCAGACACCCCGAAATCAAATCAAAATAAATAATAAAATCATATGATAGTTAATAATAAAGATACCAAAAGACAGAATAAATATCCAAAGAAACATACAAATTACCTGCTTTTCAATTATCATGGTCAAGATGTGCTAAATAGATAAGTGTTTCCCTCATAATCTGCAAAATTCGTAAACTTTCTTCAGCATTCGAGAATAAAAAAACGCCCTATACAAAAACATGATTTTCATAAACACAACAGAGGGTTCTGCTAGTTGTTGATTTCAATGACATCTTCAAGATCGCATGAATCGAATTGAGTTTTAAAAACTTAATAACTAAACTGTACAAGAACATATATAAAGATTAATACCCATATATAGAAATATTGAATTGCAACTGAAGAATTGGAACAGCTCACCTTGAGATTCGATTATGTTCTAGAGAAAGTTTACAACTTTAAGCATAATCAAAATAAGGGTCAATAAAGAATAATATAATCTTCAAGAAACTAAATTTGTTAATCTCTTTTTTCTTTAATTCCTCCATAAACACCACTAAAAAACCATAATCTTGAAGACCCATTACTTCAAGAGAGTGGAAAAGTAAGTCCAAAATTAGCGAATTACGATAAATCTATTGAGCAAAACCCTAACTTGATGAGAATGATCGAACTGGTTTTCCGATGAACGGACATCATTGTCATCAACTGTTCCAACGGCGAAGCATTTTGAGTTTTGAGGTTGCTTCAGAAACCCTAATTCAATTGAAACAGAAAATTAAAAACCCTGGAACGGTGTGTTGGTAATTCACGATTGGATGCCCGATGTTATCCTCGTGAAGGAAACGGTGATGGTGCATATCCCGATTCCCAAATGAAACTCCCCAACTTCCTTATTTGAATTTGAAAGGCAGCGATGGTGTATATCTCGATTTCCAAAAGAAACTCCTTAACTTCCATTTTTGAAAGCTGTCAAAATATATAAAATTTGCAATGAAGCAACAAGTTCCTTATAGCTTAGTTGTTAGAGCTCTAGGCTTACAAGAAGTTGTCTACAGTTCGAATCCCACCTTACCCTTTTTTAATAAACTCAAATCCTTTCCCAAAGTAGCAAGTATTTGGCTGAATTTCCAACCAGCTATTTACGGAAAGGTCCTAAATGCATTATAAATAGTAGCGATAACCAAATAATACCTCTTCCCTTCTTCCCACCCGCCACTTGTCTCTTTTGGGTAAACGATCAAATCAACCGATGGCACCCAACCGAAGTAGTATGCCAACGGTTTGAAAAAAGCCACTACAAATTGAAGGCAGCCGATGATGCCATTGGCAGCAGTTTTACTACTAGTTTTAGAGAGAAGTCAGTTTTTAGAGAGAGGTGGATTTTCTTTTGAATATGAACTTTCTATTAAGAGTGTGAAAAAGCCCCATTAAGAATGACCTAAGTTATATTTATAGGTAGCCATATACTTGTAGTAATTACATATTACACATCTAGACTATGTTACAACAAATATTAAACCTAACATACACTTATTATTGTATCGATGCATAAATCACTTTTCAAATCCTTTATACCATTTATAAACAAAATAGAAGGATTGATAAATGTCAATATGAAATTATGAATATATATTTAGTTAGGGGCAACAGGGTTTGGTTGGCTACCACTGCCTTCTTGACATTTTAAAAAAAGATAATAATATTTGTGTATTGATGTATTAAATATGTTTATTAACATTATAATTATTAAACTGATAATATACTATTTAAAGTGATTTAAGAAATTATAAGATCTGAATTCACGTAAGCCGATTTTTAGCCCATTTCACGTGCTCAACGCGTTTGACATGTGAAGGTGCATAAATATAGTATTAGAAGTCATCCGCAAAAAGCCACTTCGCCCTCATACAACAAAAGGCAATAACGGTGTTCAAATTACAATAAAAAAAAGAACAATTGAATCAAAGTAAGTTTAAAGAAACAGAGGAAAATATTACATAAAGTAATCAATTCAAACAACGAAAGTAATTCTTTACTAAACAAAACTATCTAATAATGACATATGGTTCGCCCACATACAACAAAAGGCAATAATGGTGTTTAAACTACAATAAAAAACAATTGAATCAAAGTAAACTTCAAAAAACAGAGAAAAATATTACATAAACTAATCAATTAGAACGAAAGTAATTCCTTACTATACAAAACTATCTAGTAATTCCCTAGGTAAAAAATTTATATTTGGGTATTGATGTATTAAATATGTTTATAAATATTATTATTATTATTATTATTATTATTATTATTATTATTATTATTATTATTATTATTATTAAGTTAGGCTACGTACATCACGAGTAATGTTCGACCATCAGGAAAAGTAATGTTCGACCATCAGGAAGTCTGTAAACAGAAACACCTTTAGAAAAATCATTACAAAATTCATGTTTTTTTCTTATAACTTCGGTTGGGATAAATGGAAATCGGTTAGCAACCTAACAAGTTAAACAAGTTTTATTCATATAATACATAAAAAAAACTAAGATCACCCTCATGTTTTTCATAATTCCCTCAAATACTACTAAACATTAGACAACGATCAACTCAAAAATGAGATTCAAACCAATCAAAGATTCGGGCCGATTGCAAGCTAGTCATTTCATGATATGCAAATGCAAGATTCAATTCCTCCTGAATATAACTAACCAAAACTTCATCCGGTAACCGAATATTTCTCTCATTCATAGCTTCTTTCCAAGGTATAACCCGACCATCATTAATCAAATAACCGTCGTTATTAACAAACCCTTTTTCCTTAAACAAATCAAACAACTCTCCCGAAATCTTCACATCAAGTCCCGGGACTCTATCCGCAAGAAAATTTGGCGTTAACCGCAACTCCAAACACTCAATTTGAGCAACTTTTACGCCTTTTTCCCGCAAAATTTCAAGATTTGAATCAATCAACTTTTTTCTAGATTTATCTTTCGGCATATGAACAAAAAGGGCGGGCGGGTAGTTATTTTTAACATCGATTCTTTGAAAAACACCTTCCGTGATCATGATCGCGATGCTACTAAACTTCATCCGGTTTGCAAGAACCGAGACGAAATAACCGCCCGAAGAAGCGCCTAAAGCTACAAGTGGCAAATTTTCAAGATTTTGTTTCTTGACCCATGATTCGATAACTGTTTTGACGGTTAATGTTTCCTTCATTAATGACCAGCATTTTCCTTTACTTGAAACGGTAATAACCGCAAATTTTCGAGCAAGGGCTTCAAGAACAAGAACTCTTTCTTCAGGTAATCCAACACAATGATCACAGTTTATAGATTTATCCCAAAAATTAGCAGCTCTGCCATTACACCCATGAGCTAAAAACAGAATCGATTTTGGGGAATCGGGTATTTGCCAAATCACTTCGGTTTTACCAAAGATTTCAGCTTTTGGATCGAATTGGACCGTTGGTAGATCTGTGGCGCTCTTTTTTTGGTTTATTAATCGTGATTGTGAAGTGGGTTTTGTTTTATCGATTCCGAGAATGAGTATGATGAACATTAGAGCGATCGTAGAAATTAATAATGGCAAGTTAGTGGTTAGGAATTTGGTGAATCGTTTTTGCCATTTGGTAACACTTTTGTTGTTATACATACCTGCAATTTATTGGTAATATAGGATCCTTACCGGAACCCTAAAGGTGTTTGATTTGGATCAATGGTTGTGTCAATTAAGGGGTGGTACCTGTGTGTATTCAGTAATCGTGCTTTCAGCGATGTGGATCGCCGGATCGGAGACAATTGCCGGAGGCCGTTGAATCAGCGTCGGTTAACGAGAATGGGTTTTGTTTCACTTTAGGGGGTGTTTGGGAAATTATAAGCTTTAATAATTATTTTTTTAAAGGGATTATTAAGACTTATATAAGTCTTAGTGTTCGTCTTTGATCACGCGTCTGGTTCACTGTTACTTCGTATAGACGAGGGGTGAATGTCGTATATGAAAAAACTTAAAAAAATAATTATTTTGATCTTCACTCAAAAGTGTTTAACTAGATTTATTAGAATATGGTTTTGGATTTATCCGGATCAAGATCCAATTTTGCATGAAAAAATTAACACCGAGAACCGAATTAGTATAGCTCCAGTCGGTCCAATTCAGTTAACTTCAACGGCTCCAGCAATTCTCAATCCAGTTTGCAATAGTCGCTAAAGGTTGCCGCTCGTCCCCCACTTTCCATTAAGGGTGTTATGTGGATTTGATCTATGTTGTCATGTATTTAATTTTATTTTTATTTTTAACAGCAACCTAATCTACTCCTATTTTCAACTATGTTCATTATGGGACTTGAACCATCGACCTTAAGGTTGGGGGCAAACACATTTACCGCTAAGCCATTAGCCATTTGATGGTCATGTATTTAAATAGAAGACGGAGGTGATGACGAAATTTCACCACTCACAAAGTTACAATCCCTTGAAAAATTATCACGCCAAACTATTACTTCCTTCGTTTCAAAATAAGTGATACACTTTGGGTTTTACGTTATTTGAGGTAAAATATTATAATGAATGTTAAATTAGATTAATTAAATAGTTAGTGAGTGATAGGTCCCACTTATTATGATTAAAATGACTTTAATGATGTTTAAAAGTAAAAAATAAAGGTAAATGTGTCATTTCACTTTATTAAAAATTTAAAATAGATAGTTAGTGGTTAAAGGTCCTACTATTATTTAGCATATAAGGAAAGTTTCAAAGTGTATCACTTATTTTGAAACACCCAAAAATATAAAGTGTATCACCTATTTTGAAACGGAGGAAGTATTAATTATTAATCCATTATATGTTAGGAATAAATGTATGGTTTAATTCCAAGTTGACAAGGATAAAGAAAACTGAAAACGAAGAAATATACAAATTCCAACAATCATCCATCAAATCCCTCTTATTATTTGACAAAGAACAGAACAAAAAGCCGAAGGAGTTGTAATAAAACTCAAAAAAGAAAATCCCGAGTAAATCTCAGTTTTCTGAAAATAAAATTATTTGGCGCATGCAAAAGCACCACCAACACGATCATATCAATCAAAATTATTGAATATTTGTTTTCGCGATTATCAGAAGATGAAGAATAATGTCTAAGAAGAAGCAGATTCCTTGGCAATCTTCTCAGCCTTTGCAATAACCTCATCAATTCCTCCAACCATGTAAAATGACTGTTCTGACAGGTCATCATATTTCCCATCCAATACTCCCTAACAACACACACACACACCAATAATTAGTAACAAACATCTTTCATGAGCTTTAAAAAACAATAACAGTTAATTACATAAATTGCCCCTGTTGTTTTACATATTCTCCGATATAGTCCCTAAACTTTTTTTTTGTGATTTTTGTCCCTATGGTATTCAATTTCATCTTTTTTGTCCATTTTGACCTAAGATGACCAAAATACCCTTATTTTAATTATTTGTTAAAAAGTTCTGAACTTTTTTTTGTAAGGGTATTTTGGTCATTTTAGGCCAAATTGGACAAAAAATATGAAACTTGAATACCATAGGGACAAAAACCACCAACACGTCTAGGGACAAAATCGAAGAATTCATAAAACCACTGTAATTTACTCTAAAAATAAAAATAACAGTAATTACAGTTTTTGTCCCTGTGGTTTTTTGAATATTCTGATTTTGTCCCTAAACTTTTTTTAAAGTGATTTTTGTTCCTATGATCTACAAATTTCATCTATTTTTTTTCCATTTTGACCTAAAATGACCAAAACACCCTTATTTTAATTTATTTGTTAAAAAGATCTTAAATGTTTTTGTAAGGGTATTTTGGTCATTTTAGGTCAAAATAGATTACAAAGATGAAATTTTAAAACCATAGGAACAAAAATCACCGGAAAAAAGTTCAGGGACAAAATCAGAATTTTCGTAAAACCATAGGGGCAAAAACTGTAATTTACTAAAGATGGAAATTTGTTAATTTGATTTTTGTAGCAACAAAACTGACCTGAAAACTGGCAATGCTCTCCTTGAGTTCAACATATTTACCAGGTGCACCCGTGAAAACCTCAGCAACATGGAAAGGTTGACTCAAAAACCTCTGAATCTTTCTTGCACGAGCAACAGTCAACTTATCATCTTCACTCAGTTCATCCATTCCAAGAATCGCAATAATATCCTGCAGATTCTTGTAGTTTTGCAGAACTTTTTGCACCCCACGAGCTGTATTGTAATGATCTTCTCCCAAAATGTGTGGAGACAGCATTCGAGATGTTGAATCCAACGGGTCCACAGCAGGATAAATCCCAAGTTCAGAAATCTGGACAGTGAAAAAAATGGGTTAATTTGACCAGTGACCCGACCCAGCCCGTTTTTCAGAGATTACTTACCTGTCTGGATAACACGGTTGTGGCATCCAAATGAGCAAAAGTTGTGGCGGGAGCAGGATCTGTCAGATCGTCAGCAGGGACATAAATGGCTTGAACTGATGTGATTGAGCCTTTTTTGGTTGTTGTGATTCGTTCTTGAAGGCCTCCAAGATCTGTTGCTAAAGTTGGTTGGTAACCCACAGCAGATGGGATACGACCCAATAAAGCAGACACCTCAGAGTTAGCCTGAAAACAATACGACCCGACCCGTCAACATTTGACCCGTTTTTGGCCCGTTTACCCGACTCAGTCCATTTACATACCTGGGTGAAACGGAAGATGTTGTCGATGAAAAGAAGCACATCTTGTCCTTCTGCATCTCTGAAATGTTCAGCAACGGTCAATCCAGTCAAACCAACACGAGCACGCGCACCTGGGGGTTCGTTCATTTGACCGTATACAAGAGCACATTTGCTCTCACTCTAAAAAAACATAAAAAAATTAAAATTTAAAAAAAAAAATTAGAAAAATGCCAGCTTGGCAACAGGCAACATACACACCTGCTTGTCACCTAGCTTGATGACACCACTTTCCATCATTTCCCTGTATAAATCATTTCCCTCACGGGTACGTTCTCCAACACCAGCAAAAACAGAAAAACCACCTGGAAAAAAGGAAAAAAATACAAGGATTTGTAAGCATAAGTTAGTTAAAAACTTATAATGTTAAATCAAAGTGTACTAACCATGGGCTTTAGCAACATTGTTGATGAGTTCCATGATAAGCACGGTTTTTCCTACTCCTGCACCACCGAACAAACCAATCTTTCCTCCCCTTTGATAAGGAGCAAGAAGATCTACAACCTATAAACAATAATACAATATAAAAGCCGATTAAATTTACAAATTTAGTAGAAAAATGTTTAATAATGAACTAAAAGGAAAACGTTTTTAATTATTGATTACCTTGATTCCAGTGACAAGAATCTGTTGTTCTGTTGCTTGCTCAACAAAAGCTGGTGCTTCTCTGTGGATTGGCAGATAGTGATCGGTTTCTGTAGGACAAAATCAACAAAAAAGTGAGATATAAATTTCAAAAAGGTGATAAAAGGTGAGATAGTTGATGACAAACAGAAAACTTACTGATATCGCCTCTATGATCAATAGGCTCTCCAATAACGTTAATGATACGACCAAGAGTTGCTCTACCTACAGGTACCTGCAGTTTAAGATAAATTAAGAGCCTAAAGATACACTACATACAGAAAACGAATTAACAGATTCATAAGCCAGATGATATAGCCATCCATGTAAAGATCACAGATATACAATCCTTCTTGAAGGACGATTTCTTTAAACAAACTTGTACAAAAAAGAATTCGATGAGCAATTGCAGTTCAATACGATCTTATGCTTACGAAAACTGAAAAACTAAATAACGGTTTTAATTTTCTATACAATATTATGCAATACGAAAGTCAAATTGATTATTTACAGGCAGTGCAGCAAACAATGGACACTTTATCCCCAAACGCATATAAGTTTGCTACAATTGGACAAATTGACTTTGCAAGTGAATAGCTGAATAAACAAAAACCAAAATTCAGAAAAAAAAATGCTCCAAAATTATCCAGCTTGTCCATAAACCAACATATTACGAATCGGAATAACAATTGGATCTCAGACAAATAATCAGAGCAAATCCAGAAACTTGAAAGTTATCATTTGTTCTATTAAATTGATCTAATAATTCGAGATCGGGAAAACTTACAGTGATAGGAGAACCAGTGTTGAGAACTCGTTGACCACGTACAAGCCCCTCGGTACCATCCATAGCAATCGTCCTAACCATATTTTCTCCCAAATGCTGAGCCACCTCCAAAACTAATCTGATCGAATTATCTAAAACCTCCAACGCCGTAAGGATCGGCGGCAATCCCTCGCTGAATCTAACATCGACAACAGCACCAATAACCTGGCACACTTGTCCAATCGATCCGGCTCCGGTGAACTCATCGGTGATCTTTCCAACGTCAGATCCTTCACCAGCGGTGGTCGGAGCTGGTTTGGACGGAGTGGCGGCAGCAGAAGTAGCGTAGTTCACTACACGGTTAAGGAAGTAACCAGCAGGAGAAGGAGATTGGGATCGAGCGCGAACGGCTCTACCGGAGTTAGTGAATGTAGATCTGGATGGTGATCGGTGGAGCGATGAACGGAGGAGGGAGGCAGCTAGCCTCCGTGAAGCCATGGCGGAGAAAAGCTGGTGTGAGATTAGAGAGAGAAAACTAGGGTTTGAAAATCTGAGAATCGAGTCGTCTCGGACAGACAGAGAGTTGAGTTGAGGTGTGCTTTTTATTACTGCGTTCTGCGTTAAGGGAACCTTTTCTTTTCTACAACTTTTATTAATTTCGTAACTAAATTTATTTTCGATTAATTAGGTAAAATAAATTTAAATGAATAAAATAGATCAATATATAGGTCATTTTCACACGTATATTTTATTTCCTAGAAGGCGTTTTATGTTTATTTATTATTTTTTAAAGGCATTGAAGGTTTTTATTAGACACCAAAGGGTCAATAACCTAGCGGTAAGGTGTTTGTCCTCCAACTTAGTGGTTGAGGGTTCGAGTTTCATAATGGACATAAGTGGTTATTTAGGAGTAGATTAGATTTGCTGTTAAAAAAAAGTTAAAAGGTTATAAATATGTGTTAGCATGATTGGAATATCGAATAATTAAACTAAAATATTTAATATAATTACATTGCTTAAATAATTATCTTAATATTCTAAACATATTATATCGGTGTATGTGTTTACGTTTTTCATTATCGTTTTTATGCATTTTGTACATAGAGAATTCGAATTGAATATCATAGATATAGTAGTGATTTTTACCAAAACAATAGGAAGAATATTTAATGTCTTATTGAATATCGACCTCTTTTAGAGATGCCATTCCATTCTTATGAAATAATGTTATTACTTGTGACATGGTTTCTTGTGATCGGTATGATTGTGTTAATTGGAAGTTCTAAATGTCTATTTGATACGGATTCGTACTCGTGGAAGCTAAAACCCTAGCTTATGGGTTGTGTTCGGCCAACCGAATCACGAAGAACAAGAACACGAGTTCTTGGGGTTTCAAAGAAACGTTTTTATTCTTTTAACACTTAACATCCAACCTTTATTATCACAAACATATATAGTAAAGCTAAACAAGTCCTAATCCTAATATGATAAGGAATCCTAGTTTGAAAAGAAAACAAACATTTAAAATTTAAAGATAAACTTAAACTTGGTTGGATGACTTTCAAATACCTGATCGACACTAGCCACTAGTTATCGGGTCGGACTCGTCTTCTTGTCGGGTCTGATCCGTATCATCCTCCCCTCTAAAAAAGGACTCGTCCTCGAGTCATCATCATCATCAGGCTCATACGGAGTCAAGTCGGCCACATTAAAAGTGGCGGGCACTTTGTAGTGCCCGGGGAGGTCGATCTTATAAGCGTTATCGTTAGTTCGCTTAAGCACACGGAAAGGACCATCGGCACGAGGATGTAATTTGCCGAACCGTCCTTGCGGGAAACGTTCACGGCGTAGATGAATCCACACGAGATCTCCCTCGTTAAAACCCACTTTCTTGCGATGTTTGTTGGCACGAGTTTGGTACTGTAAATTATGTTTAATAATTTGGTCGCGAACTTGTTCATGCAAAAGTTTTATTTGAGTGACTTGTTCATCGCCTTCAGCACTAAAATGTTGATCTTCCAAGGACGGTGCAGGGTCTAGGGGAGTGAAGGGGTTGCGACCGTACACCACAAGAAAAGGGCTACGCCCGGTGGAGCTATGGTTCGACCGATTGTACGCAAACTCGGCTTGAGGAAGGACAAGATCCCATTTCCGTGGATTAGTGCCTACTAGACTTCGAAGTAAATTGCCTAAACTGCGGTTTGTAACTTCGGTTTGACCATCAGTTTGTGGGTGATGAGAACTACTAAATTGTAACTTTGCACCCAAACGTTTCCACAAGGTACGCCAAAAATGGCTAACAAATTTAGCATCGCGCTCGGAAGTAATTGTCTTAGGAACACCATGCAAGCGGACAATTTCATCAAAATATAAGCGGGCCACTTGCGAAGCATCATACGTTTTGACACACGGAATAAAATGTGCCATTTTAGAGAAGCGATCAACGACAACCATAATTGAATCCTTCTTCCGTTGTGTTAAAGGTAATCCTAAAACGAAATCAAGGTTGACGTCTTCCCACGGACGTTCGGGGGCGGGTAGCGTTGTATAAAGTCCTTGGTTCGTATGATGTGTTTTGGCAACGTGGCAAATACGACACCGTTTCAGAATCTTTATCACGTCACGACCGAGTTTTGGCCAAAAGAATCAGTCTTGGACTAGGGCGATGGTTTTGTCGCGACCAAAATGTCCGGTTAGCGCTCCTTGGTGACACTCAAGGATAATAGCATCCCGAAATGACGACATTGGCACGCACAAGCGACTACCCTTATAAAGCAAACCATCTTTCTGAAAAAAATCACGGTACAGAGTAGTTGCACAGTTCACCCATATAACGTGAAAGTCGGGGTCGTCTTGGTACAAAGTTGAGAGGGAATTGAATCCAAGTACCTCAAAAGCAACCGAAGTGGTGAGGGTCGGTCGGCGGCTCAAGGCGTCGGCGACGGAATTTGCGGTGCCCGCTTTGTGTCGAATCACAAAGTTAAAATCTTGTAGTGTTTTGACCCACTTGGCATGTCGTGGATTGAGCTTTGATTGTCCTTGAATAAACTTGAGAGCTTGGTGATCGGAATATAGAACAAACTCGCTGGGCAAAAGATAGTGACGCCAATATTCAAGGCTACGAACAATGGCGTAGAATTCTTTGTCGTATGTACTGTACCGGCGTCGTGTGTCACTTAATTTTTCGCTAAAAAAACGATGGGGCATTGTTGTTGGCTTAAGACACCGCCGATTCCAACGCCCGAAGCGTCGCATTTGACTTGAAAGACATGCTCAAAGTTGGGGAGTGCTAATACCGGGGCTTGTGTGACGGCACTCTTTAGTGTTTCTAAAGCTTTTTGTGCGGATGTAGACCAATGAAACTTACTAAGCTTTAAACATTCTGTGATCGGTGCGACAATGGTACTGAAATTTCGTATAAAACGCCGGTAAAATGACGCGAGGCCATTAAAACTTCGAACATCGTGGAGAGATTTGGGTGGTGGCCACGAAGTAATAGCCGAAACCTTTGATTCATCCATGCGAATACCACTTCCCGAAACAAGATAACCCAAAAATATAACTTCGTTTGTCAAAAAATGGCATTTTGTGGCATTCGCGTAAAGTTTTTGTTGCCGTAAAACCGCAAAAATGTCCCGAAGATGGGTTATGTGTTGGGCGACATTGTTGCTAAAAACCAGAATGTCATCAAAATAAACGACGACACAATGCCCGATAAAAGGTTTAAAAATGTGGTTCATTAACCGCATGAATGTGCTCGGGGCATTGGATAACCCAAAGGGCATTACCATCCACTCGTATAAGCCATCGCGTGTTTTGAACGCGGTTTTCCACTCGTCTCCCGGTCGCATGCGGATTTGATGGTATCCGCTTCCGAGATCAATTTTAGAAAAAATGGACGCACCGTGGAGATGGTCAAGTAGATCGTCAAATCGTGGTATAGGGAACCGGTATTTAATGGTGATTTTGTTTACCGCTCTACTATCAATACACATTCGAAATTTACCACCCGGTTTTGGAACGAGAAGTGCGGGGACCGCACATGGGCTCATGCTTTCACGTATGAGGCCTTTATCTAAAAGTTCCTTAACTTGACGATGTAATTCCGCAAATTCTTTCGGATTCATGCGATATGCGGATTTATTTGGAATGCTTGCCCCCGGAAGGAAATGAATACAATGTTGTATGTCCCGTTCGAGTGGAAGTCCTGTGGGAATATCATCGGGGAAAATGTCAGTAAATTCGGAAAGTAAAGGTAATACCTCGGGTGGCACGGACGTGACGACCGGGTTTTCTTCAGTGACAAGGAGTCCGAAGATAATATGTCCCGTGTGGGCGGTAGGTGTTTTATTGATATTGATGAACACCGGCCCGGAACACAAGCATGGATTCGGCAGACGTATCTCGTGGGTCGAGTGGTGCGAGGGTGATGTTGACACCGTCTTTTTTAAACGTGTATGTGTTCCGAAAACCGTCATGTTTGGCATGTCGGTCGTATTGCCATGGACGACCTAGCAAAAGGTGACACGCGTCCATTGGGAGAACTTCACACCACAATTCGTCCGTATATTTGTTCCCGATGGAGAATTGCACCAAGCACCGGTGTGTAACTTTAATGAGATTGCCCTTTTTAAGCCAAGTCAACTGGTATGGTTCCGGGTGAGGTTGTAGTTGTAGGTTAAGTTTTTCCACCATCGAAGTGGCAACAATATTCTCACAACTACCCCCATCGATGACAACATTGCAAAATTTTCCTTTGGCGGTACACTTTGTTCGAAAAATATTGTTGCGAAGCCACTGTGTATCATCAGCCGGTTCGTGTACCGAAGTGTTAAGGATGCGTTGTATCACGAGGGCTTCGCCACGGTCGGGGTAAAGAATTTCGAGGGTTCGGATTCATGATCATCCTCCGTATCGTAGGTTGGTAGTGGTTCATCATCAGCAAAAGCGACCATTTGGGTATTCGGGAAGTCACGTTTCAAGTGTCCAATGCCTTGGCATTTGAAACAACGAAGCGTATTGGGACGTGACCCCGTGGGAGCGGCTGGCAGAACCGGGTATGCCTTGCTCGATTCGGTTCGGACCGGAGGGGTTGGGGTGTTTGTCTGGCGGCCGGGGAAACGAGAAGGTGTAGGATTTTTGTTTACGCGACAATTGTTTTTCGACCCGTTGAGCTAACCTGCACACATCAGAAAAACACCAATATTGTTGTAACATAACGACATCCGAGATGTCGGGTCGTAATGCCCCCAAAAACCGGGCGATAACCTGTTCGTCGTCTTCCTCTACGCCACAACGCATGCGTAGACGTTCGAATTCAGCAACAAAATCTTCGGCCGAAAGTAGATTTTGTTTGAGGTTATGGTATTCAATAAATGAATCTTGTTTATGGTTGATGGGAAGAAACTTGGAATACATTGAACGTTTTAGTTTATCCCACGTTTCGACCTTGGATTTACCCTTTCGGTAACGTTGTTGTTGTTCATGTTCCCACCATAATGAGGCATATTTACGTAAGCGAATAGCGACGAGTTTTACCTTGAGGTCTTCCGGAATTCGTTGGAGATCAAAGATCCGTTCAACGGTATCCAATCGATAAACTCATCGGGTTGCATGCGGCCCTCGAATTCAGGAATTTGTGGGCGGATACCCAAAGCGCGAAGGGAATCGTTGTGCGGTGGTGGGGGTGTCGCCTGCCAGCGGCAGCGTTCGGCAAAAACGTTGTCGTCGTCGTCATTCCAGGCAACAGATTCGGTCATGGAATCTTCTTGTTCCAATTGGTTTAGTTCAAGCTCGTGAATCCGTTGTTGTAAACGTTCGATCTCACCGACGTCTCTCGGATCCCGTTGATCAAAACCATTGCCTCTGACGGCGAATCGACGGTCATGATGACGACCTCCTTCTCGTCCGGACATCGTGAGAAACCTGAGTCTCTGATACCACTTGATACGGATTCGTACTCGTGGAAGCTAAAACCCTAGCTTATGGGTTGTGTTCGGCCAACCGAATCACGAAGAACAACAACACGAGTTCTTGGGGTTTCAAAGAAACGTTTTTATTCTTTTAACACTTAACATCCAACCTTTATTATCACAAACATATATATTAAAGCTAAACAAGTCCTAATCCTAATATGATAAGGAATCCTAGTTTAAAAAGAAAACAAACATTTAAAATTTAAAGATAAACTTAAACTTGGTTGGATGACTTTCAAATACCCGATCGACACTAGCCACTAGTTATCAGGTCGGACTCGTCTTCTTGTCGGGTCTGATCTGTATCACTATTATTAATTAGAAGTTCTAAATATCTATTTTTATGATATAATGCTACTTCTTATTGTGATGTGTTTCCTAACTGTCAACCATGTCTCGCTAGTGATGAGTTTGGCGCCCAACCACGAGTGTTGCCGTTCTTAGTTAAATGAGAAATGATATTTAGTCATACCATTTATACCTTCCCATATGTCTACCCGCTTGATAGGATGAAATGTGTATTTCATTAATTCTATCTCCTAATATTATCTCTTAATTTTGACAAGTGTATTCATCTAATGAGTAAGCCTATGAATAAGTTTAAATAGTAGACCTAAATACTTAAATATCAAGTTAGTGGATTTCTTTCCAACATATACTAGGTTGCAACCAAAGTACCAAACAATACTATTGCTTTTCGGATCCGGTTTGTATGCCCAGGGCATCTATCCATCACCATATCCACAGGCATGCCACGTGTTCGTAGTAAAATATACACCTGCGCATTTTATCATTCGCCGCCTAGACGTCCAACTTTCACGGCGGCGTCACCTAAAAAATATACACACGATGTCGCTTACCACCATTCTCTCCTCACCAAACCCTCTCACGCTTCCTCACCTCAGCTCCCATGCGCCTCACCACACCTTATCTTTCCCCATGGCCACCATCATTCGCCGGCAATTAAACCCTATCCGCCGTCGATCTCTCGCTATCGCCGCCGCTGTTCGTCAACAGGACACCACTCTCTGGACCCCTACACCTCTCGCCAACGTCAAACCTGCCGCGGAATCGCTCTTCCATATCACCATCGACGTATCGGACTCCCCCGATCTGGCATCGTCTTACACCGTAGCCGGACAATATCTCCAGCTTCGTATTCCTGATGTCGAGAAACCGTCGTTTTTAGCGATCGCTTCGCCTCCATCGCTGGCGTCTACAAACGGTGTTTTTGAGTTTTTGGTTAAAAGCATCGCTGGATCTACAGCAGAGCTATTGTGTGGTCTTGGAAAAGGCGATGTTGTAGAATTGAGTCCAGTTATGGGTAAAGGATTCAATACAGATCAAATATCTCCACCTGAAGATTATCAATCTGTTCTAATCTTCGCAACTGGATCCGGAATTAGGTGATTTTTTATACTTATACGATAATTTTGCGATTATCCACATGCTTTTGCTTTTCAATTAGCAGGTTATAGAATCTATGTGTTAGGGCATATGATAGTATTGCTCTGTGTTTCTGTTTAATCGTAGATTGATTGCACAACAACAAACAAAAAACATTTATTTCATCTTGTATTTGTAGATTAATTTGTTCTTAAGCAAGCAGCCATAACTGGTATTACTTGAAAGCTTCATAGTTTCAGATATAACAATACCTCAGGATGCAATAATCTGATATGAAATTACTGCATGTGATTACTTTCTTCAAACTTGCTTAAAGTGTATTGCATTTGCCTAATTTCTGATATTGTATCTCATGCAGCCCAATTCGATCATTAATCGAATCAGGATTTAGTGCAGACAAGAGATCAGATGTTAGACTATATTATGGTGCAAGAAACCTCCAAAGAATGGCTTATCAGGTTGATTTTAAATCTTCAATTTTCTGCTAAATGAGTCATCGAATGATTCTGATCTTGATATTTTTATTTCTAACCATTATAGGATCGATTTAAAGCCTGGGAATCTTCTGGAGTTACTATTGTGCCCGTTTTATCCCAACCTGATGATAATTGGGTCGGTGAAGCCGGCTATGTACAGGTAAAGTTTTTCATATTTTTTTACTTATGAACGGGTCAATTCGGGTCGTGTTTTCTGTGAAACGGGTCAAAACAAACAAAAATCATTATGTTGTTATTCTGTTAAAGTGTTGATTATATGAGCAGGCGGCTTTTGCTAGAGCTAAAGAAATTTATGCACCTGAGTCAACCGGTGCTGTGCTTTGCGGTCAGAAACAGATGGCTGAGGAAGTAACTTCTATTCTTATTGGCAATGGAGTACCAAATGAGAAGATATTGAAGAACTTTTGAGGTCTAATTTAGTCAATTGTTGTATTATTTATTGGAATAATTTCTCTCGTTACTGAGTGCCAAGCATTTCAGTATGGATAATGCCGAAAATTTTGAGATGTAAATGTAGGATTGTTTCCTATATAGAAAAGCTTCATAATTTATTCTATTTTTAGTTTGCCAATTTACAATAGTTGGTTTTTTGGTGACCGTGGCAAGGACTAGGTCTGTGCATAGTTCAAGAGCCGAGCTAAACCACTTAGAATTAAACCAAGAAAATGATTTTAGCCGGACCAATGATCAAAATAATGACGCTTGCTACTGGACCGAGAACCGGGCGGAACCAAAATGAAACGAGGAAATTTCTTCTACTTCTTTAGGTTTAGACCAAACTGCATGGAACAGGACCGAGTACCGGTATTCCATGAAAATTAGAATCGAGAAAAATCGAACTAATATAATTCAGTTCGGTCAGATTTTGCAGTTCCGATCGGTTCTCAAATTGTATGCTTAGCAAGGACATTTAAAATGATCTCCTAAATATTATAAATGGGTAAAACTACTACAACAGTTCGACCACTTTAAAGAACAACTAAAACTCAGCCATCTTGGAACCATGACTAAAGGGAATACCCTTCCAAATTGGGAAGTACAACTAAAACTCAGCCATCTTGGAACCATGACTAAAGGGAATACCCTTCCAAATTGGGAAGTGATATCTACACCACACAAATTACCTCCTTACAACATTATACAAGTTATAGAACAGACTCTACAACTATAATGAAACATAGGTTTTAGGGTAGAAAGTAACTTTTGTAATGAACTCCCTTCCAAATTAATATTTTTCTTTTTTTCGTCTTGATATTACTTTTAATGTTTTAAATTAAACCATAAAAACAGTCAATAGGATACAAAGTTAAAGAACAAATAAGAGTCAAAGGTAGTAAAACCATGTAAACATCATCAATTTCAATATAGAAACCTAAAGAATTTGACCCTCTTCCAACCCATCACTTTCACCACCAACATTCCCATTCAAAGGTTGCTTTTCATCCAAGTCACCATCTTCATCATTGTTGTGGCGCTTCATCTCATGCCTACGATGATGCTTATGATGTTTTGTTTCACGTCTTTTAACACCACCATCTTCATCATCATCATCTTCATAGCTTGAATCACTCGAATCTAAACGTCTATTATGATGTTTATGATGATGATTATGATTATGATGATGTCTTGAATGCCTTTTCTTCCTCATAACACCACCATCATCATCATCATCACTTGTAGAATCCGAATCATCAGAAACCGATCTTGAACGATAATGATGCTTATGTTTCTTATAAGCACGTTTTCTTCCACGTTCTTCAATCTCACTTTCATCCGAACTGTCACTATCATCACTCGACCGCCTTTTCGGTTTTCGTTTCGATTTCTTATCTTTCTTCTCATTCCTATGCTTTTTGTGACTCTTTTTCTTTGACTTTTTGACTTCCCGGCTGCTTTCACTGTCACTATCACTTTCAGATGTTGTGACAGATCTTCTTTTACGTTTTGCAGTCTTTGATTTCCGTTCATTGGCTTCAATTGCAGCTTCGAGCTTTTGTTGCCATTTTAGAGGAGCTTCTTTTTTGGCTAAAAGAAGCTTCTTTTTTTCTTCCACCAGTTGGATAAACGTCTTGCAGTCCATTCAGATGTAGAAAATACCAAATTAATATCTGCATTATGGTATGATGATGACCAGAGGTGCATCTCAAAGAGAGAATTTACACAATGTTAGTTACTCTATCATAAAATCCAATCTTGAAATTGTAAAAATAACAAAACATAAAATTTTACAGAGAAATTTCCGATTTCTTTTTTTTAAACATGATAAAGTTAATTAGAAACTAAAAAGCGTAGAATTAGTTTGTGAATCTTACCTTATTTGAATAGCTATTAACCAAAGTTTGAGATTCCTTAAAGAATGCAAAATCCCAAACTTACAAATGTTTTGAATCTACAAAAGAATCTGCAAATATTCAAAGAAACATGGTTTAGTCATCTTTTAAAATATTCAAAGCCCTAATACTCAACTAATACGCATACATCGAATAAAGCCCTAGTTCAGTTCCGAATACTATGAAACCAGTAAACAGTGAAAGTTGACTCTTTTTTTTTTCAAGCGGATGTAGTACTATATCGAGACACTAGATATAGATAACAAATTCAAATTGAGTTATATATATATTCCGGAAAATTTAAAATTCCTACAACTTGATTCAGCAAAAGATGCACCGATTAAAACCTTAGAACCAGTAAAACAACAATTCCTCCATTAGATCGATGAAAAAGTAGTAACTAGCCAACAATTAGCAAATTAGGAGGATAAGTTAACAAACCCTAAACGTATAGTCGAATAAAAAGGGGGAAAGTACAAAATAGAGTGAAACGGAACAAAAAGGATCAAAATTCACATACCTTGAATGAATCTGGAGAAGAAACTGAGAGACTTTGGATCTGGAGTCTTGCTTTTTATGCTGGATTTCGTAATTCCTTCTCCGTTTGTCTCTGGAAACTTCTTGTGAGGAGCGGTTGCTTTATATAGTCAAGAAAAACCGTGTGGACTTTTGAAATCATGTGTTTGGGCCCGGCCCGGACAGGCCATTGACTTGGAAAAACATGTAAATACTTGAGAATTTTAACAAGTCACCACTTCAAATATAGTACGGAGTATAAATTTTCATCAATCAAGTAATAAAAGTACAAAACAATAGCTAGTTTAATTTTTAGGTTGTAATTCGATGAAAAATGCCCTAGTGATAAAGGGTAACTGAAACGACCTCTTATACGTTACGGGTTTGATTTATTTTCTAGGTAAACATTATCAGATGATTATGAGAAGATTCAAAAACTACCACAACACTGATGAGATCGTGTAAAGCCATCCAGTGATCCAGGGGAGTCTTCATAAACGAGAATACCTTTGAATAAAGTTTAAACGAGATCCAAAATTATCAAATGATAAGAAACCAATAATATTAACTAATAAGACGAGTGCCAATTGAGATATCAGTTGATGTCTTCCTTGGCGTCGGTTTCTCCACCCCATTGGCACCCCTCATGCGTTGAGGGGCGTCGGTAAATCACGTCTTCTAGACGAAGTGTAGGGAAGGGAAGGAAGGTGTGCCCACTGTATTTTAATAAGGTATTTAATATTTAATATTTTGTATGTGTATATTTTATAATTGTAGGACCAAAAAAACTAAAAAGAAATGGTATTATTGGTATATGTATGTCAGTTAGAATGTTAGTGGATATATCGCTTATTTGGCAAAAACTGAAGCCGTCGTTTGTGTCATTGTTTGATAGGAGGCTAATATAAGGTTGAACATGTGAAACATGCAACTTTTATGAAAATTCGAAGTATTTACTAGACTCTAGTCAACCATTCTAAATATCACAACTTCTTATTTAGGTTTGCATTAAATAATTCAAAAGCGATCTTCGGTAAATAGTGTTAATGAATATAAATTGGTAAATATGAAATCAAATTGTTCCAAAAAATGTTGTACTTAACAACCTAAACTAAAAAGTGCTATTTTTTTCTATGAATCAATAAAGTTTTACTACGTATTACAATTTTGTGTATACATCACAAAAGAAGTAACTTTCATGCCAAGACTTGATTAAAAAACTCAAAAGTATTTAATCCAGATTGAACACAAAAATGACATCACCCCAAATCATGATCCAATCAATTCAAAAAATCAATATTCAAGTTCCAAAAAGGTGACTACAACAAATATCCCTAATCTCATACATGCATCCTCAAACCTATCCGAAAAATCCAAACCCGTGTTAAATACGTCTTTTCGGGCAGAAATCAAGGTTAAATATACAACATACAAGTTCACATCTTCACAAAAACCAAATCAAATATTACAAAAACAGGCAAACCGCCTTGAGAAACAAAACTAGACCCATAGTCAATGAGAAGCTGGAAAACGGGTTGACCAAGGTGCATGCATCTGATGAACTTCCTGTGGGCCCGTTTGCAGATGGAGGGAGTCCTATGCTTGAGCTAGTTGATGGAACCACTGAGCCCGAAAGGCCCGCACCACCGAGTTGGAAGGGTGAAGGGGCTGGAGCTAAACCCATGTCTGGGTTAACCATGGTTGGTGGTGCGGTTAGTGGTGGAACTTGTTGTGGGCCAGGGCACCGTGGTTGAAGAGAATTTGATAACCTGCAAAAAGAAGATCATCAGAAAGAATTTTGAGACCAAATGGGCAAAAATGAGTTTGGCGGGCCCATTTTGACCTGTTACCCGACCCGCCCATTTATTTTGAGGGAGTGTAAGTTTAGAAGAATACATAGTGATTATTGTCCCATTTACAAATCCACCATAACCACAAGATGTGACATTGCAGCCCGCACTACTCTGCTGAGCTGTCACATTTCCAAGCATAAGATTACTGTTTTTGCATTGCATACTCGAACAAGAAACTGACAATGAAGCTGGTTGGCAATATAACCTGCAAAATAATAAAATACAGATATGAATAATGAATCTATAGGTTTTAAGTATGTATATATATAGTGTTGTTTATATAACCTGCTCCCTGGAGTACAACTACATTGCACACAATGATCTGCAGTGACAAAATAGCCTCCATTTGGTACAGATAATGCATAATCTGATGCGTATTTTGGGAAGTTTGAAGCACAAGCTGAAAATAACAGACAAAAAACATACAATTATTAATAAGTTCAGTTCAAAGAGTATTATGATATATAACAAGTATTAATAAATAATTGTAAGATTCAAATTGATTACCTGATAAAGGAATAGCAAGTATATCACCATCTTCAATGGCAGCATTCCCCAAAGCATTAACCCCCATAAGATCCGTGGTGGTTGTCTTATACCTCGCTGCAATGCCGGCCAATGTATCCACCGGTTTCACCACATACGACAAATAAATCGCCGGTAAAAAGTCATCCGTGCCATTAAAACAAGTACACGGCAACGGCACAACCAGATTCTGCCCTACATCTAGCACAGACGGATCGGGAATCGAATTCGCCTCCTTAATCTGGTCAGCAGACACAAGTCCGCCATACACGGCGTCTGCGATGTTCGATAACGTGTCAGACGGCCGAGTTTTGTAATGTGTAGCTACCGATTTACGAATGCCGTCAACACACGAGCAAACGATGGGGATTTTGACGAATAATTGCGACGGTAAGATGTGTGATTCAACGTCGGGGTACGAGATGTCGATGGAGTTAGCGGCGAGTAGAAGAATCGGATCGATTTGAAATAGTGCTGCGAGTTCTGAGACTTTAAGGTCGGTGTAGAGAGTGTAACCAAGGAGTGCGTTGCAGGAATCGTTGTTTGAGCATGGCTCGATTGTTGATTTGGGGGTTACGACGGCGATATTTAAGAGGAGTACGGCGGCGATGAGGTGGTGAACGGCGGTGGTGAGTTTTTTGGGAGGCATTTTGGGGGGAAATTAGGGTTTTTGGAGATATGTGTTCATGAAAGTTGCAGACAAGAGTGGGGTTTGAGGTACTGAGCTGCTTACTGTTTGTAGCAAAAAGATGGTGGACTCTTTTACAGACATGAGATTAACATATTCAGAGTGGGGTACAACTTTTAATGCATAATTTACACATTTGTGTGCATGTGCTATTCTCGATTTAGCTATTATTGTTATGGAAAATATTCTAGGGAATATGGAATGCTGTAAATTTGAAATTTAAATTGTGCGGTTTTTCTTGCATTTACTTGTAGAATGGTTTTAGACTTTAAGTTATTAACTTGACCCAATCTAATTTTTTATAAAATATTATTTCCCTCTTCTATATACATAACTCAATACAACCTATATTTTTACTCATTAGGCTAATGGATGGCAAAATTCACCATAGTAAGACGTGGCGCTAGTGATGGGTTTAGTGATGGGTAGAGTTGGCACGAACGTGTCAGTAGCGGGTCAATAAGGATGCGATGACGTGGCGCTAGTGATGGGTTTAGTGATGGGTAAGGGTTGGGAGAGGTCTAAGATCCTAGGTAGCATGGCAATCACGTCATGAAGGCATGTGAAATATCATCCTTTACATAAAAGTGGATGTCGTGATGAGAATGTGGCCACAACCACGAAAAAGCACGATGTAATAGGCATCAAAATGACACATACTTAGTCATGTGGTTGGGCGTTTTGGTGAGTGATCATGTGGTGGTATTTTCTCCAATTTAGAGCATCCCTAATGATTAATCTTATAACAATTTATTACTTTTGCCACATTATCATTCAACTAATCAAAAACATTTTCATAAATAACATCTTCAATGGTTAACCTTTTAAAAGTTTTTTTTACAATATTTTTTAATTTACCTTTACCTATATCAAATGTTTTATAAATACCCCCTATATATAATTTGACAATTTTTTTATCACCTTATAAATATAATATTTTTTAAAATACCTCATATAAAAATATAATAATAATTGACATTAAATATTATATAATTTATTTATAACTAATAAAAATATAATAAACAATTTATACATAATATATGTAAGGTTTAAAATGAAAGGTTATTAAACATAGGGGATTAGAAAAGACAAACATTGAAAGTTAATTAAAAGGTTAGTAGAAAATAAATCTTTGCAATAAGCTTTTCACAAAGTTAGTTACTCCAATGGTAAAAAGTCATTTAATGAATTATTAGAATAGTAATAAGCTTTAGAAAAAGTTCTTATTGGAGATGCTTAGTATAATGTGGTTACTTTTTTAACATATGATATGATAATAATTTAGTGCGATCTCGTGGACCATATCGAGTAGCCTTAAAAACCCAACACACTCAACATTTTTATTAGTTAAATAATATTTATTGTTTAACATAATATTTATGCAAGTTTAGTTCCTGATAATAGTGCAAAAGCTCTTTCTAGATACACCGAAATGGTTGATCATGATGTCATCGGAACTCATTGAGATAAACTTCAACAGGAAGTGAAATAGCCCGTGTAAATCTTAAAGAGATGAATTTACCTGATTCAATCCTCGCTTTATGCGGTATGGGACAAATAATGGGGTGTGTGGTGTTGTCCCATGTGGCAACCCACCACACCACACCAAAATAAATGAAAACCACCCCCCCTCCACACTATTCTTGCGTGTGAAAAGGGCCCACTATATCACTCACACATACTCCCTCCACGCCCGTTTCAAACCGTTGTTGTGGCCATGATTCCACCACGCCTTGCCTCCACATGTGGAGGGGGGGGGGGGGGGGGGGGTGTTCAAACTTTCCTCCACGGTGTGGAGCCTCCACCTCATCTTCACCTCACCTCCACATCACCACCCATGGCCACGCCATGGCCCCATACCGCATAGCCTTGGGGAACAAATTGTTAAGTAATGTTGGAATTAGAAGACTAAAATATGAAAATACTAATCAAATGTTTGTTATATAGAATTTGTAAAAATTATAATACTTTTGTTATATAGTAAAATAACAATTTTATAGAATGTAAGTTGGATATCTAACATTAAAGTTTATGAGGTAAGATTATAGTTTTAGGATACTTAAAAGTATTGGGTGGAAAAAGAAAGTGGAAAAATATTGAAAAACATAAGGTCATGTAACAAATTCAGTTAACAATTTTTTAGATGTATTGTAAATATCATCAAACAATCTTCTCGGTATCATATGAGAATCCCCCGCGGCAACGCGCGGGATGAAAACCCGCTTAGTTATAAACATAGAACAACATGCATCTGACTTTGTTATGACCCGAACCATACAATGTTGGGACATGCTTGAAGATGTACAAACACAAATACAGGGCCTTAGACCGGTGCCAACAATGACGCAACTGATGCCGTTAATTTTTGTCAAATCAACGTCACGTCAGCTCACACTCCAACTGACATTCAACTGACATACTCATGTTATCAATAACTCTTCTCTTTATCTTAAAGTGAATAATATAAATATTGATCAACTCAAGAAGTGTTCAGGTTTTCCAATTCGAGTTAAACTTTCATTACCAATAGTTATAATTAAGATATACTCCTTTTCTTGAACCGGCAAATATAATAGAAAGGACTCTAGCAAGAAGCTAGAGAACAAACAAAACAACGCACAAACAAAGAGAAAAAACAGAACAACAAAGGACCAACACGAACTAGGAACATAACAAGGGATGCAAGCACCAATTAGACCAACGAACATTAAGACCTCTACCCCTATGCTTTCGCCAATTAAAAGTCAGAGCTTTAATGGAATCCACAATCTTAAAGTGATTGAAAACGTCTCCTCTAAATATCCTCCCGTTACGGACCTTCCATAAACACCAAAAAGCACCGTAGAAGATGCTGGTTAACATCTTTTTCGCCTTAGAACAAACCCCCCAATTTCCAGCAAAAGCAAGAACCTCAGCAACATTAACAAAATGTAAAGAAGCGGGATCTATACCGCACCAAGAAAGAATCAGGCCAAAAACATTTTTAGCTAAGGAACACGTGACAAGCAAGTGATCGACAGACTCGTCCATATTAAGACAGTAAGAACACAGAGAAGACCCGTTCAAAATGTTGCGTTTAGACAACTCCTCCGCAGCCGCAATTCTACCCTGTATCGCTTTCAAGGAAAAAAGAACTACATTTTTCGGGACCAAATTAATCCACCAAAATCCGTTGTCACAAACCGGATGACAGGCCCGGTCCAGCCTATTACGAACTTTAGCCACGCTAAAGAGCCCGTCCACCGTGAAATCCGAATTCCAACTAACACCATCATCAGCAGAATACAAAATCTCATGCATGCCAATATTCAGAGTTGAAAAGGTATGCCTAATATTAGCAATAGCCGACCAAACTCCACCAGAATTAGAGCTCGAGAGACAATAGATAGGCCTACTGTCTAAGTTGTGAATGCCCCTGATAACTTGAACCCAAATAGCCTGCGGTTTTTTCTTTAACTTCCACCACAATTTAGTGAGTAAAGCCAAGTTTAAGTTCCTTAAAGAACCCAGACATGCCCCCCCCCCCCAACGACTTTAGGAGCCTGAATTTTGTTCCTAGAAATCCAATGCACCGATCATTTGTCAACAGAACTATTCCAAATGAATTGTCTTTGAATCTTTTCTAATTCATCAATGATACAAATCGGGGCAGCGAATAACGAGAGGAAATAAATGGGGAGATTACCGAGAACCGCCTTAGCTAGGGTCATCCTACCCCCGAAGCTAAGAACCTTTGCCTTCCAACCCGAAAGTTTAGACTTGAATTTATCAATAATAGGTATCCACGCTGCTTTCATGTTCATATTATCTCCAGCCGGAACCCCCAAATAATTAAAAGGAAGGGACGAGGGCTCGCAGCCCAAAGGGGAGGCCCAATTAGACACCTCATCCGGATCCGCCCCAACACCAAACACTCTGGATTTTCAAAAGTTCACTTTCAGGCCCGAGATCACATGGAAGCAGTTAAGGATTCTAGCAAGATTAAGAATATTCTTCCTTGACCAATCCCCAACAAAGAGAGCGTCGTCTGCAAAAAACAAATGAGAAACAGTAACGTTAGTGTTAGGGACAATAACACCCTCAAAAACACCATTCACCGAAGCCGTCTTCATCATAACATTTAAAGCTTCCACATAAATAATGAAAAGGAAAGGAGACAGCGGGTCTCCTTGTCGAACACCTTTAGACATAGAAAATTCACGAGTAGGGCTACCATTAACAAGAACCGAAGCCCTAACAGATTCAAGGCAACCCATGATCCAACTTCTCCATTTAGAACCAAAATTCATTTGCTCCATTATCGAGATAATAAACGACCAATTGACCGAATCAAAAGCCTTAGAAAAATCCACTTTGAATAAAAGCATTTTACGATCATTCTTTTTGTGCCAAGAGCATAGCTCATTCACAATAAGGGGCCCATCAAGGATGTTTCTACCCTCAACAAAAGCGGATTGAGTATCATCAATACAAAACCCGATACACTTTTTTAACCGCAAAGCCATAGATTTAGCAGTGATCTTATAAACAGCTCCCATAAGACTAATAGGTATGTAATCGTTCAACGAGAGAGGGTCTTTAATTTTAGCGGCCAAAGATATAAAAGAGGAATTACAACCAGGCGAGAACCGACCCCACTTCTCAAAGTGTTTAATTGCCCGCATCACATCACTTTCCACGAGGTCCCACTGATTTTTAAAAAATTTAAAAGAAAACCCGTTAGGGCCCGGGGCTTTGCCAGAGCCGCAATTCCAGACCGCCTGTCTAATTTCTTCCGCAGTAAACTCCGAATCTAGGAAAGAGCTCCAGTTATCCGGTAATTTTTTAAATCTATTGCTGTAAAGTTTTGGACGGGAAGGCCATTTTTCCTTGAATTTAGCCTCAAAGAATTGATAAACTTCATCTTTGATGTCAGACGGGTTTGTAATCCAGTGGCCTCTAATCAACAGTGTAACATCCTAAAACCGGCCTAGTAGTTTTAGGTATATATGGATATTTGATAAATATCTATTTGACCATAAGTGGAATAAAGTGACTAAATGTTAAATAAATTGTTTGACCTTTTGTCCTTTTGTGATATTTTAATCAAGGGATTAAAATATCCGATTACTGAAATGTCTAAATGATTTTATGATATTTATATTTTTTAGAATCTCTTTTGAATTTCGTTTCCGAAAATACATTCTTTTTTGAAAACAGTGATCGTTTGGTATTTTAAATAAATTAACTACGAACGGGACTTTTATATTGTATTGTTTAAAGTTTAAAAATAAAAGAAAATGACAAAAGGGGGACCCCTTTCCCTTTGTTCTGGACGGATGGATGGGAACACCCCTTATCCATTCATTGTTTGTCTCATTTCCATTTTAAAAAGAAACCTCCCATAAACACTTAAGCTTTTGGTGATTCTTGGTAAATTAGACAAATCTAGCTCATATTTTTCTCATTTCTTTGGCTTGAATCTCGTTTGGAGTATGCTTTTGGGTAAGCATTTGTTCTTCCATCTTGTTCTTGTAGTTTTTGAAAAATGATAAATTAGGGGTTTTGACATTTTAATGGGTTTTTGCTAGATGATGAAATCTATGAATCTTTGATGTTTATATGTTAGTGAAACTTGCTATATGATTTATAATGAAGTCATGTTTGGGTCTAATGATATTACACCATGTTTCCTAATGCAATGCCATACGTATGTGATGTATACACATAATATGAAAAATGTATAATGACAAATTGTGCAATTATATTAAGCTAATTATGCATATTAAAATAATAATGTTATTGTGATATGATAGTTTAGTGAAATATTGTACATGTGTGAGTACGTGAGTGTGTATGTGTGTTGTGTAGGTGAGTTTTGACTTTGTGTGGATGAGTTAGCTATGGTACAAGTGGGTTTAGCATATGGTACAACTAGGTTAAGCATGACTCTATTGTACAAGAAATCAATGATCTTTCAAATAAATTCATAGAAAAAGATAAATAAGAAGTTATTTGCAAAACATGAATTTATTATAAATTAAAATACTTAGTTTAGAAAAGGGTTAATCTTGATGAATTGGGTAACTAATTATGACTTGCTAGAAGTGGTGATTATATTGTTGTTTATGACTTAAAAGGATAAAATTGTTAGTTAAAAACTAGTTTGGATTTTTATGTCTAAATTGTGAACTAGTTATTATGTTGGTGTAAAATGTCACTTGTATGTTTTATGACTTAAATGGCTACATGTGTTAAAATAACATGTTAGATATGTTATTTTTGGTGTTTGCTAATTATAATGTAATTTGGTGAAAATGTTAGTTTTATTGTGTTTGGATAGTTTATATTTAAAACATAAACTAGTAGTTGAAAATTGTTAATATTAGTCTAGAAATAGAATTTGCTATTTTGAAATGACTAGTTAATCATGAATTGCTAAATGGTGTGATTATAGCGTTATAGTGGTTTTTGGAAAGTGTTGAAGTCAAATATAGGGTTTTGACTTGTTTGGGTAAATATGGTGAAAGTTGACTAAATGTATTTAGTATGAATTTACTTGGTCTATGAATGACAACAACATGATAACTACATAGTTTGGTGATGTATAAGTTGTTTACATGATTGTAGTTATGAAAAATATTATGGTTTTAATAATCCGATTTTGACCCGTTTGAATGTAAGAAATGCAAAATGGCTAGTTGACTTGTTGTGTAAGTGTAAATGGTCATGACATGTTCATATGATGTTGCAAGTGTTTAATTATCCATTTGGTGCAAGTGTTAGTGTTAAATATATATTTAACATTGTTTATGGTTTTGGTGAAATTATATACTAATTCGGAATTCCTTTGGATTCACAGGAAACGGGAGGACAACTCAGTGACATTAGACTACTGAGTTGGTGACAAGGAGAAGGTTACGGTGAGTGGACTTAACCTCAAACTTGTGTTCGGTTACAATCGGTTTGGTATTGCCTGTTGGGAGAAAGGTGCAGGAAAATACAGGAAACATGCAGGAAAATACAGGAAAAATGCAGGGAACTTCCCTGTAGAGAGTTCACGATCGTGAACTCTAGTTCACGCTCGTGAACTCTAGTTCACGGCGTGAGCTCTAGTTCACGTTCGTGAACCATTGTTCACGATCGTGAACTTCAGATTTCAGGTTTTTCAGGTCGTTTTCGAGCGCGAATCTTGACAGTTTGCTTGTTTGGTACCTGTTCGATCGGGTTAGACGAAATAGGATATGTGCACATAGATGGAAAGGTTTTGCCTGATTGGTAGCAATTACTCGGTTAGTGGAAATCGAGGATAGGTAAGAGGTCAGTGTCGGATGGATAACGGCTGGGCAAAGGGTATCGACTAATAGGGTATCCAACCTTACCTGTATGCGTTACATGGTTAAGGGCAGGGAGTTGCCCGGGGTGTTGGATACGAAGCGCCAACGGTTACTGTGGTTCTGGCCAACCACGGTTTAAGGCCCGCAAAGCCACCGTTCCTCAGTGATAGCGTTTACCCAACTCGGAGATGTTTTATAACTTCCGTGTTAGCAATCGGAGATGTAGAATCTACTTCGGAGGTTAGTAGGCGGAGATGTAGAGTTACTTCCGTGCTTAGTGATTAGACCGTTAGCGGTTACTGGTTCGGTGGAACAGTGATTAAGGGGAACAACGGTTAAGCGGTTACGAGGAGTAACAATCGTGGAGATGGTGGTGCTTGCTTGTCGAGCTTTGTATAATTTGTAGTTTATGTTCATTCACTTAGCTTTGTGCTAATCCCTCCCTCGTTGAATCTTTTCAGGTTGATCGGTGCTTTGGACGGGATGATTGACCAAGATCAAGGGGTTGTGTTGTAAAGTGAGACATGTCGTTTAAGTGACACCGTTATTGTATTGTTTAAGCAATGTTTATTTTGGAAACTTATTGTGGGACCTTGTTTGTAACTAAACTAAACTAAACTAACCTAAAGGATAACCTAATCGCCTTCGGGCATAAAAAAAAAAACGCTTTCTAAATTTTGCGGTGTTACAAACAGCCCATTAAGCCTATTCAAATTACCACGAGTTTTAACAGAACCATGAAAGAAACGAGAGTTCTCGTCCCCGTCCACAAGCCACTTGATTCTATACTTCCATTTGATTTTAGGGTGGCTGTCATTAAGAGGCAATTAAATGCATATAACGTTTGTACTTTTAGTGATAGTGGTTTACTCCTAAAATACAGGGTTGGGGGTTTTGATGTATGTCATGAAATCTTATTGATAGCATTAAGAACTGTCATTATCGTTTTTCTTGATTTTAATATGTATTTAGTAATTTTTAAGTTGAAATTCAGTTCTTAGAACTTGTCTTTATTATAAAAAAAAATATTTAAAGAAAGTTAAAAAGTAAATGGATAAATTAGTAAAATTGCATTCTTAATAACTAGAAGTGATGAAATTAAATGTTTTATAATATAGTAGAAACTAAAATAAAAACAAACCTTATGTCATATTTATATCCACTTTCAAAAGTTTTACCTAAACTTTAAACAACTTGTGCGATATGTGACTTCCGATACTTTAAATATTCTAGAAAACAATTCAACTCGATAACCTTAACAAAGAAAAAATAAAAACGCGACCATAAAATCAATTCGGATTGCATTATTTTGATATTGAATTAAGCAATCACCAAGTCACCAACCCGTGACCAGAAACCACGTGCGGAAATTCGGTTCATGAACATTCACTCTAACCACATAAAAAACACGGTCTCGTGATAGAAACTATTATCTAATTCATCCAAATAGAATACTATTATCTTTGTCTCTAAATTATGAATCAAAGGTCACTTTTAATATGAAGATGTAGTTTCATAACATGACATGATCAAATAAAATAAAAAAAATTCATTGTACTAAATTTTTTGAATGACAAATATTTATTTATTTCTAAATATCATATATATTTACTATGAGATTTGAACCTCTGGCTATGAAGATGGAACATAAATACTATACTCCTAGAGCAAAGGTCCACAAGTAGTATGAAAAGATTAAGTAAATTATATGTTAAGCTTGTAACAAATATTATCTTAACAATTACATTTTATTATTGAGAAATTATAAAACACTAATTGCAATATTATTATCAATAAAAATGCGGAACTCAATTAAAATGAATGTGATAGTTCTTGACTATACATGGTAACAAGAGTATTGATTGTTCGAATTATTGAAGAGACGATATGGATGTCTGTTCTTGAATATTGACCAATAAATACAAAAAAACGAATTAAAATTAAAATTTCATATTTAGTTGATTAAAAATGAATGGAAAAATAATTTTGTCGAGCAAGTTGCTACTATAATTTATGTGGAAGGAGAAACATGTATGGAGTAGTGGTCTGCGGTAAAAGAGACCAACTCTAATTTATATATTTTTTCCTCAATGATTGAATAATGCATAATTTTGACTTTTTTTTTAAATACACTTAATACTTTGAGTCGTGGACTTTGTTAATCAAAAGATGTCCTCTCTTGCCCACTAGAAAGGGCAAAGAGTGAGGATGGAAAACTCGTAACATTGTAAACATGGGTTATAGATTTATAGCCTTCTTCTAGTAAACATATTGATATATTATATTTTACTTGGTAAATTTCGTATATTAGGCAAATTTTCCTATTTATTTATGTGTTATTTGTCTTCCTTTTAGAAACGAAAAATAATATATTTGGAAAAATCAGAAGGTGTTGCCTTTGGTACTACTCTAATTTGCCTGAGAACTAAAAGACTCCGGGCTAGAGGGTCCATCGGCTAAGTTTCAACTCTATGTTGATAAGAAGGTCTAAAAGCTTAGCAAGTAACTAAGCAAAGAGAAATCAAACAATAGGATCATAACACCAATTTGACCAATTACATGGATTTTTGCCCCTATATCTAACTCAAGTATAAGATGTCGATATAACCACATCTGCAATTATAATGGGTGATTTGATTCATCCAATAAAAATTTGTCATTTCTGGCCTTCCATGAATCCATTTGCCCCAAAGAATACAATGTAAAAGTGAAAATCTTTCTTTTTTTAGGGCAGTTCCCTCACGTTGTTGCAAAATCAAATAAAGATGACAATGAATATGATTGAGGAAACGGGATGTTACACCATCTAAAAATTCATTTTTCGTGTTTCAAATGCATGGGTACATGTTATTAAAGCATGATCTACATATTCATCAACATCATCACAGACCTTGCAAGACATTTTGAATCGCTATAGCATGATCTTTGGGACAAGTAGCGATCAGGATCGTGCTAAAACCAGCTCTACAAATGGAACATAATGTTTTGATTGCACAAATTTATTTTAGGCCAATTGAAAGTTGTTGATAATGGTGTTTTTCTCATCAATGACTAATCTCACGGGAGCTGGTTGCAGGAAAGGAGTGATGATTGAGTGAGTAATAAAGATAAGTAAAAATGAAAAAAATCAATTAATAAAGTAAGTTTCACATATGGTTCATGTCGTTTACCACTTATTATATGCGCAGTCATATATATTCGTTTTATTACAAAAGGTCAAAAAGGTGGTTTGATCATTCAAAAACTTTTAACTGCCATAGGAATCATCAGTTTAACAAAGTACATACACCAACGACAGCTTATGTAATACAAAAACTTAAAAGAATAAAGTTGTAATAGATGATATACTACAAGTATATTCCGTGTAATTTGCCACAATTTTTATTATGATATCAAATAAAAGCAGTAGATTATAGTAGTATGCAAGTGTAATAATTTACTAATTTTAGACCCCATGCTTTGACAAATATTTTAATAAATATTGCCCGTCCTTGCTCATTTCTTTAACGCGCATTTGTGCAGCTTCACTCATGTATAAATTCACAATCCCACACCATAATCCTAATTGAATCACTCTTTCACTCCTTTTTCTCTGTAACACACACACACACACACAATGGGAATCTATGTTTCAGCTTGCAGCAGTTTCGGAATCTCACCGAAAATGAAGAACAACAAAGCAGCTAGAGTTATCTTCCCCACCGGAGAAATCCGGCAATTTCAGGCGGATTCCGTCAAAGCCGCCGAGATCATGCTTGATTGCCCTAACTTCTTCCTAGTCAATTCAAAGTCCTTGAACCTTAACAGACGCTTCTCGCCTCTCAAGGCAGATGAGGATCTGGAATCTGGAAATGTTTACATTATGTTTCCGATGAGGAGAGCAAATTCTATGATTACGCCGGCCGATATGGCGGTGTTTTGGATGTCAGCGAATAGTGCGCCGAAGCGGATTTCTGGTAAGATATCGCCGGAATCAGCATTGGATAATGATGCGACGGTGATGATGATGAATGAGGTGGAGCTGCCAAGGTTGGTGGTGGAGTTTAGTCACCGGTTTGTGGTTTCCAGATCAAGAAAACCGGTTTTGGATACCATTAAGGAGTAGCTAGTCCGTTACAAGTAGTCATGTTTTGTTTGAAATGACAGAGTTGTAAATTTGTAGATATTCGATTTATTGCGGTTTTTTATACGATTAACTATGTAGATTTGTTAATTAATGAAATTATAAAAGATTTGATTTTATAATTTATAGTAGTACTTGAAAGAGACAATGACTTGTAGTTTTTTTTTTATTGACATGTGGTTATGTGTTTGAATCTTTTTTATATTGAATTTAGAATTATTTAGAGAGTATGTATGTTTGCTGTTAAAAGAATTACAGTAATTGACAATATGGTGTAAATCTGAAGTCGCTAGTCGCATGATTTTTTTATTTTTTTGAACAACAAAAAATTTGTGACAGGAAGAGCTTCAGTATTATCATTACCCAACCCGCCACAAGCACCACTTCATTAAAAAACTAGCGAGAAGCTAGAAGAAACATACAAGAATTAAAAACAAGAGAAAGGGAAATTACACCATAATTCCCACCTATTATCTATCTTACAATTCGACCTATTTTTTAAACCAAAAGTAAGAAGCTAGTCGCATGGTTAACAAGTGATTATCTAGTAATCGGTGTTGGCAGAAACTAGTAAAATTGAGATTTTCTATACAAAAAATACTTTTATAGAATTTAAAACTATTGTAGTTAACATAATACTTGAAGATACTTAAAAGTCAAATAGTTCAAACTTCGTGTACAAATATGGGTTCCTGTTAACACACAACTCCTACAATCTTGTGGGATATCTAAACACTAGAACCGCTAAAATATAAGCTTTTAGTTAAATCATCAAATACCCAATATCTATGTTATACATCTGTTAACTTTTGGAATTCACATAAGAGCACAAGGTATGCACATGGTGTTAAAATCATGTTAAACACTTCTCGGTTTTTTAACATGGGTTTAACACCTATATTAAGGATGTCTTCCCTTGTAACATCAATGTTAAAGCTAAAATGGATCCCAAATTATTTATTTTAATTTTGATTATTTTTATGTAAATCAAATTACAATTTATAAAAAACCACACACTGTAAAGATGCCCTCTCGGAGTATTTTGGTGCATCACCATTCACCAAAATAAATTTTCATGAGTAGTTGTTCACCGAAATCGATCATTTCTAATTTGTAAATTGTTCGCTCGGTCTTGAACTATCAAGCCTTGATAGAAATCATTCCAATCATTTAATTTTTCCAATTTTTTTATTTTCCTTCGTATGATGAACTCAAATCGACACAGATTTCAAACCCGTTCATCACATCTAAATTGATTCAAGAACACATCTCAAACCACCATACAAAAGATTTGAAACAAATGAATAAAACTCAAGCAAATTTAAATCGATCTGAAATGGCTCATAAACATAGAAGAAAAGCTAACCATAAACAACCACCTAAGTAAGGAAGCAACAAGATCATGCATTCCTTCTAAAAGCTACACAATCAAATCTACACATAATATTTTTTTAAACCTACTAGTAAGAAATCTACTATTTTGTACGCTACCAACATTAAGATCGATATCCTAGACGAATATTAACATGGTATGTACTTTTTTTTTGCCACGTCACATGTCCATGTCATCAAATATTTCACCATCTTCTTCATAGTATCCATCCATGGTAAAACCATCCGTCACCAAATTGCTGCAACAAAATATATCAATTTATTTATAAACTTGCAATTATTTACAAAATATTGGGATTTAAAAAATTATTTACCTTGAACAGCTGAAATGGAAGCTCACAACACGTTTCAGTTTTCTATTGTAGAAGAAGAAATTGTATGACCACCTAACACAATACATAACTTAAGTTAGATTTAGATTTAGATATTTATATAGAATTAAAATTTAAGAATATAATTAATTAATTCGCTTACAGAGCTCCTTTTTCTATGAACGGATCAGCATCCGAATTCGGGTCATAGCTATAAACTTCACATTCACCTAAGTTGATAACCTAAAAATTTCCAATTAAACATTTAAAATTTGCTCTATAAATAATATAAACAATAATAAGTATATTTTATTATTTTTACTACCCCATCTAGAGCTTTGTATAAGGTTTCCAGTAGGGAACCATCTTCATTCACCTCAACCCATTCCTAAAACCACAAAATTACACAAACCACTAAACAAATATCCCTAAATTGCAAAGCTCCTAGAATGTTGTCAGTGAAAATTAAACTGCAAAATTACACTGAAACTTTGCTCTATAAATAATAAAATTAATAATAATATTACCTTAGATGCATCAGACATGTAACTGTCAAATATTTGCTTAAAACCTTCCCAGGTTTCCTCTGTGAAAAACTGGTGAGCTTTCACTGCACTGATACACACAATAACATGTTGACAATTTTTATTTTTACTTCTATTTTCTTAAAAAAGTATTCAATTTTAAATAAGTTATAGACCATAAAACATAAATATAATGATTTCTTTTATTATTAATTTATAATAAAACCAAGTGACAATGTGTTTTGGGAAATGGAGAGAATTGAACTCTCAGCTCCAGTTGAAGCAACAGTTCAAAACTGCCTGTCAGACCATTTGACAACACTCCCAATAAAATTAATTATTTATTTAATTAAAGAAAGATTATTTAGCGGGATGACGTGTCGCCCCAAGAAGCTGACAGTATCATTACCCATAATCCTCTTTGAAAAAAATATGTAAAATACCTGAAATCATAGTCTGGGTACATGTGATATAGTGTGAGAATCAGATAGATCAACATTTTTCGGCTGGAGAATGGAATAATAAACATTAATAAAACCAAATTAGATTTAATGTAATATTAGAACTACACTTAGGTTCATCCAAGTTGCATTATCACCTGGATCTACTAGTAAGATATTCAAGTGGTGAAGTGGAGTCAACATCAGGAGAGTTCCCAATAAAATCAAGAATCTGAATTCAAACAAAAGAATTTAATATCAATTTTGATTATTTATTTTACTAGAACATAAAAAGTATATGATACTAAAATCAAGGAAATGGTACATCATTTTCCAAACTGAGAGACAGCTTCTTATCGGTTCCTGTATGCTTGCCTGATAAGGTACAGAATGAATTTTTATGAAAATTTAAGTTGTTACATAAGAACTTTGATATAGTTCAGAACACAGATTCTACTCACAAGAGTAAGCTTCAATGCATCCCTTAATAGTACGTTCTCCAAGATTAAGATGATCTAGAAAAGCATTTATTCTGTGGAAGAAGAAGCCAAACATCAGTGAGAACCAAAAACATGAGAAAATTTATAGAAATACAATATCATATGAGAAATTTAATGACAAAATACCGCTCAAAAGGAGTGTATTCCAAGTACTTCATGATGGTTGATAATAATTATACAGCTTTAGGTAAATTTGTTTGAACAAGTGCACCTTTAGAACTCACTGCAGTACACCAGATAAAACGGAATACAAATTACAATCAGAAAATTTCTTTTATATATAGAGCCAATCAAACGCATCCAATAATGATAGAACAGCAGTAAAACCAAAATAGAATTCCATACTTTGAAAACTAACTTCCAATAGTCATCAAATCTATCGCTAAAAGTTTTTGTAACAATTTGGGGAAATGATGTCCACATATCGAGTATAAAAAATTATCTCATTTACTCAGATAGTCAAATATCCATAATAGTCTATGTTTTTGTGCTAGATCTGAAGAAATTTGAGACATGAACACCATAACATAAAACCTAATCACGTCACAGCAAACAAAAATGGTAGATCTACATAAAATCAAACGAATACGGAGAACAGATGATCACAAATACTGAAATTGCATCGCATCGTGCATACTGAAACTACGCGTTAAACTATACAGATTATAACAACAAATGGAATGCAAAATAACTTACATCGAAGTTTACCTCAGAGGGAATTTCGAGAGAAAATAGTCGATGAGGAAAAAAATGAAACACAGAACTATTATTTTGGAGATAAGAACAAAACCTAGAAAATCGGGACGTTGATCTGACGGAGAATTGGGTAGGACACTTGGCATGCTGTCCACGGTTAGTGGGTGTATCCGACGGTAGAGGATTTTGAATAAAATGTCAACGTCACAGATATTTATTTCGATGAAAATCGTCGGCGAAGATTGTATCGAGAGAATTCCTCTTTCCAGAGTAAACACATTAAAAACTTTGTACCATGTTCAATATAATTTGTAATCTGATTCGATTTGTTAATTACAAGTTTACGAATTTGAAATTAAAAAAATTTAAATTAGTCCGTTAGACTATGTGTATTGGGCGACCTCGCCACCGTTCGCGACCGCCACCTAAGCCATCCCCGATGCGATGTCCCCGTTACAAGTGTCGTTCCCCGACGCGTCGAGCGTGTTTAATGGTCGACTATTCGACCATTCCCATTTCACTCCCAACGGCTAGACCACCCCCTCCAACGGCTATTTTATTAAATACATATTACTTTCAAACTTAATTTTTACTCTTTTTTTACCTTATAAATACCTAATATTTTTCTAAAAAATTTCACACTTCTCATTTCTTTTCTTCATACTTACTCACATCACACCCTATCTTAAAAATGAGTTCCGACGATGAAATGAATGTCGCTAATTTCATTTTTGGCGACGAGGAGGAGGACAAGATTATACATCTTGGTTTTTTTACAAACGGCGGTCGCGTTTCTTGAAGGTTCCAGTTCTAGTATCCCTAGAACTCCTAGAAGATACGTGCATAGGGACCGTGGCGGTGCTAATGACCGTCTTGTGGCAGCTTACTTCGCTGAAAATCCGACGTACAACGAAAAAGATTTTCGTAAACGTTTCAGGATGAGCCGTGATCTTTTCACACGCATTGTTCGCGATCTCACTAATACCATCCCATTATTTGCGCAACGTTATGATGCACTTGGGAACCCAGGGACTTCTCCGCTAATGAGGTGCACATCTGTAATTCGTCAATTAGCATACGGCACCGTACCAGATGCTCTAGACGAATACTTACAAATTGGTTAGAAAACTAGCCGTGATAGTCTTGCAGAATTATGTAAAGTGGTTATGCACTTGTATAGAGAAGAGTATTTGCGAAAGCCTACTCATACTAATGTGGCGAAGCTATACACTTTTCATGAGGAGAAACATGAGTTTTCCGGTATGTTAGGAAGCATTGATTGTACTGATCGGCCTTGGGCTCAATGTCCAAATGCTTACCGTTGGCAATATGTTAGAGGGGATCACAGGAACGAACCATTCATTTTACTTGAAGCGGTTGCCTCACAAGACTTGTGGTTTTGGCACGCGTTCTTTGGTGTCACTGGTGTTGGAATATGATTCACGTACATGACATATAGTTATATGGCTAGACGTATGTGAGACTAAAGGGTCACACACTTATACACCAAACACCATTTATTATATATAATATAATTAGGGTAATTATATTATTTATATAAACATTAATTACTTGGCTAGTTATGTTTTAATTAATTGTTAAGTTAAAACGTATTAATGAGTAATCGTAAAGAATCAAAAAGACAAGGGGCTAAGTGGCATATCTCATAACTTGTATTATGGATATATATACTTAGCAAATATAACCCTAATGAAGGGACTTAACCTAAAACCGGTTGCCCCTTATGGCCGTAGCCAAAATAACGCAAAAGTGAGGTTTTGTGTGGGTGATGTTTTTCGATTGTCAAACAGGAATACACAAAGCAATCATGAATTGCTTCTTCCTTTTTTGGTGGGTACGCACAGAAACAAAAGGAATCGAAATCAAGAAGCTAGCGCCTCTAAGGTTTATCTTCTTTTAATTGTTTGTTTGTCCGTCTGTTCGAAAGAGAACTTGATTCTTTGCTCAAGGGACTAGAATTCCAATTGTTGTTCTTGATATGGTGTAATGTGGATACCATTAGAGGAATTTTACTTTGAATTCTTGGAGTTATTCTTCCGCATTCATTGGTGTAATCAAAGGCTTCAAGGGTATGGTTTCTCATACTAATCTCTTTAATTATTCATGCTTAATTACTTCGTCAATATGTAGATCCTTGATTAGTGATTTATGTTATATTTCCGCTGCGTTTTACTTTGATTAAACCGTAAATCACTAACAGTGGTATCACGAGCCATCATATTGATGATTTGATTAGCAAATTTTTTGTAAAAAGTAGCATTTTTTTTTATAAAATTAGGTTAAAAATTTGATTTTTTGGAACCCTAATTGCTACTTGTTACAAAAACAACATCAAAAAATTAATCTAGCTTATTGAATTTTTTGATTATTTGGCTTGGATTTTCTTATTTAATTTTGTTTTTGATATGGCAAAACATGTATTTTTGCCATATCCCAAGCCAAAGCCTTGTCAATTGTTGTTTGTTTGTGCAAACCGATGAAAGCCTAGACCGTTTGTGAATGAATGTGTTTGTTGTTTGGTTGATTTGGGAAAAGCCGTGTTTTTTGGCTTAATTGTTGTAATTTGTTTAATTTTTTCTTTTATTTTTGGTGCCATTTTTTGGGGCAAATTTCAATTGTAAAAGTAATTAGAATACTTGTATTTTGTTTCTTTTTATTTTGTAATTTGTTGATAAAAGTTGAAGAAAAGATGAGGACAAAACAACAATTTTCGGCACCTCCTGCGCAGCTGCACGAAAACTGATTTTCCCGGAGATTGGCTATTCCGTTGGACCTGAAACCACCTCCAAAAGTTCCGCAACTCAGAGACCTACACCTTTACAGAAGGCGGGGAACACCACCGAAGACTCCTTCAGTGACTTTTCGGGCCTTGAAGTCAGACTGAAATTTCTAGCAGATTGCATTTTTCACAAATGTTGGTTTCTACTTGCCCATGAATGTCATGGGGCAAGTGGGAGCCCATTGGGTTTATGTAGGCCCGTTTGGGTTCATGTTGGCCCGTCCCCTAGTTTGACCCTTCGGTCCGTCGTGATGACTCACGTGACCGAACCTAGGATTTCATCGGTCGAGGTTTGCACAAAATTTGTTGCATGTTTTTTTTATGTTTGTGGTTGTTTTCTTTTCTATTAGATACAAGTAATAAAACAATTAAAATCCGATTTTAGACACAAACATTAAAACATCCAAACTTTTTATCATCTATGATTACTTGTTAATTATTAATGATTAATTTTTAATCTAAACTTGTATTTGAGATTAAAAAAAGTTTAAATACGATTTGAACTTACACCTTAATAATCGTTACATGTTTTTACCGTTTATTAATCGACTTATGAAGTTGTATGAATGAAGTACATGATTCATTCATATCTTAAATAAAATTTTATAATTAAAATTTATCATACCTAAAATTTAAGTCACGCCGTCCAATCGGTTGAAATCACCTGCTTCTATTTTTGAATTCACGTGAGACGTGGTTTGAATTTAGATCCGAGGTCATTATTCTCTACGCGTGAGACCTAGATCTATTTTGACATGATTTCACATTGGATGACTTAATCGAGTTAACGGTGAGACCTTGACTCGAGGCGAAGATGCGACAAACATGCCACTTGACCCTAGATGCTTGTTTACTAGGTGCCATGAAGTCTTATACCTCTAAGAGTTGCACTAGTAATGAAATTGTTGATCGTCACCTACCTATTGGATCTATCATCTCTAGCAGATCAACTGATGCGGTGATAGAAGATCAATGAGATCTTAGCTTTTAATTAAAATTAATTGGGTAGTTAATTGATTAAAAGAAATTATTATTGAAAATACTATTTTTTGAACTTTGTGTGTTATACAGATAACAACAACAAATCAAAACCTAAGTATCTCCACTCTAAAATCAGTTCTTGAAAACCGAAACTGATAATATCAACTTTATCGACTGATATTGAACTTTAAGGATTGTCCTTAGAGATGAGAACAAGTTGATACACCTATAAGAGGCCTTACCTGAGGCATCTCCTGCAAATGATTTTGCTGTTGTTCGTCAAGCCTTTACCGAAACGTTTTAACGAACACCAAGAAGTCGATACTCCTATGCTTGTGAGCATGAACCCCGAGATCCGAAAGAACTTCGAGGAACTCATAGCATATGACACGATAAGCGAGTTGAAAATGATATTTCAACAACAAGCAGAACATGAACTGTTCAAAACAGTTAAAGCATTCCACGCTTACAAGCAGACTAGGCCAATCAAATAGCACTTATATCTTAAATATGAAATGTTATATTGATCAAATGGAACGTCTTGGTTACCTATTGCCACAAGTTCTTGGAATGAGCTTGATTCTTACCTCACTATCCAAGGACTATGAACAGTTTGAAAAGAGTTTTAAAAATACATAGCATGGGGAAGACAATTGGTGAATTACATGCTATGGTAAAACTGGTTGAGCAAAGGTTACCCAATTCTTTTCTAGCAATCAGGGTAGGTAAGGGTAAGCTAGTTTACTTTTCCAAACCTACGATTCCCCCACCTGCTAAAAAGGAGCACCCACAAAGGATATTTTTTGCCATCATTACGATGAAACCGGCCATTGAAGGAGGAACTGTCCTGCCTACTTGGCAGAGTTGATGAAGGACAAATGTGTTCTAGCTAGCACATTAGGTATCTTCATTATAGAACTCTATACTTTTACTAATAAATCTTGAGTGTATGACACTAGTTGTGGAACTCACATTTACACAAATGTGCAAGATTAAAAGTGAAGTAGAAAGCTAAAAGAATGGAAGCTATGATTTAATCCTTCCTAATGCGTTAATTATTGTTTTGAACAATTGTAAATTATGCATTGTTTAGCTTTATCGTTTGTTGAATAATGATTTATTCAAACTATTATGGATTATGATATTTTGCTTTATGAAAATAACATGTTTTTATAACTATTCCTTGTAATAGTATATTTGAAATTGATATGCATGATTCTAATTCAAACGATAGTTCTATATACAAATTAAGCACTGAAGAATCCAAAACGGTTTGGATTCCATTTACCTAGAGCATTGTCATCTTTTCCATATAAACAAGAAACGCATTTTGATACTACAACACGACGGGCTTCTTAACAAATGATTATGAATCATTTAAATGCCTCTCTTGTATATTATGGAAAGATAAAAAGAAAGCTTTTCTCCCATGTTGGCGAAAGAGCTAAATATCTACTTGGACTCATACGTACTGATGTATGTGGCCCTTTTAGAACTAAGACTATGGAAGGTGTTACCTATTTTATCACTTCCACTGATGATTTCAGTAGTTATGGTTATGTTTACTTGATTAAACATAAACATAAAATCTTTGAAACGTTCAAAGCTTTCTAAAGTGATGTAGAAAATCAACTCGCCAAGACAACAAAGGATTTCCGTCCTAATCGAGGAGGAAAGTACATAATCCAAGAGTTTCAGGATCATCCAACCCAACGTGAGATTGTCTCACAATTCTCTCCTCCATACACTCCACAAGATCATGGTGTGTCTGAAAGGAGATATCGGACCCTGCTTGACATGGTTCGATCTATGATGAGTCCTACTACTCTTCCTCTATCCTTTTGAGGGGCATGCACTGAAGTCTGCTGCTCGAATACTAATATGGTTCCGACCAAAAGGTTAAAAAGACACCATATGTAATATGGCATGGGAAAGTCCCTAATTTGTCTTACTTGAAGATCTGGGGTTGTGAGGATCTCGTGGAACGAGACATGCCGAACAAACTTGAGCCCATATCTATCAACTGTATCTTCGTTACTATTTTACTACCCACCTGAGAACAAATTGTTGTTGCTCGGTATGCTAAGTTTCTTGAGAACAGTCTCAATTCACAAAGCAAGTGGGAGTACTATAGACTTTGACAAGATTCAAAGCGAAGATGCACAACCTTCTGGTAACACTAGCAAATATCATTCTGAGGCTGGACATATAGATGTTTGACCACAGAAAGATGTTGTTCCCATTCGTAGGTCCGCAAGGACGCCTCATGCAACTGAATGATATACATTTATGTCGATGCTGAGGAGCAAAGTTTCGAGGATCATAATGAACCCCCTAAGTGTCAAGTTGCATTATCGAATTTTGAATTCGAAAAATGACTTCAAGCTATGAATGCGAAAATGAAATCCATGAGAGACAATCAAGTTTTGAACTTAGTTGGTCTTTCTCAAAACAGTAAGACTGTTGACATGGATGAAAATATACACACCTACGATGGTCTTCTAGTAACAAAAGGTTACACTCAATACACACCTACATGGATGAAACCTTCTCGCATGTTACTAAAGACATTACGATTTTTATAGCCAAAATAGTGTACTATGACTATGAGATGTGGTTAATGATGAAATCAAAACGTTTGTTTCACCTAAAACCCAAACTGAGCATGTGTATATATGAAAGCTAGTGGGAGCATTGTCGTTTCTCAAGTCGTACATGTTGATAACATGTCACTCATGTGAAACTATACACCAATACTACAAGATGAAAATCTTGGCTTGGAAAATGTTTTGACATGATGGATTGTAGGAATACGACATACATACTTGGAGTAAGGATCTATAATGATAGATTAAAGCGGTTAATTGGTTTTAGTCAAAGTGCTTACATTGACAAAATTCTAAAACGGTTTAGAATGTATGCTCCCAAACGAGGAAGTCCTCATATACAACACAATGTAAACTTGAGTGAGACTCAAGAACCTTCCACACCTGATGTGGTGAAGCGAATGAATGTAATCCCCTATGAATCGGCTATTCCATTCATCATGTACGCTATAAGAAGAACTAGGCCAAATGTAACGTCCTTCGGGGACCTTACTAGAAAATACCAACAGAATCCACGAGAGAGTCACTGGATTGCTGTTAAGAAGACATTGAAGTATTTTTGAAATACTGTATATATGTTTCTTGGTTATGGTGGAGATACCAAACTAAAACTAAGTATACTTGGTATACTTATGCTGGTTATGAAATAGGTCGTGATGACGCTAGATCCTATTTACGAAGTTTCACTACATTCGAATGATTGATCGAGATATGTGAAATTCGTACTCTTAAAGTTCAAACAGATAACTAACTAGTTGACGCTTTATCGAACTCAATGTCTTGTACCAAACATATTGAATATGAATGGAACATTGGACTTCAAAAAGCTAGTAGTTTCATGTAAATCTGTTTTAGTATTTGGATAATGGAACGATTGAGCAGTTTTTATTGGAATAAATTGATATATTTGATATGATCGTTTTTATATGAATATCTACTGTGTTCTATATTTTCATGTTTATATCCTTGAATATTTACTGCGTTTTATATTCTAAATTGTCCATTGTCATATTAATAATATGAGAATATTATTAAGACAAATCTGAGGGCATTGATGACATGATCTTAGTATGACTAAGGATGATGAAATCAAACTTACATGTTGTTCATTGTGATGCACAATTGGACTGGCCCAACCTATGAGAAATCACTTCCTGGAGTTATGTCACAAGTGAATCTCATAAAGGCTTTGTCGCTTATCCTCTGACTTGAGATGCAAGTTGGTTTGTGTGTGTGGAGTGTCAAAATTTGATGTGGTTAAACGCTGACCTGAATAAGGCTGCTATAACAACCATCTTCATGTTTGATATTAAGCATATATCAAACACGTGTAGTCAATAAAGAATTTGTTCCTCCACTTGTTTTGGATTAGATACTACTGGGCCCCTAGATGATTTGAATAGATGCTTGTACGGCCGTACCCAAAGGTAATCAAGATGAATCTTGATTGGTTTTGTAATCTACTTGAATGTAAAGATCGAGAAACAGAATCGTTGAAATTTTAGATTGACATTAATCCTTGTCTAAAATTCAACATGGTATCAGTAACAGAAGGATAACTGATTGAAAAACTTTGAACCTGGACTTTTCTGAAACTCACTCATATACTTCTAGGGGCATTGGTGGGTTGCTAGACTCTAACCTTTGCTTGTATAACTACTTGGTGTTATGACGTGCGCAAGTGGGAGCTGTTGGAATATGCTTCACGTACATGACATATAGTTATATGGCTAGACGTATGTGAGCCTAAAGGGTCACACACTTATACACCAAACACCATTTATTATATATAATATAATTAGGGTAAATATATTATTTATATAAACATTAATTACTTGGCTAGTTATGTTTTAATTAATTGTTAAGTTAAAACGTATTAGTGAGTAATCGTAAAGAATCAAAAAGACAAGGGGCTAAGTGGCATATCTCATAACTTGTATTATGGATATATATACTTAACAAAGATAACCCTAATGAAGGGACTTAACCTAAAACCGGTTGCCCCTTATGGCCGTAGCCAAAATAACGCAAAAGGTTTTGTGTGGGTGATGTTTTTCGATTGTCAAAAAGGAATACACAAAGCAATCATGAATTGCTTCTTCCTTTTTTGGTGGGTACGCACAGAAACAAAAGGAATCGAAATCAAGAGGCTAGCGCCTCTAAGGTTTATCTTCTTTTAATTGTTTGTTTGTCCGTCTGTTCGAAAGAGAACTTGATTCTTTGCTCAAGGGACTAGAATTCCAATTGTTGTTCTTGATATGGTGTAATGTGTATACCATTAGAGGAATTTTACTTTGAATTCTTGGAGTTATTCTTCCGCATTCATTGGTGTAATCAAAGGCTTCAAGGGTATGATTTCTCATACTAATCTCTTTAATTATTCATGCTTAATTACTTCGTCAATATGCAGATCCTTGATTAGTGATTTATGTTATATTTCCGCTGCGTTTTACTTTGATTAAACCGTAAATCACTAACAACTGGGTCGAACAACGACATCAACATGTTACGAGCATCCCATATTTTCAATGATCTCAAAGATGGGAAAGCACCTGAGGTACCCTTTTTTGCAAACGGGATGTCTTACAAATGGGGATATTATCTTACTGACGGAATATATATCCAGATTGGTCTGTTCTTGTTAAGTCTATTTCACACCCAAATGCGAATGATGTTAAGCGGGTGAACTACAAGAATGCACACAAAGCTGCAAGGAAAGACGTAGAACGAGCATTTGGCGTTCTAAAGAAATAATGGGCTATAATAAGAACTCCTATAAGGTTCCCAAATGTTAACAAAATAAGGGATATGATGTACACGTGTATCATATTACATAATATGATTATCAAAGACAAAGGCGGAGCGATATGTCCCGACTTTCATCCGGAAGAGCGACATAGTGAACTTGACCCCGTATGACCACATGAAGAAGTATTGCAAGTTATCAGGGATATCCGTAATCAACAAACTCATCTAAATCTTAGATCTGATTTGGTGGAACACATTTGGAATCGACAACCCCACCACTAGTTTTTTTAATGTTTTTTAATTATTTTTAATGTAATGTTTTTAATTATTTTTAATGTAATGTTTTAATTATTAATGAAATTTTAAAAAAAAATCGACCGGTCATCCATTACGGGCATTTGGTCGCTGTCTCGTCATGTGTTTGATCAGGAGAGAGAAAGCTGATGTGGCGCAGAGGTGGCAGGGGTGACCAAACTTTGTTTGGTCACCCATTACGGCCGGTAGTCTTAAGAGCATCTCCAATGAAATAGACCAGGTGAATTCCTCTTTCTAGAATACATACAAACAGAAATAAAAGCTAGCATTACAACAAAAATCGCTCCACCTATTTTTTAAATTACAAAAGGGAGCCCTAAATTTAATCCTAAAAAACGAAATTGCTTGGATATAACGTCCTTTATAAAAAATAGGTGATGCTCTTAACGGAGATGCTTGGAAGACCATTATGGTGATTAATTGGATTCCGTAAAAAATTAACAGATTGGTTTGGCGTATGATTCATAATCGACTTCCAACCAAACCGAACCTTCTTAGAAGAAACATTACATGTCTGTCGCAATTATGCCCATTATGTGATGTTAGGTCACAACACCCTGGTTTAGATGGTTAATTGATTGAATAATTATAACTCAAGACAAATATTGTATAAGAACAAGATATGAGTCAAATGTATAATTCCACTAAGTGTGGCTTGTTGCGGAATAACAAGACCACTGATCAATTACAAAAAGTATGAAAGTGTAAAGTGAATTGGTGAGTTCTCCTTTGCAAGATGATCTCTATTTATAATGATATAGAGATCTTACATAATGGGCAAAGGAGTAACCGAAGGACTAATCTAGGAAAATGACTAAGATCAAGGGAATTGATCTTAGTCCGTTACATAACAAAATGTAACTCAGTCCTTCTACTCAGTCCTTGTACTCAGTATCACTATCTGATACTGAGCTCTGATACTGAGTTCCAATACTGATCACTCAGTATCAGACCTAAACTTAGCTATTTTATTCTACATATTAATCAAAGCTAGTCTAGGTTGTTTTGTTATCTTAAGATCCAAAGGGGTAAGGCTTTTTGCCTTAACAATCTCCCCCTATCTAATGATAACAAAACAATTACAAAGAGATAAACAAAAAATACAACAGCATAGATAGCAATATCTTCTTCTTCATCTGCTGTTGATGGCTTCATTCTCATAGAAGACTTCTTGTTTGATGTGGACAAACTCTTCTCTGCTCTTGAGTTCATCCTTTCTACAATTCAGAACTGCAACAATCTTCTTTCTGAACCAAAAGTCTTCTTTCTTGGTGATCATCCATTTCAGTCCAACAAGATGACTGATTTGAGCTCTTGGTAGATCTTCTTCAGAAATGAAGCACTCTCTATCCTCTGAGTCAGTATACATATATCCAGAAGTTGGATATATGACACTCTTTTGATCCTGAAAAACAAGGTTAGGAGGAAGAGGGTACTTTCTAAGATACTTGTATGTATGAAGGCATTCTGGTCTGTTGTTTGAGTAAGCTTCAGTCATCACACTGAGCGTTCTATACTCTATCTCATGAAGCAAGCCCTTCTCATAACATACTGCAGAGACTGCACAGATCTCATCCAAGACTATTTGATCATATGTTGATTTCTTTGGAAGCTCTTTGATCAGTCTTGTAATCCTCACCCAGTCTTGAAGACCAATTCTTTGAATATCATGGATAAATAACTTCACGGGAGGACTGGTTAAGCCAGTACAAGTGATAGTGATTCTTCCTTCTTTGAGCTTCACTTTTACTTTATTGACATCCAGATTTAACCAATGTATCCCCCTTACATTTGGAAATGTTTTGGTCTTCAAGAACTCCTTTCTTTCCTCCTTATACTGAGTCCTGGCAGCAACCATATTCCAGTAATGTTGAATATGGTCTGGACCCTTTCTTGAGATTCTATGGGAAGGACCAGGAGTGTCAGTATCTGGGTCAGATTCTGGTTCAGCTTTGACTCCCAACTCTTGCTCATATAAAAATCTTTCTTGTTCTGCCCAGAGTTGTTGATGAGTCAGTCTTGGAGCCTGCTCGGTATCACTGTCCATTGTATGAACAGGTCTTCTTTGTCTTGTGACCAAAGGAGCAGATTCCTCACTTGATTCAGAAGAAGTGAGAACTGCATTGATAGGTCTTCTTGATAAAGAGCTCCTTCTTCTAATCACCAGATTTTCTGGTTCTTCATCATCCGAGGATGATGATGAAGAACTTTCTTGTTCTACCAGATTTAGTGCATAGTTTACTAAATCTGGTTCTTCATCTTCATCATCAGCAATAGGCCAGATGAAAGGCCTATAGACCACAATTTGCAAATTATTCTCTTCAAGAGCAGGTGGATCAGAATAAGTTTGCTGTGGTTGGTCAGTATGAGTCTCCCCCTGAGCAGATGGCTCAAGTGGGTCTTGAACTTGTAATGCTGACCTAGTTCTTTGTCTTCTTCTCTCATACTGAATCCGAAGTGGCTCAATATGAGGGCTTTGCTGATGTTGTTGTTCTTGTTGTGGAGGTTGATCTTCATTCAATCTTCTTTTCTGCCCCTGAGCAGATGGCTCAGTTTGATCAACCTCAGTATCTCTTTGTCTCTTCTCCCCCTTATTGTTATCATTGGATGGGGAGGGAAGAGGATCAGTATCACCACCCATGTCCCCTTCAGGTTCTTGAAGAGTAGGGGAGGGCATGGGCTCAATGGCAGCATCAGTATCACCAATATCTCCTTCTCCTTCTTCATTGTGGTCACCATGAGAAAATGGTGGAGTTGGTGGAGGGTTATGTTGTTGTTGGAGTAGTGAGACTGACTGTTTGATGGAGTCAATGTCCCTACTCACAGTGTCCATTCTGGCCAAAATTGTATTCTGAGTGTGTTGAATGGCCAGAATATTCTGCATGATTGTTTGCAGAGTCACTTGTTCTTCTGCAGCCTGTGATGCTGGAATACCCTGCACAGATGGTGCTAAAGAAACAAAAATTTAAAACTGGTTAGAAAGAAAGGTTTATCAAATAGAATTGTGGTGTTTTTTAACTCTATAATCATATAAACAGAATTTGTGAAGTCTGTATTTCATCTGGTGTATGATGAAATATTGTGGACTTGTGCATAGCATGTGTAAGAAGATTTTAGTAAAAGTGAGTGTGTAAATTTAAGTAGCTCGGTATAGGATAAGTCACATTTACTAAAAGGCTTGGGTTTGGGAATTCGAAGCCTGGGATGTGCTTCTTATTATTGTCAATGTTTATCACTCGGTATTAGAGTGATAACAGAAATGTGGCTAAACCCCATGGAAATTTTTTGGATTCTGTGGCTTAAGGGTTTGTGATCATTTCTTGAATTATGGTACCCAACTCAAAAATAAGTTGGACATTATTCAAGCAGCACCAGTGGGTGTCAGTTTGACATCAACCACCATTGTCTCTTTAAATGTTGAGACAACTGTAGACTGACAATGATCAATTTGAAGTGCTCAGTATATGAATTTTGCATAGCAGCAGTGGGCTAGCTATGTTGGCCATAAAAGGATATGTATTTGAAAGATCGTTTGAGACTGTGGTCAGTATTGAGTTGGTACTGGCCAATACTTAGTCTCTATTTGGGAATGAAATATATATATATATATATATATATATATATATATATAGAAGTTTAAAGGCTTTTTAGAAATTCATACCTGAGACTCTGTCAGATTCCCTTCTAGCATCGGCAGAGGTCGGTGCAGGATCATGTGATTGTTGATGTGCAGCACCAACATCTTCAATACCGACTTGTCTTTCTTGCTGAGCACCTTCCAGTGTAGTTTGCTCATATTGAATCTCCACATCAAGAGGAACATGAGATTCCTCAATTGGTTGAGCAGTTGGAACTAGTTCTGGACCTGGAAGGTCAGCGGTGGCTGCAACTAGGCTTTGGGCTTGAAGAGATGCAGTTAATGATGGAACATTACAGGCTGCACCTCCTCAGATGATTAGTTTCCCATAATCACAGGGGAAAGATGTCTCTTCTTCTTTGTAGGACCAGTGGTGTATCTTCTGAGGACTCAGTATTAGAAGCTGGTTCAATATGAGGAGCATCAGGATCCTGTGCATGTTGAGTCGGTTCTTGAAGTTGTGGAACATCCTGCATCTCAACATCTTGACCGGTCTGTCCTCCATTACCACTATTATCATCATCATCATCATCATCATCATCATCATCATTGTCTGATTCAGTATCAGACATGTCTGCTTCCTCATTTATGTGTTCTTGAACAATGGCCCACATATAAGGACTCAGTAGAGGCTCTCCTTGTCTTGGCCTGTAAAAGAAGATCTTCTCACTAAGAGGAGGAAGATCAACCCTTGGACTGTGAAACTCATCATAAGTATGTGTGGGCATTGAGTGTTGAAAGATGAGTGATAAGAATCTGCAGAAAGGGACATTACATTCCCTTGTGTTAGCCCGAACCAAAGCAGCTAATTCATTGAAAATGAGCCGTGCATAATCAATGTTTCTTCCATAGTACAGAGCATGTACTATTTGCATCCCAAATTCATTTATTTGGTCCAAAGCACCCGTCTTGTGGGTCATACATCGAATAATTGTTGTAATGAGAATACCCCACATAGGACCAAACTCGTTTCTTTTGATGATGCCCGTTGTTCCTCTTCGACCCAAAAATGGCAATACTGCGCGTGCTTCTGTTCTATCAACGAATGGGTCATACTGAGCTTGAGCGGGAAGCCTCAGTGTTTCACGAATGATGGCAGTAGAAACAAATGCCCTTCTTTGATCTCTAATTACCCACCCAGCAATCATATCTGGAGAATCGAGTGTGGCAGAGTACCAAAACTCGCATAGCATTTCTGGGTAAATAGCTCGAGGAGACAAGGTCAGTGCACGAGCAGTTGGGCAATGCTTCATAAAAGTCACAATGTTTGTGAATTCTTGGCATACCCAGGCTTGAGGAATAGTGAAATTTGCTGTGATGTTGTTCCTCGCAAACCTGGGCAGTTCATCATTTCGGAATTTGATTTCCGATTCAACCTCTGGAGCGACGAAAGTGTAATTCGCCATCTGTGATTTTGATTTAAGAGTTTTTGCTTGCTAAATGAAAGTGAAATCGTTAATCGCAGAGAGAATTTAAAGAGAAAGTATGAAATAACTGTTAAAAAAATTTGAAGGAAAAAAAACGGTTATTTATAGGTGATTTTAATGATAATTAAGGTATTGGGAAGTTAAACCGGCTGATTTGACTGCCTTATCCTGTGCACACGGTAACTTACCTATTAAGAAAGGTTACCGTTGGGCAGTATGAGGGTTAAGGTCGGTGTAAACGCCGTCATACCTCAATACCGAGTAAAAAAATGATTTTAAAAAAATTTTAAAAAATATAAAAATAATTTATTTACTCTTGAAATTAATAAAAAAAATAAAAATTTTAAATTTTGATGATAACAGACTAGTGATACTGAGAGGTCAGTATCAACAGGAGTGATACTGAGCGCTCAGTTTAAAAAAATAAGAAAGATAAAGGATTCAGCATACCTAATTGCCCTAGTAAATACATAAACCTTTCCTTAGGGAGAGGTTTAGTAAACACATCGGCCAATTGTTCATCTGTTGGTACATAATCAACCTCAACCTTACCTTTTTCCACATTATCTCGAATAAAGTGGTGTCTGATATCAATGTGCTTAGTTTTGGAGTGATAGACTGGGTTCTCTGTGATAGCTTTATAGCACTCTTGTTATCACAATGAATTGGAGTCTTTGTAAAGTTGAACCCATAGTCCAATAGTTGATATTGCATCCATAATAATTGAGCACAACAACTTCCTGCAGCAACATACTCTGCTTCTGCTGTGGAAGTTGCTACCGAATTTTGCTTCTTGGATGACCAACCTACTAGTCTTCCACCTAGGAATTGACATCCTCCACTTGTGCTTTTTCTATCCAATGTACAACCTGCAAAATCTGCATCCGTGTACCCTTCAAGGGCAAAGTTTGAATCTTTGGGATACCAAAGACCTAGGTTAGGAGTACCTATAAGATATCTAAAGCTGCGCTTAACTGCTTTCATGTGTGATTCTTTAGGATCAGCCTGATACCGAGCACACAAACATATTGCAAACATGATATCAGGCCTGCTAGCAGTTAAGTAAAGTAAGGAACCAATCATACCTCGGTATGTGGATTGACAAACTGATTTACCAGTTTCATCCTTACTTATCTTATCCTGAGTACCCATAGGAGTATGCATGGAAGATAAGTTTTCAAATTTGTATTTCTTTAACATGTCATGCACATACTTACTTTGATTTATAAAAGTGCCATCAGGCTTTTGTTCAACTTGTAAACCAAGAAAATAAGTAAGTTCTCCCATCATACTCATCTGATACTGAGTTGACATTATCTTAGCAAACCAGTCACACATTGACTTGTCAGTGGAGCCAAATATAATATCATCTACATATATCTGAATGAGTAAGATGTCAGAACCTTTCCTTCTTGAAAATAATGTTTTATCAATTTTACTTCTTGTAAATTTATTTTCAATAAGATACTCAGACAGGGTATCATACCAGGCTCTTGGAGCTTGTTTGAGCCCATATAGAGCTTTATCAAGCATGAAAACATAAGTAGGAAATTTAGGATCAACAAAACCTGGTGGTTGTTTAACATAAACTTCTTCTTGTAGTTTTCCATTTAGAAAAGCACTCTTGACATCCATCTGATAAACTTTGAAGTTCTTAAAAGCTGCATATGCAAGATAAAACCTAATAGCTTCAATTCTTGCAACTGGTGCAAAAGTTTCATCATAGTCAATGCCTTCTTCTTGCCTGTAACCTTGAGCAACCAATCTTGCTTTGTTTCTGATGACAACACCATCCTTGTCCATCTTGTTTCTGAATACCCACTTAGTACCAATAATAGTTTTGCCAGTAGGAGGTGGTACTAAGTTCCAAACTTTGTTTCTCTCAAACTCTGTGAGCTCTTCTTGCATAGCTTCTACCCAATCTTCATCTAATAAAGCTTCATAAGCTTTCGTTGGTTCAATGGCAGATAGAAAGCTTGAGAAGAAACAGAAATTTGCAGTTGCTTGGGGTGTAAACTCTAATTTGCTTTTTGTTTGGACACCTTCTTCAATAGGACCAATAATGTTTGAGTGTGGATGGTCTCTGTGTTCCCTTAAATTGTTTCCTAAGGACGCATTTGAAGTAGGATCAACACTATCTTGTTGATTGGGTGTGTTGTGTGTCTGATACTGAGTGGAATTCTGGTCAGTATTAGACACCGGAGGTTGCTGTTCAGCTTCATTTTGCAGAGATGAGGTGGATTCTTGTGAAGTGTTGGATGTTTCACCTTCTTCATAGGTAGAGTGGTTCAGATCATTAGTTGGAAACTCAGTTTGAAGGTTCGCTGTTATGGGAGCTTCAGTATTAGTCGCAGTTGAGTAAGACTGAGTTCGAACTTGATCAGTTTCATTAAACTTATTAGGAATAAAGTGTGAATGAAACTTGGGTTCTTCAACAATGGAGTTTTCTGGATTGCATAAGATATCTATGCCACTTATGTCTTCACTTGCTGAGGTAGAATGCTCATTCTGATCTTCATCAAATGTGACATGAATGGATTCTACAATCATCTTAGTTGAGATGATATACACTCTGAAAGCTTTAGAGTGTGGAGAGTAGCCCATGAACACACCTTCATTTGCTTTGGGAGCAAATTTGTTGAGATTTTGTTTTGTACTGAGTACACAGCATTTACTCCCAAAGATATGGAAGTATTCCACATTAGGAATCTTGCCATTATATAACTCATATGGAGTCTTCAGATGTCTCTGGACTATAGTGGCTCTATTCTGAGTGAAGTTTGCACAATTTACGGCTTCAGTCCAGAAACTCAGTGCCAGTCCAGCATGGCATAATAAAGTTCTTGCAGCTTCAATTAATGTTCTATTCTTTCTTTCTACAACACCATTTTGTTGTGGTGTGTAAGCTGCAGAGAAGTTTTGAATGATTCCTTTCTCTTCACAGAAATCGGCTAATACTGAGTTCTTAAACTCAGTACCATGGTCACTTCTAAGTTGCTTGACCTTGTTGCCTTTTTGAAGTTCCTCTCTTTTTATAAAGGCAATGATTTCTGTTGTTGCATCTGACTTAGTCTTGAGGAAGATGACCCAAGTATATCTTGAGAATTCATCAACCAAGACTAGGGTATAGATCTTTTTGGCCAAAGATGGTGTGCTGATGGGGCCAAAAAGATCCATATGTATCATAGTAAGAGGTTCATTAATGGAATGATTGACCTTTGACTTGAATGAACTCTTCTTCTGCTTGCCCATTTCACATGCTGAGCATAACTTATCTTTTGAATAAGTAATAGTGGGCACCCCCTCACCAGTTTCTTCATACTGAGCTCGTTGATATTTCTAAAGTTGATGTGAGAGAGTTTTTTGTGCCATAGCCAATGCAATTCTGGCTTGACTTTAGAAAGCAGGCATACTCGAATAGTTGGGTCTATTTCAGATAGGTTGACCACATATACATCTTTTTCTCTTCTAGCAATGAGTACAGGCTGCCCTTTATCATTGTAGATGATTCCTGCAACCTTCCTGAATCGAGCTTCATTGTCATCATCACACATCTGGCTGATACTGAGCAGATTGTGTTTAAGACCCTCTACATAGGCAACTCTTTTAAAAGTTATGTTGCCTGCCTTGATCACACCATAACCTCTTGTCTTTCCCACCGAGTCATCTCCAAATTTAACAGAAGGACCCTTCTCTGGAGTATAATTGAGAAGGTATTCCATACTGCCTGTCATGTGTCTTGAGCAGCCACTATCTAAATACCATTTTCTGTCACCCTGCACAAGACACAAAGTAAAGGTTAGTTCCTTTTAGGCACCCATTTTTGAATGGGACCTTTGGTGGAATGAACAGATTTTGTCCTGATCTCTTTATTTGGAGAGGTCACTAACACTTCAGGGAAAACTTTTGAGGTTTTCTTTGGTGATACTGACTTAGTTTCTCTCCTTTTCTTTGGTACTGAGTACCTAGGACTTGAGAGATCAGTCCAGCATTCATCTCCCTTATGACCAGTATGATGACACCTATAACATTTTCTAGGTCTATTTCTAAACATATTTTCATAAGGTATTTTAGAAAAATGTTGCACTTTTGGTAGATCAGTATGAACAAGTTTTGCAAATTATTTACTTAAAGATTTGACCTGATCACCAAGTGTTTTTAAAATGTTATTTTTGTCATTTTTAATAGGTGTTTTAACATTTTGTTTTACTGGTTTAAAGGGTGGTGGATCTGATTGCTTCTTTTTATTTGGCAGAGAAGTCTTTCTAATATTATTAGTGTAAGACTTCTTGATTTTGCCAAGTGTGGACCTAGTTGAAGTTGTTTTTTGTTTATCATGTTTTGAGGAAGCAACTTCAACAGGATCTTTAGATGTCTCAGTATGTGATGTTTCTGTTCCTGCACCTTTTGTATTAGATGAAACATTTGAGATAGAAGTTGTCTTATTATCATTATATAATTCAAAAGTTGTTGTATTAAATAATAATTCAAAAGGTGGAACAGCAGAAGTGTCATACTGATCTATTGGGAGCTCAGTATCAGAAATTTCTGTTATATGAAAGTCAATACTGAGTTTTTGTAGCTCAGTATAGCACTTTGAGCAGATGGAGGGACCAATAGGTTTTTCTAAAATTTCATTTTCCTCATCATCTGACTCGGTTTGACATCCAACTTCACAAAAATTTTAGCTTTTATAAATTTAATAGGGTTCATATTAGAAAATTCTTCAAATAAATCAGCAAAATTATTCCTATTTTTAAATTGAGGATCAACACCAAGTGTAGCCCTCACGTTTTCTGGAAATTGTTAATTTAAACATTTATTTAATTTTATTGAAGCATTTCCCCAAGATTTACACTGTTTTTCAAAATTTTCTTTTTCAAGTTTGTGTAAGTGAGCTTTATCAGCTAATCTTTGGTTAATGTCCTTTAAATCTGAAAGGTTTAGTTCTAAATCTTTATACTTTGCTAATTTATCTAAGTTTTCATTATTTACCCTTTCAAGTTCTTAAATTGTTAATTTTAAAGCTTTTTCTTTTTGTACAGAAGTTTTAAGATCAACAATCATATACTCAAAAATCTTAGTTTTTTCATTCACTGAATAAGTTTGAAAGGAACTTACCTTGTACAATTGAGTGGAATCCCAATCAGTATGAACACTCATCCTCTCAGCCTCTTTGATATCCTTTTCAAAGGAGCTCTTCAAATCATCTTCAGTGAAAGTCATAAAGGCTTTATTCTCAATCTCTTCTTCATCATCACTTATGTCCTCATCCATCCAAGCTTCAGAATATAGTGCTTGATGAGGTGCTCCATTCCCTTCTGCCCTCTTGCCCTTGCTCCAGTTCTTCAGTTTGACATACTTGTCTCTATACCTCTTTGCTCGGTAGGCAATCTTGTCATTCTGATCAGTCTCAGAAGACTTGGTATGACAATTTGCAGCAATATGTCCAGGTTTTCCACACCTATAGCAAAGACCTGATCTTGGGTCAGTATTAGAAGAGCTAACACCAAGCCTCTTCTTCTTTAACTGATCCAGCTTTATAGACATAAGAGCCATTTGAGTCTCAAGCTCTTCTGCCTCAGCATCAGCAAGATCAATTACTGGTTCATCTGGCTCAGTACAGTATATGCTTGTTGCACAATGAGGGCCATTCCATTTGAAGATTGATCAGTTTTCTTCCAGTTGATCAGTCTTGAAACAGTATTCTCTTCATGGTTCAACATTAAGCCATATAAAGTTTGAAGAGTATATGACTCAATGTTGTTAGCAACATTGACAGAATTTGACATGTCAAGAAATTGTTGAGGAAGACTGTCCAGGAACTTTTGAACAAGTTCTCCTTCCTCTTTTACAACGCCAACACTAATTAAACCATGAACAATAGTATTAAACCTGTTGTAAAGAGAAGTGATGTCTCCATTTGGATTTGAGAAGAAGTTTTCATACTTTCTTCTCATGTTGCTCTTTCTTTGCAACTTCACTTTAGGTGTGCCTTCATAGGTGACTTATAGGCTATCCCACATAGCCTTTGCTGTTGGCAATTCCATGATTGCATTGAGAATTTCTTTGGTAACAGCATTACCAATCACCCCTTTAGCTCTGGAGTCTAAAGCATACAACTGACGGTCAGTATCAGTCCAGTTGTGCTTTAGTTTAGGTACAGTTCTTATGCTCTCAGGAGCATTATCAGTAGCAGCAACAGGTTCCACAGTTTGTGGGATGATAGGACCATCATTTAGCACAGTGAGCATTTCATGATGAATGGATTCAAGATACCACTGAGCTTTTAGCTTCCATTGATGGAAGTCTTTACCATCAAAGATGGGTACTCCCTTTCCAGACATAATTGGTGCAACAATGGTAGATATTTTTGATTTTGGAGTATGTGAAGGATAAGTATAGGGGATGGCTGCCAGGGTTATAGATCGACTAAATAAGAATTTATTTAGCGTGCTCTGATACCAGTTGTTAGGTCACAACACCCTGGTTTAGATGGTTAGTTGATTGAATAATTATAACTCAAGACAAATATTGTATAAGAACAAGATATGAGTCAAATGTATAATTCCACTAAGTGTGGCTTGTTGCGGAATAACAAGACCAATGATCAATTACAAAAAGTATGAAAGTGTAAAGTGAATTGGTGAGTTCTCCTTTGCAAGATGATCTCTATTTATAATGATATAGAGATCTTACATAATGGGCAAAGGAGTAACCGAAGGACTAATCTAGGAAAATGACTAAGATCAAGGGAATTGATCTTAGTCCGTTACATAACAAAATGTAACTCAGTCCTTCTACTCAGTCCTTGTACTCAATATCACTATCTGATACTGAGCTCTGATACTGAGTTCCAATACTGATCACTCAGTATCAGACCTAAACTTAGCTATTTTATTCTACATATTAATCAAAGCTAGTCTAGGTTGTTTTGTTATCTTAAGATCCAAAGGGGTAAGGCTTTTTGCCTTAACATGTGATCATACTGATGAAGAAATGGACTATTTGTTTCTTGCATGTCCGGTATCCAGAATGCTATTGACAGAAATTTGTGCATGGTGGAGGATTGATCTCATTAGGTTTGGTTTGATTCTCAATCTTTTGGATCAGATCACGGGAGTCGACATGAGGAAGGGGAAAAAGGGGCTTATGAGTGTAATTTATATTTTTTTCTGGACTATATGGAGGCTTAGAAACAGTAAGGCGTTCCGGCCAAATGACGAACTCCGGAACTTTTATAAAAGAGGTTATATCCAAGCAATTTCGTTTTTTGGATTAAATTTAGGGTTCCTTCTTGTAATCTAAAAATTAGGTGGAGCGATTGGTGTTGTAATTCTAGTTCTTGTTTTTAATTTTATGTTGTATTGTATTCTAGCTCCTTGCTAATTTTATTTCAATGAAATGCTTGCTGTTCAAAAAAAATGTTACACGTTCTCGGATTGTGATGTTCACATAGTTTCTAAATGATAAAAATTAAGAGATTTACTATGTTGCCAGTTTAAAATGTTGTGTTTAACAATGTTGTGTTTAACGAAATATCTTCATTTGTTCAAATCTAAATAGAAGCTCAATCATTTAGTTATAGCTTTTTTGAATGAGATCTAATATACTTCTATTTGTCAATAACAAAACTTAAAATTATAGATCATAGTTAACACGTTACATCTTGCATAAATATTATTAAGTTACAAGCTTTGAATTGTAGTTGTAGCTAACAACTACCAACACAGAGCTTCAAATTAGTTATGTCAAGCATACGAACAAAAAACATCATAATTGGCAATACTTTTAGCCGAATTCATTATCTAAATTACAAGTATAAATCTTAAAGTTATTTTAGGCAACTTTAAATCCATCAATTTTTTCTTTTATACTTATTTTTATATTATTTATTTAAGTAAATAGGTTGTAATTGTCATTATTGGTTGCAGAATGGCTAATTTTGCGTTTACTTTTTGTTAGGCTTTAAATGCTTCAACATCGTTTATTTATTCTTCTGATGAGGAAACCGATCTAATGTCTTAGACTTCGGCACGGGCCCTTGGCCGTGGTGTGGCGGAGGATGTAGCTGGCTTGCCACGCCGTGCTCGATTTTGGAACACCGCCTTCGGTCACGGTATGAGGGGGGGGGGGGGGGGGGGGGTTGCGTGGTGTGGCGTGCCCACGGCCACGAGCTGATGTAACACCTCAATTTTTAAAACAATATTTAAATACATTTCATCCCAAAAACATGCAAATAAGTATCGGTGTCAAATACCGGTTTTACAAAAACAAAAGGTTTCTTGTTTGAGATTATCAGAGTATACAAAAACGGTGTTACAAATTATATCTTAACCATAGGATAAGGACTCTAATCATCAACAACGAGCTAATCTCAACAAGGCCTCTTCTAAACGGGCCTCCTATATCTTCGATCCCGAACCTGAGTACATAGCAAAACACAAACATAGTACGTGAGACAAAATTGCCTCGTGAGATACATGGGTTTTAGACCCGATAAACAACTAGTCACATAATATCATTTATATTAAATAATATTATTAAATTCGTTTGGGTCACTTCGTTTCATTCATCATTGGCCAATGTCAAGATAATCGGAATGCCTCCAATCTATCAAGACCGTCTTTTCCACGATAATCGGAATGCCGCCAATCTACCGAGAATCATAGTGTCAGGATCGAGTAACTTAAACAAGTTATTGAATCACAGATCTACTAACAAAGAGAAGTTACAGCGGATTAACACTCTTGTTATTAGATTAAGAACAATGTAAACTGTAATCGAAAAAGAATGATCAAGAACACAGTTTATCACAAAAAGCTTCAATGTATATTAATTATCGATCAATACACACGTACGTTTACAATTCGTAAGGAACTATATATAAATATATAATAGTCCTTGAAGCCTAAACATTTAACCTAGTTATTATAGGATATGATTACAATTGAATTTCAAAAAGATATGCATTCTAAACTAACTAAACTAGAATCTCGGACACGATCAACACCAAAAATAGTCATCAGTAGTATTTGCCATCGTCAGTAGTAACTCCAAGATCAGTAGTAACTTTGCTTTTCTGCCCCATTAGTATTAACTTCATTAAGTCTTCATCAGTACTAACTGCAACATCAGTAATAGAATGCTTATATCCCAACAATCTCCCCCTAAACTTATTAATTCACTTTGAATTAATCAAGTTTCTTTTCTTCTTCCTCTTTCTTCTTTTTCTCTTCTAATAGTTTAGCTCTTCTTCGATCACCTTCTATTGTCTGTTTGTTTGGTTGTTTCCTCTGTGCAATAATGTATTTATTGTTTCTTTTCACAAAGTAGTTGTATTTTTCTTGAAACATAGCAAGATCATGAGGTTTCATAAATGAACAGGTGGTGATTTGAAACATAGTTTCTTATGAGTGAGGATATTCTCTTTCATATAGATATAATTCACACTTTTTACTCTCTCTTTCAAAGAAATACATGTTCACAGTAGGAAGTACATTCCAAGCATAAACATTTTCTGTACTTGTGAACCTCTCAGGATCGTCATCTGGATAGAATGCAACATCTATCATTCTGTTAAGTATCCAGCTCCTGAGTTTCTCCATGACTTCTTTGACATTCTTGGTTTACCAATAATTATAACTTTAATTATATCACTTCCGGATAATGACATAACCATTGGTTTCCAAGCACTGAACTTTTGAGTTGTTTTGTCTTCTCTTATTACTTCTGTTACATCATTAATAACTCTCCAATTGATAGTTGGATTATCTTGTAGAGGAGCAATAGGAAGATCAAGTATTTTTGTATCTTGTTTAGCTTTCTTCCTAGCTTCTTGTTCAGTTTCTAGAGCTTTTCTTTTCTTTGTAGAAACAATTGAGGATTCACCAGAGGTTGGAATTCTTGTAATTACTTCTTTGGGATCAATATCCATTAATTTTATTAATTTTTCTTCTTAAATCTCCTTGACCTCTCGATCTGCAAATTCTTTCTTTTTCTCAATGCAATATCTTTCAATAATGGTGATTAACTTCATTCTTCCAAAAGATTTTGCATTGTGACCTCTTGATTTTAAGTAAGAGATCATGTCTTTTTTCTTCTCTGCAAACTGTTCAGGCATGTCCTCTTTCATGCGTTTGCATTCTTTCACTTGTCCTTCAAGGAGATCTATACTTTCTTGTTCAATTTGTTTTATTTTATTCAGTTCTTCCTGTTTATCTCCTTCTAAGAACTCTTCAATCTCTAGAATTGCTGCATTTTTAAGTCTTTCTTCTTCAGCTTTTCTTTTGTTTTCAAGAGCTTGAGTCTTAGCAACTTTTCTGAGATACCTCATTCTTTTAACCTTCCACTTATCTTGCTTCTCAGGTCTGACTAAGTTAATTTTGTTTACCATATAATGACCCAGAGCTCTGTGTGGGTAATCATCATCAAAATTTTCTTTTCCAACATTCACACACTTTGATAGTGGATAATACTTTATGTCTACAATCGGATTGATCACTATTGATGGAGAAAATGTATGTGACAAGTGATCTGGAAGTATTTTTGGATGTGGAGGTAATGCACATTCATCTACTTCATCTCAATTCACATTTTCATCAAAATCTGGGATGATGAGAGGTTTTAACTCTGGAGTTGGGGGCCTTGGGATGATCACAGATGGTTCAAGTAATTCAGGTATTTCTTCATCTGATTCAGTAGTCACCAAGGTGGTTTCTACTGGTGTTTCAACTGTTGTATGTACTACCAGTTGTTTTGAGGAGTCTACTACTGGTGAGGTTGTTTCTGTGGTTACTACTGCTAGGGCATCAGTAGTAACTGGAATGTTTATTTCTGTTGTTAGGATATTCACTACTGATGTTGTTTCTTCATCAATGAGATCAGTAGTAACAACCTTTGTTTGTTCTTTAGCATCAGTAATATTCATGGGATCAGTAGTTTCCATGACTTCAGTAGTAACTGGAGAATGTATTTGCTCTGCTGTTGGGGATTGAATTGAAGACACAAACACATCTTCATCCATACTCCTAACTCCTCTATTCAGGTCTTCACCAAAACTTTGACCTGTTTCACCATGAGCTTCTCTAAGCTTTAGGAGGGAGGCTGCTGCTACAATTGAATGATCAATCATACCCTGTATGTGATCCTTCTCCCCTTAGTGATCTCAACTTGTTGAGCCTCACTATCAGCAATCTTCTTTTGTAATTTTCTGATGAGATTGGATTGCCTTTGAAGTCTATAATCAAATCTTTTCTGTCTTCTATTCAACACATTGATATAGTGCTTCATATAGTTCATGGTCTTTCCTTGATTATTTAAAAGTTCCAGGGAATGTTGTACAGTGGTTTTAAGGTTTTCCTTCCTATCCGTTAATTGAGTTTGTTTAATACTGCCCTCACTCCTTCTAGGTGGATCATTGGGCTTGTTTGGTACATTGGCTTTAAGGTTTTCCATCCTATCCGCCAAGTCAGTTTTGTTCAATCTACCCTCATCACTGCTTGGTGATGAAATGGGTTGTTTAGAAACTCTCTTCTTCCTTGAAGAAGCAGAAGTATCTCCCCTTGTGGTTTCTTGGCACCGGGGTCCTTTAAGTGCTGCCTCAAATGATGAGTCATCACTTAAAGTTGCCGAGGTCTGGGTCCTAATTATGTTCTCACTAGCCTGTGCACCAACCTTTGGTGCATCAGTAGTGAAAGCCCTTTCCTCATGCCCTCTCTCCTCCTTGGAGGACAACTCTTGGAGTCCGGGGTGTGACTCAGTAGGTCCCCTGGTGTCCATTAAGGAAGTTTTCTTCCTTTCATAAATTTTAGAGATTTGTTTGGCTATAGGTTGGTCTACCTCAGAGTGAAGAGTATAACTCTGTGGATTATCTACATGTACCTTGTAACGACCCGAATTTGTAAATAAATTAATTGTACAAAAATATGATAAATAAGGATAAATCGTTTAAAGAACGTAGGAATTGGTTTCATGTCATTTGGACATAGTACGAGAAAGTTATGGACGAGACCAAGTCGAGCCAAAGATCAAAAAGTGTAGCCTTGGCTGCTCAGAAAGTTCACGGCGTGAACTTATGTTCACAATCGTGAACATGAAGCAGCGATTTGGGCAATCAGGCGTGAAGTATTTCCCGACCAGGTAGCGATCGCGAACTATGCGTACCTGAAGAAGTTCACGACGCGAACTCTTGTTCACGATCGCGAAGATTTCCGACACCAGCATTAAAGTCGGGTTTATCTTATCTATTACACACATAAACCCTAGTTTTCTCCTCTCAACTTGTGTGTGTGATTTTTGAGTGTAAAGTGGCGATTGGAGCTTAATCTTCATCAAATCTTGAGGATTCTTGCTCATAGTTGAAGATCAAAGGTAAATCTTCATCTTTCTTGTGTTGTAAGTCTTAGATTCAACAGGGAAAGTTTGAATCATAAACCCTAGTTTTGAATTTGTACATAAATGGTTAAATGGAAGTGGTATAACTTAGATCTATGGTATTTTAACAAGGAAAATGTATTCATAATATGAATCTATGAAAAGATGGTGATTTATGGGATTAGGGTTTGGTAACTTGGGGGAAAATGGTGATAGTAGTTGACTAGCCATGGATTATGTAGTTAGTTTTGATGATTGATGCAAACCATTGTATTGGTTTTGATAATAGGTTATTGGTTGAAGGATTTGAGGCATTCAAATCTTGGGAAGTGATATTGGTGTTCAAGGAACACGACTTTGGATAAGCTTGGCTAAGGTGAGGTGAGTACATGTGAACTTTTAAAACTGGGTACATAGCTAGTAAATGTTTTATGATTAAATGTTTTATTCGAGTCAATAAGTATTTAGTTATTTATGTGATTTGTGATGAATTGCTTATATGATGATGAAACGATTAATTGATTGAGAAATGATGGAGCTGTAAACTCATAATGATAAAAGACAAGTAACGATGATGATGACAATGTCCCTAGGGCCGTAGTAGATTGGAGGCATTCCGGTTATTACGGTACCATAAGGTTAGTGGTAGATTGGATGCATTCCGATTACCCAATACCTGTGAGTCCCGGTAGATTGGAGGCATTCCGGTTACCGTGGATATGATGGTCTTGATAGATTGGAGGCATTCCGATTATCTTGACATTGGCCAATGACGAAAGTAATGAAGTGACCCAAACGAACTTAGTAATATTATTTTAAGTATAAATGATATTATTTCACTAGTTGCTTATCAGGTCTAAAATCCATGTATCTCACGAGGCAATTTTGTCTCACGTACTATGTTTGTGTTTTGCTATGTACTCAGGTTCGGGATCGAAGATCTAGGAGGCCCGTTTAGAAGAGGCCTTGTTGAGATTAGGTTGGTGTTGATGATTAGAGTCCTTATCCTATGGTTAAGATATAATTTGTAACACTGTTTTTGTAAACTCTAATAATCTCGAACAAGAAACCTTTTCGTTTTTGTAAAACCGGTATTTGACACCGATACAATGTTATGTATTTTGGGTTAAATGTTATTTAAATATTGTTTTGAAAATGAGGTGTTACAACTTGGTATCAGAGCTATAGTTTAAGTGAACTAGGTTGAGTTGACCATCCTAGACTTAAACTGAGCTAGTAGGACCATAGGTTCCATAGGATACTTATGAATTGACTATTGAGACCTTAAGTGTAGGTTCAATAGGGTTGACCTTGAAGGAATAGGTTATGTTTGGTTTTTGGAACGGTCAATGTTACCGTTACTTTGATGAATTGATTTCTAAATGATTGATGTCTTATTGTAGCAAAATGGTGAGAACTAGAAGTGGAAGAGGCCCATTTGATCAAGGGCAAGATTCGAATAACATTTTCGAACCGGTGTTTGGTCCTCAACCTCGGGAAGGGGAGGAAAATTCGGGTGTTGAGAGGAACACTCACACCCCGGTCACCGTAGAACACCTCCAAACTATGTTCAACCAAATGAGGGACATTGTGAACGAGGATGTAAACCGAATCCTCAATGAACAAAAGGCTCGTGAAAGGCGGGAGGAATCTCCACCCCGCACGAAGAGCAAGTCAAGTAGTGTTGCTCAAACCGAGAGATCTTCGACGGAAGAAGAGGAGAGTGACCCCGAGCCGAGGGAAAGGAAGAGGTGCACGTACAAGAACTTTGTAGCTTTTAAGCCCAATAACTACTATGGTAGCTCCGAACCGAAGGTCACGATCCGTTGGATCCGTGAGACTGAACAAGTCCTTGAAGCTAGTAAATGCAAGGAAGGTGATATGGTGATCTATGCTTCTCGGTTGTTGAAAGATGAAGCCCTCGTGTGGTGGGACACCATGTATGAAACATTGGGGAAGAGGGCGGTGTACAAGATGACTTGAGATGAGTTTGTGAAACGGTTGAAGGCAAAGTTTTGCCCCGAGAGAAACTTGGAGAAGCTTCAAGAAGAGTTTTTCCATTTGAAGAAGGAATGAATGAGTGTCGATGAGTACACCAAAAAGTTCACGGGATTGATCCCGTTTGTGATCAAATTGTATCCGAATGAGAGGTCCCGGATTGTTAGATATGCTAATGGACTCCCGTGGGAGTATGATTTGGAAGTAAAAAGGGCCGCCACACTTGATGAGGCAATCGGTGCGGCGAGGAATGTTGAAGAGGTTGGCCAAAGGAAGATCAATGAGAGGCCAAAGTTTGAAAAGAGGAAGTTTGAGGGAAGCTCAGGATCGGTGAAGAAGGGAAAGTTCATCCCGACATGTTCTTAGCAATCAAGTGTTGGTGCTTGTAAGAAGTGTGGCAAGGACCACAAGGGAGAATGTTTGGCGGATTCAAAATCTTGTTTTAAGTGTGGAAGGCCGGGGCATATGGCAAGGGATTGCCGGGCCAAACCATTGGATGAAATCGAGTGCTACTCGTGCCATGAAAAAGGGCACTATAACAATTCTTGCCCGAAGAAGGGAAACGAGACCATGGTGTCGACCGCTCAAAAAAAGCGGAGCCAACAAAGGTCAAAGGACGGTCCTTACAACTTACCCGAGATGAAGCCAAGGATGGTAAATTCTACTAGTAAATTCTATTCCCGCCCGGATCTTATTTGACTCGGGTGCTACATATTCGTTTGTGTCACATGATTTTGTTGTGGTGTTGAAAGTGCCTTTAGAACTTCTTGATGAGATCTATGATATAGAAATTGCGGATGGTAAAACTTCCATAGTCCAACATATGTGTCGAAATTGTGAGTTAGAAATAGACGGGAAAAAGTTTAAGGTGAATTTATTGCCCATGGAAATTGCGGGTTTTGATATAGTTATTGGGATGGATTGGTTGGGTGAACATCATGCAAAGAAGGGCAAATCGAGCCCAAGGTATGTTGGCCCGTTTAAGATTTTGAAACGGGTCGGTTTTCAAGCTTTTAAGTTAGAACTTCCACCCGAACTTCAAGGTGTTCACGATACGTTTCATGTAAGTTATTTGAAGAAGTTCGTGGGTGAAGTTGAGAACATAATCCCATTGCAAGAGTTGCGGGTTGATGCCCCGAATCGATTGATTGAAGAACCCGAAGCCATACTAGAATCAAAGACCAAGAAACTTCGGAATAAAGAAATTGAATTGGTGTTGGTCAAATGGAAGCATTCCCTTGGACCGAACTTGACTTGGGAAGTCAAGGACGAGATTCGGAAAAGATACCCGAACTTCGTGAACTATGATGAGATTCCGAGGACGGAATCTCCTCAAGGGGTAGATAGTTGTAACGACCCGAATTTGTAAATAAATAAATTGTACACAAATATGATAAATAAGGATAAACCGTTTAAAGAACGTAGGAATTGGTTTCGTGTCATTTGGACACCGTACGAGAAAGTTATGGACGAGACCGAGTCGAGCCAAAGATCAAAAAGTGCAGCCTTGGCTGCTCAGGAAGTTCACGGCGTGAACTTATGTTCACGATCGTGAACATGAAGCAGCAATTTGGGCAATCAGGCGTGAAGTATTTCCTGACCAGGTAGCGATCGCGAACTATGCGTACGTGAAGAAGTTCGCGACGCGAACTCTTGTTCACGATCGCGAATATTTACGACACCAGCATTAAAGTCGGGTTTATCTCATCTATTACACACATAAACCCTAGTTTTCTCCTCTCAACTTGTGTGTGTGATTTCTGAGTGTAAAGTGGCGATTGAAGCTTAATCTTCATCAAATCTTGAGGATTCTTGCTCATAGTTGAAGATCAAAGGTAAATCTTCATCTCTCTTATGTTGTAAGTCTTAGATTCAAGTAGGGAAAGCTTGAATCATAAACCCTAGTTTTGGATTTGTACATAAATGGTTAAATGGAAGTGGTATAACTTAGATCTATGGTATTTTAACAAGGAAAATGTATTCATAATATGAATCTATGAAAAGATGGTGATTTACGGGATTAGGGTTTGGTAACTTGGGGGAAAATGGTGCTAGTAGTTGACTAGCCATGGATTACGTAGTTAGTTTTGATGATTGATGCAAACCATTGTATTGGTTTTGATAATAGGTTATTGGTTGAAGGATTTGAGGCATTCAAATCTTGGGAAGTGATATTGGTGTTCAAGGAACACCACTTTGGATAAGCTTGGCTAAGGTGAGGTGAGTACATGTGAACTTTCAAAACTGGGTACATAGCTAGTAAATGTTTTATGATTAAATGTTTTTATAGAGTCTATAAGTAATTTAGTTATTTATGTGATTTGTGATGAATTGCTTATATGATGATGAAACGATTAATTGATTGAGAAATGATGGAGCTATAAGCTCATAATGATAAACGACAAGTAACGATGATGATGACAATGTCCCTAGGGCCGTAGTAGATTGGAGGCATTACGGTTATTACGGATCCTTGGTTAGTGGTAGATTGGAGGGATTCCGATTACCCAATACCTATGAGTCCCGGTAGATTGGAGGCATTCCGGTTGTAACGACCCGAATTTGTAAATAAATAAATTGTATAAAAATATGATAAATAAGGATAAATCGTTTAAGGAACGTAGGAATTGGTTTCGTGTCATTTGGACACCGTACGAGAAAGTTATGGACGAAACCGGGTCGAGCCAATGATCAAAAAGTGCAGCCCTAGCTGCCTAAGGAAGTTCACGCCGTGAACTTGGGTTCACGGATCGCGAAGTCGTATCAGCTATTTAGACTATCAGGCGTGAACTACTTCCCGACCAGGTCCCTATCGTGAAATATGCGTGCGTGAAGGAGTTCGCGTTGCGAATTCTGGCTCCCGAACGTGAACTTTGGCGACACCAGCATTAAATTCGGGAAAGCCTCATTTATTACACACATATTTGAAGATTGGAGCTTAATCTTCACTAGATCTTGGAGATTCTTGTTCATATTTGAAGATCAAAGGTAAATCTTCATCCCTCTTGTGTTATAAGTCGTAGATCCAAGTAGAGAAGCTTGAATCATAAACCCTAGTTATTGGTTTGGGCATAAATGGTTAAATGGAAGTAAAGTAACTTAGATCTATGGTATTTTAACAAGGAAAATGTATTCATAATATGAATCTATGAAAAGATGGTGATTTATGGAATTAGGGTTTTGATAACTAGGGGAAATTGATGCTAGTAGTTGACTAGCCATGGATTATGTAGTTAGTATTGGTGATTGATGCAAACCATTGTATTGGTTTTGACAAAAGGTTACCGATTGGAGGATTTGAGGCATTCAAATCTTGAGAAGTGATATTGGTGTTCAAGGAACACGTCATTGGATAAGCTTGGCTAAAGTGAGTACATGTGAACTTTCAAAACTGAGTACATAGTTAGTAAATGCTTTATAGTTAAATGTTTTCATCGAGTCTTTAAGTAATTTAGTTATTTATGTGATTTATTATGAATTGCCTATATGATGATGAAATGATTAATTGATTGAGAAATGATGGAGCTATAGGCTCATAGTGATAAAAGATAAGTGATGATGATGATGTTGATGTCCCTATGGCCGTAGTAGATTGGAGGCATTCCGGTTAGTACGGTACCTTATGGTTAGCGGTAGATTGGAGGCATTCCGATTACCCAATACCTATGAGTCCTGGTAGATTGGAGGCATTCCGGTTACCGTGGATATGATGGTCTTGATAGATTGGAGGCATTCCAATTATCTTGACATTGGCTAATGATGAAAGTAATGAAGTGACCCAAACGAACCTAGTAATATTAATTTAAGCATAAATGATATTATTTGACTAGTTGTTTATCGGGTCTAAAACCCATGTATCTCACGAGGCAATTTTGCCTCACGTACTATGTTTGTGTTTTGCTATGTACTCAGGTTCGGGATCGAAGATCTAGGAGGCCCGTGTAGAAGAGGCCTTGTTGAGATTAGCTCGGTGTTGATGATTAGAGTCCTTATCCTATGGTTAAGATATAATTTGTAACGCCGTTTTTGTAAACTCTGATAACCTCGAACAAGAAATCTATTCGTTTTTGTAAAACCGGTATTTGACACCGATACAATATTATGTATTTTGGATTAAATGTTATTTAAATGTTGTTTTGAAAATTGAGGTGTTACACCGGTTACCGTGGATATGATGGTCTTGATAGACTGGAGGCATTCCGATTATCTTGACATTGGCCAATGACGAAAGTAATGAAGTGACCCAAACGAACTTAGTAATATTATTTGAAGTATAAATGATATTATTTGACTAGTAGCTTATCGGGTCTATACCCATGTATCTCACGAGGCAATTTTGTCTCACGTACTATGTTTGTGTTTTGCTATGTACGCAGGTTCGGGATCGAAGATCTAGGAGGCCCGTTTAGAAGAGGCCTTGTTGAGATTAGCTCAGTGTTGATGATTAGAGTCCTTATCCTATGGTTAAGATATAATTTGTAACACCGTTTTTGTAAACTCTAATAATCTCGAACAAGAAACCTTTTTGTTTTTGTAAAACCGGTATTTGACACCGATACAATGTTATGTATTTTGGATTAAATGTTATTTAAATATTGTTTTGAAAATGATGTGTTACATACCTGGGACACATTCAGAACATTTGATGGTGTGGGTGATTGAGTGGACTTATGGGATTGTGTTTGGGCTGTTTTGAGTGATGGAGTGGGTTGAGGTTCAATTGGGTGACTCGAACCTTCTCCAGTTGGGGGATGATCATAGATCATGTTTGGGAATAGTGGAGTCTCTTTTCCAGAAAATTTAAACAGTTTTCTCATGTTTGAGTACACTTTTTTTTTTTAATTCAGGTGTAGGAAAAATATTCTTTGTAATTGAAAGATTTTGAATTTCACAGTTTAAAATATGTGCAAGGAATCTTGGGTACATTAAAAATTTTGAGGATGAGATATTTGCAAGCATTCCTTCAAAAATCATATTGGAAAAATTGAATACCTGGTTTGTGCACAGACAAACAACAGCAGAAGCTATTGATTTGTTGAACTCATTCCATGTACTCTTTTTGGGAGAGATACAATGCTGAATGGTGTGAACCAAAAATTTCCATTGGGGTGAAAGAAGACCTTTTTCAAAAGTGACTATGTCAAGTCTTCCTTCATAACTGTTAGGTCACAACAACCCTGGTTTGTTTGATAATTGTTTAGATTAATAATTTACTTAAGACAATTAAGGTGATAACACAGTAATTTAGTCAAACGTATATTATTCCACACAGTGTGGCTTGTAGCGGAAATACAAGACCACTTGAACAATTACAAAGAGATATTAGTGAACGTGTAAATTGGTGAGTACTCCTTTGCAAGATGATCTCTATTTATAATGTTTATAGAGATCTTACATAATGGCAAAGGAGTAACCGAAGGACTAAACTAAGGAAATGACTAAGATCAAGGGATGTGATCTTAGTCCGTTACAATACTGACTTGTAACTCAGTCCTTCTACTCAGTATTGGTTTTCCAATACTGAGTGGCCAATACTGGCCAAACTCAGTATTACTCCTAACTTAGCTAATTTAATCTACTATTTAATCTAAGCTAGTCTAGGTTGTTTTGTTATCCTAAGATTCATAAAGGGGTTAGGCTTTTTGCCTTAACAATCTCCCCCTATCTAATGATAACAAAACAATTACAAAGAGAAATAAAATTTAACAAATGCAGGCTGTAAAGTCTTCTTCTTCATCCTTTGTTGATTGACTCAAACTCATAGAAGACTTCTTTCTTCACATGGATGAACTCTTCTCTCTTCTTCAGTTCATCTTGCCTGTTGTTTAGCACAACAACTATCTTCTTTCTGAACCAAGAGTCTTCTTTCTTGGTTATCATTCATTTCAAGCCCACCAGATGGCTAATAAGAGCTGTTGGCAGATCTGCTTCAGTAATGAAGCACTCCCTATCATCTGAATCAGTATACATATATCCAGATGTTGGATATATGGTACTCTTTTGATCCTGAAAGATAAGATTAAGAGGAACAGTATATTTGGGAAAAATTCTGAAGGTGTTAAGGCACTCAGGTTTGTTATTCTTGACAGCCTCAGTCATCACACTGAGTGCCCTATAATCTGCTGCATAAAGGATGCCCTTTTCATAGCATATAGCAGATACAACCCAGATTTCATCCATCATCACTTGGGCTTCAGAAGATCTAGATGGCATCTCCTTTATCAGTCTTGCAATTTTTATCCAGTCTTGGAATCCCATATTTTGAATGTCATGAAGAAAAATCTTCATTGGAGGACTGACTGGCCCAGTGCAGGTTGCAACAATGGATCTATCAACAGTTTTGACTTTTATTTTGTTGACAAATTCATTTAACCAGTATATGTCCTTCACATTCAGAAAAACTTTATTCCTAAGCATACCCATCCTGTTCTCTCTATATCTGAATCTTTGAGCAACGATGTTCCAGTATTGTTGGAGAACATCATCACCTTGTCTTCTGACAGTATGAGGCTTCCAAGAAACATCTACCTCAGTATCAGTTTCAGGATCTTCTTCCTTGACATGGAAGAATCTTTGAGCTTCAATCTCATCCTCAGTATATTGAACAAATCTTCTTGGTCTAGAAGTCAGTGGAGTTGGATCTGGTTCTTCGCTTGATTCTGAGGACATAACCACATTTGTCATTCTTCTGGTTATTGGTCTTCTAGGAATTCTAGAAGGTCCTTCAACTGGCGGAGAGATTGGTCTTCTTGGGGGCTCTTCATCATCTGAGAATGATGATGAAGAGCTTTCTTTATTTGCTTCATCCAATGCAAAGTTTAGAAAGTTTTCAGATGGCACTGGATGGTCTTCATCTTCATCGTCAGCAATAGGCCAAACAAAAGGCCTATACACTATAATCTGCAAGTTGTTTTCCTCAGTAACAGCTTGCTGTGGTTGGTCAGTTTCAGTCTCCCCCTGAGCAGATGGCTCAGATGGTTCTTCTTCAAGTTGTTCCAAGACTGACCTTCCCCTTTGTCTGCTTCTTTCATACCTAAACCCAAGTGGTTCAGTATGAGGTGTTTGCTGATGTTGTTGTTGTTGTTGCTGTGGAGGTTGATCTTCATTTAACTTCCCTCTTTTCCCCCCTGAGCAGATGGCTCAGGTTGATCAACCTCTTGGTCTCTTTGTCTTTTCTCCCCCTTATTGTTATCATTGGATGGGGAGGGAATAGGTTCAGTATCACCACCTATGTCCCCCTGTTGATCTTCAGGAGTTGGGGAGAGCATAGGTTCAGTAGCAGCATCCTGTGCACCCTCAGTATGTGCAGGAGAGGGTGATCTTCGAGGCTCAGTATCAGGGCCTTCCTCATCATTATTTCCTACAGTTGGAGATTGTTGAGGTGGTGGAGGCAGTTGTTGTTGCTGAAGGAGTGCCACTGACTGCTTTAAGGAGTCTATCTCAGTACTCATGGCATCCATCCTGGCCAGAATATTATTCTGAGTGGTCTGCATAGCCAGGATTTGATTCAGAATAGTCTGTAAAGCCCCATGTACTTCCTGAGACTGAGTGGCTTGTGCCCTTTGGCCCTGCACAGATGGTGCTAAAGAAACAAAAATAGAAAACTTGTTAGTAAGAAAGGTTTATCAAATAGAATTGTGGTGTTATTTAACTCTATAATCATATAAACAGATATTTGAAGTCTGTATTTCATCTGGTTCATGATGAAATATTGTGAACTTGTGCATAGCATGTGTAAGAAAATTTTAGTAAAGGTGAGTGTGAAAATTTAAGTAGCTCAGTATAGGATAGGTCACATTTACTAAAAGGTTTTAGTTGGGAAATCGAAGCCTGGGATGTGCTTCTTATTATTTTCAACGTATGTCACTCGGTATCAGAGTGATAACAGAAATGTGGCTAAACCCATGGAAAATTTTGGCTAATGTGGCTTAAAAGGTTTGTGATCATTTCTTGAATCATGTGACCCAACTCAAATATAAGCTGGACATAATTCAAGAAGCACCAGTGGGTGTCAGTATGACATCAACCACCATTGTCTCTTTAAATGTGGAGACAACTGTAGACTGACAATGATCATTGAGGTGCTCAGTATATGAATTTTGCATATCAGCAGTGGGCTAACTATGTTGGCCATACGTGAATATATTTGAAAGTTCGTTTGAGATTGTGGTCAGTATTGAGTTGGTACTGGCCAATACATAGTCTCCATTTGGGAAAATTATATATATATATATATATATATAAGTTTAGGGCTTTTTAGAAATTCATACCTGAGACTTTGTCGGATTCTCTTCTTGCATCATTTGAGGTCGGTGCTGGATCTTCTGTATGTTGATTTGAGGCACCAGCACCTTCAGGAGCCTCTTCTCTTCTGACATCTGCACCTTCCAGTGTATGCTGCTCATACTGAATTTCTACATCCAGAGGAGCATGGGGTTCGTCAATATGTTGAGCAGGTGGTTCTGGTTCAGGACCTGGAAGGTCAGCGTTGGCTGCAACTATGCTTTGTGCTTGAAGAGATGCAGTTAATGAAGGAACATTTCCGGGTTGCATCTCTTCTGATGATAAGTTTCCCATAAGAACTGGGGAAAGATTTCTTCTTCTTCTTTGAATGACCAGTGGTGTATCTTCTGAGGGCTCAATATCAGAAGCTGTTTCAATATGAGGAGCATCAGGATCCTGTGCAGGTGGAGAAATGTGTGTTGGTTCTGCTGGTTGAGCTTCCACCATCTCAGTATCTTGATCATCATTCCCACCATTTCCACTGTCATCATCAGTATCATCATTTTCTGATTCAGTATCAGAATTTTGTTCATCATTGATGTGTGCCTGGACTATAGCCCACATGGAGTGACTCAGTACATGCTCTCCTTCTCTTGGCCTGTAAAAATAAATCTTCTCATGAAGTGGAGGAAGTTCCACTCTTGGACTATTGAACTCATCATGAATATGAGCAGGCATCCCATTTTGAAAAATGAGGGAAAGAAATCTGCAGAAAGGAACATTGAGTTCTCTGATTGGAGCCTGAATCAGAGAGGCCAGTTCATTGAAGACCAGTCTAGCATAATCAATATCTCGACCATGATACATGGCATGAACAATCTGCATCCCAAATTCATTTATTTGATCCAAAGCTCCTGTCTTGTGGGTCATACATCGAATAAGTGTAGATATTAACAAACCCCGCATAGGACCAAATTCATTTCGTTTAATAATGCCAGTGGTGCCTCTGCGTCCAATAAATGGTAACACTGAGCGAGCCTCTGTTCGATCAACAAAGGGCTCATACTGAGCGTGAGCGGGAAGCCTCAGTGTTTCCCGAATTATAGCAGTGGAGACAAAAGCCCTTCTTTGTTCTCGAATAACCCAACCGGTAATCATGTCCGGAGAATCGAGCTTAGCAGAGTACCAGAATTCGCAGAGCATTTCTGGATAAATTGCTCGAGGGGAACGAATCAATGCTTGCGTGATCGGACAATGCTTCAAATACGTGATCATATGAGTGAATTCAGGGCACGCCCAAGCCTGAGGTATGTTAAAGTTTGTGGTGATGTTGTTCCTCGCAAATTTGGGCAGTTCGTCGTTTCGAAACTGAGTTGCCGGTGCAGCCTCCGGTGCGAAGAATCTGTAATTTGCCATCTGCGATTTTGATTTAAGAAATTTTCTTGCAAAGAGATAGTGAAATCTTTAATCGCAGAGAGAATCGAAAGAGAAAGTAAGAAATAACTGTTGAAAAATTTTTTAAAGAAAGAGAAAACGGTTATTTATACTTAATTTAGTGATAATTACGGTATTGGGAAGTAAAACCGGCTGATTTGACAGCCTTATCCTATGTCAACGGTAACTTTCTTATTAAGAAAGGTTACCGTTGGGGAGTATAAGGAGTAAAAGTCAGTTTTATCACTCCAGGACTCCAATACCGAGTTAAAAAAAATTAATTAATTAAAAAAAATTAAAAATTATAAAAACATTTAATTTAAACTATAAATTAATAAAAAATTAAAATTTATAAAATTTGATAAATCAGACGAGTGATACTGAGTTGGTCAGTATTGAAAGTAATACTGATCAATCAGTATAAGAAAATTTTAAGAAAAATTAAGGATTTAGCATACCCAATTGTCCTAGTAAGTACATAAACCTTTCCTCAGAGAGAGGTTTAGTAAACACATCGGCCAATTGATCATCTGTAGGAACGAAATCTACCTCAACCTTTCCCTTTTCCACATTATCTCGAATAAAGTGGTGTCTGATATCAATGTGCTTTGTTCTGGAGTGATGGACTGGGTTTTCAGTGATAGCAATAGCACTCTTGTTATCACAATGGATTGGTGTTTTCTGAAAATTGAACCCATAGTCCATTAGTTGATACTGCATCCACAAGAGTTGAGCACAACAACTTCCTGCAACAACATATTCTGCTTCTGCAGTAGAAGTTGCTACTGAGTTTTGTTTCTTGGATGACCAACCAACTAGTCTGCCACCGAGGAATTGACATCCTCCACTTGTACTCTTCCTGTCCAACCTACATCCTGTAAAATCTGCATCTGTATACCCTTCAAGATCAAAGTTTGAATCTTTGGGATACCAAAGACCCATGTTAGGAGTACCTGAAAGATATCTAAAAATTCGCTTAACAGCTTTCATATGTGATTCTTTAGGATCAGCCTGATACCGAGCACACAAACAAGTTGCAAACATGATATCATGCCTGCTAGCTGTTAAGTAAAGTATAGAACCAATCATACCTCGGTATGTGGATTGAGATACTGACTTACCAGTTTCATCTTTACTTATTTTATCCTGAGTACCCATAGGAGTGTGCATGGAAGATAAATTTTCAAATTTATATTTCTTAAGCATGTCATGCACATACTTACTTTGATTTATGAAAGTGCCATCAGGCTTTTGTTCAACTTGTAATCCAAGAAAGTAAGTAAGTTCTCCCATCATACTCATCTGATACTGAGATGACATTATCTTAGCAAACCAGTCACACATTGACTTGTCAGTGGAGCCAAAAATAATATCGTCTACATATATCTGAATGAGTAAAATGTCAGAACCTTTCCTTTTTGAAAATAATTTTTTGTCAATTTTACCTCTTATAAACTTATTTTCAATTAAGTACTCAGACAATGTATCATACCAGGCTCTGGGAGCTTGTTTGAGCCCATATAGAGCTTTATCAAGCTTAAAAACATAATTAGGAAATTTAGGATCAACAAAACCTGGTGGTTGTTTAACATAAACTTCCTCCTGTAGTTTTCCATTAAGAAAAGCACTCTTGACATCCATTTGATAAACTTTGAAATTCTTGAAAGCTGCATATGCAAGATACAACCTAATAGCTTCAATTCTTGCAACTGGTGCAAAAGTTTCATCATAGTCAATGCCTTCTTCTTGCCTGTAACCCTGAGCAACCAGTCTTGCTTTATTTATGATGACAACATCATCCTTGTCCATCTTGTTTCTGAACACCCACTTAGTACCAATAATAGTTTTGCCAGCAGGACGTGGTAATAAGTTCCAAACTTTATTTCTTTCAAACTCTATCAGTTCTTCTTGCATAGCTTCTACCCAGTCTTCATCTAATAAAGATTCATCAGCTTTCTTTGGTTCCATGGTAGATAAGAAGCTTGAGAAGAAACAAAAGTTTGCAGTTGCTTGGGGTTCAAATTCTAACCTTCTTCTTGTTTGGACACCTTGTTCAATTGGACAAATAATATTAGAATAAGGATGATCTCTGTGTTCCCTTAGATTGTTTGCTAAGGGAGCATTTGAAACAAGGTCAACAATATCTTGTTGTGTTGATGTATTGTCTGCCTGATACTAAGTGGAATTCTGGTCAGTATCAGACAATACTGGTTGCTGTTCTTCTGAAGTTTGAAAATTTGATGTGGATTCTTGAGCAGTACTGGAAGATTCACCTTCCTCATAGGTGGAGTTGTTCAAATCAAGAATTGGAAACTCAGTATTTGGGTTCTCAGTTATGGGAACCTCAGAATTTGATACATTTGAGTTAGACTGAGTTATTTCTTGATCAATATCACTCATACCATGATCAACATAGTATGGGTGAGACTTGGGCTGTTCAGCAATTGAGTTTTCTGGATTACATAGAATTTCTATGCCACTGATGTCTTCTGTTGCTGAGGTAGAATGCTCATTCTGATTTTCATCAAATGTAACATGAATAGATTCTACAATCATCTTAGTTGAGATGATATACACTCTGAAGGCTTTAGAGTGTGGAGAGTAGCCCATGAACACACCTTCATTTGCTTTGGGAGCAAATTTGTTGAGATTTTGTTTAGTACTGAGTACAAAACATTTACTCCCAAAGATGTGGAAGTATTCCACATTAGGAACCTTGCCATTATATAGCTCATAAGGAGTCTTTTGATGTCTTTGGACTATAGTAGCTCTGTTCTGAGTAAAATTTGCACAGTTGACAGCTTCTGCCCAGAAGCTCAGTGCCAGTCCAGCATGGCATAACAAAGTCCTTGCAGCTTCAATCAAGGTTCTATTCTTTCGTTCTACAACACCATTTTGTTGTGGTGTGTAGGCTGCAGAGAAAATTTGAATGATTCCTTTTTCTTCACAGAAATCAACCAATACTGAGTTCTTAAACTCAGTACCATGGTCACTTCTTAATTGTTTGACCTTGTTGCCTTTTTGAAGTTCTTCTCTTTTAATGAAGGCAATGATTTCTGTTGTTGCATCGGCTTTAGTCTTGAGAAAAATGACCCAAGTGTATCTTGAGAATTCATCAACCAGGACTAAAGTATAGATCTTTTTGGCCAAAGATGGTGTGCTGATGGGGCCAAAGAGATCCATATGTATCATTGTAAGAGGTTCATTGATGGAATGATTAACCTTTGATTTGAATGAACTCTTCTTCTGCTTTCCCATTTCACATGCTGAGCATAACTTATCTTTTGAATAAGTAATAGTGGGCAGCCCTCTCACCAGTTTCTTAATACTGAGCTCATTTATATTTCTGAAATTTATGTGAGAGAGCTTCTTGTGCCATAACCAATGTAATTCTGGTTTGACTTTAGACAGCAGGCAAACTCGAATAGTAGGGTCTATTTCAGACAGATTGACCACACAAACATCCTTTTCTCGTCTAGCAACGAGTACATGTTGCCTTTTATCATTGTAGATGATTCCTGCAATCTTTCTGAAACGAGCTTCATTATCATCATCACACATCTGGCTGATACTGAGCAGATTGTGTTTAAGACCCTCTACATAGGCAACTCTTTTAAAAGTTATGTTGCCTGCCTTGATTACTCCATACCCTCTTGTTTTCCCTATAGAATCATCTCCAAACTTGACAGAAGGACCCTTCTCTGGAGTATAGTTGAGGAGGTACTCCATACTGCCAGTCATATGTCTTGAACAACCACTATCTAAGTACCACTTTCTGTCACCCTGCACAAGACACAAATTAAGAGTTAGTTCTTTTTAGGAACCCATTTTTGGATGGGACCTTTGGTGGGAGAAACAGGGGTTGACTTGATCTCTTTTGTTGCAGAGGTCAGTATCACTTCAGGAGAAACCTTTGAGGTTTTCTTTGGTGATACTGACTTGGTTTCTCTCCTTTTCTTTGATACTGGGTACCTAGGACTTGAGAGATTAGTCCAACATTCATCTCCTTTATGTCCAGTATAGTGACTTTTATCTGATCACCAATAGATTTTAAAATGTTATTTTTGTCATTTTTTATTGGAGTTTTAATGTTATGTTTGATTGGTTTTGAAGGAGATGGTTCTGGTGTCTTAGTTTTATTAGGCAGATAAGTCTTTTTATCATTTGACTTCTTGTTTTTGCCACTTGAAGATCCTGTTGAAGTTGTCTTCTTTTTATCATGTTTTAGAATGACAACTTGAACAGGTTCTTTAGATTCTTGAGTAGTTGACTTTGATGTTCCTGTAGATTCAATATTAGATAAAACATTTTGAGTAGTAGTGGTTTTCTTTCCTGTAGACTCAGGTTCTTTATATATCTCAAAAGTAGTTGTGTTAAATAAAACATCAAATGGAGGAACAGCAGAAGTGTCATACTGCACAACTTGGAGGTCAGTATCAAAAATTTCTTTTTTAGGAAATTCAATATTGAGCTCTTGTAGTTCAGTATAGCACTTAAAGCAGATGGAAGGACCAATTGGTTTTTCAAAAATGATTTTATCCTCATCATCTGACTCAGTTTGACATCCAACTTCACAAAAAGTTTTTGCTTTTACAAACTGAATAGGGTTCATATCAGAAAATTCTTCAAATAAATCAGCAAAATCATTTCTATTTTTTAACTGAGGATCAACACCAAGTGCAGCCTTACATTTTCTGGAAATTGTTGATTTAGACATTTATTTAATTTAATAGATGCATTTCCCCAAGATTTACACTGGTTTTCAAATTTTTCTTTTTCTAATTTGTGTAAATGAGCTTTATCAACTAATCTTTGGTTTATGTCTTGTAAGTTTAAAAAGTTTAGTTCTAAATCTTTAAATTTTGCAAATTTATCTAAATGTTCATTATTTACCCTTTCAAGTTCAAGAATTGTTATTGTTAAAGCTTTTTCTCTCTGTACTAAAGTTTTAAGATCAACAATCATATACTTAAAAATCTTTTCTTTTTCATTCACTGAATAAGTTTGAAAGGAACTCACCTTGTACAACTGAGTGGAATCCCAATCAGTATGGACACTCATCCTCTCAGCTTCTTTGATATCTCTTTCAAAGGAGCTTTTCAAATCTTCTTCAGTAAAAGCCATGAAGGCTTTGTTCTCAATCTCTTCCACATCATCACTTATCTCCTCATCCATCCAAGCCTCTGAGTAAAGTGCTTGATGAGGTGCTCCATTCCCTGCGGCATTCTTCCCCTTGCTCCAGTTCTTTAGCTTGACATACTTGTCTCTATACCTTTTAGTCGGTATGCAATCTTGTCTTTCTGATCAGTTTCAGTTGACTTGGTATGACAATTAGCAGCAATGTGCCCAGGCTTTCCACACCTATAGCAAAGACCTGATCTTGGGTCAGTATTGGAAGAGCTAACACCAAGCCTCTTCTTTTTCAACTGATCCAGCTTCATAGACATAAGAGCCATTTGTGTTTCAGGCTCTTCTGCCTCAGCATCAGCAAGAGCAACTTCTGATTCTTCAGGCTCAGTTACAGTATATGCCTGTTGCACAACTAGAGCCATGCCAGTGGAAGACTTGTCAGTTTTCTTCCAGTTGATCAGTCTTGCAGCATTATTCTCCTCATGATTCAACATTAAACCATACAGAGTTTGAAGAGTGTATGACTCAATGTTGTTGGCAGCATTGACAGAATTTGTCATGTCAAGAAACTGTTGAGGAAGATTAATCAAGAACTTTTGAACAAGCTCTCATTCCTCCTTCACAATGCCTACACTGTTTAAATCATGGACAACAGTATTGAACCTGTTATAGAGAGTAGTGATGTCTTCATTTGGACTAGAGAAGAAGTTTTCATACTTCCTTCTCATGTTGCTTTTCCTCTGCAACTTCACCTTTGGTGTGCCTTCATAAGTGATTGATAGACTATCCCACATAGCCTTTGCTGTTGGCAATTTCATAATTGCATTAAGTATTTCTTTGGTAATAGCATTACCAATCACCCCCTTTGCTCTTGAGTCTAGACTGAATAACTGACGGTCAGTATCAGTCCAGGTGTGTTTCAGTTTAGGAACTGTTCTTGTGCTCTCAGGAGCATCATCAGTAGCAGCAACGGGTTCCACAGTTTGTGGAATGATAGGACCATCATTTAGCACAGTGAGCATCTCATGATGAATGGGTTCAAGATACCACTGAGCTTTAAGCTTCCATTGATGAAAGTCTTTTCCATCAAAGATGGGCACTCCCTTACCAGACATAACAGGTGCAATGATTGTTGACATTTTGGATTTTTGAGTGTTTGAAGGATAAGTATATGGAATGGCTGCCAGGGTAATAGATCGACTAAATAATAAATTAATTTAGCCTGCTCTGATACCAGTTGTTAGGTCACAACAACCCTGGTTTGTTTGATAATTGTTTAGATTAATAATTTACTTAAGACAATTAAGGTGATTAACACAGTAATTTAGTCAAACGTATATTATTCCACACAGTGTGGCTTGTAGCGGAAATACAAGACCACTTGAACAATTACAAAGAGATATTAGTGAACGTGTAAATTGGTGAGTACTCCTTTGCAAGATGATCTCTATTTATAATGTTTATAGAGATCTTACATAATGGAAAAGGAGTAACCGAAGGACTAAACTAAGGAAATGACTAAGATCAAGGGATGTGATCTTAGTCCGTTACAATACTGACTTGTAACTCAGTCCTTCTACTCAGTATTGGTTTTCCAATACTGAGTGCTGATACTGAGTGGCCAATACTGGCCAAACTCAGTATTACTCCTAACTTAGCTAATTTAATCTACTATTTAATCTAAGCTAGTCTAGGTTGTTTTGTTATCCTAAGATTCATAAAGGGGTAAGGCTTTTTGCCTTAACAATAACCCATGTTTTTAAGATTTTAAGCAAGAACCTCCTTAGGAAGAGAGAACATACCTGTTTCATCATTCAGTTGAAGATGTTGTCTGATGGACTGTTTTGTGATTATGATTGATTTCCCATCTACAGATGATTTTATTTTGGAATGACTTGTTCCTTTGATTACTTCAGCATTTTCCCAGAAATGAACAAGATGTTGTTCATAGGCTTTGGGATTCACAGTAAGTGCAAACTTGATGGAAGAGTTCTTTAAGAACATAACGATTGGTCGAAAATCCTTTGTTCCATCTGGATTCCTTAGAAAGGCACACATATTGTGGAATTTTGAGTATTTGAGATCTGTTTGAACTTCGAGAGACTTTAGTGTTGCCATTTGATTTTGATTTTGATATTGAAATTGATATTGGGTCCTAAACCCTAAACTGTAAACCCTAAACCCTAAACTAATCTCATTCAGCTATTTGTATTTTTCGAATTAACCTGCAAAAGGACCGAAATACCCTTCGAATCATAACCCAACGGCTATTTTCATGGGGGTTAGTATGGTAAAATATTGTATTTCACAGATAATGGTCGATCAGTAGTAACTAAGTACCAGTAGTGACACATCAGTAGTAACTGTTGTTTTATACTTAACCTAATTTTCTGAGAAACCCTTATCAGTACTAAATTTCAAGTACAACTCATATTCAGTAATAATAAATAATCAGTAGTAAAAACACTTTTAAATGTAAATATTATACAAAAACTTTACATATAATTTTAATTTAAGATATTTAATTTATTAAAATCATTCCAATACTGCTAACCAAGAAACTGAATCTTCCTACATCAAATGCTTTTGTAAAAAGATTTTCTAATTGATTGTCAGTATGAATTTTCTCCACTTTAATTAATTTCTTTTCATTGCAATCTCTTATGAAGTGAATTAATATTTCAATATGTTTGGTTTTTGAGTGTTTTACTGGATTATTTACAATACTAATAGCACTTTGATTATCAATAAAAATAGGAGTTTTAAGAATAGAGATACGAAAGTCTAGGAGTTGATTTTGAATCCACAGAACTTGAGCATAGCAAGCAGATGCAGCTACATACTCTGCTTCAGCAGTTGATGTTGAGACATTGGTTTGTTTCTTGCATTGCCATGACACCAGTCTTGATCCAAAGAATTGGCATCCACCAGTAGTAGATTTTCTATCTTGACATTCACCTCCATAATCACTATCTGTGTAGGCTATGAGTTCAAATGGTGAGTCATGTGGATACCAAAGACCAAGAGAAGGTTTTCCCTTCAAGTATCTGAAGATTCTTTTGACAGCCTGCAAGTGTAGCTCCTTAGGTCTTGCTTGATACCTGGCACATACACAAACACTATACATAATGTTAGGTCTTGATGCAGTTAAATACATTAAAGTACATATCATTGATCTATATAGATGTTCATCTACATCCTCCCCCTCAACATCAGGATGTAGGTGTTTATGTGTTTCCATTGGAGTGCTTGCACTTTTGCAGTCTTTCATTGCAAACTTTTCTAAGATGTCTCTGACATATTTTGATTGATTAATCAAAATACCATCTGATCTTTGATTGATTTGGAGTCCAAGAAAGAAGTTCATTGGACCCATTGAGCTCATCTTGAATTTGATCTGCATTAATTCTTCAAACTCTTTGCACAGTTGATCATTTGTTGAACCAAAGATGATATCGTCTACATATATCTGGACCAGTAGTATATCATCTTTGACTTTTCTTGTGAACAGAGTTTTATCAATTGCACCCCTTTTGAAGTTGTTCTTCAATAAGTATGATGATAATGTATCATACCAAGCTCTTAGTGCCTGATGAAGGCCATATAAAGCTTTGTCTAATTTGTACACATAATCATCATGTTCAGGATCTTCAAATCCTGGAGGTTGACAAACATAGACTTCTTCTTCAATTTTCCCATAAAGGAATGCACCTTTTACATCCATTTAATAGACTTTAATTTTCTTGAATGAAGCATATGCCAAAAAGATTCTTATTGCTTCAATTCTTGCAACTGGAATATATACCTCATCATAGTATATTCCTTCTTCTTGAGTGTATCCTTGGGCTACAAGTCTGGCTTTGTTTTTTATCACTATACCTCTTTCATCTTTCTTGTTTCTGAAGATCCATCTTGTTCCAATGGCTCTTTTTCCTTTTGGTAGAGGTACAAGTGTCCATACAGCTTGTAATTTGAATTGGAGAAGTTCTTCTTGCATTGCTATAATCCAATTTGAATCTTTCATTGCTTGTTGAATCTTTTTAGGGTCATCCTGTGATAGAAAACATTCATACATACATTAATTAGAGATTAGACTTATATTGCAAATGTTTGTATTTAAAGATGAATTGAATTTTCTTCTTGTCTGCATATTTGAGTTGACATCACTTAGGACTTGGTCCAAAGGATGATTCTTTTAAGTTCTGGAACTGGGAACTTTGTCAACAAATAATTGACTATCAAGGTTTGACTCATTGGATTCAGGGATTGAGCATCTGTCCATATTTCTTGTTGATTTTCTGGATTTTGTTGAGATTCTTCAATGCTGCTGGTATCAGTAGTAACATGATTTTCATTTAGTTCATGTGGTTCATTGTCAGTATTGACATCATTATTATTTGGTTCATCATCATTTGTTTGATTTTCTGAATTACTACTGGGATCAGTAGTGTCGTGAGAATTTGAGTTGTTACTGGTGTCAAGATTGCTAGGGTTATATGAGTTGCTACTGTCCTCAGTATTAACTGTGGGATCAGTATTAACTGTGGGATCAGTATTAACTGTGGGATCAGTATTAACTAGGATATATTTCATTATGTCTTGACTGCCATTGAATGATGATGATCCTCCTTGTTGACTTTGATTGTTTGAATCTCATGTATTACAATCATAATTAACATAAAAGGATTTGGTTAGATTATCAATGTTGAATAACCAATCTGGACCATTTCCTTGTTCATTCATTAGGTTTTCATTAAAGGATACATTCACACTTTCTTCAATGATCCTTAGCCTTTTGTTGAATACTCTGTATGATTTGCTTTGAGTTGAGTATCCTACAAAGATCCCATCATCTGATTTGCAGTCAAACTTACCAATTTGTTCTCTTGTAATAAAAATTGTACAAGGACAACCAAATGATTTTAGAAAATTTATTGAAGGTTTTCTTTTATTAAAAAGTTCATAAGGTGTTTTAAAATGAGGCTTAACTATTAATACTCTGTTCTGAACATAACAAGCAGTATTAACAGCTTCAGCCCAAAAAGTTATTGATAATTTTGAATCTGCAAGCATGGATCTGGCTGCTTCAATGATTGTTCTATTTCTTCTTTCAGCTACACCATTTTGTTGTGGGGTTCTTGGTGAGCTGTACTGCCTGTCAATACCCTTAAGATCACAAAAAGTAATTAAATTAGCATTTTTAAACTCTGTGCCATTATCACATCTAATTGCTTTCACTTTGAGATCTCTTGTATTTTCCATTTTGACTATCAGATTCTTTATGATCTCACTTGTTTCATCTTTGGTCCTAAGAAAGAAACTCAAGTATACCTGGAAAAATCATCAGTAATAACAAGACAGTATTGTTTCTTTCCAATACTCATTACATTTGTAGGTCCAAATAGGTCCATATGTAAGAGCTGCAAAAGGGTTAGAAATAGAATTAATTGCTTTGGTCTTATGAGAAGTCTTGTGTTGCTTACCTTTCAGGCATGCAACACAGTGATGATCACACATAAATTCTTTTTGTGGTAAGCCAACTACCAAATTCTGTTTGACTAAATTATTCATATTTTTAGAATTTGTGTGACACATCCTTCTATGCCAGAGTTCTGATTCATTTGTGTTTGCCATGGATATAAAACAGTTGATCTCATTTGAAGAAATGAGTTCTCCCCCTATATCCAGGCAATACACATTGTTTCTCCTTGGTGTTCTTAAAACAACAAATTTTTCATTTAAAATGAAGTCAGGAGAAAGAATGATGCACTCTGTATCTGTAAAAAGAATTTTGTTCTTTTTATCACATACTTGTGAGACACTAACCAGATTATACTTAAGCTCAGCAACATAAAATACATCATCAAAAGTAATCTTACCATTTGATATTGTACCTTTACCTGTAATCCTACCACCTCTTGGATTTTCACCAAAAGCAACATATCCACCTTCAAAGGACTTGAAATCTCTAAGAATTTGAAGATTTCCAGTCATGTGTCTAGAGCATCCACTATCAATGTGTCATGTTCTTCCTTCTTCAGGGATCTGAATGCTCCGCACAAGAAATAAATGGATTAGTTAATTCTGGGAACCCAAGCTTGTTTTGTCTTTAGTTCATCCTTTGAAGAGTAAGATTTACAAATTGGATGAGCTTTTAATGCAGGTTTGGTTTTCATTTGTTGTTTATTACTGCTGTTTTGTTTTACTACTGACTTAGGTTTATACCTATAGTTTTTGGCATTTGAGTATTTTACTACTGATGGACCAGTAGTATTTGGTTGAAATTAAAGAAAACAAAGAAAACAAAGAAAAATTAAAAGAATTGAAATTAAAACAAACTGCATGATATCCAACCCCATGAACAACTTTCTCAATGGTTTGATTGCTGGTTAATTCATCAATTATTTTAGAGCTTCTTTCAAATTTTAAATAGTTAATTTATTTTGTTCTAATTCCAACTGACATTCTTCTAATTTGATTAAGGTTTCTTTTAATTTTAACTCAGCATGTTCTTTATCATAAGTTGTTTGTAATAATTCATCTTTTATCTTTTATCTTTTGATCTGTTATTTTATAAATTTTGATTTGATTTTCAAGATCAGCAATACAACCATTAAATTTAATTTTTCTATTTCTGTTTAAAATCATCTCATCAAGAGTTTCTTTGTTAAGTTTTTCTAATTCTTTGTATGCTTTAATGCATTCATGAGTGCGGGATTTAGAATGTACCTCAATTGTAGAATCAGTAAAGGCCATGAAAGCTTGATTTTGAGCATGTTCCTCTGCTTGAAAGCTCCAGTCATAACCTTGTCCTTCTTGAGATACTAATGCAGTTGAATTTGAAGTGCTGTTTTTGTTGTAATTTGATCTTTGATCTTTGCTAGGACATTCTCTAGCAAAGTGACCAAAATTATTGCAGTTGTAGCATTTGACTTTGGTTTTGTCAAATCCGGCACGATCACCTTTATTGAAGGTCAGATTTTGTCTACCCGTTCTTTTGAGAAATCTTTTAGTTCTCAGACTCAGCATTGCCATCTGCCATTTGATGTCCATCTCTTTCAGATCATCAGGATTGAGTTGCTCCAAATCTTCACTAATCAATGCAGTGTGTACATGACTGGTAAAGACGGATTCTCTTGCTACATCTTCAATTTCTACATTCTTTCCAGTTGCAGCATCCTGACCTGTTCCTGTACTAGACACAAAAGCAGCATTGTTTGAAGGTAAATAGGAGTTTTATTACTTTCCACAGATTCAAACACTCTTAGTTCATTGTATAGTTCATCAAGCTCCTTCTCTTCCAATGCATCTCCTTGTCAGTATATAACCGTATACATAGACCATTCTTCACCAAGAGATCTGAAGAACTTTCTGTTGACATCATCATTGTCTGGTTTAACTCCAACTTGATTGAGTTCACCAATAAGTTTATTGAATCGATCAAAAACTTGTGACAATGATTCATTCTTCTATCCTTTGAAGTTTTCAAAGTCTTGCTTCAAAACAGACTTCATGTTTCTCTTAGTACTTTTGGTGCCAACAAACCTTTTTCTCCAATGCCTGCCACAACTTCTTAGCATCATCATATTCAGCAAATAAATGTTGATAGTCATTGGGAATAGCAAGCAAAAGAGTGCTTAAGGCTTTTAGTTCGATTCCTCTGTCTTTCTTTTCTTTGTCACTCTTGAGTTTGTCGGATTCAGTTGAAGAGCTTGTGAGTTGAGTCTGAATCGTTTTGTTCCCTTCAAGAACAACTTCCCACATGAAATAATCAGTAATAAGCATGTATTGCTTGATTCTGTTTTTCCACATCCAAAAGTTGTTGGGAGTGAGAATAGGGATTTTGTTTGCCTGTGTGCTTTCATTGTTATCAGACATGATTAACAATTTTTGTTTCGAAAGTATGAAACTTTTTGATGTTCTTAATTCGTAGATCTAGAACCTTAATGCTCTGATACCACTTGTCAGGATCGAATAACTTAAACAAGTTATTGAATCACAGATCTACTAACAAAAAGAAGTTACAGCGGATTAACACTCTTGTTATTAGATTAAGAACAATGTAAAATGTAATTGAATAAGAATGATCAAGGACACAGTTTATCACAAAAAGCTTCAATGTATATTAATTATTGATCAATACACACGTACGTTTACAATTCGTAAGGAACTATATATAATAGTCCTTGAAGCCTAAAAATTTAACCTAGTTATTCTAGGATACGATTACAATTGAATTTAAAAAAGATATGCATTCTAAACTAACTAAACTAGAATCTCGGACACGATCAGCACCAAAAATAGTCATCAGTAGTGTTTGCCATCGTCAGTAGTAACTCTAAGATCAGTAGTAACTTTGCTTTTCTGCCCCATCAGTACTAACTTCATTAAGTCTTCATCAGTACTAACTGCAGCGTTAGTAATAGAATGCTTATATCCCAACACATAGGTATTGGGTAATCGGAATGCCTCCAATCTACCGCTAACCTTAAGGTACCGTAATAACTGGAACGTCTCCAATCTATCACGGCCCTAGGGACATCATCATCATCATCAGCATTACTTGTCTTTTATCATTATGAGCTTACAGCTCCATCATTTCTCAATCAATTAATCGTTTCATCATCATACAAGCAATTCATCATAAATCACATAAATAACTACATTACTTATAGACTCGATAAAAACATGTAATCATAAAACATTTCCTAACTATGTACTCAGTTTTGAAAGTTCACATGTACTCTCCTTAGCCAAGCTTATCCAAAAGATGTGTTCCTTGAACACCTATATCACTTCAAAAGATTTGAATGCCTCAAATCCTTCAACCAATAACCTATTATCAAATCCATCACAATGGTTTACATCAAACATCAATACTAACTAAGTATTTCATGGCTAGATAACTTCTAGCACCATTTTCCCCCAAGTTACCAAACCCTAGTTCCATAAATCACCATATTTTTCATAGATCCATATCATGAACACATTTTCCTTGTTAAAATACCATAGATCTAAGTTATACAACTTCTATTTAACCATTAAAGCACAAACCCAAAACTAGGGTTTAAGATTCAAGCTTCCCCTACTTGAATCTATGGCTAAAAACCCAAGAGATAAGAAGATTTACCTTTAATCTTCAAGTAGGAGTGAAATTTCACAAGATTTGATGTAGAAATTGTTTCCAAACGACCCTTTCAACTCAAAAATGTATACTCACTTGATAGGAGAGAAGCTAGGGTTTGTGAGATGCATTTATGACTTGAAACCCGCTTTAAATGCTTCCACCGACCAAAATCGTGTCGCTATTTACCAATAGCGTCGCTATTTCTGTCGCTATCTTTAAGTCGCGATCGAATCCCCAAACGCGAATTCGGATTTCTGTCTTGGGACGAAAAATTGCTTCGCTAACCCGAAATCGCGTTGCTGTAACGACCCGAAATTTGTAAATAAATAAATTGTACAAAAATATGTTAAATAAGGATAAATCGTTTAAAACACGTAGGAATTGCTTTCGTGTCGTTTGGAGTCCGTATGAGAAAGTTATGGACGAAACCGTGTTGAAACCTAGACCGAAAAGTGCAGCCCTGCTGCACAGGCAGGTTCGCGGCGCGAGCCTGGCGCGAGCGAAACGCGAGGTTGAGCAGAGGGACCAGAGTTGGAACGCGAGCATCTCGCGTCGACTTCGCGTCGACTTCGCGGCGCGAGCCAGGCGCGAGCCTGGCGCGAAATCTGGTAAAAAGCGGCAACTAGCAGGCAGACCCGCGTCTTCTCGCGACGCGAGCTCGGCGCGAGCGGGGCGCGAGCTCTTCCGACCAGCGCATTAAATTGGGTTTTTGGCCATAAATGCATTTCCATCAAACCCTAGTTTTCTCTCTTCAAGTGTGTGAGCGTTTTTGAGTGTAAAGCATCGTTTGGAGCTCAATCTTCATCAAATCTTGGTGATTCTTGCTCCTAAGTTGAAGATCTAAGGTAAATCTTCATTCCTCTTGAGTTTTTAGCCATAGATTCAAGTAGGGAAAGCTTAAATCTCAAACCCTAGTTATGGAATCGTTCATGAATGGTTAAAGGGAAGTAATATAACTTAGATCTATGGTATTTGGTCATGAAAAACGTGGTCATGCTATGAATACTTGAAAATGTGGTGATTTATGATATTAGGGTTTGGTAATTTGGGGGAAAATGGTGCTAGTAGTTAACTAGCCATGGATTATGTAGTTAGTATAGATGTTTAATGCAAACCATTGTATTGGTTTTGTTATAGATTGTCAGTTGGAGGATTTGAGGCATTCAAATCTTGAGAAGTGATATTGGTGTTCAAGGAAACACAACATTGGATAGGCTTGGCAAAGGTGAGTACATGTGAACTTTCAAACTGGGTACATAGCTAGTAAAGGTTTTTATGATTAAATGATTTGTCGAGTCTTTAAGTAATTTAGTCATTTATGTGATTTATGATGAATTGTTTGTATGATGATGAAATGATTGATTGATTGAGAAATGATGGAGCTATAAGCTCATAACGATAAAAGATAAGTAATGATGACGATGATGATGTCCCTAGGGCCGTAGTAGATTGGAGGCATTCCGGTTATTACGATACCTTAAGGTTAGTGGTAGATTGGAGGCATTCCGATTACCCAATACCTATGAGTCCCGGTAGATTGGAGGCATTCCGATTACCGTGGAAATGATGGTCTTGATAGATTGGAGGCATTCCGATTATCTTGACATTGGCCAATGATGAAAGTGATAAAGTGACCCAAAACAAACTTAGTAATATTATTTTAAGATTAAATGATATTATTTGACTATTTGTTTATCGGGTCTAAAACCCATGTATCTCACGAGGCAATTTTGTCTCACGTACTATGTTTGTGTTTTTGCTATGTACTCAGGTTCGGGATCGAAGATCTAGGAGGCCCGTTTAGAAGAGGCCTTGTTGAGATTAGCTCGGTGTTGATGATTAGAGTCCTTATCCTATGGTTAAGATATAATTTGTAACACCGTTTTTGTAAACTCTGATAATCTCGAACAAGAAACCTTTTCGTTTTTGTAAAACTGGCATTTGATGTTGATACAATATTATGTATTTTGAATTAAATGGTATTTAAATGTTGTTTTGAAAATTGAGGTGTTACAACTTGGTATCAGAGCTATAGTTTAAGTGAACTAGGTTGAGTTGACCATCCTAGACTTAAACTGAGCTAGTAGGACCGTAGGTTCCATAGGATACCTGTGAAATGGCTATTGAGACCTTAAGTGTAGGTTCAATAGGGTTGACCTTGGAGGATTAGGTCATGTTTGGTTTTGGGACGGTCAATGTTACTGTTACTTTGATAAATTGACTTCTAAATGATTAATGTCTTATTATAGCAAAATGGTGAGAACTAGAAGTACAAGAGGCCCACTTGATCAAGGGCAAGATTCGAACAACATTGTCGAACCCGTGTTTGGTCCTCCACCTCGGGAAGGGGAGGAAAATTCGGGTGTTGAAAGGAATACTGACACCCCGGTCACCGTAGAACACCTCCAAACTATGTTCAATCAAATGAGGGACATAGTGAATGAGGATGTGAACCGAATCCTCAACGAACATAAGGCACGTGAAAGGCGGGAGGAATCTCCACCCCGCACGAAGAGCAAGTCGAGTAGCGTTGCTCAAACTGAAAGGTCTTCAACTGAGGAAGAAAGTGACCCCGAGCCGAGGGAAAGAAAAGGTTGTACTTATAAGAGTTTTATGGCTTTCAAGCCCGATAACTACTATGGTAGCTCCGAACCGAAAGTCACGATCCGTTGGATCCGTGAAACCGAACAAGTCCTTGAAGCTAGTAAATGCAAGGAAGGTGATATGGTGATTTATGCTTCCCGGTTGTTGAAGGATGAGGCCCTCGTGTGGTGGGATACTTTGTATGAAACTTTGGGAAAGAGGGCGATGTACAAGATGACTTGGGATGAGTTTGTGAAACGGTTGAAGGCAAAGTTTTGCCCCGAGAGAAACTTAGAAAAACTTCAAGAAGAATTCGTTCATTTGAAGAAAGGTAATTTGAGTGTCGATGAGTACACTAAGAAATTCACGGGATTAATCCCGTTTGTGATCAAATTGTATCCGGATGAAAGATCCCGGATTGTTCGTTATGCTAATGGACTCCCGTGGGAGTATGAATTGGAAGTTAAAAGGGCCGCCACACTCGATGAGGCTATCGGTGCGGCGAGAAATGTTGAAGAGGTTGGCCAAAGAAGAATCAACGAGAGGCCAAAGTTTGAAAAGTTTGAAAAGAGGAAGTTTGAAGGGAGCTCGGGTTCGGTGAAGAGAGGAAAGTCCACCCCGACCTTCTCTAAACAAACAAGTGTGGGTGCTTGTAAGAAGTGTGGCAAAGACCACAAAGGAGAATGTTTGGTGGATACGAAGTCATGTTTCAAATGTGGAAGACCGGGGCATATGGCAAGGGATTGCCGGGCCAAACCGTTGGATGAAATCGAGTGCTATTCGTGCCATGAAAAAGGGCACTATAGCAATGCATGCCCGAAGAAGGGAAGTGAGACCATGGTGTCGACCGCTCAAAAGAAAGCGGAGCCGACAAAGGTCAAGGGACGGTCCTTCCAACTTACCCGAGAAGAAGCCAAGGAGGCCCACGATGTCGTTTCAGGTACCCTACTCGTAAATTCTATTCCCGCCCGGATCTTATTTGACTCGGGTGCTACTTATTCGTTTGTGTCACATGATTTTGTTGTGATGTTGAATGTGCCATTAGAACTTCTTGATGAAATTTATGATATAGAAATTGCGGATGGTAAAACCTCCATAGTTCAACATATGTGTCGGAATTGTGAATTGGAAATAGATGGGAGAAAGTTTAAGGTGAATTTATTACCCATGGAAATTGCGGGTTTTGATATAGTTATAGGTATGGATTGGTTGGGTGAGAATCAAGCAAAGATTTTATGTGGGAAGAAGATAGTCTCGATAAGGACTCCCGACAATGAAAAAGTTTATGTGTATGGTGAGAGACGACATCATTTGCCATGTCTTATGACCGCGGTTAAAGCTAGGAAATGTTTAGCCAAAGGATGTTCGTCCTTTTTAGCATATGTGTTAGATGGAAGGAAAGAGAAGAAGTCGGTGGAAAATGTAAAGGTGATTCGGGATTTTCCCGAGGTATTTCCCGACGATTTACCGGGATTGCCACCGGAGAGGCAAGTTGAATTCCGTATTGATTTAGTTCCGGGAGCGACGCCGATAGCTCGTGCTCCATACCGTTTGGCTCCCACCGAAATGCGGGAATTGATGTCCCAGTTGCAAGAGTTACTCGACAAAGGATTTATTCGTCCTAGTTCGTCTCCATGGGGTGCGCCCGTATTGTTTGTTAAGAAGAAAGACGGTTCGATGAGAATGTGCATCGACTACCGAGAGTTGAACAAGATGACCATTAAGAACCGATACCCCTTGCCTAGGATCGACGACTTGTTTGATCAACTTCAAGGTGCCGACTATTTCTCGAAGATCGATTTGAGATCGGGTTACCATCAAGTTCGAGTGAAAGAAGGAGATACCGAGAAGACGGCGTTTCGTACACGTTATGGGCATTACGAGTTTTTGGTAATGCCATTTGGGTTGACTAATGCACCGGCCATTTTTATGGATCTTATGAATCGGGTTTGCAAACCATTCCTCGACAAGTTTCTTATCGTATTTATTGACGATATTCTTATTTATTCAAAAACCGAAGAAGAACACGAGAGTCATCTAAGACAAACGTTAGAAGTGCTACAACGAGAGAAATTGTATGCCAAGTTTTCTAAATGTGAATTTTGGATTCGAGAAGTCCAATTCCTTGGTCATGTCGTGTCCCGAGAAGGAATCAAAGTTGACCCGTCAAAGATTGAAGCGGTTATGAAGTGGGAACCGCCACGAACCCCAACCGAAGTGAGAAGTTTTCTCGGCCTCGCCGGATATTACCGTCGGTTCATTCAAGACTTTTCTCGAGTGGCGACGCCACTCACATTGTTGACCCGAAAGAGTAGTGAGTTCGTGTGGGGAGAAAAGCAAGAAAGAGCATTCGCCACATTGAAAGAAAAATTGTGTAACGCCCCGGTTCTCACGTTACCCGAAGGGATGGAAGACTTCGTCGTGTATAGTGATGCTTCACATAAAGGTTTGGGTTGTGTTTTGATGCAACGGGGGAAGGTGATTGCCTACGCCTCGCGACAACTAAAGAATGCAGAAGAAAGATACACGACTCATGATTTAGAGTTGGCGGCGATAGTGTTTGCTTTAAAGTTATGGAGACACTACTTATACGGTACGAGGTGTACGTTATATACGGACCACAAGAGTCTTCAATACGTTTTTACTCAAAAAGACCTAAATATGAGGCAAAGAAGATGGATCGAATTGATACAAGATTATGATTGTGAAATTGTCTACCATGCGGGGAAGGCCAACGTGGTAGCCGACGCCTTGAGCCGAAAGGCGTATGAAAAGCCGATTAAAGGAAAGCTAACACGTATTGAAGTAGTATCGAGTATAGTAGAACGAATCAAGAATGCCCAACGAGAAGTGATGGAAAAAGATGAGTTAAGGCAAGAACGATTGGGAAAGAACCAACATTTTGTGGAAAATAAGCAAGGGTTGAAAACCGTGGGTGGACGAATTTGGGTTCCCAAGTTCGGGGGTACCCGAAAGGAGTTACTAAACGACGTTCATAAGTCTAAGTATTCGATCCACTCGGGAAGTACAAAAACGTATCAAGATATGAAGAAGATGTATTGGTGGCCCGGGATGAAGGCAAGAGTGGCAAAGTATATCTCTAAGTGTGCCACGTGTGCACAAGTAAAAGCCGAGCATCAAGTACCTTACGGGGTAGCTCAATCGTTACAAATCCCGGCCGGAAAATGGGATGATATAACAATGGATTTTATTGTTGGGTTGCCAAAGACGAGCAAGAACCACGACGCCATTTGGGTCATTGTTGACCGGTTGACCAAAAGTGCATTATTCTTGGCAATTCGGGAAACCATGCCACTTGAAAAGTTGGCAAAGTTGTATGTGGATGAGGTAGTGAGACTTCATGGAGTCCCGTTGTCGATTGTGTCCGATAGAGACGCGAGGTTTACCTCGAGATTTTGGAGATCGTTGCAAGAGGAGTTGGGAACGAAGTTGCGGTTGAGTACGGCTTACCACCCGCAGACCGATGGTCAAAGCGAGAGAACCATTCAAACGGTTGAAGATATGCTAAGATCGTGCGTGCTAGATTTTGGAGGTAAATGGGATGAACATTTACCGTTAGTTGAGTTCTCCTACAATAATATTTATCAATCGACCGTTAAAATGCCGCCTTATGAGGCGTTGTATGGAAGAAAATGTAGAACCCCATCGTGTTGGCTCGAAGCGGGTGAGACGAAACTCACGGGTCCCGAAATTGTGAAATTGACCAATGAAAAGATTGGGATAATCCAAACAAATATGAAAATAGCCCAAGATCGACAAAGAAGCTACTCGGGTCTGAAAAAGAGACCGTATGATTTGGATGTTGGAGACATGGTGATGTTGAAAGTATCGCCTTGGAAAGGCGTGATGCGGTTTGGTAAGAAAGGCAAATTGAGCCCAAGGTATGTAGGCCCGTTTAAGATTTTGAAACGGGTCAGTTTGCAAGCTTTCAAGTTAGAACTCCCACCCGAACTTCAAGGTGTTCACGATACGTTTCATGTAAGTTATTTGAAGAAGTTCGTGGGTGAAGTTGAAAATATAATTCCGTTACAAGAGTTGCGGGTTGATGCCCCGAACCGATTGATTGAGGAACCCGAAGCCATACTAGAGTCAAAAACCAAGAAACTTCGGAATAAAGAAATTGAATTGGTGTTGGTCAAGTGGAAGCATTCACTTGGGCCGAACTTGACTTGGGAAGTCAAGGACGAGATTCGGAAAAGATACCCGAACTTTGTAAATTATGATGAGATTCCGAGGACGGAATCTCCTTAAGGGGTAGATAGTTGTAACGACCCGAAATTTGTAAATAAATAAATTGTACAAAAATATGTTAAATAAGGATAAATCGTTTAAAACACGTAGGAATTGGTTTCGTGTCGTTTGGAGTCCGTATGAGAAAGTTATGGACGAAACCGTGTTGAAACCTAGACCGAAAAGTGCAGCCCTGCTGCACAGGCAGGTTCGCGGCGCGAGCCTGGCGCGAGCGAAACGCGAGGTTGAGCAGAGGGACCAGAGTTGGAACGCGAGCATCTCGCGTCGACTTCGCGGCGCGAGCCAGGCGCGAGCCTGGCGCGAAATCTGGTAAAAAGCGGCAACTAGCAGGCAGACCCGCGTCTTCTCGCGACGCGAGCTCGGCGCGAGCAGGGCGCGAGCTCTTCCGACCAGTGCATTAAATTGGGTTTTTGGCCATAAATGCATTTCCATCAAACCCTAGTTTTCTCTCTTCAAGTGTGTGAGCGTTTTTGAGTGTAAAGCATCGTTTGCAGCTCAATCTTCATCAAATCTTGGTGATTCTTGCTCCTAAGTTGAAGATCTAAGGTAAATCTTCATTCCTCTTGAGTTTTTAGCCATAGATTCAAGTAGGGAAAGCTTAAATCTCAAACCCTAGTTATGGAATCGTTCATGAATGGTTAAAGGGAAGTAATATAACTTAGATCTATGGTATTTGGTCATGAAAAACGTGGTCATGCTATGAATACTTGAAAATGTGGTGATTTATGATATTAGGGTTTGGTAATTTGGGGGAAAATGGTGCTAGTAGTTAACTAGCCATGGATTATGTAGTTAGTATAGATGTTTAATGCAAACCATTGTATTGGTTTTGTTATAGATTGTCAGTTGGAGGATTTGAGGCATTCAAATCTTGAGAAGTGATATTGGTGTTCAAGGAAACACAACATTGGATAGGCTTGGCAAAGGTGAGTACATGTGAACTTTCAAACTGGGTACATAGCTAGTAAATGTTTTTATGATTAAATGATTTGTCGAGTCTTTAAGTAATTTAGTCATTTATGTGATTTATGATGATGAAATGATTGATTGATTGAGAAATGATGGAGCTATAAGCTCATAACGATAAAAGATAAGTAATGATGACGATGATGATGTCCCTAGGGCCGTAGTAGATTGGAGGCATTCCGGTTATTACGGTACCTTAAGGTTAGTGGTAGATTGGAGGCATTCCGATTACCCAATACCTATGAGTCCCGGTAGATTGGAGGCATTCCGATTACCGTGGAAATGATGGTCTTGATAGATTGGAGGCATTCCGATTATCTTGACATTGGCCAATGATGAAAGTGATAAAGTGACCCAAAACAAACTTAGTAATATTATTTTAAGATTAAATGATATTATTTGACTATTTGTTTATCGGGCCTAAAACCCATGTATCTCACGAGGCAATTTTGTCTCACGTACTATGTTTGTGATTTTGCTATGTACTCAGGTTCGGGATCGAAGATCTAGGAGGCCCGTTTAGAAGAGGCCTTGTTGAGATTAGCTCGGTGTTGATGATTAGAGTCCTTATCCTATGGTTAAGATATAATTTGTAACACCGTTTTTGTAAACTCTGATAATCTCGAACAAGAAACCTTTTGTGTTTTTGTAAAACTGGCATTTGATGTTGATACAATATTATGTATTTTGAATTAAATGGTATTTAAATGTTGTTTTGAAAATTGAGGTGTTACAGTTGCTATTTTGGCGTCGCTAAACCAGGCTGCACTTTTTTTAGTTCCTTCGACACAGTTTCGTCCATAACTTTCTCGTATGATGTCCAAATGACATGAAACCAACTCCTACGTTCTTTAAATGATTTATCCTTAATTATCATATTTTTTATTAATTAATTTATTTACAAGTTTCGGGTCGTTACAACTATCTACCCCTTAAGAAGATTTCGTCCTCAGAATCTCATCAGAGTTTATGAAGTTCGGGTATATCTTCCGAATCTCATCCTTGACTTCCCAAGTCAAGTTAGGTCCAAGGGAATTCTTCCACTTGACCAATACCAAATCAATCTCTTTATTCCGAAGTTTTTTTGTCTTTGTCTCTAATATTGCTTCGGGTTCTTCAATCAACCGATTCGGGGCATCAACCCGCAATTCATGTAAGGGAATGATATTTTCAACTTCACCCACAAACTTCTTCAAATAACTTACATGAAATGTATCATGAACACCTTGGAGTTCGGGTGGAAGTTCCAACTTAAATTCTTGCAAACCGACCCGTTTTAAGATCTTAAACGGGCCAACATACATTGGGCTCAATTTGCCCTTCTTTCTAAACCGCATCAAGCCTTTCCAAGACGATACTTTCAACATCACCATGTCACCATCATTCAAATCATACGGTCTCTTTTTCAAACCCGAGTAGCTTCTTTGTCGGTCTTGTGCGGTTTTCATATTGGCTTGAATTATTCCAATCTTTTCATTTGTCACTTTCACAATTTCGGGACCCGTGAGTTTCATCTCACCCGCCTCAAGCCAACATGATGGAGTCTACATTTCCTTCCATACAACGCCTCATAAGGCGGCATTTTAATAGTCGAATGATAACTATTATTGTAGGAGAACTCGACTAATGGTAAATGTTCATCCCATTTACCACCAAAATCCAATACACATGATCTTAACATATCTTCAACCGTTTGGATAGTTATTTCACTTTGACCATCGGTTTGCGGGTGGTAAGCCGTACTCAACCGCAACTTCGTTCCCAACTCTTCTTGCAACGATCTCCAAAATCTCGAGGTAAACCTCGCATCTCTATCGGACACAATCGATAACGGGACCCCATGAAGCCTTATGACTTCATCCACATACAACTTTGCCAACTTTTCGAGTGGCATGGTTTCTCGAATTGCTAAGAATAATGCACTTTTGGTCAACCGGTCAACTATGACCCAAATGGCGTCGTGGTTCTTGCTCGTCTTTGGTAACCCAACAATGAAATCCATTGTTATATCTTCCCATTTTCCAGCCGGGACTTGCAACGTTTGAGCTTCCCCATAAGGCACTTGGTGCTCGGCTTTTACTTGTGCACACGTGGCACACTTAGAAATATACTTTGCCACTCTTGCTTTCATCCCGGGCCACCAATACACTTTCTTCATATCTTGATACGTTTGTGTACTTCCCGGGTGGATCGAGTACTTAGACTTATGAACCTCATTCAACAATTCGTTTCGAGTACCCCAAATTTGGGAACCCAAATTCGACCACCAACGGTTTTCAATCCTTGATTGTTTTCCACAAAATGTTGGTTCTTACTCAAACGCTCTTGTCTTAACTCTTCTTTTTCCATTACTTATCGTTGGGTCTTTTTGATTCGTTCCACAATACTCGAGACAACTTCAATCCGTGTTAATTTTCCTCTATTCGGTTTTTCATACGCCTTCCGTCTTAAGGCATCTGCTACCACATTGGCCTTTCCCACATGGTAAACGATCTCACAATCGTAGTCATTTATCAATTCGATCCATCTTCTTTGCCTCATATTCAAATCCTTTTGGGTGAAAACATATTGAAGACTTTTGTGATCCGTGTACAACATACACCTTGTACCATATAAGTAGTGTCTCCACAACTTCAAAGCAAACACTATCGCCGCCGATTGCAAATCGTGAGTCGTGTACCTCTCTTCCGCATTCTTTAGTTTTCTCGAGGCATAGGCAATCACTTTCCCTCGTTGCATCAAAACACAACCCAAAACCTTATGTGAGGCATCACTATACACGACAAAGTCTTCCATTCCTTCGGGTAATGTGAGAACCGGGGCGTTACACAACTTTTCCTTCAATATGGCAAATGCCTTATCTTGCTTTTCTCCCCACACGAACTCGTTACTCTTTCGGGTCAACATTGTGAGTGGTGTCGACACTCGAGAAAAGTCTTGAATAAATCGGCGGTAATAACCGACGAGCCCTAGAAAACTTCTTACTTCGGTTGGGGTTCTTGGCGGTTCCCACTTCATAACGGCTTCAATCTTTGACAGGTCAACCTTGATTCCTTCTAGTGACACAACATGACCAAGGAATTGGACTTCTCGAATCCAAAATTCACACTTAGAAAACTTTACATACAATTTTTCTCGTTGTAGTACTTCTAACATTTGCCTTAGGTGACCTTCATGTTCTTCTTCAGTTTTTGAATAGATAAGAATATCGTCAATAAATACGATAAGGAACTTGTCGAGGAATGGTTTGCAAACCCGGTTCATAAGGTCCATAAAAATGGCGGGTGCATTAGTCAACCCGAATGACATTACCAAAAACTCGTAATGCCCATAACGTGTACGAAATGCCGTCTTCTCGGTATCTCCTTCTTTCACACGAACTTGATGGTAACCCGATCTCAAATCGATCTTTGAGAAATAGTCGGCACCTTGGAGTTGATCAAACAAATCGTCGATTCTAGGCAACGGGTATCGGTTCTTAATATTCATTTTATTCAACTCGCGGTAATCGATGCACATCCTCATCGAACCGTCTTTCTTCTTAACGAACAAAACGGGCGCACTCCATGGAGACGAACTAGGACGGATAAATCCCTTGTCGAGTAATTCTTGCAATTGTGACATCAATTCCCACATTTCGGTGGGAGCCAAACGATATGGAGCACGAGCTATCGGTGTCGCTCCCGGAACTAAGTCGATACGGAATTCTAGTTGCCTCTCCGGTGGTAATCCCGGTAAATCGTCGGGAAACACCTCGGGAAAATCCTGAATCACCCTCACATTTTCCACCGTCTTCTTTTCCTTCCTTCCATCCAACACATACGCTAGAAATGACGAACACCCTTTGGCTAAACATTTCCTTGCTTTAACCGCGGTCATAAGACTCTGTAAATGGTGTCGTATCTCACCATACACATAAACTTTTTCATTATCGGGAGTCTTGATCGAGACTATCTTTTCCCACACAAATCCTTTGCTTGATGTTCACCCAACCAATCCATACCAATAACTATATCAAATCCCGCAATTTCCATAGGCAATAAATTCACCTTAAACTTTTTCCCATCTATCTCTAGTTCACAATTCCGACACATATGTTGAACTATGGTGGTTTTTCCATCCGTAATTTCTATATCATAAATATCATCAAGGAGTTCTAAAGGCCCATTTAAACTTACAACAAAATCATGCGACACAAATGAATAAGTAGCACACGAGTCAAACAAGATCCGGGCGGGAATAGAATTTACGAGTAGGGTACCTGAAACGACATCGTGGGCCTCCTTGGTTTCATCTAGGGTAAGTTGGAAGGACCGTCCTTTGACCTTTTTCAAAAGGCGGTCGACACCATCGTCTCGTTTCCCTTCTTCGGGCAAGAATTGCTATAGTGCCCTTTTTCATGGCACGAGTAACACTCAATTTCATCCAACGGCTTGGCCCGACAATCCCTTGCCATATGCCCCGGCCTTCCACACTTAAAAGCAAGATTTTGAATCCGCCAAACACTCTCCCTTGTGGTCTTTGCCAAACTTCCTACACGTGCCCACACTTGATTGCTTAGAGAAGGTCGGGGTGAACTTTCCCTTCTTCACCGAACCCGAGCTCCCCTCAATCTTCCTTTTCTCAAATTTTGGCCTTCCATTGATCTTCCTTTGGCCAACTTCTTCCACATTCCTCGCCGCACCAATAGCTTCATCTAGTGTGGCAGCCCTTTTCACCAATTCATACTCCCACGGGAGTCCATTAGCATAACTAACAATCCGTGACCTCTCATCCGGATACAACTTGATTACAAACGGGATCAATCCCGTGAACTTCTTTGTGTACTCATCTACACTCATGCCTTCTTTCTTCAAGTGGACAAACTCTTCTTGAAGTTTCTCCAAGTTTCTTTCGGGGCAAAACTTTGCCTTCAACCGTTTCACAAACTCATCCCATGTCATCTTGTACACCGCCCTCTTTCCCAACGTTTCGTACATGGTGTCCCACCACACAAGGGCTTCATCTTTCAACAATCGAGAGGCATAGATCACCATATCCCCCTCCTTGCACTTACTAGCTTCAAGGACTTGTTCGGTTTCACGGATCCAACGGATCGTGACTTTTGGTTCGGAGCTACCATAGTAGTTATCGGGCTTAAAAGCCACAAAGTTCTTGTATGTGCACCCCTTCCTTTCCCTCGGCCCGGGGTCACTTTCCTCTTCTTCCGTTGAAGACTTTTCGATTTGAGCAACACTACTTGACTTGCTCCTTGAGCGGGGTGGAGATTACTCCCGCCTTTCACGAGCCTTATGTTCATCGAGGATTCGGTTCACATCTTCATTCACGATGTCCCTCATTTGGTTGAACATAGCTTAGAGGTGTTCCACAGTTACCGGGGTGTGGGTGTTCCTTTCCACGCCCGAATTCTCCACTTCATCACGAGGTGGAGGGCCAAACACCGGTTGGACAATGTTATTCGAATCTTGCCCTTGATTAAGTGGGCCTCTTCCACTTCTAGTGTGTACCATCTTACTATAGCAAGACATAAACCATTAGAAGTCAATTCATCAAAATAACGGTAACATTGACCGTTCCAACACCAAACATGACCTATTCCTTTCAGTTCAACCCTATTGAACCTACACTTAAGGTCTCAATAGTCAATTCATAAGTATCCTATTGAACTTACGGTCCTACTAGCTCAGTTTAAGTCTAGGATGGTCAACTCAACCTAGTTCACTTAAATTATAGCTCTGATACCAAGTTGTAACACCTCAATTTTTTAAAACAATATTTAAATACATTTCATCCCAAAAACATGCAAATAAGTATCGGTGTCAAATACCGGTTTTACAAAAACAAAAGGTTTCTTGTTTGAGATTATCAGAGTATACAAAAACAGTGTTACAAATTATATCTTAACCATAGGATAAGGACTCTAATCATCAACACCGAGCTAATTTCAACAAGGCCTCTTCTAAACGGGCCTCCTATATCTTCGATCCCGAACCTGAGTACATAGCAAAACACAAACATAGTACGTGAGACAAAATTGCCTCGTGAGATACATGGGTTTTAGACCAGATAAACAACTAGTCACATAATATCATTTATATTAAATAATATTATTAAATTCGTTTGGGTCACTTCGTTTCATTCATCATTGGCCAATGTGAAGATAATCGGAATGCCTCCAATCTATCAAGACCGTCTATTCCACGATAATCGGAATGCCTCCAATCTACCGGGAATCATAGGTATTGGGTAATCGGAACGCCTCCAATCTACCGGGAATCATAGGTATTGGGTAATCGGAATGCCTCCAATCTACCGCTAACCTTAAGGTACCGTAATAACCGGAATGCCTCCAATCTATCACGGCACTAGGGACATCATCATTATCATCAGCATCACTTGTCTTTTATCATTATGAGCTTATAGCTCCATCATTTCTCAATCAATTAATCGTTTCATCATCATACAAGCAATTCATCAGAAATCACATAAATAACTAAATTACTTATAGACTCGATAAAAACATGTAATCATAAAACATTTCCTAACTATGTACTCAGTTTTGAAAGTTCACATGTACTCACCTTAGCCAAGCTTATCCAAAAGATGTGTTCCTTGAACACCAATATCACTTCCCAAGATTTGAATGCCTCAAATCCTTCAACCAATAACCTATTATCAAATCCATCACAATGTTTTACATCAAACATCAATACTAACTAAGTATTTCATGGTTAGATAACTACTAGCACCATTTTCCCCCAAGTTACCAAACCCTAGTTCCATAAATCACCATATTTTTCATAGATCCACATCATGAACACATTTTCCTTGTTAAAATACCATAGATCTAAGTTATACAACTTCTATTTAACCATTAAAGCACAAACCCAAAACTAGGGTTTGAGATTCAAGCTTCCCCTACTTGAATCTATGGCTAAAAAACCCAATAGAGAAGAAGATTTACATTTGATCTTCAAGTAGAAGTGAAATTTCACAAGATTTGATGAAGAAATTGGTTCCAAACGACCCTTTCCACTAATAAACGTATACTCACTTGATAGGAGAGAAGCTAGGGTTTGTGAGATGCGTTTATGACTTGAAACCCGCTTTAAATGCTTCCAGCGACCAAAGTCGCGTCGCTATTTACCAATAGCGTCGCTATTTCCGTCGCTATCTTTAAGTCGCGATCGAACCCCCAAACGCGAATTCGTAATTCTGTTCTGGGACGAAAAATCATGTCGTTAACCCGAAATCGCGTCGCTATTTTGGCGTCGCTAAACCAGACTGCATTTTTTGTAGTTTCCTTCGACACGGTTTCGTCCATAACTTTCTCGTACGATGTCTAAATGACACGAAACCAATTCCTACGTTCTTTAAATTATTTATCCTTAATTATCATATTTTTCATTAATTTATTTATTTACAAATTTCGGGTGGTTACAGCTGATACGGTGGTGCGACGAATTCAACAGGGAATTAGCTGTAGGGAACACAATTATTTGACCGTTATAATATTAACAATAGACATACCCAATTCGAAAACAACAAAACCCACACACAACCAAAAACACACAAATGGATCCAAACTCAAAAACCCTCACTCCACAAACGTCTACTTCAAACTCGTGCCGTGGATATGACCGAGACGATAAGATTGCGAACCCACAAATGTTGCTCAATAGTTTTAACATTTTGAAGCTGAAGGGAGATGAATTGAAGGAAGCAGATCTTGAGTGTCTGAAGGCGTCTAAAGCGAAGGCTCGAGACGAGATAAAATGTAGTGTAGTTTCTTATAGTTGCTTTATTTTTCAAGCATTGTAATTTTTATTTTTTAGTATTTTAATTTCAATTTTAATGAAAAGTTAGTTTTATGATTAAAAATAAATGAAAATTAAAATGGTATGGTTGGTGTAATGAGTATTTCTTAAAAAATATTGTGATGTACTTGTTGATGTGGCATATGATGTGGAAGAAAATGGCGTGATCATGAAGACTGATAGCCTTAATTTGGGTCACCAACCACACATTGGTTGTGTGCGCGCGCGCCTAGGTGTTAATGTGTTATTCAACTACAACATGTTTCAACTTATTAACCCAAAGCTTGTAAATAGTGGTTATGGTGAATTGTATATAGTGTTTGCTCGGGTTCAATTCTTATAGCGAATAATTGATGTAAATTAGATGCCGTTCAAAAAACAAAACCATGTTCAACTTATTATTTATCTGTGCATATGTATTGGAAACGAATTGTATGACGATTTCCAGAAATATATTTGTTCATAATAAGTTACTTATATCGTATTTAGCCATTAAAGTCAAAAACAGATAATAGCAATGAACTTTAATACTTCCTCCGATTCAAAATAAGTGATACACTTGGGGTTTCACGGTTTTTGAGTCAAAAGATTATAATGATGATTAAATTAGATTAATTGGATAGTTAGTAGGGAATGAGTCCCACATTTTTTAAATAAAGTAGGGCTAATGATGTTTAAAAGTAAAAAGTAAGGGTAAAGGGGTCATTTCACTTTGTTAAAGTAGATAGTTAGTAGGTGTGGGTCCCACTATTTTTTGCCAAATAAGGTAACTTTTCAAAATGTATCACTTATTTTGAATCACCCCAAAAAGGAAAGTGTATCACTTATTTTGAATCGGAGGAAGTATCTTCTTCTTCTATAATTGACATTAACGGAAATAATCAAACATGTATGACAAGTGACAACGTAAATGAATTGCAGGACCTACGATGTTACCTCATTTTACAACCGATGATCACGGATATGGGATGCACACCATAAAAGTCAAAGTCAACCATTGTAAATCTTGCACAGCCATGGCAACAACACTCGAATCTTCATCATCTTTCTTGCTACTCCACAGTAACTACTAGAGGAAACTGGTACACAATCAAAACCCACAAATTTTACCACAACTTTATGTTTTAACCTAACACTCAATAACCCCATTACTTTACTTCATTTAACATATAATAAGAGGACTATGTACGGTGGCGCTATACGCCCGTTAAACAGCTTCTTAGTCTATGGGGTATGGGTACCACACCCGACACCATTTTTTTCCTGCCACATCATCGTCACCTCAGCAACCACACCACCACCACACCACATCATTTGGTAGAAATACCGACCACACCATACCATTTTAATTTCCTTCTCATCATTTCATTTCCATTTAATTTACACACAACTAATATTTTACACACCATTTTAAAAATTTATAACAATCAGATTTTAATTAAAGTTAAAAAAAAGTTTATGAGAATTAAAAGCCCAAAAAAATATGTACTTTTAAAAATATGTAGACATAAAGCTTAAAAAGAAAATTATAAGCACAAAGACAACCCTCTAAATATTTAAAAGCCCAATATTTTTTTAAACCTTAACCTAATTTTCGTTCGTCCCCAGATCCTCTTCTTCATTTCTGTGCAGCTCCATTTCTCCTTCTTCCGGCAACAAGAGATACCCCAAGCACGCTCCAACGTCTCTTTTTCGATCAAAAAGCACGCCCCAACGCCCTTGGGTCACCGTTGCGTTGCCCAGCTCCACCACGCCAACCCCCACGCTGTTTGGGGGGTGGGGGGGGGGGGGTGTGTGTTCCCTATCACCTCCACGCCGTGGGTCGTCCAGGTCATCCCCGCGCCAGATGGCGTTCTACCCGTTCCGTGTAGCCTTATGCTGAATTGATAATGAATCGGCAACGCTTTTATTATAACATGAGGGAGAGCTTGTTAACACCCAGGCTAAAAGCCAAAAAAAGCTTTAACACACTTTAAATAATTACCACACCTTATTCTAATTATGTGTTATTTATAAATTCATAAATACAAAATAATCTAATAATTCAATGTAGAGTACTAAAGTACAAGTAGTCATGCATGGTGTGCACCGTGTAATGTGCTACCAAGAATATATTTCTTTTAAATTTTACACATTATACAACAATATTATTTTATTTTTTTTATTTTATCATCTTCCGGGGCTTGCCTGAGTTTTTTCCGGCGAGAGTTGGTATACTCTGTTCATTTCTGAAGAAGTTATCAGGATCAACGGCGGTCTTAATCTTCACTAATCGCTCAAAATTCCCCATGAAATACTTGTCGCCGTACACCTCACCTTCACTGTAACTGTCCCCGCCGGGAGTCATCACTCCGATGTCCAGATCCCGGTAATTCAGAAATGCACCTCTAGGGTTCTTCGATACATATGGTGTCATGAACTCATACATAACCCTACTCTGATTCAAATAATCTCTCTCCAATTTAGGATCAGGATCGTTCCAATTGACGGAATATTGGATTTTGTAGAGGTTTCCGGCACGGTGAGGGAACGGCGTTGCGTCCGCCGGAACCTCGTACATTCTCCCGCCGTATGGGTTGAATACAAACCCGATTTTATTCAATTCAACTAGTTTTTTAAAGATGGATCTAAATCCAGCTTCTGGAATTGGGGTTTGTACGTAGTCGGATTTCCGTTTCCCGAAATTAACGTTGTCGGAGTGACGGTCGAGAAGGATTTCCGGCGCCGTCGTGTTCAAATCAAAGTTTGCCCAATAAAGAACCGATTGAATCCAGTTTACTTCTATGCAATCCTGTTTTCGTAAACCCAATTCCGGGAAGTTTTTGTTCATTAAAGCCATCAATTTATCGGAATCACCTAGATAATGTGCTATAAACGAAGCTCGACCTGTTCTCCGGCGGTTCACCGTCACCGGTTGCAACAAAACTCTGATGAATAAACCATCGTCTATGTTAGGCATAATCGACTGCCATTTATAAACAATCGCCGACGCGTTTTGGGCTTCCGTTTTCATTATCCGGAAAACGGTGTTAACTTCCGGCACCGGAACTAATTTCACGGTGTAAGATAATATAACACCAAAACTAGCGCCGCCGCCGCCACGTATTGCCCAAAACAAATCCTCACCCATGGATTTCCTATCCAAAATACGGCCGTTAACATCAACAATCTTTGCATCAGTCACATGATCAACTGCTAATCCATATTTACGAAGCATAGTGCCGTAACCGCCGCCACTTAAATGTCCGCCGACACCAACTGTCTGACAAACGCCGGCAGGAAACCCGTGAACTTTACTCTTTTCGTATATCCTATAATAAAGTTCACCCAACTGCGCGCCTGCTCCGACGACGGCTGTCTCATCGGCGATATTAACATCAATCGACCGGAAATTGAACATATCGAGTATGATAAAATCAGGTTCCGATGAGATATACGAGATTCCTTCGTAGTCATGGCCGCCACTACGAATCTTAATCTGAACGCCGACTTTTTTAGCGCAAATGACGGCGGCTTGGACTTGAGATTCGGTTGTCGGGGTTATGATGACGGCGGGTTTGGGAGTTGAGGTGGTGTTGAACCTTTGGTTTTTTATGTAGTCTTGGAGGACGGTAGTGTAGGCGGTGGTGTTCACGGAGGAGCTGTAGACGACGGAGGAGAGATCTTCGGCGGATTCCGGTGAGTTTAAAGGGAGGCATTGGAGAAAGGATTGGTAAAGTGAACCGGGGTCCATGGCGGCGCTTGAAAATGAAAAAAATAATAGAGTGAGTAGGAAGGAAAACATGGTTAATAGTTTCATGATTGGTAAATTATTATTTTAAGATGATGATGGTAAGAGTATTTATAGTGTTGATTGATGTTTGCACGTTACAAGACTTTTGTGTCGGTAAAACACATGGTGTGTGTTTGAAGGTTTTTGACTTTTGAGGTCGTCGCTAATCGCGGAAGGTGAAACGTGAAAGTTTCTTGTTTACAAGAAGTAAACGGTTTTAGGAAAGCACTATTGATAAAGAGATTTACTAAATATGGATTTAACACTCATATTAAACACCCCTTGCATATTGTTAAAAGGTTTCTCCAATTCGATTTCAATGGGTTTGGGGCTTCAGCGAATCGCCAAACTGACTTCATAGAGCCTTTGGCGAGTGCTGAAAGTATGCTTTTAAAAGTTTTGGTGGCATCTAAATGCATTTGGCTAGCGTTTGGCAAGCTCCATACCGCTTGCCCTAACAGCATTTATAGTGTTGATCATTAATTTTTGCTCTCATCTTTGTGATCCATAGCTGGTTCAAATCCCAATGTAACCATTTATAGTATTCATAGCAGATTAGGATTTATCGTTAAAAAAATCCTATAACCCAATCAATTACATAATGTGTTATCTATACATGTATGTATACATGCATGAATAACATCCATGCAAACCAATATTTGGGGTCCCTCATCAAATACATTAATGTGTCTTCCATAATCATTTCATTTCAAAAATCAATGGTTTAGATTTGAGTTCTGCTGGTTCTGTAGCCTTAATTGGTTCTGATTCTAATTCTACACTATAAATAAATATATATATATATATATATATATATATATATATATATATATATATATATATATATATATATATATATATATATATATATATATATATATATATATATATAGGGATGCATTAAAGACAGAACCAAATTAGAAGCAGAACCGTCAGAACTATAATTCAACCAATGAGGGAAGAGTAATTTTCGGTTTTAATTTGTATTTTTAATTAATTCGGTAGGGGTATATTGGGTAATGCATCACTACTATTTTGGTAACTGCCATATTTTTAATGGTTCCTACATTTAAGCAAATTCTTTTTTTGTAATTTACATTTCCTTAATTATCGAATTCTTAGTTCCCTTTTTATGAAGAGTTTACACCTATGTTTTTATGAAGTTACCTATTAGTTTTTTACTTTTTAGTCAATACACTAATGTCCATGAAATATAAAACGTGATTTGGTGACATTTTTGAAACTTCAACGTCACAAGAATAGAAATTACTTCAAAAAATACATGCATGTTATAAAAGTACATATATGTATGCTATAATAACTGCTTCCAAAATATTCATATAAAAATGAATACAAATACATACATGTATACCCAAGGGACAGCCTATCTACATTATAAAATGATTACCAAATACATACATGTATGCTACAATAAACGGGTACAAAAGTCTCATAAAAAAATTGAAGACATATACATACATGTATACCCCCAATGATATATATACATGTTCGTACTGGTAGAAAATATGACATCATTGCACCAACAATGAACTCCAATATTGCAGATCTCCTTTTGTTGCCGGCGACGACCGAATGAAAAGGACAGAGGAACAAGTTGTGGTGTAGAATTAGGACACCTACGTAGTAACATTCATGTATAAAGGACATCATCAGATCTGGACGACAAACCTTAGACCATTGGCGACGTTAGGGCTGCCGACGACAATACATTGGACGCAATAACTGAGTGTCGTCTAATTCCAATTCCGATTTGACCTTCTTCAATTCCATTTCCGATTTGAACCTTCTTCAATTTTGATGACAGTTAAGAGACATCGGTGGTGGTTGATTCGGTGGTGGCTGAAGGCGGTTGATTCAGAATAGAACCTGATGGTTGTCGGAGATCGAAACGGCGACTGTTGGTAATGGTAAGACTAGGATTCTGGGTCGAATTCATTAATCTCGATTGGCTCTATTATATCGGTGCATAAATTTGTTTGATAACCTGATTCGTCTTCTTGAATGATCGTCATTTAATCGTGAACAATACTAATTATTTCTTCTGAACTCAACCAAAAAGATGCGGATTATATGGAACGAATATTATGATGAAGATGCTGAATTAAAATCAAGATCAAAATCGATTTTAGCAATGTTGAAAAATAATAACTACCTTTCCATAAATCATGGGATTGTCTTATTGAATATATCAGTTACCAAAATACACATATGGACGAAATGCCAAATATACCCTCACGAATTTTAGGGGGGAATTTCAAATTTTCTAACTTCTGATTGGTTGATATTGGTTATTACAGTTCTAACGCTAAAATTGGTTCTGATTTTAATTCTCCACTATATATATATATATATATATATATATATATATATATATATATATATATATATATATATATATATATATATATATATATATATATTGTAGAATTAGAATCAGAACAAATTAAGCCTACAGAACTCGTAGAACCCAATCTTAGCCATTGGATTTTACAATCAACGGTTTTGATTGATAATACTATTTTTGTAATTAAAACAAATGTTTTTTTAGTAAGAATTAATTTAAAAGGGCATTTTTGGCATTTTACAAAATAAAAAAAATTTGAAAACCCATTCAAATCGGATCCTCTTTATTATCTCTTCTCTCTCATCTTTAAAACCATATTTAATTTACAAATACCCATAAAATCTTCTCTCCTCTAGAAATTGAAAAACTTCATCTTTTTCCCTTTTGCTTGAAGCCTTAAATCCGTGTGTTTGCCGGCAAGACCAGAGAACACCACCACCACCATTGAACCAGACTCACTTTTTCAACCACTTTATATTTCCTTAATGATGGAAACCCAAAATCGCACTGCCGCGCGACACCGTCATATGCGTCCAGATCTGAAACGGTGGCGGGCGGCGATGGTGATTGCCAAGATCTGAAACGAATGGCGACGATGGTGGCTGCCTTGATATGAAACGGTGGATTCATCAATGAATCGGTGCACATGTTCATAGTATTTACGATTATTTCCATGTTTGGATTACAAGTGGTACTTAATTGCTTTTGTATGATTTACATAAGAGATCTAGTTTTTATTTTCTTTGTAATTCGTAACATTTACAATCATATGTTCTTATTTATTTCTGGATGATTAATTTATGTTTTTATAGTTGATTGTTGTTCACTTGAAGTTGGTGATAGACAATAAATAGTTTTTCGTAAACTCAGAGGCTCAAGGGTGCAATGACGATAATAAAGTAAACCTTCATCATAATATTTACATTTACTTCAAATTGATATTTTTTAATTTCATTCTCTATTTCCATCCGAATCTATCTTTACCTTTTTACATAAGTGTATGTCTTATTTTTATATACATAAGTGTTTGCTTACATATCCTTATTTTTGTTAATTAATTTATATAAATTCATCAACACTTGACCTAGTAAATTTTTAATTACTTTCTAATTTAATATAAATAACATTACATAAGTGCATATATCTTATTTTGATGTATACATAGATGTTACTGTATCTATATACATCGATGTTACTCTACATACATACATGTACATATCAGATATTATGTTTAATTATGTTTGATATGAATTTATTTCATGTTTTCCAGCTTGCATGATGCTAGGTACAGATTGTTATGGATATGAAAATGGTAAAGATCGTTAAAACTCTACAAAGATTAAGATGGAGATGATAATTTAGAAAGAAGCACATATGTTTGTACATTGGAGTTATTTAGTTTTTTTGGACATGTCTTATTTATTATTTTGAACATATATGTTATCCATTTTTTTAACTCTTTTTATAAAGAGCATGTTTGAGTTGGTGAAAATAACCGTAAACTAATTTAATTGTCTTTTTCGATACATGTGTGTTTTTCGTACATATACATTCATGTTTGATTAGGTTTAAAATAGTTCTTCTAGTTTCGTAAATATAACATGGATGTTCAACCAATATTAAATAATTTCCGAAAATAAAGCCTTCATTTTAGAAAAATTCAAAAAGAAACAAAAAATGAAAATGTAAAATGTTGTCGGTGCCCCTGTAAAATTACTATAAAGTAAATAATTAGAAAATATTTTATGAAATTCTGATTGGCTTAGACGGGTTCTGACGGTTCTGTAGCCTTAATTGGTTATGAAACTAACTCAACCATATATATATATATATATATATATATATATATATATATATATATATATATATATATATATATAGTGCCCAATTCAGCGCAGGACCGTTTAAAGGTACAGAACCGCAGAACCATCCTAACATCCAATGTTTTCTATGTTATACATAAGCTATAAATTTGCATACACGCTATAGCCATCCTAACATCCAATGTGTCTAATTTTTTATACTAATAATATATAAATATATTTATATATCATGTGTACACAAAATTAGATACATTGAATGTATAAATGGCTTACAACGTGTATGAAAATGTATACCTTATATATAACATAGAAAACATCGGATGTTAGGATGGTTCTGCGGTTCTGCACCTTTAAACGGTTCTGCGCTGAATCGGACCCTATATATATATATATATATATATATATATATATATATATATATATATATATATATATATATATATATATATATAGTCCGATTCAGCGCAGAACCGTTTAAAGGTGCAGAACCGCAGAACCATTTTTCGTCCAATCAAAAGGCAGGAATTTAAATTTAATATGTATTTTTTATAATTAATCGTGGAGGGCATTTTTGGGATTTAAACAAAATTGGTTATGTGTGGAAAACGAATATGGTGTTTAACGCTTTCCTAAAATGAAGCAAAGTTGGTTTTCTCTAATAATTATCACCTAAAATATTCAATCAACTCAGTAACAAAATGCCAAACAGATTCAACATTAATGAAGGCTCGTACGACGAAGAAGACATGCAACATACGACATCTGATGTAACAAATGATTTTGATGAAGATCTTGTTATTTTATGAATGTTCATAATTTAATACATTGAATGTTGATTATATGAATGTATAAACAATTTAAAACATTGAATGTACTAAAATAATCATTGATGTATAAATAATTTATAACATTCAGTGTTGATTACATGAATGTTCATAATTTAATACATTGAATGTTGATTACATAACATGTTTGTTGATTACATACATTGTTGATTACATGACATGTATGTTGACTAGGATAAAACCCGCGCGATGCGGCGGGCTGCGAAATATATAAACCTGGAGATTAAAAGTCCATTGGTTACATATTTTTATAACGAATACAATACATAATCATAAACTGTGTATACAAATAGAGGTAAAAGCAAGAATTAACATTGTCGTTGAAATGTTGTTTGGTTACATGTTTAGATATATAGTAGGGTACCCGCGCATATGAGGCGGCGGGTACACTGATACATCTATTCCGCGACGATGTTGATGGTGTTCGTGTACATGTTTTTGTATAATGATTATTATACAAATGACTGATAGTTGGGAATGAAATATGTATAAAACTACATTGAAAACTTATCGGCGTTTAAAATTTGTGAAATTACATGTTTTGAAAAAAAAAATCATACATGGGGAAGAATTATCACGTATATTATCCATCATGTAAGACCTCTCGATACACCACATTTGCTGTGTAAACGCCGTCAACATTAAATTGTTTTGCTGGAGTTACCAATACTTTTGTCGTCTGCCGTGAAATTCCTCTTGACAAGGCAACGTAAAGTTGCCCATGCGAAAACACTGATTTCAGAAGATAAACGCCGACGTTTTGAATTGTTTGTCCCTGGGCTTTGTTGATTGTCATAGCGAAGCTTAGCCGAACCGGAAACTGTTTTCTTTTCAACTTGAAAGGAAGCATGTCGGATTCAGACGGACATAGAGGTATTCTTGGCAAGAAAACCCTTTTTCCAGCATGCTGACCAACAGCTATTTCTGCATCAATCAGATTTGGCTCAAACTTTCTGCATATAAGTCTCGTGCCATTACATAATCCATGCGAGGGATCGAGATTCCGTAAAAGTATAATCGGACACCCAATTTTGAGCCGGAGAACATGAGGCGGCAGACCACTCACACTAACCGAGTTTAAGAATTCCATAGGATATAAGCCGTTTCTGTCGTCCTCTGCTTCATCGAAACTATAATACGTTTTCTCTTCACCAGAAAATCTGTTGATCAACTTATCGTTCAGTTCATCAACATGGTCGTTTCTTGTCGATAATATTGCCCTAGAAATGATATAATCAGCTGATCTTCCATTGACGTCCATAGAAGGAAATATCGAATTAATCAACTCTTCCTTGGACGCCTCATTATTAATGTTTGGAAAGAACAACACATCGGACAACGGGTCGTAGGAAGCAATGTACGGTTCAATCTGGGTTGGGTAATCAGACCTCCCATACACGATAATACTTCTCTTATACGCAGTAATATTGTTTTGATTTTCGAAAATACATATGGTAATTACGTTTTCTAATAAATACGTCTGCATCTTTTCAAACAAGGTAAAATACGTTTTATTTTTAGCCTTTTAAATATGGTCAAAAAACTATATATAAATCAAATTTTTTTAAACAACTTAAAACTTATTTATTAAAGACGTAATTGGCAGTTTTAGTTGGACAATAAAAACGTCTATAAGTAATTCAATTTTAGTTGGTAGTAAAAAACGTAAAATATCTACAGTTTGATTACGTGCTGACGAAATATTCCAGAGGTCTTCAAAGTTTTCAACAGGTTCGTATCCATCAAAATCCATCGTTTGTATGCTGCACAACAACTCAATCGTTAGTTGATGGAGTATATATATAGTTTAAAAAAAACGTATAATTCAATATGTATTTAATTTTTGAAAAAACGTAAATCTTAATATTTAGTAAACGTAATTGACTGTTTGTAAACGTAAATCATAATATTTAATTCAATATGTGTTCAATATGTATTTAATTTTTTTAAAAACGTAAGTCACTGGAAATAATTAGTCTGTAAACGTAATTATAATTTAGGAAGGCTATTAAATGAGAATTATCTGTTTAGGAAGTTGACTGTTTATTGATACGTTTAATATCGTGGACGTTATGTATATCAGTCGAGGTTAACAAAAGCATAACAAAAACCACATGGCCCAGTGGTTATCACCTTGGTTGTTTTCCGAATGGTCTTGGCTTCGAATCTCGGGTAAGGCACATTTATTTTGATTTTGAAGGGTGTTTGAACATTGCTAAAAATGGAAGTGTTGAAAATTCAGACTTCCTCTTTTAGAAATGTCTAGAATGCTTTTTAAAGTAGTAACGTTCATTGTTGATTACATGAATATTCACCAGGGGATTAAGATAAAAAGTTATTTATATACTAAAGGAACAAATTAACTTTATAGTTTATACAACATTAATGAATAAAATAAATATGAATTCTTAAATAAATCAAAGTGAAGATAAAAGTGAAACCCAGAATTAGAGCATTGAAAACCTAATAAAAAAAAATTAGTGTTTGATCCATGGAATCAACTGACATCAAGATTGAGGAATCAACATTCACCAAATAAAAGAGCATGAGTAGATAAGAATTGTCAACAAATATAGATTAAAAACCTAATAAAAAATTACCGATAAAGCACAAAACCCCCTTTATTATACCTTATTCCACCATTAAAGTTTCTGATTCTTCTATAACTCATCAATTACAGCCGCAATGACAAAGTCGCTTCCTCCGTCTCCACTGTCGTTGTCATCCGCTTCATCTCGAGTGATCATCCGGCCATTGCAAAACAATCGCCGTAACCGTCACAAACACCCCACAACCGCCGTAACCGTCAGAAAAAGCCCAGATATGGTAGGGGGAGGTCGATAAGCACTACATAAACTGCAGTGAGCTAATAGACGCTGTAAATGCTTCTTTTCAGATCAAAACGTATAACTCCGGCGGGAACCGGTCGTAATTGGCGGCGTCGCTTCCAGTAGATATGGGTAAAACCACGATCGAAAAAATGAGCTGGTTTTAACGATGGTATTAGATATCCATAATTCGGCCAAGAAAGTGACCAGAATGAATGAGAAAGGTTGGTGATGAGTTTTTGTTTAAAGAGAGAGAAAGGGATTTTGGGAGAGGAGGTCATATTCAAAATAAACGGCCGATACAATGGTTTCTAATAAAAACATGTTTGCTAAAATACCTACTATACCCTTTTATTAACTTTTTACAATAAATATAATTAGTTTTATTTATAAAAATCGCAATAAACGATCTCAACCGTTAATCTCAAAATTCAATGGTTTAAAATTAGTTTTGCGCTTCTGCACTGAATCGAACACAATATATATATATATATATATATATATATATATATATATATATATATATATATATATATATATATATATATATATATATATATATATATATATATATATATATATATATATATTTATATATATAGGAGAGCGTTCATGCGAGAACCAATATTTTTGCGAGAACCATTTGTAGCCATTAGATTAGTAGATTTGTGGTTAAGATCGTCGGTGGCAGGATTGTAAATAAATGAACATGCCATGGACTAAAAGTTAGTGGCCAAAAGGGTAAAACGAACTATTTAATTTATAATTCAAAAACTGAAAAGGAAAAAGTCCTAAATATTACGTTTCTCTCTCTATATGGATATAAAATCCACTCCAGTAACCACCCACTCACCCTAAATTCAAATCTGGCCTCCACACGAATTTGTAACTCCACCCTCAAATGTCGCCGATATTCTATCGAAATACGTATCATCGGCACAACTCTGTTGAAGCGCCCCATTAAGTATTAACTTGAAGTCGTGATTTTGATCGTACGACATCGATGGTAGATGTAGTTCTGACGAAAAAATGGGTCAAAAGCGGTGGCGGAGTACAAACGTGATTCCGACGATGGAGTTACGTGAAACCGGAAAGCTGAAGCAAAGTCGTTCCCGTAAAGCAGTCGCCGGGTGGGATTATTGAACTTTCCGTCGAAATCGGCGCCGACAGATTAAGGGTTCCGGTGATGGTTTAGATTCATGTCGGGATTTCTTTCCGGTAAGTTTTTGTTTAGATCTGTAACTCTTTTTTTGTTGCTTGTTTGAAATCTTTTGTGAAATATGATTCCTATTGTGTTTTGGGGTTTAAAAATATGTTGAATAATTAGAGTATGAACAAAAAGAGGGCAATAAAGAAAAAAGTATGCAAAGGAGGTTGAAGAAGACGATAAAAGTATCCATTTATCATTTGTAGCTGTAATCAGTCAATTTAATTACATTAGTGAATTGAGTTATAATCATTATAATCATGTTCAGGTTTCCTTACAGCGTTTGAAGATTTGTTGATTCAGCAACCATGATTTGTTCAGTAGTGAACAATGATGAATATGTACAGTTTGTTCCCGATCTGGTTCTACTGTTTACTGATTTGATTTGTTCAGCAGTGAACAATGTTTATTTTGTATATTTGTAAATTTCTTCATTATTGAATCTGTAAACTTTGTATATTGTTGAACACATTTTTACATATCAGTTCTGGTTTGTTTATCAGTAATATGTTTATTTGCTCATTATGTATATTTGTTCATTAATGAGTATGTAAGTGTGTTGACTAGAGATCTATAAATTTTAGTCAGAATTATGTAAATGTGTTCATTAATAATCTATTTAGAAATTATTAATTTATTCAACAATACATTAAAGTGGGTTAAAAATTGTTAGTTTTTTTTTTTTTTTTTTTTTTTTTTTGCGTTCATCAATGAACACTTACGAATACTAAAATTAAGATTCTAGGAAATATCATGAATGTTAGCTACTTAATTATTGTAATTAAGCAAACTGAATTTGGTATTAATAAAAAAAAATTAGTGTTAAAAAGACCTTAATACCCTGTATAATTAAAAATATAATTAAATGAAACGATTAGTCAGAAATGGTTTTCGCAGTTCTCGTAATAATAAGGGTTCTCGTATGAACGCTCCCATATATATATATATATATATATATATATATATATATATATATATATATATATAGGGTCCGGATCCGGTGAGGACTCTTTTTCCGGTGAGGAATGCAAGGATTCTAATAAAAAACTCTAAAAATGATCCAAAACAAACTTTTTTCAAAAAAATTTCTTTTTTAAATATCAAAATTTTCAGCCTATAAGATCCAAAAAAAAGAAATTCAAAAATGATCCAAAAAAAATAATATAGATCATTATTTTGATCCACAAAAAAAAATATGGATCGTTGTTATGATCCGCAAAAAAAAGTGGATCATAATTTCTTATTCATTTTTTTTTTGTCAAACGTAGTACTTCCTCCGATTCAAAATAAGTGATACACTTTCCTTTTTGTGGTGTATCAAAATAGGTGATACACTTTGGAAAATTACCTTATTTGAAAAACAAATAGTGGGATCCACACCCACTAACTATCAACTTTAACAAAGTGAAATGATCATTTTACCCTTACTTTTACTTTTAAACATTATTAATCTCACTTTATTCAAAAAATGTGGGGCCTATTTTCCACTAACCATCCAATTAATCTAATTTAATCATCATTATAAACTTTTACCTCAAAAAGCGTGAAATTCAAAATGTGTCACTTATTTTGAATCGGAGGAAGTAAAAGATTATTACTACATTTTCAAAACCCCCCTTTTCAAAAGAAAATTTTCGTCCACTCATATTAAAAATGACATAAAGGTCATTTTCAAAACCCCCCATTCCTCCTTTTGCCACTAATTGGAAGTGAGTTTTTTCCCCCGCACTTCTTTTTTCGCCCATAACTTTTTTTTATTTGTAAAATAAAAAATCTAAAAATGCCAAAAATTTTAAAATTAAATTTTCTACAAAATGAGTATAGGCATGAAAATTTGATTTTTTTTTCACAATGATCCAAAAATTAACACTGAGCTAAAATGATCCAAATATTAAGCAATGATCCAAATATAACAAAATGATCCAAAAATTAACACTGAGCGAAAATGATCCAAATATTAAGCAATGATCCATATATAATAATATGATCCAAAAGTTAACAATGATCTAAAATTAACAAAATGATCTAAAATTTACATTGATTCAAAATTTATAAAATGCTCCAAAATTAAATAAATGATCCAAAATCAACAAAATGATTCAAAATGATTCAAAATTTAACATAGATCCAAATAATTTTAAATCATATAAACATGTATCGGATCATTGAGTCCTGTCATTTTAGATCATAAAAATATTTGAGTTAATAAAAATATTGAGTCATTATATTAGAATCATACATGTTAAATAATATAGTTTTGGATCATTATATTTTTAATTAAATGTTGAATCATTACAATTTTGAATTGTTACAAGTTTTGAATCATAACATTTGTAAAAAGAATCAATAATTTAAAGTATCACATTGTCTAACAAAATGATCCAAAATTAGCAAAATGATCCAAAAATAACAAAATGATTCAAATATTAAAAAATTTAAAAAATACTTTTTTTCTTCAGATTTTCATGTCTATGCTCATTTTGTAGAGAATTTAATTTTAAGAGCTTTGGTTTTTTCAGAATTTTTTTATCAAAGAAAAAAAAAATGTAACGCCCTGAAATTTTAATAATTTAATAATATTAATTTAATCGCCATATTTAAGATTAAAATGAATAATTAGTAAGTTAATTATAAGGAAGCTAGTCGGTCCGTTTTTATTAGACATTAATTAATTAGACAACAATTACTAGACGCGTTAATTTTTTAGACGTTTTGACTATTTGGTCACTTTATAAATTAATTGACGTTTGTATATGGTTAAATGTAGGACCAATTAATTAATCGTATGAGTCGAGTCTAATTTATTTTGTGTCGGTCTGGCCGTAGGCCAAGGCCAAAAGAGAGTTGTCGGGCTTTCGAGTAACGGGCCTGTTTTATTAATTGTCTAAACCCTTAAGCCTAATTATCTTTTAAACCCCTAATCATAACTGAGCCGTCGCCTTACTCGTTATCATCATCTTTTTCTTCTGTTTCGATCGCCACAAGTTTTGAATTGTGTAAGGAAGACAACCAACTTGGTATTATATTATTAGCAGGCAATTAATTGGAATAAGAGATAGGTGGAGTCGGTGGCAAAAGTCAAAAGGAGGCCTACGAATTTGTTATTGGTCGAATAAGAGAATTCATTTTTGGGAGGTCATTAAATTGGGTATATATGAATCAAGAGTGAGATTCGCAAAAGCAGATTGTCAAGTCTAGAATTCGGACATCATAACAGCCCCGTGGTTAGTCCTTCATCCATCGAAGATCAGGTGGATTTGATTATTTTGATGTCTGTGGTGTGTATTATTTTTCTTGCTGGTCTTTTTTTAAAAAAGAGAAAGAGTTAGATAGTGGCATTAGAGATAGTCGGTGTAGGTGTTTAGCAAGCATGCACGTCAATGTTTTGGGAGCAAATTGCTTCAGCTCCTGTCCTTTTTGAGCAGCCATGTAGCAGCCACGGAGTGAAGTGTATTGGTTGTGATTCGGGTTTTAGCATTTAAACCCCGTCTTGGTTCGTAAGATATAATCCTTACCCCTTTTCTTTTATATTTTTTTATGGTGCCGTCCAATTCATGATTAACCCGAGTCCCTTGTAGGTTTCATGAATTTATTAGCTGTGGTATTGTGACCAAGCTGGGCAGGGCTCGGTTCTGTTGGATAGATTTTGTTGTTTTAGTTCGTTTAGTGATTAATTGTTTTGTTGAATTTGTTCAAACCATTTTAATTATCCAAACCGGGAAAGATTTCAAAATAATGAGCAAGGTTAATTATAAATATAGTTTCTGAGTTAAATGGATTTTTGGGGCTGTCGGGTGTCTCGGGAATAGACGGGTTGATGTCGGGATTTAAAACGAGTTCTATTTTATTATGCTGAATTTTAACAAAATCTGTTTGCTGACTTCGGGACTGTTTTTACCACACTTAAAATATGTTTTTGGATTTTTGGCCCATGCTGGTCACTTGTTTTCTGAGTTAGCTTTTCAATGCCGCAACCCTCTCGTCAATCCGAATTACGGTTTAAAAGTTATAACTAATTTAGTATGCTGGTGTTAGGAAGATGACATGTGCAGCATGTCTGTCTTGCATCACTGTTTTGAGACACTTAGATTCTGTTTTAGCCAGTGACCGTCTCACAGAGATATGTAGTTCTGGTTGTCTACTTTTAATGGTAAAAATATGGGATAAATCTACTGCACAGTTTAAGAGTTATAGCAGTTTCCGTGAGACCGACGGGTGCTGCCAGTTTTCTAAATTGAGTCCTTAGAACGGATTGTAATTCGGGTTTCATTTTTATGCTTTTAGGAGCATCTAGGAATAACCGAGCAGCGCTTTAGAGTATTGGGGAACCCTTGGAGCTTACGTTTCTCGAGGTGAGTATTCTCACCGTGTATTCAGTTTTAACGTTGTACATGCATGACTTATGTGTTATATTTTTTGCACCATAATTGTAATCTGAGCTTGAGCTGTTATCTGAGTTTGATCCGCTATCTGAGTTTGATTTGTTATCTGAGTTTGACATGCTATCTGAGTATCTGAGCAGCTGTTGATTTATTTTAATCTGAGACATTGTGCCTGGGTAACCGAGCTCGGCACATGGTCATTCTGTGCTACTACTTGCTAGGGCAATCTGAGATAATTATGTTAAAGAAATAATAAAACATAATAACACACATCTGAGTTTTGGGATCACCTCCCGTCTGAGTTTTTGGAATTATTCCCGTCTGAGTTTTTGGGATTATTCCCGTCTGAGTTTTTGGGATTATTCCAGTCTGAGTTTTGGGATCACTCCCGTCTGAGTTTTGGCTTACGCCTATCTGAGGTGTGAGGAGGGGCGAGGTTGATCTCTCGTCCCAAATCACACAAGCGCGCTATATAAATTAAAATCTGAGTAACAAAATCTGAGAAATAAATCTGAGTAATTAACTGAGTAGAATCTGAGTAGGAGTTCACCGATGTGCCCTCATGTGTTGTATGTTATGATTGTATGCATTTTGAGATATTCACTCAGCTTCTACAGCTGACCCCTATTTTCCCCCACATTGTTTCAGGTACCAGCAGAGGAAAGGAGAAGGTGGACGGTTGACCGCTGTATCTTTCATTACCGATGTGGACGGCATTTAATATTTTAAAACATTTCATTTTATTTTTAACTATTTCCGCAATAAATATATTTTTAAATGAAAATACTATTATTGGGATTTAATTATTCGAGTTATTGGGACCTTTTGATTATAATTTTGTTTTAAAAAAATTTTAAAAATCTTGTAAATTTTAGGGTGTTACAAGTTGGTATCAGAGCACTGACTTGAGGGATTTGGATTCACAATGGGTGAATTCAAACTCAAGTTTGAGTTATGAGTTTTTAAAATGAGAAATGAGTAAACTATTTTCTGAGTAAAGATTCCACATCCAGTATGCAGCATGTCACGTCGACCTCTCGCTTTCCAGTTGCCGGTAATATTTTAGAGGTTTTATTTATTTGGGAATTTCGTGGTATTCTGAGTTTTGAGGAATGACAAATATGAGAATTGTTGTTATTATTTTGAGTATAATTCTGATTTAACTCTGAGTGTATTTCGCGACGAGGATCGCTTTTCTGAGTATATTCTCCGTGTGTAATTCTGAGTGCATTTGCGTCATACATGCTAAAAATTTTAATTACATACAATTTATATAATCTATGAGGTTTTATAATTCTGATAAATTTGTAACCAAAAGGGGTAATAAATAGATATGAAATTTTGATAGAAATTCCATAAGTTATTTGATGAGAACATGTCTTGGTTAAATAAATATGAGAAGGAATAAATTTTTCATTTGGGAAAAGCACTTAATAGAAAGAGTTATGGAAACGAGTAAATGAATAATATTTTTACTATCAACCGATTTAAAGAATATTTTTATGGTGGTTTATCAAGTCGAGTGAAGTGAAAATACCAAGAACATATTTTTATAAAAAAATAAAAAAAAAAATAAAAAAATAAAAAAAATATATATATATATATTTAAAATTGATATTAATTTTAAGTTATTTACATTTGAACTAGACGAGAAATCTTAACTAGAATTGGATTTTATTTTTATCCGTTAATTCAGAGTCGTTTTAGTTTTTAATATTAAAACTTTAGTTGGATTAAGCATGTTTTTAAAGGTTGAATTATCATTTGAGATTCTATTTAGTGGAACCTTTTCACTTATTTATCAAATTGAAAAATTTTAAATTTATGAGAAATTCGGGTGTTATGAAATCTTTGGACAATTAAAAAGGAAAATGTTTTTATAAAGAGATGAGACATGATAAATTGGGAAAATCTTTTTGCTGAGTAAATAATAAACTGAGATTTATTAAATTGAGATCAAATAAAAAAAAAAAAAAAAAAAAAAACCCTTTAAAGTATGTGATTTAAAAAGAGGAGTATGAAAATCCTTCAATTTCTCTTTATGTGATTAATGAGTTCAATGAAGAATTATTAAATTAACGCAAAGATATTGAATAAACTATATAAGTTGTTATATTAACTCATCGAGAATTTCCGAGCTGAATTAAAAATAAGTTATTCAAGCTTATCTTAAATGGTATTTATTAAAAGTGAACTAAAGGGAAACTATCATCATTAATTCGGTGGTGATCTATTTAAAATGAATTAAAAGAGTTATGAGCTATATTATGTTCTGAGTTTAACTGTTGAAAACATAATAAAATATTTTGGCTGAGTGCCTTTTGCTGAGTGCCTTTTTGCTGAGTGCCTTTTTGCTGAGTGCCTTTTGCTGAGTGCATTTCTGAGTAATGTTTATAAGATTTTGAGTAATTTATCGGATATGAAAGTAAAATTTTCTTCCTTTTTAGTGTGATTTGCTGGTGGATTTATGTGTGGGAAGTTGTGAACTTTGGGGTTGACCCGTGACCAAACAAAGGTAGGTGTCGAAAGTAATAGAGGGCCCCTATTACCGTACACACAGGACTTTTGGTTGGTTATGGGGATATTTTGAAGGGAACGATGGACCAATGCTTGTTATTGTGAATTTAGTATGTGTATCCTAATTGTTTGAATGACTACATGCTTGCTTGTTTTATTTCGATAGTGAATATCAGTTCCAAACTCGAGGACGAGTTTTCTCCAAGTGGAGTTGAGTAGGGGTATAAAAGGGAAATTGTCAAGAAATAATTATCATTAATTATTATTTATAAATATTATGAGCATGATGCTTATGCAGAGACATTTTGTTGGTATGAATTTAAAGTGCGAAATCTAGATACATATAACTGATCAAATAAATTATAAGAGTAACTATAAAATCAAGCAGTTGAGAATAATTAAATTTATTTTGTGGGTAATTATAGAGTTTATAACAAACTGATAAATCGGGATTACTGGAGAAATTAATAAATCAAGTTAGTTGGGTTGAATGAATATCGTGCAAGAGGGAAGTAGTAATACTACAATTATATACAAAATAAGATAGTATACTTATTCTTGTGTGATTATAATGAGATAATGATGAATTATTAAATTAAAGTGATGAAAATGTATTAATGAGTTTGATATGAGAAAACAATTACAATGAAATTTTGAAGAAATGAGTTAAAGGAGAAAAGTTTTGAATTAACGGGAAGTTTTATTCGAAATTTTAGAGGTATTATAAGGTATTTATGAGAAAAGTGTATTTGTGAACAATATATTCTAGTTAGAGTTACCAAATAATATATCCTATTATTAAATTATTAAATAATTAGAACTTTAAGGTGTTATAAAATCTTTATGGAAAATTTTATCTATAAGTATATAGTTTATCAAATAATATATTTATTACTAAATTATCGAATAAAGGGCAATTGAGTACTGAGTAAATGAGTGTTAATGAATTAATTCACAAAGTTGAGCAATGAGAAATCATTAAAATAAGTGTATGATGTTTAATTGATTCTTATATATATAAAAAGTGGGTAATCAGGGTTAATGAGTATTATGTGGTCGAAGTAATCCAGTGAAAATTTAAAATTTTATCAATGGGAAGTTATTAATCGAGGTTTCAAATAAGTTGTCAGTATAGACTGCGATAAATTAAAGGCTGAATTATGGAAAATTTTAATCGAGTGTACTTGGAATATATGAAAATGAGAAATTTGGGGAGATATATTTAATATTAAAATAATTTGTACTAATTATTGGTTCATATATCTTAATTATTAACCGTAGATGACCTAATATATATAAGCAAGTATATGGGAGATGAATCGGATGCGCGTAATTATGCATGTTCATGATTATATGAGATTTACGTGTGGTACGTAAGTTGTTACTTATAAATGTTGCTACATTCTGAGTTCAAATTTCTGGGTTTATTTCTGAGTTAAAATTTTTGAGATTAGATTTATGGGTTATACTTCTGAGATATATTCCGAGTTAGACTTCTGAGTTACATTCATGAGTGACATTTCTGAGTAAATTGCATGAGTACTACTGAGTGATATTAACATCTGTGTGCATTATCTGAGAATTCTGTGTGATATGTATATTCTTTGTGAATTATTTGCCAGTTTTATATTAGTTGAGTGTGGTGTAAACAACTCAATTAATTCGTGTCTTAAACAAAGTAATGTCCCATTGAGTAGATGATCTTCTGAGCCGTTTTGATAGTGAATTGTCAATAATGAGATTTCACCTGTTCTAAAATATTAAATGACCATTTGGTTGAACCGTGCGGGGAGAAATTCCCCATAAACTTTATTTCTAACGCCATGAGAGAACCGTGTGTGGTAGTAAGTATGGATTGAATGACCAAGTTCCACGCCGAGATCATCTAACATCATCAACAAACCGTAACAATTCTCCGAGTGGAGTTGAATCGGGATTCAACACAGCGTTAACCGTTAGGTGCAGTAACTGTGACCGACTATGAGAGTAAGAAGACATCTCCATCAGAGTAGCGAGAATTATCGTGCTTCAGTTTTGACATCCTTTTATCGTCACGTCGAGACCCTTAGAGAACATTCGTTTTTATTTCTTTTATCTATAACTTTTACGCCGCCAGAGATGGTCGAGTTGTATGCGCATTTGCAAGAACCGGAGTTTATTCTGATCGAGTAGGTCACCTTGAAGAATTTTCTTTTCTTTTCGTAACCTTGTCATTTTTTTTCTTTTCAATCTTAGAATGCTACCAAGAGCTTTTTCCGAGTAATGACTTCGTGGACGAAGTCTGATTCAAGTGGAGTTGAGTTGTAACGCCCTGAAATTTTAATAATTTAATAATATTAATTTAATCGTCATATTTAAGATTAAAATGAATAATTAGTAAGTTAATTATAAGGAAGCTAGTCGGTCCGTTTTTATTAGACATTAATTAATTAGACAACAATTACTAGACGCGTTAATTTTTTAGACGTTTTGACTATTTGGTCACTTTATAAATTAATTGACGTTTGTATATGGTTAAATGTAGGACCAATTAATTAATCGTATGAGTCGAGTCTAATTTATTTTGTGTCGGTCTGGCCGTAGGCCAAGGCCAAAAGAGAGTTGTCGGGCTTTCGAGTAACGGGCCTGTTTTATTAATTGTCTAAACCCTTAAGCCTAATTATCTTTTAAACCCCTAATCATAACTGAGCCGTCGCCTTACTCGTTATCATCATCTTTTTCTTCTGTTTCGATCGCCACAAGTTTTGAATTGTGTAAGGAAGACAACCAACTTGGTATTATATTATTAGCAGGCAATTAATTGGAATAAGAGATAGGTGGAGTCGGTGGCAAAAGTCAAAAGGAGGCCTACGAATTTGTTATTGGTCGAATAAGAGAATTCATTTTTGGGAGGTCATTAAATTGGGTATATATGAATCAAGAGTGAGATTCGCAAAAGCAGATTGTCAAGTCTAGAATTCGGACATCATAACAGCCCCGTGGTTAGTCCTTCATCCATCGAAGATCAGGTGGATTTGATTATTTTGATGTCTGTGGTGTGTATTATTTTTCTTGCTGGTCTTTTTTTAAAAAAGAGAAAGAGTTAGATAGTGGCATTAGAGATAGTCGGTGTAGGTGTTTAGCAAGCAGGCACGTCAATGTTTTGGGAGCAAATTGCTTCAGCTCCTGTCCTTTTTGAGCAGCCATGTAGCAGCCACGGAGTGAAGTGTATTGGTTGTGATTCGGGTTTTAGCATTTAAACCCCGTCTTGGTTCGTAAGATATAATCCTTACCCCTTTTCTTTTATATTTTTTTATGGTGCCGTCCAATTCATGATTAACCCGAGTCCCTTGTAGGTTTCATGAATTTATTAGCTGTGGTATTGTGACCAAGCTGGGCAGGGCTCGGTTTTGTTGGATAGATTTTGTTGTTTTAGTTCGTTTAGTGATTAATTGTTTTGTTGAATTTGTTCAAACCATTTTAATTATCCAAACCGGGAAAGATTTCAAAATAATGAGCAAGGTTAATTATAAATATAGTTTCTGAGTTAAATGGATTTTTGGGGCTGTCGGGTGTCTCGGGAATAGACGGGTTGATGTCGGGATTTAAAACGAGTTCTATTTTATTATGCTGAATTTTAACAAAATCTGTTTGCTGACTTCGGGACTGTTTTTACCACACTTAAAATATGTTTTTGGATTTTTGGCCCATGCTGGTCACTTGTTTTCTGAGTTAGCTTTTCAATGCCGCAACCCTCTCGTCAATCCGAATTACGGTTTAAAAGTTATAACTAATTTAGTATGCTGCTGTTAGGAAGATGACATGTGCAGCATGTCTGTCTTGCATCACTGTTTTGAGACACTTAGAGTCTGTTTTAGCCAGTGACCGTCTCACAGAGATATGTAGTTCTGGTTGTCTACTTTTAATGGTAAAAATATGGGATAAATCTACTGCACAGTTTAAGAGTTATAGCAGTTTCCGTGAGACCGACGGGTGCTGCCAGTTTTCTAAATTGAGTCCTTAGAACGGATTGTAATTCGGGTTTCATTTTTATGCTTTTAGGAGCATCTAGGAATAACCGAGCAGCGCTTTAGAGTATTGGGGAACCCTTGGAGCTTACGTTTCTCGAGGTGAGTATTCTCACCGTGTATTCAGTTTTAACGTTGTACATGCATGACTTATGTGTTATATTTTTTGCACCATAATTGTAATCTGAGCTTGAGCTGTTATCTGAGTTTGATCCGCTATCTGAGTTTGATTTGTTATCTGAGTTTGACATGCTATCTGAGTATCTGAGCAGCTGTTGATTTATTTTAATCTGAGACATTGTGCCTGGGTAACCGAGCTCGGCACAGGGTCATTCTGTGCTACTACTTGCTAGGGCAATCTGAGATAATTATGTTAAAGAAATAATAAAACATAATAACACACATCTGAGTTTTGGGATCACCTCCCGTCTGAGTTTTTGGAATTATTCCCGTCTGAGTTTTTGGGATTATTCCCGTCTGAGTTTTTGGGATTATTCCAGTCTGAGTTTTGGGATCACTCCCGTCTGAGTTTTGGCTTACGCCTATCTGAGGTGTGAGGAGGGGCGAGGTTGATCTCTCGTCCCAAATCACACAAGCGCGCTATATAAATTAAAATCTGAGTAACAAAATCTGAGAAATAAATCTGAGTAATTAACTGAGTAAAATCTGAGTAGGAGTTCACCGATGTGCCCTCATGTGTTGTATGTTATGATTGTATGCATTTTGAGATATTCACTCAGCTTCTCCAGCTGACCCCTATTTTCCCCCCACATTGTTTCAGGTACCAGCAGAGGAAAGGAGAAGGTGGACGGTTGACCGCTGTATCTTTCATTACCGATGTGGACGGCATTTAATATTTTAAAACTTTTCATTTTATTTTTAACTATTTCCGCAATAAATATATTTTTAAATGAAAATACTATTATTGGGATTTAATTATTCGAGTTATTAGGACCTTTTGATTATAATTTTGTTTTAAAAAATTTTTAAAAATCTTGTAAATTTTAGGGTGTTACAAGTTGGTATCAGAGCACTGACTTGAGGGATTTGGATTCACAAGGGGTGAATTCAAACTCAAGTTTGAGTTATGAGTTCTTAAAATGAGAAATGAGTAAACTATTTTCTGAGTAAAGATTCCACATCCAGTATGCAGCATGTCACGTCGACCTCTCGCTTTCCAGTTGCCGGTAATATTTTAGAGGTTTTATTTATTTGGGAATTTCGTGGTATTCTGAGTTTTGAGGAATGACAAATATGAGAATTGTTGTTATTATTTTGAGTATAATTCTGATTTAACTCTGAGTGTATTTCGCGACGAGGATCGCTTTTCTGAGTATATTCTCCGTGTGTAATTCTGAGTGCATTTGCGTCATACATGCTAAAAATTTTAATTACATACAATTTATATAATCTATGAGGTTTTATAATTCTGATAAATTTGTAACCAAAAGGGGTAATAAATAGATATGAAATTTTGATAGAAATTTCATAAGTTATTTGATGAGAACATGTCTTGGTTAAATAAATATGAGAAGGAATAAATTTTTCGTTTGGGAAAAGCACTTAATAGAAAGAGTTATGGAAACGAGTAAATGAATAATATTTTTACTATCAACCGATTTAAAGAATATTTTTATGGTGGTTTATCAAGTCGAGTGAAGTGAAAATACCAAGAACATATTTTTATAAAAAAATAAAAAAAAATAAAAAAATAAAAAAAAAATATATATATATATTTAAAATTGATATTAATTTTAAGTTATTTACATTTGAACTAGACGAGAAATCTTAACTAGAATTGGATTTTATTTTTATCCGTTAATTCAGAGTCGTTTTAGTTTTTAATATTAAAACTTTAGTTGGATTAAGCATGTTTTTAAAGGTTGAATTATCATTTGAGATTATATATATATATATATATATATATATATATATATATATATATATATGTATATATATATATATATATATATATGTATATATATATTAGTGGGATCCTGTGAGAACTCAAAAAACGGTGAGGACTCGCAGAACACCTCAAAAATATTCCAAAAAATTTCGAAAAAATATATATAACTCCCCATGATTATTACTACATTTGACCAAAAAAAATTGAAAAAAAAATTATGATCCACTTTTTTTTTGCGGATCATAACAATGATCCATATTTTTTTTGTGGATCATTATTATGATCCATATTTGTTTTTGATCATTTTTAATTTTTTTTTTTGGATCTTATATGCTGCGATTTTGATGTTTAAAAAAGGAATTATTTGAAAAAAGTTTGTTTTGGATCATTTTTAGAGTTTTTTTTGGAGTCCTCGCAGTCCTCACCAGAAAAAGAGTACTCACCGGATCCGGACCATATATATATATATATATATATATATATATATATATATATATATATATATATATATATATATATATATATATATATATATATATATAGAAGTGAGATCGGGTGAGGACTCGAAATTTGGTGAGGACTGCGAGGACAAATCTCGATCACTCATCTCCAAGATGTGTGGTTGCTATTTTTCAAATTTTTTTTTTTTTAAAACGCGGTGGGAATTTTGTAATTACCTTGGAATATTTCTACCTTTCTTATAAAGGGCAAATTATTTAGGGGTATTATCGTCATTGAATTTTTAAAAAGCCCTAAATGCCATTTTCTATTCTACAGCCTCATTTACACGCATCCGTCTCTCCCTACATTGAAAATCTTGCTCGGTTTCGAAGAACTATCATCACTTCGATTTTGCATCCGTAGTCTCTCTTGATGTCTTCTTCTTCGAACTCTCACAACTTCGAAGATCTCGCTTAGCTTCGGCGATTTTGTATCATTTCATTAACACGAGGAATCAGAGGTTAAAGTTTTTGTGTTGAAGAGATTTGTGATAATTAAATCCTAATCATCTCAAAATGGCCCAAGGTAAACATCAAACTCTTATTCTCATAATCGGTTAGTTTAATTTTCATGCTTAATTCATTCATTTGTTGTTCTGGACTGTAGTTTTTCAGTTTTGCCCTAATTTATATATATTTTCTAGATACTGATTTTGTTGATCTGCTGGCTTGTTTCTCAATTGTCCATATATTTGATTGTTATTGCTACTTGATTGTTAAGGTTAGTGTTGAATATTGTCTTGTAAGTTATAGATATGGTGTATACGATGTTTGATTACTGTTGTTAATGAAGTGGTATTATGCATACTGATTTGTGAATCTAGGTTTTTAAAGTAACTGATTAATATTCTCTAGGAAATGAAGTCCTAAATATTGATCTCATTAGTAAATTTGTTTTGGATTGGCGATGAAATACAATCATTCCTCTGAACTGAAATAGTAAGATACTTGTTCCATTTGACTCATTTGGATAGTTTCAGATGTGATACAGTATGATTAGTGGATATAATTGTTGTGGACTTTGATTATTATTATTATTAAGTGATTTGTCAATTGTAGATGGTGATGGCGTTTGAGGAAGAGGATTGAACAGACATTTATAGACACTGGAACTTTGAAATAGTGATGTTTTACTTACATTACTAGTTGATGGGATTTGTAATGCAGTTTGTGGTTACAAAGTTTGTTTGACTGATGGTTGACCATGAGTTCAGTTTTAAGCATCAGACAATCTTTCATATTCTTCCTTTTTTTCTTAAAGTCGGATTGAACAAACATTTAGTGACATTAGATCTTTGAAATAGTGATGTTTTAATTACATTACTAGTTGATGGGATTTTCTAATGCGGTTTGTGGTTACAAGGTTTGTTTGACTGATTGTTGACCATGAGTTCAATTTGAAGCACTAGACAATCTTTAATATTCTTCATTTTTTTCTTAAAGTCGGTTGACTTGTTTTTTTTGTGGTTGTTGTTGATGTTGCAAAACTTGTTGGTGTTTCAGATAGAAAGTTGTATATTCAGATCATTGTTAATTTTATTTTGTTTACCTTTGCAATTTATCTTGTGTTTAACAAGTCAACAAAAGTACTTACTTTGTTTCTTTTGTTTTATGTAGATGAATCAAAAAAAGAAAGAGATTATCTCTTTCAACAAGCAATGACGACAACAATTATTCAAGTTCCTTTGAAAATAATGATTATATTTAGGAAAGCTTAATATCACTGTTTATATTGTAAACATTATGGATCATTTTGTAAAATTTGGATCATTATTAATTTTGGATCATTTTATAAATTTTGGATCATTGTTAATTTTGGATCATTTTGTCAATTTTGGATCATTATTAATTTTGGTGTATTGTTACTTTTAGATCATTTTGTAAATTTTGGATCATTGTTAATTTTGGATCATATTATAAATTTTGAATCATTGTTAATTTTCTTTACAGTATCATCTATTATGTGGGGTATTAGAACAATAAACTTTGGATCTCTTTTCACATTATGGATCATTTTATAAATTTGGATCATTGTTAATTTTAGATCATTGTCAATTTTAAATCATTGTTAATTTTGATTCATATTGTTTACCTTTGCATCATCTTTTCTCTTGTGTATATCAACTTATCACATGTATTTAAGTTTGTTTCTTTTGTTTTATATAGATCAATCAAAGAAAAGGAAAAGACTTATCTATTTCAACAAGCAAAAATGTTAATAATGATGACGACGATTTTGTTTCCGTCCCAAATCCTAGGCAAATTCATTTGAAAAAATCAATGATTACATTTAGGAATCATTCAGGAAATTTTCTTCGATTTGTTCAACCTTGAATGATAACTACAAATCTATCCTTAAAAGATATAAGATTTGGTTTCTTGATGATTTGGTTATAAAAAAAGGTGGGTATAGATAATGACAAGCTGAAAAATTACCTAAAGTTCACCAGAAGGTTGAATCAATACTTATTAAGTCAATGCTTAGATAGAAAGAGTTCAAGCAATAGGTGTTAAGTCGATGCTTTCAATATGATGAAAATTATATATTTTTTCAAGCAATAGGTTGTTGTGGTATTAAATTCGTCCGAGTACACTATCATCCATTGTAACACAAAGCATGTGCTAATGCTTTAATTGTATCAAAATCTCAACATAAAAACATACAAATATAGTAAATAAGTTAAACATAAAGCATAAATGCCAAATTTTTTGAACTTTACATGAAAAATAACCACATGATCACCGGCCTCACCCATATTTCCCGTTTTTCTTCATCTACCCTTGATTTCACCAAATGTGAGAAAAATTTCCATCGAAACACTCGAAATATCATCGGCACTTGACATTTTAAATTGACCAACACCCGTATTCGTGAATCGGGCCAGATTTTTAACCAAACTTTCTATGTGAACCGGGCATATTTTTCCTTTTAAATAACTATCAATCACTTGATCTAATTGACCCTTTTTCTAGAATTTCATAGCCCATTCGCACATGTTCTCGAGGTAAAGGCGGGTCGATTACGGGCCAAGCACATAACACTTCAAATAAAACGACCCTGAATGAGTACACATCTAACTTTTCAATCAATTGTACGTTGTCGTCTAAAATACTCGGGATCTAAGCACCTGAAACTACCTTTGACCATTAGGATGATTAAAAAATCAACAAATCATCCAAAAATAAACAGATGATTCAAAAATCAACAAATGATCCAAACTTTTAATCTTAAACATTAGGATCATTAGTGTTACATTAATGATCCTAAACTCTAATTTTCATTAATAATGATTTAAAATTCAACAAATGATCCAATTCTTTTATTATTTCAATAAATTATCCAACAAGCTTTTAGGATCATTAACAAATGATTCAAAAATTAACAAATGATCCATTTTTTTACGATGATCCAATACGAGTTATGATTTCCAGTTCCATTGAATTTTGTTTTGTAATTTGGTTTTAGTTTGTGTCTAAATTGATCACATTTATGTTCCAGAGATGTATAGAGCTTAACCAATTCTTCTTATCACCCTTATCGATTTCAACATTTGGATCTTAATTATCATCATCATCATAGGTCTTCTTAAGTGGTATAAATTGCACAAGTAGTTGTTTTGCTGATTTTTTAAACACCGTTAATTCTTCCTTGGTAGCAACAATTGCTGAAGTAAACAGATAATTACACTAGCGTTAATCAAGTTTATCCAAATAAAATAAGATTTCTTCAAACAAATCATTTAACAATTAATTTAATTGTTCCAGTCCTACAATTATCATCAATAAACTGAATGATCCCAACATTTTTTAGCAAATAATAAAATTGTCAAACTGAAGAAATAAAAAAACTAACTCTAGATGCGATTGAATTAATATAAAAATAAAAAATATCAATTGATCAAATTGCTAAGATAAAAACAACTTCAAATGCGACTGGTATATATATATTATAATTAAAAGTAAAATTAAAGGAATGAACTGTAACACCTCAAATTTTAATACAAAACATTTGCCCAAAATAAATCATTTTTCATAAATAGAAGAACTATTCCAAAATATGGATTTACAAAAACCTTTGGTATGAAAATCAGAGTATAAAGTTTGGTGTTACAAAATAGATCAAAACCAAAGCTAAGCATAAATCCAATCTAAAGTTCTTCTACTCTAGGCCCCGCATCTCTATCCATGCGTACCTAAACCTTCAATCCCGAACCTGAGTACATAGCAAAACAACAAGGAGTACGTGAGACAAAAACGTCTCGTGAGCTACATGGGTTTAGACCCAATAATAAATATAATCGTATGACATATAGACAAAGATGTAAGTAAATCATCCATCTAACTAGTCACCCTATTGTGACTCTAATACTTTGCTTTCCTAGCAATCATATCTAGTTATCGGGTTGCCCCCAAACTAACTAGAACCACCTTGACTTATTAACCGAAATTCATCGCCATTAATAAGCCTCAAGATACCGGCAAGAGGGATTCGCCCAATCTACCAATACCTGCCTTACTCACCGGACTACCTCCATTTAGCAAGACTACTATTGTGGTGGAGTCGATGGGAATCCACCCAACTGCCCCTCACACCACACCTCATGATCGGGGGTCCCCCGCATCATCACATCACCTCAACATATCATAACTCAATGGTTATGTCAATCTAGCTCTCGGCTATCACGTCTATCATCAAACAAGTTAGTTCAATACTATTATCGGTATAACTAACGACTAACTACTAGTCTACATAATTAAGCAAATAGACCATAACACAAGTAATAAAGGTATTTCATAGGCTATGTACTCAGTAAATTTCCACATGTACTCACCTTAGCAATAGGATGCTCCAACCGAATTCTTGCCACCAAATCTCTTGCTTCACAAATTCACCGACTTTCCAAGATGTCACCGAAAGCCTAATACAATGATCACAAGATGTTCAACATCTCATACTACCAATAATGTATCCATTAACCTCTAATTACCATTAACTAATATTTTCCCCATTTATGGTGATTTACAAAACCCTAGGTTTAACCAACCCTTAAGATTCTTACAAATCGAAATCATACACTTGTTTCCTTTGTTAATATACCATCTATTAAGTGTATACATCATTTATTCACCATAAACCATAACCCCCAATAACTAGGGTTTCAAACCCAACCATCAAAATACATAGATCTAAAGCTACAAAGATCAAGGAGTGAAGATATACCTTTAATCTTCACCTAGGAGTGAAATCTACCAAAGATTTGTGAAGAGATCAACCAAAATCTGCACTAGAGCTCCAAAATCGCCAAAGATGAAAACTAGGGTTTTGAAATGCATTAAATGAGCCAAAACCCGACTTTAATGCTGTCGACAAGAGTACACGGCGCGAACTCCACTTCGCGTCGCTAACTTTGTGAATCGTGATCTATTCCCGATCGTTACCTAGGCGTGAACCTCATTTGCCAGAAACAACGAATTCCTGAAGGGAGTTCCCGATCGGGAACTCCAAGTTCACGGCGTGAACTTCTCAAGTGCAGCAGGCTGCACTTTTCGGTTGTTGTCTCGACCCGGTTTCGCCCATAACTTTCTCATACGGTCTCCAAACGACACGAAACCAATTCCTACGTTCTTTAAACGATTTATCCTTATTTATCATATTTTTATTCAATTTATTTATTTACAAATTTCGGGTCGTTACAACTATCTACCCCTTAAGAAGATTTCGTCCTCAGAATCTCATCATAGTTCACGAAATCCAGGTATCTTTTCTGAATCTCGTCTTTGACTTCCCAATTCAAATTCGGCCCAAGTGAATGCTTCCACTTGACCAATACCAACTCGATCTCTTTATTTCGAAGCTTCTTCATTTTCGTTTCTAATATTGCCTCGGGTTCCTCAAATTTGAATAATAGTGGTGACTTCTACTGGAGAATTGATTCTATTGACGCCATTTTCGCCGATCGGTTGTTGTTGTGTGTTTCTGTTAAACGCCCAAATCTGTGAAGAAGACATTTATCATCTCCATATAAAGCCCACACACCTTATAGAAGCCCAACTCATTAAATGCCCATGACGAAAATACCCTTAATGATGTTGATTGGCTGAAATTAGTCCTCGCAGTCCTCGCCGGGTTTTAAGTCCTCACCGGATCCGGACCCTAGCCATTGGTTTGGGTGGATTTGGGGCTCAAGGCCCAACAAACTTTGCCGCGCGGCGCGAGGGGGCACATGTATATATATATATATAATTTAAAGTTGGATTAATGGTAAGCATTTTAGAATCAGAAAACTATGAATCTAATATTCGTAAGAATATTATTGAAGGTTGAAGAAACAGTTGGTTATGGAATGACGCATTACACATGAAATAAATTTAAAGTTATTAGATCTAGTTTGTTGATTTGTAAAATGTTAGTTAATTGTATTATTTGTTAGTTATTAGAAACAGTTGGTTATCGACGAAGCAATATTGTACTTGATTTCGTTGATTATTATTCAGTTCCACGAAAGCATCTTTTGTGCCTTGGCCGCCTTAATTTCCGGGAACCATGGGTATGAGAGTGGTTGGTTATAGATTTTTTTTTTTCTTTTTCTTATTTAATTTTTGCAAAGTGTGATTAGTTGATGGGGTTTTTTAGGAGAATCTGTATTTTTTTCTTACTACTCATATTTCTACTCATTTAACATGTATAATTTAATAATCCTCTTTCCTCGTATCCTCCCTTATCTTAACATGTATTTTTGGATAGGAAGATTAATACAATTTCTCTTTTTTTAGTGCCAAATGAAATGAATGGTATATCAATAAAATAGTTAGCGTCCATAAAAACAATTACTTAGCGTCTTTAAGAGAACCCAAGGAAGATTTTAATTGACATTTTCATAATATTTACAACATTATGAATGCATGAATTGGTGATATAAAACTGTTACATAAAATAACAATTTATTTTGGTAAAAATAAACCGACAAAATTATCAATATACGATTTTAAATTAATTTCATCATCTTCCTAGACTTAGCGGTGCTTTTTCCGGGAAGAACAGGAATACTTTGTTCACTCCTGAAAAAATTATCCGGATCAACAGCAGTCTTCACCTTCACCAATCTATCAAAGTTGCCCATGAAAAACTTCTCACCGTAAACCTTTCCGGAGTTGTAACCACTCTCACCGGCGCCGGTCATCACACCGATGTCCAAATCTCTATAGTTCAAGAACGCACCTCTCGGATTCTTCGACACATACTTCGTCATAAATTTATACATAACCCTACTTTGATTCAAGTAGTTTTTCTCAAGTTCTGGATCGTCTTCATTCCAGTTTACAAAATACTGGATCTTGAATAGGTTTCCGGCACGGTGAGGGAACGGAGTTGCGTCCGCCGGAATCTCATTCATTCTCCCGCCGTACGCGTTGAACACAAGCCCAACTTTACCGAATTCAAGTAGCTTGTCGAATATCAACTTTAAGCCGGATTCCGGTATCGGGATTTGGACGTAATCGGATTTACGTTTTAAAAAGTTTACTTTGTCGGAATGGCGGTTGAGAAGGATTTCCACCGCGGTTGTGTTGAGATCAAAGTTTGCCCAGTATAGAACAGATTCAACCCAGCTTACTTCAATGCAATCTTCTTTTGTTAACCCTAATTCCGGAAAGTTTTTGTTCATTAGGGTTAGTAACCTACCGGAATCACCTAAAAAATGCCCTACAAATTTTGCCTGGACTGTTTTCCGGCTATCCACCGTCACCGGTTGCATCAAAACCCTAATAAACAAGTCGTTATCAATGGTCCGTCGCGTTTTCTTCAACCGTTTTCATTAACCGGAAAACCGTGTTTACCTCCGGCACGGCGACTAGTTTCACTGTGTAGGATATTATAACACCAAAACTGGCCCCACCGCCGCCACGTATGGCCCAGAAAAGATCCTCACCCATTGACTTCCTGTCTAAAATCCGCCCGTTAACATCAACAATCCGTGCATCGATCACGTGATCAACTGACAGCCCGTATTTTCGAAGCATGGTGCCGTAACCGCCGCCGCTTAGATACCCACCTACGCCGACGGTCGGACATACTCCACCGGGGAACCCATGCACCTTGCTCCGTTCCCAAATCCGGTAATACAGCTCACCCAACTGAGCTCCGGCTTCGACAACCGCGGTTTCGGTTTCGATGTTTACATCAACCGTACGGAAGTTAAACATGTCGAGTACGATGAAACGTTTTTCCGATGAAATGTACGAGATTCCTTCGTAATCGTGGCCGCCGCTCCGGATCTTGATTTGAACTCCTAGTTTTTTGGCGCAGAGGACGGTGGCTTGGATGTGGGATTCTTTGGTTGGGGTGATGATGACTGCGGGTTTGGGTGTCGATGTGGTGTTTAAACGGCTGTTTTTGATGTATTCTTGTAAAACGGCGGTGTAGGAGGAGGTGTTAGCGGCGGAACCGTACACAATACTAGAAAATGTCGGGTCGGGTTGAGGTAAATGGGTCGGAAGACATTGTAAGAAAGATGTATAAATCGAATCGGGATTAGAAGCTCCATTTGAAAGTGTAAAACAAGAAGAGGAACATAGGAAGAGAGTAAGTGATAAAAAGATAATCGAAGACATTATTTTGTTGTGATTTAAAAGGTGGCGATAACAATGTATATATAGTAGTTAATTAATTAATATTATATGGGACATAAATACATAATAACTTGGTTACTATATATAACTGAATATAAATGTAGCGATTGATACATTCCTATTTATATACGTTATTGAAAAAAGAATTGATTTGTTTAAGACACATTGTATTTCATTTAAAGGCAAATTTAAAATATTTTCAAGACACGTTTTATTTTATTCAAGACAAATTTAAATTATTTGACATTAATGATACTCTTACATTTAATTATGGAGAATTGATTTGATAAGTTACATTGTATTTCGTTCAAGGCAAATTCAATTTTTTTGACATTTACACTCTTACATTTAATTATGAGATGCGTGAGTGATCTGTCGTGCCATTTGAATTTGAGTAGCGGAAGTAACGTAGGAGAGAGGTCTTTAAGGTTATTTTTTAGGTATTTTGTGAGTCAGAAATTTCCTACACTGTTAGTGAGTTATGAATGAGTTTTTTGAGTTGAGTTACAAATTAAGATATACTACATCTGCATTACAATAAGTGATATACTTTCAATTACGAGTGTTTCAAAATAAATGATATACTTCAAAAGTTACCTTATTTGGCAAAAATATAAGACTCAACTTCTACTAACAATCTAATTTAATAAAATAAAATTACCATTATACCCTTATTTTTACTTGTAAAACTCATTCAAATCGTTTTATTCAAGAAAAGTATGATTCATTATCCACTAACTATATACTTTAATATATTTTAACCTATATTTTAATCTTTTTAAAAATAATGAAGCTTCAAATGTATCACTTATTGTGATCTGAAGATAATATTTAGAGGTTAAATGTAAAATATAAAATGATAATATACACTTTAATCTCCTATTTTTCTTAACAGCATGCTTTAATCCTCTAATAATGAATTTACAATTTGGCATTTCACACATATAAGAACATGACAAAATGGTTAAAGAGTTGAGATATTTAGTCAACTCAAAATTGGTCAACGGGTTCAAAATGGAGCCACACGGGTTGCACTTAGGTGCGCCGGCGCCTAACCACGATTGGCGAGCCAGTTTCATACGTCAATCCAACCACTAGAGAACCATAATGTAAGCTTAGCACGAATGGTCCATTATTTGTGACCTTTTGGGATTTGACTACTTTATTCCCACATGGTAGACCGTAGATGTATGGCATGACGTCAAACTTTATCCACTTTAGTGTTTTCTTTGTGAAAAATTACGAGTAAATTACTGAAATTGTTCTTGTGATATATATAATTTTATGATTTTATTCTCAAATTTTTTTCTTCAGATTATTTGTCCCTAAAATTTTAGATTTCATGTTTCTATCCTTCTGTCCAATTTGACCATTAACTAACCCCACATACTAAATATGTGAGTGTATATTAGTCATTTTCCTCAAATGACTTATACTTTATGTTTTAAGATTTGTATCTTCAAAATTTATCTTTTCCCCCAAAATATTCTTAACCCACCTCTGCAACCTTTTCCCCAAAATTTGTCTTCATCTTCCTCATCAAACCCAAATCATACCAAACAAACCCAAATCAAACCAAAAGATTTCGAATCTGTTGTAAGTGTTCAAAAAACCCATTTGATTTCAAAATCCTTAATATGTGCAGGTTAAAACATCACTCCCCAACTTCGATCGACGATACCACTCCCAGATCTATGAATGAAAACCCATCTCCAGTCATCATCTATCTTGGATTTGCTCAAACACACACACACACACACAGTGACACAAACCTGCGATTTGTTAAAAAACACACACAAACCTACGATTTGTTCACGATGTGGTGGAGCAGGCAAGCAGTGGTGGAGTGAGTAGGTTGTTCAAGAAGTAAGTGAGAATAAAAAATCAAAATAAAAATGATTTGCGTTTCAGAATTGCAGTTTGATTCATGGTTTCAACTTTTAGTTTTATCAATTCTTCGTGATTTATTAATTTGTGTTTCAATGATGAACACACAGATATGGAAGACCATAAAATGACCAATATACATTTACATGTTTAGCATGTGGGGTTAGTTAAGGGTCAAAATTGGACAGAAGGACAGAAATCCGATATCTAAAAAACTTTACCGACAAAAACCCCGAAGAAAAAACTTTAGGGAAAACGCAAATTCGTGTATATACAGGGACAATTCTTGTAATTTACTCTAGAGTAAGTTAAATTATTTGCACGATACAAAAAAAACTAAACTATGGCGGACCCTTGAAAAAATTTAAGGGGTGTTATCGGTTACACATTTATTTCCTTAAGGGGTCATCTACACTAACAAAAGAAATTAAAACTTAACACTATTGAGAAAAAAATTAGTGGTTGCACGGGTAACTATACAAATTGGTGTCAAAGTTCTTGTATATATTATGTCAAAAGTAATGTACATATATATGAAAAGGAAGACAATAAAATAAAGAAAGGATGTTATGATCGTGGGTTTTACATGGAAAGTCAATATGTGACAGAGAGGAGATCAATGAGATAATTGTAAAGTATTTGTGTAATTGATGAGGTAATTGTGGACGTAATTGTGCTTTCCTTGACAAGTAACGAATGCTCAACTTGACAAGTAACGTTTGTAGCTGGTGAGAACCGAGTGGTTTGATAAGTAAGTCAGCAATTTGTTGTTTTGTATTGATGTGAACAGGCACAATTTCTTTTCGGTCAACTCTTTCTCTAACAAAAAAACAATCCATTTCAACATGTTTCGTTCTTTCATGAAACGTGGGATTGTTCGCTATATGTTTAGCCGCTTCGTTGTCACAGAATAACGGTGTTGGACCACTCATTGTGACATCTAGTTCCTCCAACAGCTAACGAACCCATATTATCTCACTAACTGCGGTGGCCATTGATCGATATTCTGCCTCGGCCGAAGAGCGTGATACGACAGATTGTTTCTTTGATTTCCATTATATTGGAGCTCCCCCTAATAGGAGCACGTAACCCGACCTCGAACGTCTACTAAGTGGACATCCAAGCCAATCGGCATCACAATAAGCTACAAGATTGGTGTCTTTTGTGTTTGGTAAGAGGATGCCTTGACCGACTGTAGTTTTAAGGTACCGTAAAACTCTGTTTGCAGCCTCCATATGAACACGTTGTGGGTCTCCAACAAATTGGCTTAGAATGCTTACGGAATAGGCTATATCCGGGCGAGTGACTTGTAGGTATAACAAGCGACCTACAAGTCTTCGATATTGACTTGCATCAATCTTTTCTTCTTCTTCTTCTCCTTTATTGAGTCTGAGATTTGGTTCCATGGGGAACGAACTAGGGCGGCATCCCTTCAACCCACTATCTTCATGAATATCTAACGTGTATTTACGTTGGCTAAGAACAAGTCCTTTGGATGTCCTTGCCACTTCTATGCCTAAGAAATATTTCAAAGGGCCAAGATCTTTTATGCTAAACTGTTTGTCCAGGTGGGACTTTGTTCTTTCAATCCATTTCATATTATTCCCGACGAGTATCACGTCATCCACATATATAAGGGCCGCTACATATGTTTTACCATTTTTGTAGATAAATAAAGAATGATCAGCCTTAGCTTGCTTGTAACCAAGACTAACAAGAGATTTCGTGAACTTGTGATACCAGTTCCGGGACGCTTGTTTCAAGCCGTAAATAGACTTTTTGAGTTTGCACACCCTTGTCTCTTCTTTATACGTGAACCCTTGTGGAATTTTCATATAGACCTCCTCCTCTAGGTCTCCATGTAAAAAGACATTGTTAACGTCAAGTTGTTGAATCTCCCATCCTCATTTCACGGAAATGGATAGGAGTGTCCTTAAGGTCACCAATTTTGCAACGGGTGCGAATGTGTCATGGTAGTCCACTCCCTCCATTTGCGTAAAACCCTTTGCTACGAGTCTTGCTTTATACCGTTCTACCTCACCATTCGGTTTGAACTTGATCTTGTATACCCATTTTGAGTCGATAGCTTTCTTTCCCTTCGGTAATTGTTCAACGGTCCACGTCCCGTTTTGCTCGAGAGCGTGTATTTCCTTCTGCATGGCTTCTTTCCAGTTTTTGTTGTGAACTGCTTGATGAAAGATTTTTGGCTCATCATGATTATTGATGGCGGACAAGAAAGCTTTGTGAGTGCCAGAAAAATGATTATAAGAAACATAATGAGATAATGGGTGTACAGTCGAGGACTCTTGATCGGAAGCGGGTTGTGTGTGGTCAATGGATGGTGGAAGATTTACTTGGTAGTCGTTTAAGTTCTTGGTTGTGTCTTTTGTCTCGTTTGTCTTCTTTCTTCCAATTCTTGACGGATGACAGGTGGTTCCTCATGATTTTCCATATGCGTGTCTTGCTCTTCTTCAACTAAGTTTTCTAGTTGATCTTCCAAGACATCTTCAATGTTATTTGTTTCTTCCTCACTGTTTTATATTGGAATTTCCCCTGTATCCATATTCTTGGTGAAGCTTTCATGTGATTCATTACATTGTGTGATAGGACTAAAAGAGTCAAAGATTTCTTGCTCGAAATCCTTTGATTCGGTCATTGATAAAGGAAACATGTCTTCAATGAACTTTACGTCTCTCGTTATCACCATCTTTCTTTGTTCTAGATCGTATATTTTATACCCCTTTTTGCCGGGAGGGTATCCTAAAAATACCCCTGGTTTACCTCTTGGTTCAAACTTATATCCATTTGTTTCAGTATTCTTGTAGTAGGCTAAACATCCAAAAATTTCTCATATGATTGTATTTGGGATGTCGCCCAAATAGGACCTCGTATGGAGTTTTGTCGTCTATTACTTTTGAGGGAAACCGGTTAATGATGTATGTAGTCGTAAGAATACACTCCCCCCAAAACGTTGTGTGAAGGTTTGCTTCAAACCGTAAGGCTCGTGCGACTTCTAAGAGGCGTCTGTGCTTTCGTTCAACCACCCCATTTTGTTGTGGGGTATGAGGGCAAGTAGTTTCCAAGATGATTCCTCGTTCTCTATAGAATTCGTTCATATTGTTTGACACAAATTCCCCACCATTGTCGCATCTAATTCTTTTTATATTTTTTCCAAATTGTGTTTTCACCATGTTGTAAAAATCACTTAGGCAAGTTCTTGCCTCGTGTTTATGTTTGAGTAAGTATACCCATACCGACCTACTATAGTCATCAACTATAGTACGAAAATAATTAGCCCCCGTAAGTGACGGTCTCCTGTATTTCCCCCAAACATCACAATGGATTAAATCAAAACAATTGCTAGTTTTAGTTGTACTAATTGGAAAAGGTAATCGAGTGAGTTTTACCTTGTTACATGAATCACAAACTTTTTTTTTTAAAACTTGCAGAAACATTTCTAAGAAAACCAACACGAGACAACTTCTCATTAGATGCATGCCCAAGACGTTTATGCCATGCACCAACAGTAACTGCCATCGCCTTGATTTCTTCTTTTATTCCACCCATCCAATAGAGACCACCACGACAATCACCCGCTCCAATCAAGTTCCCCGCTTTCAGATTCTGTATAACAAAGAAATCGGGAAAAAATGTTACCGCACAACGAAGATCATTAGTGAGTCTACGAACAGATAAAAGGTTGCATTTAAAATTTGGTACAAATAGAACTCCTTTGATGTTTAATCCTCCTTTAAAAATAACTCCACCTTTCCCTTTTACAGGGATCGATTCCCCATTTGGGATGGTAACGGGTCTTTCAATGACGTTCATTGATAAATTTTCAAAGAGGTGTTCTTGGTGGGTTATGTGTTTGGTAGCACCCGAGTCCACAACCCAATCATCGTTAGGACTTATTCTACCTGCCATGTTAGCGACAACGGGTTCTTCTCGATTTCCACCAAATAACTTTAAAAAGCTACTGTATTGCTCTTCCGTCATGCCCGGCATTGGGCACGATTTTGTTTCCACCATAGCCGCTCTTGGTTTTGTGTTGTCTCTCTTTCCTTTGCCTTTCCACCAATCGGGATAACCGATTTTCTCGAAACACCCATCCCGATTGTGACCTTCTATCCCGCAGTGAGTGCAAGGTTCGGTGGAAGTATTACTCTTCTCGGTTTTTGTCCACCTCTTTGTTTGTTGATTTCGTGTTTGATCTCGCCTACCTTGAAAGCTTGCTTGAAATGCCGCTACTTCGTGAACAGGTTTCTTTGAAGCAGTAATCATACATTGTTGCTCGTCTTCCGCCACAAGGTGATAGACGGTACTCAGTTTTGGTGTTGGTTTCATGGCTAATATCTGTGTTTTAATAACACTGGTCATCAAGCCCCATTAAGAACTCGTAAGTCCTCTCTTTTTCTTTTAGTTCTATTAGTTTCTTTACGAGCCCACATGAACAACCGTCACAGGAACATCGAGGGGTAGGAACGATTGACTCCATCTCGTCCCATAAAATATGAAGCCGGGTGTAGTAGGCTGATACGGTGGTGCTATCTTATTGTTTAGTGCCTGATTCAATTCGTACGCCTTGGGTGCACTCTCTTTCCCAAAACGTTCCTTCAAATCTTGCCAGATTTCATTTGATGTTTTTGCATATTTCACGCTGTTGTGGATCTCTTTCTCCATGGCCGTGGTTAACCAACCTTTGATCATTGCATCGCAATGCATCCAAGAAAGGTATTTGTCCGATCCCACCTCTGGTCTTTTGATCGTACCATCGATGAAGCCGGTCTTGTTCTTGGCGAACAAGAAATTCAACATCTCTTGTTCCCAATCATTGTAGTTCTTGTCGGTGAGCACTTCATTAAGGTGCATCTGTTTTGGGTAGTCGGAAGCGTGTAGATAGTAAGGAGAGTTGTGGTCAATGGACTCTCCTTCATTCTTCTTGTTCTTGACTGCATCGTCACCTGCCATAGGGATTGATTATGGGGTGTTTATTTTTTTCTTTTCTGGATCAGACACTCTGATACCATATACAAATTGGTGTCAAAGTTCTTGTATATATTATGTCAAAAGTAATGTACATATATAGGAAAAGGAAGACAATAAAATAAAGAAAGGATGCTATGATCGTGGGTTCTACATGGAAAGTCAATATGTGACAGAGAGGAGATCAAGGAGATAATTGTAAAGTATTTGTGTAATTGATGAGGTAATTGTGGACGTAATTGTGTTTTCCAATAGTAACCACAAATGCACCATACTAGGTCCTCCCCCAACCAAAAACCTTAGGAGCCAAGTCCTATTATATATCCAAATGAAGCTAAGTACATGTCTAAGACCTACCAGTTCAACCGAATACCATGCCATTTCCAGGTTCAACCGATCGGTTGAATCATGTTTTTAAAACACTACCTGAAACAACCTGACATGGAGGAGATAAATTGTAATGTTTACGGAATAAGAAAAGGATGCCCAAACTTGAACATATATGAGACCTTTCGCATGAATTGCCTACTTGCTTGCCACTAATATAAACATGTCAGGATCGAATAACTAAAACAAGTTATTAAATCACAGATCTACTTCAACAATAGAAGTTACAGCGGATTAACACTATGTTGATTGAATAAGAACAATGTAAACTGTAAATTGAATATGAAGGAATAAGAACACAGTTTATCGCAAAAAGCTTCAATGTATTAATTTGATCGATCAATACACGTATGTTTACAATTCATAAGGAACTATATATAATAGTCCTTGAAGCCTAACACTTTAACCTAGTTATTCTAGGAATCGATTACAACTGAATTACAAAAAGATATACATTCTATAACTAACTAAACTAGAATCTCGGATACGATCTGTTCTTTTTATCGACATCAGTAGTAAACAACATCGTCAGTAGTAAGTCCAAGACCAGTAGTAAATAAGCTTCTCTGCCCCATCAGTACTAACTTGTATATCATCATTAAGTCTTCACCAGTACTAACTGCAGCATCAGTATTAGAATGTTTATATCTCAACAATCTCCCCCTAAACTTATTAATTCATCTTGAATTAAACAAGTTTCTATTCCTCTTCTTCTTTCTTCTTCTTCTCTTCCAACTGTCTAGCCCTTCTTTCATTACCTTCTTTTATCTCTTGATTTCTTGTTTTTCTTTGGCAGTAATATATGTGTTGTTTCTTTTAACAAAATAATTCAACTTCTCAGCAAACATACTAACATCATGTGGTTTTATGAAAAAACATGTGGTGATGTGATATATTGTTTCTTCAGAGTGAGGATATTCTCTTTCAAATAGAACAGTTCACATTTCTTACTGGCTCTTTCAAAAAAATACATGTTAATAGTTGGTAGCACATTCCAAGCATAAGCATTCTCTGTGCTAGTAAATTTCTCAGGATAGTCATCTGGATAAAATGCAGCATCTATCATTTCAGTTAAGTATCCAGCACCTGCGTTTCTCCAAGATTTCTTTGACATTCTTGGCTTACCAATAATTAATACTTTAATTATATCACTTCTTGATAATTACATAGCCATTGGTTTCCAAGAACTGAACTTTTGAGTTGTTTTGTCTTCTCTAATTATTTCAATCACATCATTTACAACTCTCCAATTGATGATTGGATTATCTTGTAGAAGAGCTATAGGAAGATTAATAATTTGTGTATCTGTTTTTGCTTTCTTCCTTGCTTTTTGGTCAGCCTCTATGTCTTTTCTCTTTTTGGCAGTTTTGATTGAGGATTCACCAGTCTTTGAATTACTGGTATTTACCAGTTTAGGATCAATTTCAGTTAAATTTGTTACTTTGTCTTCCTTGATCTCTGGTTCTGCCAATTCCTTCTTCTTTTCAATGCAATACCTTTCAATAATGGTTATCAGCTTCATTCTTCCAAAAAATTTTGCATTATGCCCTCTAGTCTTTAGATATGAGATCATATCATCTTTCTTTTCAGCAAACTGCGCAGTCATATCTTCTTTCATTCTTTTGCATTCTTTCACTTGTGCTTCAAGAAGATCTATACTTTCTTGTTCTATATGTTTTATTTTATTCAACTCTTTTTGTTGATCTTCTTCTAAAAACTCTTCAATTTCTTGAATGGCTGCATTTTTCAATTTTTCTTCTTCAACCTTTCTTTTGTCTTCAAGAGCTTGAGTTTTAGCACATTTTCTATGATATCTCATTCTTTTCACCTTCCATCTATCTTGCTTTAAAGGTCTGACCATATTTATTTTGTTCACCATGTAATGACCTAAAGCTCTGTGTGGGTAATCATCATCAAACTTTGTTTTACCTACATTCACACATTTTGATAGTGGAATATAATTCATATCTTTGACTGGATTTATTGTGATTGAAGGAGAAAATGTACGAATTCTATTTTGTGGTAATATTTTTGGATGAGGTGGGAGAGCACATTCATCAACATCATCCAGTTCACATTATCATCAAAGTCTGGAATGATAAGTGGTTGTAATTCTGGAGTTAGAGGCCTTGGGATGGTCACAGCTGGTTCAACAAGATTAGGTATTTCTTCATCTGATTCAGTAGTCACCAAGTTGGTTTCTATTGGTGTTGTAGTTGTTGTATGTTTTACCAGTTGTTGTGAGGAGTCTACTACTGGTGAGGTTTCATTTGTAATTACTACTGCTAGGGCATCACTAGTAACTGGAATGTTCGTTGTTGGAATATTTACTACTGATGTTGTGTCTTCTTCAATGGGATCAGTAGTAACAACCTCTGTTTGTTCCATAGCCTCAGTAGTGTCCATGGGATCAGTAGTACCCATAACTTCAGTAGTGCCTGGAGAAGGTATTTGCTCTGCTGCTGGTGATTGTTGTGCATACATGAATACATCTTCATCCATACTTCTGACTCCTCTATACATGTCTTCACCAAAACTTTAACCTGTTTCACCATGAGCTTCTCTGAGGTTCAAGAGGGAGGCTGTTGCTGCTGCAATGGAATGATCAATCGTACCTTGTATTTGATCATTCTCCCCTTAGTGATCTCAACTTGTTGAGCCTTACTATCAGCAATCTTCTTTTGTAATTTTCTGATGAGATTGGATTGCCTTTGAAGCCTATAATCGAACCTCCTCTGTCTTCTGTTCAATGCATTGATATAGTGCTTCATGTAGCTCATGGTCTTTCCTTGATTGTTTAATAGTTCCAGGCAGTGTTGTACAGTGGTTTCAAGGTTTTCCTTCCTATCCGTCAATTCGGGTTGTTCAATACTGCCCTCACTCCTTCTAGGTTGATCATCGAGCTTGTTTGGTACATTGGTGTGAAGGTTTTCCATCCTTTCCATCAATTCAGGAATTTTCATTTTACCCTCATCACTGCTTGGTGATTCATTGGGTTGTTTAGATACTCTTTTCTTCCTAAAAGAAGCAGAAGTACCTCCCCTTGTGGTTTCTTGGCACCGGGGGTCCTTTAAGTGCTGCCTCAAATGATGAGTCATCACTTAAAGTTGTCGAGGTCTGGGTCCTAATGATGTTTTCACTAGCCTGCGCACCAACCTTTGGTGCATCAGTAGTGAGAGCCCTTTCCTCATGCCCTCTCTCCTCCTTGGAGGACAACTCTTTGAGTCTGGGGTGTGACTCAGTGGGTCCCCTGGTGTCCTTTAAGGAAGTTTTCTTCCTTATATAGATTTTAGAAATTTGTTTGGCTATAGGCTGGTCTACCTAAGAGTGAAGAGTAGTACTCTGAGATTTATCTACATGTACCTGGGACACATTCAGGACATTTGTTTGAGTGGGTGATTGAGTGGACTCATGGGAATATGTTTGGGCTGCTTTGAGTGATGGAGTTGGTTGGGGTTGAATGGGGTGACTTGAACCTTCTCTAGTAGGAGGTTGATCATAGATCTTATTTGAGGACAATGGAGTAATTTTGCCAGAAAATTTAAATTGTTTTCTCATGTTTGAGTACACCCTTGAATTTAATTCAGGTGTAGGAAAAATGTTCTTTATAATTGAAAGATTTTGAATTTCACAGTTTATAATATGTGCAAGGAATCTTGGGTACATTAAAAATTTTGAGGATGAGATATTTGCAAGCATTCCTTCAAAAATCATGTTAGAAAAATTGAATACCTGGTCTGTGCATAAACAAACAACAGCAGATGCTATTGATTTGTTGAACTCATTCCATGTACTCTTTTTTGGTGAGATACAATGATGAATGGTATGAACCAAAAATTTCCATTGGGGTGAAAGAAGACCTTTTTGAAAAGTGACTACGTCAAGTCTTCCTTCATAACCCATTTTTTCAAGATTTTCAGCAAGAATCTCTTTCGGAAGTGAAAACATACCTGATTCATCATTCAGTTGTAGATGTTGGCTTATTGATTGTTCTGTTATGATTATTGTCTTTCCATCTACGGTGGATTTGATTTTTGAATGACTTGTTTCTTCGATTCTTTCAGCATTTTCTAAGAAATGAACAAGGTGTTGTTCATAGGCTTTAGGATTTACAGACAGAGCAAATTTGATGTACGAGTTCTTTAGGAACATAACTATTGGTCGAAAATCCTTTGTTCCATCTGGATTCCTTAAAAAGGCACACATATTGTGGAATTCCGAATATTTGAGATCTGTTTGAACTTTGAGAGATTTTAAAGTTGCCATTGATTTTGAAGTTCGTTTTTGATATTGGGTTCTAAATTTCAGAGAGAATTGATCTTTTTGAACGACTTAGAGAATGATTTTCTTTGTTACTGATGCAGGGTTTTGATCAAGATTTGCAGAGATTAGGGTTTATCGTAGGGTTTATCGAATCGAGGTGTGGATAATGCTAAACTAATCTCATTCAGCTATTTATATTCTTCGAATTAACCTGCAAAACGACCGAAATACCCTTCGAATCATAACCCAACGGATATTTTCATGGGGGTTAGTATTATAAAAAGCTGTATTTCACAGATAACGGTCGATCAGTAGTAACTAAGTACCAATGGTAAAACATTAGTAGTAACTGTTGTTTTATACTTAACCTAATTCTCAGAAAAACCCTATCAGTAATAAATTACGAATACAGATCATAGTCAGTAATAATGAATAACCAGGAGTAAAACACACTTTTAAATATAAGTATTGTACAAACACTTTACATTTCATTTTAATAATGAAATTACTTGATTAAAATCATTCCAATACTGCTAACCAAGAAGCTGAATCTTCCTACATCAAATGCTTTTGTAAAAAGATCTGCTAGTTGATTGTCAGTATGAATTTTCTCTACTTTGATTAATTTCTTTTCATTACAATCCCTAATAAAATGAAATCTTATTTCAATATGTTTGGTTTTTGAGTGTTTTAATGGATTATTCACAATACTAATAGCACTTTGATTATCAATAAAAATAGGAGTTTTAAGGATAGAGATACCAAAGTCTAGTAGTTGATTTTGAATCCACAGAACTTGAGCACAGCAAGCAGATGCAGCTACATACTCTGCTTCAGCAGTTGATGTTGAGACATTTGTTTGCTTCTTGCATTGCCATGACACCAATCTTGATCCAAAGAATTGACATCCACCAATAGTAGATTTTCTATCTTGACATTCACCACCATTGTCACTATCTGTGTAGGCTACAAGTTCAAATGGTGAGTCATGTGGATACCACAAACCAAGTGATGGTTTTCCCTTCAAGTATGTGAAGATTCTTTTGACTGCCTGCAGGTGAAGCTCCTTAGGTTTTTCTTGAAACCTGGCACACACATAAACACTATACATAATATCAGGTCTTGATGCAGTTAAATACATTAAAGAACCTATCATTGATCTATATAAGTGTTCATCTACATCCTCCCCCTCAACATCAGGATGTAGGTGTTTATGTGTTTCCATTGGTGTGCTTACACTTTTGCAGTCTTTCATTGCAAACTTCTCCAAGATATCTCTGATATATATTTTGATTGATTAATCAAAATACCGTATGATCTTTGCTTGATTTGGAGTCCAAGAAAGAAGTTCATTGGACCCATTGAGCTCATCTTGAACTTAATCTGCATTAACTCTTCAAACTCTTTGCACAGTTGATCATTTGTTGATCCAAAGATGATGTCATCTACATATATCTGGACCAGTAATATATCATCTTTGACTTTTCTTGTGAACAGAGTTTTGTCCATTGCACCTCTTTTGAAATTGTTCTTCAATAAATATGATGATAATGTATCATACCAAGCTCTTGGTGCCCGATGAAGGCCATATAGAGCTTTGTCTAACTTGTATACATAATCATCATGTTCAGGATCTTCAAATCCTGGAGGTTGACAAACATAGACTTCTTCTTCAATCTTCCCATATAGGAATGCACTTTTAACATCCATTTGATAGACTTTGAATTTCTTGAATGAAGCATATGCCAGAAAGATCCTTATTGCTTCAATTCTTGCAATAGGGGCATATACCTCATTGTTAAGGCAGAAAGCCTTACCCATTTGAAATATTAAGATAACAAAACAACCTAGACTAGCTTAGGAATAATTAGTAGAATAAATATGCTAAGTTTAGGAGTGATACTGAGTTTGGCCAGTATTGGCCACTCAATATCCGTACTCAGTATTGGAAATCCAATACTGAGTAGAAGGACTGAGTTACATTTTATTATGTAACGGACTAAGATCAAATCCCTTGATCTTAGTCATTTTCCTATCTTAGTCCTTCGGTTACTCCTTTGCCATTATGTAAGATCTCTATATCATTATAAATAAAGATCATCTTGCAAAGGAGAACTTACCAATTCACACGTTCATTCTTATATATTGTAATTGTTCAGTGGTCTTGTATTTCCGCTACAAGCCACACTTTGTGGAATAATATACGTTTGACTAAATTACTGTGTTCATCACCTTAATTATCTTAAGTAAATTATTAATCTAACAATTATCAAACAAACTAGGGGTGTTGTGACCTAACAACTGGTATCAGAGCAGGCTAAATAAACTCTTATTTAGTCGATCTATTACCCTGGCAGCCATTCCCTAAATCTATCCCTCTCAAACTCAAAAATAAAAAATGTCTAGCATTGTTGCACCAGTCATGTCTGGAAAGGGAGTACCCATCTTTGATGGCAAAGATTTCCATCAATGGAAGCTAAAAGCTCAGTGGTATCTTGAATCTATTCATCATGAGATGCTCACTGTGCTGAATGATGGTCCCATCATTCCACAAACTGTGGAACCCGTTGCAGCTACTGATGATGCTCCTGAGAGCACAAGAACAGTTCCTAAACTGAAGCATACATGGACTGATACTGACCGTCAGTTGTACAGTTTAGACTCTAGAGCAAAGGGGGTGATTGGTAATGCTGTTACCAAAGAAATACTAAATGCAATTATGAAATTGCCAATAGCAAAGTCTATGTGGGATAGCCTATCAGTCACCTATGAAGGCACACCTAAGGTGAAGTTGCACAGAAAAAGCAACATGAGGAGGAAGTATGAAAACTTCTTCTCAAGTCCAAATGAAGACATCACCACTCTCTATAACAGGTTCAATACTGTTATTCATGATCTCATCAGTGTAGGCATTGTGAAGGAAGAAGGAGAACTTGTTCAAAAGTTTCTGGATAGTCTTCCTCAACACTTTCTTGATATGACAAACTCTGTCAATGCTGCTAACAAAATTGAGTCATACACTCTTCAAACTTTGTATGGTCTAATGTTGAATCATGAGGAGAATAATGCTGCAAGACTGATCAACTGGAAGAAAACTGACAAGTCTTCCACTGGCATGGCTCTAGTTGTGCAACAGGCATACACTGTGACTGAGCCTGAAGAACCAGAGGTTGATCTTGCTGATGCTGAGGCAGAGGAGCTTGAAACCCAAATGACTCTTATGTCTATAAAGTTGGATCAGTTGAAGAAGAAGAGGCTTGGTGTTAGCTCTTCCAATACTGACCTAAGATCAGGTCTTTGCTATAGGTGTGGAAAGCCTGGACACATTGCTGCTAACTGTCATACTAAGTCAACTGAAACTGATCAGAATGACAAGATTGCATACCGAGCTAAACGGTATAGAGACAAGTATGTCAAGTTGAAGAACTGGAGCAAGGGCAAGGGTGCAGAAAGGAATGGAGCAACTCATCAAGCACTTTACTCTGAAGCTTGGATGGATGAAGAGCTTAGTGATGATGAGGAAGAAGTTGAAAACAAAGCCTTTATGGCTTTTACTGAAGAAGATTTGAAGAGCTCCTTTGAAAAAGATATCAAAGAAGCTGAGAGGATGAGTGTTCATACTGATTGGGATTACACTCAGTTGTACAAGGTGAGTTCCTTTCAAACTTATTCAGATAATGAAAAAGAAAAGATTTTTGAGTATATGATTGTTGATTTTAAAACTTTAGTACAGAAAGAAAAAGCTTTAAAATTAACTATTCTTGAACTTGAAAGGGTAAATAATGAACATTTGGATAAATTAGCAAAACTTAAAGATTTAGAACTTAATTTTTTAAACTTACAAGACATTAACCAACGATTAACTGATAAAGCTCATTTACACAAATTAGAAAAAGAAAAATTTGAAAATCAGTGTAAATCTTGGGGAAATGCATCCATTAAATTAAATAAATGTCTAAATCAACAATTTCTAGAAAATGTGAGTGCTGCACTTGGTGTTGATCCTCAGTTAAAAAATAGAAATAACTTTGCTGATTTATTTGAAGAATTTTCTAATATGAACCCTATCCAGTTTGTAAAAGCAAAAACTTTTTTGTGAAGTTGAATGTCAAACTGAATCAGATGATGAGGAAAATATTTTTTTCCGATAAACCAATTGGTCCCTCCATCTTCTCAAAGTGCTATACTGAACTACAAGAGCTCAGTATTGATTTTCCTGTAAAGGAAATTTCTGATACTGAACTCGAAGTAGTGCAGTATGACACTTCTGCTGTTCCTCCATTTGAATTATTATTTAATACAACTACTTTTGAAAAATATAATGAAAATGAGGCTACTTTTACTTCTACTTATAATATTTCATCTAATACTGAAGTTGCAGGAACAGAAAAGTCATGTACTGAACAATCTAAAGAACCTGTTAAAGTTGTCATTTTAAAACATGATAATCAAAAATCAACTTCAACGGGATCTTCTAGTGACAAAAACAAGAAGACTAAAAATAATAATACTTCTTTGCAAAATAAAAAGAAGAAACCAGATCCATCTCCTTTTAAACCAGTCAAAAACAATATTAAAACACCAATAAAAGTTGACAAAAATAACATTTTAAAATATATTGGTGATCAGATCAAAGTATTAAGTCAAAAGTTTGCAAAACTTACTCATACTGATCTACCAAAAGTTAAACAATTTTCTAAAACACCTTATGAAAATATGTTCAGAAAAAGGCCTAGAAAATGTTATAGATGTCATCATATTGGACATAAAGGAGATGAATGTTGGATTGATCTCTCAAGTCCTAGGTACTCAGTACCAAAGAAAAGGAGAGAAACTAAGTCAGTATCACCAAGGAAAACCTCCAAGGTTTCTCCTAAAGTGATACCGACCTCTCCAAATACAGAGATCAAGTCTAAACCTGTTTCTCCTACCAAAGGTCCCATTCAAAAATGGGTTCCTAAAAAGAACTAATCATAATTTTGTGTCTTGTGCAGGGTGACAGAAAATGGTACTTAGATAGTGGCTGCTCAAGACACATGACTGGCAGTATGGAGTACCTTATAAACTATACACCAGAGAAGGGTCATTCTGTTAAGTTTGGAGATGATTCAGTTGGAAAAACTAGAGGGTATGGAATAATCAAGGCATGCAACATAACTTTTAAAAGAGTTGCCTATGTAGAGGGTCTTAAACACAATCTGCTCAGTATTAGCCAGATGTGTGATGATGATAATGAAGCTCGCTTCCGGAAGACTGCAGGAATCATCTACAATGATAAAGGGCAACCTATACTTATTGCTAGAAGAGAAAAAGATGTCTATGTGGTCAACCTGTCTGAACTAGATCCTACTATTCGTGTTTTCCTGCTTTCTAAAGTCAAGCCAGAACTGAACTGGTTGTGGCACAAGAAACTTTCTCACATAAATTTCTGAAATATTAATGAGCTTAGTATGAAGAAGCTGGTGAGAGGGTTGCCCACTATTAATTATTCTAAAGATAAGTTATGCTCAGCATGTGAAATGAGCAAGCAGAAGAAGAGTTCATTCAAGTCCAAAGTCAACCATTCTATTAATGAACCTCTTACAATGATACATATGGATCTTTTTTGCCCCATCAGTACACCATCATTGGCCAAAAAGATCTATACTTTAGTCTTGGTTGATGAATACTCAAGATATACTTGGGTCATCTTTCTCAAGACCAAATCAGATGCAACCACAGAAATCATTGCCTTTATCAAAAGAGAAGAACTTCAGAAAGGCAACAAGGTCAAGCAACTAAGGAGTGACCATGGTACTGAGTTTAAGAATTCAGTATTAGCAAATTTCTGTGAAGAAAAAGGAATTGTGCAAAACTTCTCTGCAGCCTACACACCACAACAAAATGGTGTTGTAGAAAGGAAGAATAGAACACTAATAGAAGCTGCAAGAACTTTGTTATGCCATGCTGGACTGGCACTGAGTTTCTGGGCGGAAGCTGTAAATTGTGCAAACTTTACTCAGAACAGAGCTACAATAGTCCAGAGACATCAAAAGACTCCTTATGAGTTATATAATGGCAAGGTTCCAAGTGTGGAATACTTCCACATCTTTGGGAGTAAATGTTTTGTACTCAGTTCTAAACAAAATCTCAACAAATTTGCTCCCAAAGCAAATGAAGGTGTGTTCATGGGCTACTCTCCACACTCTAAAGCTTTTAGAGTGTATGTCATCTCAAATAAGATGATTGTAGAATCCATTCATGTCACTTTTAATGAAGATCAGGATGAGCATTCTACCTCAGCAAAGGAAGACATTAATGACACAGACATTCTATGCAATCCAGAAAACTCAATTGTTGAACAGCCCAAGTCTCACCCATACTATGTTGATCATGGTATGAGTGATACTGATCAAGTCAGAACTCAACATATCTCAAATGCAACAAATACTGAGGTTCCCATATCTGAGAACCCCAATACCGAGTTCCCAATAATTGATCTGAACAAGTCCAACTATGAAGAAGGTGAATCTTCCAGTACTTCTTAAGAATCCACCTCAGATCTGCAAAATCAAGAAGAACATCAACCTGAACTGTCTAATACTGACCAGAATTCAGCTCAGTATCAGGCAGACAACACATCAGTACAACAAGATATTGTTGACCTTGCTTCAAATGCTCCCTTAGGAAACAATCTAAGGGAACACAGAGATCATCCACATTCTAATATTATTGGTCCTATTGAACAAGGTGTTCAAACAAGAAGAAAGTTAGATTTTGAACCCCAAGCAACTGCAAACTTTTGTTTCTTTTCAAGCTTCCTATCTACCATGGAACCAAAGAAAGCTGATGAAGCTTTATTAGACGAAGACATGGTAGAAGCTATGCAAGAAGAACTTACAGAGTTTGAGAGGAACAAAGTTTGGAACTTAGTACCACCCCCTGCTGACAAAACTATTATTGGTACTAAGTGGGTGTCAGAAACAAGATGGACAAGGATGGTGTTGTCATTAGAAACAAAGCAAGACTGGTTGGTCAGGGTTACAGGCAAGAAGAAGGCATTGACTATGATGAACCTTTTGCACCAGTTGCAAGAATTGAAGCTATTGGGCTGTATCTTGCATATGCAGCTTTCAAGAACTTCAGAGTTTATCAGATGGATGTCAAGATTGCTTTTCTCAATGGAAAACTACAAGATGAAGTTTATGTTAAACAACCACCAGGTTTTGTTGATCCTAAATTTCCTAATTATGTTTTCAAGCTTGATAAAGCTTTATATGAGCTCAAACAAGCTCCAAGAGCCTGGTATGATACCCTGTCTGAGTACTTAATTGAAAATAAATTTATAAGAGGTAAAATTGACAAAACATTATTTTTAAAAAGGAAAGGTTCTGACATCTTACTTATTCAGATATATGTAGATTATATTATCTTTGGCTCCACTGACAAGTCAATGTGTGACTGGTACGCTAAGATAATGTCATCTCAGTATCAGATGAGTATGATGGGTGAACTTACTTACTTTCTTGGTTTACAAGTTGATCAAAAGCCTGATGGCACTTTTATAAATCAAAGTAAGTATGTGCATGACATGCTAAAGAAATACAAATTTGAAAATTTATCTTCCATGCACACTCCTATGGGTACTCAGGATAAAATAAGTAAAGATGAAACTTGTAAGCTAGTATGTCAATCCACATACCGAGGTATGATTGGTTCTTTACTTTACTTTACTTAACAGCTAGCAGGCCTGATATCATGTTTGCAACTTGCTTATGTGCTCGGTATCAGGCTGATCCTAAAGAAGCACATATGAAAGCTGTTAAGCGCATTTTTAGATATCTTTCAGGAACTCCTAACACGGGTCTTTGGTATCCCAAAGACTCAAACTTTGACCTTGAAGGGTATACAGATGCAGGTTTTGCAGGTTGCAGGTTGGATAGAAAAAGTACAAGTGGAGGATGTCAATTCCTCGGTGGTAGACTAGTTGGTTGGTCATCCAAGAAGCAAAATTCAGTAGCAACTTCTATAGCAGAAGCAGAATATGTTGCTGCAGGAAGTTGTTGTGCTCAACTCTTATGTATGCAGTATCAACTCATGGACTATGGGTTCAATTTTCAGGAGACACCTATTCACTGTGATAACAAGAGTGCTATTGCTATCACTGAAAACCCAGTCCATCACTCAAGAACAAGCACAACCACATATACCTCAACTTGCACAGGATCTTGATGCTCCTCATACTGCATCAGATTCTGATACTGAGTCCACAGAAGAGCAACCACTTGTCATAAGAAGACGAAGAAGAAACTTATCCCTAGTGATAATGGGTGATTTATCATCAGAAGAGGTGCAACCCACTCATGTTCCATCTATGACTGCATCTCTTCAAGCACAAAGTCTAGTTGCAGCCACCGCTGACCTTCCAGGTCTTGAACCCGAACACATTGCTCAACAAATTGAGGAACGTCATGTTCCTCTTGATGTGGAGATTAAGTTTGAGCAACATATACTGGAAGGTGCTCATGATAAAAGAGAAGAGGCTCCTGAAGGTGCTGGTGCCTCAAATCAACATACAAATGATCCAGCACCGACCTCTGCAGATGCTCGTAGGGAGTCTGACAAAGTCTCAGGTATGAATTTCTATAATGCTCTAAAACTTATATATATATATATATATATATATATATATATATATATATATATATATATATATATATATATATATCTTTCCCAAATAGAGACTAAGTATTGGCCAGTACCAACTCAATACTGACCAAAGTCTCAAACGAACTTTCAAATATTTATCCTATTATGGCCAACATAGTTAGCCCACTGCTGCTATGCAAAATTCATATACTGAGCACTTATATGATCATTGTCAGTCTACAGTTGTCTCAACATTTAAAGAGACAATGGTGGTTGATGTCATACTGACACTCATTGGTGCTGCTTGACTTATGTCCAACTTATTTTTAAGTAGGGTCACATAATTCAAGAAATGATCACAAACCTTTTAAGCCACATTAGCCAAAAAATTTCCATGGGTTTTAGCCACATTTCTGTTATCACTCTGATACTGAGTGATAAACATTGAAAATAACAAGAAGCACATCCCAGGCTTCGATTTCCCAAACCAAAACCTTTTAGTAAATGTGACATATCCTATACTGAGCTACTCAAATATTCACACTCACTTTTACTACACACTTCTTACACATGCTATGCACAAGTTCACAATATTTCATCATGAACCAGATGAAATGCAGACTTCTAAATTCTGTTTACATGATTATAGAATTTAACAACACCACAATTCTATTTGATAAACCTTTCATTCTAACCAGTTTTATTTTTTTTCTTTAGCACCATCTGTGCAGGGCAATCAAGCACAAGCCACTCAGTCTCAAGAAGTACAAGGGGCTCTACAAACAATCTTAAATCAAATCCCGGCCATGTAGAACACTCAGAACACTATTCTGGCCAGGATGGATGAAATGAGTAATGAAATTGACTCATTAAAGCAGTCGGTGGCACTACTTCAGCAACAACAACAGCCTCAACCACCTCCCCAGTCTCCACTTGGTGGAAATAATGACAATGATGAAGGAGGCCATGATACTGAGCCTAGGAGATCACCCTCAAATGCTAATACTGAGGGTGAACATGATGCTGCTACAGAACCTATGCCCTCCCCAACACCTGATGATCAACAAGGGGACATAGGTGGTGATACTGAACCTCTTCCTCCCCATCAAATGATAACAATAAAGGGGACAAGAGACAAAGAGAAGAAGAGGTTGATCAACCTGAGCCATCTGCTCAGGGGGAGAAAAGAAGGAAATTGAATGAAGATCAACCTCCACAGCAACAACAACAACATCAACATCAACAAACTCCTCATACTGAACCACTTAGGTTTCAGTATGAGAGAAGAAGACAAAGAGGAAGGTCAGTTTTACAACAACTTGAAGAACCATCTGAGCCATCTGCTCAGGGTGAGACTACCACTGACCAACCTCAACAGGTTGAATCTGAGCCACCTGCTCAAGAAGTAAACAACCTACAGATTGTGATATACAGGCCATTTGTCTGGCCAATAGCTGATGATGAAGATGAAGAACATCCAGTGCCAACTCAAAATTTCTTAAACTTTGCACTGGATGTAGCAAACAAAGAAAGCTTTTCATCATCATCCTCAGATGATGAAGAGCCCCCAAGACAACCAATCTCTCCTCAAGCTGAAGGACCTTCTAGAGTTCCTAGATCAGGCCAATCACCAGAAGAATGACAAAAGTGGTTATGTCATCAGAATCTAGTGAGGAACTAGATCCAGCTCCTCTGATCACAAGACCAAGGAGATATGTGCATGATACTGAGGAGGAGACTGCAGGTGATACTGAGGATGAAAAAGAAGCTAAAAAGTTCTTCCCTATCAAGGAAGAAGATCCTGATACTGACAATGATTCTGATGCAGATGTTCCATGCAAACCTCACACTATAAGAAGAACAGGAGATGAAATCCTTCAACAATACTGGAACATTGTTGCTCAAAGAACAAGATATAAGGAGAACAGGATGAGTATGCTGAGGAATAGATCATTCCTAAATGTAAAGGAGATATGCTGGCTGAACATCTATGTCAACAAAATAAATGTCAAAACTGTTGACAAGTCCATAGTTGCAGTCTGCAGTGGACCAGTCAGTCCTCCTATGAAGATTTTTCTTCATGACATTCAGAACATGGGACTCCAAGATTGGGTGAATATTGCTAGACTGATAAAGGAGTTGCCATCAAGATCTTCTGAAGCCCAAGTTATGATGGATGAAATCTGGGTTGTGGCTGCTCTATGCTTTGAAAAAGGCATTCTGTATCAAGCAGACTATAGGGCACTCAGTGTAATGACTGAGACTGTCAAGAACAACAAGCCTGAGTACCTTAACACTTTCAGGATTTTTAACTCATACCATGTTCCTCCAAATCTTATTTTTCAGGATCGAAAGAGCACCATATATCCAACCTCTGGATATATGTATACTGACCCAGAAGATAGGGAATGCTTCATCACTGAAGCAGATTTGCCAAAGGCCCCTATTAGTCATCTGGTGGGCTTGAAGTGGATGATAACCAAGAAGGAGGATTCTTGGTTCAGAAAGAAGATTGTTGCTGTGCTAAACAACAGGCAGGATGAACTGAAGAAAAGAGAAGAGTTCATCCATATAAAGAAAGAAGTCTTCTATGAGTTTGAATCAATCAACAGAAGGTGAAGAAGAAGACTCTGCAGCCTTTATTTTTGTTTATCTAATAATTCTCTTTGTAATTGTTTTGTTATCATTAGATAGGGGGGATTGTTAAGGCAAAAAGTTTTACCCCTTTGGAATATTAAGATAACAAAACAACCTAGACTAGCTTAGAATAATTAGTAGAATAAATATGCTAACTTTAGGAGTGATACTGAGTTTGGCCAGTATTAACCACTCAGTATCAGTACTCAGTATTGGAAATCTAATAATAAGTAGAAGGACTGAGTTACATTTTGTTATGTAACGGACTAAGATCAAATCCCATGATCTTAGTCATTTTCCTATCTTAGTCCTTCGGTTACTCCTTTGCCCATTATGTAAGATCTCTATATCATTATAAATTGAGTTCATCTTGCAAAGGAGAACTTACCAATTCACACGTTCATTCTTATATATTGTAATTGTTCAGTGGTCTTGTATTTCCACTACAAGCCACACTTTGTGGAATAATATACGTTTGACTAAATTACTGTGTTCATCACCTTAATTGTCTTAAGTAAATTATTAATCTAACAATTATCAAACAAACCAGGGGTGTTGTGACCTAACACTCATCATAGTCTATTCCTTCTTCATGAGTGTATCCTTGGGCTACAAGTCTGGCTTTGTTTTTTATCACTATACCTCTTTCATTTTTCTTGTTTCTAAAGATCCATCAAGTTCCAATGGGCCTTTTCCTTTTGGAAGAGGTACAAGTGTCCAGACAGCTTGTAATTTTAATTGTAGAAGTTCTTCTTGCATTGCTATAATCCAATTTTAATCTTTCATTGCTTGTTGTATCTTTTTAGGTTCCTCCTGTGACAGAAAACATGCAAACATACATTCATTAGAGATTAGACTTATATTGCAAATGTTGGAATATAAAGTTGAATTAAATTTGCTTCTAGTCTTCATATTTGAGTTCAAATCACTTAGAACTAAGTCTAAGGGATGATTCTTTTCAGTTCTTGAGTTAGAGACTTTATCAGCAACAATTTGGCTATCAAGGTTTGATTCATTGGATTCAGGGACTTGAGCATCTATCCAGGTTTCTTCTTGATTTTCTGGATTTTGTTGAGATTCTTCATCGCTACTGGTATCAGTCGTAGCATAATGGTCATTTAATTCCAGTGGTTCATTGTTATTACTGACATCAGTATTGTTTGGTTCATCATCATTTGTTTGAGTTTCTGTATTACTACTGGGATCAGTAGTAATGTGTGAATTTGAGTTGTTACTGGTATCAAGATTTCTAGGGTTACCAGAGTTACTACTGTCCTCAGTATTAACTGTGGGATCAGTATTAACCAGGATATATTTCATTGTGTCTTGACTATCATTGAATGATGATGATCTTCCCTGTTGAATTTGATTGTTTGATTCTCCTGCATTACAATCATAATTAACATCAAAAGATTTGGTTAGATTTTCAATATTGAATAACCAATCTGGACCATTTCCCTGTTCATTCATTAAATTTTCATTAAAGGATACATTCACACTTTCTTCAATGATCCTTAGCCTTTTGTTGAACACTCTGTATGATTTGCTTTGAGTTGAGTATCCTACAAAGATTTCATCATCTGATTTGCAGTCAAACTTACCAATTTGTTCTCTTGTAATTAAAATTGTACAATGACAACCAAATGATTTTAAGAAACTTATTGAAGGTTTTCTTTTATTAAAAAGTTCATAAGGTGTTTTAAAATGAGGCTTAACTATTAATACTCTGTTTTGCACATAACAAGCAGTATTAACAGCTTTAGCCCAAAATGTAATTGGTGTTTTTGAGTCTGCAAGCATGGATCTGGCTGCTTCGATGATTGTTCTATTTCTTCTTCAGCTACACCATTTTGTTGTGGAGTTCTTGGTGAGCTGTACTGCCTGTCAATACCTTTAAGATCACAAAAAATAATTAAGTTAGCATTTTTTAAATTTTATGCCATTATCACATCTGATGGCTTTCACTTTGAGATCTCTTGTGTTTTCCAGTTTGACTATAAGATTCTTTATAATCTCACTTGTTTCATCTTTGGTCCTAAGAAAGAAAACCCAAGTATACCTGGAAAAATCATCAGTAATAATAAGACAGTATTGTTTCTTTCCAATACTCATTACATTTGTAGGTCCAAATAGGTCCATATGTAAGAGCTGCAAAGGGTTAGAAATAAAATTAATTTCTTTGGACTTATGAGAAGTCTTGTGTTGTTTACCTTTCAGGCATGCAATACAGTGATGATCACACATGAATTCTTTTTGTGGTAAACCAATTACCAAATTCTTTTTGACTAAGTTATTCGTATTTTTAAAATTTGTGTGGCACATCCTTCTATGCCAGAGTTCTGATTCGATTGTGTTCGCCTTGGATATAAAACAGTTGATCTCATTTAAAGAAATGAGTTCTCCCCCAATATCCAAGCAATACACATTGTTTCTCCTTGGTGTTCTTAAAACAACAAATTTTTCATCTAAAATAAAGTCAGGAGAAAGAATGATGCACTCTATATCTGTAAAAAGAATTTTGTTCTTTTTATCACATACTTGTGAGACACTAACCAGATTATGTTTAAGCTCAGCAACATAAAATACATCATCAAAAGTAATCTTACCATTTGATACTGTACCTTTACCTGCAATCCTACCACCTCTTGGATTTTCCCCAAAAGCAACATATCCACCTTCAAAGGACTTGAAATCTCTAAGAATTTGAAGATTTCCAATCATGTGCCTAGAGCATCCACTATCAATATGCCATGTTCTGCCTTCTTCAGGCATCTGAATGCTCTGCACACAAAATAAATGGATTAGTTAATTTTGGGAACCCAAGCTTGTTTTGTCTTGGGTTCATCTTTTTAAGAGTAAGTTTTACAACTTGTATTAGCTTTGAATGCAGGTTTGGTCTTCATCTGTTGTTTATTACTGCTGTTTGGTTTTACTATTGATTTAGGTTTATACCCATATTTTTTGGCTTTTGAGTATTTTACTACTGATGGACCAGTAGTATTTGGGTAATATGAGTTTTTAGCATGATCAGTAGTATTATAGTAGTTGTATCTTACAGCATTGTATTTAGGTTTATTACCAGTAGTAAACTTGTAAGAGTTCCTACTGATGTTTGAATAGGTTGAATATCTTGAAAATTGATTTTGTCTTTTATTATTTTCAACATTGTTAATTCTTTTTGGGCTTCTATGTCTGAAATTTTGCACGAATCTTTGTGCAGATCTTCCAAATTTTGGGACTTCAACATGTATATATTTTGTTTGTTGAATCTTTCCAGTTTCTTTTAATTTAGATTCTTTTAATTTTTCTTTATTTGCTTTAAATTCCTTGTATTCTTTGCAATTAATTGGATTGAAGTGACAATCCTTTGCTAGATGGTTGACTTTGTTGCAAATTAGACATATTAATTTTATTATTTTAGCACTTTCAGGCTTTCTTTGTTCTTTTAACTGATTTAAATTTCTTTGATTCCCCTTTCTTAAAATGGTTGGTATATTTTCCAGAATTATATTTGGGGGGTTCAGTTTGGCTTTGTGTGGTATGAAAACTAGTATCAGTTGATTTAATGGTTTGTTCATCATCAGATGAATCATTACTAGTTTCAGTTTGACTTTCTATCTTTAAAATTCTTTCTGAACTAGACTTGAGTGGAGGGATAAAATTTGTTGGAGGTGGGACTGCATGATATCCAACACCGTGAACAACTTTCTCAATGGTTTGATTGCTGGTTAATTCATCAATTATTTTAGAACTTCTTTCAAATTTCTTTATAGTTAATTTATTGTGTTCTAATTCCAACTGAAATTCTTCTAATTTGGTTAAAGTTTCTTTTAATTTTAACTCAACATGTTCTTTAGCATATGTTGTAATAATTCATCTTTAATTTTTTGATCAGCTATTATCTGATTTTCTAAATCTGCAATACAACCATTAAATTCAATTCTTCTATTTCTGTTTAATATCATCTCATCAAGAGTTTCTTTGTTAAGTTTTTCTAACTCTTTATATGCTTTAATGCATTCAGGAGTGCAAGATTTAGAATGTACCTCAGAAGTAGAATCAGCGAAGGCCATGAAAGCTTGATTTTGAGTATGTTCCTCTGCTTGAAAGCTCCAATCATAACCTTGACCCTCTTGAGATACCAAAACAGTTGAATTTGAAGTGCTGTTTTTGTTATAGTTTGATCTTTGATCTTTGCTAGGACATTCTCTAGCAAAGTGACCAAAATTGTTGCAGTTGTAACATTTGACTTTGGTTTTATCAAAGCCAGCACGATCACCTTTGTTGAAGTACAGACTTTGTCTACCAGTTCTTTGAAGAAATCTCTTAGTCTTCAAGCTTAGCATTGCCATCTGCCATTTAATGTCCATCTCTTCCAGATCATCAGGGTTGATTTGTTCCAGATCTTCACTAATCAATGCAGTGTGTACATGACTAGTAAAGAAGGATTCTCTAACTGCATCTTCAGACCCCATCTGCATTCCAGATGCAACATCTTGACATGTACATGTACTTGACACAAAAGCAGCATTGTTTGAAGGTAAAATAGGAATTTTCTGGCTTACCTCAGATTCAACACACGAAGTTCATTGTAGAGTTCATCCAGTTCCTTGTCTTCCAAAGCATCTCCTTGTCTATATATAACAGTATATATAGTCCATTCTTCCCCAATAGATCTAAGAAACTTTCTGTTTACATCATTATTGTCTGGTATAACTCCAACCTGGTTGAGTTCACCAATGAGTTTGTTAAATCGATCAAAAACTTGTGACAAAAATTAATTCTTTTGTCCTTTGAAGTTTTCGAATTCATGTTTAAGCACAGATTTCATGTTTCTTTTGGTACTTTTGGTACCAACAAATCTTTTCTCCAGTGCCTGCGATAACTTCTTAGCATCATCATATTCAACAAATAAATGTTGGTAGTCATTAGGAATGGCGAGCAACAGAGTGCTAAAAATCTTTAGTTCAATGCCTCTGTCCTTCCTCTCCTTATCACTTTTGACCTTGTCTGCTTCAGTTGATGTGCTAGTGATTGGGATTGGAATAGTTTTGTTGCCTTCAAGAACAACTTCCCACATGTAATAGTCAGTAATAAGCATGTATTGCTTAATTATGTTCTTCCACATCCCAAAGTTGTTGGGAGTGAGAATTGGAATTTTGTTAGCCTGAGTGCTTTCATTGTTATCAGACATGATTAACAATTTTGTTTTGAAAGTATGAAACTTTTTTATTGTTCTTAATTCGTAGATCCAGAACCTAGATGCTCTGATACCACTTGTCAGGATCGAATAACTAAAACAAGTTATTAAATCACAGATCTACTTCAACAATAGAAGTTACAGCGGATTAACACTATGTTGATTGAATAAGAACAATGTAAATTGTAAATTGAATATGAATGAATAAGTACACAGTTTATCACAAAAAGCTTCAACGTATTAATTTGATCGATCAATACACGTACGTTTACTAAATATATTGTAATAGATAGTCTAGGGGGTATATTGAAACATTGTATAATAGTTTAGTTAAGATTAGGATTAGTCCTAATTAATCAAGGAATTAAGCCATGGTATATAATCCCAAGTGTAAGGCTTAATTCACAACTTTTGCACATTAATCATTTCTAATATTCAGCAATTGTTCTCTCAACTTCTCTCTACCTTTCTCTCTCTAAAATCCCTCACTTGTTCATCAAGTTTTCCATAAAAAATAATCATCCAACACCTAATATGGATTGATTCAGTGATTCTATGCTTTTCAATTGGTATCAGAGCACAATCCACTTGGAATAGATCCAAATTCGTGCTCAATCGATCCATATTTGAAGTTTTTGAATTTGTTTTTTAAAAAAAGAGCTGTGAATTTAATTGTCAAAATTTTTGTTAGAAATTGATGTTTTGATTGGATATTCGTGTTTCTCCTTTGATTCTAAGCAATTTAGAATCAAATTTCAATCCAATCCATCAATTATTGCCTTCAATTTGGAGATTTTTGTGAAAAACTTGAAAACTCAAAATATTGACTGTAAAATCAAAATCGATGGCTATTTTGATCCGATTTGAGCTGTTTGATTGTATCAAACTGTTAGAAAAGTGATTTTTAACATTTTGTGATTTGAATCACTGATTTTGGTTAAGTTTTGAGCAAATTAGGATCTAATTAGTGAAGTTTTTGAAACTTCTTACGTACTGTTCTTCGTCGGTTCATCAATGTTCGGCATCTCAGAGTCTTCGGCCGAACATAGTGTTCGGCCCAATCATCTTCGGCCCGAACTTCCAAGTCTTCGGCCCACTAGTAGTTCGGCCCGAACATTAAACAGGCCCAAGTTCGTCACAACCAAGTTCGGCTTCATCAAAAAACTCAAGAACAAGTTCGGCTTCACCAAATTCTTCAAAAAAAATCACAGAGTTCGGCTTCAACAATTCGATCAAGAAATCAACGATTCAGACTTTGATTCAATACATAATCGAGTCAACTGTTGATCTCAAACCCTAGTTGATTTCAATTCGATTCCTGTTAGTGTTCGGCAAATCAATTGTTCATCACAAAGTGTTCGGCTCAACAATCACATTCGATCTTCAAGATTACACACAATCAATCCCGACTACAATCAATTCCGGTAACGATCGAAGATTAAACATACATTCCGACTCCAACAGAACCCTAAATTGATCAATTCGACTGCATCAGAACCATTTACCTGATTCCGTTCAAAACGATCAATTACAACGATCCTTGAATTCTGTTTAAATTAATTTACTTGATTCCGGATTTGACGTGCGTTTTTGATTCCCTGTTTGATTCCGTGTTCGACTCTATCGATCTCTGCTCAACATTCGATTGATCTTGAGTCAATTCCAATCTTCGGCTTCTTGTTCATTTGTGCCTACTTCGATCTGCCCAGTTGTCTTGTTGCTCGCTAATTTGTTCAGCCCATGTTTATTTCTAAGCCCAAATCTAGTTTTAAGTCCAACCTCATTTAATTTTTGGCCCAAACAGCTTATTTCGACCCAAACTTCAATATTTCGGCCCAAACTTAATACATTCCAATTTAATTTTTAGCCCAAAACTGATTTTGGTCTATATCACTTACAAATACTTTTAGCCCAAATCAAGTTTAATTCTTTTAAACCCAATTTCATTTAAACCAAAACTTGAACTTTTAAACGTTTATAAATTCCGAAATTTTGTTTTTTTTTCCCCGATAAGTTCTCAATCTTTTAAATTTTTTAACTCTTTTAATTTTTACATTTAAAAGAAAATTTTCACATTTTTAAAACACAAGAACTTTTACCTCTAATTTCAAAAACAAAATATGGATAAAGACCTTGCAGATGCGCTAAAAGCTAGCAAATATTATAGACAAATTCAGACTGAAAAAGTGTTAGCTAAAGATGAAGAACAAATAGCAAGTTTGTGCAGTATGCCAAGACAGAATATTGAGGGTTCTGACAGATTCAATGAAGAAGCCAACAAGGAAATTGAGATAATCAGTACTTTTTCATCAAACTCTGATAATCCCACTGAACTGAGGGATGATCTGGTTGTTCCACAAAATGATGAAAATGAGGTACACTCTTCTTCTTTTGACTCTTTACTATCTGACTCAGACACTGATGAATCAGAGAATTCCTTGTTTAATGAAAAACTTTTTCTTAAAATTGATGAGAAATCACATTTGACAAAACAAATTACTGATTTGGAATCTAAAAAATCAAAACTTTTATATGATTTGAGTGAGTTAAGTCAATGTTCTCTTCAAATAACTCAAGTAAACAAGGAATTACAAAATCAGTTGTCTACGTCAAAATCAGCTTATCAATTTCAAATTTCTGAATTACAAAATAATCTACAAAAACAAGTAAATACAACCAATGAATCAAATACACAAATCTCAAAATTAAAGGCAGAAAATTTAACCTTTCGTCGCCAACTTGAAACTCTTGTTCCTCAAATTAATCAAAATAACCGTTCAAATCAAAAAACACAAGAGTTACAACAACAGTTGTCATCATTTCATGCTGCTCACACCAGTGAGGTCAATCGTCTAAATCACATTATTAATACAATAAACCTTGAAATTTCTAACCTAAAAACCATGAAAACGGTGTCGAGTGATAAAGACGACTCCAAGCAGCTGATAAATGACTTGGCGAATCAACTAAGTTGAGAGCAAAAATGGATGAAGTCCGCAGACATCAAGATGAAAGACTACCAAGAACAATTGAAGAAGGCTGACATCAAAATTCAAAAATTGAATGAACAAATCAAAAACATAACGAACAATTTTAAAAAGGAAATCGATGAACAATCAGCAACCATACACAGTCTCACTGTCAGAAAAGAAAATGCTGAAGAACACATTTCTAAACTGGAGCAGACGATTGTCAAAGCCGGTCATACAGAACAAACAATCAAGTTCAATGAACCAAAAGAGTTCAGATCCAACAAATCAAAAGCTGGACTTGGAGCAGATAATCCTCGTGTTCTGGAGAAAGCTGCTGATGTTCTCCCAACATTATACAACTATGATTACATGAACTTGGGAATCTGGAAAAGCTTTCTTCATATGCCGGACGAAGAAGCAGAAATCGAGAAGTTCAACAGAGAAAAGAAGGAACACGCTCAAATCAGCTTTAACTATTCTGAATTGAACTATACATACGAAAAGAAGAAAGCAAAATTTGAACACAACGAATATTTTCCAATCATCACACCTGCTGAATTTTCCATTCCTGAAAACCAAATTTTAAAACAAATCAAAGAGCCAAAGCTTTATGTTCCTCCATTAATTTTAGAAAAGAAAATTGTACAATTAGAATCTGAAATTGATGAAACACAAAAAGCCTTTGATAAAGAAAAGGAAAATCTTCAAATCTAAATACATAATTTAGAGGACACCATTTTAGAATTAAAACCTAAAATGAACAAACATGTTTCTCAAAATTCTAAAGCCTCTTTATTAGGACCAGCACCAACAAACCCAGTTCCAATCATCTTGAGGAGAAACTCTAATTCACCCGTCTTAACTGCTTCCAATAGCAAATTACAATCTCAGAGTGACAAGTTCAAGAAGCCCAATGGAGTCACAAGAGCCAAGAAGTCTGAGAAGTCTATTCAGACTGGACCTAGTATGCTTAAGAAGCCGAGCTTGCTTAAGAAGTCTAGTCCTTGCACGTCTGTAGTTTCTTCTTTTTCGGTTCAAAATAAAAGTAATAACTCTAATTGTGTGAAAACTCTTTTAACGGCTTTTAGAACTGATTATGATTATACTATTTATCTTCCTGTCCGATACTCTCCTGATTTTGGTGATGTGTATGTTAAAACTGACAAATCTGGAACAAAAAGATTCTTTGATAAAATTACAAAGAAACAGATAACTCAGACTGATAAACGGTTTTTTGTAAGACTTGATGCACCTTGAAGTATTCATAAGAACATAGTATATCATAAATCTGGTAAACTTATTAACACATGCAAAACGTGCTATCCATATCAATGCAAATCATACGTCACTAAACCAGCAAAATCAAATCAAAAGATTTTATCATCTCTAGTTTCCAAACAACCGAAATCTTTTCCCAAAAACCCACCAACCTCTGATACCCACTCGTTGTCTCGTCGCAAATCTTCTCGAGGAAATTCCGCACCTAAGCCAAAATCTTCAGGTTCCTCAAAATGCGACAACAAAACACCCACCAAATCTTCAACGTTTGTAAAATATAAGTGTATCAAAAATGAAACTCTCATTGGATTATTCAATCCTCTGAAAAATCTTTAAAATGGGTCGTTAAATCCACAACTTCTGAACTGCCTCCTTGCAGTTCTCCAAAGCTCTAATTTCATCATAAAATAATTCTACATAAAACATCAGTCACTAATCGTTCAGGCCCATAATAATTGGGTACCAAACATGTTTTAATTGTTTTATGTCTATCTGAGATACCTTGACTTGGGCTGTTCAAGGCACATGACTGAAAACAGAGCTCTCCTATTCAACACTCATGATAAATATTTGGGGATAGTTACCAGTCTCGACCAGGGATCTTTTTACTTTAATTTATCTTACACACACACACACATATATATATATATATATATATATATATATATATATATATATATATATATATATATATATATATATATATATATATATATATATATATATATATCGAGCATCAACAGAATGACTTATACACACTTCAGTGTATAACTCGAGCCACAACAGAATGCCTCTTACACACTTCAGTGTATGACCCGAGCTTCAACGAAATGGCTTTCAAGTGCATTAGCTTGAAAACCGGTCCTCAACGGAAAATGACTTCTGATCAAAACAGATTCAGAACCCGTACTCAAAAGAAAGCACAAAGCTCAATCAAGCTTCACCACAAATACTCTCCTTCAACCCTCCGACGATGTATAAGGTATGTCCTCCAATCTCAAAACTTGTAAGTAACTTTGTTTGGTCGAGGGGGAGAAATATTAATTCTAGGGGGAGAATTATTATTTCTAGGGGAGAAAAGTTTGAAAAACAAAACAAAATACCCAAATCAAAATGTTTTATGTTTGTAATGTTAATTATAAGTCGTTGTAATATCTGTAAACGATCTCTTTACTAGTTACCTAGTAAAGATAGCATCTGTTTATTACAAATTCTTTTAATTCTCGTTACTAACTACTTCAAAAGACATACCTTCCCATGGTCAGCCAGATCCGGCCTTACCTTCCCAGGGAAATATTTCAGCCTACTGGTAAAATGTGAGGGTATACGTCTAGGGTATAGAAATAGGTGAGTGCAAGGTGATGTGAAAACATGATAAATCAAAGAATACACACCTTTGAGTGCATCTAAACCGTTAACAAACCGGGCAACAATACAAATAGGTGATCATTCATAAGTTGAAATGTTTCACTAGACTTTACTAGCCCAGTAAAGCAAATGCACACCACCACCAACCACTCAAATTCCTCTCAACAGGAATTTGTTTCATTTCATTAGGGGACATAGCACAAAAGCTACTGACTACTCATTCGGAGTATGTCGGTATTGAAACAAAATAACCTCCTGCCCCGGGTTAAGTCTCTTTGTATTCACAGTGTGTCTAGTTCTCACCCCCGAGAATCTTCCAATTTATGACACTTGCACTACAAAAATGGATCTCCGTGAATCCATCAGAACACTTGTAGTGGAATCACAATCTGATGTTTCACGAGGATCGAGTGGAAATCCTGCTAGAGCTAAAATCACGCCAACTCTAAACGCAGGTCACACATTTGAATCAAAAGTTGTGCAAACGACTACGGATTCATACCGTGTGCTAACAGATACTCTATGTAAGTTTGGTGTTACCTTAAAAGAACAAGTTGCTGTGCCTTAAACTTCAAAATCATTCAGGCATCAACTTATACCGGAAACACATAAAATTCCGATGAAAAATCCATGTGAACTAAAATGTAACATCTTGAAAGCTGATTAAAATGCACATGAGCGTAATAGTCCACTCTCAAATTACTCCTATGATCTGCTAAACCCAGCATGATCTTCCCCGGAGCCACCGACAATATAGGAACTAAAAAGTAAGGGTCCCTAGTTCTAGGTGAGCAGAATCAAGTATCATGGGATCTTGATTGGGGTGCGCTGAGGTAAAAATTGAGAGGGGGTATGAAGTATGGGGTGCAAATCACCTTATCACATGGTAAAAACAAAAATGAGGGTATGGTTGAAAATGAAAAGGTGAGTTGAGTGAGGAGCGTGTGTGAAAGGGTTAAAGAAAACGGAAAAACCCTCCCTAAACCCAACAAATGACCGGGTAGCCACATCTATATCAGACTGCATAAGTTGCTTTCTGATTAAGACATCATGGACCCAGTGATGCAATGCACAACCTCCACTGACCACTCAAGTATAAAAAGTACTTGTTTCAAAAAAACACGGAGATAACCACATCCACTATCGACATCTCATTTGGAGATTGTTGATATTGAAAAAGAGGACCCACCTCCAGTCCTCGCCTTCGTTTGTCCACGTATAGAGTCTAGAATCGAATTAAATTTCTCTAGGACACGGGCACTCTACCAAGCATATCTTTGGGATATTGCCGGAACATTCATAGTGATACCAAAAATATTGGTATTCCACGATGATTGAATGGAAATCCTACCAGTGCTAACATCAATGCCAACACTGAACGTAGGTCACACAGTTTCTGTAACTGTTGTGCTAACAGGAAATCTATGTGATCCTGGGTTACCCTGATACATTCTTGTGCGAAGATCAGACGACCGTACTCCATTCTTATCAACAACGGTCACTATGTCTGATAGAAAATCTGATGACTGTACTTCAATCTTATCAACAACAGTCAATGAATCAGATAAGGGATTCTATGACCGTACTCCAACATTATCAACAACGGTCAGAAAATCCAAAACATATCAATATTCCGCACTGCTTCAACTTCAACAAACATCAGGAACCAAGGATCGACAGCAAATCGACAAACGCCACAACTTCAAGAAAAGACTTCCGCTGCTAACCGCTCTATTTATGGGTCTACATTCAGTCGATTTGCATGAAGTCTTCTGGAATACTTTATATTGGTTGAAAAGCCAATTAAAAGTATGTCTGTCACCGATGATCAAAGGCTGATGCTGTTTTTATCAACATAACTGCTCAACGGTTCAAATCTCAGCTCCGGCCTTACAAACACAGAAGTCTTCAAAGATATGCAACCTAGACTAGTATTACAAAGGGGGAGATTGTTAGGTACTAAATATGTTGTAATAGCTAGATAGTCTAGGTGGTATATTGAAACATTGTATAATAGTTTAGTTAAGATTAGGATTAGTCCTAATTAATCAAGGAATTAAGCCATGGTATATAATCCCAAGTGTAAGGCTTAATTCCCAACTTTTGCACATTAATCATTTCTAATATTCAGCAATTGTTCTCTCAACTTCTCTCTACCTTTCTCTCTCTAAAAGCCCTCACTTGTTCATCAAGTTTTCCATCAAAAATAATCATCCAACGCCTAATATGGATTGATTCAGTGATTCTATGCTTTTCAAATAGTCCTTGAAGCCTAACACTTTAACCTAGTTATTCTAGGAATCGATTACAAGTGAATTACAAAAAGATATACATTCTATAACTAACTAAACTAGAATCTCGGATACGATCTGTTCTTTTTATCGACATCAGTAGTAAACAGCATCGTCAGTAGTAAGTCCAAGACCAGTAGTAAATAAGCTTCTCTGCCCCATCAGTACTAACTTGTATATCATCATTAAGTCTTCACCAGTACTAACTGCAGTATTAGTATTAGAATGTTTATATCTCAACAAAACATGCAAATTCAAACTATATATGTTAATTAGTAACCAATATTTCGTATGAATTAATTAGTCGGCTCGTAAAGAGAGTTAGAACCCAAGCTTAAAAGAAAACTTATATTCCTCATCTAAAATAACGTATAGGTTTAGCCCAAACCTACTTGTGCATTTTTTATATTGAACTTCGACGAGTATTTTAAGATTCGTGTCAGAACATGAAGCGGTATACAAGCCAGGCTAACTGAACTAGGTTAAAACATTGATCTCGAGCCACTTTGAACATACTAGTTTAACTATGAACCGGGTTGAACCGGATTATTTGAACAATTTTTATTTTTTTTTTTTTTTTCTTAATCTCGAAAATTAATTTATTAACCCTAATTTTAAACGACGGTTCATGCGTATGCTCAAAACCGATTACGCCTGAACAGAAAAGGTTGATCAGATCTCGCCGTCTTCCAAAATAATTTGATTGCAGTATCTTGCCTAATCATTCGAACCAAATTGAGGCGTTGAAACAATCACATATTTGCAATATACTGAAACAGTCACAATCTCTTTGATCGTTTATGAGTTTGACTATATATTACAATATATAGTTCAAATGATTCACACTATGATTCAAAAAAGTACGTATTTGAGTTTAACTATTTATTCTCCTAGGCTTCTTTTTTTTTCCGGGCACATATGTATCTTTTACGTAATTAGTTCATAATAAATATTTTATAATATTTGTAATCTTATTCAACCGGTGCAATTAGTTCGGCCATATTTAAAGAGTCGACCAATTCAATGCAAAATATAGGCTTTAAAACATTAACTTAGACATAACAATTCCATTTACGTAGCAAGGATAGACGTGTCATAACAACCTGAGTTGACGATATATTGTATATGATCTTATTCAAACAGAATATTTTGAAGAAAATATTGCTTTTTTATAGTATTAATTAGATGGTGTTGATTTGGTCTAGACTAATGAGTTTAGATATGATCAAAATGAGGTTTAGTTGGGTGGCTTTCGATCCTCTCGTGTTTGGAATAGCCATTTGATATTATTATCGGTCATTTGAGCATATTTAACTGCAATTAATGGCGGACCCAAAAAAAATTGAGTGGTGTTATTAGTCGTTGATTTTTTTCTCAGGAGTGTTATGTACACTTAAAAAATTAAATATAAAAATTAACAATATTTTAAAAATATCCAGAAAAAAAATTAGGGATTGTACGGACAACCTTGTACATCATACTAGGTCCCCTCTGACTGCAACAGAAGTAGGAATATTGATAGCTTTACTTATATGTATGCAGTACGTAGACTAGTAGTTCATTACAAAAAACCGTATTGTTTTCTAATTTATCTTTCTACCAATAAAAATATTAACACGTGAAATAAATTAATTTCTTTTGTTAATATTATATTTTAATTTAGACATTTGAATTAATCAAATAAGTAAGAAAATAATTTATAAAATTTAATATAAAACAATAACTATCTTACAACTTTATAGATCATATATGAATGAGTCAAAATCTTAGAATCCATATCATATTATATCCATCATATCATATCATCAATGTCTATGTTGTTATTGACTTTGCGAATTGTGAAGGAAGGTGTGATTAATAATGTATGGATCGGAATCAAAATCATGCATGTTATCTTAATATCAAATCAAATCATTTGTTTTGACGTTTTGATGCATTTCGATTTAACTTGTTATTAGAGTTTTTATTTCTTTCTTTATTTTATTTAAAAAAAAGCGGGCTCATAAGATAGTGGTTCAACATATGCGATGACATATAAGCGGGCAATATGTATTCCTTGAACAAACTCAAGAACTTTTGAAGACAAACCTCTCAAGATAACCATTTGACCAATTGATAATTAATACAAATATTTATCTTTTAACTCATTTACTTACTACAAATAGTTAAATCAAAAAATAATATATAAAAAAGAGAATTTTTGTAATTTAAATACCAATTATTTTATGAGTAACATAATACAATAATAAAATTTAGTAGGACACAGTTTAATTTCTCTTAAGTTATCTAAAGATTAAATGGTTTTTTACTTGCATCACATCTTTTAATTTGTAGATTTTATAACTTACGCTATCCAAATGGGAATTTTGCTATAAATAAATAGAAAATGTTAAAACAGAGACCGCAGGTTTTGGGAAACATGGACAAGCGGAAGAATCACAATTCACAAGTTGAGGTGTCATTACTTACGTCACATGCTTAGGAAGTCAAAGATAGAGGCAATATGATTAATTACATACTTAGGAATTAAATATTATGTTTGCTCTTAATTTGTTAGTTTGGCTCTTGACCAAGTCATCTCTCCAGAAGTTGACTTTTAATCCTTTCAGAGTCAATAAATCTTGATAGACCTGTCTCGATCGAAATAGAACTAAGAATTAATAATTAGTTTTGTATGATATTGTGATACAAATCACATAAACAGGGTCGATATATATTACACTTTAACTTTGAGCGTTAGGCCCTAAAGTAACATTATTTTTCTCAAATAAGTAAAATTATTTTTCTAAATTAAAAGTGTCACCTCAATACAAGCTATATGCCTTTTTTTTTTTTTTTTTTTTTTTTTTTTTTTTTTTTTTTTTTTTTTTTTTTTTTTTTTTTTCGTCCTTTAATATGCTATTTTTAATGTTTAATCAGGTTTACATTGATTCAAGACTTCAAGTGCACTTACATACATATATATGTGCTAATTTAAATACGGGAATATTTGTATATTAAACAAATTATTTGGTATACCATAAGCAATAGCTATTATAAGTTGTACATTTTATTTTTTTTGGAAAGGAAATAATATCATTAAATATTACTCCCTCCGTCCCACTTTAAGTGTCCACTACAAAAAAACACACTCTTTAAGAAAAGTGCATTAATTATATAATGTCACCAATCAAATTTTCTCTTTCCCACTTAAATGTTTTTTAATTGGTTGAAATTTAGGAAATGACACTCTTTGTGGGACAAACTAAAATAGTATACTGGACAATTAAAATGGGATGGAGGGAGTAATAGACACTGAAGTTTAACAAGTGAAGATGCGAAACATTCTCAAAGCGATTGCAAGTAGGGGTGGCAATTGGGTTGGGTTTGGGTTAGCGGGTTCGGGTTGGCGGGTTGACGGGTTGGAATCACTAAACCCAAACCCGACCTGTTAGATTTTTGGGTCAGAAAAAGCAACCCTAACCCGGACTCATATAAACCAAGGTAACCAAGACCCAACCTGTTTAACCCATAAACTTATCAGGTTGGAGGGTCAAGTGGGTTAGCGGGTCAGAACCAGGTTGGCGGGTTAGGAACAAATAAAATGAACTCAAATACAAGGTTAATCTCAATCCATTTAAAAATTAATAATAAGTTCAATTTCAAATACATAATATACCAACCTAATTTAGTTCAAAATTGAGATTGTAAAATAAGAAATTTTTCGTGTCCCAAATCTACAAGCTTTTGGTCGGGGAAAACATGCTAGAAATTAATTGCGTGAGATTTGAAGGACAAATTCAAATTTGAAAGGTCAAAAAGAAAGGGAAATACTTTAGATAGGATAACTAATTGAAGAGGTGTGTTATATTATTTATGGTATTTACTACATACATATTTTTTTGAAAAATCTTTAAAAACTAAATGGGTTGACGGGTCGACCCGGTTTTACACAAGACAACCCGAACCCAACCTGATTTATAAACAGGTTGAATGGGTCGACCTGTTTTTGACCCGAACCCATTTATGATCAACTCAAACCCGACCTTTTTCGTGTTGGGTTCGTGTTGGGTTGCGGGTCGTGTCAGGAATTGCCACCCCTAATTGCAAGAATCAAGATGCAAACCAAAGAGAAAGAAGCCACGAAAACAATATAAATAAGCAAAACGGGCCTCGAAAACTAACTAACTAGCCCAAGCCCAATCCTCTCAGGAGCTTACTACTTAATAGTTACTAGGTTAGGTGGTGTTTGTTTGCAGCTTAATGAAACCACTCAACGCTTAATGCTGAATCATTCAGCATTCAGTGTGTTTGTTTAGCGCATCTGAATGAAGTAAATGCTGAATGAGATAGCATAAAACTGCTGAATCATTCTTCCTTAGAACATATGTTGAATCATTAAGCAGTCAGAATTCTTATGCAAAATTTTCTCACAATAAAACCATGTTTTACACAAAACCTCTTAATCATTCAGATCGTTGAATCATTAAGCGCTTAATCATTTTTTCCTATCAAACAGCACCTTAGTCTAGTTAGTACCCAACTTTTTTTTCTTCGTTTTTCTTTGAACTTTTAATTTTTGAATTTGAATTTATGATTTCAGGTATAACAAGTATTTCATTATTTCCCGTTCGAAACTTGAAGTCATAAATTCTAATTCGAAAAAGATATTCAAAGAACAAGCCCAAATATATACAAAAAAGTTGGGTACTAACTACGAAGTACTAACCTCTTGGAAGGCTTGGGCCTTGGGATAGTTAGTTTTCGAGGCCCAATATACGATATTTGCTCATTCTTCTATGTTTTAAACTTGTTACACAAATCAATATCGTGTTGTAGTGTTTCCACACTATTCAACACAAGTTAATAAACGACGAATGAAAACCAAATCATCTCTTGGAACCGAATTGCCAAAAATAATTTAGCCATCAAAACCCTCTGTTCAACATGTTATCACACTACCGAAAACCAAAAAAAAAAAAAAAACGAATTGTATCAATTGGGATTACAATGAAGTTTTCAGATTCTTAATCGGTTATTAGGCGAACATGCTTGTGTAGTCGTGTCCCACTACAAGGATAAAGATACATAGATCATGAATTGTGTTGACTTAAAAGTCAACATGGATTAAGAGATTTAGTGGGGCCCACAAACGCACTTGTGGTCCGCTTGGTGCCCGGAATGGCGATTGCAATGGCTAGTCGTATGTTTGGCGCACATGTGGCGGGCATACCAAAAAACCGGAAGTATTTTTGCACACCTCGTTTTTAAAGAACAGTTGAATAATCGTATGATTAGATGGGGTGATTAGATTAGGGTCTGAACTGTTTCAAAAAAACGAACATAACAATATATCATCACTATGAAACAATCACAATTTACATATAATATGAATGGTTTATTCCAACCAACATTCCAGTCCACCATGATCCTAAATAATCAAACAAAAAACAACTGGCTTTAATTACCCTACAATCCAAAACATGTGATCATTAGCATGGATACAAACAAAAGTATGCCAATTAGCAAACAATCATTCCAAATTGTTAATTGTTTTTTATGTTATTACAAATAAAAGATATTGTTGTTTCTTATCAAATATTCCTACTCATTTGACCGATACAAGTCTCCAAATCATAAGATAAAATTAGGAAAGAAAATTAGTGAATTTCACATCATGTCAATCATTTTATGGTTAGACGGATGGAACAGGAAGATTTAGTAGCAAACATTACAATTTTTCAAAAATAATATTAAGAAAACACATCACTTCATGCATACTTTATCCTATGATTAAGCCAAGCCCCTTTTTGCTTATGATGTTTTTGATGTCATTTTCCATAACCTTGTAATCAAATAGTTTCAAGTACAAAGTGGCTTAACTCTTTGATTGACCATGATTATGCGGATCCATCATAAGACCAAGTTTCTTCCAAAAGTAGCAAGTGCCAATGTGTATGTCTTCATATTTCTTGCTAAAATGACACAAGTGGGGTGATTAGTATTTTAAAATACATAATTAAGAGAATCTTGATCTCTTAAGCATTAAATACTGCCGGGATTGATTGGTGTATTGTATATTCTTGGAGGGCCATGCACTAAGGTCTTTTCAGTTCCTTGTGCAATAGTGACCCAAGTGTTTCAAATCAACATAAACTTTTATTTCATTTATCACAATTATTTACCGTAGTATGATTATATCATTAACTGTAAAATTTACATCGTATTGTATATAAATTTTAAGTTGTGGTGTACAAATAACTTCCTTTTTTAAGAGGACAAATCCTCAAACACAAATGTTTTGGTAGAATCATCGATTAAGAGTTCTTGACTTGATAGTCTTGAAATTGACTTCGAGTTTACAATTTATGAGTTTTTAACGGGAACAAGATCCGCAAATGGCATCGATCTAGTTATGGTCAAATAGTTGTACTAAAATGGATTTTGGTCAAGAAAGTTCTTTTATGATCCGGCATAAAATTTTGGAGAACTTTACCAACCACGACATGGAAGAAATAGTTTTGCAATTAGATGAAATCGTAACACAAAGTGGTGCTTCTAAGCTTGTATTGAAATGAGTTTAATTTAGAGCTCTTCCACTTGTCCGTCCTCTTTTACTCTCTTATAATTATACTTTTTATTTTATTAGACCTTTGCAACTTATACCTTCTAATGAGCAATATCAAGAAGGTATGATATATTTGTTGATTTTCCAAATCTTAACTCCACTCTTATCCCATCAAATCTACATTTTATTTATTAAAAACAAATATCACTAAACTCACTATTGTATAAGGCTAATAATAAAAGACGTGTATACTATCATCACGAATGCATTAGTAGTACAAAATATTTTATAGTAAATCATCACCCGTTGATTTATAGTAATTAACTTTCAATACAAAATATTTTAAAGTTTGAAATAATCTTAATCCAAGTTTGAAATTATGGCTGAAAGATACTTGATATTTTATAACTAATAATCTAACATTTGTATAAGATTGCATATTAGGATCTTGATTTAATAATTCGATAAAATTTGACAAACTCCTCTTGGCATTTGAATAAAAAAAAAATAAGTGGTTGAGATTCAACGTATTCGCATATGAACTAAGACGTGTTCACATGCATGTGATTTTTTTGGCTTCTCAAATGAACTCATCCCTGATTGCACAAGTGAAACAACTATTACAGTTGTCATAAATTAAAATCATACCTGTTCTTTAACCTTTTCTCTATAAAATAAGGTAGTAACATGATGTGCTTACAAACTTATGTACATATATTGCAAGTTTTTCTAGAATAAAACACTAAAAATAACATATCTCTTCGTGCAAACGGTGGTCTTTTTTGCCTATTATAAATACCAACTCTCTGGCAAAAACAAATATATCAAATCAAATCAAATCCAAAATGCACCCTTCCTCCATGTTTGACACCATTTTCAACTTGTTTCTCTTCATCTCCCTTTTCTCCATTGCCAATTATCATTCCCATGCAAGAAAACTCCCAAAAACCTCGCATTCTCTAGTCCTAGGTTTAAGTACTAATTCTAGGACTACCATTAAACTACCCAAAGAATCCTCAACCTTAAACCCTAAGCTTTCTTTCAAATCGTCACAGATTTCGGGCATGATAGAGCCCTTGAAAGAAGTAAGGGATGGTTACACAATTTCTCTAAACCTTGGCTCACCTCCACAAGTTATTCAAGTGTATATGGATACAGGAAGTGATCTCACTTGGGTACCGTGTGGAAACCTGTCTTTTAATTGCATCGATTGCGAAGATAATACAAATATAAATTCATCTATGTCCAAATATAGATACTCGCCTCTGCAATCGTCAACTTGCGTTAGGGACTCGTGTTCAAGCCCGTTTTGTATCGATGTTCATAGCTCGGATAACCCTTATGACACTTGTAACATCGCGGGTTGCTCGTTGAGTACCCTAATTAAGAACACTTGCACAAGACCATGCCCTTCGTTTGTGTACACGTACGGGGATGGTCTTGTTGCAGGAACCCTAACTAGGGATACCTTAAGAGTCCATGGAAGTATGGACCATGATGTTACTAGAGATGTAACCAATTTCGGATTCGGGTGTGTTGGTTCAACTTATAGAGAGCCGATTGGGATCGCGGGGTTCGGGAAAGGTTCACTTTCTTTACCGTCTCAATTAGGGTTTCTCCAAAAGGGCTTTTCACATTGCTTCTTGCCTTTCAAGTTTGCTAATAACCCTAATGTTTCAAGCCCTTTAGTCATTGGAGATCTTGCAATCTCTTCAAAAGAAAACTTGCAATTCACTCCAATGTTAAAGAACCCAATGTACCCAAACTACTACTATATTGGGCTAGAGGGCATAACTCTAGGCATCGGACCGGGTTCTTTAATCCGAGTTCCTACAAAGTTAAGAGACTTCGATTCGTCCGGTAATGGTGGCATGCTAATAGATTCGGGAACCACTTACACTCATTTACCACAACCATTTTACTCTCGACTTCTTTTGGAGCTTGAATCGGTCATAACACACCCTCGAGCTAACGATGTGGAAGATCAAACAGGGTTTGATCTTTGCTATAGGGTTCCATGTATGAATAACAACATTATGGATGTGGATGATCATTATCTTCCTTTATTCACATTTCATTTTATTAACAATGTGACCCTTGTTTTGCCTCAAGGGAACAACTTTTATGCCATGGGTGCACCACGTAACTTAACGGTGGTCAAGTGCTTGTTGTTTCAAAGTATGGATGATGATGAGGATCATGGACCAGCAGGAGTGTTTGGGAGCTTTCAACAACAGAATGTGGAGGTTGTTTATGATTTGGAGAAGGAGAGAATAGGGTTCCAAACTACGGATTGTGCCTCTTCTTCAACTTAATTCCCAACAACTACATACACCCTAAATTAATTTTATCTTTTAATTGTTCATATGCAAACTGTGGTTTCTGTTGTACCAAATAAGAATAATGTTACACATCAAATTCAACGAAGAAGGAAAAATGTTGTAACTTTTAGTTGGATTAATGGTAAGCATTTTAGAATCAGAAAACTATGAATCTAATATTCGTAAGAATATTATTGAAGGTTGAAGAAACAGTTGGTTATGGAATGACGCATTACACATGAAATAAATTTAAAGTTATTAGATCTAGTTTGTTGATTTGTAAAATGTTAGTTAATTGTATTATTTGTTAGTTATTAGAAACAGTTGGTTATCGACGAAGCAATATTGTACTTGATTTCGTTGATTATTATTCAGTTCCACGAAAGCATCTTTTGTGCCTTGGCCGCCTTAATTTCCGGGAACCATGGGTATGAGAGTGGTTGGTTATAGATTTTTTTTTTTCTTTTTCTTATTTAATTTTTGCAAAGTGTGATTAGTTGATGGGGTTTTTTAGGAGAATCTGTATTTTTTTCTTACTACTCATATTTCTACTCATTTAACATGTATAATTTAATAATCCTCTTTCCTCGTATCCTCCCTTATCTTAACATGTATTTTTGGATAGGAAGATTAATACAATTTCTCTTTTTTTAGTGCCAAATGAAATGAATGGTATATCAATATTATTGGGAAACATAAACCATTGTTTCATGTCGGAATATCGTTAGCTAAACGTTACTCAAATCTGAAAAAAGTCCCAATTTTTTAAAATTTAATTAATTGAAGTGTTCTAAGACTTCTTCACGGTAGCACCGCCATCTCCGGCAACAATCACAGTGGTAGCCGTATCAAGAGACATACCATGATCCACCACCCCCGGAATCCTCAAAATCGCAACTCCAGCCGCCTTTAAATCCCCAATATTTTCTTGAAATATTAATCAATAATGTAATTGCTATTATCAGTCACAAAAGGGTGGGTCCTCTGTTTCGGTTAAAGTTCGGAGCTTTTGCAACACAATCAGCTTCTTGAAACAATAATTCAAGTCTTTGTAACATAAATTTCCATAAAAATGGAACCATTTCAACCGGCATTGCTAAACCACTGCTTACCGATATAGTCAACAATCTTCGAATCGTCAACAATTACAACGAATTTCTTCTAAGCACATTCGACCATTTTTCACGTAGTAAAGCCCCACCAAATTCAAATCCGGGTCGACTTCATCTGCTCCATCAATAACCGAATCAAGAACTCAAGATCCGACAACGGGATGTTTAAAGATAAAGGCAAAGTTCACGCCTTTAGGTCTATTTTGGTTCCAAACAAAGGCAAAGTCCATGGATTCAATGGTGTTAAACATTTGGGCCATTTTAGTTATCCAATTAGACTAATCCAATAGTAAAGATCTGGTCTTATCTAACTTCTTTAATCATCCATACAATTTGGGCCACTAGCATGAATGACAATTGCATTCTATGTTTTAAGTATACTAGCAGGGTACCCGCGCAATGCGGCGGCGGGTACCCAGAAACCATATTTCGTGGCGAGCAAGTGGTGTTCGTTTACACGGTAATAATTGTTGCTAGAAATAAATAATTAAACGGAAATGTGGATTTTGGTAAGAGTTGATGATTTACAGCGTCGTATATTTAATGTTATTGGGTAAAATGGTTTTCGAGTAACAGAATTTTGTTATTAAGTGTGGGTGGTGTTACCAAAGTGTAATGTATAGCAAGTGGTTAACACATAGTGATAAGTTAGGAGAGGTCTTGGGTTCGAATCTTATTAGCCGCGATTTTTTTTTTTTTGAGGTAGAGAACTAACTAACAAAAGTGGAAAGGTCCTTAAAATCAAGTTTAAGGAGCTCCTTAAACTTGCCTAATGGGGTAGGCCTAAATGCTTTATATAGTAGTAAGATTTTCTTTATTTGCTTAATTATTTCATCTCAACTTTACTTTACATTATCGAACTTTACTTTACATTATCGAATTAATAGGAAGATAAGTAGAAATATTTAGCAAAAATCAATACTATTTTTTTTATATTATTTTTTGGCAAACTAGGTTTATATTTAGTATCACAATGTTTTATGTAGTTTTGGTAGTCTGTTTTTTTGTTTATATGGTTTTTTTTCTAGAAGACAGTATATGAGTGAATTTGTATGTAGTCTATTCTACTTACTTCATTATTGATATTGTTAATTTGTATCTTTCTGTATTGTGGTTACATTGAAAAATGGGATAAATATAGGTTATCCAAATCCTGTGTATATTTTTGGGTGAAATATATTTTTCGGAGGTTTGCAAAGATAATTTTACCCAAGGCACGTTGGGGACTTTGGCGATAAGAAAATACAAAAATTGGGTCGGGTTAGGCAACGATTTAGTTTGGACAGAGGCAGACAGAAAAACTTCAATTGAAAAAAAAAACAAAAAAAAAACACAATGTTCAAATACGAAAAAGGAAAAAATATGTGATCGTGTTACTAAACGTGAACTTATATTTTAGTGGTGGAAATGTAGTTTACTTTAGAAGCTAGAGCACATTCTTTGGTGAAACACATCACAACCATCACGAAGTGTCACATTAAATAATTTTTCACTAAACATTATTTGTGATTACAAATAACTAGTTATGGATCACACTTATCACTACCACATTATTTTAATTAAAAAGGAATTTTTTTCACCTCACGTTAACATTTCCACAAGCATGTCGTAGACCATAATCCTCTACCTGTCTACCACCTGCTGTCACCACGAAATACATGATGTGGCACCACCTCCACCATAGGATTTCACGTTAGTTGACCACGAGCCACAGTCCCACTACACTGTTTGCTTCTAAATTTATGTTTTAACATTTTTGTTGGAAAAGCAACTATCATTAACAAAAGCTAAAGACGAGACCCAAAACATATACAAAAGATCCAAAGAATGAGCAATAAAACAAAGCAAAACTTTACTAACTAATAAATACAAAAACAAACTAAATAAGAGAACAAAAACTCAAAACATGATCCACAATCCTTTTTCTTTTGTTATATGGGTTCTAAATAAATTTAAAAAATGAAGAATGCTTACTATCATAATTGTACTAGATGTAATTTGGTATATGGTATTCGGTGTTGCTCATTTACCGGAATGATTGTGTGACCACTCCAATCTCCTTCTAAAAAGAATTTATGAGGGGAAATGAATTATAAGTTTATAACACGCAAAGAAAATAACAATAGTTGAATGATTCCCAGTCGGATGAGAAAAGAATCATGAAGAATAGAAGATACGGGGAATTTTAATTGATTTAGACTTCATTTAAAAAGGACGTTTATATATTTTATTATAATATTATAATTCTCATATAAAAACTTGGTGTCACATATTATAAAATTGTTTTACTAATTCTCGTTATCATTAATTGATTTAGACTTCATTTAAAAAGGACGTTTATATATTTTATTATAATTCTAATATAAAAACTTGGTGTTACATATTATAAAATTGTTTTACTAATTCTCGTTATCATACAGGTTTCTAATCGCGGCGGAGAATAAAATAAAAATTGTAAAAGGTTTAGTTGGGTAAAATTGCATTTTAGTATTTTAAATTGGCTGATTAGATCTTTTATTACCTAACGATAAACTATTAAATATGCAGCATAACACTATGAATTTGACAAAATATTCAATTTAGGACCCTGACTCACTAATCTCGTCTTCTTTTCTCATGTGATTTGCTTATAATATTAAATTATTAATATATTAAGATGAACATATATTTTTAATCCGTCAAAACTTCCAATGTAATTAAATCAAGTAAGAAAAATAACATAATTAATGAGTTAATGTGCTAAACAGACCATTTTATCAATAAAACAAAGAATGAGCAATAAAACAGAGCAAAACTTTACTAACTAATAAATACAAAGACAAACAAAATAAGAGAACAAAAACTCAAAACATGATCCACGATCCTTTTTCTTTTGTAATATAGGTTCTAAATCAATTTAAAAAATGAAGAATGCTTACTATCATAATTGTACTAGATGTAATTTGGTATATGGTATTCGGTGTTGGTACCGGAATGATTGTGTGACCACTCCAATCTCCTTCTAAAAAGAATTTATGAGGGAAAATGAATTATAAGTTTATAACACGTAAAGAAAATAGCAATAGTTGAATGTGTTGGCGAATTAATCTGAGTCTCGATTATGGTTTAGGCGTGGATTGGGATCAGTAAAACAAGAGTTGGAGTGCAGTCCATATTATCAAGTTTAATTTAAATGTGTGATAATTATCTATACCTAAGATATAGGGGCATATAGATAATTGTATGGTTTAAATTAAATAGAATCCTCATTATAGTCTAATACGTATAGGTTAGTCTATAAATACCATGTAGGGTAGGGATCTTAACAATCAACTGTAATCTGTTGAAGTTTTGAGCTAGTTTCTTCAATAACGTATTTGCGTGTTTGGCAACTCTTTTCTTCAATTGGTATCAGAGCTTCGAAGAAGATCCGGTAATCGTCGTAGTACCTGCGTTCAAAGAGGTATTGTGATGACGGGAGATTCTTCAGCACCACAAGCTGATCCACGTTTGGTGAAGGAATCGAACCCGTTGACGTTCCAATCTCCGTTATTAACGTCGACAAACTATACTATATGGAGGATGCGGATGGAAGTGCTTCTTGGAATTCATGGAGTCTGGGAAGTGATAGATCCAGGCTTAGATGATGCCAAGAAGAACAACATCGTGAAGGGTCTGTTGTTCCAATCGATACCGGAAGACCTATTCCTTCAAATCGGGAATCTTAAAACCGGGAAAGAGATGTGGGAAGCCATAAAGATCCGAAATTTAGGTGTTGAGCGCGTGAAAGAAGCAAGACTTCAAACTTTAATTACCGAGTTTGAAAATTTGAAGATGAAAGACACCAGAAGTATAGATGAGTTTTCTGCAAAACTGTCCGGTATTGCCTCAAAATCAGCCACACTTGGAGATGTCATCACGGAGCACAAGTTGGTAAGAAAATTCCTCACAAGTCTTCTCAGGCGATTTGTCCAGATAGTGGCGGCTCTCGAACATGTTCTAGATCTTAAAACAATTGGGTTTGAAGATGTGGTTGGTAGATTGGAAGCCTATGAGGACGAATCAAAGACCAAGATAAAACAAGTGAGATACAAGAAAACTTGCTTTATACCAAGGCTGAAAATTCTAACAGGAACCATGATTCAAGCACTAGAGGACGTGGTTGCTACTCCCGAGGTCGTGGTCGTGGTCGTGGTCGCGGTCAAGGTCGTGGTCAGGGTAACACCCAAAACAACGGTCAACGTGACTCATCAAAACACCGTGATGATCAGAATTAAAAGGGGAAACAAAAAGAACAACGCGACCTCTCAAATATCAAGTGTTACCGTTGTGACAAGTACATACACTTTGTTTCGAGATGCCCAGATCGACTGCGAGACCATGAGGCAAATCTTAATGAGACGCACGAGGAAGACGCGTCTTATGAGGAAGGAGCGTTTTTTATGATGAACCATGAAACGATATTCCTCAATGAAGAAAAATATATCCGGTCAAAGATTGAGTCCAACACCGAGGAAGATAATATATGGTACTTGGACAATGTAGCGAGCAATCATATGACCGGTAATTACTCATACTTCTCTGAATTAAATAAATGTATAACCGGACGCGTGAGATTCGGAGACGGGTCGTGCATAAGCATAAAAGGAAAGGGCTCGATTTTGTTCGTAGGTAAAAACGGCGAACAAAAATTATTGAAAGATATTTATTACATTCCGTCACTCCAAAGTAATGTGATTAGTCTCAGACAAACTACAATATTTGGTTGTGATATTCGTATGCGAGGCGATGTCTTAATCATGCGAGATAGAGATGGATGGTTGCTTATGAAAGTCCCGCGAAGTGCAAATCGTCTCTATAAGGCCCGACTAAAAGTTGGGAAACCGTACTGTCTACAAGCTAAAATCGAGGAGGAGTTATGGTTATGGCACGCTCGACTTGGGTCATAACGGCTTTGGTGCGGTGAAACTGATGCACAAGTTAGCTAAAGGGGTACCGGTAACAAACCACCATGATCAGGTGTGTTAGTCTTGCATTGTTGGGAAATAAACAAAGCAATCGTTTCCAAAGAAAGCAACATATAGAGCAACAAAAATTCTCGAGATGGTGCATGGGGACATTTGTGGACCAGTGAATCCCCCGACACAAGCAGGTAATAATTATATCTTGGTTCTTATTGACGATTTTTTAAGATACATATGGTCTTTTCTCTTCAAGAACAAAAGCGATGCATTTGATGTCATTAAAAGATTTAAAACATCAATTGAAAAGCGAACAGGAAAAGTGATCAAAACGTATCACTCGGACAGAGGTGGTGAGTTTAGGTCACATGAATTTAACCGTTTTTGTGATCAAGAGGGTATAGCACGAATGTTGACGGCTCCTTATGCACCTCAACAAAACGGTATAGTCGAACGAAGAAACCGAACTCTACTCGAGATGACTCGGTGCTTGATGAAAGCAAGAAGTGTACCGAATCCGTTTTGGGGAGAAGCGGTTCGACACGCAACATTTATTATAAACCGAACCCCTACGCGAGCATTGGTAGGAGTTACACCATACGAGAAATTTTATGGTGAAAAACCGAACCTTGAAGACTTAAGAATATTTGGTTGCGTTGCCTATAAAAGAATAATTTCAAAGCATTTGAAGAAACTCGATGATAGGTCTAAGCCGTTGGTGTATCTCGGAAAGGAACCTATTTCAGGTGGTTTTCGCCTTTTCAATCCTCATGAAAATAAAATTATCATCAGTGCATATGCTATATATGATGAAAAAAGAGGTTGGAAGTGGAATAATATGTCTGAAGATTCAAACCAAACAGGAAAAGAACCAGGTACTTTCACGGTTGTGTTGGGTGATATACATGCTGCTGAAACAGGTCAGCCTTTTAACTTTGATTCAAGTCCATCAACTACTGATCAAAACCAGCCCATAGACGGCCCGGGAGGCGGCCAAACTCATGCGATCAGCAGCCCTGATCACGCAAACAACCCAAAACAAAATGAAGCCGACTCTGATAATGATGTTACGACTCTCCCGGTACGTCGCACAACTCGTACTTCTGTGTTACCGACAAAATTAAATGATTACGAGCTGAATGTTAATGAACTTTTATTAACATTTGACGAGGAACCAAGGAACTTTAATGAAGTCAAAGTACAACCAAAATGGGTCGAAGCAATGAAAGCCGAGATCGACTCCATTGAGAAGAATAACACATGGAGACGTGTACCTTTACCTAAAAACGTTAATCCTATCGGGTTAAAGTGGTTGTTCAAAATCAAAAGAAACGCATATGGATCGGTAATAAAGTACAAGGCGCGTTTAGTTGCTAAAGGCTATGTACAACAACCTGGTATTGACTTTGATGAAGTGTTCGCGCCAGTAGCTCGGCTCGAGACAATACGACTTTTGATTGCTCTCGCAGCTGGGAAAGGATGGAAGATTCATCACTTAGATGTTAAAACGACATTCTTGCATGGTGAATTAAAGGAAGAAGTATACGTAATTCAACCCGAAGGTTTTGAAAAACCCGGACAAGAAAGAAAAGTTTACAAATTAACAAAAGCCTTATATGGGCTCCAAGAACATGGAACTTAAAGCTCGATAGTACGTTAAAGAATGTCGGCTTTCAACGATGCTTGCAAGAAAAAGCGGTCTATAAAAAAGTTCTCAGTGGGAAACTTATTATTGTTGCGGTTTATGTGGATGATTTGTTTGTGACAGGTACATGCGTGGAGCTCATAAAACAATTCAAGAACAAGATGGCGTCCCAATTTGATATGTCAGATCTTGGTGAATTAACTTATTACTTGGGTATTGAAGTCAAGCAAGAAAAGGGTTGTGTGAATATCAAACAAGAAAGTTATGCCAAAAAAATATTAAAAGAAGCAGGAATGGAAGATTGCAATCCAACTTTATGTCCAATGGAACCGGGACCTAAGTTGTGTAAAGCCGAAAATGAACCGGAGGTTGAAGCAACTCAATATCGAAAATTAGTCGGTTGCTTACGTTACCTCTTACATACTCGTCCAGATTTAACATACTCTGTTGGAGTAGTTAGTCAATATATGCAAAGCCCAAAAGAATCACATGCTCGTGCTATTAAGCAAATCCTACGCTATCTCAAAGGAACAACCACGTTTGGAATTAGATACGAGTAGGTTAATGATATGAAATTAGTAGGATATAGCGATAGCAGTCATAATGTTGACATAGATGACGGACGAAGCAACACTGGTCATATTTTCTATCTTGGTACATCACCTATCACATGGTGCTCACAAAAGCAAGATATCGTGGCATTATCTTCGTGTGAAGCTGAATTTATGGCGGCTAATGCAGCCGCTTGTCAAGCAGTTTGGCAAAGGGAGTTATTGGCAGAGTTGACAGGGTGGGAGAAACAAAAGGTAATGATCCTTGTTGATAATAAATCAGCAATAGCATTGTCAAAGAACCCGGTCTTTCATGGTAGAAGCAAACATATCCATACTCGATATCATTTCATCCAAGAGCGTGTTGAAGATGAACAAGTGATAGTTGAATATGTACCTGGAGATAAACAGAGAGCAGGCCCGTTAACGAAGGCCTTGGCTCGTGTAAAGTTCAAGGACATGAGATCGCTGCTTGGTGTGCAAGAGTTACCATCAACGACTCAGAAATTCAAGGGGTGATTGTTGGCGAATTAATCTGAGTCTCGAATATGGCTTAGGCGTGGATCGGGATCAGTAAAACAAGAGTTGGAGTGCAGTCCATATTATCAAGTTTAATTTAAATGTGTGATAATTATCTATTCCTAAGCTATAAGGGCATATAGATAATTGTATGGTTTAAATTAAATAGAATCCTCATTATAGTCTAATACGTATAGGTTAGTCTATAAATACCATGTAGGGTAGGGATCTTAACAATCAATTGTAATCTGTTGAAGTTTTGAGCTAGTTTCTTCAATAAAGTATTTGCGTGTTTGGCAACTCTTTTCTTCAGAATGATTCCCAATCGGATGAGAAAAGAATCATGAAGAATAGAAGATACGGAAATTTTAATTGATTTAGACTTCATTTAAAAAGGACGTTTATATATTTTATTATTATAATTCTAATATAAAATCTTGGTGTCACATATTATAAATTGTTTTACTAATTCTCGTTATCATACAGGTTTCTAGTCGCGGCGGAGAATAAAATAAAAACTGTAAAAGGTTTAGTTGGGTAAAATTGCATTTTAGTATTTTAAATTGGCTGATTAGATCTTTTATTACCTAACGATAAATTATTAAATATGCAACATGATACCATGAATTTGACATAATATTCAATTTAGGACCCTAACTCACTAATCTGGTCTTCTTTTCTCATGTGATTTGCTTATAATATTAATATACTAAGATAAACATATATTTTTAATCCATCAAAACTTCCAATGTAATTAAATCAAGTGAGAAAAATGTCAAAATTAATGAGTCAATGTACAAAATAGACTATTTTATCAAGTTTTATTGTATCATGACACATCTTTAATAGTTTAACGTGATAAAAAACTTAGCCAACTAAATTCAAAATATTAAATTGTATTTTCGCCAACAGAAAAGTATTTCTTCATGTTGTTATTCTAACTATATTAAATTAAATAAACTTATCAATGAATAAGTTATAATCTTCCTACTAGAAAGGTGGTCTATTTACAACCAAATTAAAGCAAATCAAATCCAACTTATATAATTTATTCAACAAAAATAAATAAAATAAACAAAATTACCCTTCCTAGAATATTAAATATAGCTATGTACACACTATTGTGTAATTTGTGTCCTCACAGTTCCACGTATAACCACCGGAGAGTTTACCCATCGTACTATTTCCCCTGAACGGAGTTTATCAACCACTGCAAAACCGCCGCCGCCGCCGTGGAACCACAAAATGCAAAAGCTACCACCAGTCCCAACGCCACACTCGGCCTCCTCTCTATTAAAATCCGCTGTAAAAACGCAACCGCTTCAAAAACATCGGAATGATAACCACCGCTGTAAATGTACGACTTCTCCCACTGCATCCAGTTTTCCGGCAACCGGTCACATTCTGTGTCCGCCTTAATCTTCCGAATCCTCTCTCTCAAAACAATCATGTTTTCGTCCACCACGCGACCATCTTTCATGACCGCCATTGTTGTCAGGCGGTTATGGTCGTTGGTGTAGGACTTTCTGGGTTGACGGAGTGTGCCGGAGAACGGAGCTCCGGGAGGGGTTAGGGGGTTGAAGAAGGAAGAAGCCTGCATTTTTGGTTTTGATATTTGAATATTTCTTAGAATTTTACGACGATGAGGAGGCAAATGGGCATGTATTTAAACACGAGATACGGGCGGAGACCGGAAATGGCGTGTAAAGATTTGACACGTGGCATATTGCGCGTTGCGTGTAAAAAGATTTTTGGTTGTAAAAATAAGGTACAGTATGTCTTTCTTATTCGTATTAAATATGTATTCAGGGCGGAATTAGAAACTTTCACTGGCGGTAGCATCCTTGTGGTGATGAAAAAAAAGCGGGGTTAAGTGACTGCGACCTCTAGTACAATCCCAGTGGCAACGCCGCAAACAAAAAACCAATTTAATACAAAAAAAAATTATATTACATATCAACCTTTTTAGTTACATAAACCAACAAATCTTCAAAAATATATATTTCATTAACCTACAAAAAATTACTCCGTATTAATTTTATACACATATTACAAAATCTAAAATACATACTTTATGTTTTTTTATTTTGTTAAAATGTTAGAGTGTCTTTGGGTGTGAACTATTAATTAATAGTTAGAGGTTTTTTAAGATTGATTTGAAATATTGAATGTGTTCTTAATCTATAAAAATTTTGGTTTATAAAATTATATTATATTTTATAATCAAAGTATTAAATAAGGAAAATAAAGGAAAATGATTTGAAATGTTTGGACTAAAGAATTTTTTTTTTAAAAAATATATCAGGTAAAAAAAAGAAAAAAAATTAAAATATATGGGCTGAAAAAGGAAAACCCTTGTAATATAAAGTTTAGAAAGAAAAAAAAATGATTTAAAAAATAGCAACATCAAGATTCGAACTCATGACCTCCTTATATTGATGCAAGGAGTGCTAGTCACTGCGCTAGTAGATGAATGTGTTTTATTTTGTTTTTCGGATATATATTAATGTATTTAAAATATTATAACATTAAAAAAGTCCCGAAAATTAATCGTACCGAATTTTTATCGAATAGTAGCACGTGACACCATGTGTTCTATACCAATTCCACCCCTGCTTTTATTTATTTATATATTAGAAAATGAAGAATATTTTTCTATCATTACTTTGTAACAATAAGTACCTACTAATAAAATTAGTTTTTTCACATAAAATTGTATATACTTTTTATCCCCAAGTGATCGTATTGCATTTTTCGATTAACTCATAGATTAATAGGAGATGATTCGTATAGATCAGTATTTATTTATACAGAACAATTTCATCTCAAATAATAATTATGTCATTCATTTCCTTTTATCAAATTTTGCATTTCACCTTCCTTTTGATGTGAAAAAAACTATTTTCATTAGTAGCTACTTATTTTTATGTAGACATAAATGGTAGAACACATATCGTTTTCTCCTTTTAAAATTGAAACACGACGTACTATTTATGTATTTATTATGACTTTCTTTATATAGTTATGTTAGGACTAGTTTTAAGCTTTACAGTGTACTTAGAGTTAATTAAACTAGTTTAGAGGTTAGAGTATAAATACATTGTGTTTAGGCAAATGATGTAAGCTTTCCTCACAACTAATAGAATTACTATTTTGAAAGCTCATTCCCTCCTCCATCTTCTCTCTAAAAACACACACAATTACACATACTTACTCTTATCAAATTCTTCAAATCTTCATGGATCATTGAGATTTCGATTGCTATAGCTCTATCAATTAGTATCAGAGCCATCAATTAGATCATGGATCATTCAAATTTTTTCGCGAATCCCACTAAATCAGAATCCAATACCACCTTACCTTCCTATGTGACCTTGTAATCACATTTGAATCTATTATATTGATTAGGGCTCTCAAAACTTACACGACACGACAAAAATATATGAATCGAATGAAATTGAGACGAAATCAAAATTTGAATTCGTGTTCGTGTCGTGTCGTGCCGTGTTCGTGTTTAGATATTAACACGAAATTAACACGGTAGTTTTGATTTTGAGAACATTTAGAAATTTATGTTATATTTTTGTCGTGGTTGTCCGGTTTTTAACATGTACTGAGTAAAAAATTTGATATTTTTGTTTTTTATCTCGTGTTGTCGTGTTTATCGTTTTTCAATTGGGCCGTGTTCGTGATAGCAAAATAAAACACGACTTCGTATCGTGTTGTTGTCGAGTTGAGAAATACAAATACGTATCATATTATCTAAAAACACTAAACAACATCACGATTTGACAGCTTTAATATTGATTCATTAACATTTATGTTTTAATTATTACACTATAAAAGAACCGATTATATTAATTAGTCTATTAGATAGCAATTTTTATATTTTGTCAACGGCACTAATAATTAGATCGATACGGTTCTTTTAAAAGTGAAATGATATTGGTGTGTACCATTTGTACTTATTTATGTATCTATTCATTTGATGATGACAAATGTAAAAATCAAGGGCTGATATTATGAAAAAAAATTAATGGATTAGACATGTTAAGCTTAAAAATAAGTAAACATATAAATAGACACAAATGGTAGAACACATATCATTTTCTCCTTTTAAAATTGAAGATAATTTTTATTTTCATTTTGTTTTGAATAATTCTAATAACCAACATACTTTTGTAACAATTATAGTATGTCTAACCGTCCTAATCGATCAAAATGGGATATGAATTTAGACTAGTACAAATCATTCCGTCTCTTTGGTGTGAGTTTTCTGCTACTTTGGAGACACCATTGGCACGGCCCCATCAGTGGTTCCGCCAGTTGGTACCTCGCCAGTTTGGAGACGGGGATGAGAGTTCAGTGAGTTGTGTGGTGGGGTCCAAAGAGGTATTTTGTGTGTGTGTGTGTTTTGTAATGGTGAGTCCTAAAAAATTAAAGAGAAGTGATATTGTTGGCATGAGAACGTCAGTCTAGTGTCGGTTGGAGGGTGAGCTGACGTGACGCTGATTTGACAATAACGGACTGTATCAGTTGAGTGCACTATTGGGAGCGCTCTTACTAACTATTGTCGTAATCCAATGAACACCAACTTTTCTGAGTTTCTGATTAGTAACTTTATTCCCGTTTTAGTCGTTTATAACTTTACAATTTATATATGATCTCATCATAATGAATTCTTTTTAACATTTATACGCCCATCTAGAACAATTTTACTTGGTCTTTTTCTACCATAAAATTTCATTTTTATATAATAGTTGATTTGACAACATTTAGCCACCACTAAGTAAGTAGGTCCGTCACTTTTTGCCCCACAAGTTAATGATTTTAATGTAAGCACGTGATTGAAAAACGTTCTTCCCACCCAAATCAATGTGCTGTTCGTTCCTTTTCAATGACCAAGTCCTTCAAAATATGAAATTTTTTTTATTTCGAGGTACATGATCAAATCAAATTAGGACTTATCTAGTTAATATTATAAATGACTAACTGGTTCTAATAGAATCTTAGAAGTATGGTTTGATAATTAGAATCGGTTAATTCTTTGGGAACCTTGACAATTATATACAATTGTTCAAGACTGGGTATTAGGATAGTAGATTTTTATTATCCTTATTCGATATTAGGACATTTGGTATCCTGGAAAGCAACGTATATCAAATACTTTTCGGAAATTTCAGATATTGGAGAGTTGCGTTCAAGGAGGTCCATAATTTTTACAAAGTCCCGAGGAACAAAAATCTCAACCATTGATGAATATGATCTAACGGTCAATTCTAATCACATTCTTTATACATGGAGGGGTATTTTGGTCATTTGACACTAATTTTTTTTATTATTTATTTTAAATTTTTTATTTTTTTAAAAAAATTATTTATTTATTATTAATTTTTAATTAATAACACATAATGTGATTGAATAGTGAATCACATGTGATTGCATTCTGAATCACATGTGATTGCATAGTGAATCACATGTGATTGCATTCTGAATCACATGTGATTTAACTAAAACATGATTTTACACTAAAATCACATGTGATTTTACACTAAAATCACATGCGATTAAGTTATACACGTAATTATCAAATAAATATTATTTTTTAATAAAAAGTTAATAAAAAAACAAAAAAAAATAAAAAAAATAAAAAAATAAAAAACTAAAATCACATACGATTAAGTTATACACGTAATTATCAAATAAATATTATTTTTTAATAAAAAATTAATAAAATAAAAAAAAATTTTAAAATATAAAGTAAAAAATAAAAAAAAATAATTATTTTTTAAGTGCCAAATGACCAAAATACCCCTTCATAATAAAAAATAAAAAAATAAAAAAAAAATATTTTTGTTTTTTAAAAAATGACCAAAATACCCCTCAATATATGAAATATGTGATAAATCTTGACTATTGGATCCTATTGATCAATGGTTGAAATTTGTTCCTTGGGACTTCCTAAAAATGATGGAACTCCTTGAACGTTTCTCATTGGATATATTCAAATTTTTTTTTTTGAAAACAACATAAGTATTTGAAATCAGAAATCCGGATATCCGGAATTCATATATTTGAATTTTTCGGATACTCAAATTTCAGATATAAAATATTATTTCAGATATTTTTTAACAATCCTAATATACAATATTCACTTTAGATAGAATAGGAAAATTATAGTAGTATTATAAATTATAACTGAGAACTCAAAACCCAATAATTAATGAGTTATAACGTATAACGGGATAACAACACTTATATCTAGTATGAAGGCCCGTGTTACCTAAACACTCGGAAAAAACATTTGTGACGTAAGAGATGATGGGTTGGGCCTTTGGGCATTAGTAGTATTCGGGCTAAAATACGGGCTTTTTGGGCAGGGGAAATGACGTTTTAAAATGAGAAGTCCACTTTATAGTATACCACTATACCGTCAGTTGAGCCATTTATAGATCCGTTATACTGTATTTACATTTAAATAATGATCAAACCAAACGGGTTCACATGTCCTTTTTTTACCCGAACTCATTTAGAAAAATATTACCTTTGAATCATTGGTGAATGTGCACGCCTAACTCAGGTGCTCACCACCAGCATTGACCACACAGAGATCAATATTCAATACTCAGGTTTATTGGCTGGGAAATTTTGACTTCATTTAAAGTAATTCTGGTGTTGGGTCAAGATTATTAAACATGTGTCAGGGGTTTGGAAAAAGAGACATTGAATTAAATTATATTTCCATAACTTTGCATTAATTGGGTTTAAATTAGTATAAGCAACATTTTTATCCTTTTGCAATTTGTCAGTTGATTTAGTTTTACACTTTAGAGCTTACATATCTAGTATGGGATCGAAATATTTTATAACCGATTATATTGTTTACTATATTGTATACTGCTAAATCCTTCTACTTATTTTTTTATACATATTTGATCAATATAAGTGTGTCCCAATCAAATGATAAGATTAGGAAAGAAAATCAATATATTACACATGTCAATCATTTTATGAATAAAAATATGACGCAAGAAATTTAGTAGAAAATAATATAATTATTATTTTTTATATATTCAATTTTCAAGAATTTGGGATTTAGTTATTTAATTTAAGTTTCCAGGTAAAACATATGAAATTGTAAAAAACAAAATACATCCAATCTTAATAGAACATTAGTAATATTTAGCTTATTATCGTGTTATATTTATTTGTAGGTTTAGTATATTGGATTTGCTTGCCTATAAACCGCATGAAATAAAAAATGTTTATGGTAGATAATGATCGATCTTTCATTAACCAAGAGATCCCTATTTATAGGATAATACACGTAATACAAATAAGGAGATTATCTCTAGAATATACAACTATCTAAATACAAGATTTACATGATCTAAACTATATTTACTAATAGTCCCCCACAGTTGGAGCGGGAGGAGAGTGGACGCTCAAACTGTCACGAAAAGTTTCAAATAGAGGTTGTGGTAAGCCCTTCGTGAATATATCGACATATTGATACGCGGCTGGAACATGTAAAACTCTAATATGACCGATTTTGACCTTTTCTCGAACAAAGTGTATGTCAATTTCAACGTGTTTTGTTCGTTGGTGTTGAACCGTGTTTCCTGATAAATAAACGGCAGAGACGTTGTCACAATAAACAATGGTTGCTTTTCGTAATGATTCATGAAGTTCAAGTAACCGGTTGCGCAACCAACTTGTTTCAGCGATGGCATTTGCGACTCCTATGTATTCTGCTTCAGCACTCGATCGGGATATGGTGGTTTGTCTTTTGGATGACCATGATATTAAGTTGTCACCGAGGTAAACGCAGTAGCCCGAAGTGGATCTTCGTGAGTCGGGACACCCCCCTAGTCAGCATCAGAATAAGCAGTGAGATTAAGACTAGGGGAGTTGATGATGCGTATTCCGAAATTTATAGTACCTTTGATGTACCATAGCATTCGTTTCATGAAGTTGAAATGGGCGTCGCGTGGTGAGTGCATGAACAAGCAAATTTGTTGTACCGCATAGGATATGTCGGGCCGGGTGAATGTAAGGTATTGAAGAGCGCCGACAAGACTATGGTATAAGGTACCATCGACTAGGGGTTTTCCGGCGGTCGCACTAAGTTTAGAGTTTGTATTGACCGGAGTGTTGCAAGGATTGCAAGTTGTCATAGAAGCCCTTTTAAGTATGTCTTGAGCATAGTGGGATTGAGTGAGAAATAGACCTTTAGTGTCACGAGAAACCGTGATGCCCAAGAAATGGTGTAATACCCCGAGGTCTGTCATAGCAAATTCGCTCGAAAGAGTGCTGATGATGGATTTTAAAAAATTTGTTGAGGATGCCGTGAGAATGATATTGTCTACATATAGTAAAATGTATGCTGTTTTATCCCCTTGATGATATACAAACAGTGAGTTATCGCATGTGCTGCTTCAGAAACCGTATTTAGTGATATAATTGGCGAATCGGTTATACCAAGCCCGGGGGGCTTGTTTGAGGCCATAAAGAGATTTTCGCAATCTACAAACATGATTTGGTGCATTTTTATCGACAAACCCGGGTGGTTGATTCATAAAAACGGTTTCATTTAGATCACCGTGAAGGAAAGCATTTTTCACGTCTAGTTGATGTATTGGCTAGGATTTCGAGACTGCGAGAGTGAGCACGGTGCATATGGTGGCCGGTTTTACAACCGGACTAAACGTATCATCACAATCAATTCCATCCGTTTGAGATTTACCATTAACGACCAAACGTGCCTTATATCTTTGTAACGTCCCATCCGCATGAAATTTGTGGCGGAATAACCACATGCATCGAATAACTGGGCGGTCATTGGGACGTGGTACAAGCTCCCAAGTATCATTTTCAATTAACGCATTATATTCATCATTCATAGCACACAACCAATTTGGATCCTGGAAAGCCTTAGAGTATATGGATGTGGTAGGGGAGATGGATGGTCCGGTGGTGGTGTGTAGGTTTAGGGGTTGACGGGGTTTGAAGATTCCGTCTTTGGCACGGGTGGTCATGGAGTGAGTGTTAGGTGGTCGTACGTGGGAGGTGGTATGGGATGGTGTTTGGGCCGTAGGTGGAATTTGTGGGGATTGGGTCGTAGGCTGTGGGAGGTGGGCCGTAGGGGGTGTGGGTTGGGTGGGTTGGGCTGTTGGGCCTGCGGGCGGGGGTGGTTCGGTAGGCAGTGGTGTGGAGTGGGATTGGGGGTTGTGAAGTGGGGGGTGGCCGGTGTTGGTTAGAAGGCAGTGGTGGAGGAGGGGTGTGAGGTGGAGGAGGATTTGGCAATGGGTTCGGTGCGGTGGGTGGCGGAGGTTGAGGTGTGGTGAAAAAAGGTGTGGAAAGTGAGTCGTCGAGAAAAGTGTAGGAGTGGGATGTGGTGTTGGTTTGGGCAGGGAAAGAGTTTTCATCAAATATTACATGACGAGATATTAGGACTTTGCCGATGGATGGGTCAAGGCAACGGTAACCGCGATGGTTGGTGGGGTACCCGAGGAAGATGCAACGGATAGAGCGGGGTTGGAGTTTATGGGTTTGGGTGGCGGAGGTATTCGGGTAGCAGGCGCATCCAAACAACGTAAATGGTCGTATGTGGGATGGTGTAGGTATAAGGCGTAAGTAGGGGTGAGAGATTTAAGGCTTTTGGTGGGAAGTATGTTATGAAGGTAGGTGGCGGTGTGGAGGGCTTCGACCCAGAATTTCGGTGGGAGGTGAGCATGTGTGAGCAAGGAGCGGACGATGTCGTTGAGACGTCGAAGCATGCGTTCGGATTTACCATTTTTTGGTGATGTTTGTGGGCAAGAGAAACGGAAAGTAAGCCCATGGGAGGAGGCAAAGGTTTTGAAGTTGTTGTTGTCAAATTCCCCCCCCCCCCCCCCCCCCCCGAGATCACATTGGAAGCTTTTAATTTTACGATTGAATTGGGTAAGGATTAGAGTGTGAAATTTTGTGAAATTTGTAAATGTTTCGGATTTGTACTTAAGAGGATACATCCACACATATTGTGTGAAGTGGTCAATGAGAACCATATAGTATTATATCCTGAATTACTAACAATTGGAGAGGTCCATAAATCACAGTGTATAATGTCAAATGGTGCAAAAGTGGTTGTAGTAGACTCATAGAATGGTAATCTTTTATTTTTAGCTAATTGACAAGAATAACAAATTGCAGTAGATTTGTTTGAATTACAGGAAATAAAAAAAACGATTACGAAGAAAATCTAAGATAGTATTGCCCGGATGACCGAGGCGGTTGTGCCATTGTTTAGTGGTGGTGACCAAGTGGGCGGATGGAGGTGGTTCGGGTGGGGTGAATGGATAGAGATCACCCGAGCTATTTTGGCGCAAAATTGTCAACCCATTCTTGAAATCCTTCACAGAAAAACCGTAAGGGTCAAATTCAAGAGAAACATTATTGTGACGTGTAAATTTTCGGACTGATAAAAGGTTTTTGATTATGTTGGGTGTGTAAAGTATGTCACGTAAATGATATGTGTGGTGTAGGGTGGTATGTAAGGCATTCCCGGATCCTTTAATTGGTATAGTAGTGCCATTCCCAACAAACACATTACGACTAAAAGAATTTGATAAAGGGGTTTGTGTTTTACCTGCATCCGAAGTCATATGAGAAGTGGCTCCGGTGTCCATGTACCATGAAGGGTCTTGATAGTTCAAGTGCATTGCCTGGAATGCGGCCCCGATGTCGGTAGGATGAAGGGCATTGTAGTCATGGACTGCTTCGGATGAGTGAGCAGGATCGGAAGGTTCGGTTTGTGGATCCGTGGGCTCCGGGTGGGGTGCGACGTGGGCTTGGGCCGCGGGTGGCTTGGATCCAGCCGAATGGTTGTAGGAGTTGGGCCATACATTGCTTTGAGTTGGGTACGGGCAAGGTGGCGGAGCCCACCAAGCCCATGGTGGGTATGCATGCGACGGGTAGGCAGGTGGCGGAGGTGCTGGGTAACCTCGCCCACGGCCAAAATTTGAGGTACGTCCCCCACGATTCGAGGATCTTCCACAACCACGTCCTCTCCCATAGTTGCGATTATCGTTGGAAGAGTGTGATTGACCGTTGTTGGATGGCGATTTTCCAGCCGAAGGTGCCATCATTGCGGATCCGGAGGTGTTTTGGCGGGCGGATTGACGATGTTGCTCGAGTTGTAGCATGCTACAAGCGATGTCCCAAGTAGGAGAGCTTTGGTTAATGAAAGACGCCACTGTGTCAAACTCAGCGGGTAAGCCGCGAACTAGTTGGAGTACCATTCGTGTTTGACTAACCGGGTTATCCATATCAGTGAGTTGGTCGGCTAGTGCTTTGAGTTTTTAGCAATAGTCTTCCATGGATGAACACGCGGCAAGAGTGAGGTTGGTGAAGTCATGCTCGAGAGTGGCGGCTCGAGAGCTTTTGTTGTTGAGGAAGATGTTTTGAATCGTCGTCCATGCATCATGAGCCGAGGCGTCTGAGTCGAGTACACGGGCCAAGAGATCGTTGGACAATGTTCCGTAGATCCATTGTAGAACGATAACATCGATTTGGACCATGTATCGTATGTGTCATCGGTAGCGGCAGGGGCCAGCGTACCGTCGATGTGGTCTAGCACCTTGTATCCTCTAGCATGAAGTTTGAATAGCTTAACCCAAGACGAGTATGAAACCGTTGTGCCATCTAACACACGAACCTTGTTTTGAATGTTCATAACTGTATAGACGGGATGAAGGTTTGAAGGTGATGGCTTGGGGTTAGCGGACGTCGAAGCAAGATCGGTCATAACCATGGTTGCTTGCGAGAAAAGCCGACGGCTAGGGATGCTTCGGCGGCTAGGGTTCTTTGGGTTTTAGGGTTTTTACTCTGATACCATAAAAGTGTTTATGGTAGATAATGATCGATCTTTCATTAACTAAGGGATCCCTATTTATAGGGTAATACAAGTAATACAAATAAGGAGATAATCTCTAGAATATTCAACTATCTAAATACAAGATTTACATGATCTAAACTATATTTACTAATAGAAATGTGTTTTTTATGATCGTGAGTTCGTGACTTGTGAGTTAGACTTTTGAATTCATAAAAAAATTATAAATGACAAAATAGGAGAGATTTAGACAGACGAAAGATGAGGGCCACCAAAACATATGTAAACCCATCATTTTGATAAGTTCGAGTCTATAAACCAATTTTTTTGCTGTTCAAAAGAAGGTTTTATATTCAAATTTGATTTTCATACGTCAAACAAATATTTTTAAAATTTTATTTATTTTCAAACCCATCAAACAAACACATCTTGTCTGTGAAATTATGGTCTCTTTTATTGAGTGACATAATGTTGCGTATCCATGTAATATTTTCTATTTGCCGGTTTCATAAAAAATAAAAATTTAGGGATAATATTAAAAGAGTGCATCATTTTCTATTTATATAAACGTTAATTTTGAGCCATTAAAATTCACCGACCAACTAATCAAAAATCTAGTTGAAATCACAATAAAAGTAAACAAGTTTGTTCAAGTTTTAATCTTTCTAATTAAATTGTATTTTCTTTTGCTTAATCTTTCTATTTAATGATGTTATTTATAAAATAATGGAAGTGCTTTGTAAAGAGAATTTTTTTTATTTTTTGAAAAAAAATAATATGATTAAAGGAAATGATAGATATAATTATCCTTTGTGATGAAATTATTCTGCATCGGTAATAATTGCTCTATAATAATCAACATAAAATAATTGAAATATATATTTCACTAATTTTATTTCATAATTTTAATATTTATATTAATCTACAATTATAAAATATTAATTGAAATTATGTTGGTTCTTAGATACACATGAAGTAATTTCCATATATTTAATCGTAGTATTTTTTATTTTTTCTAAACGTCAAGTTATTAAGTTCGTGTTTGGCATATGCAGTGACATCTAAATGGTTAGTATGCATTCTTCGAACATATTTCATTTTTTGGGAATAAACCCTACCTCTTTTTCAATCTCCTAATAAATATGAACATGTATTAAACCTAAGACCTTTTGAAGTTACACTCTTCAAAGCAATCCTTACTGGTCAATTTAATTGTAGTATTAAGGAAACACTTTTAGTAACCAATTAGTCTAGATGGATTTGCCACTAAGGATAACCTTGAGATTTTCTTTCAAAAGGTATTGAGTTCAAAGCTTGTTGGAGGCAAAACTTGAAAATTAACAAAGTGGCGGGGTTTATTCCTCGTATGTGGAGGGTTTATGAGAAGACATACTGCCTTTGTAGAAGTCACTATTTATGCTCAAATCACTAACTTATTAACTTGCCGTTAAAAAGAAAACATTTTTAGTGAATGAGAAAATGTGGTCCTCGAGAACATCTAATTGGTTGCATGCACCGTCACCAACCCCTCACATGTATTGACACATGTGTCATCACCCTTCTCACGCATTGCCAAACACACTAATTTCATTCGTAAGTAATACTTTAGCCATAAATGATATTTACTAAAAATAAATTTTAAAGTCTAAACAACATTTATTCCACTAATTTTATTTTATATTTTTATCCTTTACTTTAATCGCTTGTATTGATTAAATTAATAAAATATAAATAAAAAGATTTAGTCCTTTGATTTCTCATTTTTCAATTATATATACAAGCCATCACTAATACATAGCAATTCACATTTGTCTCTCATAGCTCTCAAAAATGGTATAGTTTGATTCATATATTTTCTTGCATTCTTTGTTTCATGTTCTATATTCAATTTTGAAATTGGTTATATTATGATTATGTGATATGTTTGGAGCAGAAAAAGATACTCCTAGTCGGACCATGGGGAAGCTCGGATGGAGAAAATTGGTCATTTAAAGCCGAAGGAAAGATCACAAAGATAATCATCACTCATGGAGAATGCATCGACTCAATTGGCTTTGTTAGCCAAGATGAAGATGGAAATGTTCACCATTCGCCAAGGTTTGGTGGTTTCGGTGGCGATTATGCGGAGGTACTAAGAGATCATAATATTATTACACGTTTTTTAAAATAATAAAATGCTCAAATGCATTTTAGTATTCTGACTTGTCTATTTGGTGCTCTATTATGCTGAAATATTAAAGGTGTAACATAATATCATGTACCCCCTCCGTCCCTTAATAAAGTTCCCATTTGTGTTGGGCACAACATTTTAGGAGATAGTTAGTGGTGGGGTATTTGGTATTACTTTTGATTAAAATATAAGGTTTGATTGGAGAGAGAAAGTGTTTTAAGAGATAGTTAGTGGTGAAAGTATTGGTAATAATATTATTATATTAAGTGGGCCCCTTATATTTGAGAAATGAGAACTTTATTTAGGGACAAAATTTAAAGGCAAAATGAGAACTTTATTTAGGGACGGAGGGAGTATTTGACAAAATGTTCGATTTAGTACACTGACTCGCTAATTTGGTCTTGTTTTCTCACTTGATTTGCTTATAATATCAATATATTAAGATGATCATATAATTTTTAGTTTGTCAAAAGTTCGAACGAAAGTAAGTTAAGCAAGAAAATGCAATCAAATTAATATGCAACGTATTAAATTGACCATTTTGTTAAGTTCGAGATATCATGATACACCTTTAATAGTTCGTGGTACTAAAATGTATTTCGGCATTTTAAAATCAGAAAGATTTCATCTAACATTTAATTGCACATGTGAAGGTTAACATTGACATTGATGTGGAGGAGTTAAATTGCATAAGTGGGACAATTGGATGGTTTGATTCGAGGTTGGTTGTGACATCACTATCGTTTGCAACTGATGTGAACAAATTTGGACCATATGGTAGGGAAAATGGGACTCATTTCTCGGTACCGATTTCAAAAGCTAGCTTTGCGGGCTTCTATGGTCGTCGTAGCGACTACCTTCATGCTATCGGAGCTTACCTCAAACCTACTTAAGTACTAGACATTTGTGCTAGTGGGACTTGTGTGGTTGTGTTAAATAAGTACCATATGTAAGGTTCACTTTTGAAGTGTAATCAATTGTTTGTGGTTTTCCAAAGTTTTTTTTACTCAATTATGTGAATGTGTAATGAATACTTAGGACTTTACACGGTGGTGGATAAAATTGGATATAATCTAATTTCGTGGGACGGGAAATTCATAAACGGATTTTTGGGTTGGGCTGGGCCTGGCCATCAACACAAATTCTTCTGTAAAGAAAACGATAAATGCCCATACAGAAATCGGACTAAAAATAACTCGATCTGGATATAAATTCAGATCACTTTCAGTCAACATATGTCAAACCATATTGGGTAAAAAACGAATTGGATTGGAACCGGATTAAGACTGGTTTGAGAATTAGTTCGGAAATTACCTCATTTTTTGCTTTTGTAGGGGTTTAAACATATTAAGATATCACATAAAACATAAAGCAATAAAACTACAATTTTAATCTTTAAATTAGAAAATTTTAATAATCGTCTAATACGTAAATTTAAGTTGGTCTAAAAGTTTAATAGGCTAATAAAATCTTTATTTGTCTTTTAATTTTTTTGGAAACAACAAATTAAATAACGGAAGCCTACTCGCAATTTTTCAGCGAGCACACCGAATTCGAGTTCCGCATAAGCGGGCAAACCCAGCCCCCAAAGGGATTTCCAAGGAAAATTCCCCATATGTGCCCGTGTGAGGTATGAGTTAAATTACGCTAATGCAACGCTCCCAAAGGGATTCGAACTCACGACCTGCAGCCCACATGGGTATAAACCCAGTGCCTCAGATCAGCTAGGCTGGCCATCATTGGCTCTTTTAATTTTCTTCCCCAAAAGTGTTGCATATTTCTTATTCGTATTCAAGTTCTTAGCATTAATGACAAATAAGACCACGATATGTACTATTCCAATATGTTCTACCGGTCCATAAAAGGTTGGCGACGTTTTTGGCAGGCTAGTTTAGACTGGAGGTTGGTGGATACAACTTCATACATGTATATCTATTAGCAAGTATAATTAATATATAGATGTTATCATACAATAAATACTATCTAAAAGAAGAATAGCTTTTTTTATTTGATAAATTTACATAATCTACTTAAATCCATACAGGAACATATATTGAATGAAGGTATAAAATAGATTGAGATCGACCCTCTTATGTTTGAGATTTTTTTAACAGCTAAATATTAAACAGAAAGCTAGAACGAAGAGATTACAAGGAGCTAATCAAAGCAAAGATTACAACACCACTCTAGTCAATTTTTTGTTACATAGTCTCCTACTTAAAATTTAATGAAAAAAAATTCTGGAATTTACAAAATTAAAAAATTGGGACCACCACTAATTAAAAAAAAGACCCGTATTTTTATTTCTCTCTCACAACATGAGATATCATGTTGGCTTAATTAAATATGAGAGAATCTTAATCCTAAAAATTTAACTCCTTTCTTTGGATTTCTAATAGGGGGAAATTATACCTATAAACTGGTTAGATTGGTGTTATAACCCCTATCTAGATTAGTTTTCTTGTATTGTTTTTTATCTATCTTCTTGCTAGATTTTATTATATTATAAACAGCTGTTCAAAAAAAAAAAAAAAAAATGAAAACACGTAAACGTAAATTATAAGATTGAGCAAGATATCATACATAGATTGATTTGAAAGCAAATTATATGATATAATATAAGTCAACATAGCACTACAAGATATAAACCCGAAAGCCAAGTTAGTCAATAACTTGATTAAATGTTGATTTATATATGTTCATATGTTGTATTTTTAACCGTTTGATGTTTTAAAGGGTGTAAAAAAATTTGCTAAGTCGTATCATTTTTAAATTATATTGTTTGCGGGTGAAAATATATCTAGTTATTTGCCTATTTGGAAACCATTATGATAAGTTACTAATAAGAAAATTTGAAATGATCTTATAAAGTTCATAGTTTAATTTTTTCCTTAGATAACTATTTAAAAAATAATCATAAGAAGGTCTGAAAATGACCATGACAACGGTTAGATCATGTAAATCATAAGCAGATCTCCGTAACCATAGCATGGCCGTTATAAATACGAATATCCTTTTGAAAAAACTGTCAATATGTACAAAACTCCAAATTAGTTTGAACTCTGCACTTTGAATTAAATTAGTATAAATTGATATCTTCTAATATAGACGAAAGAAACGAGACTTAGAGTCAGCCATAATACGAGCAATAAAGACTATAACTTATAAGTACTTAAATGAGTGACGAATTAATTTTATTTTTCCATTATACTTTTAAAAATCAAAATTAATACTTAGCACAAGATTCAATTTGTTGGAGCATGAAATACGAATTAAATGTTAATATGGGCAGGTGAAATAAGCTGCTAGTAAACGAAATAACAATATTTGGCACGAGCAAACCACCAGTCCAAAGTCAACCTTCTTTTCCCATAATCAACCTTCTATATATATGAACATGATACATACCTTCATTTGTTCATATCTACCACACCTAACATACATTCATTCTCCATCGTCACTATATAACAAACACACCACCATTAACACTTTCATTTTTCTAAAAAGACTTGGTGTGTATATTAGGGGTTTTCCTACTGTAATCGTTGTTCTCTAACTTCTTGCTAAATGTTTATATAATATGTAGCTGTAAAAAAAAAAGAACAAAATAAAATGAGGAAACCTTGTTGTGAAAATAAGAATGATCATATTAAGGGAGCTTGGTCTAAGGAAGAAGATCAAAAGCTCATAGACTACGTTACTGCTCATGGCGAAAGTTTTTGGCGCACCCTCCCTCACTAGGGGTGTAAACGAGTCGAGTCGAGCCGAGTTCTGCCAAGCTCGAGCTCGACTCGACAATTAAAACTCGAGCTCGAAACTCGACTCGATACTCGACGAGCTTCCATTTTTAAGCTCGAACTCGACTCGCTGAAAGCTCGAAACTCGACTCGATACTCGGCTCGGCTCGAAAAATTCATATTTTTTTAAAAGTGCACTTTTTTGTTGTAAATATGTATATGGAAAGGGGTAAAATGTAATTATGTATATGGAAAAAGGGTAAAATGGTAATTAAATAAAAGCTCGATAAGGCTCGCGAGCCTAACGAGCTGTGTATTTTGGAACTCGAACTCGGCTCGAAACCCTACTCGAGTAGCTCGAGCTCGAGCTCGACTCGGTTCACAACGAGTCAATTTCGAGTATTTTTCGAGTCGGTCTCGAGTAACTCACGAGCTGTCTCGACTCGATTACACCCCTATCCCTCACGCTGCAGGTTCTTTTTCGTCAACACACACACACATACACACACACACCCCGCATGTAGCTTCTTCTTTAGTTAGTGTGTGTGTGCGCGCCCACGCGTATGTGTGTATGATCTTATTTTTGAATTAGGGTTTTAGTAGATTTTCATGTCGATTTGATCGATTTTATTGGTTTTGTTTTTTATTAGGGTTACTTCGTTGCGGTAAGAGTTGTAGGCAAAGATGGTTAAATTATCTAAAGCCCGATCTTAAAAGAGGAGACTTCGGTGAAGATGAAGAAGATCTTATCATGAGGCTCCATGCTCTACTAGGAAATAGGTGCATCTTTTACATATAGTTAGCTTGTATATAATTTAATTATCGTATATATATATATATATTTAATGAAAATGAAATCTACATTTTTAGGTGGTCAATGATTGCCGGGAGACTGCTAGGACGAACAGATAATGAAATCAAGAATTACTGGAACTCACACTTGAAGAAAAAACTTATGGAAATGGGAGTTGATCCTAATAATCATCGTTTACCTCGTAGTTTCTTGGGTACTCGTGGAATAAATTCACTCCTTGAAAACGAGCAAATTGATACTGGAAGTAATTGTAACCTAAATGAAGATGAACAAAGCAGTTCAAGTAGACCAATGGTGACTTTGTAGTTAGAGACGAAGAATAGGTCGAGGTTTCTATATATAATATTTTATCTCAATCATGTGTACTAATTGTCGGTTTTTTCAAGTATTGATCGTGAATTAGTATGCTTTTTTGTGTGTTTGTAAGTGATAAAATGATTAAAATCATGAAGTTGTTGAGAAAATAAGTACGAGAGTTGTAATTGTCCTTAATTAAGAGTCACCGATATAGTTTTCAACCCCTTGCGATCACAGAGGTTCACTAGTACAGAGTGCGGGCTACCCGCAAAGCAGGTGATTGCTATGAGATTAGTCGACTCACAAATGTGAATTGGAATCCAAGTTACCAAAAAAATATTGTCAATGTAAAATCATGCATGATACATCGAGTGCGTGTGATTGCCGAAGTCATGAGTTCATTGATAGCTAGATCGTGGTACACAATGTTGTTCATAACTTCATATGTACATGTTATAAGTACAAACAATTAACACTTAAACGTACACATAAATAAATAGATGCCAAAAGAACTCCGACCACGTACTAACCAAGAAAACACATCCCATCTTCATATTTATGGTGAAATATCAAATCAAAGTTATAGCTTTTGTGTACGTAAATTGGAAGTTTGTATCCGCGTGTTGCGGGAATTTAAATCTTACATTTAGGTCTCCAATTATTTGAACGTGACGATGTGTGTAATTCAAGTCACACCAAACTTGACTGAACCAATTTAATTCAAATATATTTAATAAAAAATAAATGATAGATACATAATACAATAAAAATTAAATGTTAATAAATACTAATAGTTGATACATTGAAATATGTAACATATTTTGCCACTTCGGCGGAACAAAAGTTTGTTAATATTCATAGTTGATACATATGATATATACAAAATTATTTCACACCATAAAAGATGAGAGTTCGAAATATGATGAATTCAAGCTAATTTATTGTGTTTTTCTAAGAATTGAAGATCAAAGTGTGTGAATGGTGTGTGTGAGTTGAGAGAGAGATGAAGATGGAGAGGAAACTTTCTATAGTGTTTTACAATAAGTGGGAAACGCTTTCATTACAAGTCAAAACTACAACATTATATACTCCTCTCCACTTAACACTACAAGTGTTAGTTAACAAGATTAAAGGTCAAAACCTATTACAAAATTGGTCCTAACAATCTCCCCCTTTTTGAGCGTTAATATGTCATCCCAGTCTTCTGACTTCAAATTCTTCTTATAGTCTGTCTTTGGAAAGAAAATGTTTTTCTGAATTTCAAGAACATAACATTGCAGAAATCTGGAAGTTTCAGATACTCAAAGAAAATATGTTTTTCGTTGAAAATGTTTGAGTGAGGGAATCCTATAACTGATTTACTAAAGATTTGAAATTTCGGGAAATGGAATATCAGTTAGGTAAAGATTTATCTGGGATTTAGTAGAGGAATTTATTGAGGATAGAATGATAATGTTTTGAATGATTTGTCAGTTAAAGTTTTGGATGTGTGTGTAAAATGTAAGAATGATTTGTATCGGTTAAATTTTGAATTGACATGTGTATGGTTTGTATGTAGGAAAGAATGATATGTACATTTAAAATTTGGATGAATGTGGATAATTTGTATTCGGTATGGAAATATGGATTTAAACGGTTAAGCTTTTGAATGTATGCGGTTGTTACGGAATTTAGAAAGAATGGTTGTTGAGGAATTTGGAATTTTGAATTGATATGGATGTTTTGTAGTTTGGAAAGAGAGATATATACGATTAAGATTCAGATGGAAATGGATGTGAATTTTAATGTAGGAAAGAATGATATATACGATTAAGTTTCGGATGGAAATGGATGTGAATTTGTAGTTTGACATTTCTGTGAATGTCTCGGTTTCTTCTTTTTCACAAATGTAAATCGACGAAAATGTAGACCCATAGATAGAGTTGTTTCGTAGCGGAAGTCTTTTGTTGAAGTTGTGGCTTTGTCGATTTGTGATTATTGATAATTGTTGTTAGGGTAAAAATGTAGATGAAATTTATGCTCCCCCTCGAACAAACAATTATTTCTTAACGAATCTTCGGTTTCTTGTTTACTCCCCCTTAACCGGTGCATATGTCTTTTCAAAGCGGAGTAAACTGAGCTCATATATTCTATCTTCTAAATGTATCTTTATAATAAGAACTTCTGTAGTATTTTCTCCCCCTCATGATGATCAAGATTTATCGGAATCATCATGTAAAATATGAAGTTCTTCGAGTTGGAATTAGAAAGAATCTTCGAAGCTCAGGGATTAAAATGTGTTGAATAATGATATATTCATATTTTGAATAAATCAATATATAACACATTGGATCAGATAAACCAAGATCGTTGTTGAGTATGCAGAAATACGATCAAATGTTTTATCGTTTAATCTCAATGACCGTTGTAGATGACATAAAAGAACAGTCTCATGTTCATCATCTGATGTCCCGACTGTTGTTGAAAGCGATGGAGTACAGTCATAAAAAATGTACATAGTAATCGAACAGGGTAAACCGGGATCACATAAATTACCCGTTAACACAACAGTTACACAAAGTGTGTGACCTACGTTCAGTGTTGGCTAAGATGTTAGCACTGGTAGGATTTCCATTCAATTATCGTGAAAGACCAATAATTTTGGTATCACTATGAATTTTCCGGCTTTATCACAAAGATAAGCTTGATATTTTGCCTGTGTCTTAAAAGTGTATTGCGGTTCTAGACTCAATTAGTGGACAAACGAAGGCGAGGACTGGAGAGACTTGTCCTCTTGTTCAATATCAACAATCTCCAAGTGAGATGTCGATAGCATTTGAGATAATCTCCGTGAAAATGAAACAAGTACTTTTTAAGAAATACTTGAGTAGCTGGGGGGGTTGTGCATTTCATCACTGGGTCCATGATGTCTTTTTCAATATCAGAGAGCAACACATGCAATATGATAGAGACGTGGCAACCCGGCTTTTTATCGGTTTGGAAAGGGTTTTTCGTTTTCTTTAACCCTGACACACCCTCCTCACTCAAGCTCACTTTTTCATTTTTCGACTACACCCTCATTTCATTTTACCATGTTTAGCTGAATTGCACCCCATACTTCAATCCCCCTCTCAAATTTATCTCAGCGCACCCCAATCAAGATCCCATGATACTTGATTCTGCTCACCTAGACCTATGTACCCTTACATTTTGTCCTATATTGTAGGTGGCTCCTGGGGAAGATCATGCCGGTTATAGCAGATCATAGGAGTAATTTGAGAGTGAACTATAACGTTCATGTGCAATGGATCGGCATATAAGATGTTACTTTTTATGAATAACATTGATTTTTCATCGGAAAATGTATGTGTTTCCGGCATAAGTTGTTGCCTTTAGGATTGATAAGTTTAGGCACAGCAACTTGAACAACTAAGGTAAAACCGGATTCAGATAGAGTATCCGTTAACACACCAGATGAATCGGTAGTCGTTTGCACAACCGTTGATTCAAATGTGTGACCTGCAGTTAGAGTTGGCGCGATTTTAGCTCTAGCAGGATTTCCACTCAATCCTCGTGAAACACCAGATTTTGATGCCACTATGAGTGTTCCGATGAATACACGGAGATTCATTTATAAAAGTGTATGTGTCCTAAATTGGAAATATTTGACGGTGAGATCTAGACACACTGTGCATTCAATGAAGACGTAACCCGGGGCAGAAGGTTGATAATTTCAATATCAACATACTCCGAATGAGCAGTCAATAGATTATGTGCTACGTCCCCTGTTGAATTGAAACAAATTCCTATTGAGAGGAATCTGAGTGGTTGATGGTGGAGTGCAAATGCTTGACTGGGCCAGTTAAGACTGGTGAAACATTCAACACATGAATGAACACATAATAGTGAGATTGCCCGGTTTATTGACGGTTTGGATGCACTCAAAGGTGTGTTTTCTTGATGTTATCATGTTTTCACATCACCTTGCTCTCACCTAAATCTATACCCTAGACTTATACCCTCACATTTACCAAATGATTGAAAAATAATTCCCTTGGAAGGTAAAGCCGGTTCTGCCAAACCATGGGAAGGTAATGTCTTTTGAGAAATTTTTTTTTATCATTTTTAAATAAATAAAAAATTCAATTTGGGTATAAAAATATTGATATAAGAAATTTTCTCCCCCTGAAAATACTAATTCTCCCCCTAGAATTAATATTTCTCCCCCTCGACAAAATCAATGAATGAAAATTTACAGTTTTAGAGGGGTGTGGAAGAGTTTGGACAGTTAAGTGAAAAACTGGTTAAGAGCGGGTTTCAAACTAATGTATTTTAAAGCCATAGATTATGTAACAAATAAAAACGGTTTAAGCCTTGAGATTTAGCATACCAAGTTTAGACACAAGAAAGTTAAAACGTTTTTCGTCTAAAGCCTTGGTAAACAAATCAACTAATTGATAATCGGTTGAAACGAAGTACAATTCCACATTACCTTATTCAACATGGTCTTTTATAAAATGATATCGAAGATCAATATGTTTAGTTTTCGAATGTTGAACAGGATTGCATGAAATTGTAATTACACTTAGTGAATCACAATATAAAGGAATACGGCTGTATAAAAAGCCATAATCTTTTAATTGTGATTGCATCCAAATTACTGGGATAAGCAGCTTGCAGCACCAACATACTCTGCTTCTGTAGTTGAAAGAGATACGCAATTTTGCTTACGTGAAGACCAGCTCACCAATTTATCTCCCAGAAATTTGGACACTTCCAGATGTACTCTTGCGATCCAGCATACATCCAGCATGGTCAGCATCAGAGAATACAGTCAAGTCAAAAGAAGTTTCTTTAGGATACCAAAGACCAAGATCTCGAGTACCCTTCAGATAACAAAATATACGTTTGAGTGCTTGAAGATGTGATTCTTTAGGAGCAGCCTGATACCGAGCACATATGCAAGTAGAGAACATAATGTCTGGTCGACTCGAAGTGAGATATAATAAAGATCTGATCATCCCCCGATAATTTGTAACATCAACAAGTTTGCCATTAGGATCAGCATGCAATTTAGAACCAGGCGACATCGGCGTCGGTATTGGTTTACAATCATCCATGAGATATTTCTTCAAGGGATCAATGATATACTTGGATTGATTAATGAAGATCCCTGTAGGTAATTGGCGAACTTGAAGGCCAAGAAAAAAAAATTCATTTCACCCATCATACTCATCTCAAACCGTTTAACCATAAGATCAGAGAACTTTTTGCAGTATTTGGGATTTGTAGAGCCAAAAATGATATCATCGACATAAATTTGAATGAGAACTATATCTTCCCCTTGTCGTTTGATGAAAAGAGTTGTATCGATTTTTCCTTTTGAAAAACCAGAATCAACTAAGAATTTAGAGAGCACATCATACCATGCGCGAGGAGCTTGTTTCAAGCCATACAAAGCTTTGTCGATAATATACACATGATTATTAAAACTTGGTTCTACAAAACCTTTGGGTTGATGAATGAACACTTCTTCATTTAGAATGCCATTTAAAAATGCAGTTTTGACATCCATTTGATAAATTGTGAAATTCTTATGTGCTGCATATGCCAAAAATATACGAATGGCTTCTATTCGGGCAACAGGAGCAAACGTTTCTTCAAACTCAATACCCTCCTGTTGAGCATATCCTTTCGCAACAAGACGTGCTTTATTACGAATTACTATCCCATTTTCATCCTTTTTGTTTTTGAAAATCCACTTTGTACCAATAACAGATTTCCCAGGTGGTTTCGGAACCAGACGCCAAACTTTTAAACGTTCAAATTGATTGATTTCTTCTTGCATAGCAAGGATCCAATCTGGGTCTGAGAGAGCTTCACTGACTTTCTTAGGTTCAATAGAGCTTAGAAAAGAAGAATATTGACATTCCTCAGCAGTGGCTCTACGGGTTTGAACAGAAGAGTCAGGATCACCGATTATTTGATGCAAAGGATGCTCTCTTGTCCATTTAAGGGAATGAGGAAGTGGAAGTTGACCTGGAATTATATTTGAGGTATTAGTGAATACAGGATGAGGGATTATTGCAGTTTGAGCATTTGATGTAGAAGGTGGAAGATCTACTCGTTTAACGTTGAATTTAGAGAAATCAATCACCAATGGTGGAGGTTGTGCTGAAACTAAAGATAAATCTAAAGGATTAGCAGCTTGACCAGAAGATGAAGACTGTGCTGGAACTAATGATAAATCTAAAGTATTTGCAGCATTTACAGAAGGTGGGGAATCGCCCAGAGATGATTGATTTTGCAAAGGTGGGGAATCTTCCGGTGAAGATTGAGTTTCCAAAGATGAAACTGAATGTGAAGGAGAAAAATTGTTAGTTGGTGCAGCAGAAGTAGGAGATGAAGAATCAGTTGACCTTGAATTTTATACTTCAGGCACAGTAATAGATTGAACATCGGCTACAGATGGAAATGGAACGCCAGCCTCCTCAAGTAAAGTATGACGAATGTTGTGATAATCATCATAAAACTTTTCAAATAAAACATCTAAATCATTTTGAGATGTGGAGGGCGACGGCGAAGGTAAAGGAATTTCAACATTTGAAGTCAATGAATCTATTGGAAAAGTCTCATCAAAAGTAACGTTGACACTTTCTCTAACCGTCCGTTTTGACCGATTATATACTCTGAACGATGCAGATTCTCGTGAGTACCCGACAAGAACTCCTTCATTAGCTTTGGCTTCAAATTTATTTAATTTGTCTTTGTCATTTAGAATGAAGCATCGACTCCCAAAAATATGGAAAAATTTGACATTTGGAATTCGGTTATTAATGAGTTCATATCGAGTTTTGTTGTAAGTTTTGTTGTTGATTGAACGATTTTGAGTGAAACATGCCGTACTAATAGCTTCAGCCCAAAGAGATAATGGGAGCTTTGAAAATGAAAGCATGGTACGAGCAGCTTCAACTAAAGTACGATTTCGACGTTCAACGACCCCATTTTGTTGAGGTGTACGGGCAGCAGAAAATTGATGAGAAATACCAACTGATTCAAGGAAAGAATCTAAAGTTTGATTTTTAAATTCAATCCCATTGTCAGTACAAATGGTATGAACTTTGAGTTCCAAATTTGTCTGGGTTTTCTTGATGAAGGCAATGATGTTCTCAGCAGCTTCATCTTTTGTTCATAAGAAATACACCCATGTATAACGTGAATAATCATCAACAATAACCAACACATATCGTTTACCAGCCATGGTTTGAACGCTCATTGGGCCACATAAATCCATATGAAGTAATTCAAGCGGTTTTGAAGTACTTGGAACTGGTTCGGATTTATGATGTTTCTTTGTCATTTTGCCCATTTCGCAAGACGAACAGAGATGATCCTTTGCAAATTTAACATCTCGAGGACCAGAGACATGACCACCTTTAACCAATTTATTAATTGATTTGAAATTAAGATGAGAAAGATGACGGTGCCATAACCATGATTCATTTGACGACGCCGTTGACATTAAACATACTTCGTCAAGTGGGGTCACGTCGTCCAAATTAATTGTAAAAAGATTCGTCTCACGAGTTCCGGTCAGAAGTTCTTCTCCTTCATAGGTGTGAACATCACATTTCTTTGTTCGAAAATTAACTTCCAATGTTTTATCACAGAATTGACCAATACTAAAAAGATTGTGAGCAAGATCTTCAACATAGGTCACATTCCGAATGATTAAGTTTTTTCGAATTATATCTCCAATACCCATTATGGCAGCTAAATGGTCATTTCCAAACCGAACAGTTCCCAAATATTTGTCTCTAAAATTTGTTAATAATTTCTTGTTTCCGGTCATGTGTCATGAACAACCAGAATCAAGATACCAAACATTCTACATAAGACAAATCAAAATGTGGTACCCAATCAGTTATGGATCCAGAACGATTAGTAATATATGTCTTATGAAGAATTTTAATTAAGAATGTTTTTAGAGTACTGGAGAACTGCAAGGAGGCAGTTCAGTGTTTGTTAACTTGATAGACCATTTTAGGGATTTCTCAGGAGAAATTAAAATCCAGTTTGATTGTTCATTTTGAATTCATTTATATTTAATAAACTTGTTTGGTTTTTGATTTAGCTTAGGAGACGGAGTTGAGGAACCAGAATTAGGTGATTTAGATGCAGACACAACACGATAAACTGATTTTGGAGATTTATGTGTAGGAATTAATCGAGAAATTGAGTTTGAAGATTTAGGTGCAGATACTACACGATAAACTGATTTTGGAGATTTATGTGTAGGAATTACTCGAGAAATCGATGTTGGAGTTTTAGGTGCTAAAACTACACGATAAACTGATTTTGATGATTTTGGAGATTTATGTGTAGGAATTACTCGAGAAATTGATGTTGGAGTTTTAGGTGCTGAAACTACACGATAAACTGAGTTTGAAGATTTATGTGAAGAACGTGTAGTTAGAGAAGTTTGAGATCGAGCAAGCATTGTTTTGCAAGGTTCTGGATAACAAATTGTACATGAATGAATGATTGAACCATTTTTATGCAATACATCATGTCGAGGACCACATTGAGCATCTTTTCTAACAAAATATCGTGTATCATATTGAGAAATTGGGTGATCAGTTTTTCTGTCAAATAAACTTTGTTTCCATTTTTATCTATTTTAACAACCAAATTTACACCATTAACAGCAAAATTAACAGGACGATAAATTGCAGAATCATACACAATACCATAACGTGTAGCGGGAGAAATAAACTTTGTTGAGTTATTACATTTATTTGAAGAAGAAAAAGAAGAAGCTAAAAACGAAGGAGATCTAGACTTCTTAAGCTCCTTTGACTTAAGCATACTAGACTTAGTCGAATTAGACTTCTTAAACTGCTCAACTTCTTTCACTCCTCCTTGCACTGGCTTCTTAAGCGTTGAATTTAAATTTCAATCTGAAAAATTTAAAACAGGGGAATTAGAATCTCGTCTTAAAAGAATTGGAGTTTTAGGAGAAGAAGAATTGACATTTTGAGACGTTGGTTTTGAAGAAGCATTTTGAGAAGAAACATGTTCATTAGAAATAGATTCTATTGCTACGATTTTATCTTCTAATTCATGTATTTTAGTTTGTTGATCAGATTTTTTTTTTTGTCAAAAGCCTTATAAGTTTCATCGATTTCATTTTCCAGTTGGTAAATTTTCTTTTCAAGAATGAGAGAAGGAACATAAATCTTTGGTGTTATCTTTTGTTGAAGAACAGCATTACCTTTTATCTCAAATTTTTCAGGTGTTATAATTGGAAAATAATCGTCATTTTCAAAGTGAGCCTTTTTAGTTTCATAAGATTTATTTAATTCAGTGTAATTAAAACTAATTTGGACATTCTCCTTTCTAGCTCAGTTGAAAGTCTCTATTTCTTCTTCCTCATCAGTTATACGAACAAATCTTTGTGAGATCCCATGGTGCATGTATCTTGAATAATATAAGGTAGGAACCATTTTGCATGCAGTCTTAAGATATTCAGGATTGTCAGCACCGAGCCCTTCTCTTGATTTAGAATATTTAAAGTCTTTGGGCTTGTTAAGATGAATGATTTGATTAGTGTGTCCTCTTTTGACAATTAATTCCTCAAGATGTTTAATATAGGAATTCAATTTATTTGTTTCATGCTTGAGTGTTTATGTTATTTTGTTTGGTTTTCAGTTCATTTAATGAATTTATCTTTTGTTCATTAATATTTTCAGTTAATTCTTTGATTTGTGAGTTTAAAGATTTAAATTGTTTTTCATTGTCATCAAAATCTTGTTGTTTACGTGACAACACATTTTTATTATATTGATATTCATGCCATGTTTTTGTGAATAATTTGTGATTGTGATCAAACTTAGCCTGTAATTCTGATATTTGACTTTGTAACTCCAGATTCTCTTGTTTAAAAACTTGAGTTTGTTGAATATGATGAACAAGTTTCTCACCTAGATGAGCATTTTGTTTATTTTGTTTTTCCAAAATATTTAAACGATCTTTAAGTTGATCATTTATATCTGTTTCTTCTAAACGTTTTTGGGTTAATAATTCTATCTGAGACATCTGAGTTTGGATAAGACAAGTATCAGATTGGAAGTATTATCATTAGAGAGAAGAGAAATGTGTACCTTGCCATCCTCATCGAGTTCTTTAATACGATCAGCAACCTCTGCATTTTCTCTCGCCATAAAACACAGGTTGGCTGAATGTTCTTCATCTTCTGGTCCTGAATCTTCCATCCAACTAAGGTCTTCAGCTAACAACACCTTTCCAGCCTCTATTTGCTTAGCCATGAGCATCTTTCGTTCAAAGTATTCAGAATCACGGACTTTGGGTTTCTTGCAGTCGCGTGAGTAATGACCAGCAACACCACAATTGTAACATTTTTTCGTTGGATCCAGTAGTGTAAGAGATTGCTTATCAGTTGTGTTATTTGTTGCTGAAGCAGATGCAGCATATTTAAAGTTTGAGGATGATCTTAAGTTGTTGTTTGTGGGTTTCTTGTAATACTTCTTCTCATAATTTGAAATAAGTGACATAGCTTGAAGTACATCTTCGAGTTCTTTTTGCAATTCATCAATTGTAGACGTCATTGATATTTCAACACTTTCTTTCATTTTTGTTGCTGATGCATACAGATGATGTTGTTTGGTGAGCAGTGCTAGAGTATCATCAGTCTCTTGTTTAATTTTCACTATTATTTTAATCATAGGTTCATTTTGGTGCAAGTATTCATAGAGTTCATGAATATCAATGAGACTGAGATCTTTGTGCTGCATGGCACTATTTCCAAATATTTCCCATTCTGGTAACAGACTATGAATGAATTTGATATTAAGCTCCAACTTTTCTTTACGCAAATGGTTTTTGCAAAGTTCATTTATTAATGTACAATATCTATATGTACTTTCCAAATCTTCTCCATTTATAGGCCTTTAATGATTGATAGGAGTTCAGGGTAGTTACCATCTTTGCTTTGTTGCCTAACACTGTACCCTCCATTTGCTTCCTGATCTCATCCCACAGCTCTTTACCAGTTTCAAGACTATTCAAACTGTTGTAGATGTCGTTTGGTAAGCCTTGAAGCATAAATGAATATGATTGTACATCGGCTTTGGCTCTTCGAGCTTGTTGTACTGAATATTCAGCAGGAGGAATACGACGTTTTCCACTGATAACTACAGGAGTAGCATCCGGATCAGCAATAGCATCTTCATAAAATACCGCATTCCCATTCTCGAGAGATTCCTGAATTTCCGTAGCCAGCTCCTGGTTTATGATAAAGTGGAGAAAACGTTTCTTCCATTGAGGATATTCTCCTCGATATAACACGGGAGGTTTGAGATCAGATCCGATCGAAAGAGCGTCTTTAGATGTCATTTTAAAAAATGATTTAAAATGATTGCGGGCTTAAATTGTTAATGGGACTTAGACTTATATAAACCGAACACTAGTGGGCCGAACAATTGAATTTGGAAAATTCGGGCTGAACTTAAGATTGGGCCGAACTATATGGAGAGTTTTTAAAGTTCGAACACTTGAGTTCGTTGGTCGAACACTTGAGTTCGGGCCGAAGTTCTTTTGTCGAACACTTGAGTTTGGGCCGAAGTTCGTTGGTCGAACACTTGAGTTCGGGCCGAAGTTCGTTTGTTCCGAAGTTTCTTGAGCCGAAGTTTCTTGAGCCGAGCTTGTTGGCCCAACTTGTTGGGTATAAGTTTGGGCCGAGCTGTGTTGGAGTAGTGACTTCGGGCCGAAGGTTTGAGTATTATGATCGGGCCGAACTAGTTCTTGAAGCCGAAGATTTTTACGTACGAACACAGTCGATCAAAAACTTCACTTTTTCAATCTGATTTCACTCAATACTTGATCAATTTGAATGATTCCAATCACAATATGCTCGAAATTGATTTCCTAAACCTTTGATCTGATCAAATCCTTCAATCCATAACACATCTGATCGGATTTTTGATTTCAGTCGAGTTTTTGAACTTTTCTAGTTTTTCACTAAAATCACTAAATTGAAGTGATCTGTTGATGGAATTGATTGAAATAAGATTCTATTCTTATTAGAATCACTGGAGATACATGATTCTTCAATCAAATCTTCAATATCTCACAGAAATTTTGCAGATTAAATCACAGACTTCGAACGAATGAACTTTTTCAAAAACTCAGATCCAGGTCGAATTAGCTCAAAATTGGATCTACTCACAGAGAGTTTGTGCTCTGATACCAAATGAGAGTTCGAAATATGATGAATTCAAGCTAATTCATTGTGTTTTTCTAAGAATTGAAGATCAAAGTGTGTGAATGGTGTGTGTGTGAGTTGAGAGAGAGATGAATATGGAGAGGAAGCTTTCTATCTGTGTTTTACAATAAGTGGGAAAAGCTTTCATTACAAGTCAAAACTACAACATTATATACTCCTCTCCACTTAACACTACAAGTGTTAGTTAACAAGAATAAAGGTCAAAACCTATTACAAAATTGGTCCTAACAAAAGATAATCAAGATATGGAGGGAAAAAAGGCAAAAAAAGCGTGCTGCAAATATTGAACACATGTTAAATTTACTAAAATTTAGTACACGTATTAGAGCAATGAGTGTGGTAACATAAGTGAGATTGCCACCTTGCGTCACCAATGCGCCACATCACTATTTCACATTTCACATTCAAAACCCCCAAATACCCTCTACCATCACTTAAGCCATTTGGGTCCCACCTCATTTCTTTTCTTTTTATTTTTTTTAAAAACATAATACTTCATTAAAATAAAAATTACATAATACAAAAAAAATACCTAAAAAATAAAAAAAATACCGAAAAAAAATTAACGAAAAATTAAAATAAAATACCGAAAGAAAAAACTACACCGAAAAAAAATGATCGAAAAATTAAAATAAAATACCGAAAAAACGACCTTGACGTTATCTTGGACGTCAAGGTCGTCGTCTTGTACGAGGTATTTTTCGCGAATTGTGTTTTTTTTGCATGATGATTCTCGCCTTATCCGCACGCGCCATACCTTCGGTGTTAGTGCCGAGGAACCTCAATTCTTCCAACGTCATGAATAAATTGTCACGCGTCTTTGAGCTTTCGTATGCGGATTGAGCGACTTCACTTTTCCGCTTAAACTTGGCCATCATCGTCTCGCCAAGGTCCGGCGCCGCACTTCCCCCGGTGCCGGATGAAGTTTCCGATCTACTTTTTTTTGCCTTACAAGACTTTCCCGTCGGACGTGGTCTCATATCTTTCCCGAAAAGTTCCTCGTGATTCGAGAGTGAAATGGGGTCGGGGGCGTCCCATTTCAGACATTTTCGCAAAATGTTCCAAGCACCTTCATTATTAAACGGTTTTTTTGACGCCTACTCGTCACGGAACGGTTGTCGAACACGCGTAAAAAAATCAACCTCATTTTCTCCGCTCCAACTAGTACGTTGTAAATGTTTGTAGACGGCGTTGAAACGTTGACAATTGGTGTTTAAAGTTTCCCATTTCCCCGTCAGCGCGTCTTTGGTACGCGGCACGTCAGCACCCTTGTTGAACTCACAAACGACTTTGTTCCAAAAACAATCATCTCCTTGGTCGTTTCCCGTCTCGGAATCCTCGAAAACGCTAACCCAACACTCGGCTAGTAACCTTTCTTGTGTGTCGTCCCACCGGATCACCGTCCGATTTTGGTTGGATGCAACTTTTTTGCCCATTCGGCGTGCCGCCGCATCTTGTTGTGAGGGTTGTGGTTGTGAGGGTTGTGGTTGTGACCATGCTTGTGATTGTTGAAGTTGTTGAAATTGTTGGTTCAATGCCCAATATTTTTGTTGTTGAGCCATTTGTTCGGGGGTTAGGATGAGATATTGGGTACCATAGACCGGCATTTCCCAATTTTGGGAGGAAGAAACGGATTGTTGGGACGATGGTGTAGACGGGTTGGACGAACCCGAGCCGATACCCCCCATTCCCAACATACCGGAAACCCAATCGTTTGGTTGTTGAGACATTTTTTGTGGTTTTTTGGAAGTGAAAGAGTAGAAATATGAGAGAGTTTGAAGATAAAGTGTAGTAAAAATATTGTATTATGAAAGGAGTATTTATAATTGGTTAGGTTATTTAAAAAAAAAGTTGAAATTCGGCAAAATAGCCGTTGGCAACGGCTAGTGCCACACCGTGATTGGGTCGTTGGCCTCGTGGGCTAGCCGGCGAGAGGTGGGGGACAACGTGGCGTGCGGTGTGGTGGCGAGCCGGTAAAGCCGACGTGGCCAAATGGAGGGGGGGGGGGGGGGTTGACTACACCGGGCGCTCTTATTACTATTAGTGACTGTGTACTTTTCATAAAACCAAATTTTAACTTGCAAAGTTAATTTGAGATAATACATGATAATGAGTGGATTTTAAATATTTTTAGTAGTAAGATAAATTAGTAAGATTTATGTCACTTCCAACTGTGACTCATTTTTTAACTCGCCAGTAGCCCTCTTCCTACCGACGATTTACCTACAAGGTCGTGTCAACAACAACACATCACTAACTCTTCCCTACTAAAAAAATATAAAATTTTTATCCTCCTCTAGCCTCACCGACGAGTTCCCGAAACTTTCCCTTCTACATACAAGATGCTACCGACGAGTTTGATGAGGCTACTGACGAGGTTTGATAAAGCCGTTAGCATGGATCTTAGTAGGAAAAAAATATAATTTTTCTTTGAGATATCAGCAGGGCCGGACCCTCTTGCTGACACAAGGTGCATGGGCTACCCCTTAAATTCAGCCTAAAAGTATATATATATATATATATATATATATATATATATATATATATATATATATATATATATATATATAGAAGTGGGATCCTGTGAGGACTCTTTTTTCGGTGAGGACCCGCGAGGACACCTCATAAAAATTTCAAAAAATTCCGAAAAAAAATATATAACCCACCATGATTATTACTACATTTGACAAAAAAAAATTAAAAAAAAAAATTATGATCCACTTTTTTTAGCGAATCATAACAATGATCCAGATTTTTTTTATGGATCATTATTATGATCCATATATTTTTTTTTGGATCATTTTTGATTTTTTTTTGGATCTTATACATAGCGACTTTAATGTTTAAAAAAAGAATTTTTTGAAAAAAGTTTGTTTTGGATCATTTTTAGAGTTTTTTTTGGAGTCCTCACAGTACTCGCGAGGAAAAGAGTCCTCACCGGATCCGGACCCTATATATATATATATATATATATATATATATATATATATATATATATATATATATATATATATATATATATATATATAGGGTTCGATTCAGCGCAGAACCGTTTAAAGGTGCAGAACCATCCTTACATCCAATGTTTTTTATGTTATAGATAAGGTGTACATTTTTATACACGCTGTAACACATTTAAACATCCAATGTTTCCAATTTTTTATACATATAATATATAAATATATTTATATATTATGTGTATAAAAAATGGAAACATTGGATGTTAGGATGGTTACAACGTGTATGGAAATGTACAGCTTATGTATAACATAGAAAACATTGGATGTTTGGATGGTTCTGCGGTTCTGCACCTTTAAACGGTTTATATTTATATATTATGTGTATAAAAAATGGAAACATTGGATGTTAGGATGGTTACAACGTGTATGGAAATGTACAGCTTATGTATAACATAGAAAACATTGGATGTTTGGATGGTTCTGCGGTTCTGCACCTTTAAACGGTTTTGCGCTGAATTGGGCACTATATATATATATATATATATATATATATATATATATATATATATATATATATATATATAGTGAAGGATTCCATACAGAACCCATATTATCTAGAGAACTTGTAGAACCCGATCTTAGACCATTAAATTTTAAAATTAAGGATCAAGATTAAATGTGGCATTTTTGTAAATAAAACCAATTATATTTTTATTAAAAAAATAAATAAAAGGGTACCATATGTATTTTACACAAAAAGAAAACCCCCTTCTCTCTCTTAAGAATCGTATTTCTCTCCCTCTCTCCATATCTCACCACCAATTTGAGAAACCCTAAATTGTAAAACACGATCGCCTCAATAAATTATAAAAAGTAGTTCTCCTGCAGATCAACGCTATTCACAAACTATGATCGGGATTCGAGTGCTGCTGCGACCATTCTTCACTTAGTTTTTCATGATTATTTTATACAGGTTAGTTATCAAGTTATTATGCCTCTTTAGATATTTTTTGGATCGCACATGACTTCTATTTATCAACTATCGATGTACTGCTTATTGTGCTTCTCTAATTCTCGATGTTGTGGTGTGAGATTATCCTGATTTTTTTAGAGGATGTTGCGTTTTCAAATTACAGTTTGATGTGAAATTTTGAATACGGTCGTAATCATTTAACATGAAATTGATAGAGCAGTTCCGATGAGAGCGTAACTCGACAAAAAACCCGATTTGACACCCTAGTTTTGATTTAATGCAGCGAAGACAGGTAGGGCGTTTTTTCAACTACCGGATTTACACTCTGTTCATAATTATTTGATTTAGATACACTCAATTTAATTCATTTATGAAATTATTTGGTTGATTTGTGTGTTAAATAGCTGAAGTTTTGTAATTAGTGTGCATATTGTCATCAAGTTATGTTTTTCCCCAAATTGTTAAATTTTCACTAATGTCAGTATCAGTGTATTTAAAGTTAGATACATAAATGTTAGTTTCAAATGTCGTGTACATACATAAATGTGAGATACATATACTTTTTATCATTTTGTGTATTTTAAAGTTATATACATAAATGTTAACTTTCAAAATTTTACGAGGAAGATACATAATCTTTCATTGAGTTTGTGTAGGTCTTAATTTTGTATAAGAGCTTGAAGACAAAAATGTTCAGATTCAAAGATTAAGGAACTAATTGTAAATGACAATAATTGAAACATTGCTTAGATACATATGTGTTTTTTGCAGGTTATTGTGGGGGCATTCATGTATGATGTAAAGTAATGAGATATCTATTGCTGGTATATTCAAAGATCAAGGAACCAAAGTATATTCAAAGATTAAGGAACCAATTGCAGTTAAATAAGGCAATAACTGAAACAATTGTTGATAAAAAGAATACCGATAAAGAAGTTTTAGTGTCAATGGAAATCAAGATTGAATATTGCACTTAATGAAGATATATGGTTCGAATACATAGATGTTGTTTTGTACATGTGTGTATTCAGTGTTATTCGTACATATATGTTATTTACTATTTTTTTGATACATAAGTCTTACTTTGTACGTCTATGCTATCAATTATTTTTTGTTGTTATATAAGGTGCTTGTGTGAGTTGGTTAAAATAACTATAAAATAACATTAATGTTTTTTACATTTACAAGTGTTCTTTTGCACATATACATGTATGTAAAACTATGTAACATATATGTATCATAAACATTCAGAATTTAGTTCCTAAATTTTAGTAAATTTAAAAAAAGAAATAAAAAATAAATAAAATGTAAAATGTCGTAAATACCCTCGAACCATTATAAGATTTAAATAATCAGAAATTAATATACTAAATTTTGATTGGTTTAAAATAATTCTACCGGTTCTGTAAATAATATGGGTTCTGTATGGAATTCGACCATATATATATATATATATATATATATATATATATATATATATATATATATATATATATATATATATATATATATATATATATAGGGTCCGGATCCGGTGAGGACTTCTAGGACAATTTTCGTCCACTCATCTCATTAAGGGTACAAAGGTCTTTTTTGAAACCCACATTTCCCTCCTTGTCCACTTGTCATCCAATGATTGGATGTGGGTTTTTCCCCCCACTTCGTTTTTCGCCAATAACGTTTTTTTTTATTTGAAAATTAAAAAATCTAAAAATCCCAAAAATTATAAAATTAAATTCTCTACAAAATGTTTATAGTCATGAAAATTTAAAAAAAAAAAATAGCACAAAGATCCAAAATTTACACAGTGATCCAAAAAATTACAAGATCCAAAAATTAACAATGATTCAAAATTAGAAAAATGATGCAAAACTTTACAATGATCCAAAACTAATAAAATGATCCAAAAATTAAAATGACTCAAAGTTAATAAAATGATCCATAAATAACAAAATGATCCATAAATAACAAAATAATTCAAATTTAACTAAATTAAAAAAAATCAAATTTTCATGACTATACTCATTTTGTAGAGAATTTAATTTTAAGAACTTTGGTTTTTTCAGAATTTTTTTATTAAAGAAAAAAAAAGTTATAGCCGACAAACACAAGTGGGTGGAAAAAATAAATAGTGCAGCCAATCTCATTGTGACATGTGTCCGAGAGTAGGGGAGAGTGGGGGAAGGGAGAGTGACAGCGAGTGAGCTTCTCCATACTTGCAAATCTCAAATTCAAAATGACAATTTAGACCCTCAAATATTTAACCTTTAAAGGAATTTTATAAAAAGTCCATTATAATTACAAAGAATGCCACTACGAATTCTCTAAAAAAATAAGATAATTTGAGCCACAATTTTTTAGATTAACGATTAAGATTTGTCCTCGCAGTCCTCACAGGAAAAAGAGTTCTAACTCGATCTCACTTATATATATATATATATATATATATATGTATATGCTACTTCCAACTTATAACTTTAAAATTTAAATTCAACAATGGAAAGAAAGTTCAAAAAATACATCCAGTCGCTACCACTTTGCTTACAATTTAATTTAGTTTTCATTTTAAAATGTAAGTAATTCAGTTAGCTGTTTATTTAAATTTAGTTGTTAGTTCATTAATATTATATAAATGTAATGGCTCGTTTTTAGAAAATGCGTAAATAAAGAGGACAATTCTAAAATGTAGTTTATAGTTGAATGAAAGTATGAAACTGCATTTTTGGATTTTTAATCATATTATATATTATGCGGCGGAAAAATTGTGCAACTCCTAAACTTTCTTCCTAGGTCCGCCACGGGATATCAGTTGATATTAAATTCCATAAACCAATCATTCATGGGGTCAAACCGTTAAATACAATATCATAAAGGATTGTCGTTTTATGCATGGCCGTTTGTGGCTTTGTGGTTTCGGTGCTGCAGCGATTTCATGAATGTGCTTAGGCTGCCGGGAATGGGTCCACGCCATCCGGCGTGGTGGTGAGGTGGCAAGGGCCACCCCGTGGAAGAAAAGGCAAACACCCCCCCCCCCCCCCCCGGGCTAATTATTGTCCTTAAGGAAAATGTTAAGAATAATTTTGTGCTTAAAAGTTGGTGTACTTTTTTTTTTGAACGACAACCTAATCTACTCCTAAATCCACATATGTCCACTATGGTACTTGAACCCTCAACCTCAAGGTTGGGAGCAAACACTTTACCGCTAGGTCATTGACCCTTTGGTAAAAGTTGGTGTACTTTAACCATAAAAAATTAACTCCCATGAAAATTACTAACGACTCATTGATAGGGGTGAGCATAGCAAAGGTACCCGCTGGTTCCAACCGGAACCTCCGGTTCTGGTGCCGATTCCGGTTACCCTGTCTCTAAAATCATAAAATTAAAATAAGATGCAAAACTGAAATATTAATCATTTTTTATAATTTTATTTACTAATCTTTGAATAATCATAAATTCTAAATACTTAAATATATGATTATCTAATTATTATATTGTTAAAACATTATATTTAAACTAATTAATTACTAAACTCATTCAAAATTACACAAAATTTATCAAATTGTTAAATTTGGACATTAAATTTCAAATATATAATATTTTAACAAATATAAACTGATAAATCGCCGGTTCCGGTTATCCACCGGTTACCGGTTCCTAAATTTTGAGAACCGGAACCTCTTAGGGCGGTTCCATAATTTTAGGAACCGGAACCGACAGTTTCAAAGCGGTTCCAGCTCCAATTACGTTTACCCGCTTTTTCCGCTCACCCCTACTCATTGATGGTTATGCTTTAATAAATATACAATTGACCTGCCAATGAAGCGGGTTTTGACCGTGATCCGATCCGAACCCGCACGAATTATATGTGTTTGGGTCATAGTTTTTGATTCGTTTACCCGTTAACGACCCGTACCCGTTAACCCTTTTACTAAAAGGGTCGGATATGGATCAATGCCGATCCGATCCATTTATAACCCGCCCCGCATTTAATTTTAGAAAAAATTATATACTTTTAGTAATCATTTTTTATTTACTAATCTTTGAATAATCATAAATTCCAAACACTTAAGTATATGATTATCTAATTATTATATTGTTAAAACATTATATTTATACTAATTAATGACTAAACTCATTCAAAATTACACAAAATTTATCATATCGTTAAATTTGGATATTAAATTTCTCAAATATATAATATTTTAACAAATATAAACCGAATAATCGTCGGTTCCGGTTACCCACAGGTTACCGGTTCCTAAATTTTGAGAACCGGAACCGGAACCTCTTAGGGCGGTTCCATAATTTTAGAAACCGGAACCGACAGTTTCAAAGCGGTTCCAGTTCCAATTCCGGTTACCTGCTTTTTCTGCTCATCCCTACTCATTGATGGTTATGCTTTAACAAAATATACATAGACCTGGCAATTAGTGTTTTAACGACCGGGTTGGACCGGCCGGTCGGACCGGTCCAACCGGAAAACAGAGGCAAAGCCGGTCCAATATACCGGGCCAACATGTAAATATTGGGTCGGAATGAACCGCCTGGTTTTCTAATAAACCGGATTGAACCGGCATAATAAACCGGGTTAAACCAGCTTTTAAATCCGGGTCTAAACCGGGTCATAACTTGAATCTCAAATTAATCAAGCCCAAGAGACCCGTTGAGTTGGAGACTTTGGCTGCTGCATGTGTGAATTATATAAGCAGCTAGGTGCAAACATTTTTCCTCCCACAACGATGTGGGATGGGAATTTATGAATTTTGTTTAATTCTGCCTTTTATATTAATTTGATTGTTATTGTTCTATAAACTCAAAACTCGAAATCAGCTGATCGGTCAACTTTTGTTATTATTTTTCATTTTTTAACTTGTAATTTTCAAATTTTAGAGGTAATTTATCTATTTTTATTATATATTGTCTTTATATTTTTCAATATACATCGTTCACATGATTGTTACATCATAACTACGCAACAATTTGGTTAGCCGGTTGAACCAACCGGTTCATCCGGTCCGCCCGGTCCGACCACATTTGAAGTGTTGGCTGGTCCGATTCAAAATCCGGGTTTTAAAACATTGCTGGCAATTAAGCGGGTTTTGACCGTGATCTGATCCGAACCCGCACGAATTATATGTGTTTGGATCATAGTTTTTGATTCGTTTACCCGTTAACGACACGTACCCGTTAACCCTTTTACTAAAAGGGTCGGATATGGATCAATGCCGATCCGATCCATTTATAACCCGCCCCGCATTTAAATTTAGAAAAAATTATATACTTCCTCCGTTTCAAAATAAGTGATACAAATTAGTTTTCACGTTTTTTGAGGCAAAAGATTGTAAGGGAGGTTAAATTAGATTAAATTGGATAGTTAGTGAGTCATGGGTCCCACATATTATGATTAAAGTGAGTTTAATGATGTTTAAAAGTAAAAGTAAACGTAAAGGAGTCATTTCACTTTATTAAAGGAGATAATGTGGGTATGGGTCCCACCATTTTTTACCAAATAAGGAAAGTTTCAAAGTGTATCACCTATTTTGAAATACCCTAAAAAGGAAAGTGTATCACAAGAACGTCTCCGAGATTTCAAAGGCCCGGTGCAAATATATAAAAATGGGTCCCTAAATACAAGATATATTAGAAAAATTTGGACTTTTTAACTTATTTCCTGTTAACTTATTAAGTTGACTTAAAATTTAAGATTATACATATAAGATGTATATAAAAAATTAGGCCCCCTTTGAAATTTGGGCCCTGTGCGGCTGTAACTGCTACACCTCCTTAAAGACACCTTGATGTAGGGATGTGTTCGGTTCCGGAACCGGACCGAACCGGACCGGAACCGGTAAACCCGGTAACCAAAAAAAGTAAATTTCAAGGACCGAGAACCGGACCGGTTAAATCGGTTCCGGGACCGGTCCGGTTCCGGGTCGGTTCGATCTTCAAGCGGGTTTAAAACCGGCAAACCCGGTTTTTGTGTTTGCCATCCGATTATACATTTTCGGTGCATATTTTCATCTTAAAGTATATAACTTAGATATTTTAGCGTACTTTTGATTAAAGTATGATGTTTGCGGGGGTTCACGGGCTGCTTCAAGTAAAATATGTTTCTATTAAAAGCCTATATACCTATTATTTCGACATATATATATGAAAACTCGTAAGTCTATATACCTATTTAAATGCCGGTTCCAAACCCGAAAAAACCGGAACCGAACCGGGACCGCAACCGGTAAACCCGGTTTGTTAATTTTTATTAAATCTAAGAACCGGGAACCGGACCGGTTAAGCCGGTTCCGGTTCGGTTCGGTGCCGGTTCGGTCCCGGTTCGATTCCGGTTTTCCGGTTTTTATACACACCCCTATTTTGAAACAGATGAAGTATATTTTTTTTATAAAGTGTAGGCTTAAGGAAAAAAAAGGGCTTTTCATTTAGACCTTTGTTTATGCCTACTGGTCTTCCAAATACACATGTAGGTTTATTGGCTTATTACTCTAGTCTTACTTTGTATGAAATTGGCAATACTTATTGCTTGAAAATTCGTCTTCACTCATTCGTATTTGGTTTCAAGGTTGGTAGTTTTTTATTTAACCGATTTAATCTTTAAATTGGTTTATTAAGGTTGATAACTTTTATTTAAATCAATTTATTCTTGAAAATTCGTTTTCAGCCCTTCACCATGGATGTATATTCTTTATTTAAATTGATTTAATCTTTTAAATTGTTTATCAAGGTTGGTAATATTATTTACTAGTTAGTAATTTTTAAAATTGTTCATCGATTCTTAATTTTTAGATGCATCTTGTTATTTATATTTTTTATGCATTAATATTATACATTTATTTTACGTAAGAACAATTTTTTTAGTATTAATCTGTTAGTCCCAAGACTAAGTAAATAAGATTTGATGATCGATAGCCAAGAAGAATAAATAACAGCTGAAGTATGTATCTCAGCTGAAGCAAGTATATACAATAAACCTTCAGCTGAGTACGTACTTAGCTTTAGGATACATGTCAAATCAGCAGCTATTAACGAGAGTTCATTCAAAGTCTATGACCAAAGGACAAAGACAAGAAGAAGACTATTCAGCTGATTGTGGAATCAGCTGATAGTATCTGCTGCAGATAAAGACTTATAGGAAATGTTAATTGACACCTTGAACATTTCACTTTCCCGCTCAAAGAAGAAGAAAACGATGAAGATCTTCTATTTTGGAATAAAAGATAATGTCAGTACATTATCATCGTTTGTCCCTCAAGCATGAAAAGAGAAAGTCAACTATTTCTGTACTTATGTAGTACACCTTTCACTGTGCGTCAGAAAGGGTACCGGAAGTAGTTGACACAAAGTACACTTGGGACAATAACTTGTGCAAGAGCATTTAATGATCCATAGACAAGTCCACATCGACGAATAATATGTTTACACGTCGTCAAACTTGGGGACTAAGGAACATAGATCTTGGGCTATAAATACAGACGTAAATGCTCGCATTTACAACACCTTTAGAAATCACAGCACAAGAACATTCTCTGAGAGTTAGTTATTTGTCTAAGTATTAACTCATCCATAGTTATTACTAAGGCATTAATATCAGCTGATATAACTCTCAGCATATACTCTTCTAGTTTGAGCGGTCTAAATTGTCATTTCAAGTATAGAGTTTTAGTTAGTTTTGTACTATCTATTTCCGCAAACTTTGTACTGTATTAAGTTGTTTTAATAAACTCTTAATCATTGAAATCTTGTTGTTCATTTATCTTATCTTCGTTACTCGGTCATAACGCAACACGTTTGTGTTGTTGGGAACCAACATAATCTATAGTAGACACTTGGTTTATTTAAGATACGTTATTTTAATATTAAGTATTCATATTATACTTATGGGATAATAGTTTGTGGAATGCATAATAGTTGTATAATCTTTTTATTATAATGGATCGGGTAAATGGGTCGGGTACCTGCTAATTCGGTGGATAAGGTATGAGTTTGATTTTTCAAAACCCTGCGGATTGCGAATCGGGTTTGGATCATCATTTGAGATTTGTTAAAAGGGTTTGGATCAAGGACGATCCACTCCAAACCCGCTCCATTGCCAGATCTAAATGCACATTAACCAATTAACTAACTCCTATTCATTCCCCTTAAGACAATGATTATCAAATCTTTTTTTATGGCCAAACGGAGGATTGTGTAATATCACACGTTAAATTTTACATTAAACCCTCCAATTACCTCTTCACTTAATTATCACACAAGCCATTTAAGATCCATATATTATTGTTTTTTTATTTTTATAAAAATAACACATTTTTAATTAAACTAAAAATAAAATACAAGTGCAATAATAGAAATTTAAAATACCGAAATTAAAAATGCAATTGATCTTCACTTAGACATTTTTTTTCTTCATATTTCCTCATTTTGCTTGTTAACAAAAAAAAAAAAATAATAATAACACCATATGATTATGAACTGCCAACAATCTTTCAGTGCTAGTAGAGAGGGATTAGCTTTCTCAAAGCACGTGCCCCCTTTTACAAAAGCTATCATCCAAAAGGCTAATTTATTTCAAATGTAGTATGGTACGCGCTCTCTATTTTAACACGTCGAATGTCGCTTCGCTCTTTAGTCTAAGCTCATTTTGCATAGTCTCGCCAAAATCGGTTGTGCTACTTCCCCCGGTGGCGTACAAGCTTTCAGATCTACTTTTTTCCGACTTATAAAACGGTCCCGCGGGACATGGTCTCAAATCTTCTCTGAATAGTTCTTCATTTCCTGTGATATCAACGGGTTCAGGGGCCACCCATTTTGGATATCTTCGCAAGACATCCCAACACATTCACGTTTACTATTTTTTTTTATATGACGACTAATTTGTTCAATAAATAAGTTGGAATTAATTAAATGAGTCGATTATGCTAGGATTCAAATATATGAACTCGCTAATATGTAAACCATAATACGCAAATCTGGCTCGAGTTTATATTGTACAAATACGTGATTATTTACTTTGTAAAAAAACAGCTTTTATGTCGGTTGATTGAAACCGTTACAAATAAATCTGTTAATTTCAACTAGAACTTTGTCAATTACGCAACATACTCACGTGCTAGAAGTGACTTCCCCCAAATAATACTGACATGACTAATGTGATCATATATGCACTATAGCTTTGCTCGTGAAAGAGAGGGTAAACGTAATTATTTTTTTTTACTAATTTCACCACTTGTTTGAACCATATAAGTAGTCAAGTCAGATGATAAGGTTAAGAAACAAAATTAATTAATCTACATGCAATGATTGCAAGACTAAAATCAACCGGGATTATACAAAACTTTAAGTGGGGTTATATAATTAATCCACTAAAATTTTTTTTGACCATTTTTTTTCCACATGAGGTGGCTGTTAGGATTAAGTTTTAAGCTTTAACAATGTAATTAGGCTTAATTAAGTGTGTTTAGAGGTGAGGTATAAATACCACTTGTGATGACTTGTTATGTATGTTTTTCCCACATAATTGAAATTACACTTTGAAAGCATCGTTCCCTCCATCTTCATCTATCTCAACACACACACACTAAAACACCTACTAAATTCTTCAATCTTCATCAAATCAACATGAAATGACTTGAATTCAATCACATTCGATCTCTCATTTGGTATCAGAGAAAAATGTCTCAAAGAGAAGATCCAATTTCGTGGTGAAATGATCCAGATCTGAGATTTTTGGTGAAAAAGTTTGTTCTTTTGGTGAAAAAGTTTGTTCGTCTCTGTGATTTTAATTTGCAAATTTTTTTGTTTGGAATTGAAGATCTGATTGAAGATTAATGTTTCTCCATTGATTCTAATAGGAATAGAATCAAATTTCGATCAATTCTATCAACAATTGATCATGATTCAGTGATATTAATGAAAAAGTTGAAAAACTCAAAAAACGACTGTAATTCAACAAATTCGAGCTGTAGTGTTATGTTTTGGGATATATGATCGGATCAGATTGTTAGAAAAGCAATTTCGAATAGTTTGGGATTGGAATCATTGAATTTGGTCAAGTATTGAGCGAGATTGGATCGAAATGGTGAGTTTTTTAAGTTACGTACACGTCCTCGGCCTCAACAACAGCTCAAGAACAAGTTCGGCTTGTGTTCGGCACACGCTTGTTCGGGTCTCAAGTGCTCGACTTCGGCCCGAACTTGTCAGGTATTCGGCTCATCAGTGTTCAATCTTAATTGTTCGATCACCCGGCCCAAACACCATCTTCGGCTCATACTTGTTCGATCCCATATAGTTTGGCCCGAACACATTTATTTCAACAATTATTTTTGTTCGGCCCGAACACCATAATTCGAACTTCTTCTTCGGCCCGAACTTAAACTTCGGCCCAACAAAGAGTTTGGCCCGAACATATAAAAACAAAGAGTTCGGCTTGAGAAGTTTTATTTCATTTTCATTTAAAATCATTTCAAAATGACGTCAAAAGACGCACTTTCCATCGGAACCGATCTCAAACCACCGGTGTTATACAGAGGTGAATATGCACAGTGGAAGAAACGATTTCTCCACTTTATCAAAAATCAGGAATTAGCAACTGAAATTCTTGATTCTCTTGAAAATGGTGTTGCTGTATTTTATGAGGTTGTTATTGCTGCCCCAAATGCAAATCCACCAGTTCTTGGTGGTCGGACTCCACTCCCTCCTGCTCGATATGATGCTCAACAAAAACTACGAGCTAAAGCAGATTTACAATCTTTTTCATTCGTGCTTCAAAGTTTACCAAATGAGATCTATAACCGTTTAGATAGTTTGGATTCCGGAAAAGAACTTTGGGATGAAATAAGAAAGCAAATGGAGGGAACTGTTTTAGGAAACAAAGCAAAAATGGTTACCACTTTAAATTCCTATCAATCATTTAAAGCTACAACCGGGGAAGAATTGGAAAACACATATCATCGTTATTGTAATTTGTTGAATGAACTTCGTAGAAACAATCTGAAAAAGGAAAATCTTGAGATCAACATCAAGTTCATCAACAACCTTCTTCCTGAGTGGGCCATGTTTGGAAACAGTGCTATGCAACACAAGGATCTTAGCTCAATTGATGTTCATGAAATTTATGAGTATTTACTACAAAATGCACCCATGGTGAAAGACATAGTCAAATCCAGACAAGAAACGACCAATACTCTTGATACGCTTGCTCTTCTTACAAAACATCATCAGGCTAATGCATCTGGTAAAATGAAAGAAAAATCAGACAAACTTGCAACGGATACGAAGGATGATTTGGAGAAAGAACTAGAACAAGTCTTGCAAGCTATGTCTTTCATCTCAAATTATCATAAAAAATATTACTCAAAGCCAACAAACAACAATCAGAGGTCTTCGTCCAACTTTAAGTCTGCACCATCTGCTACAAACACAACTGACAAACCAACAATCACACCTTTGGATCCTACAAAGAAATGCTATAATTATGGTATTGCTGGTCATTTCTCCCGTGATTGCAAGAAACCTAAAGTTCATGATTCTGAATATTTTAAATGAAAGATGTTGATGGCCAAGCAAATTGAGACATGAAAGGTGTTATTAGCAGAAGATCTTCAGTGGATGGAAGATTCAGATGCTGAGGATGAAGAACATTCAGTAAACTTATGCTTAATGGCAAGAGAAAATGCAAAAAAATTTGATCGATTTAATGAAGGAGCTAACAAAGAGAATGAGGTAATCAGTTCTCTCTTGTCTAATTATTCTAATTCGATTGATTCTGATAATAGTTTTGTAACGAACCATATATCTGAAATTGATTCTTTAAAACAAAACCTTTTAAGTGAAAAAGAATTAAATATTCAACTTCTAAGACGTTTGACTGATTTAGAAAACGAACATGAACAATTTGTTCATCATGGTGAACAACTTGTTCATCATATTAAACAAAATCAAAATTTCAAACAAGAGAATCTGGAGTTACAAAATCACGTATCAGAATTAAAGGTTAAATATGAGAACGATATTAAGCATTTGTCTCATACAATTTCTTAAAAAGAAAATGAAATAACCAATCTTCAAAACTCACAAAATTCAACATCACATGATCAAAATGATAAGTATTACAAGTTATACATTGAAACGTTTCATGAATATCAAATAACAAAAAACTGGTTGGAACGTAAACAAAAAGAATTCGATGATAATGAGAAACACTTTAAATCTTTAAACTCACAAATAAAAGAACTATCTGAAACCCTACATGAAAACGACATCAAAACATCACGAGAATTAAATAGCAAACAGAATGTCATACATCAACTTCAATATGATAAAATTCAACTTTCTTCACACATCAAACACTTAGAAGAAATAATTGTCAAATGAGGACAAACTGATCAAACTATTCATTTGAACAAGCCTAAAGACTTCAAATATTTCAATTCAAGAGAAGAACTGGGAGCTAATAATCTGGAATATCTTAAAATGACATGTAACGTGCTTCCAGCACTGTATGATTCTAAATACATGCATGTAGATATTTGGCAGAGCTTCCTTCGTATGACAGATGAGGAAGAAGAAATTGAGGCCTTCAACAGAGCTAAAAAGGAGAATGCACAAATTAGTTTCAATTACACTGAATTAAATATAACATATGAAACTAAAAGGCAAATTTTGAAAATGATGATTATTTTCCAATTATTACACAGGAAGAATTTGAGATTAAGGGTAATGTTGTGCTTCAACAAAAAGTAACACACAAGATCTATATGCCCTCTCTAATTCTAGAAAAGAAAATCTGAAATAGATGCCAGTTGGAATTTGAGATCTATATGCCAGTTGGAAACTGAAATAGATGAAACTTATAAGGCGTTTGACAAATAAAAATCAATTTTACAAACAAAAATTCATGACTTAGAAGATAAAATTGTTGAAATAAAATCTGTTTCCAATCAAAGTGCTTCTCCAAAGCCAACATCAGTCAATAATAATTTTTCTACTCCTAAAAATCCAATTATTTTATAAAGAGATTCTAATTCCACTATTTTAAATTTTTCAGATAGAAATTTAAATTCCAAGCTAAAGAAGCCAATGCAAGACGGAGTGAAAGAACTTGAGCAGTTTAAGAAGTCTAATTCGACTAAGTCTAGTATGCTTAAGTCCAAGGAGCTTAAGAAGTCTAGATCTCCTTCGTTTTTAGCTTCTTCTTTTTCTAATTCCAATAAATGTAATAACTCAACAAAGTTTATTTCTCCTACCACACTTTATGGGATTGTATATGATTCTGCAATTTATCGTCCTGTTAATTTCACTGTTAATGGTGTCAATTTGATTGTTAAAACAGATAAAACTGGCAAACAATTTATTTTGATCGAAAAACTAATAAACCAATTTCTCGATATGATACACAATATTTTGTTCGAAAAGATGCTCCGTGTGGTCCTCGACATGATGTACTTCATAAAAATGGTTCAATCATTCATTCATGTACAATTTGTTATCCAGAACCCTGCAAAACAATGCTCGCTTGATCTCAAACACCTCTTACTACACGTTCTTCTCCCACATCTCAAAAATCAGTTTATCGCGTAGTTTCTACATATAAATCGCCAAAATCCGTTTATCGCGTAGTGTTTGCACCTAAATCACCAAAATCCGGTTCCTCGCCTATGACTCCCAAGTTAAATAAAAAACCATCCACGTTTGTTAAATATACATGGATTAAAATGAACAATCAAACTGGATTTTACATTCTCCTGAGAAATCCTTAAAATGGTCTATCAAATTAACAAACCCAGAATTGCCTCCTTGCAGTTCTCCAAAACTCTAAATTCATCTCTTCTTAAAATTCTACATAAGACATATTTTACTAATCGTTAGGGGCCCATAACTGATTCGGTACTGATATTGGCAGATTTATACATACATTTATCTGCCAGTATACCTATTTTTATATGTGTTTATCGATTAGAATATGATGTTATCACTCAAATTGTAGTTTCCATTGTGTTTTGCAGGCTATAGAAGAAAAAGTGACAAAAAGGGGTCAAAACAGCACAAGAAACGAACGACTGCAGAAAAGCAAGAAATAGCGTCGCTATCTGTAGATAGCGACGCGATTTCTGTTGCGATGTCCCAAACGTTATTTTTCATCCCTTAGCGATTTCGAGTTTCTGTTTGCACACGAAATACCGAAGATAACGACACGATTTTAGATAGCGACGCGATTTTTAGCGATCAGATAACTATTTAAATAAATCTGCATATCTGAATTAGAGGACTTTTGACCTAATTCGAGGGGCAGCCGAAAAACACCATTGGAGCACTCAAGATCGAGATTTCAAGCATCAAACATTGGTTTTCTATCATATTTGATTATTACTATGTTTATGAATTCGATTCTTCATGTTTGTTTGATGATTTTTAGCATGTCTATGTGCTAATCATCTTATATTCGCTATGATTAGATGAAGTTAGGGTTTTAGGTTTGGATATTCTTAGGATTTTATGATGATTGTTTGAACACCTGTGTTTTTAATAAAGAACCTTTTCGTTAAACCTATTCTTTTGCATCATTGAATCTGTTTATTGCTTGGTTGATAAAATATTGACAACATTGAATTGATCTAGTAATTCCCCTGACTTTTCATACCATTTGACCTAGTCAGCGACTCACTAGAAATAGGGGTCCGAGATTTGATACCAATAAACTAGGTGAAACTTAAAGTCTGATCTTTAGAGAAGAAATTCCTAGGATTAGAAGGTCTCGGAAAGCCGGACCCAGTTAAGAATAACAAGCAGGAGTGTGGTTTTAAACAGGTTTCTTGAGAAGAAATTCCTAGAGATCATATTAGAATCATTGTAAGGTTTTGAGAGAAATCTAGTTCCTTAAACTCCTAGAACATGACTTAAATCGGTACTTCAAAACCTAACCTAGACCTAGACGGATTCGACTCATAGTGAATATCCTCCTTTATATTGAAACACTTCCTCTTCGTTTTCAGTCGACTGTTTAATTTAAAAATCAATTTTAGTTTTATTAATCAAGTTTGCAAATAAAAATGTTCCACATGAAAACCCTTTTTAATTATTTGTTCAGTTTAATTAATTAGTTTTATTTTACACAATCAGCTTAATTGTTCCCTGTGGAGACGAATATATTGCTCACGATTAGGTCATACTTGCCTAATAGTGTGGTAATCTAGGAAAGGACGTATTTAGGTTATTATTTTATAACTAGTTTATACACATCAAGTTTTTGGCGCCGCTACCGGGGAACAGTTGCGAGATTAGTGATTTAGAACTAATTGGTTAATCGATCCTTGTCTAGGAATTTATTTCTAAACAAGTTATTTTATTCATTTCTATTAATTGACTGGTTTTCATTAATGTTGTTAAACTATTACGTTTTTACGATTTGCTTTAAGTTTTGCAGGTGTATGACCCGTTGCTCTAATTCAGAACCGATATCACCGTATTCTGAACCATAGAAACTTCTTCGCCAGCGATGTAGAGCACTCTTAGCAACAAAATACTTAGCAGCAACAAACTTTCAAACTATCAAAAACCCAGTTTTCGATATACGAGATCAACCACCACCAGAGAAGCCCATGTGAAATACGAGGCAAACAGCACCAAATGCTCCTACTCCATCCATCACAGTTCCCGAATTAAACAATATAAATTTCGAGATTAAAGGACAATTTCTTAGTATGGTGCGGGATCTGAACTTCGGTGGCAGATTATGCAATGATCCCAACCGACATCTCGAAAATTTTCTGGAAATTTGTGAGCTCTTCAAACAACGAGACGTATCGTTGGATCCCATGAGGTTGAGATTATTTCCTTTCAGTTTGACTGGGGACGCCAGGGATTGGATTAAATCATTAGAGCCAGGCTCTATTACGACTTGGGATGAACTCCGAAGCCATTTTATTACTCGTTATTTTTCACCAGCTAAGACTGATAAACTGAAAACTGATATTATGGCTTTTATGCAGGATTCAGGTGAAAAGATTACGGAAGCTTGGGAGAGGTTGAAAAGTTTACTGAGGAAATGCCCCAACCACGGTTTTGAGAAGAACAACATTATACACATCTTCTACAGGGGATTGGAACATTCATCTCGTTCCCTCCTCGATTCCTCAAGTGGTGGCTTATACATGTACAAAACCCCAACTCAAGCTTACCAACTCCTTGAAGACATATCAATGAATAATCTGGAATGGACATCCGACAGACGAGTCGGGCAGAATCAGGCATCACTGAAGGCGATTGATGATCGACAGTATGATGAAATGGCTGCAATAAAGAACAACCAACGGGTATTTGAGCATAAATTAGATAAAATAACAAGTTGTTTACATGCTATACATGTTGGATGTGATATATGCAAAGGACCACATCTCACAAAAGAATGCCAGCAGCATCAACCGATGATGTCTGCAGAAGAAGAGTTGAAGTACATCAACATTGGGTACCGAGGAAATTATCAGGGCGGAAATCAAGGGTACAACAACAACAATCAGGGTTACAACAACAGAGGTTAATTATAACAACAATAACCAAAATAATAACTACCCCCCGAGAAACTCGAACCCCCTGGTTTCCAATGTGATAATCCAACCAATCAACCACCTCGAGAGAATGCTGCAGGTCAAGGACAAAAGTCCTCAATGGAAATTATGCTCGAGAAGTATATGGAAAAACAAGACAAGAAAGCTGAAGAGCAAGACCAAATTATCAGAAATCAGCAAGCAACAATTCAAAGCTTGGAGAGAAATCTGGGCAGAATAGCCGAAACTCTACAAGAACGTCCACATGGCAGTCTACCACCCCGTACACAAGGCAATCTTAAACGGGGATTTGAGAATATTAAAGTTATCACCACTCGGAGTGGTAAAACGGTAAATTCACCTGTATTAAATACTGATGAAAGTTCTTTTGATACACAGGTCAATGAGGATACTCCAGGTGATGAAGAGGAGAGGGCCATGGAGAAGGTGGAAACCCCAAATGAACCAGAAAAGACAAAACCAAAGGAGACGCACAGGTCTACTAACACAGATACAACAAACTCCTACACACCGAAGGTACCCTTTCCTCAACGGTTGAGGAAAGAAAAACTCAAGGAAAAATATGGTAAGTTTGTTGAAATGATTAAACATGTGCGCATTAACGTTCCTTTGGTTGACATGTTAGCAGGGATGCCAAACTACGGGAAGTTTATCAAGGATTTGGTCTCTAGCAAGGCACAAACGGAGGAGGTATCGTCAGCGATACTAAGCGAGGAATGTTCAGCCATCCTCCAACCGAACAAGCCTACAAAGAAGGGTGACCCAGGGAGTTTTATAATCCCTTGTCTCAAAGATAATTTACCGCCCTGTAAGGCGCTAGCGGATTTAGGAGCTAGCATTACCTTAATGCCCTTGTTTATGTACCTCAAATTAGGATTAACAGACCTTAGGCCGACTAGGATGCGTGTGAGACTAGCAGACCTATCTTTTAATACCCGTTAGGCATAGCAGAAAACGTTCCGGTTAAAGTTGATAGATTCATATTTCCCGCTGATTTTGTTATCCTAGACATCCCAGAAGAGCCTAATGTCCCTCTCATCTTACGGAGACCCTTTCTGAACACTGCCAGTGCCATAATCTTGGTTGCTGAGAAACATCTTAGTCTAGGTGTCGAGAATGACCGAGTCACTTTCTCCATTGAGAAAGCGATGAAGCATACCTCTCCCTCCGATGACACGTGTAATTTCATCGACATCATCGATGTATGCATGGAGGAGGAAATTACTTCATTTCTTGACCTAGATTACGATGACATCACTACCTATGGTGATGTCACTCTAGACTCTCCTGAATCCATCCAAGATCTCTCAGAGCTCGAGGAACTTCTTCACCTTGACGAAGAGGATTCAGAAGAAAATGAAGTAATTTTTGAGAAATTCGACCCGAACCAAAAACTTTGGATTAAAACATCTTTTGAGGACCCTCCATCTCTCGAGCTTAAGCCGTTACCTGATCATTTAGAGTATGCTTTCCTTCAGGGAGAATCTGATTTGCCTGTCATCATCTCATCTACTCTAGCTTTTGCTGAAAAAGAAAAATTAATAAAAATTTTAAAAACTCATAAAAAAGCTCTAGCTTGGAAAACCGCAGATATTCCGGGTATAAACCCTTCTTTTTGTACTCATAAAACTTTAAACCTAGTGTGCAGAGACAAAGGCGTTTAAATCCCAACATGAAGGAAGCCGTGAAGAAGGAATTTCTTAAACTGCTTGATGCATGGCTCATCTATCCCATTTCTGATAGTCCTTGGGTGAGTCCGGTCCAAGTGGTTCCGAAAAAGGGGGAATGACAGTTGTGCGTAACGATAAGAACGAACTCGTTCCTACTCGTACTGTGACGGGATGGCGAGTCTGCATCGATTACCGCAGACTCAACGAAGCCACTCGAAAGTGTAACATCCCAAAAATCAGGCGAAATTTAAAATTTTTAAAACGTTAAATAATAAAATTTTCCCAAGTACAAGTAATGAAAAGGTCCCATCTCATTAATAAAAATATAAAACCATCTCATGGTCTTTAAATAAATAAAAAGGTTTAAAAATTATGTTTGACTCAAAACAAACATTTAAATTTCCAAATCCAAACTTTAAATAAAGATGCAACCTATCAACCGTTGACCTGCTCTTTGCCCTTGCTAGTACCTGCAAAATGGGAGGGAGTGTTTGGGGTCAGCCACCACTGAGTGAATAATCAACACAATAAACATACACATACAAACAATCCACACACATATGTGATCCCTAGAGACCCTACTCAATTCTCGTTAATTAGGCCTTTTATTAAATTTCAATTGGTTCGCCAATGCCATGACGAATCCACAACGCGTGCCCCTGCTCTCGCGCTCGTCACTAGCACCCCTTCCAACACCCACCAGTGTCCCCCAGTACCACACTGACAGTCGTGAATTGTACTTGGCTCACGGGAAGAGTTGGCTACCTCATGAATCTCAAATATAGTTAGTTAGTTTTATTAACGTGTTGACCCATTACATCATGTACTCTTATAAACTAACAGCTCAAGCTCAAGTATATCATCTCATTGATATATAACCACATAGCACAACCCAAGTTCATAACAACTCATAATCAAAACTCAAGTACACAGATCGTTCACATAATAATATGGTACGTAGCTCGGTTACACAGTATCCATATCTCAGTTCAGAATACGAGTAAAATAAATAACACATAGCACATCAACAAATAACAAGCTCATCTCAAAGCAATAGCAATTCATGACATATAGCACATAATCATGAAGTAAATGAAAATACAAGTTTATAGTGAGATCACCCACCTCGAGTAATCATAAGCTGTTAAATATCTTCGGCAGAGAAGAGCCTCTGTAATCAAGTCCTAGATGGTCCTATGACCCGAAAGATATTGTAAGTTAGACTCAAACCCAAAACCCATTTAAAATGTTTTCCCTTATATAAACTTTTCCTTGGTTTAATAAAAATATGTCCCCTTGTAAAATATCCATTATCTAAAAAAAATCCTAAGAATCCAAAACTCATTTAAAAGAAAACCTGTTAATTTAAAGTTTTTGGTAGAAAATGTATCCTTTCTTGGCATAAACAAAAGAAACCAACAAACCCAAATGCCATATAGCTCTGCTCGACAAATGCTAGATTTTCCCAAATTCATGCAAGGTGAAAAATTGGAAAGGAAAAGAAAACAAGAAAATTTCCTTAACAAATATTTTATGTCAAAATCTTTACACCCCATACCCATAAAACCCTTACACGAAAAACCCACAACCCATTTCCCCAAACTTGTGCACTGGACTCAAACAGAAGAGAAAAAAAGAAAACGGTAAACGAGTTCTACCGATCACTTGTGTTGAGTTGTCCACGAGCTTCAAGCGGATGAATTACTTCCTTCGAGCACTATCGGCTATTCAAGACGGCGACACCACAAAGAAAAAGGAACAACTTTGTTAGGGCAAGTACACGGGTTTAAAACGACAAGGTATCAGAAATGTGTTGCTCACCGGGAACACGAGCAGGTGGCGATGGTGACGTAATTCCGGTCGTACACCAGTGGTTGTGGACTCAGAACAACATCGGCGGGGATGGTGGTGAAGCAGAAACGAAAGTGAAGATTACGGTGGTGATATTCAACATATGGTGGTGCTCAAACTCATGTGTGCGGCGGTGGAGGACGGCCACCGGATTCTGAAACAAGTAGAGTTCACCGGAAACAAAACAAGTAAGGCTCGCTGGAAACAACTTGCAGTGGTGATGGGATTTCCGGTTGAATCAGAACAGAAACAAAGGTGGCGGTGGCGCTCAAGTTGTACGGCGGCGGTAGAAGTAAACGATGTTGGGGTATTGCTTCGGTCAAAACAGGTTCAAGATGGTGGCGGTGGTCACCTGAAGGAAACAAAACAAAGAAGGAAATGTGAGGAAGTGGAGGTTTTGACGGTGGTGATTTTTAAGGAAGGATGATGCGAGACCAAAAAGGTAGGAATGATGGAAATAGGTAGAATGTCGGCTGATATGGATTAGGGTGAAATTCAATGCACCCTTTTATACTACACTCCTACACTTGATCTTTGTCCCCATCGAGACCTAATTGGACACAAGGACCGTAGGGGCTCTTTTGGCCCAAATAATAATATATTGTACCCAAGCCCAATACTTGCCCCACATTTATATGAGCCATCTCTTAGCCCACATACCCACACATTTACATGATTAATAAATGTATTTCTCTTAATTATAATAAACTCGATAATAAAACAATATTAATGCATAACTACCGACACAATCTTAATTAGGTCCACGTCATAACAAGTAGATCCTTAACTAAATTCATAATATATACTTAGCCCTTAATTTAAGTAAAGGAAATAAAAATCATATTTAATTACCTGTGGTTTCGGGGTGTTACAGAAAGGATCACTTTCCTTTACCCGTCGTCGATCAGATGTTGGAGAGATTGGCCGGAAACAACTTCTATTGTTTCTTTGACGGTTTCTCCGGCTATTTTCAAATCCCGATCGATCCCCAAGATCAGGAAAAGACCACCTTCACGTGCCCCTTTGGTACATTCGCGTATCGAAGGATGCCATTCGGGTTGTGCAACGCTCCTGCAAGATTTCAGCGATGCATGACCGCGATTTTCCAAGACATGATCGAGGACTGTATGGAAGTCTTTATGGATGATTTCTCAGTATTCAGAGACTCCTTCGAGTCAGGTCTTTCTAGCTTAGAGCGAGTTCTCATTAGGTGCGAGAAATCCAATCTCGTGCTTAATTGGGAAAAGTGTCACTTCATGGTACGCGAAGGCATCGTGTTAGGACACAAAATTTCATCGAAGGGGATTGAGGTCGATAAACCAAAAATCGATGTCATCTCTAAATTACCTCCCCCTTCGAATGTCAAATATGTGAGAATTTTCTTAGGTCATGCGGGGTTCTATCGTTGGTTCATCAAGGATTTTTCCAAGATAACCCGACCCATGACTCATCTTCTCGAGAAGGATACACCTTTCTTGTTCACTCCCGAATGTGTGGATGCCTTCGATCTTCTCAAGAATCGGCTCACAGAAGCTCCTATCATGGTATCTCCCAATTGGGAGTTACCATTCGAACTCATGTGCGATGCTAGTGATTTCGCACTCGGTGCAGTTTTGGGTCAGCATATATACAATCATTTCCAACCCATTTATTACGCTAGTCGAACACTCACCGGTGCTCAGGCGAATTATACCACAACTGAAAAGGAACTCCTTGCAGTGGTTTTCGCCTTTGACAAATTCCGTCTGTATCTTGTTTTATCCAAAACAATTGTCTACACGGATCACTCAGCATTAAAGTATCTTTTCGCCAAGCAAGATGCAAAACCGCGTCTCATTCGTTGGATTCTTCTCCTACAAGAATTCGACATTGAGATAAAAGATAAAAAAAGGTGCGGAAAATCTTGCGACAGATCATCTATCCCGATTAGAGAACCCTCACCTTGAGGAGTGCAATGAAGATGGGATTCATGATACATTTCCCGATAAATTTATCGAAGCGGTCAATGCTTTACAAGACACCAATGATCCGTGGTTCGCTGATTTTGCAAATTATTTAGCGGCGGGTGTTCTTGTTAAAGGAATGACTCATCAACAAAAAGGGAAATTCTTTTCAGATATTTAACATTACCATTGGGATGCTCCACATATTTTCCGGGTCGGTCCCGATTTGATGCATAGGCGGTGTGTTTCCGGTGATGAAGCTCATGACATTCTCAACAAATGTTATAAAGGCCCCACCGGTGGACATTTCGGTCCAAACTACACCGCCCGGAAAGTTCTTGATGCGAGTTTCTATTGGCCAACGATCTTCAAAGATGCACAAGAATTGGTCAAAACTTGTGATGCATGCCAAAGAACCGGAAGCATCTCCAAACGGGATGAAATGCCACAACATGGCATCCAAGTTTGTGAGGTCTTCGATATATGGGGCATTCACTTCATGGGTCCGTTTCCGAGCTCCCAAGGTAACAAATACATCCTTGTTGCGGTTGATTACGTCTCTAAATGGGCCTAGGCAAAAGCTCTTCCAACGAATGATGCCCGAGTCGTAATCAATTTTCTTAAATCTCTTTTCTGCCGGTTCGGTTGCCCGAGGGCGCTGATTAGTGATCGTGGCACGCATTTTCCCAACCATCTTATGGAGAAAACTCTCCAACGATACGGTGTCCACCATCGTTTCTCGAACGCATATCATCCACAAACTAGTGGTCAAATCGAGAACACTAATCGGGCCCTAAAAAGAAAACTATAGAAAACCATTGAGAAAAATCCCAAGTTGTGGTCTCAATGACTTGAAGACGCTCTTTGGGCATTCCGTACCGCTTACAAAACTCATATCGGCCATACTCCATATCGGATGATTTACGGGAAAGCATGTCACCTTCCATTCGCGATCGAACACAAAGCCTATTGGGCTATCAAAGAGTGTGACATGAGCATCACTCCCGCCGGGTCTGAACGTAATCATCAACTCAATCTTCTCGATGAGCACCGCTTTGAAGCATATGAAAATTCCCGAATCTGCAAAGAGAGAAGTAAGTATTTGCACGATAAAAAGTTGAAAACTCGAAAATGCTTCCAACCGGGTGACAAGGTCCTCATTTATCAATCCCGGTATGAGTTTTCACCAGGAAAATTTAAATCCAAATGGGTAGGTCCCTATACTGTTTTAAAACAACACCCATCGGGATACATAGACCTCGTTACCGAGAACGGTCATTTCAGTGTTAACGGGCATCGCTTAAAGCTTTATCACGAAGACGAGAATGAAGGCGTGACCGAGACGGAGGAGGTGCATTTCGCCATGATGGGCGAAAAGAAGTAAAAGAGCAACACCGAGTCAAGCTTTAGACTCGTAAATCCATGAAGCGCTTCTCGGGAGGCAACCCGTGTTTAGTTGTTTTTCCCTTTCCTTTCTGCGTTTTATTTTTTTAAAAAAATAAAAATATAAAAAATAGAAAAAAATAGAAAAAAGCTTAAAATTTCGTCTATAAGGTCACCAAACAGAATGCCGAAGATTTCGTCCGATTTTTGCTTAAAAAAAGCTTAAAATTTCGTCCGATTTTTGCTTGATTAATTGTTTATTTAAGCCATAGATTGTTAGTAAATCGAATTGTAGCAAAACCCTATGTTGGATCCCAACAACACTAACGTGTTGCGTTAAGACTGATTTAAATGATTAAGAGTTTATTAAAACAACTTAATACAGTACAGAGTTTGCAGAAATAGATAATACACACTAACTAAAACTCTATACTTGAAATGACACTTTAAATCGCTCAAAACTAGAATACTATGCAAAGAGAGTTATATCAGCTGTTAGTACTAACAGCTGATATTAATGTCTTAGTTATAACTATGGAGGAGTTAATACTTAGACAAATAACTAACTCTCAGAGAATGTTCTTGTGCTATGAATACTTAAAAGGTTTATGTAAATGCAAGCATTTATGTCTCTATATATAGCCTAAGATCCATGTTCCTTTGCCCACAAGTTAGACTATGTGTAAACATATTATTCGTCGATGTGGACTTGTCCATGAAACATTAAATGCTCTTGCATAAGTTATTGTCCCAAGTGTACTTTGTGTCAACTACTTCCGATACCCTTTCTGACGCACAGTGAAAGGTGTACTACATAAGTTCAAAAATAGTTGACTTTCTCTTTACATGCTTGGAGGGACAAATGATGATGATGTACTGACATTATCTTCTATTCCAAAATATAAGATCCTCATCGTTTTCTTCTTCTTTGAGCGGGAAAGGGAAATGTTCAAAGTGTCAAGAACATTTCCTTTAAGTCTTCATCTGCAGCAGGTACTATCAACTGATTCCACAATCAGCTGAATAGTCTTCTTCTTGTCTTTGTCCTTTGGCCATAGACTTCGAATGAACTCTCGTAAATAGCTGCTGATTTGACTTGTTTTCCTAAAGCTAAGTACGTACTCAGCTGAAGGTTTATTGCATATACTTGCTTCAGCTGAGATACGTAATTTAGCTGATATTTATTCTTCTTAGCTATTGATCATCAAATCTTATTTACTTAGTCTTGGGACTAACAATCTCCCCCTATTTGATGCAATCGAATAGTTGTATAAGTGTAACCCTGTAATGATTCAGCTGATGTAGTCAGCTAAATACTTATGTGCTTTGACCCTTAGGGTTCTTTTGTATATGTTTATCTTTTTACAATTTTTACAAGTATATTACAAAAATTTGATTTTCTATTGATATGAAGCTGATGAGTACAAGGAAAATCAAAACAAACAAAAAAAAAACTACAATGTCTTGGACATAGCTTCTCCAGTGACATTGTGATACAGTGAGCTGATCGTTGAGTCGATTAATTTCCTCATTTGTCTTCCCTCCTCAGTGGAGGAACTCAGCAACTTGTGATATAGCAGGAGTTGATCAATATCACACATGTGCAGCTCATCAGCCCGTTGGAAGAAAGAAGTCTTCTTCTCCAGATAACAAAAGCCATAGGTAGGTTCTTTTACAATCAGCCCAGGGACAAAGTTTACTCCCGTGGGGACAGCTTTTGTGATGTTAAGTTTTGGTCATTTGGAAAATATGATTGAAGACCCAACATCAAGTGTTCTGGAGTCAGCAAATGGGTCGGGAAGAACGGACTTACGTTTTTCCCTTCTTGCTGAGGAGCTTTCACCAGCAGGTTCTCTGACAGCAACTTCTTGTGAGTCAAGCAATTTAGCTGGTATGCGATTTGTCAACTCAGGAGAGGTTCTCCTGATATTGTCGCATAAATCCTTGAAGATACAAATTGCGACTTTGATCTCACTTTGCAGATTTGTTATAATGTTAGACGGTAGTGCAGATTTAGAAGCTGTCAGTAACTCATTCCACTCAGCATAGCTGAGGTGAGTACTGATTTTGTTCAGAGGCATCCTTTCAGTAGCCATGTATCATCCCGCTCTAGTTATTTTTACTTCTGGTGGAGAGCTGGAAGAGGACTTGGGTGCCCTTACGCTGGTGATTTTTGCTTCTAGCCTATGCTAGGAAAGAACCTTGTTGAACAACCTAATGTTCTCGGCTCTTTCAGCCTCAGCTTTTTGATACAGCTCTTCTTGGGTCTTTCTTTGAAGGGCAACAGCTGCAGCAAGATCTGTTGCAGTTCCAGCTTCCTTTAACAGGAGAGCTTTAATCATGGCAGAGGTAGGCTCCCCCTCAGCAGGTTGAGGAATCTCATGTGTGATAGGCTGAGGGTTTTGGATTGGCGGGACTTGGACTTGTGGGCCCTCAACTGGTCCAAAGAAATCAACAATTTTTACTCCAGTTGAGGATTCTTCTTTCCTGAGGCCTTCAGCAGCGGTGAGTGTTGGTTGAATGATTGTCTCACCTGCTGAAGTAGTTACCTCAGGTGTTTCAGTAGTGACGAGTGATGTTGGAATTTGGGTCTCGTCAACTGAAACATCTTCTTCTTCTGTTATTCCAGCAGAGGTGACAGGTGGAGATCTTGGGGTTTCACCTACTGGAATGTCTTCAGTATTGGCTCCAACAGCAGAGGTGATCATAAGTTGTGAAGCATTTTGTTCACCTTGTTGTTCACCTGCTGAAGTGACCTCTTTCTCCCCCTCAGAGAGTGCCCGAAGAAGAGGGGTACTCTCTGGTGCTGAAGCAGGATGGATAACAGCGGCACCCTCATTTTGCTTGGCAAGAATGAGGTTAAGGGTGCCTTGGAGACCAGCGACCCGGGAAGTCAGCGAGCTGACTTCAGTCTCCAATTTGTCCAATCTTGTGGACACAGCAGAAGCAGACCCCTCAATAGCCTTAGAAAGATGGCTATGAGTGTGGGTCAGCAGAGACTCTTGCTTTGACTGTGCAAGAGCCAGTCGATCGACAGCTGGTTGGAGAGGAGACACCTTGGAGGTCAAGGTATCTAGCTGTCGTGCAACTTCGGCTTCTGTGGCCCGAGCTTCGGAGAGAAGCTTGTCTTTTTCGACTCTGTCAGATTCACGAAGGGAGTTCAACTCTCGATGAATATACTTTTTGAGAGTGAGGAACTCGCTTGTGTTGCAGCAAATCTGATCAGCAAGAAGAGCCAGCCGAGGAGTCTTAGTGTGAACCTCAGTGTGCAGAGAAGTTATGCTGGAAGAGAGGTTCTCAGCAGTTGTAGCAAACTTCTTTGGAACATCCCTGCGAAGGGTGTCCATCTGCTGACTCAGCCTGGCCATCCCAGGTCGAATCTGGGATTTTACAACTCTAGACATCAGAGCAGCAGCGGCTCTGATGGGAATGCTTCCTCCAGCTTTGTTGGATTCAGCATGGGATACTTGGACGCTTTGGGAGAGGGGGTCCGACATGTCTCCAGCTTGAGGGGTAACCTCAGCTGTGTGAGTGGGTGTTCCTGACTTAGGAGGAATCGCTCCTATGGGATGCTCAGAAACTATGGGGGTGAGTTGGGTCCAGCTGAAACTTCTGGGGATATAACAGAAGTGCCGTCATCAGCTGTCAAAACAGGTTGAAGCTCAGAATGTACGTATTCTTCAGGTGAAGAATAGTACGACTGAATGAGATCATCAGTCGAATCAAACATCATGTTAAATGCTGTTTGATCCTCTGGAGCTTCAGTCTCACCAGCCGGCGATACAGGTATAGAGACTGGAGGAAGAGTTCCTCGGGGTGGTGTGTTAGCAACCTCACAACTTTATTGGCGATTACTTTCGTGATCACTGGCAGCTAGGGTGAGTGCCTCAGTAACAACTTGGTCTAAAGTTGTCTCTTCATTGGCGGTGGTGGTTTCCTCGATCACCTGCTGGTTTAATCTGGTGACGTTGTGGGAAACAGAAAGAACAACTTTAAGATTGACTTGGTTTCCAGTCAATCTATCATTAGCTGGTGACTCAGAAAGTGATGAAGAAATTGGGGGTGGTGTGTGTGCAGCTGACTCTCAGGTGGCTTGGGTTGAGCCGAAAACTTCACCAGCAGTTTGTCGAGAGACTGAGGTTGCTTGTGGAGTTTTTTCCCTTGTTACAACGACTGATAATGAATCAACCGAGGAGCTACGCAGAGGGTTGGAGCTGGCACTAACTACTAAAGAATGAAATTGTCGTATTGAGTCTGCTGACTTGTTGAGAAATCAGCAGAAGAGAGTGGATGAAAGGAAAGGAGGGGGTGACCAGTCGGGAGTGTTCGACTAGGAACTCCGATTATTGGTGGAGTTCCTTGAGAAACACTGTAAAAGTGAAAATAAGAAGGATTGCTCTCAGCAGCTGACATAGCTTCTGATCGTAATCCCTCCAATCTGGGACTCGAGTGAGTACCCAGAGGATCCCGGCTGAATCCTGATGATGCTGTTGTCGCCAGCTCAACATCATCAATTACCATCTCTTCTCCACGGGTAGCAGTCCTTCTTACCTCCAGCAGAGGAGAAAAAGGAGGTAGAGACGTGGGAGAAGATGATAAAAAGAATGAAGAAGAAGGAGATCGATGAGCAGCTCGCTTAACTCGCTTCTTCACCACCAGAGGAAGATCACCTGCATCAGCAGAATCCTCATTCTCAGGGATTGAGTTCCCTGTTGAGGTGGTGGTTTTCCCATCAACAGCTAGGGATGGTCGCCCAGTTGAGGGAAAACTCTCCATATTAGAAGAGGACATGCCTTCTTGTAGGGCAGATTCCTTCGATGTTGCGCCCTTTGTTCGATCCTTTTTGGATCTGGCTCGATCATCAATGATCTTCAGCATGTACGAGGTGAGAGGAAAAGCTTTTTCATCATCCTTCTTCTGGAAGATGATGTTGGAGATGGTACGGACCATCACTGATTCCCCTGGAAGGTCTTCATAATCGATCTTCAGCTTCTCAACCATCACATGTGCGATGCACAATGTGAAGAAGCGAAGATAGGAAATATGATTTCCTCTGCCTTTCAGCTTGGCCTTGACCTCCTCGTACACCAGTCTCCCATAGTCAATCCGCTGACCGGTGGCTAGGGCTTCAGCAAAGACTTGCATGCTGGAGTTGCACTGGTTGTGAGACCCGGAGTTGCCCCCTATACCCTGAATGATGTGGGTAAAGAAATAGGCCCAGGGTCTCGTCAGCTGAGACTTCTTGAAGATCTGCACCTTGTATCCTTCGCTTTCTAATCTGTATCCAGTGATACGGATTAGGTTATCTTTAGCTTCATCAGCAGATTTCGTCTGCTGATATTCTTCTCCAGGTTGTAGATACTCGAACCCGCAAGCAGTTCGGAAATCATCAACAGTGATGGTGATTTGATGATCTCCAACTTGCGCATTGATGTTGTCTCCAGAGACGGAGGCAGACATCCAGAAATCACGCAAGAGTTCGATGATACTCTTGGTGAATCTGATAAATGCACCGCTGATAGGGCAGTGACGCAGAAACCTCCCAACCGGTCGATATACCTCGACAAGATCCTTTGGTGGGGAAGTGTAGGCTATAAGGTTAGAGTACTGGGTGAACTCAATGGCAGCCCTAGTAAGAGGAACTTTTGGAGCTTTCTTCGACATTTTTTGGGAGAGGGAAGAAAGATAAAAGCTTAAAAGAGAGGGTTTTTGAGAGAAACATTTGGGAGTGATGAAATGAGGGATATGGATGGGTATTTATAGGGGTTTATGGGACGGTTTGGGAAAATATTTGAATTCAAACCGGGCCATTAATGGATAGTTGCAAACCAACTATAGACATGTTGGTTATCGTGCAAAAGTGGTGGTTGGATGTGACAGTGAGGGGTAGTGGAGCCGTTTCTTGTGTCAGGGTGTCTTGTCTCCCATAAATGCCAAATATTTTCACTCGAGTGGAAATATTTGCCACAAAAAACGTATGGATAGGGATAAAAGATGCCTTTTTATGGAGAACCAAACGTTTTAACTTATAAAACACGATAAGTTATCATTTAAGAGATTTTATTCTGCTGACTGATGAATTCAAAACAGTTTTAGTCAGCTGAATGTACTAAGTGACAAGGTGAACTTATCAGCTGCTGATAGTACTTTAGCAGTTGATTCAAGCATTCAACATACCCAGCTCGCTGATCAAAAAATTGAATTGTTTTTCATCTAAAGGCTTAGTGAATAAATCAGCTAGCTGAAGGTCTGTTGAAATGAAATGGAGTTCCACGTCACCTTGTTCAATGTGATCTCTAATAAAATGATACCTTATGTCGATATGTTTGGTTCTTGAGTAAAGAACTGCATTGTTGCTGATTGCAATAGCACTTGTGTTATCACAGTAGATAGGAACTTTGCAGAAGTTCATATCGAAATCAACAAGCCGATTCTTCATCCAAAGGACTTGAGCACAGCAGCTTCCAGCAGCAACGTATTGTGCTTCAGTTTTGGATGTAGAGACAGTGCTTTGTTTCTTGCTTGTCCAGCTGACTTGCTTTCCTCAAAGCAGCTGACATCCTCCAGTGGTGCTCTTTCTATCCATTTTGCCACCTGCAAAGTCTGAATCTGAATAGCCAATTGAATCAAACCCGGAGTCGTTGGCATACCAAAGACCTAGGCTTGGAGTACCCTTAAGGTACCTCAAAATTCTTTTAGCAGCTATTAAGTGAGAAAACAAAAGTGAATTAAGATTAGTCTTGATTTTATGCGTGTCCAGGAGAAGTCAAAAACCATAAACAAGATGGATGAAAAGTTATGTTTTGCTCTCACGCCCAAAAACAAAACAAACTCTCCTTTTTTCATTTCAAAACCACGGCTGAATATTCAAAGAGATGGTATTAGGGTTTTAATTAGCTTGCCTAATACTCTTCTTTGTTTCCTTAATGCAATATGGAAACATTGCACAAAGGTACCTTGCTTTTTGATTCTTCTTTTTGGCACACCAACTAAGTTTTGTACTTAACAGTTTTAACACAAAACTTAATGGTTAATTTATATAAATAATATAATTACACTAATTATATTACATATATTTAATGGTGTTTGGTGTATAAGTGTGTGACCCTTTAGGCTCATATACGTCTAGCCATATAACTATATGTCATGTACGTGAAGCATATTCCAACAGCTCCCACTTGCGTACGTCATAACATCAAGTAGTTATACAAGCAAATGTTAGAGTCTAGCAACCCGCCAATGCCCCTAGAAGTATATGAGTGAGTTTCAGAAAAGTCCAGGTTCAAAGTTTTTCAATCAGTTATACTTTTGTTACTGATACCATGTTAAATTTTAGACAAGGATTAATGTCAATCTAAAATTTCAACGATTCTGTTTCTCGATCTTTACATTGAAGTAGATTACCAAACCAATCAAGATTCATCTTGATTACCTTTGGGTACGGCCGTACAAGCATCTATTCAAATCATCGAGGGCCCCAGTAGTATCTAATCCACATATGTGGAGGAACAAATTCTTTATTGACTGCACGTGTTTGCCATATGCTTAATGACAAACCCGATAATGGTTGTTATAACAGCCTTATTCAGGTCAGCGTTTAACCACATCAAAGCTTGCCCCTCTACATACTCACACCAACTTGCATCTCAAGTCAGAGGATAAGTGACAAAGCCTTTGTGAGATTCACTTGTGACATATATCCAGGAAGTGATTTCTCATATGTTGGGTCAGTCCAATTGTGCATCATTATGAACAACATGTGAGTTTGATTTCATCATCCTTAGTCATACTAAGATAATGTCATCAATGCCCTCAGATTTGTCTTAATAATATTCCCATATTATTAATATGACAATAGACAATTTAAAATATAAAACGTAGTAAATATTAATGGATATAAACATGCAAATATAGAACAAAGTAGATATTCATATAAAAACGATCATATTAAATATATCAATTTACTCCAATAAATACTGTTCAATGTTCCATTATCCAAATACTAAACAGATTTACATGAAACTAATAGCTTGTCGAAGTCCAATGTTCCATTCATATTCAATATGTTTGGTACAAGACATTGAGTTCGATAAAGTGTCAGCTAGTTAGTTATCTGTCTGAACTTTAAGAATATGAATTTCACATATCTCGATAAATCATTCAAACGTAGTGAACCTTCGTAAATAGGATCTAGCGTCACCACGACCTATTTCAAAACCAGCATAAGTATAGCAAGTATACTTAGTTTCAGTTTGGTATCTCCACCATAATCAAGGAACATATATCCAATATTTCAAAAATACGTCAATATGTTCTTAACAGCAATCCAGTGACTCTCTCGTGGATTCTGTTGGTATTTTCTAATAAGGTCCCTTAGGGACGTTACATTTGGCCTAGTGCTCCTTCCAGCGTACATGATGAATGGAATAGCCGATTCATAGGGGATTACATTCCTTCGCTTCACCACATCAAGTGTGGAAGGTCCTTGAGTCTCACTCAAGTTTACATTGTGTTGCATACGAGGACTTCCTCGTTTGGGAGCATTCATTCTAAACCATTTTAGAATTTTGTCAATGTAAGCACTTTGACTTAAACCAATTAACCGCTTTGATCTATCCTAATAGATTCTTAACTTCAAATATGTGTGTCGTATCTCTACAATTCATCATGTCAAAACATTTTCCAAGCCAGGATTTACATCTTGTAGCATTGGTATATCGTTTCACATGAGTGACATGTCATCAACATGTATGACTTAAGAAACGACAATGCTCCCACTAGCTTTCATATATACACATGCTCATTTTTGGTTTTAGGTGAAACAAACATTTTGATTTCATCATTAACCAAATCTCATAGTCATAGTACACTACTTTGGCTATAAGAATCCTAATGTCTTTAGTAACAAGTGAGAAGGTTTTATCATTGTCAATCCAGTAGGATTGAGTGTAACCTTTTGCTACTACAAGAGCTTTATATGTGTGTATATTTTCATCCATGTCAACAGTCTTATTGTTTTGAGAAAGATCAACTGAGTTCAAAACTTGATTGTCTCTTATGGATTTCATTTTCGCATTCATAGCTTCAAGTCATTTTTCGAATTCAAAATTCGATAATGCAACTTGACAGTTAGGGTGTTCATTATGATCCTCGAAACTTTGCTCCTCAGTATCGACATAAATCTATATCGTTCAGGTGCATGAGGTGTCCTTGCGGACCTACCTATGGGAACAACATCATTCTGTGGTCCAGCATCTATATGTCCAGCCTCAGAATGATATTTGCTAGTGTTACCAGAAGGTTGTGCATCTTCGCTTTGAATCTTGTCAAAGTCTATAGTGCTCCCACTTGCTTTGTGAAATGAGACTGTTCTCAAGAAACTCAGCATACCGAGCAACAACAATTTGTTCTTAGGTGGGTAGTAAAATAGTAACGAAGATACACTTGATAGATATGGGCTCAAGTTTGTTCGGCATGTCTCGTTCCACGAGATCCTCACAACCCCAGATCTTCAAGTAAGACAAATTAGGGACTTTCCCATGCCAGATTTCATATGGTGTCTTTTCAACCTTTTGTACGGAACCATATTAAGTATTCGAGCAGCACACTTGAGTGCATGCCCCTCAAACGGATAGAGGAAGAGTAGTAGGACTCATCATAGATCGAACCATGTCAAGCAGGGTCCGATATCTCCTTTTAGACACACCATGATCTTGTGGAGTGTATGGAGGAGAGAATTGTGAGACAATCTCACGTTGGGTTGGATGATCCTGAAACTCTTGGCTCATGTACTTTCCTCCTCGATCAGGACAGAAATCCTTTGTTGTCTTGTCGAGTTGATTTTCTACATCACTTTAGAAAGCTTTGAACGTCTCAAAGATTTTATGTTTATGTTTAATCAAGTAAACATAACCATAACTACTGAAATCATCAGTGGAAGTGATAAAGTAGGTAACACCTTCCCTAGTCTTAGTTCTAAAAGGGCCACATACATCAGTATGTATCATAATCATTTGTTAAGAAGCCCGTCGTGTTATAGTATCAAAATGCGTTTCTTGTTTATGTGGAAAAGTTGACAATGCTCTAGGTAGATGGAATCCAAACCGTTTTGGATTCTTGAGTGCTATATTTGTATATAGAACTATCGTTTGAATCTGGATCATGCATATCAATTTCAAGTATACTATTATACGGAATAGTTATAAAATATGTTATTTTTCATGAAACAAAATATCATGATCCATTATAGTTTGAATAAATCGTTATTCAACAAACGATTAAGCTAAACAATGCATAATTGACAATTGTTCAAAAAAATAATTAACGCATTAGGAAGGATTAGATCATAGCTTCCATTATTTTAGCTTTATACTTTACTTTTAATCTTGCACATTTGTGTAAATGTGAGTTCCACAACTAGTGTCATACACTCAAGATTTATTAGTAAAAGTATAGAGTTCTATAATGAAGATACCTAATGTGCTAGCCAGAACACATTTGTCCTTCATCAACTCTGCCAAGTAGGCAGCACAGTTCCTCCTTCAATGGTCGGTTTCATCACAATGATGGCAAGAGATATCCTTTGTAGGGTGCTCCTTTTTAGCATGTGGGGGAATCGTAGGTTTGGAAAAGTAAACTAGCTTACCCTTACCTAGACTCTTTCCTTGTGCTTGCGGTTTACCTTCCCTGATTGCTAGAAAAGAATTGGGTAACCTTTGATCAACCAGTTTTACCATAGCATGTAATACACCAATTGTCTTCCCCATGCTATGTATTTTTAAAACTCTTTTCAAACTGGTCATAGTCCTTGGATAGTGAGGTACGAATCAAGCTCATTCCAAGAACTTGTGGCAATGGGTAACCAAGACGTTCCATTTGATCAATATAGCATTTCATATTCAAGATATAAGTGCTATTTGATTGGCCTATCCTGGTTGTAAGCGTGGAATGCTTTAACTGTTTTGAACACTTCATGTTCTGCTTGTTGTTGAAATATCATTTTCAACTCGCTTATCGTGTCATATGCTGTGAGTTCCTCGAAGTTCTTTCGGATTTTGGGGTTCATGCTCACAAGCATAGGAGTAGCGACTTCTTGGTGTTCGTTAAAACGTTTCGGTAAAGGCTTGACGAACAGCAGCAGAATCATTTGCAGGAGGTGCCTCAGGTAAGGCCTCTTATAGGTGTATCAACTTGTTCTCATCTCTAAGGACAATCCTTAAAGTTCGATATCAGTCGATAAAGTTGATATTAGTCAGTTTCAGTTTTCAAGAACTTATTTTAGAGTGGAGATACTTAGGTTTTGATTTGTTGTTGTTATCTGTATAACACAAAAAGTTCAAAAAATAGTATTTTCAATAATAATTTCTTTTAATCAATTAACTACCCACTTAATTTTAATTAAAAGCTAAGATCCCATTGAGCTTCTATCACCGCATCAGTTGATCTGCTAGAGATGATAGATCCAATAGGTAGGTGACGATCAACAATTGCATTACAAGTGCAACTCTTAGAGGTATGGGACTTCATGGCACCTAGTGAACAAGCATCTAGGGTCAAGTGGCATGTTTGTCGCATCTTCGCCTCGAGTCAAGGTCTCACCGTTAACTCGATTAAGTCGTTCAATGTGAAATCATGTCAAAATAGATCTAGGTCTCACGCATAGAGAATAATGACCTCGGATCTAAATTCAAATCACGTCTCACGTGAATTCAAAAATAGAAGCAAGTGATTTACAACCGATTGGACGACGTGACTTAAATTTTAGGTATGTTAAATTTTAATGAATAAAATTTTATTAAGATATGAATGAATCATGTACTTCATTCATACGACTTCATAAGTCGTTTAATAAACGGTAAAAACATTTAACGATTATTAAGGGTTAAGTTTCAAATCATATTTAAACTTAGTTTAATCTGAAAACAATTTTAGATTAAAGATTAATCATGAATGATTAACAAGTAATCATCGATGATCAAAAGTTTGGATGATTTAATGTTTGTGTCTAAAATCGTATTTTAATTTTTTTATTACTTGTATCTAATAGAAAAGAAAACAACCACAAACATAAATAAAACATGCAACAACTTTTGTACAAACCTCGACCGATGAAATCCTAGGTTCGGTCACGTGAGTCATCACGACGGACCGAAGGGTCAAACTAGGGGACGGGCCAACATGAACCCAAACGGGCCTACATAAACCCATTGGGCTCCCACTTGCCCTCATGACATTCATGGGCATGTAGAAACCCACATTTGTGAAAAAATACATTCTGCCAGAAAATTCAGTCTGACTTCAAGGCCCGAAAAGTCACTGAAGGAGTCTTCGGTGGTCTTCCCCGCCTTCTGTAAAGTTGTAGGTCTCTGAGTTGCGGAAATTTTGGCGGTGGTTTCAGGTCCAACGGAATAGCCAATCGCCGGGAAATTCTGTTTTCGTGCAGCTGCGCAGGAGGTGCCGAAAATTATTGTTTTGTCCTCATTTTCTCTCCATCTTTGGTCAACAAATTACAAAATACAAAGAAATAAAATACAACTATTCTAATTACTTTTACAATGAAATTTGCCCCCAAAAAATGGCACCAAAAAATGAAACAAATTACAACAATTTAAGCCAAAAACACGGTTTTTCCCAAAACAACCAAACAACCAAACACAACCACATTCAATCACAAACGGTCTACGTTTTCATCGGTTTGCACAAACAAGCAACAATTGACAAGGCTTTGGCTTGGGATATGGCAAAAATACATGTTTTGCCATATCAAAAAACGAAATTAAAAAATTAAATTCCAAGCCAAATAATCAAAAAATACAATAACTAGATTAATTTTTTGATGTTAATTTTGTAACAAGTAGCAATTAGGGTTCCAAAAAATCAAATTTTTAACCCAATTTTATAAAATAGAAGAAATTGCTACTTTTTACAAAAAACTTGCTAATTAAATCATCAATATGATGACTCGTGATACCACTGTTAGTGATTTACGGTTTTAATCAAAGAAAACGCAGCGGAAATAATTTATCAAATCACTAATAACGGATCTACATATTGACGAAGTAATTAAGCATAAATATCAAAGAGTTAGGATGAAGATCATACCCTTGAATCCTTTGATTACACCAATAACTGTGGAAGAAGAACTCCAAGAATTCAATGTAGAATTCCTCTAATGGTATCCACACTACACCATATCAAGAACACCAATTGGGATGCTAGTCCCTTGCTCAAGAATCAAAACCTAAAACTCACAATGCACGATTTATCTACTGACGTAAATTGTCAAGAAGAAAACAAAAGTGAATTAAGATTAGTCTTGATTTTATGCGTGTCCAGGAGAAGTCAAAAACCATAAACAAGATGGATGAAAAGTTATGTTTTGCTCTCACGCCCAAAAACAAAACAAACTCTCCTTTTTTCATTTCAAAACCACGGCTGAATATTCAAAGAGAGGGTATTAGGGTACGTTTGGTACAGAGAATGGAATTGCAGGGAAATGGTTGCAGAGAATGGAATTGCAGAGAAAGGGAATGAGTCTGGAGAAAGAGAATTGACTCCTCTGTTTGGTAGCACAGAGTCTTCAACAGAAAATTGCAGCAGAGAATCATTTCTCTTGTTTTATATAACAAAAAAAAAAAAATCTGTAGAGAATTGTACAAACTTTATAATTAGCAAACGTATTTTTTTCCCACAACAATCATTATTATAACATAAAAAATTCATGGATAAATTAATAACCAAAGTGCATTAATAAAATCAATAATAACATCCAAAAATATAAACTATTGTCACTTTCAAAAACATCAATTCAATCAAAATGTAACAAATAAAAAACAATTCGAAGTATTTAAAACCACAATGTAACCAATAACAGCATCTGAACCATAAACAATTATCAAATGTAACTAAAACTCATTTATGAACTAATACCAATCAGATGTACTAAACTCAATTTTTGAAATCAAATTTATGTACTAAAACGAATATATGAAATAAATTGACAGTAACCAATCATATGTAATTATGAATTAAAACCAAATAAACTATACAAACAATTCAATCAACCAAAAGCACGTTCTGTTCGATTTATGCCCAAGAATTTGGATTTACGCCCAAGAATTTTGTGTTCTATTCAATTTGGATTTACGCCCAAGAACAGAGAGCTACATGTTGTACGAAGAACTAGGTCTTAATTCTGAGCCCAGGGAGAGGTAGAAATCGACACAAATAAATACTAACAGATCGAAAGAGATAGCCCATATCGTGAAGAGAAGTTGTGGAGAAGAGAATGGCTATGGTGGAGACTGGTTCGATCGTGCGGCTGGAGGATTCTGTTTTAGAAATCGAGAAAACACAAGTCTCCGTGTTTTTTTTTAATTCTCATTATATGATTCTCCCCTTTTTCCCCTTGTTTAATAGAGAATGAAAATTAGAGAAAAGGAAAATATTTTTTCTCCATCTTCTTTTCTCAATGTAACCAAACAAGAGATTTTACCTTTATTTCTCTTTCCCTGCCTTCAAATCTCTGTACAAAACACACCCTTAAGGTTTTAATTAGCTTGCCTAATACTCTTCTTTGTTTCCTTAATGCAATATGGAAACATTGCACAAAGGTACCTTGCTTTTTGATTCTTTTTTTGGCACACCAACTAAGTTTTGTACTTAACAGTTTTAACACAAAACTTAATGGTTAATTTATATATATAATATAATTACACTAATTATATTACATATATTTAATGGTGTTTGGTGTATAAGTGTGTGACCCTTTAGGCTCATATACGTCTAGCCATATAACTATATGTCATGTACGTGAAGCATATTCCAACAAGTAGCAAACATAAAATCTAGTCTGCTGGCGGTGAGATAGAGTAACGATCCAATGATTCCTCTATAGAACGTGACATCAACTGATTTCCCAGTTATGTCAGCATCTAGGTTGTTTGGATGAGCCATTGGGGTTTTCATGGATGATGATGAATTCATATCAAATTTCTTTAAAAGATCTTTGATATATTTTTCTTGATTTATAAAAATTCCATTTTTAGATTGCTTAACTTGTAAGCCAAGAAAATAAGTTAATTCACCCATCATACTCATCTCATACTTTGTAGACATAAGTTTTGAAAAACGTCTACAAAGTTTTTCATTAGTAGCACCAAAGATTATGTCATCCACATAAATTTGAACAAGAATGATATCACCTTTGATTTTGCGAATGAATAAGGTTTTATCAATCTTTCCCCTGGTGAAATCATTTGCTATGAGGAACGTGGAGAGTGTATCATACCATGCACGAGGAGCTTGTTTCAACCCATACAGCGCTTTATCCAGTTTAAACACATAGTCTAAATACTTAAGATTTTCAAACCCTGGTGGTTGCTTAACATATACTTCCTCTTGCAGCCTCCCGTTTAGGAAAGCACTCTTTACGTCCATCTGAAAGACTGTAAAGTTCTTGTACGCAGCGTAGGCTAGAAATATTCTAATAGCCTCAAGCCTAGCCACATGAGCAAATGTTTCATCGAAATCGATTCCTTCCTCTTGTCTATATCCTTGTGCAACAAGTCTAGCCTTGTTAAGAATGACCACACCTTCTTCATCCATTTTATTTCTAAATCCCATTTTGTACCAATTATAGTCTTTCCAGCTGGTGGGGGCACCAGCTGCCATACCTTGTTGACCTCAAATTGGTTAAGTTCTTCCAGCATCGCTTGAATCCAGCTTGAGTCTTCTAAAGCAGCTTTAATATTTTTCAGTTCTTCAGTTGCTAAGAAACAAGACCATAAGCAGAGATTGCATGATGCTTTACTTCACGTGACAACTCCTTGTTGTGGATCTCCAACGATTAGATCTATTGGATGTTCTGAGGTCCACTTTGATTGAGGAGCAGCTGTAGAAGAGGAAGATTCAACAGAATTAGATCCTTGTTGAGCGGCTGATTGCTCAGCAGGATGAATAACTTCAATTTGAACGGATCTTCTTGAAGTATGAAGAGGTGGCTTTGAGATAGCCTTTGATGATGCTCTAGCTGTTGGAATTTCTTGTTGAACAGCTGCAATATCTACAAGATATGTAGGAGCATCATGGAACGTCTCATCTGATTCATTTATGGGAACATCAAAGAGGTTTAAAGCATCCGAGAATGCTTCAGCTGTATCATCAGGAGATGGTTCAGCTGATCTCTGAAATGCATCAGACGAGTCAACAGAGGTGGGGTTCAAGGCCTTTGAGTGTTCTTCAAAAGTAACATTTATGGACTCTTCCAATGTTTGTCTTCTTTTGTTGAAGACTCTATATGCCTTGGATGAAGTGGAATATCCCAAGAAAATGGCTTCATCAGCTTTGGAGTCAAATTTACTTAGTTGATCTCATGTGTTTAACACAAAACACACACAGCCAAACACATGAAAGAAACCGATGAAAGGTTTCCTTTGATGAAAAATCTCATAAGAAGTCTTTTTGTGTCTCTTCACGTAGAGAGACCTATTTTGAGTAAAATAAGTTGTGTTAACAGCTTCTGCCCAAAATTGCTTAGGCATGTTTGACTCAGCAAGCATTGTTCTTGCAGCTTCTATTAGGGTTCTGTTTCTTCTTACAGCAACACCATTTTGTTGAGGTGTTCTAGCAGCTGAGAAGTTTTGGGAGATCCCAACATCTGAACAGAAGTCTTCTAAAGTCTTGTTCCTGAATTCAGTACCGTTGTCTGATCTCAGCATCTTGACTCTAGACCCATTTAGAAGTTCCATCCTTTTGATGAACTTGATAATCTCTTCAGCTGCATCACTTTTGTGACGAAGAAATATTACCCAAGTATATCGTGAATATTCATCAACGATAACAAGTGTATACTTCTTTCCACCTAAACTTTCAGTACTCATATGACCAAAGAGATCCATATGGAGCAAGTGAAGGCAGCTATCGATGGAAAAAACAGTGCTTTGATTTGAAGGAGCTTTTATGTTGTTTACCCTGTTCACAAGCTGAACAAAGTTTATCTTTTTCATACTTGATTTGTGGTAGACCGTTCACCAGCTGACCTCGAGCCAGCTTCGAAATACTTTTGAAGTTTAGGTGAGATAGCCTTTTGTGCCACAACCAGTTCAGCTCTTCAGTAGAATGAGAGAATAGACAAACTTCTTGATTTTGAGGATTCATGTCAAGTGTATAAACATTCTTGGTTCTTGGAGCAACCAATACTAGCTTTCCACTTTTATCCGTCACCGTTCCTCTGTATTCAATAACGTTCACTAAGAACTTTGCATCACAAACTTGGCTAATGCTGATTAGATTATGTTTCAGCCCATTCACATAACCAACTCTTGTGATTTTTACGGATCCATTGGAAATGGTTCCATAACCTTTAGTTGAGCCTCTACCATTATCACCAAAAATTATTGAGGGACCAACATAAACTTCAAACTCTTCCAGCAGGGATTTGTATCCAGTCATGTGTCTCGAGCAACCACTGTCTAAGTACCAGACATGTTTGCTTTCATCACCCTCCACATAAATTAAAAGAGTTAGTTCTTTTTGGGAACCCACACTTCGGTGGGTCCTTGTGACTTTCCGCTGGAACTCACAGGGGTTGATTTTTCAGTAGGCTCACATGCTGAAGTTGGGGATGGTCTTAAGCATGTGCTATCACACTCATTTGCCATATGCCCACGATCTCCACACTTATAGCATTTTCTGTTTCTTTGCAGTGGAGTGGAAGGCGAGGCAATGGGTTTGGGAACTGGACCCAAAATCCCTTTCATTTTCTGATTATCAGAGATAGCTAGATTTTGAACGAGTGATGTCAGCTTGCTGACCTTTCCTTTCAGCCGTCTGACAGACACAGCTGAAGAAGGACTTGGAGTGTTTTTAGGAACACTCTTACCTTTGTTCTTTGCAGCTCGAGTACGAACTCCAACTGGCTCACCCTTGGAGGGTGTAAGAACAGTTTTCTTTCCTGTTGTTCTGCTAGTCTGCGACTGAAGTCTAGTAGAGGAGGCAACAGGTGCTGAACCCAAGATAGATTTTCTTGGCTCAACGATTACTACAGTGGGTGTCCTAACTACCATGGCAGAGGAGTCAGCTGATGACTCTTCACCAGTAGCTACAGAAGGATCTTCTGAGGACATCTCAGTAGCAAAGGTTTTGGTAGACCTAACAAAGGAACCAAAAACCAACTCTTCAGCTGGCACAGAAGCATTAGCTGACGAGTAGTAGATCATCTGTACTGCTGTCAGGTACAACGGCTGCAGCAAGGAAGTCTCCTCCTAGTACAGCTTGTACTTGACTAGGGATTTGTGAGTTAACACATTCACTCACACGTTTGGATGAACGAGACCATGATTCACAAATCTTTTTAATTGCTTCAAGTTCTTTAACTTTTTCACTTAGATCATGTTGAAGAACTGAGTTTATAAATTTTGTTCCAGAAAGATCTTCTTTTAAAGTTTTGTGGTCAATTAAACGTTCTTTTAAAAATGCATTTTCACGTAGAATAGCACTATGTTTATCCAAACATTCACCTTTCAGCTGATTAATGAAGTGCAAGTCACAAATAATAGAATCAACAATGTCTTTGGCTTTAGTAGCCTCGGCAGAGATTAGAGAGGTTACCTTTTTATGAACAATGTTGACCCATTTATAAGAACTAGCATCATCAGCTGTGATACTTTCATCATCATCAGCATGAGCCATCAAACACATTGTGGCCATTTGTTCATCATCATCAGATGAGATGTCACCTAGTCAGCCCAGTCGTGAGTTTCAGCTACGAGACCCTTGTCAGCAGCTTTGCCTTCAAGTGCCTTCTTTTCTTCTAGAATCTTTTTGGTTAAGGCTTGTAGGTTTTTGTATTTCTCTTCAATGGACTCACCAGTTGAAGATGCTGAACTTGCTTTCTTCTGCTTGCAGTCGTTAGCATAGTGTCCATTCTTGTTACAGTTGTAGCAAGTTATCTCAGAGATGTCAGGTGTACTTCCAGAGGGTCTGGAAGGTACAACTGATGAGATAGATCTGCTACTTGAGCCTCTAGATGAGGAGCCAGACTTGTTTTTAAAAAAATTCTATTTTTAACAAGTAAGGCAAGCTCAGATATAACGGCATCGTTGTCTTCGTCTTCATCGACTTCTTCGATGCTGACTTCAGGCATGTTGAACAAACCAACAGCTGAAGTGTTGTCAGCTTCATCATCTGATCCAGTGGGACTCACTTTAGAGTCCTTTGGAGGTTGAAATTTGTTGAGTACGGTTCTCTCATGGCTTAGAAACATACCATAGAGAGAAGAAAGAGTATAGTCTTTCAGAGTAGGAGATGTAGTAATGCAAGTTATGATGGTAGCCCATTTAGAAGGTAAGGCTGCCATAAACTTACACATTTTGGACATATCGTCCTTATCAACCCCATGAGACTTCAGCTCGTTTAACAGAATGTTATAACGATTGAAAGTTTGAGCTATAGTCTCACTTGGCTTGGCTTTTAAAAGTTCATAATCATGTATGAGCATGTTTTTCTTGTGTTCACGCACAACTGATGTGCCTTCATAAACTTCAGCCAGCCTCTCCCAGATTTCTTTAACTGAGTCACAAAATTTAATATTGTGATACAGTTCATCACCAACTACTTGAAAAAGCATATCCCTACCCTTGTTCTCAAGATGAACAAGACGTTTTTCAGCGTCTGTCCATTGAGCCTCAGACTTCACCACATAGTGTTCTGATATTTCAGGAGTACCAGGGATGAGGGTTTTGGGAACATACTTTCCTATCGTGATGTTATCTTGAAGTTTTGGGTGATAGGTAACCATCTGGGACAACATACGGGTCTTCCATATGGGATAGTTGGTTTGAGTGAGTTTAGGAGGTTTTCCAGATGATGGAAGATCTGATAATGTAGGTTCAGCCATAACAGATGCTCAAAATTGATGGAAAACAATTTTGACACTCGCTCTAATACCAGTTGTTGGATCCCAACAACACTAACGTGTTGCGTTATGACTGATTTACGAAGATAAGATAATGAACAACAAGATTTCGATGATTAAGAGTTTATTAAAACAACTTAATACAGTACAGAGTTTGCGGAAATAGATAGTACACACTAACTAAAACTCTATACTTGAAATGACACTTTAAATCGCACAAAACTAGAAGACTATGCAAGGAGAGTTATATCAGCTGATACTAACAGCTGATATTAATGTCTTAGTAATAACTATGGAGGAGTTCATACTTAGACAAATAACTAACTCTCAGAGAATGTTCTTGTGCTATGAGTGCTTAAAAGGTGTATGTAAATGCAAGCATTTACGTCTCTATATATAGCCCAAGATCCATGTTCCTTTCCCCACAAGTTAGACGACGTGTAAACATATTATTCATCGATGTGGACTTGTCCATGAAACATTAAATGCTCTTGCATAAGTTATTGTCCCAAGTGTAATTTGTGTCAACTACTTCCGATACCCTTTCTGATGCACAGTGAAAAGTGTACTACGTAAGTACAAAAATAGTTGACTTTCTCTTTACATGCTTGGAGGGAAAAACGATGATGATGTACTGGCATTATCTTCTATTCCAAAATAGAAGATCCTCATCGTTTTCTTCTTCTTTGAGCGGGAAAGGGAAATGTTTAAAGTGTCAAGAACATTTCCTTTAATCTTCATCTGCAGCAGGTACTATTAACTGATTCCACAATCAGTTGAATAGTCTTCTTCTTGTCTTTGTCCTTTGGCCATAGACTTCGAATGAACTCTCGTGAATAGCTGCTGATTTGACTTGTTTTCCTAAAGCTAAGTACGTACTCAGCTGAAGGTTTGTTGCATATACTTGCTTCAGCTGAGATACATACTTCGCTGATATTTATTCTCCTTAGCTATTGATCATCAAATCTTATTTACTTAGTCTTGGGACTAACACCCTAGTATAAATTTCGAATTTTAGGGCTTGATTTTGGTTTTTAGGAAGAAAACTTATGAACTAGGGCATGTTCTTGCCAAAAATCTGAAAATTTCATATATTTTGCTTGTTAAATTTGCTACATTGTGTTAATGAGTCAATTTTGGATGAAAATTATAAATACTTGTCACATTGTGGTTAAAATTTTGCTAAATTGGATTCAAGTTTTTGACTACTACTTTACAAGCTTATACAAATTTCAGGTCTTAATTATAAAAACAATCATTATAAGTGTTGAATAATGTCACACTTAGTTTAACAACTAAGTGTGGGTAAGGAAAATTGGTATGTTTTTACATAATTTCACACTTAGTTTAACAACTAAGTGTGGGTACGGGAAATTGGGGTTTTAATTAGAAAAAAGCTTATAAATTCCTTGTTTATTTTGAAACCTTTCTGTTAAATTACACTTCTAATGATTTTTCTTTTAATTTGTTATTTGCAGAAATCTACAAGAGCTTCAACAAGGCCATCCTCTTCTAGGGTCCCTCAACCCCAACCTCCACCTTCACCGGATCATTCATCATCTGAATCAGAGGAAGAAATTGCGGTGGAATATGAGGAAGAATTCGAATTACCAATAGCATTACATACATATGGTTTCCCCTTGGTCCTAAAGGAAACGAACTTCATCATACATTTGAGAAATTCGATAATGTTCGCAATGAAATCACTCGAGCCCTAAATGAACAAAGAAGAGATAGAATTATGCACAAAAAGGTGCATGCGGGACGAACACCTAAATGGGACAAACTTGCAGCCTTGGGGAAAGAAAGGGCTATTCGAGCCTATTTGACGAGAAAAGTTCGGGATAATGATGGGCGCGTGATATTCAAGTGCAATGCTTGGGAGGTCGCCCTTACACTAAGGGAACCGATTTATGCTGAACTGGTACTTGAGTTCCTTTCCACATACCACTTGGAACGCACCACCGCCCGCAACGATCATGCAGCCATATCCATTCACTACCGGGTAGCTCATCAATGGGTTCACTGTTCACTAATTCAATTCGCAATAAACCTGGGGCTCTACACCCAAGCCCAAACAAATCACTGGCATTACATCTCCTACTTGCGTCAGGGCGAATTTATAGAAAACCGGGATGTAGCACAGATTTGGGCCACACTTTGCGTAGGAGCATGGAGTTCAAGGTACTCAAAGAGCAAGCAACTTAGAAACAGTGAACACCGCTACCTATACCGTATGATCTCCAACACCCTCCGACAACGAAAGGATGGTGCCGAAAAAATGAACATAGCGAGCATTTGGCTTCTACATCAGTTGATTAACCGGGATTGTTTCACAAACATCCCAATGGTCATCGCTTTGTTCTTGAATGGTCCCGCTCGAGGACATAAAGGAAAAAGTTGCTTCGTAGGTGGCCAATACATTACTCGATTGGCAAATGCCGCGATGCCTCTTACACCACGAGTGAGGGGGTCCTTGACAAAGATAGAAATGGATTTCGTTGATTATAAACAAATGATTGGGATGGGGGTGATCTGAAATGCAAAACATGGGGTGGAAGATGGTAGATATGTGTGGGTGGATAACCCATCCACCGAAATTGCAAGACGGTTTAGACAAAGGGCGCATGAGCAACCGCAAGTGCCGGAAGACGTAGAGATGGGCGATTTTGAGCCGCCAGTTATCGATCATGGTCACGGGCACCCCGGAGCATCTGGCTCCAGATCGGGTCCTTCATCATCTGACCCGTACCAGTCTTTATATGCTGATGTTCATGCTTTGCAGGTAGACATGGCATGGTTGAGGACCGATTTTAGCGGGATGCGGCAAGACATGACGGGGTTGAGGAATGATTTTGGCGGGATGCAGCAATACATGGTAGGTATGAACCTACAACTTCAAAGAAATTACTATCAGGCCGAAAGGGCTCAGGCATACCACCATTAGCAAGCTCCCGCACCACCAGCTGAAGCCCGCTACCCATTACCATACTGGGACCCGAGTTTGTCAGCTCCGCCAAATTTCCGACATACTATGACTGGTTCCGACAGTATGATCCTACACCACCACGCGATGGTCTCGATTATTGATTCATGTTTGGTGTTCTAGACTTTGTTCGATTTGGTTGTACTTTTGGTTTATTTTCTTTTTAGCAACTACTTAGTACTTCTACCTTTTGGTTTATGTTCTGTTTGAACTATGTTATCGTTTTATTCTAGTGTTTGTTTTAGTTATGTTTTGATAGAATGTGATGAGCTGTGGAACTGGATGGAAGTGCTCGAAAATGGATCGTGCATTTGGATGATAACAATACTTGGAACACAAAAATCAAAATATCTTCAGGGAGTACCGTTCCCTTTTGCCTTTTTATTTTTGGTTTATAATTTTTTTTTTTTGTTGCATTGAGGGCAATGCAACGTTTTAAGTGTGGGCCTGGGGAGTGGTATCCACCACTTGTTATAGTTCTTAGTAAATCATCTAAAAAACGAACAAACCAGTTTAATCATAATTATTTTTTTTACACACATCTCAACCTTAGAAAATAATTTTTGGACAATAGAGTTCACTTTAAAGGGGGAAAATTTTCCTAGCTTTTATGTGTCAATTTTGGTGGCTTTTCATCGATCTAATTATCTTTTTAACTCGTTAATTAAACCACTTCCTAACTTGGAAAATTTGAAATGTTTTTTTAAAATCTATAAGAATTGTCTTTTAGAAAATTAAGATTAGCAAAGCTAGCTCCCGATGACATTAGGTTGGATTAAGAGCTTTTAGTTTACGTGAATAAATTGTTAAATAATAATATATAAGAAAAATTTGAGAATCGGTGAGAATATTCAACCGGCCTTGTGTCTTCAGACGAGTACGTCCGAGGGGTCCTTTAAACCTAACATTCTAAGGTCAACTGATCTGGACATGTTGGTCGAAAGTCCGCTACGCGGATTCACAATGTAAGCTGAGGTTCTTTCTACTAGACCACAAATAAATAAAGTTAGCAAACATGCAAAGCATGTATAAAAAGATATGAAAAATAAATAAATAAACATGCAAAGCATGAAGAAATAAAGCAAATAAGCTTTGAAATGAATAAATAAACTAAATTTTCTTCTTTTAACCTAACTAGCTAGGTAATTTCCATAATGATGGTATTTATAGGTTATGCAAGAATGGATCAGGATCTAAGTTAAAAGTAGTATAATTAGCATAGTTAAAGATTTGATTAGATTTGTGAAAAGTTAGCTAATATCTTACACAAACTTGGGCATAAAATATAATGAGAAATTTTAACTACTAAATGGACTAGGTTCTGAAAATTGTTGTATTTCTATGAATGAATTGAGATGAAGTGTCGAATGCATAATATTTTTATCTATCTGATTGAATTATTTTAGTGATGATTTGCTTGAGGACAATCAAAGTTCAAGTGTGGGCATGTTGATATTGGCAGATTTATACATACATTTATCTGCCAATATACCTATTTTTATATGTGTATATCGATTAGAATATGATGTTATCACTCAAATTTTAGTTTCCATTGTGTTTTGCAGGCTATAGAAGAAAAAGTGACAAAAACGGGTCATACCAGCACAAGAAACGAAAGACTGCAGAAAAGCAAGAAATAGCGTCGCTATCTGTAGATAGCGACGCGATTTCTGTCGCGATGTCCCAAACGTTATTTTTTATCCCTTAGCGATTTCGAGTTTCTGTTTGCACACGAAATACCGAAGATAGCGACGCGATTTTAGATAGCGACGCGATTTTTAGCGGTCAGATAACTATTTAAATAAATCTGCAGATCTGAATTAGAGGACTTTTGACCTAATTCGAGGGGCAGCCAAAAAAACACCATTGGAGCACTTAAGATCGAGATTTCAAGCATCAAACATTGGTTTTCTACATCTTTGATTATTACTATGTTTATGAATTCGATTCTTCATGTTTGTTTGATGATTTTTAGCATGTCTATGTGCTAATCATCTTATATTCTTTATGATTAGATGAAGTTAGGGTTTTAGGTTTGGATATTCTTAGGATTTTATGATGATTGTTTGAACACTTGTGTTTTTAATAAAGAACCTTTTCGTTAAACATTTTCTTTTGCATCATTGAATCTGTTTATTACTTGGTTGATAAAATATTGACAACATAGAATTGATCTAATAATTCCCCTGACTTTTCATACCTTTTGCCTAGTCAGCAACTCACTAGAAATAGGGGTCCAAGATTTTATACCAATAACCTAGGTGAAACTTAAAGTCTGATCTTTAGAGAAGAAATTCCTAGGATTAGAAGGTGTCGGAAAGCCGGACCTAGTTAAGAATAACAAGCATGAGTGTGGTTTTAAACAGGTTTCTTGAGAAGAAATTCCTATAGATCATATTAGAATCATTGTAAGGTTTTGAGAGAAATCTAGTTCCTTAAACTCCTAGAACATGAATTAAATCGGAACTTCAAAACAAAACCTAGACCTAGACGGATTCGACTCATAGTGAATATCCTCCTTTATATTGAAACACCTCTTCGTTTTCAGTCGATTGTTTAATTTAAAAATCAATTTTAGTTTTATTAATCAAGTTTGCAAATAAAAATGTTCCACATGAAAACCTTTTTTAATTATTTGTTCCATTTATTAATTAGTTTTATTTTACACAATCAGCTTAATTGTTCCCTGTGGAGACGAATATACCCAAAAGTACTTACCTGAACTATATTTCTCACGATTAGGTCATACTTGCCTAATAGTGTGGTAATCTAGGAAAGGATGTATTTAGGTTTTTATTTTATAACTAGTTTACATACCATCAGGTACCAAATTTTTATTTTATCATTTTATGTAGAATATATGGTATCTTGATTCTGGTTGTTCAAGACACATGACCGGAAACAAGAACTTATTAACGAATTTTAGAGACATATATTTGGGAACTGTTCGTTTTGGGAATGACCATTTAGATGCTATTATGGGTATTGGAGATATAATTCGTCACAATTTAATCATCCGAAATGTGACCTATGTTGAAGATCTTGCTCACAATTTGTTTAGTATCGGTCAATTCTGTGATAAAGAGTTAGAAGTAAATTTCCGAACAAAGAAGTGTGTTGTTCGCACTTACAAGGGAAAAGAACTTCTTACTGGATCTCGTGAGACAAATCTATTTACTATCAATCTAAATGACGTGGTCCCACTTGAAGAAGTATGTTTAATGTCAACAGCAACATCAGATGAATCATGGTTATGGCACCGTCGTCTCTCTCGCCTTAATTTCAAAACTGTCAACAAATTGGTAAAAGGTGGCCACGTATCTGGTCTTCCAGATGTTAAATTTGATAAAGATCATCTTTGTTCATCTTGTGAAATAGGCAAAATGACTAAAAAGTCTCATAAGTCCAAACCAGTTCGAGGTACTTCAAAACCGCTTGAATTACTTCATATGGACTTATGTGGTCCCATGAGCGTTCAATCTTTAGCCGGCAAACGGTATGTGTTGGTGATTGTTGATGTTTATTCTCGATATACATGGGTTTATTTCTTGCGTACAAAAGATGAAGCAGCTAATATCATCATAGCCTTCATCAAGAAAACTCAGACAAATTTGGATTTAAAAATTCATACCATTCGTACTGATAATGGGACTGAATTCAAAAATCAAACTTTAGATTCTTTTCTTGAATCAGTTGGTATAACCCATCAATTTTCCGCTGCCTGAACACCTCAACAAAATGGGGTTGTTGAACGAAGAAATCGTACCTTGGTTGAAGCTGCCCGTACCATGCTTTCATTTTCTAAACTCCCATTCTATCTTTGGGCAGAAGCCATAAGTACGACATGTTTCACTCAAAATCGTTCAATCATCAACAAAACCTACAACAAGACTCCATATGAACTGACCAATAACCGCATTCCCAGTGTTAAATTTTTCCATATTTTTCGGAGTCGTTGCTTCATCCTGGATGATAAAATAAATTGAATAAATTTGATGAAAAAGCTGATGAAGAAACTTTTGTGGGATACTCACGTGAATCCGCTTCTTATAGAGTATATAATCGGTCAAAACGGTCGATTAGAGAAAGTGTTAATGTTAAATTTGATGAGACTTTTCCTCTAGATTTATTAACTACAAATGTTGAAATTCCTTTACCTTCGTCGTTGCCTTCCACATCTGAAAATGACTTAGATGTCTTGTTTGAACATTTTTATGATGATTATCATAACATTCGACATACTTTACTTGAGGAGGCTGGCGTTCCATTTCCATCAGTAGCTGATGTTCAATCCATTACTGTACCTGATATGCAAAATTCAAGTTCTACTGCTTCTCCATCTCCAACATCTGCTGCTCCAAATATCTCTATATCTAATTCTGATTCTACTTCATCCATGGAAAATCAATCATCTCCGGATATTCCCCCACAAACTCCACCTTCTGGTCAAGCTACTAATTCTTTCGATTTATCTTTAGTTCCAGCACAACCTCCACCTTTGGTGATTGATTTCTATAAATTCAATGTTAAACGTGTAGATCCTCCACTTTCTCCATCAAATACTCAAACTGCAATAATCCCTCATCCTGTATTCACTGATACCTTAAATATAATTTCAGGTCAACTTCCACTTCCTCATTTTCTCAAATGGACAAGAGAGCATCCTCTACCTCAAATAATTGGTAATCTTGACTCTTCTGTTCAAACCCGAAGAGCCACTGCTGACGAATGTCAATTTTTTTCTTTTCTAAGCTCTAATGACCCTAAGAAAGTCAGTGAAGCTCTCTCAGACCCAGACTGGATTCTTGCTATGCAAGAAGAAATCAATCAATTTGAACGGTTAAAAGTTTGGCGTCTGGTTCCAAAACCACCTGGGAAATCTGTTATTGGTACTAAGTGGATATTCAAAAACAAAAAGGATGAGAATGGTATTGTAATTCGTAATAAAGCACGTCTGGTTGCAAAAGGGTATGCTCAACATGAGGGCATTAACTTTGAAAAAACCTTTGCTCTTGTTGCACGAATAGAGGCCATTCGAATATATTTGGCATATGCAGCACATAAGAATTTTACAATTTATCAAATGGATGTAAAAACTGCATTTTTAAATCGTATTCTAAATGAAGAAGTGTTCATTCATCAACCCGAAGGTTTTGTAGATCCAAGTTTTCCTAATCATGTGTATATTCTCGACAAAGCTTTGTATGGCTTGAAACAAGCTCCTCGTGCGTGGTATGATGTGCTATCCAAATTCTTGGTTGATTCTGGTTTTTCGAAAGGCAAAATCGATACAACTCTTTTCATCAAACAACAAGGGGAAGATATTGTTCTTATTCAAATTTATGTCGATGATATCATTTTTAGTTCTACAAATCCCAAATACTGCAAAATGTTCTCTGATCTTATGGTTAAATGCTTTGAGATGAGTATGATGGGTGAAATGAATTTCTTTCTTGGTCTTCAAGTTCGCCAATTACCTACCGGGATCTTCATCAATCAATCCAAGTATATAACTGATCTCTTGAAGAAATATATCATGGATGATTGTAAACCAATTCCGACGCCGATGTCACCTGGTTCTAAATTGCATGCTAATCCTGATGGTAAACTTGTTGATATTACAAATTATCGGGGGATGATCGGATCATTGTTATATCTAACTTCAAGTCGACCAGACATTATGTTCTCAACTTGCATATGTGCTCGGTATCAGGCTGCTCCTAAAGAATCACATCTTTAAGTAGTCAAACGTATATTTCGTTATCTAAAGGGTACTCGGGATCTTGGTCTTTGGTATCCCAAAGAAACTTCTTTTGACTTGACTGCATATTCTGATGATGACCATGCTGGATGTATGCTGGATCGAAAGAGTACATCTGGAAGTGTCCAATTTCTTGGAGACAAATTGGTGAGCTGGTCTTCACGTAAACAAAATTGTGTTTCTCTATCAACTGCAGAAGCAGAGTATGTTGCTGCTGCAAGCTGCTTATCCAAGTTAATTTGGATGCAATCATAATTAAAAGATTATGGCTTATCATACAGATGTATTCCTTTATATTGTCATTCACGAAGTGCAATTGCAATTTCATGCAATCATGTTCAACATTCCAAAACTAAACATATTGATCTTCGATATCATTTTATAAAGGACCATGTTGAACAAGGTAATGTGGAATTGTACTTTGTTTCAACCGATTTTCAATTAGCAGATTTGTTTACCAAGGCCTTAGACGAAAAACGTTTTAAGTTTCTTGTGTCTAAACTTGGTATGTTAAATCTCAAGGCTTAAACCGTTTTATTTGTTACAATAAAGATGGCTTTCAAGTACATCAGCTTGAAACCCGCTCATAACCAGTTTTTCACATAACGGTCCACACTCTTTCCTATCCCTCTAATGATGTTAAATGTTTCATTTCTGTTCTACAAATTTTTTATTACTACCTTTACTTTGTCGAGGGGAAGAAATAATAATTCTAGGGGGAGAATTAGTATTTCAAGGGGGAGATACTTGAAAATTTAAAACTTTTATACCCGTTTGAATTTTTAATCGATATATCTTTTTCAAAAAACAATATCTTCCCATGGTTTGCCAGAACCGGCCTTACCTTCCAAGGGAAATACTTTTTAGCCGATTGGTAAATGTGAGGGTATAAGTTTAGGGTATAGATTTAGGTGAGTGCAAGGTGATGTGAAAACATGATAATAACAAGAACACACACCTTTGAGTGCATCCAAACAGCCAACAAACCGGGCAACCTCACAAAAATGTGATCATTCATGTGTTGAATATTTCACCAGACTTAACTGGCCCAGTCAAGCATCTGCACTCCACCACCAACCACTCAGATTCCTCTCAATAGGAATTTGTTTCAATTCATCAGGGGACGTAGCACATAATCTATCGACTACTCATTCGGAGTATGTTGGTATTGAAATCATTAACCTCCTGCCCCGGGTTACGTCTTAATTCAATGCACAGTGTGTCTAGATCTCGCCGTCAAATATTTCCAATTTAGGACACATACACTATTGAAAATGAATCTCCGTGAATTCATCGGAACACTTATAGTGGCATCACAATCTGGTGCTTCACGAGGATTTAGTGGAAATCCTGTTAGAGCTAAAATTGTGCCAACTCTAAATACAGGTCACACATTTGAATCAATGGTTGTGCAAACGACTATCGATTCATACGGTGTGTTAAAGGATACTCTATGTGAGTCCGGTATTACCTAATTTGTTCAAGTTGTTGTGCCTAAAATTTTCTATCTTAAAGGCAACAACTTATGCCGGAAATACATACATTTCCGATGAAAAATCCATGTTAATCATTCTAACAACGTAACATCATAAATGCTGATAATTTGCACATGATCGTTATAGTTCACTCTCAAATAACTCCTATGATCTGCTATAACCGGCATGATCTTCCCTAGGAGCCACCTACAATATAGGACATAATGTGAGGGTCCTTAGGTCTAGGTGAGCAGAATCAAGTATCACATGATCTTGATTGGGGTGCGCTGAGATACAATTTGAGAGGGAGAATGAAGTATGGGGTGCAATTCAGCTAAATACATGGTAAAATAAAACGAGGGAGTAGTTGAAAATTTAAAAAGTAAGCTTGAGTGAGGAGGGTGTGACAGGGTTAAAGAAAATAAAAAACCCTTACTAAACCGAGTAAAAGCCGGGTCGCCACGTCTCTATCAGATTGCATGTGTTGCTCTCTGATATTGAAAAAGACATCATGGACCCAGTGATGCAATGCACAACCCCCCCCCCCCCCAGGCACTCAAGTATTTCTTAGAAAGTACTTGCTTTATTTTCACGGAGATAAGCTCATATGCTATTGACATCTCACTTGGAGATTGTTGATATTGAACAAGAGGACAATTCTCTCCAGTCCTCGCCTTCGTTTGTCCACAAATTGAGTCTAGAACCGATATAAACACCATTAGGACACATGCAAAATATAGCCGGAACATTCATAGTGATACCAAAATATTGGTATTCCACGATAATTGAATGGAAATCCTACCAGTGCTACATCAAAGCCAACACTAAATGTAGGTCACATAATTTTAGTAGCTGTTGTGTTAACGGGCAATCTATGTGATCCCGGTTTACCCTGTTCGATTACCATGTACATATCTGATGATTGTACTCCAACGTTATCAACAACAGTCGGCATCTCAAATGATAAACACGAGACTGTTCTTTTATGTCATCAACAACTATCATTGAGATTAAACGATAAAAGATTTGATCGTATTTCTTCATATTCAACAACGATCTGGGTTTAACTGATAACATGTGTTATATATTGATTCACTCAACATATGAATATATCATTATTCAACACATTTTTCTCAATGAGCTTCGAAGATTCTTCCAAATTCCACCCTGCAGAGCTTCATATTTTACATGATGATTCAGATAAATCTTGTTCATTATGAGGGGGAGAATATATTAGCTCAGTTTATTCCACATTAAAAAGACATATGCACCGGTTAATGGGGAGTAAACAAGAAACCGAAGATCCGTTAAGAAATAATTGCTTGTTTGAGGGGGAGCGTAAACTCTATCAACATTTTACCCTAACAACAATTAACAATGATCATAAATCGACAAACACAACTTCAAGAAAAGACTTCCGCTATAAACCACTCTATCTATGGGTATACATTTCGTCGTCGGTTTACATGAAGTAATTTGTGAAGAAAAAGAAATCGATTCATCTATAGAAATTTCAAATCACAAATTCTCAACCATTTCAATCCAAAACATTCATTTCAATCCGAAATCTAATCGTTTAAATCATTCTTTCCAAATTCCATAACAACCACATCCATTCAAAAAGCTTAACTGTACAAAACCATTCATTCCATACAAAATTCAAATCAACCACTTTTATCCAAATCTTAAATGTTCATATCATTCTTTCATACATACAAAACATTCACATTCCAATTCAAATTTTAACCGATACAAATCATTCTTACCAAAACAAACACACACATCCAAAACTTTCACTTTCAAATCATTCTTTTCATCATTCAAAAACATTATTATCCTATCCTCACAAAAAACCTCTACCACAACATCCAAAACAATATCCCTAACATCTGAAAATCCCAGTCAAATCCTTACCAAACTGATATTCCATTTTCAGAACCTTCAAATCTTTAGTAAATCAGTTTTTAGTTCTTCCTTACTCAAACAGATTCAACGAAAAAATATATTTTCTTTGAGTATCTGAAACTTCCAAATTTCTGCAATGGTATGTTCTTGAAATTCAGAAAACATTTTTTTGCCAAAGACAGAGATCTTAGTTGCTTCTCAGGCTGCTCAGATGTAAACATTGATCAGTAATTCAACAGTTTGATGCACATCTGAGAGTGTATAAATATCATTACGTATCATGAGAAGAATCTAAAGACGGAAGACTGAGATCAGATGCTAAAGCTCAAAAAGGGGGAGATTGTTAGGATTAAGTTTTAAGCTTTAACAATGTAATTAGGCTTAATTAAGTGTGTTTAGAGGTGAGGTATAAATACCACTTGTGATGACTTGTTATGTATGCTTTTCCCACATAATTGAAATTACACTTTGAAAGCATCTTTCCCTCCATCTTCATCTCTCTCAACACACACACTAAAACATCTACTAAATTCTTCAATATTCACCAAATCACTATGAAATGACTTGAATTCAATTACATTCGATCTCTCAGTGGCCCACCAAGTGGTGATCATACACGCACCCCGTTGATTCCTAATAGATTCGGTCACTATCTACATGTCTATAATTTTATGGGTAGCAGGATAAAGTATGACAATTTAGTAATAAAAATACAAATATTCTTTTCGTTGCAGAACTTTTCGATAAATACAAAATAAAGCAATGTGTTAGTGTTGAAATGGCGATTGGTCACAAGATCTAGCCATAATTTGAGTAGGCATACTTAACTCACCTAGAGGTTCACTGTGGGGTGCTCGAGCTTGAACAGGAGACCTTTCAAGATTATAACAAAAGATCATCACTTATTGCCAAATAGGCTAGACGACAAAGTATATAATTGTTGTTTAACACTATATGGTTTTAGTTTATTTCGAAGCCATTCTTGTTGCAAAATTTAGTAAGGCATCATGTATGTATATAGGGCATCTAAATGACATTAAGGATTCAATGACCCAGAACCGAGTAACACTCCTAATTCAAATAGCTCGATTAAACCAAAACCCAACATGATCAACAACCCTACGTGTTGGGTAAGGGACCACTTTGTTTGCTTTGGACTCGGTCCGAGTCGGGATGTTCGACTTTCTCAATTTCGTTTAACTCGATCTCCATATCAAACTCTGTCCAAATTATTTTGCGGATCTGGTCTAAATGAAAAAAAACATTGGACCTGTTTCAAACCATTTTGCCGATCAGTTAAGAAGTTCTGAGTCAGTTATCAACTAATTCAGTCAGCAATTTACTTAGTCAAAAATAATTCAGTCAGTAACTATCAAACGAACCCTAAGCTACAATAAATATTTTATTCTCAAGAATTTTCAAACATTTTATTCTCAATGAATTTTGGTTGGGAAAATGAGTTGGATGAAGCATGTGCATGAAACCTACCAACCATTTGGTAGCCTGGTAGGTGCAAGTATAAGTCAATTGCAATATTATTAAATTCATGATATAAATTGTCAAACAAAGTAAATGCAACCCGTATATGATAATTACTTCAGCCACATATTCTCCTGATAACTGTTTTGATGGACATTGACATGAATTCATGTGATGTTATAGAATACTGTATACATTTAGAAAGTGTAAGTTTAACTAACCAAAGCATCATATGAGTTATTTACCAATTAAGAAATTGTTGTTTCAAATTTTGTTAGAGACGTTGTATATTATTTAATTGTACAAATTTTGACTTAAATAAAATGCTGCTAGAAGTACATAAATAAATTTGTTTATACTATGTGTAATGGGTGACCAATCGAGATTTGGCCATCCATGCACTCACCCACCAACACTACTCACCACCATCCATTACTATCACTATCGTTACAACAAAATATAGTTACTTTGCGTGAGTACCCGTGTTGGTAAATTCTCTTGAAAATGGTAGCACACGAGGGAAAAAAAGATGCTGCAACCGCTTTAATTAATCTTTGTATTTACCAAGGAAATAAAGGTCAGGCAGGGATAGTTTCGGTTCTTGTTAACATGTTGAGTGACCTGGGTTCATGTATGGTTGATGAATCTTTAACTATACTCTCGGTTATTGCTAGTCATCAAGAAGCTAAACTAACCATAGTTAAAGCTAGCATGATTCCTCTTTTGATTGATCATTCAAAAACGGGCATTTCACGAAACAAAGAAAACGCAACCTCGATTTTGTTATCATTGTGTAAACGGGATATTGAGAATCTCGAGTGTATTAGTAGGCTCCGTGCGATTATTCCATTAATGGAATTGGCTACAAACGGGTTGGAACGGGCTAAACGAAATGCGGGATCGTTGTTGGAACATCTTCAAAGGTCTCTAGATGTTAAAAAGAATTGAAAAATAACTTGCTAATTTGTTTGTTTATCTGATTCGTGTTCTCGATATTCATACTTTTACCGACGTTTTTCTGAGGTTTAAAGCGCGAGGAAAGAAGTCGTTTCTCGGGTTTGATTTATAACCTTTTTTTATTGTGTTTGTGAAATTCGTTTGATATTGTTATTGTTTGTTTGATATCATGTAGATTGAGAATAATAACTTGTGTGAATTAAATTTGTGACAGTTTTTAACTTTTTATGATTTATTGAATTTGTATATCTTGCTGCCTTGGTGATATTCAATGGATCTAATAAATTTGTGTCATTTCTCAAAGTTATTGGGCCTGTTCATTGATTTGGGCTTTAGGTTCTAATAATTTAAAGTGTTTGATGAATGGTAATAGTTCTGTTTTCTGGACCTCATAAAAGAAAACAAATTATCCTGTTTGAAATAGCACATAGCCAACTCGTCAAAATAAAGATAAAAGCCATTTTAGTCATTAAATCAATTCTAATAGTAAATTTTAACGTCAGTTATTATTTAGGACCGGAAATGTGACAATGTTTAAAATATAATGATCATTCATTTAATTTCTGAGATTTAGCGACTAAATTCATAACTTTAACTAAAACATAAGGATCATCTGTCTAATTTACGCATATAATTAAGTCATTAACTGCTACAATTAAAGAATAAATAGTTATTTTAGGTTAATTGTCTAGAAACGTATATAAATTTGTACCGATCTATCATAGTGTGTGACGACACCGGTTACAATGATGTGTCGAGTGAGTGGGCACATGACATGAAATTATCAAATAAGATGAATTCAAAATTATTGATATTGAATAATAAGCAAATAAAAATAAAAGAACTACTGGTTATTTATTTATGAACATTTAACTTTATATTTAGTGATGTATTTTAACATTGGATTGGGATATTAATGACCACTTCAATTCCAGCATGCAGGAACTAGAAGGTCAAAATTTACAAAATTGTTCAAGAGACACTTTATGACTTACGAGTCACGAAATTGTCTGTTTATTTGAAAGAGAAAAGTAATACTCCGTAATAAAAAAATCCCCCAGTTTCTCCCTATTTCATTTAAACCCGACTGTTTAAGCTTGAAAATATAACCATGGTCTAGTACACCGACTAATTTTACAAAGATGTTACCATATTTAGCACATCGAATTGGTAAATGGAAGCGAAATTGTTACCAAAGTTGGCCAAAAAAAAAATGCACTAGCATTAAACTTTTTATTTGGTAAAAAAGAGTTTTTAAGTTATAAACTTTTATTTAGGGTGGATCAAAATAAGTGATATACTTATAAAATTTACCTTATTTGGTAAAAAAAAGTATGATATTTTCTTCACTAACTCTTTGCTTTAATAAAGTGAAATTATCTTTCTATCCTTACTTTTACTTTTACACATTAAAAATATCATTTTATTCAAAATGAGTAAGATTCAATCTCCACTAACCATCAACTTTAATCTATCTTAACCCACCTTTTAATATTTTACCTAAAAAACTATGATTTTTTAAATGTATCATTTACTTCAATACGGAGCTAGTATAATCTGTTTTATGGGTAGATTCGAAATAGGGACAATACAAATTCTTTTGACGGTAGTACATTACCGGTTTCATTTAATAAAAGTTCTTTTTGAAAAGAGAAATGATATTTCGTCCTAACATTTAGACCTACTTATAAGCCTACCCACTTGATAGGATGACATGTGTATTTCACTAATTCTCTCTCCTAATATTATCTCTTGATTTTGACACGTGTCTTCAGATAATGAGTAGGCCTATGAGTAGGTCTAAATGGTAGGTCTAAATACCATTACTCTTTTGAAAAACGTTCAAGATTGGTTAGACTTATCAATTACAGTAGTTAATTTGAAAAGTTTTGAACGATCCTTCTATTTTTGCTTACTTTTTTCCTTATTATATCCTAACATACACCTAAAACGAATGTAAAGTGACTATACATATCGTAACAACTAACGACTAGAAGTTTTTTTTTTTAATAGATAGAATATTGAGAAGAAAGACTATAGAAATTACAATCATATATTTAATGGAATAATAATAGAAGTTACAAGCTATTAATTTTATAAATTGCAAATTTCGAAAACGGTAACTTCACTCTTTATGCCATATTGCCAATTTGCCATTCCTTCCTTAACCAACCTTGCGGTGGTCCCTTAACGGTTCCTTTTACGTAAACAATTGGTCCTAAATGGTTTCAATCGGTTCGTTAGTTTCGACCTATGGCCCCGTCTTGTTCATGGACTTTTTTTTATATAATTTAAAAACTAAATTCTTAAGTGAAGATCAAATGACTAAGTTTTAATGATTGGTACAAAATGTATATGCTTAGCAAGAATTGAGAAAGCTTTGTATCAAGTAATTTGTGTTGTAGTATAACACAAAATGATTAATTGCAACCATAAGGGGTGTATAGTGGTAAGAGTTTGGTCTCTATTAACAGAATTGCTTGGAGGTCTTAAGTTCAAGTCTCACTTAGAGCAAAAAATATACGCCCTTGTGGCCACGCAGGTTCACCTGCGCCGACCCCGAGCTACCTGCAAAACGGGTGGTCGCCCTAAAAATAGTCGGCTCACAAAACGAATCGTAACACAGAATAAAAAAAATGATTAATTGCACAAAGTAAAGGTTTGAATTAGATTTTTGTGTACATAATATATTCTAATGTTCAAGAATATATTCATTCTAACAACTTGAGTGAAACTTGATTTTAATTATATAGTTAGACACGTTTTAGAAAAATGGTGAGCCTAATAGTGAATGCAGATAACATGCAAAACTCATTGGTTAGAGCACATGGTATTTCGTTTGTTAATGTTATATTAAAACCAAAACTGCTCTATAACATTACTTTTACATCTACCTCAAAACTATTGTCCCTCATATACGATTCATATAACAACCCTTTGAAACCCCTACCACAAAACAATTACATTTTCATTATAAAGGGAAGAATTGTTTAATGGCGTTAAACCATTGGCGCTGGAGATTTTAGCGCAATGTTCAGTCTCCTTTGGTAATTACAATCAACCCTCTTATGGTGTTACATCCATATTCCTCATCAAGTTTATGTCACAAGTTAATCCAAAACATTTGATGATAACTTTTATGGCAAATTTATGTTTTTTATTGTTGATTAGCAATTGACAATTCTTATTTCAACTTGTTGGGTTTTCTATGCATCTAGCCACACTTTGCTTAAGGCGGAAATCAAAAGCAACTTGGTAGAACATTGACCCGATTAAAAACTTTTGGACCGTTAGGTTTACAACTCTAAAGCAACTAGATATTTAATGTAATTAAATAGATCAATTCGAATAACTTACTTGCTCTTCGCGAATTGGAGAACTAGATAAACCTTGTGATCTAGTACGAGTCAGATCAAACGATGCACTAGGATTCAAGCAAAAATCCCTCTATCGTATCACACCCAAGGTTGGTCACGAACGAGACGATGTACCACGAGGTAGTACAAAGCACCCTTGAGAAACTTGCACCGAAAGCAAATCGAAAACACCTTTCGATTCCGGCGGGCGGCGGCGCTACGGCGGAGGCAGCGGCGGCGGACGGTGGTTCGACGACGGCGGTCGAATGGTGGTGGTGTGTGTTCGGCCGAATAGGGAGCAACACAAAGAGGTACAAGTGATTAAGTCTTTTAGGTTAATACCCTTAACCTTTATTTATACTTGACCAAACCTAATTAGAGTCAAACTCTAATTAGTCCAAGCCCACCATCTATTAAGCCCACAAGTATTATTAAACTATTAATCCAATACTTGTGGCCCAATACCATTAACTAGTTAATTACCCATTAACTAGTTTAGCCCGTCTAGCCCGATAGTCTATTTAATTAAACTATTAATTAAACACTACGTTATTTCTCGTGTTCGTTGACGCCTCGAGGGCAACCCGAATAGGACTCTAAAATACCCGAACTGAAATACCGGTTTATTTGATGTGTTGGACACTCTTTCCAACAGTCTCCCACTTGGACACTTCATCAACTATAAACGGTACGCGTTCGTGTAACCTTTAGAGTGTGCATGTCATGTGCAGCTGCTGAACTCTGAACTATCAGAAACAGTCCTATGATAAGTGATCATATGTCCTTCGTTGCGCGATATCATGTAACTAGTGACATGGACATGTCAATCACTCTAGTTACGATTATGTTTCCTGATTCGAGATTTATGATGACGATTTGACTACATGATTGAACTTTCAATCTAGTCATGACCTGCGCAGGTACTTCAGTGTCACATCAAATCAACAGGGGGTCCATGGATATCTCCTCTATCACTTTGATCAGAGGGAACGAATAAACCTTAACTACATCATCTTCCTTCATAGTCATCACATAATACATGGAACTAATCTTTATAGCTACCAGTTACGAATAGCGTTGGAGTTAGACCAATGCATCACGAAATCGTACTAAGGAAACGATGTATCTTGGTTTGAAGACTCATACGATATTACCGCCTCACTATTACCCATGATAAAGTCCATGGGGTAATACTCTGAGCGTGGGTTGGTCCAACATTTAAATACACCTTTTAAATGCTCATGAGAGTAGCAGCAATCTCTATGCAATGTCATACTTTTGAACAATCTACTAACTCTCCCATAACATCTTAATTCAATTCTTATTCCCATAAGAACGATCGACTGTGGACGTTCAAGTAATCTCTTAGGTTACTTTGGAATAGGTTCTAAACATGCAAAAGGTTGAAATGGAATAATTAAATACTATTTGAATGATAGAACACTTGCAAATTATTTAATCTCCATAAATAAATCATCAATTCATACAATTTAATATTCGCTACAATTTCAAATGGATGACAATTCATGATAAGTCACTATGAAATCTAATTCCTATCGTCCTCGCATGAGCATCATGCTTGGCACGACTTAGTGCTTTTGTGAAAGGATCAGCCGGGTTGTTTTCCGACGATACTCTTGTCACTATCACGTTATCTTCAACTCGCTTTCTCACGTAGTGAAACTTTCTGAGTATATGCCTGGTTTGACTATGATCTTTGGATTCTTTAGTCAATGAGACTGCACCTTCATTGTCGCAGAAGATTTTCATTGGTTCCTTGATGCTTGTTACGACACCAAGATCCCCAATGAAATTCTTCAACCATGTGGCTTCTTTTGATGCCTCACAGGCAGCAATATACTCAGATTCGCAAGTTGAATCAGCTACTGTCTCCTGCTTGGAACTCTTCCAAGTGACAGCTCCTCCGTTCAATACGAACACCCACCCAGTTTGTGAGCACGAGTCATCTCTATCCGTTTGGAAACTCGCGTCACAATAACCTTCCACAACAAGTTCGTCTTTCCCACCATACACTAAGAACATATCCTTTGTTCTCCTTAGGTACTTGAGAATCGTTTTCACCGCTGTCCAATGATCATTGCCAGGGTTGCCCTGGAACCGGCTCACCATGCTTAGCTCATATGAGACATCCGGGCGAGTACATACCATGGCATACATGATCGATCCAATCGCCGAGGCGTAAGGGACTCGACTCATCTTCTCCAGTTCTTGCTCAGTACTGGGACATTGACTCTTAGACAATGTTATGTCATGATTCATGGGTAGATACCCTTTCTTGGAATCAACCATACTAAAACGTTTTAGTACTTTATCCAAGTATGTACTCTGACTCAATCCTATTAGACGTCTTTCTCTATCTCTGTATATCTTTATACCGAGTATGTACGCTGCATCTCCTAGATCCTTCATAGCGACACATTTTCCCAACCAAGACTTCACGTCTTGCAGTGTAGGAATATGATTTCCTATAAGGAGTAGGTCATCCACATACAGTACTAGGAAGACTACAACGCTCCCACTAGCTTTGATGTAAACGCAGGACTCATCTTCGCTCCTAGAGAAACCAAACTCCTTGACTTTCTCATGGAAGCAAAGATTCCAACTACGAGAGGCTTGTTTCAATCCATAAATGGATTTCTCAAGCTTGCACACTCTATCAGGATATTTCTTATTGATAAAACCTTCTGGCTGTGCCATATAGACATCCTCAGTAAGTCTTCCGTTAAGGAAGGCGGTTTTAACATCCATCTGCCAAATTTCATAGTCATTGAACGCAGCTATGGCAAGCAATATTCTGATAGACTTTATCTTGGCTAATGGTGAAAAGGTTTCATCATAATCAATCCCATGAGTTTGAGTATAGCCTTTTGCAACCAGTCTAGCCTTATAGGTGTGCACATTCCCATCCATGTCAATCTTCTTCTTGAAGATCCACTTACATCCAACGGTTTTAATACCGGGAGAAGTCTCAATCAAGTTCCACACTTGATTGTCATACATGGACTGAATCTCACTCTCCATAGCCACTTTCCACTTTTCGGCCTCAGGGCCTTCCATAGCTTCCTTATAACTCGATGGCTCATCGTCATCAACTGGTAAACTATTACCAGTAGATGCATCGCCTTCAGCAATATGGAAATCATAGTAATCACCAAAATGCTCAGGAGGGCGAACAGTTCTTGAGGATCTACGTGGAACGGTAGGAGTTACATCATTTTGTTCAACAGGAGTCTCATCCTCTGGTTGAGTGCTAGTGTCAACTATAGGTTCCACTACATCTTCATCGTTTGACTCTTGACACTCTTCAAGATCAATTTTGCTCCCACTGTCTTCTTTGGATAATAGCTCTCTCTCGAGGAAAAATCCTCTTCGAGATACGAACACTTTGTTCTCTTTTGGATTATAAAACTGATATCCAAAAGACTGTCGTGGGTAGCCAATGAAGTAGCACTTCTCTGATTTGTTATCTAGCTTGTCGTGAGATTCATGTCTTACATAAACTTCACAACCCCAGATTTTCAAATGTTTGAGGGAAGGAGGATTCCCTGTCCACATTTCAGAGGGAGTTTTGGCAACCTTCTTAGATGGTACAAGGTTAACGATATGTGCTGCAGTTTCTAAGGCATATCCCCAGAAACTCACTGGAAGTGTTGATCGACTCATCATTGATCGTACCATGTCAAGCAAGGTTCAATTTCTCCTTTCCGACACTCCATTAAGTTGCGGAATTCGAGGAGGTGAGAGTTGGGATACTATTCCACAACTCTTTAGATAGTCGATAAACTCTTGACTAAGATACTCTCCGCCCCTGTCAGAACGGAGCATCTTAATCTTCTTGCCCAGTTGATTCTCTACTTCTTTCTGATATTCTTTGAACGTTTCAAAAGTATCAGATTTATGTTTAATCAAATAAACATATCCATGTCTACTGAAATCGTCAGTAAACGTGACGATGTATCGTTCACCATGTCTAGTATTAGATTTGAACGGTCCACATACATTAGTATGTATGAGGTCCAACAAGTCTTTGCCTCTTTCACATGACCCTGTGAATGGCGCCTTTGTCATCTTGCCAAGTAAACAAGACTCACACACATCATTCGATTTGAGGTCAAATGATTCTAACACTCCATCCTTTTGGAGTTTAGCTATGCGTTTCTTGTTTATATGTCCTAAGCGACAATGCCATAGACATGACTTATCCAATACACCTTTGGATGAATCAACATTCAATATTAGATTTCTTTTGTTTACGCAACCATCTATTTCATATATACCAGCACAAGGAATAGCTTTAAAATAAAACACATCATTTTTATAAACTAAAATAGAACCATTCTCATTATCAAAAACAAAGTTAAAACCATCCTTAAACAATGTGTAATACGAAATAATGTTGCGTGCCATAGAAGGCGAAAAACAAACATCTAATAAAAGTAAAGAACATCCATTCCCTATGAGCTCCTATCTTGGTGACAGCAGTCGAGACTCTGTTTCCCATGATCAGATTAAGCTCTCCATGCTTCAACTTCTTACATTTCTTAAGTCCATGCATATCAGTGCAAATGTGAGTACCACACCCTGTATCTAGAACCCAAGAATTAGACATAGAAGTATGATGGAGTTCAATCATAAAAGTACCTGATGGTCCAGACTTTTGGACTTTCTGACTCTTCAGATCATCCAAGTACTTTGGGCAGCTTCTTTTCCAGTGACCCTTTCCTTGACAGTAGTAGCAAACAACATCTTTCGGATCTTTGGTAGGTGATCAGAATCAGCCTTCCTCTTATAGCCTTGTTTGGCTTGACCTACTTTGGCCTTTCCTTTTCTATTTGGAGGAGGACGACGTTTCTTTTTAACACCTTCAGATCGAATAGACAAGACAGGAGCAGCAGGGGCGGAACCTTTAGCTTTCATCAAGCTAGCCTCGGTAGTTTTCAACATACCGTGCAGCTCCATGAGTGTCTTATCCATATCACCCATGTTATAGTTAACTATAAATTGTGAGTAGGATGGTGGAAGCGAGTTCAAAACCATATCAGTGGTCAACTCCTTCGGTAAAGGGACACCCAAGTTTGCTAGTCTGTCTATGTAGCCCTTCATCTTTTGCACGTGGCTACACACAGATTGTCCTTCTTGTAGTTTGCATCCTACTAGGGAACTTACCACGTCGAAACGTTCTTGCCTAGCTCTGTTTTGAAACATTTGTTTGAGCTGTTGATTGATGTCATAGGCACTCATCTTCTCAAAATTCTTTTGGAGATCAGAAGACATAGTGGCTAACATCAGGCAAGCAACCTTTTCCGACTCTGAACGATGGAGATTATAGGCAGCTCTGTCTATGTCACTCGAATCGTCAGTCAACTCAGCAATCTCGTTATCGAGGACATACTCCTTGCCCTCGTACCTTAATGTGATTCTAAGCGTACGAACCCAATCAATGTAGTTGGGTCCAGTGAGCTTCTCACGATTCAAGGTGGAGATAAGAGCAAAGCTTTGTGGTCCTTGTGGAAGTGGAGGTGGAGGAGGAAGTGGGATTGTGTTGTCATTTAGGTTTGAACCCATCTACAAAAGAAACAATTTCTTTGTTAGTGAATTCAATAATTAATCCTTATAATAATTTTCCCAGTCTTTATTCATAAGACTAGGATACGCCCACTAGTTATTTGATGTGAAGAGGGATGTCGTATTTCACACCAAACAATTTCGTGTCGTAGGCAAACTATTGTCAATTTCAATCTTATGAAATCCCTAGTTCTTTGAGATTCATTCTCGAGGGAGAATGGCATGTTAATCTCGAATCAATGCTCATTCTAATCTATATGACAGGGATACCGTGGATCATATATTAGAAGGTGAAACAACCATGGAATACCCACGTGCACAATTAACGTACCGGTTAACCACACGAGTTCCGTTAATCAGAATATGATACGAGCGCGTATCATTCTATGGAGAGCACACAATGTTCACATTTAATTAAACGGGAAGGATTTGTTAAATTTTATGATTATACTTTTAATCTTAACATCATCCTATTATGCCCGTTCGGTAGCTCCATTCTAAGACAAGGGAAGCGGCGGGGCAGGTCAGCGCAAGGCGTGTTAAAAACACAACCCCGTTTAGAGATCTATATCTCTTCCTTTTCATCCTTTAGATGTCTTAGACTATGGGTGAGCCTACTAATGACATAAGCGACGATATATTTAACTTTAGTTATAATATATATAAACTATTATATAATTATATCTATGTTAATTGAAACTTTTTAATTACATTTACTAAAGTTCTATATAGTATAATTAATTTTATAAACGCGCGAGTACGCAACGTTTTAAATCCTATTATAACTATATCTTATATATAATATTTAATAAACTATTATTACATAATATTATATATATATATATAAGGGATTAATATCAAATCTTATTTGATATATAATGGAATTTTTGAAATTTATATATATATATATATATATATATATATATATATATATATATATATATATATATATATATATATATATATATATATTCTAATTATACCTTTAATTAATATATATCATATATAATATCCTTTTAAATAATTATCTTAATTATAAACAATTATAAGACAAGATAAAACAAATTTAAAATTATTTCGAAAATCCATATTCTTTTAAAATTTTCAGAAAATAATTTTAAATATATATATATATATACCGACAAAAATTTCGGATATATATATATCCATATTTAAAATCCCTTTTGAATTTTAAATCATATCCTTTTAAACCTTTTTAAAATTTTCGGATATATCCCATATCCCTAATTTAAATTTCCAAATTATATCCTTATTTAAAACATTTTTAAATAATTATCTATATTTGCTAAATCAACTATTTATGGCAAATATATATTCCGAAAAATATATACCCATAAATATGATTTATTTTATTTAAATATTAATTAAATATTTATATAACCTTTTATATATTCCGAAAAATATATAAAAATATATAAAATATTTATTTAAATTCTTTTCAATAATATCTAGATTTGATAAAATCTTTTGGTTTAAATTCTAGATAATTTCCAACTTTTGTAATTATCTTAATTTATTTATTTTAATAAAAAAAACGTTTTTAATATTAAAATAATATTTCCGAATTTTCGGAAAATATTAAAACCCCTTTTAAAATTACCGAAATTAATAAAAAACAATTTTTAATGTATTTTTACAATTTTCGGAATACCTAAAACTATTTTTCGGTATTACCGAAAATCCCAAACAATACATGGATTTCGAATTTCTTGTCTAGCACAATTAGACTTGTAAACCAATGGCGCTCTGATACCACTGTTGGGTTTTCTATGCATCTAGCCACACTTTGCTTAAGGCGGAAATCAAAAGCAACTTGGTAGAACATTGACCCGATTAAAAACTTTTGGACCGTTAGGTTTACAACTCTAAAGCAACTAGATATTTAATGTAATTAAATAGATCAATTCGAATAACTTACGTGTTCTTCGCGAATTGGAGAACTAGATAAACCTTGTGATCTAGTACGAGCCAGATCAAACGATGCACTAGGATTCAAGCAAGAATCCCTCTATCGTATCACACCCAAGGTTGGTCACGAACGAGACGATGTACCACGAGGTAGTACAAAGCACCCTTGAGAAACTTGCACCGAAAGCAAATCGAAAACACCTTTCGATTCCGGCGGGCGGCGGCGCTACGGCGGAGGCAGCGGCGGCGGACGGTGGTTCGACGACGGCGGTCGAATGGTGGTGGTGTGTGTTCGGCCGAATAGGGAGCAACACAAAGAGGTACAAGTGATTAAGTGTTTTAGGTTAATACCCTTAACCTTTATTTATACTTGACCAAACCTAATTAGAGTCAAACTCTAATTAGTACAAGCCCACCATCTATTAAGCCCACAAGTATTATTAAACTATTAATCCAATACTTGTGGCCCAATACCATTAACTAGTTAATTACCCATTAACTAGTTTAGCCCGTCTAGCCCGATAGTCTATTTAATTAAACTATTAATTAAATACTACGTTATTTCTCGTGTTCGTTGACGCCTCGAGGGCAACCCGAATAGGACTCTAAAATACCCGAACCGAAATACCGATTTATTTGATGTGTTGGACACTCTTTCCAACACAACTGCCATTTCAAATCATTTGACTATAATATGTTGACTGAATAAAGATGAAACCAGCTTGAGAGTTCAATACAAATGATATGTCTTCGGTTGTTTCCCACCTTTTTTACATCATAGTATTTTTTTAAAAATATTCTTGTTTATAACAGGGTTCATCAGATTGTTGAACTCTGTTCATGATGTATATGACATAATCATTGTGTGGTCATGGTAATTTCTAAAACTTCATCAGACTATCTGGTAATGTTGACCTAGAAAAAAGATCAAACTCATAATCTTTAGGAATTCATTTTAGATGCTATTACTACTAAAACATTCTAAGATGATTTTTAATTTGATGGATGTGATGCCTATTCACCATAATTGACGTATTAATGTATAAATGTATTTGGTTATCTTCGGGATCATAATCTACCCATAATTTAAAACATGTCATCATCGATTTTTGTATTTCCATTTTGATTCACTAATTTTGATCAATGAATTGTTCTTGACTAGTTCACAAGTATAAAAGATATTTTTTTTCCTTGTAATATTCTCGAATATGAATCCAAGAAAAGTATACTATTAATAGTAGTCATAATTGAACAAAATGTATCAACACATGAGTAAAAGTGATGATCATCCGACCCATTTTTATGTTTTATTGGCTTATTCGAAATCTAAACTTGTTTATGGATTGTATTTTATTAAAGACAAAATTGCACCTAACATATATAATATCCATATCTAATATATATTTTCAATGATACTTTAACTTACAGCTTCTCATTTCGTATTATTTTTTATTTTTTTTAATAGCACTCTACACACATCCTAAAATATTTCTAAGTTTACATCATTTTGTCGACAGCAGGACTCAACATATGACTACAGGTCAGTGAGAACACATTATTAGATTTTATACCACTAGACTACAAGATGATGACCCGCTATTTCTGAATTCGTCGGTTTCCCTGCTATTTCTGAAACAAAATCAAAGGTGGTGACCATGCAAAAAGGGACAAATTAGATCGTTGATTAAAGATAAGAATAATGCCATTGCATTCGTATCACACCAACTCTTCCAAATTGATGGCGGGACGACCGTACATATAAAAACACTTTTCATGGCATCTTATCAATGACATGTGCTCCTAGTCAATATTTATATTTAACTTAAATATGCCGCTTAAATCATTTGAAAAAAAAAAATAAAGTCATTATAAATTATTTTATATAAAGGGTTGCTACTATCAACAAAAGGTACAAGTAAATTAGAAACTTTTCCTAATGTTTGAGAAAAGATGACATTTAAATCTTTTTTTTTTTTTTGAACAACAAGATATAAATTTTCATTAAAATGCAACTAGCAAGAAGTTAGATAATCATAAACAAGATTACAAACTTAAACAAAAGAACATTGGATCACTACACAAAAAACCACTACCGGAGTTATTCCAACTTAACTTCGACTTAGTTTAATCCAAAAAACGACTAGGCTTGCACCATCGATATAATCGGAATTGATCTTGATTCCATGTGCTTGAATATTAATTTATAATTCATGTGCTTCCATAAACACCACATAACCGAAAAGATGGCCAGGAAAAAAAAAATGTTGAATTCCTTTAGGCATGTTGATACAATTTCTCCAATCAAGAATATGCTCCAAACCCTGAATCGCACCCAACAAAACTTTCCGCCAATTACAAAAATCTAACCATACCCGGCGAGCTGAATGACAAACTAAGTTGTCTACATTTCATACCCTATATCTACTAGCATATTATAATCATTACGATAAGTTGACAAACTGATTGCCATTGTGATCTTATATTTTCTATTATTTACAACGACGACAACAATAATATCTAATCTTAATAGAGGCAGGGCATCAAAGAGATGAGATGTAGGCACTAATACCTCGAATTATATCATTCAATAGAAGACATTGAGTTGGACATGAATCATATTAATTTTGCCTAATGATTTAGACATGTGTTGGGTCTCATATGTTGTAGCCAATAGTCTAGGGGTCCATTATGTAATTAGTCTAAACTTAAGCTTGGTATAAATACCTAGGTCATATCTAATTCCCCTAACCTTTGCCCAAATCTGTAATGTTCTTATCAAATGCAAAGAGTTCTTAAGTTTCTATCCATCTAAATCTTCCATTTTCTTAATTCATATTGCTTAATCCATAGTTTAATCATTGAAAATGGAACTTCAATTGGTATCAGAGCAAAAGTCTTAATTGATTCGATCCATATAAGTTGAGATTAAGCATATTTATGAAGATTTTGATGGGTTTTTGAAGATTTTTTGTGAAAAAGTGCTCAAAAATGGTATCAAATTCAAAATCGAAGGTATGCTTCAAGTTTTTGATAGTATAACATTGTTCTATTACTGATTTCGAGCAAATCAGTAGCAAATTTCATATTAAAATCATCAAAAATCAGGTTTAATTTCGTTTTTAAAAGTTCAAAAATGAAGAACATGAAGAACACCATATTTTCGGAGCTTTAAAGCTAAAATCGAGAAAATCAGAACTTGTTTTCGAAAAAGTGTTTGAATAGGATTGTAGGTAATTGAAAATCGAACGTTTTGCAAAAAGAATCACTCGATTTGGTTAAGAAATGAGCAAGTTATGATGATTTTAGTGAACTTTTGAAGAAAAAAAAATCAAGATCTGAACCCAAAAGTTCGGCTCGAAAGTTCGGCTCTGAAGTTCGGCCCCTAAGTTCGGCTCTGACAAGTTTGTTCGGCTCTGACATGTTTGTACGATGTCGTTTTGAATAAAAAGAAGAAAAATGCTTGAACACGTACCATACGACGTCGTATTAGAAAGCTGTCACACACTTCTCAAGACATCAATATCTCTCCTCTGCTACGTCTCTCATCCATCACCTCAACTCATTGCTCACATTTGTTCTATTGATATATTATTTTAATACAAAAGTATTCTCTCCTCTATAATATCATAATCAACAAATTAAATATATATCAATATATCATCTTCGAAGATCAGTTGATCTTTCTCTTTCTAAAATCGAAGAGCATCTCCGACTTTACCGTTCTCACACATCATTGGAGACGTCAAAGACATCATCACCGGCAAAAACATTCTTCTCCGGCGGTATTTTATCTTTCCGACTCCACCATCTTTTACTCAACCACCGTGACAACCACCGGAGCCAACACCTTCACCGATCGTTTTCTCCGGCTAGACCTGCGTCTCCGGCGACGACCCATCTCCGCCACTCATCATCTTCTCCGGCGAGTTCTTGATTTCCGACGACACCTTCATCTTCATAGCTTTCGTCTCCGGCGACTACTCCGACAAGCTCTTGGTTTGTCACCGCAACACCACCACCACTTGTCATCTTCTCCGTCCGTCAAACACCACTTCCTTCTCCGGCTCCAACTCAAACCACTTCCGCCGATCTTCAAATTTGAAGCTCCACACAAATCTCAACTCCGACAAGTTGCTCCGTCCTCCGCCACCACCGTTTGTAGAGAGAGAAAGTAGTTCAGTTGTTCAATTCTGATGCCTTCACAATTAATTGTTTTTCTAATTAAAAATTAAGAAAAAAAAAAGAGAGTAAAATTCACCTTTACACGTCTTGTACTTACCTATAATACCAACTTGGTCTTAAAAAATTTGTGTAATCTAAAAGGTCAAACTATAACCAACAACTTAAAAACAAATGAGAACCACATGAATTCATGTAGTTAAATTTGTTCTCGTGTATTACTTTGAGAATATTAAAAAAAAAAAACAAAAAAAAAATAATTACGAGGTCAATTAAATTTGTTCATTCATTTAAAAGGATATTAAGGAAACTAAATTTGAATCTCATTTGTTTACACGAGGTCAATTAAAAAGATTAGTTTTATTTCAAAATTAAAAAGATTTTCAAGTCGATTTATTACAAATTGAGTTTTCACATATTTATTTAAAAATTTCACATTTTGAAAACGAAGGAGCCAAAATGGATCCAAATTTAAAAACATATGAAAATGAAATATTAGTTTATGATAAGCACTACAAATGTTACATTAAGGCACCTACAGAGTTACAAAGGGAAATAACCTGGTCAAAGAAAACAGAAGCAAAGTTTGATGAATATCAAGAACAACTGAAGTCATCCGCCTCAGAAATTCAAAAGCTAAATGCAAACATTCAAGAGGTTAATGATACTCTAAAAGGTGAAATCAATCATCACACATCCATTATTAACAACCTTACACTTGAAAAGGAAAAAGCTGAAGATCACCGCAAAAAATTGCTAGACAAAGTTGCATCTCTTGAAGCAGAACTTTCTTTGTCACAGACTACAAACGATGTCTTGAAAATCAAAATTGCAGAATTTTCTAAACCTAAAATTGTTGATAAAGGAAAACGTGCAGTACAAGTTCCGATTAAGATTTACACTGGTGAATCGTCAAAATATGTTCCTAAATTTGTTTCAAAAAAGTTCTCTCAGTTCACAACTTATTCATTTCAAAAGAGTAAAAAATTGTTTGTGAAACCACAATCTCTGGAAACTTGTTCCTCTATATCAAAACATGTTTTGAAACATTCTACAACTTCACAGAAATTTATTTCCAAACCTAAATCTTTAACGTACTCGAAAAAAGATTTACTTTCATTGGCACCTAAAACAATTTTTAAATCAGTATCCGGAACAAATCACGGTTTTGTCTATAAAACCCCTACGAGCTCAAATGCGAAATGGATTCCTAAAACTCCTAAATCTCAAATAATTCACCGGAAATTATTTGAAAGTGAAACATTAAGTTTCAATTTTTCTTGGAATTCCAAATCTTTACATCAAATCGATACAACTTATCAGTGGTTTCATTCTAATACTAACACCATCGGACCCAAACAAAAATGGGTACCAAAAGTTGTATGATTTGTTTCGCAGGAAGAATGACTTATACACAATTCAGTGTATAACTCGAGCCTCAACAGATTGGCTTATACATAATTCAGTGTATAACCCGCTCCTCAATGAACGGCTTTTAAGTGCATCAACTTGAAATCCGGTCCTCAACGGAAAATGACTTCTGATCAAAACAGACTTAGAACCCGATCATCTAAAGAAAGCAACAAGCTCAATCAAGCTTCACCGCACATACTTTCCTTCAACCCTCCGACGATGTATAAGGTACGTCCTCCAATCTCAAAACTTGTAAATACTTTTATTTGGTCGAGTGGGAGAAATATTAATTCTAGGGGGAGAATTATTATTTCTAGGGGGAGAAAAGTTAGAAAAACAAAACAAAATACCCAATTCAAAAAGTTTTATGTTTGTAACGTTAATTATAAGTCGTTGTAATATCCGTAAACGATCTCTTTACTAGTTACCTAGTAAAGATAGCATCTGTTTATTACAAATTCTTTTAATTCTCGTTACTAACTACTTCAAAAGACATACCTTCCCATGGTCAGCCAGATCCGGCCTTACCTTCCCAGGGAAATATTTCAGCCAACTGGTAAAATGTGAGGGTATACGTCTAGGGTATAGAAATAGGTGAGTGCAAGGTGATGTGAAAACATGATAAATCATAGAAAACACACCTTTGAGTGCATCCAAACCGTTAACAAACCGGGCAACAATACAAATAGGTGATCATTCATAAGTTGAATGTTTCACTAGACTTTACTAGCCCAGTAAAGCAAATGCACACCACCACCAACCACTCAAATTCCTCTCAACATGAATTTGTTTCATTTCATTAGGGGACGTAGCACAAAAGCTACTGACTACTCATTCGGAGTTTGTCGGTATTGAAACAAAATAACCTCTTGCCCCGGGTTAAGTCTCTTTGTATGCACAGTGTGTTTAGTTCTCACCCCCAAGAATCTTTCCAATTTAGGACACTTGCACTACAAAAATGGATCTCCGTGAATCCATCAGAACACTTGTAGTGGCATCACAATCTGATGTTTCACGAGGATCGGGTGGAAATCCTGCTAGAGCTAAAATCACGCCAACTCTAAACGCAGGTCACACATTTGAATCAACGGTTGTGCAAACGACTACAGATTCATACCGTGTGCTAACGGATATTCTATGTGAGTCCGGAGTTACCTTAAAAGAACAAAGTTGCTGTGCCGTAACATCTATCATTCTTTCAGGCAACAACTTATACCGGAAACACATAAAATTCCGAAGAAAAATCCATGTGAACTCTTAAAATGCAACATCTTAAAAAGCTGATTACATTGCACATGAGCGTAATAGACCACTCTCAAATTACTCCTATGATCTGCTATATCCTCTTCCCCGGAGCCACCGACAATATAGGAACTAAAAAGTAAGGGTCCTAGGTCTAGGTGAGCAGAATCAAGTATCATGGGATCTTGATTGGGGTGCGTTGAGGTAAAAATTGAGAGGGGGTATGAAGTATGGGGTGCAAATCAGCTTATCACATGGTAAAAACAAAAACGAGGGTGTGGTTGAAAATGAAAAAGTGAGTCGAGTGAGGAGCGTGTGTGAAAGGGTTAATGAAAACGGAAAACCCTCCCTAAACCGAACAAATGACCGGGTAGCCACATCTATATCAGACTACATAAGTTGCTTTCTGATTAAGACATCATGGACCCAGTGATGCAATGCACAACCCCCACTGACCACTCAAGTACAAAAAGTACTTGTTTCAAAATCACGGAGATAACCACATCCACTATCGACTTCTCATTTGGAGATTGTTGATATTGAAAAAGAGGACCCACCTCCAGTCCTCGCCTTCGTTTGTCCACGTATAGAGTCTAGAACCGAATTAAATTTCTCTAGGACACAGGCACTCCACCAAGCATATCTTTGGGATATTGCCGGAACATTCATAGTGATACCAAAAATATTGGTATTCCACGATGATTGAGTGGAAATTCTACCAGTGCTAACATCAATGCCAACACTGAACGTAGGTCACACAGTTTCTATAACTGTTGTGCTAACAGGAAATCTATGTGATCCTGGGTTACCCTGATACTTTCATGTGCGAAGATCTGACGACTGTACTTCATTCTTATCAACAACAGTCATTATGTCAGATAGAAGATCTGATTACTGTACTCCATTCTCATCAACAACAGTCAATATATCAGATAAGAGATTCTATGATCGTACTCCAATATCATCAACAACGGTCAGAAAATCCATATCAAATCAATATACCGCACTGCTTCTACTTCAACAAATATCAGGAACCAAGAATCATCAACAAATCGACAAAGCCACAACTTCAAGAAAAAGACTTCCGCTGCTAACCGCTCTATCTATGGGTCTACATTCTGTTGATTTGCCTGAAGTCTTCTGGAATACTTTATATTGGTTGAAAAGCCAATTTAAAAGTATGTCTGTCACCGATTATCTAAAGCTGATGCTGATTTCTCAATCAAAACTGCTCAACGATTTATCACTCAGTTCCAGCTTTTACAAACGAAGAAGACTTCAATGGTTTAAATGATAAAATGTGTTATATATTGATTATTACAAAAGATGTATAATCATTATTCAACACATTTTTATCAATGGGCTTCGTCAAATTCCACTTATTTCGTTCCTTAACTCCTTAATTTCAACTCGCAGAACTTCACATTTTACATGATGAATTAGATAAATCTTATTCATCATGAGGGAGAGAAGATACATTACATAAATTCTTTTTATAAAGAATTGATACTTTCAGAGAAAAATTCTTCTAAAGCTCAATCTGCGGGAACAAACTTAGGAGTTTCTTACAATATTATGGAGATTATCAATAAGTTAGCCCAGTTTACTCCACATTAATAAGATATATGCACTAGTTAAGGGGGAGTAAACAAGAAACCAAAGCTCTAACGAAGGTATCAAACAACTTCCATAGTTGAATTTGGTAATTCGTTCACCAGGGAGTAAATATCATAATGTTCAATCCAACTCCCGTGAAGAAATAGTTGGTTGTTTGAGGGGGAGCGTAACCGTTATCAACATGTTACCTCAACAACAATTATCAAGAATCATAGATCGACATAAAGCCACAAACTTCAAGAAAAGACTTCCGCTGTTAATCTCTCTATCATTATGGGTCTTACTTTTAGTCGATCAATATGTATCTTCAGTCAAAAGTCTTCAAAATACATCTTGTTGGTCGAAAAGCTACAAGAAGTATTCATTTCTCACATCCAAAGAAAGCTCAAATTGTTCCTGTACAACATTATTCAACGACATATGTACCAGGTGCAACTTTGACTCAAGATGAAGACTTCGAAGATACGCCTCCCAGACTATTGTTACAAAGGGGGAGATTGTTGGGTCTCGTATGTTGTAGCCAATAGTCTAGGGGTCCATTATGTAATTAGTCTAAACTTAAGCTTGGTATAAATACCTAGGTCATATCTAATTCCCCTAACTTTTGCCCAAATCTGTAATGTTCTTATCAAATGCAAAGAGTTCTTAAGTTTCTATCCATCTAAATCTTCCATTTTCTTAATTCATATTGCTTAATCCATAATTTAATCATTGAAAATGGAACTTCAACATGGGTTTGTATTATTAGTAGTTACTTTTAATATTTTAGTGACAATGAAAGATTTTTGATAAATACTTAATTAAGAGCAAATATTGTAATTTTTAAAATAAAATAACATTTAAACGTTATAACTACCAGACCGGGAAAAAAAACCAAAGTCAAAGAGCAGATATGTGATGGAGAGAATCTATTGCGTATTTGTCAAATTCACACCGTGATTACCGTTTCACCCTCAAGTCCTCAACATCCATCTCCATCCATCACGGATGACGTCATAGATTTAATACTTATACCAAAACTAATTAAGACTTTTCGCAACGGTTTTAATGGGTAGTTGCATGTTCATATCATAACTATTAAACATTTATCAAATTAAAATTCTAACTTTATATACTAACGATCATGTTGCACTAAATACATTATAGTAAAGTAAGCAAGTACAATTAAGTACGGAGTTATCACGATGCCGAGGACAAATGAATGTAATTAGCGGGTTGGTTGGCGTGTTGTGTGGAAAAGAGGTAGCATTGATGCGGCAAAATGACTTGAAATACGGTGGCTGATCCAGGACAAAATTTTAGGGGTAGCACACATTTTTTCGTTTGCGTAATCTTCATTATAAATAAACTAAAAAAATTACTGTTTTATTAAACATTACAAAATAACAAATTAAACTAAAAAGTAGAGATTAAATTTTAAAATTATCATCCTCATTAACCTATTTTCCGAAAATGATTATTACACTTTTATCCTTACCCACTGTAAGTATTTTTTTTCCTACACCTCAAAATCAATTGTACGTCTTATATTGTTTTGATATTGGGGTTCGCTGATTCCAATTGAGAGCTTTTTTTTAATATTTAAATTGCCATAAAATGTAAAATAAACTTTGTTTGTTAAATAAAATTGGTGTTTTTTGACTTTTAAAAAAAAATTACAAGTGAACTATAGCCAAACGTTTTTTAAAGGGTGAGTTAGAGTGGTGCCAACAGCAAGCGTCGGTTGTAGCGCCAGTTTGGGGGAGGACTTCCCACCGTTGGCATGGTCTTGCAGTGATACCGCCGGTTTGGCTTCCTCCGCTTTGAAGACGAGAGGGAAAGGGTTCGCCGGTTGAAGTGGTGGGTCCAATGGGGTATTTTGTGTGTGTGTGTTTTGTAATGGTGGGTCTCAAAAAATTAAAGGGAAGTGGTATTGTTGGCATGGGTACGTCAGTTTATTGTCGATTGGAAGGTGAGCTGACGTGGCGCTGATTTGGCAACAACTGACGGTATCAGTTTGCCAAACCATTAGCACCGGTCTTATAACAAAAAATTTAGAGGTGGTACGGACACTCCTGGGTTTCAAAGAGGTCCACCCCTGAGTCTTCAACCCAATGCTCTTAGTGGAGTAGTCTTATAATGTTTTAAATCGTGATTATGAAGCTATAATTAGTAGAAGTTGAAAGTACAACTTCCGTATTGAAAAAGAAGCAATTAAATACTTTGGTTATGGACTTAGCATGAATTAAATGTAAGAAGTGGGATTGATGATTGAGAGTTGAAATTTTACTCAAAATCATGCATCAATAACTAATTTACACCGAAAGAGCACCTTTATACTACTTCCTCTACCTTCAAACTGAGTATCTATTTGTTCACATTGCCACAATGTCCTGCTCATATATATAATATAAAAATAAAATTATTATGACAACTGAAATAGCATTAACAATTCTTTTTTATACTTTCTGGTTATTACGATACTACGTCCGTATCAGAATAACTGATACATTTACAGTTTCATGATATATGTAAGCAAAAGATTAACATATGTGTTAAGGATATATCAAAGTGGATAACTAGTAAAAGATGAGTCCCAATCTTTTTGTTATCAAATAAGGCATCTTCCAATAGTGATCCGTCACTAAACACATCATTAAACTCCTATGGACGAGTTACTGACGAGGTCGTGTCAACATCAACACATCACTAACTCATCCCCACTTAAAAAAATATTAAAATATTAACCAACCTCACCCCCTCACATGATTGCTGATGGATGGAACACCCATGTGGCCACCCTGGCAGGTTGTTGCCGACGCTGGCTTGGTACGGGTCGATGCTAATGGTGCCGCGCGTCAGTAGGGGATGAAGGGCTTGTGATGGGTTGATGACGGATGGTTGGCATGTTAAAGTAAAATTTAAATTGTATCACTTATTTGAATTCACCTATAAATTAACAATGTATCATTTGTTTTATATATCGGTATCAAATATTGTAAATTATAACTTCACATTACTACAAACTTTACTTTTAGTTGAGAAAACAAACATTATAAAAGCCACCCGCCAATCGTTTCCCCCAACGGTTGGCGTCCGCCAAACTATATTTCTTTTTTCTTTTCTTTTTCTTTTCAATTGTGATTAATTTGGAGAGAATTTTTTGTTTCCTAAAAGTATGTAATAAGAATATTAAATGAGAAAATGTAATTTTAAAGCAAGTATAATAAACATAATGCACAAAATCATAAAGAAAATTTTATGGACATTCCACGTGCGTTACCTCAAATTCCAACTATGATCACAAACGTTTTAGGGTTTTGATAATGATAGCTTTTAGGACTGTCTCTAAGCGTATAAAAGTTGTATATTAATTCATGGGAGGAAGTGGTTCCTAAAATTTAAGGATAGTTATAGATTTATGCACAAGCTTCTAATGCATGTCTATTAACAGCCCTTAGTCATTATGAAAACCCAACTTTTTATTCATATTTGATAATATACTTTTATTACATTACATTACACTTATATTACAATTGCCATAGTAAAACAGCCTAATATTACAGTTCATTAAGATAACAAAACGGAACGGAATATACATGACAGTTTTACATACAAGCGTGTTATATATATAACCTGATGAGTAATTAAAAAACAATAATTCTTCTTATCCCAATGGTAATGGCGGAAATTATATCCTAGATGTCGAGGGTTCGAAACCTAAGCTTTCATATTTTTCCCTTCAACATGCATAATATGTATTTATTTTATAAAGTGTCTTAATATTCAGAAACACTTTTTTGTATACGATAACATATGTCTACTTTTTATCTAAGAGAAAAATGTGGTATTCTTTAAAAAAAATGTTAAATAATTTTCTTAGGATAATGGTAATGAATTTTTTTTTCTAAGGTAATTGTAAACTATCTAATAAAAATCACCCCTTAAGTTTCATTAATAGTTATGCTTTATTAATTGTACACTAACTATTTTAATCATCCTTAATAGCATGCTCCTGATTGAAGAAAAAAAATGTATGTAAAAAACCCTGCCGTAGCGCGCGAGCGTTACATTCCTCGCTGGACAACAATAGTAATTAAGTTCAATATTAAGTATTATTTTTCATTAAAATAACTTTAATATATTATAATGTATGTTCAAGAAAGTCCATAATTTTTATAAAGTCCTGAAAAATAAATCTTAGGCTTTGGATCAATCAACCCCTAAATCACCACCCCCACCACTAGAATCACATGTGATTCAATACATCCGCACAACCATCACCCTATGTGCATTAAATCACATATGATTGCACACCGCCGACCACACCACCCCTATATGAAGGGGTTATTACAAATGTCATTATCATTTCCCATAAAAAAAAAAATTGCACTCTTTATTTGACCCTTGCAAAGAAATAGACAACTATATATTGATCCATTTCCCTCCCACACCCACCATTCGGTTTAAAATAAACCAAGATCCCATAATCCAAAATCTCATTTCACAACTAAAACAATCGAGAAAACATAAAATCTTTAAAAATGGGAAATAGTTTAGGTTCAAAAAAGAAGACAACAAAGATCATGAAAATGAACGGCGAAACAATCAAGTTCAAGACTCCAGTGAACGCCGGCGACGTCATCAAAGATTACCCGGGTCTCGTGATACTGGAATCGGAGACGGTGAAGCATTACGGGATCCGAGCGAAGCCGTTGGAGTCGCAAGAAGAGCTAAAACCTAAACGGCTTTACTTCTTGGTTGAGCTGCCTAAGCCGCCGGCGGAAGATAAAGCCGCGAGAAGGGTCCGGTCGGGGATAAATATGAGCGCCAAGGACCGGCTCGAGAGCTTGAAGTTGGCGCGGAGATCGACTTCCGATCTGACGGCTATGAAAGCGCCAAGCATTATGGTGGAGAATGGCGGCGGCGGTGTTGATCCGTTGAGGGTGAAGTTGCGGCTGCCGAAGGCGGAGGTGGAGAGGTTGATGAAGGAGAGTAAAGATGAAACGGAGGCGGCGGAGAAGATTATGAAACTTTTCATGGAGAAGAGTGGCGGCAGCGGCGATCTACTGACGGAGAAACGACGGGTACAATGGAAAGACGATGGTAGTAGAGACGGTGTCAAGGGCCGCGGGGTATGTGTTTCTGTTTCTTTATCTTATTAATTTTTTAAGTTGTTTACGGAATTATAGTATTTAATTATTACATAAATACAAACAGACAACAGATTTAAATTTAAGAAATCAAGTTGATAAACATGAATGGCTTGGTCTACGTGTACGTAACGACTTCTTTCATTTTGAGTTTTTAGTTACTTTTTTCTTATATATTTAGTTTTTTAGTCATATACTTCCTCCGATTTAAAATAAGTGATACATTGTTGGTTTCACGGATTTTGAAGCAAAATATAATAATAATATTAAATTAGATTAATTGGATAGTTAGTGGGGAATGTGTCCCACAAATTTTGAATAAAATGAGTTTAATGATGTTTAAAAGTAAAAGTAAGGGTAAATATGTCATTTTACTTTATTAAAGTAGATAGTTAGTGGGTGTGAGTCCCACTACTTTTTACCAAATAAGGTAAATTTTCAAAGTGTATCACTTATTTTGATACATCCAAATATGAAAAGTGTATCACTTATTTTAAATCGGAGGAAGTATAAAGATAAGCTATTAACAAATTACATTGTTTATCTAGCTTTCATGCCATGTTCTTGCATTGACGTTTTTAGTATTTCTAAGAACAATTGACCCAGCTTTCATGCCATGTTCTTGCATTGACCTTTTTAGTATTTCTTTAGTATTACTTTATGTTCTTATTTGGGCAAATAATTAACTTTTCCACCGGTCAAAGTTTTTTGTTTAGTTCATAAACATCATTTTCAATGTACCGTTCGTACTTAGTACATAGAAGGTGTCGAATAAATACAAGTTCAAAAACTTGATAAAATTAAATTAAGTGTGAGAACATGTTCTTTTCCATCTTGAAATATTTCAAGGTTTTTCTAACATGTGCTCCTATGCACATTTTTGGTGTATTAACTCACTTAAAATTTCTATTAAAACTTCAAAATGCATTGAATACATGTCTTTCAAAATGTAACTTATGAACTTTATTGATGATTATAACACTTTATAAGAAAATTTTGAATGAGTTAATACATTATATCATGTGCCTAGGGGCACATGTTAAAATAACCCATATTTCAATATGGGTTGATAATATTGATTCGTAACTAAAATGTTACAGGAAAAAAAACAAAAAAACTTGGACATATATTTATAATAAACTCCTGAATTTTAGGAACTATTCCTAATATATTAATATACAATTTATTATACATTTAAAGACAACTATAAGAGTAGTCATTTTTCAAGATCCTTCAAATATATACATAAAATCTAACAAAAGACAAACATTCAATTCAATTTGTTAATTAGTAGTTATACCTACCTAATATTTTTGTGTATGATAGTAGATTACAAAATAATGCATAATAAATAGTTTTTTTAAATCTAGTATGTCCAAAAAGGCTAGAACAAAACAGACATTTTAAATTAGTCATGGTCTCATGGATATCATTGTTGTTTTATTGTGCTTATTAATTGTCTGTATATATAAATTAAGTACCTAACCTTTAAAATAAGAATCTTTTATTGGAGATATATAGAAACAATTTAAATGATATTAAAATAATTAATAATTAATTGTTTAAATTTGCAGAAAAGAGTGGGATTTCTACCAGTCAGCCAGGAACTAACTGTGGAAGAACACACGTGGATGTGAAAATAGAAATCAAACACCACAAGTAGCCAAGCAGAGTGATCTTTTGCATCTCTTGTGTATATGATTCACAAAATTTGTTTTAGAATGAATTAGTTTTTTATTCATTATATTTGTAATTTCATTTTAAATCAGTGTCGTATTTGTTAAAAAAAACACTAAGGTATGTTAAAACGAGTATTTGAGAAAATTGTCCTTTATAATCACTCGTTTTAACATAAGTATAGTTGTTTTAGTTTAAAATGAAATTACAGGTATGAAATTAGAAAGCTAATTCACTTTTTCTTCTTTCTAAACAAGCTCTCTGGCGCTGTGGAGTTAACTTTTTGATCAATGTATTTTACCATTTTAATGATTTTAATACTTTTGTTGTTTTCATTGTATATCACAATGCAAGTATTGTTTGGTACATGTACAAAAATTGATGCTCTTATATTAAATAAAACATTAATATACATAACACAAATGAATAACTAAGCATTCTTAAGTTTGGAGAGAACGCAAAGAAAGAGAGAAAAAAAAATCCATCTTATAGCGGGAAGGATTTCTGAAATGATCTTCAAGTTATCACAAATATATTCCTTAAATTATGTAGGTAAATATTACCGTAACAGATAACTAAAAGAAAGTTTGAAATGACTATGAAAACAGTTAGATCACGCACATAACGATTAAAAATCCGGTCACGACAGTGATCCTTTTATAAAAAGAATTACTCCTTAAAAAGAAAGAAAAAAAGTAGTTTCACACTTTTTCAATGTCATTGTCTAATAGTTGGGGTCTATTTATGTAATACAATAGTTACTTGACAAAATCTTGATATTTAGCTTTAAACAAAGGAAATGCATGCGCAATAAATAAATCATAATAAAGTAGTCAATTTTGAACCACAAAGTTTCATCTAATTAAAGAAACTCTTGATAAACGAAATTTCTTAGCATGAACCTCTTAATACACATGTGCAAGTTCTTTTCAATGGTCAAAAACATGTCAAGAACCTCAACCTAAGCACATTCGTATACAAAATTAAGGGTAGATTCTACCCCAAATTACATTATTTAAATAGAGGGGAAAAAGTTTTTGCCTTATTCTATTATCTCCATTTTTTAAGTTTGTTTTTTTAAATATATGTCCCATGAAATCGATGATTCCCAAAACAAGTTCTTTCTTTTCTTCATCAACTCCAACTAGCAATGAGCAATCTATCACATCGATCGACTACACGATAATGTATATAAATTTATTACTCTGTACTACTTTTTATAAAATTCGGCCATATATTAAAAAGACTTGCCGCTATTCATCTTGAAGATATCTCCCAAGTGGTTTATCAAAACAGCCGTAAGACTTAATTCTCAAAAGTCGTGATCGTTCACACACAGTGACTAGAAAATGATACTAAAATACTCTGATTATTATTATTATTATCAGCAGCTGAATAATATTCATCTGATGCATCAATCACTTCAATTTTTACAACATTTTCTTCTAAATCATCGCCTATTTCAATTTCTCTATCATCGACAGGCGGAAAGCTTTCATCTTCCATAAATTTAGGGGAATCTAAAGGCAATTCTGATTCGGGTGCTGAGGGCATAATCGTCATTTGACTCATTTTAGGTAAACTAGCACCTTCATCAGCCAAGAAAGAAGTTTCTAGAGATAAATGATAAGCTGCAAAAATTGCATATTGAACAACATGTTTAACCATCTTTAATTCTTCACGAGATGCACCTTTTAGCAAAAAATTAATATTAAAAAACCAATAATAAAATAATAAATACGAATAAAAAATCAGAAAAAAGGCGGAATTTTACTGTGCAACCCAAACGTATAGGACAACCTTCGAAAAACATCCAAGTTTTCAACAGTTTCTTGTTTTGGTTGGAAATTTCGTGTTCTTCTAAGATTTTTTCTAATTTGAATAATTCACATTGACCTAAATGTGTAGTAGAAATATGAGATACAGAAGATGTTATTGGTGCACCCGTACACCTATATACACGTTTTAATAATGACCGTTTTATGTTTAAAACCAATGAAATATCTTTAGCTAAAAGATATTCTTGTGCATATGAAGATACCCTTTTTTCTACTAATAATACGTTTGGTCGATGAGCTTGTATTCTTGAAACGATTGTCTTTAACCTGTTTAAAAAAATATATAATTCATAACCAGAACACTAACTGATTTAACAACCGATTAATTTAACATAATCATAAAAAAATAAAAATAAAAACCTGTTGTAGTAATGTCTCAACTGAAGATAATTGGTCACCCAATGATCTTTGGTACTCGAGTGCTTCACCTAAAATAAGTAATCTTGCATTCTCGTATTGTGACGTCATTCGTTTGTGTTTTATATTCTTTCTACAAACTACACCTTTGATACATGTACTGCATAAAGGCCAAAAAAATAGTACGGAGTATATGGTAATCAAAATAAGCGAACAAATAATAATAAATATTAATGCAAGAAACCCCATGAAAAATATATGGTAAAGTTTCGATCTTTATAAATCAAATTCAAGAGAAGATAATAAAAAGAATATAAATGCAAAAAACCCCATTAAAAATACATGGTAAAGTTTTGATCTTTATATATTAAATTCAAGAAAAGATAATAAAAGAATATAAACGCATGAAACCCCATGAAAATGTATAGTAAAGATTCCATCTTTATAAATCAAATTCAAGAAAAGATAATAAAAGAATATAAATGCAAGAAACCCCATTATAAATACATGCATGTATAGTTTCGATCCTTACAAATTAAATTAAATTAAATTCAAGAAAAGATTATAAAATAATATAAATGCAAGAAACCCCATGAAAAAATATATGGTAAACTTTCGATCTTTGTAAATCAAATTTAAGAATAACAATTACCAACAACCAAAATATTAATTTAAAAATTAATTATTTACCTTTCATTAGGATTTCCTGTTGCTATACATTTTATTTTTACATAATCACCAGGATCCATACTTCCTTCCACATTTGCTAGTATCTGGTTTAACAAAATTTGCAGCTTGCCATGCTACTGAAGTTATAATATCAACTAGACCTGGCAAAATCAGACATGGCACGAGAACTCCACACGAACCCGACACGAAATTAGTGGGTTTGGGTTAGAGGTTTCGACACGTTTAAGTAAACAGGTTGACACGACACGACACGAAAGTTAAACGGGTTGGGTTAGTGTCAACATTTTCAACTCGAAGGTAACCCGAATAACCCGTTTATGTACGAATATGTCTTAATAAATTTAATATTTAATATATTTAAATATATTATATGTAAATATTATATCTTATTAGTGGTAGTAGAAACACCTGGGTTCTTATAATATTTTGGGCTTAATCTTATTAGATTTGAAATTGTTAATATTGTTTATCCTAATTTCATAGGTACAATTTTATTAAGTTTTTGTTGGGTTTTTATTACGTTTTTTGGTTGGATTTGTATTATATTTTTGTTGAATTTTTATTATGTTTAATCGTTATATGCGGATTTTCATGGCTTAAACGGGTTAATCGGGTTGGGTTGACACGAAAATAACCGTGTCGGGTTTGGGTTAACATTTTGAACCCGTTTATTAAACGTGTCGGGTTTGGGTTTAGGGGTCTCAACACGTTTAAAGTCTCGACACGACACGAACCCGACACGACCCATTTGCCACGTCTAATATCAACCCATTTTTCGGTTGAATTAAATTCTGATTTTAATAATTGTGACACAAGTGCCCGAAAATGCCCCTGAACAACGGTTACCAACAGTTCCTGATGTTCATCATTCGGTTTATTTCTTTTGGGCGAATTAGTAATTAAACTTCCACTAGAAGAAAACACACCATTTGAATCTCCAATTTTAAATCATCATTTTCATCATCCGGTTTAAGTGATTTCTCGTTAAATATTGAAAATCATCATAAATTCCTTGTTGTTCTTGATCGAAGGAACCATAATTTGATGATCTTGGTGTTCCTTGATCATCCAAATTTACACAATTTCTAATTCGATTTGAAGTAATTTGAACCCTAGATGAAGGACTATCATTCGGGCTCAAATTAACCGAATTAACCGACATAAAACTATTAAAATCATGTCAGGTACTAACACTACTTGAATCTACATCTGACGTGTCAAAACTATATGGACTGAAAATATTCTTTGCAGAATCCTCTGTTTCATCTTCATCACTCCTAAAATTCAATACCAACAATTTTTTTTTCATAAATTGTGTTTTTTTTTAAATAAATATTTTAAAATGTGTACCTGGCTGAAGAACGGTGTGCGGATACTGCTTGAAGCGAAATACTGAAATTCCGTCGAATCGATTACCGATACAATCAGCAGGATGAATTCTATTTTCCCCAAATTTGTGTGTAATTTCAATATTAGCACATTACAGTATTCAGGAATTCTCATCTTACATTGGCAACACATATTATCACCATCCCCCATTATATTACAACAGAAAATAATTAAAATAATTAATATTTTTTTTTTCTTTCTTTTATAAAATGGAAAGATTTATAAAAAGAATGAAAAATCTCCTTCGGAATCAGAAAGTGTCTCAAAGGAGAATATTTACACAGATCCTATAATTACAACGACATATAGCATAACAAAATCAAACTTTTAATACAGGTAATTGATTCCAGAATCATCAAATTAAGAGATCCGGATATCAATTGAAGCTCAAACACGCACGATCCAGAGCTTAATCACCGAAACGAAGCTAAACTCTAGGTCAATTTCAGTAATTGGGGGTTTTCGGAGCTCAGAAACGAAGTATGAACTTAAACCCTAGAAATTGATGATCAATGGAGTATGTGAATTTGTTTAATTATAAGGAGGAGAAGATAGATTACGGAGAAGATTTCGTCCGTAATTGACTGAGAATTGAAGGATCGTATATTTTCAGATTCAGTAAAAACAGCATTCGTTGCTTTCCCCAATTCGCGGCAATGCTTTCATGATGATTACTCAGCCACATTTAAAATTAAAATGTATACACACACACACATACACTGTATCTATTTATTCAATTACTATGGGGTTTGTGTGTGTATGTGTGTATACACGTGTATCTATAACTATCAATTTCCTGCAATTTGCTGTTTTAAGACTCCATTTATTAGGGTTTATGTGAATGTGACGATGACCCATGAAACTTTGAAGGCGAAAACTTTCCCTTTTTAAATAGTTATAATTTAACCCCTGTTTTTTGAAGAAATATTATATATGCCCTTTATATACTATTAACTCCATTTTAAATATAGGATTTTTCTATGGTCCATTTAATAAAAACATTAACTTATATTTAAAAAAAATCATATTTGATACCTCTTCTAAAATAATACGGAGTAATAATTATAGTTTATTAATATTATTTAGTACATATTTAAAATTCATTTTTGGACATTTCTATTCTAAAATGATTTTAATATTCACCTTATCTTGGTTACTACATGTTGATTCAATATATAATAAAAAAAAGAGCATTAGGTTAACTTTTTTCTAAACCCACTTGATGGATAAGAAAATGTGAAAAGAATTGAAAGAAGAAAAAATAACTCTTGTTATTATTCTCACAGAATTCAGGAGGCCAGTAGAAGCATGCTCATATAATATAACCGGCCAATAAAATGAAGTTAGAAGGGTTCAATATTCAAAGTTTTCAACTTAAAAACCGACTTAAACTGAACCAACAGCAATTATGATTTTTGGTTTTAGAATTTCATAATTATTGGTTCCGACTTCGTAGGTTTTGGTCAGATCCTCGGACCACGATCACCCCTATTGTAAATTACGCTTTTCTTTCTAACGCTTAAGTTTTTTTCAAAATAATAAGTCATCTTTAAAAGAAAAAGAAGACTTGTTTGGGTGATACGGCTAAAATAAAAAGTTTGTGAAGTGATGGTGGCCCTGGGCAAAGGTATTACAAGCTTGGGCCTATAATAAAAATCAAAATTAAGGCTCATATTTTTTTATATCCTTATTTATATTTTTGGAAAATTAAAATTATTACTTTTTGTGTGCATAATATGACATGTTAGAGGAGGCATTTTCAAAGTCAAATTTTAAGGTACATAATTTTACTTTTTGTAATTTATATTTTGAGTTTACGATTATGATAGAGACTCAAAATTAATATTCGTCTATGATCATGACAAACTCAGAACCGGCCTGGAGCAATAGTATTACACACACTGCACCATCTCGCAATTTTAGCCCACAACTTTAAAGTCGCATTATGTGACAACCCTCGCAATCGGGTATTTGACCCGACGATTATTATAACCCAATTTGTCTTACCACTATCATGTCAATAATATTGCATATAAGTCTAGGAAATGACATACATTTTGTGTTGTTAGCACATCATTAATTAAGCACGTGTCAATTTGTCTACACTTCGGTACAATTAAACCTTAATCTAGCGAGTTGATGACTCAACGTAAACATAAACCGAACCCAAAATTATAATTTATAATAGTGATACTTTCACTCAACTGAATAAGCATGTACGGAAGTTTATACATAAATCAATATACGTGACGTATTTTGTTTTAACGAAAGTTAACACGTATGTACACCAAATATTAACTAATATCATAATTAAATGAGTTTGAAGGTTTCATTCTATATATATCTTATCCCACGTGCACATGTAACGCACAGCTAATAAATAAAACTATATATATAAGGTTTAAAAGTCCACCTCCTCTTTGTATCCTACTTCACACGTCTACATCCCCTAACTAAGTATCCGATTTTTTTTGAGGATTATGGGATTCTCGTCACCTTAACAACCGGATATCATCAAATCGTTATCATCTCCTCCATATTAAACCCACAATAACTAACCACATTCTTCACCATTTCTCCTCCAAGTGAGGGTACACCAAAAATTCACACATATCTCGGTCGTAATCTTCTTCCTCACACTCTAAAAATCAAGAGAAATCAAAAGGGTGAAGCAAACAGAAAGTTTCCGTCGACTAATCTCATTTCCGGTTTTCCTTCGCCACAGACGGTAACTAGAAACGTCCTCCACCGGCGGTCACTTAACTTTTCCGGCGACAGCTAGACGTCCCAACAATCACCGGCACTCGCTCTTTTCGTCTCGCTCGGTATAATCTCTAACTGTTTTGTTTTGTTTGATCACTTAATACGTACGTAGCTGTTGATCGTTTTTTCTCGTTACTATGCTTTACCGAATACACACACTAATGTAGGTATTCTCATGGTTGCTCACGGATAATACACCATAACAATTTTAAATTTTTACTCAAAACTATCTATATTTTTGAAACCATGCATCAGCAAATAACTAACTTAGTATGTGTGGCGGTATTATAAAGTTAAATTTTTCCGGCAATAATCATAAATCGCCGGCAGCCTTAGAGCTGCCGGAGTTATTCCTGTGTTTCTGCTTTTCGCAAGCAATTACCCAAAACATTTGCCAGCCATTTTTCGTTTAGCCCATTTTCGTGTCATAAGAAATTGGCCCATAAATCTGTATTTTAAGCCCCACTAACATTTCTTTTAATACAGCCCAATTCGTAAACTGGTCCAGCAGACTATTTTAGTCCAAGCCATTATTTCAAAATTAAATCAGATGTTTACAATTTCTTGTAAACCAATTTTTATATTAAATAAAAACTAAATAAATTAGTTCTTTTAATATCTATAATAAAAAGAAAAAGAATAGGAAAAAGAAAAGAAGTATCTATTTTCAAAATTTTAGTTATTAAATTTCTCAACTTCTAAATTAATTAATTCGTTACGGAATTATGTAATCACAAATAACCAATTAAATTATATTTTTTTATATATATAATTCTTTCTTAACAGCTTATGTAAATGTTAATTATTTAAATTATTTTTTTTGTTTAAATAACTATCTCAATACGAGACCAATGTATAACTATTTTATAAATTTGTCTAAACTATCAAACAAGTCACCAACGTATCGCTCGAATTTAATTCTCTCCGAGGGAATCATTTTGCATCATTTAGTATAGGCAAACGATTTAGATCGTCACTCATACATGCATTCTTATGCGTTTAGGACGCTAGGATCATTTGGTCAGAATGCACATTATTATCTTACATTTTGGAAGCATTGCATCAGGTGTGTTCACAGCCCCTTTTTACTATTTTTATATTGTTTACAAACTTGGGGTGAAAAACATAACAAATGTTTTATAAACATTCAAACTATTTATCAATGTATTTAACAAACCTTATGGTGATTGTGAGTTCACAACCTCTCTTTTACTACATTTTAACTGTTTTGAAACATATCAACTATTTTATAAACGTTTACAACATTTTTAAACGTTTACTATATCGTGATGAAAACTATTTTTGGAAACTAGACAACGAATCCTTATGCTTGGACTAAGTTTAGATGTACATGAAAGTGCGTATATGTTACATACATAATCATTAGCTAGTTGCGACTAGGCCCTGGATATGCAAATAGTACTATTGGCGGAGACCTACCCTCCCACGTTATTGATCATTTATCGGTGTTTACCGACCACGAGGAGTGCATATCTAGCACGTTTAAGGTTGTTGTTTTGATTATGGACTTAGGGTCAGCATTTTAACTCAAAGGCTTTGCAACCCTGTTGGGGGATCACCGTCTATTATGTTTCTACTACTGCTCTCGGAGCAGGCCAATCTTTAACTATTTATATCATCACACTATATTTTTGTCGATTATGACATACGAAAACTATTGTTTATACTAACGCGATTTATATCGTACTACTGCTCTTGGAGCAGGTCATCTATAACGTTATTATTATCACACTATTTTTGCCAACGATGGCATACGAAAACTATTGTTTCTACTACTGCTTTTGAGCAGACTGTTATTAACGTTTTATACTATCACACTATTTTTGCCATGGATGGCATACGAAAACTTTGAAACTATATGAACTTATTAAAACCTGTGAATTCACTCAACAATTTTGTTGATACTTTTACTTATGTTTTTCAGGTAACAAAGCTTAGGCATAGTGTCGCATGCATTGGGAGTCAAGCATTCATTCTAATAAGATGTCACCTCTCTATTTCATTTTTATTAAACTATGTTTTGGATTCAAAGTACTTTGTTTACATTAAATTTTGGTGACATCTCTTTTTATCGAACATTTATTGTTTACGATAATCATATGCTATGTTTACTCGTGAAGTCGCACGCCCGTTCTTCCGCAAACCACTTTTGGCGGGGTGTGACAGATTGGTATCAGAGCTATTGGTTATAGTGAACTAGCGAGTCTAGTCTATAACTTCAAAAAGATTTTGGGTCAAAACGTTTTCATTGCATTCAAAAGTCTCATTCATATAGTGTTGCATTACATATAGAGTTGCATTGCATAGCATTCGCCATACATATACATTAGAATTAGGTTACTTGCTTTACACTGACATCCACTTACTTTAGTTAGAGTACTTCATATATACTTACACATAAACACGGATTCGATAATGGTTACCCAACATCTACAAGCGATGACTATATTTGGACTACTCTACTCGACTGGACAATGAGAATAGCAACATGTCATCATTGAAACTAGAAGCACCATTCCAAACCTTACATCAGAAAATCTCATACCTTCCTAGACCGAACTGTTTCATTCATTAAATACTCATTATTGGTCTTTAATCTACTATGTTACCTTACATTCTTATTCTCATTTTATATATATCAGAACTGAAAAATGCCTCCAAGAAATCCTCCATGAAACGCTGCACGTGGTGGTCGTCGAACCAACGAAACCCCTAGGAATGAACGACAGGCTGAAACTGTGGAAGAAATTGTAGCACGTCGAGTTGCCGAAGCGATAGCGCAGTATGATGCGAACAGAGTAGCTCGTGAAAATGGCTCAACGAATAATAACAACAATAATGGAGACGCAAATGCAAATCGCCAAGGATGTTCTTTTAAGACATTCACTAATTGTCGTCCGCCAACGTTTTCTGGAAATGAAGAAGCCATCGCGATCGTTCATTGGTCTGAAAAGATTGAATCAATTTTCAGTATTATTAGATGTTCCCCAAACGATATGGTTAGATATGCTGCCAGCACCCTGTCAAAAGAGGCGTTATCATGGTGGAATTCGCAAGTCCAAACTTTAGGTCGTGACAATGCTGATGCAATGACCTGGGCTGATTTCAAAAGCCAACTGACCGATAAATTCTGTCCGAGTAGTGAACTGGCAAAAATTGAGTCAGAATTGTGGAACATCGCGATGGAAGGGTCCGATATTACTGGATACACTACTAAATTTCAAGAGCTTGCACGGTTAGTCCCTCACATGGTTACTCCTGAATATAAGAGGATCGAAAAATATATCCATGGACTATCTCCCGTGATCCGAAGCTATGTAACTGCTACTGGACCCACTACTTTCGAGGATGCTGTAAACCGAGCGAGGCGATTAACTGATGATGCTGTCCGAAATGGTACTTTACAAAAGAAAACCACCAATCGAAACGACAACCGATCCAACGATAATGGGAAACGAATGCGGAACGATGATCGAAATGACCGACAAGACTCTCCTTCCTACAAAAATGAGAAAATCGCCCGAAACTATGTTGCCACAAACCAAACCAACTCTGAACCCAAACCCTACCTCGGAAAGAAACCAAGATGCAACAAATGTGAAAGGCACCATGCAGGGAAGTGTGATCGTTGTAAGAACTGTAATCGTTGGGGACATCGGGATCAAGACTGTCGTGTCAAGCAATCAAATGAAGAGAACAATGGTCCGAAACCGAATGCGTGTTACGAATGTGGAAACCCGAACCATTATAGAAACAAGTGCCCAAAACTGAACAAACAAAACAACGATGTTGATCGATCACCTGCTCGTGGTAGGGCATTCGTGTTAAAAGCTCGAGAAACAAGTCAAGATTCCTAAGCGGCAATCGGTACGTCTTTCTTGCATAACTAGTATCTCTAAAACTATTAAGTTTATGAAAGCCTTCACACATCCATGTATTAATTACCAAACTTTCAAACACATGTCGTAAAAGAGAAATCTAAGAAACGCAAATTCCCATACCCTTTTTACGATCGTAAACTTATTAATGCATTGTCTTAAATTTCGAGGACGAAATTTCATTAACGAGGGGAGAATGTGACAACCCTCGCAATCGGGTATTTGACCCGACGATTATTATAACCCAATTTGTCTTACCACTATCATGTCAATAATATTGCATATAAGTCTAGGAAATGACATACATTTTGTGTTGTTAGCACATCATTAATTACGCACGTGTCAATTTGTCTACACTTCGGTACAATTAAACCTTAATCTAGCGAGTTGATGACTCAACGTAAACATAAACCGAACCCAAAATTATAATTTATAATAGTGATACTTTCACTCAACTGAATAAGCATGTACGAAAGTTTATACATAAATCAATATACGTGACGTATTATGTTTTAACGAAAGTTAACACGTATGTACACCAAATATTAACTAATATCATAATTAAATGAGTTTGAAGGTTTCATTTTATATATATCTTATCCCACGTGCACATGTAACGCACAGCTAATAAATAAAACTATATATATAAGGTTTAAAAGTCCACCTCCTCTTTGTATCCTACTTCACACGTCTACATCCCCTAACTAAGTATCCGATTTTTTTTGAGGATTATGGGATTCTCGTCACCTTAACAACCGGATATCATCAAATCGTTATCATCTCCTCCATATTAAACCCACAATAACTAACCACATTCTTCACCATTTCTCCTCCAAGTGAGGGTACACCAAAAATTCACACATATCTCGGTCGTAATCTTCTTCCTCACACTCTAAAAATCAAGAGAAATCAAAAGGGTGAAGCAAACAGAAAGTTTCCGTCGACTAATCTCATTTCCGGTTTTCCTTCGCCACAGACGGTAACTAGAAACGTCCTCCACCGGCGGTCACTTAACTTTTCCGGCGACAGCTAGACGTCCCAACAATCACCGGCACTCGCTCTTTTCGTCTCGCTCGGTATAATCTCTAACTGTTTTTTTTTGTTTGATCACTTAATACGTACGTAGCTGTTGATCGTTTTTTCTCGTTACTATGCTTTACCGAATACACACACTAATGTAGGTATTCTCATGGTTGCTCACGGATAATACACCATAACAATTTTAAATTTTTACTCAAAACTATCTATATTTTTGAAACCATGCATCAGCAAATAACTAACTTAGTATGTGTGGCGGTATTATAAAGTTAAATTTTTCCTGCAATAATCATAAATCGCCGGCAGCCTTAGAGCTGCCGGAGTTATTCCTGTGTTTCTGCTTTTCGCAAGCAATTACCCAAAACATTTGCCAGCCATTTTTCGTTTAGCCCATTTTCGTGTCATAAGAAATTGGCCCATAAATCTGTATTTTAAGCCCCACTAACATTTCTTTTAATACAGCCCAATTCGTAAACTAGTCCAGCAGACTATTTTAGTCCAAGCCATTATTTCAAAATTAAATCAGATGTTTACAATTTCTTGTAAACCAATTTTTATATTAAATAAAAACTAAATAAATTAGTTCCTTTAATATCTATAATAAAAAGAAAAAGAATAGGAAAAAGAAAAGAAGTATCTATTTTCAAACTTTTAGTTATTAAATTTCTCAACTTCTAAATTAATTAATTCGTTACGGAATTATGTAATCACAAATAACCAATTAAATTATATTTTTTTATATATATAATTCTTTCTTAACAGCTTATGTAAATGTTAATTATTTAAATTATTTTTTTGTTTAAATAACTATCTCAATACGAGACCAATGTATAACTATTTTATAAATTTGTCTAAACTATCAAACAAGTCACCAACGTATCGCTCGAATTTAATTCTCTCTGAGGGAATCATTTTGCATCATTTAGTATAGGCAAACCATTTAGATCGTCACTCATACATGCATTCTTATGCGTTTAGGACGCTAGGATCATTTGGTCAGAATGCACATTATTATCTTACATTTTGGAAGCATTGCATCAGGTGAGTTCACAGCCCCTTTTTACTATTTTTATATTGTTTACAAACTTGGGGTGAAAAACATAACAAATGTTTTATAAACATTCAAACTATTTATCAATGTATTTAACAAACCTTATGGTGATTGTGAGTTCACAACCTCTCTTTTACTACATTTTAACTGTTTTGAAACATATCAACTATTTTATAAACGTTTACAACATTTTTAAACGTTTACTATATCGTGATGGAAACTATTTTTGGAAACTAGACAACGAATCCTTATGCTTGGACTAAGTTTAGATGTACATGGAAGTGCGTATATGTTACATACATAATCATTAGCTAGTTGCGACTAGGCCCTGGATATGCAAATAATACTATTGGCGGAGACCTACCCTCCCACGTTATTGATCATTTATCGGTGTTTACCGACCACGAGGAGTGCATATCTAGCACGTTTAAGGTTGTTGTTTTGATTATGGACTTAGGGTCAGCATTTTAACTCAAAGGCTTTGCAACCCTGTTGGGGGGATCACCGTCTATTATGTTTCTACTACTGCTCTCGGAGCAGGCCAATCTTTAATTATTTATATCATCACACTATATTTTTGTCGATTATGACATACGAAAACTATTGTTTATACTAACGCGATTTATATCGTACTACTGCTCTTGGAGCAGGTCATCTATAACGTTATTATTATCACACTATTTTTGCCAACGATGGCATACGAAAACTATTGTTTCTACTACTGCTTTTGAGCAGACTGTTATTAACGTTTTATACTATCACACTATTTTTGCCATGGATGGCATACGAAAACTTTGAAACTATATGAACTTATTAAAACCTGTGAATTCACTCAACAATTTTGTTGATACTTTTACTTATGTTTTTCAGGTAACAAAGCTTAGGCATAGTGTCGCATGCATTGGGAGTCAAGCATTCATTCTAATAAGATGTCACCTCTCTATTTCATTTTTATTAAACTATGTTTTGGATTCAAAGTACTTTGTTTACATTAAATTTTGGTGACATCTCTTTTTATCGAACATTTATTGTTTACGATAATCATATGCTATGTTTACTCGTGAAGTCGCACGCCCGTTCTTCCGCAAAGCACTTTTGGCGGGGTGTGACACATTATCAAATATACCCTAAATACGGTTAGGTAGAGACAAAAATATTACTCGGTAGATATAAACAATCTCAAACCATGTCTACACGTGATCCATAATTTCCAACGTTTTGAACATTTCAATTCAAGCATAATGATATAATGCATACGTATGAAGTTTCGTAGCACATTCCTTGCTTTGAAAAACATTCCGTAAACATGATTACATATAAATCGCATCGGTGCAGCTACAAATCCATGAAATAACTTACAAATAAAAACACAATTTTAAACCTATATAAGGGCATATAATGGCCGTGCAAAAATTTCCTTAGGATAAATATATTTTTTTAAAATAGATGTTACGATATTTTACCGGATTAAAAAGAGTACTCATAGTCCAAAGCAACCAGAAAACCCCCAAGTATTAGCAAATAGTCCAAATTCCAAAACCTAAATCCGAACACAAAATCTAAACCAAACAAAAAAATATCTAAAGTGTGTAATGGGTGTTGTGTATAGTGGATGTCAGCCAATTCCAAAACCTAAACCAAAACTGAAAAAAATTCGATAACAGTCTACCTTAATGCAATTAGTAGTTTATATTTATGAAATTAAATATTCTTGGAAACTCGTAATATATAATCAAACATTTTATTTCTGTAATAGAATCTATTATGTTATAAAAAATAATGGAAAAAAACAGAGGCGCAACCCCCAGACCTCAAACTTTTTCTATCCTTGTAAATGAGCTATTGCTAGTAGAATTTTCTAGTTCAGTTAAATTCCAGCTTCCCATAAATAGCAAAATCAACTTAATTTCAAAGTCAATTAAAATGAGCACTTCATGTACGTATTAAAACACGTTAACATCACCACTAACTAAAAGTCAACACAAAATTTCAAACAGTTGACTATTTACGGTATTAAAGTTTCAACAACCCCCAACATTCTCTCTATATATGTACAAACACCCATACAAATAAGTATAAACATAGAATCATATTTACGGTAGAGAAGCAAAGTGTGGGCAATGGGTTCAATCCGTCACGCATTCTTCATTGTTTCAGTGACTACAATATTGTTATTAGTGACCAAAACTGGTGCAGCAAGAATACTAAAGGGAGATAATTATGAAGAATTTTTTGTTAACGAGGGATTGTGGAATAATATGCTACCAAGGGGGCCTGTGCCACCATCTGGTCCATCTCCATGCCATAATAGGCTCGATCCTTATAAACAAAGCCAATTTGTTTCACCTCAAGATCAAATAATTATGTGTCCATAGTAGAAATAAACGTTTTCGTGATTTTTGTATCTTACAATGACATAATGTGCATGAAGATCGAATTCGACATTGTGAGTTTTTTTTATTGTATTTGAAACCATAGATATACATAAACTGATCATGCATATTCTCACTCATTACATAAATTTGTTTTAAGTTTTTCGGCATTCCTTGTGTTTGTTAGATAATATAGTGTAGGTTTATTATATGACCCAAGTTCAAACGTATAGACGGGCTTAGGGTTCAGTAGGGTTTCTTATGTATCTTTATATAATCTATATATTGTGATCAATAATACAGTTATCCCTACGAAGTTCTCATTACTTTACAGTGTTGTTTATTCTTCCTGTATTTTTTCATAAACGTGCAAGCGAAATTGCTTAAACAAAGCTAGTGTCTAAGTCTAAATGTTATTCTAAATTGGTTAGTGTGCTTTGAAGAATGGCTAATTACTAGTTTAATATGTCAAAATACATTTTAGTATCCTGAACTTGACTGATCGAGTCCTATACTACACTGAACTTGCAAAAATGTTCAATATACTACACTGACTCATTAATTTGATCAAATTTTGTTATATGATTTACATTCTTTATAACTTTTGACGAACTAAATGATTGTATCAGTTAATCTTAACATACTGAAATTAGAAGCAAAGTGACGTGAGAACTCAAAATCAATTAGTAAGGCAGGATACTAAATTGACCATCTTTCCAGTTTCAATATATAGTGTATCATATATAATTGTTAACTAAGCATGCAGTCTTCAACAAGCTCAAGTTTTGGATTCTCATTAATGTCCTTTACTGACCAAATATTTGTCCGTAAGTGCTAGAAGTGAAAAATGTCGAGCTAGGTGATGTTAGTGAAGAAGGCCAGAAGGTAATATTATAGATGGGCTTGGCCCAAATTCTACGAACACAGAAATTTCGTTTTTTTTAAACGATTTTTTTTTTGAAACGTAAATTAGTTATTTAGTGTACATTCGGTTTAATAACAATAATACGATTATTTAGTGTGTAAGAACTAAAATGTAATTTTTAAGTAGTTAGTTTATTGTGTATTTTTATCCCTTGTATGCACATTGTATAGTATATGATCTTTTGTATAATAGAAATGATATTTAGTCCTACCATTTGGTCCTACCTATAGTCCTACCTATTTGATAGGATAAAATGTGTAATTCGTTAATTCTCTCTCTTAATATTATCCCTTGATTTTAACACATATCTTCATCTAATGAGTAGGATTATGAGTATGACTAAATGGTAGGACTAAATACCATTACACTTTGTATAAATATAGTATATCTGTAACTCTATGTATTTACAACAATAAACCTTCCAAATTAGAAGTGACAATCCTATTAAATTTTTTAATGACTGAAGTTCCTAAAAGGGGGAATTGGTATTTGATATAGGTGGAATGAAATAAGAGCAAGATATGGGCTTATAACTAGAGGTGCACAAACCGGATTTTTCGAAAAACCGAACCGGTTTAAAAACCGGATCGGTTTTAGTCAACCCCGGTCAAAACCGGTTTTGACAAAACCGGTTCGGTTTTTAAACCGGTTTTACCCGAAATATACTAAAACCGGTCAAAACCGGTTCGGACCGGTTTCAAACCGGTTCGGATCGGATCGGTTTTACCGGATCGGATCGGATCGGATCGGTTTCGGTTTCGGTTTAAAAACCGGTTCGGATCGGATCGGTTTCGGTTTAAAAACCGGTTTTGACGGGTTTTCCGTTTTTCTTTTTTTTTTTTTTTTGTATTTTTTATGAGCAAAATACGTAAAACCGGATTTTTAACCGGTTTTTAAACCGGTTTTGTGTCCGGTTTTGGTCAAACGGCTAGTTTTCCCGTGCAACGGTCATGTAACGGCTAGTAAATGGGCGGCGAGGTACAAACCGGTTTAAAAACCGGTTGAAGAACCGGTTCGGACAAAATCCGGTTTCAAAACCGGTTAAAAAACCGGTTCTGCGAAACCGGTTAAAAAACCGATCCGCTCGACAAAAACTTAAACCGGTTGGGAATCGCCGGTTTGGAACCGATCCGCTTTTCTCGACTATTAAACCGGTTTGAAACCGGTTTTAAACCGGTTTTTAAACCGGTTCGGTTAAAAAACCGGTCCGGTTGTGCATCTCTACTTACAACCATGATCACTAAATGGGCTGCCATGTGCTGTAACAAAATTTGCTACTCTTGTTTAAACTTTTTTTTTGGGAGTTTGCGTGCTGACAAAAAAGTTAAATTCCAACAATAGTAATTAGAGTTGTATTCAGGGAAGGACACAAAAATTATAAAGTTCCAAGGAACACATCACAACCCTTAGATCAAGTTTAATCAATGATCAAGATCATTTCATTTAATTAGACACGGAGGGGTATTATCGTCCAAACGTCCAAAAATTGATTCTGACCTTCTCAGTCGACTTCTTTCTTCAATCGACAGCTTCTTTCTTCTGTTGGAATTGATTTTACGATTTCTTCAATCGAGAGCTTCAAAAATCAATCGTAAACGACAGATCTGAATCTCAAACATCGAATCGACTGCAGCAAAACAAATCAAAAACTGTGAATCTTGTTTTTTTATAAAATCGCAGAAATCGAACGCAGATCTGAAATCGAAATAAAAAAGAACTGACGTTATCAATGAATCTGAATCCAGAGTCTGTCATTAACAATCATACAGATAAAAGAACCGATGAATCAAGTAATAAAATTTATTTCAAGTTATCTAGATAATAGAATCACATGTGATTGTTTGCTCTGCCTTAGTTGACTGATTCATGTGATTTTGCTAAGAAAATCACATGTGATTTGATTGCTTAGATACATGGGAGGTTGATAAGGGACAAATCACAAGTGATTCGCTTTACAAAATCACATGTGATTGTTTGCTCTGCCTTAGTTGACTGATTCATGTGATTTTGCTAAGAAAATCACATGTGATTTGATTGCTTAGATACAGGGGAGGTTGATAAGGGACAAATCATAAGTGATTCGCTTTACAAAATCACATGTGATTGTTTGCTCTACCTTAGTTGACTGATTCATGTGAGGTTGCTAAAGCGAATCACATATGATTTGTTTTCTTAGAAACAGGGGAGGTTGATAAGAAACAAATCACAAGTGATTCGCTTTACAAAATCACATGTGATTTTATGCTCTGCCTTAGTTGACTGATTCATGTGAGGTTGCTAAAGCGAATCACATGTGATTTGTTTTCTTAGAATCAGGGGAGGTTGATAAGAAAAAAATCACATGTAATTCAATTTACAAAATCACATGTGATTTTATGCTCTGCCTTAGATGAATGATTCATGTGAGGTTGCTAAAGCGAATCACATGTGATTTGTTTTCTTAGAAACAGGGGACGTTGATATGGGACAAATCACATGTGATTAAATGTACAAAATCACATGTGATTTATATTCTGATTAATTATGTCAACACGCAGATTTTGATGGGAATGGCACTCCAAAACAAGTTAATTCATTGTACATGGATACACCAGGAGGATCGATATTTTATGCTCCAATTGTAGGTGAGGGACTACTACCAATTATGGGGCAAAAGTTTGAAACACTTGAGGAATGTATTCAAATGTATAAAAATTATGCGTTTAAAGGAGGTTTTGACGTACTATTGTCAACACAGAAACGAACAAGGTCAGGTTTAGTAAAAGACAGATATCTTCGGTGCGATAGAGCTGGTTACCCAAGGAATGTGTCTATTGACACCCTCGATGGAGAAGAAAATGTTACAAGAATTAGAAAAACACACACACCAGAAAAACAGGATGCATGGCTCATGTTAGGTTTATTTGGGATGAACGATCAGCAAAATTTTCAATTGTTGGCTTCGAGGATAAACACAATCACGAGTTGGATTCCTCCAGAGTATATGCATTTATCTAGGCAAAGTAGAAATTTGAAGTATGCTGAACAACTGTTTGTATTCAATGCTGCAAATGCAAACATAGGTCCAACAAAAGCACATCTTCTTTATAGTAATATGAAAGGATGCGAAGAGAATGTCAATGGAACAGTTGATGATTTCAGGAATTGGAGAAGGGATTTAAATTTCTATATAAATGAAAGTGATTCACAAATGCTTGTAAATAAAATGGAAGAAAGGATGAAATACGCTCCAGGTTTCTCATTTGAATACAAGACTGAAAACAATCAATTGCAATCAATATTTTGGGCAGATGAAGTGGCAAAGTGTAACTACAAAGAATTTAGCGATGTCATGTCATTTGATGCAACATATAGAACAAACAGGTAAACTACTTATTTAAAATCACATGTGATTCATAATATATCACATGTGATTTTGAAATAACATTTTCAGAAGTTATTTATTAATAATAAAATCACATGTGATTTATAGGTACAACCTCATGTTTGTGCCCTTCACTGGAATAGATAATCATCGTAGGTGTGTGACTTTTGCTGCGGGATTGATAAAAGATGAAACAGCAGAGACTTACATATCCCTGAGAGACGGTCACTGGCCAAAACAGATTCTAAGGGCCTCAAAACGATGTCGCAAGACAGACATGTCGTACATGTCACTTCCCTAATAGCAGCATATTAAAACATATATAACTTTTAAACCGTAATTCGGATTGACGAGAGGGTTGCGGCTTTGAAAAGCTAACTCAGAAATCAAGGTCTCAGTACGGGCCAAAATCCAAAAATATTTAAAGCAAGTCGAAACAACCGAGAACAGGAGGGCATAATTCTGCCCGAAAACGTCTTGATGCAAAACTTGATTTAGCCAACCCGACCCGTTACCAAAAACCCGGGCACTTAGAAATCGTTACCCGATCTTTATAAAATGATTAAAAAACGAACCCAACCCACCGGGGAATCCCGAGAATCAGCCTCGGCTTCCCGGTTTACAATTTCTAAACTCGATGGTAAATTCACAATTTAATGATAGTTTAACTATATAAGGTCAACAAACGATTGGATCCTAACGGAACTACGATAACCACAATCAAAACCGAACTATCAAAACTCAGCGGCCCTATATGGAAACGGATAAGTATCTCGATTTTAAACGAAAACTAAAACATTAAATTAGAGGTTAGAGAACTACCGATCTGCACAAAAATTCCGCTCGACTTGGTCTAATCAAACACTCTGCTCGTCTTGCTTCCACTGGTTCGACACGATCTAGAATATGCTACGCGATGGTGATGATGATTCCCGAAGTCCAGAAATACAAAAAAATGATTAAAACCGAATATACGAATATGATTAAACAAAAAGCCGGCAGAAAAGAAAAAGGATTTCTACCGAATAGTGATCCTATGCTCGATTCTCGTCTCGATTTGAGCCTAAGCCAACAATGGTTCTTTGCTCCTGTTCGATGGCCATCACCACAGCAAACCCGACACAAAAAGGATTAGAAACACCTCATCCAAAGCTAGGATCGAATAGGCAGAAAGATCGGAATAAGAAAACAATTACCTATTGACGATCGGATATAGTTACACGAAATTGTTGGAGTTTCTCCTTCTCGATCGCTGGTTCTTCACTGATGGATTCCCGATCGATAGAAATTGCAGAGATGGGGAGCGTCTAGAGAACGGCCGAAAAGAAATAGGGTAATTGTCGCAAGCATGTTGATTTATGTATTAAATTGGACGAGCTCTAAGCCTCTAATGTGATTGGGCTAAAAACAAGATAATCATGTGGGTTTCCTCTTTGATGCTTCACGACCGAACCAAGGAAACAGGTAGAAAACAATTCAGGAGTTAAGGGTTTGGGCCAATCACAACTTTTATTATGGTTTTAAAACTGGATTAACGAATTAACGGCTCGATCCAAGACTTCTTAGCCGCTCTCTATTAAGCGGACACTTGCTTGCGGGAAAATTAATTAACTCGGGCTCGGCCTTGGCCTAAGGCCGACCTCACCTCGACATGAAATTAGACCGGTAGCTGCTAGATTAACGAGGACTCGGGATTTAATGTCGCGATAATAAAACGTCACAATACAATAATTGAAACGTCACATATTTAACTACTTATCTACACGAGGCGTCACACCATAAAGTTCATATGAATAAATAATTGGAACGTCGCCTGTTATTTCACTTAAATAAATAATACAATAGGTCTAATAACGCAATTAACGTAATTAAATTAAATTACAAAAATTGGGGCGATACACCACCAGTCATCATCAATATACTCTTCTGGAACAACCACATCTTCCTTCTCAACAGGCTGATCTACAACACCAGCTTTTTACGAAACAACACCAACACCTTCATCTTTCTTCTCAACAAAAACAACATCACTAACAACATCAGCTTCATCTTCCTTTTCAACAGAAACATCCTCACCAACAACATCATCATTTGGAGAAACATCAACATCAGCTTGGCTCTCAATAATAGGAGAGAAAACAGCAACATCTGAAACATTCTGAGCCATATCTACATCTTCACACACCAACGATTCCAGATTAAAGACTCTTTTAAATTCTGATTTTATATAATTCAATGCAACATTCCTCTCATGGAATTTGACATCAGCCCTATCAAAAATCTCGTATGCTAAATCTTTATGTTTGTTTAAAAATTCCTACAAGATATAAACGATGAAGTTAAATTCACAAAGTGATTCAAAAAGAAACAACAGTTGTAATATTCAGAATCACATGTGATTTTAATAAAAAATCACATGTGTTTGACGATAAAAAAATGACATGATGGACAAACAGTTTAAAAATACGATTTCAATCACATGTGATTGAAAAAATATTTTAAATCACATGTGTTTGACAAAATATAATTTAAAAACAATTTTATCAATCACATGTGATTCAAACACTAAGATCACAAGTGATTGAAACAGCAGTTGAAATATTCAGAATCACATGTGATTTCAATATAAATATCACATGTGATTCAAATACAAAATCACATGTGATTGAAGCAGGAAATGAAAAATGTTATCAATCACATGTGATTCAAATACAAATATAATTTGAATACCTTTTTTGATACATATTCAGGACTCTTATTAACATCAGGATTTAAGAATCCTTCATCACCATTTTCATTATCTTCAAAAGGAAGTAATAGATCAAGTGAACCGAAAGAACCCAACTCCAATTCTTTTAGCTCCCGGGTACCCAAAAATCCCTTCCAATTCTTAAAAATTAGACGTTGCCGAACAACAGCAAGAGGATCGAGTTTTGTTCTATCGCAATACAAAAGCTACAAAAATAAATAAGAAACAACATAATATTAATAAACAAGTTTTTTAAATATATATAACAAAACAAAACAAAAAAAAAAAAGAATATACTTACAATCAAAAAAGTGCCGGGTCCACAATAAAAGTTTTTCTCAACTCTCTCCCTATCCCAAGTTTTCTTGCTGATTTTAGCACAGTCAAGAACAAACAAACATCAATCCAGCAAACGAACATCAACATCTCTTGAGACATAATTCAAAACATCCAATTTTACTGTCCCATTTCTATCACAAGATGCCATTGTATTAGCAAACAACGTCATTATATTCATCTTAAATAGATGATCAGGAGCAGATACTGAATTTTTAATTTGAAATGTAATGTTTGAAGGCCTAATCTCTTTATCTGCCGGAAACTGATCAAGCCATTCCTTAATAAAACAGGGATCAGATTTACACGATAATGATTGAATACTGGTACCACCTTTTGGAATACCAAAAACATCATGCACGTCATCAACATCGACATGTATGTCTCCTTTATCAGTTCTAATCACCATATCCACAGGGTCAAACCTATCAACAACGTAATAACACAATCTCCCCGGAAGCTTTTGTATGTCAAACCCTATCAAAAAACCACAACTTTTGACTACTTCTTTGAGCAGAAGACAAAGAATTCATAACTTCGGACAGTTGATAAGGAGTTGTCCTCGTTCGAATTGATCTAAGTGTGTTAGCCACGGATATGTTTTCATCAGCAGATTTTTTTCCGTTTTTTTCGGTTTTGGATTTATTTTAGATTTAGAAATTTTTGCTTTTTTCGATATAGGATTTTTGATTTTGTCGGATATAGGCTCTTTGGCTTTGTTGGATGACATAGGCTCTTTAGATTTGTTGGATGATATAGGTTCTTTGGATTTGTTGGATATAGGCTCTTTGGATTTGTTTGATATAGGCTTTCCGGCTTTTTTGGATATGAGCTTTTTAGATTTTGTTTTATTAGGCTCGTCAGGTGAAATTCAAAATAGAATTGGTCCATGTTTTTTTGCTATCGATTTCTTTCTAGGTTTTGTTTTCTTAGACTCGTTAGATGGAGATTGTTTTTCATCTTGAAATTTCCTTTTTTTGGAGATTTCTTCATTCGGTTGCAACATAGGCAACTTGATTATTAACATATCTAAATTGTTGTCGCCACCTACAAACAGAAAAAAAAAACACATAAGATATCACAAATGATTAGATTGGGAAATGATTAAACACAAACATGTGGTTAAATTCTAAAAAAAATCAAAATCACATGTGATTTACCAAACACATTTATCTTAAAATTAGACAGATCTAAATCACATGTGATTGACTAAAAGCAAAATATATGTTTAAAGCTAATTATATGCGCAATCACATGTAAAACAGAGGTTTCACAAAAACAATAGAGCTATTAACATTTAAGTATATCACATGTGATTTAAAACAGTGGTTAAATTCTAAACAGAATCAAAATCACATGTGATTTACCAGACACATTTAACTTAAACTTAAACAGATCTAAATCACATGTGATTAACTAAAAGCAAAATATATGTTTTAAAGCTAATTATATGCTCAATCACATGTGATTTAAAACAGAGGTTCACAAAAACAATAGAGCTATTAACATTTCAGTATATCACATGTGATTTAAATCAGTGGTTAAATTCTAAACAGAATTAAAATCACATGTGATTTACCAAACACATTTATCTTAAGCTTAAACAGATCTAAATCACATGTGATTTACTAATACAAAACATTAGAAAACAAACACATTAAGTGAATCGTATCAACAAAAAATCATACGAAATCGAAGGATTATAAAATAGAAACGTTAAATAAAAGTTCGCAATACAAAAATACAGATAAATGAACAAGTATTTGTGGATAAATAGTAAAAACATAATAATAAGAAGAAAATCGCGTTTGAACTTACATAGAATTTCATCGGAGGGTTTTTTTTGGAGAAGAAGCAGAATCGGCCATTCTAAGTCGAGTAAAAGTTGAATGCAGAAGTGTAAAACTAACAATTTCAGTAAACGACGGCACAAATCGGCGAAAATGTGTTGAATCACGATGGTTTCCGATCAAATTGATTGAGATGAAAAGGGTTTTAAGAGAGAGAGATAGAGAGAGAGAGAATGAAAACACGATATAAGTGAGCGGGAATGATGAAAAGTAAAGCACAAATTAGTTTTAACACTCGGCGTAAATGACCAACATACCCTTGCGCTCACTTATTTAGATATTTAAAGAGCCAAATAATTCACATGTGATTTAAAAACAGAGTAAAAAATAATAATAATAATAAAACATGTGAACACAGTAAAATCACATGTGATTTACAACTAAAAAACACTAGAAAGTAGTGATTTTTATTAAGAAAAATCACAAGTGATTTTAATAAGAATAAATCAATATTTTTTTAACAAATCACATATGATTTTGTAATGTAAAACAGAGTTTTTTTTATTAAAACAAGGGAGTCAATATACAAAACAAAATCACATGTGATTTTAGATCAGTATCAAGTGCACAAAAACATGATTTGGAAAGTAAAAATCACATGTGATTGAACGCAAATAATATAATAATCAAAAAATAAATAACAATTACATGTGATTTAAAAACAGAGTAAATAAAAATAATAATAAAACATGTGAACACAGTAAAATCACATGTGATTTACAACTAAAAAACACTAGAAACCACAAGTAATTTTAATAAGAATAAAATCAATATTTTTTAACAAATCACATGTGATTTTGTAATGTAAAACAGAGTTTTTTATGAAAACAGGGGAGTCAATATACACAACAAAAATCACATGTGATTTTAGTTCAGTATCAAGTCAACAAAAACTTGATAAACTGTTTGCCATATAACAAAAACACATAACTTAAATATAAAAACTAGAATAAATAAACTAGAAAGTATGATAATTAAACTACAATGTACATTGTTTGAATATAACAAAACACATAACTTAAAATATAAAACTGTTTTAACACAATTGTTTATTTATCACGAACTGATCGATTAGAAAGGGCATGAAGAATATGAAGCTTGATTTGTTCTTTTGTGTTGGACTTGGTGAAATCAGAAGCCTTTTGAATCATTTTTGAGGCATGTATGTTAAGGTCATGAGTAATAATTTTTGATGTGAACCGCATCCTAAGCTCCTTCAACATCATATTTTGTTTCTCAAAATCAGATGGCATATCAGTGACCCATAAATTTCATGATTGTCCATTGTATCCTTCCATATGGAACATAAGAAAAACACCACAATCAGTGGAATTCTTATTAGAGGCCCATTTCAAATCCAACAAATGCGGCTCCAAGTTCGAAACATCTTCACCAAAACGATGACTATATGCGATTAAATGGGAAGAAAAACAATGTAGCTGTATACAAAAAAAAAGTTTATTAAATATTTATCAAAATGTAATAATTTTATAGAAAATTAGATGAATATTTATTTAAAAACTTACAAACAAATCACATATGTGCTTGTATTTAGAATCAAAAATCGTCCACAACTCTATTGTCGAGAATATAAAATCCTGGTTTCTTCCTTAAATCAAATACCAAACAATAAAAGTGTCATGAGCACAAATGGGGAAGAAAACCTGTAATAAATTAAAATCGAAAAACACAAATTAGATAAAAGTTACAAAATTATAGAGAATCACATGTGATTGTATCTTTGAGATTTAAAAAAACAAAAGCACAAAATCAAGTTACCAGATCAACTTTCTCAAACGACGGCTTATCAACATCGTCATTAAAAAAAGCACGAACACTTGTTGAAAAAGTATTGTATACCCAGTCTTTTGTATGTTTGCTACTAGATGAATAAACAGGGGAAGGCTGTTCATGAAAAGATAGTTAATATTAATACAAAAATATACATATTAAAAAAATTAGACTTACAAATATAGTGGATGGAAAAAACACTCTCTTCAAAGCTTTATGATACTTAAACTTTTCTTTATGATTTATAATAATTGACCAAAGATCAATGATACTTGCATCAACATAAAGACGAGGAGTAAGTGACTCTAGAGTCAAATGGCAAGCAAATGTCACTTGATCAGCAGTTTCAAAAATGTTATCCCTGTTATGGAAGAAAAGAAAAAAAATACAATGTTACATAAAATCAAAATCAATTAAAGAACCAAAGCCAATATCCTTTACAATTTTCTTCTGTTCAAGAGATAAACCTCACATAACAAATGAGAACTGAGATGGAGTTGACCGAGTCCTAATGGATGGAATATGTTTAGAAACAGAAACATTTTGTGCAACCTCTGATTTTTTTTGTTCTCTTTTCTGTTATTGGTTTTAATTTTGTTGGAGCCTCAGGAATGATTTCTGATTGAACTGAAGAAGAAGATACGCCCTTTGTAGAAAACTTAATTTTTAAACTTTTTGGAGGCATTGGCTGAACTTCAGAAACAACTTCAGAAATTTTCTCTTGTACAGATTCGGGTTCAGAACGTCTAATAAGTTTAAACCTTTTATTGATTTTTGATTTACCCTCGGCAGTTCCTGTTGTTGATGATGACCTAGGTCTTTTAGTTCTTATCTCAGGCAAGTCAGATAACAGAGTAGACAAATCATCAACACTTATAAAACAAAAAAAAAAGAAGCAAGTTATGACAACTAATAACAATATGAGATAGATAAACTGAAATCACATGTGATTGAATTGAACTCACAATCTCAAATAAACAAACTGTAATTTAGCTTACTAATCACATGAGATTAAAAGCTATGAATTATTTGACAGTGATTAGGTGAGATATTGAGAACAATCACATGCGATTGAACTCAAATAACATAATAATCAAATAATAAAAAACAATCACATGTGATTTAAAAACAGAGTAAACATTAAAATAACATTAAAATCACATGTGATTACAATTAAATAACACTAGAAAGCTGAAAATCTATAATAAAAACGGTAAAATCACATCTGATTTACAACTAAAAAAACTAGAAAGCTATAATCTATAATAAAAACAGTAAAATCACATGTGATTTACAGCTAAAAAACACAATAAAGCTGAAATCTATAATAAAAACAGTAAAATCATATGTGATTTACAACTAAAACAAAATAGATAGCAATAATCGACAATAGAAACGGTAAAATCACATGTGATTTACAACTAAAAAACACTAGAAAACAAGTAATCTACAAAAAAAAATGGTAAAATCGACGGATTACAAACCCTAGAAAAGCCGAAATATACAAAAACACATAAATGAAAACCTATGTATACAAAAAGCAATAAAAAAACTAATAATAAGAAAAATACAAAATTAAAATGACGTGATTGTTGTTCGGCATTGACGGAAGCTTCAACAGAAGGTTATACTTGAGAAGATGATCGTAAATCAGACATTGAAACGTGCAAAAAGGTATTTCTTCGATTGATATTGTGCGAGGAAGAAATAGGAATGAATAATCACCAGAAATCGCCGCAAAATCAACTTAAAATCGAGAATTTTGACGGAAAATTAGGAACGGTTTCGAGAGGTTTTGAGAGAGAGAAAGAGACGTGATCGAGAGCGGGAAAGGAAGAAATGACAAAGTGATGGGGGTTACATCAAAGTGTAAAATGACGGATATACCCTTCACGCACAAAAACCATCTAAAATAGGATATAATCTACACCATTGATTAACCTTGATCTAAAGGCCGAAAAGTGTTCCTTCAGACTTTAAAATATATGAGGACCTCCTTGAACATTTCACATAGTAATTAAGTTTTAGTATTATTTAAACTGTCTATAAATTAAGAAAAGCATTTAAATTTCAAAATTGTTTTATTGTGATGCAATTTTTAAACTGAATGATCATGGAACACTGATGAAACAATGTTATTATTTATTAACTTTTCATTTGTAAAGTTAACTGTTACTCTAGGTGAAATTCAGAAGAAAAAAAAAATCCAAATAATAACAAAGCTTATAAATATTCCGAGTATGCCACTCACTATTTTAAATTACAAAAAACTGCACAACATTAGAATAATTTTGAAACAATGGATGGTTATTATGATAATAAAAGAGTAACTTCAATAGAATATTGGTGAAAATTGTTACCAATTTAATGACAAAAACTCTTTTCGACTGTTTAAGAATGTTTTCTTGAAAATTTTATAGGTAATATGTTTATATAAGTTATAAATATTATTATAAAAATAATAATTTTTGAATAATTTACATAAATCATCTACATCGTTTAAACTGAAATTATGATAATTATTGAATAATTTCAGCTTTTCAAGAGGTCTTAGATTGAAGACTTATTAGAAACATTACTTGGAGATAAAAAAAATATTAGGGTTTATTCTCCAAAGAAGAAGATAGATTCGAAAAAAGCATATTACCCACTTGGATGTTACTGCATAACTCGACTAATTAACTAACTTTTCATTAAAAAATGTACTTTAAGTAGAGCTTGGTTAAATCAATTAGTAAACATTCATCCCTTTTCAGAGAATCAACCCAAGTTTAATTATATGGAATTACATTCTTATTTTTAATTTATACTCCCTCTGTATCATAATAAGTGATACACTTTCCTAAAAGGGGTGGAACAAAATAAGTGATACACTTCAAAATCTTTCCTTATTTGGCAAAAAAGTGGGACCCCTTCTCCACTAACTATCTACTTTAATAATGTAAAATTACTCTTTTACCCTTACTTTTACTTTTAAACATCATTAATTTCACTACATCCAAAAGAAGTGGGTCCCATTATCCACTAACTATCTATTTTATACTATTTTAAATCACTTTCCAATCTTTTGACTCAAAAACCGCAATTTTTCAAATGTATCACTTATTTTGATACGGAGGTAGTATTAGAGTAGATTGTTAATGGATGATGAATCCCACTTTTCTTGAATAAAGTGATATTAATTAGTTTTAAAAGTAAAAATAAGGGTATAAGGGTAATTTTATTTTATTAAAGTAGATAATTAGTGGAGGTTGGATCCCATATTTTTGCCAAATAAGGTAACTTATGAAGTGTATCACGTATTGTGATACACCCTTAAATATAAAGTGTATCACTTATTTTGATACGGAGGAAGTATATATCTAGAAACCTCGTGTTACAATTAATAGCATGATAAGCCCAACTAGTTAATGAACAAATGAGCCCAATCAAGTGATTTTTTTTATGGTCAGTTAGTGATAGAGATGCAAACAGGTATGGGTAGTAACGGGTACTACAAATCTCGTACCTGTATCTGATCCGCTATTTCCATACACGTTCCTGCCCCGTGACCGGTCAAATCCCCGTCGGGTTCGGGTAGAAAAATCCCCGACGGGTACCCATTCAATAAATAATTAAACAAAATAGCTAAAAGCCTAAAACATTTAATACTCTTAATTCGTTCAGGCTTATTTCGTTCAATACGTAATGGACTAACGGGAGACGGGCCAGATTTTAACCATTATTAGATTGGGCTAATGAGCGATTAAGAGTTGGGCTAAGTTTGGGTAGTGACTAGTAGCTAAACTTGTATTTAAAAATATTACATATTAATATATATATATATATATATATATATATATATATATATATATATATATATATATATATATATATATACATATATATATATATATATACATATATATATATATATATATATATATATATATATATATATATATATATATATATATATATATTCGGGTCAGGTATAAACGGTGCGGGTATTATAAAACCCGTCCCCGCTCTCGGGTATGAAATTTAAACTCATTCACGACCCGTTACCCGTTTAAACGGGTAATACCCGCCCCGCAAGACTCGGGTACCCGCGGGTACCCAAACCCGCGGGTCAAATTTGCAACCCTAGTTAGTGATTCGAGTGAAACAGTAATATTTACAAAAAACGGTATGTTTTCTCCCGAACCCTCCATATATCCTATTATGCATATATGATTTATAAGCATCGTATGCCCCCATAAGGGTGATATGTTCATTAATTTGAAAGAACGTAGCTTTTATTTAAAAAGGAACATATACTCTAATGCGAATACATTATGAAGTTATATCCTAGATTAACAAAAGATTTCAATTTCAAATGATAATGCAAATACAGTATTGTTGGATCCCAACAATACAAATGTGTTGCGTTATGACAAATAAAGACGATAAGATAAAGAACACACAAGTTTTCAATGATTAAGAGTTTATTAAAACAACTTAATACAGTACAAAGTTTGCGGAAATAGATAGTACACACTAACTAAAACTCTATACTTGAAGTGACACTTTTGCTCGCTCAATCTCGAAGACAATGCAAGGAGAGCTATATCAGCTGATATAAACATCTGATATTAAATGCGTTAGTAAAAACTATGAGAGAGTTAATACTAGACAATAACAAACTCTCAGCGAATGTTCTTGTGCTATGAATGTTAAAAGGTGTGTGTAAACGCAAGCATTTACGTCTCTATATATAGCCCAAGATCCATGTTCCTTTGTCCACAAGTTAATCGACGTGTAAACATATCATTCGTCGATGTAGACTTGTCCACGGAAACATTTAATGCTCTTGCATAGGTTATAGTCCCAATTGTACTTTGTGTAAACTCCTTTTGCTATCTTTTCTGACGTACACTGAAAAGGTGTACTATGATAGTACAAAAGTAGTTGACTTTCTCTTTACATGCTTGGAGGGACAAACGATGATGTACTGACATATTATCTTCTATTCCAAAATAGAAGATCTTCATCGTTTTCTTCTTCTTTGAGCGGGAAAGGAAAATGTTCAAAGTGTCAAGAACATTTTCCGCTAAGTCATTATCTGCAGCAGGTACCATCAGCTGATTCCACTATCAGCTGAATGGTCTTCTTCTGGTCTTTGTCCTTTGGCCATAGACTTCGAATGAACACTCTTCTATAGCTGATGATTTGACTTGTTTCCTAGGGCTAAGTACATACTCAGCTGAAGGATTATGAATATACTTGTACTTCAGCTAAGTACATACTTCAGCTGATTTATTCTTCTTAGCTATTGATCATCAAATCTTATTTACTTAGTCTAGGGACTAACAATCTCCCCTATTTGATGCAATCAAATAGCTGTATAAGTATGAACCTGTAATGATTCAGCTATTTAGATCAGCTGAATGCTTATGTGCTTTGACCCTTTGGGTTCTTTTTTATATGTTTGTCTTTTTACAATTTTACAAGTATATTACAAAATTTTCATTTTCTATTAATATGAAGCTGATAAAATACAAGGAAAATCAAAAACAAAATTACAATGTCTTAGGCATTGCTTCCCCAACGACACTGTGATATAGTGAGCTGATGGCTGAGTCGATTAATTTCTTTATTTCTCTTCCCTCTTCAGTGGAGGAACTCAACAGCTTGTGATAGGTCATAAGTTGATCAACATCTCATAGATCTAACTCATCAGCTCGTTGAAAGAAAGGCACCTTGTTTTCCAGATAGCAAAAGCCATAGATGGGTTCTTTGACGATCAGCCCAGGGACAAAGTTTACTCCCATGGGGATTGCTCTTGTGATATTGAGTCTTGGTCGTTTTTCAAATATTACTGAAGACCCAATATCAAGTGTTCTGGGTTCAGCAAAGGGCTCGGGGAGAACTGACTTATGTTTCTCCCCTCTTGCTGAAGAGCTTTCACCAGCAGGTTCTCTGACAGCATATTTTTGATGGCTTCAGCTGGTATGCGATATACTAAGTCAGGAGATTGTCTCCTGATTTTATCGCATAGAGCCTTGAAGGAAATTATTGCGACTCTTATCTCATTTTCCAAATATGTTATAGTAAGCGATGGTCTTGCAGATTTGGCAGCTGCTAGCATCTCATTCCATTCATCATAGTTGAATTGAGTGCTGATCTTGTTCAGAGGGACCCTTTCAGGAATGAAGACCCCTCCAGCTCTATATATGATGACTTCAGGTGGAGAGCTAGATGTTGTTTTGGGGCCTCTGACACTGGTGATTTTTGGTTCTTGCCTTCGTTTATAGAGAACCTTATTGAATAGCCTAATGTTCTCAGTTCTCTCTGCTTCATATTTTTGAAACAGCTCTTCTTGAGTTTTTGTTTGAAGAGCAACAATTGTTTCGAGTTCAGCAGAGGATCTGACTTCATCTAGGAGGCCAGCATTAAACTCGGCAAGAATTAGCTCCCCCTCAGCAGGTTGAGGTTTCACCTGTACAATGGGCTGAGGGTTTCAGATTGGCGGGGTTTGGACTTGTGGGACCTCAACTGATTTAAATGAATCAACGATCTTAACCGGATCAGTTGAGGTTTCTTCAGTCCTGAGACCTTCAGCAGAGATGAGTGTTGATTGCGTTGTTGTTTCATTGCTGAAGCAATTACCTCAGGTGTTCCAGTAGGGACGAGTGTTGTTATAATTGGGATCTCGTCTACTGAAATGTCTTTTTCTCCTCCTTGTATTCCTGCAGTGGTGAGTGGTGATGAAATTGGAGTCTCACCTACGGGAATGTCTTCTATATTGGCTCCAACAGCAGAGGTGACTATAGTTTGTGAAGCATTATGTTCACCTGATTGTTCACCTGCTGAAGTAGCTTGCTCTTTCTCCCACTCAGAGAGTGCCTGGAGAAGTAAGGTACTCTCTAGTGCTGAAGCAGGATGGACAACAGTGGCACCATCATTAAGCTTTTGTAGAATGAGGTTAAGGGTGCCTTGAAGACCAGCTACTTGGGAGGTCAAAGAACTGACCTCAGTCTCCAGTTTGTCCATCCTTGTGGACACAGCAGAAGTAGACTTCTCAATAGCCTTAGAGAGATGGCTATGAGTATTTGTCAGCAGAGATTCTTGCTTGGATAGTGCAAGACCAATACAATCGACAACGAGTTGGAGAGGGGATACCTTGGAATGTAAGGCATTCAGCTGTCGGTCAACTTCTAAATCTGTTGCCCAGGCTTCAGAGAGAAGCTTGTCTTTTTCGACTCTGTCAGATTCGCGAATGGATTTCAACTTTCGATGAACATATTCTTTGAGGGAGATGAACTCGCTTGTGTTGCAGCGAATCTGATCAGCAAGAAGAGCCAGCCGATGAGTCTGAGTATGAACCTCAGTATGCAGAGAAGTGATGCTGGAGGATAGATTTTCAACAGCATCAGCACACTTCTTTGGAACATCCCTGTGAAGGGTGTTCATCTGCTTCCTCAGCGTGGCCATCCCAGGTCGAATCTGGGATGAGACAACTCTAGACATCAGAGCAGTAACGGCTCTGATGGGAATGTTTCCTCCAACTTTGCTGGATTCAGCATGGGACACTTGGACGCTGTGGGGGAAGGGGTCCGGTATGTCTCCAGCTGAGGGGGTGATCTCAGCTGTGGTAGAAGGTGTTTCTGAGTTAGGAAGAATCGCTCCTATGGGATGTTCAGAAACTATGGGGGGTGAGTTGAGTCCAGCTGAAACTTCTGGGTTTCTATCAGAAGTGCCGACATCAGCTGTCGAATCAAGTTCAAGACAAGGTTCATCTATTTCCTCGTCTGGCGATGAATACTAGTGCTGAATGGGTTCATCAGCATAATCAAACATCACGGCGTATGCTGTTTGATAACCTTGAGCTTCAGTCTCACCAGTCGGCTGAGCTGGTATAGAGACTGGAGGAAGAGTTCCTCTGGGTGGTGTGTCAGCTGCCTCACAGCTCAGTTGGGGAATACGTTCGCGATCACTGACAGCTTGGGTAAATGCCTCAGTAAGAACTGGGTCTACAGTTGTCTCTTCATCGGCGGTGGTGGTTTCCTCTATCTCCAGCTGGTGTGAGCTGGTGACATCGTGGGAAACAGAAAGAACAGTTTCAAGACTGACTTGGTTTCCAGTCAATCTATCATCAACTGGTGACTCGGAAAGTGATGAAGAAGTTGGTGGTGGTGTGTGTGCAGCTGACTCACAGGTGGCTTGGGTTGAGCCAAAAACTTCACCAGCAGTCTGTTGAGAGACTGAGGTTGCTTGTGGAGTTTGTTGCCTTGTTACAACGACTGATAATGAATCAGTCGAGGAGCTACGCAGAAGGTTGGAGCCGACACTAACTCCCGAAAAATGAAATTTCCGTATTGAAGTCTGCTGACTTGTTGAGAAATCAGCAGATGGAGGTTGAAGAGCAAAAGAGAGAAAAAGGCGATCAGCCAGGAGTGTTTGACTAGGAGCTCTGATTGTTGGTGGAGTTCCTTGAGAAACACTGCCAATTTGAAAATGAGAAGGACTATTCTCAGATGCTGACATAGCATCTGATCGTAATCCTTCCAATCTGGGACTCGAGTGAGTACCCAGAGGATCCTGTCTGAATCCTGATGATGCTGCTGTCACCAGGTCAGCATCATCAGCCACCACACCTTCTCCATGGGTAGCCGACCCTCTTACCCTCAGCTGACGAGAAGAAGGAGCACGTGAAGTGGGAAAAGGTGGGGGAAGGAAAGGAGATGCAGAAGGAGAGCGATGAGCGGGTCTTTTGATGCGTTTCTTCACCAATAGAGGAGCAACTTCCTCATCCTCATTTTCCACATCAACGGGAACTGAGGTCCCGGTTGAAGTGGTAGTATTTCCATCAGAAGTTAGCGGACTACTAGCTGCTGGAAAACACTTCAGATGAGAAAAGGACTTACCTTCTTGTAGGGCAGATTTCTTCGTTGTTGTGCCCTGTGATCGATCCCTTTTGGATCTGGTCTGATCATTAATGATCTTCAACATGTATGAGGAGAGGGGAACATCTTCATCATCTTCCTTTTGGAGAAAATGATTTTTGATAAGGAACGAACCTCAAACGATTCCCCCTTAAGGTCATCATAATCGATCTTCAGCTTCTCAAGCATCACATGAGCGATGCAAAGGGTGAAGAATCGAATATAGGGAATGTGATTTCCCTTGGCCTTGAGCTCCTCGAAAACCAGTCTCCCATAATCAATCCGCTGACCGGTGATTAGGGCTTCAGCAATGACCAGAAGCTTGGAGTTGCACTGGTTTTGAGACCCATGGTTATCGCCTATGCATTGAATGATGTGAGTGAAGAAATAGGCCCATGGTCTCGTTAGCTGAGACTTCTTGAAGATGCGAACCCTGACATCGTCCTTTTCTAATCGATATCTAGTGATACCGATTAGACTCGCTTTAGCATCATCAGTAGACTTCATCTCCTGATAGAGTTGGACAGGGAGCAAGTAGTCGAACCCGCAGGCTGTTCGAAAATCATCAGCAGTGATGGTGATTTGATGATCTTCAACCTGCGCAATAATGTCGTCTCCAGAGATGGAGGCAGACATCCATAAATCACGCAAGAGTTCATAGAAACTCTTGGTGAATCGAAAGAAAGCACCTCTGATAGGGCAGTGTCGCAAGAACTTTCCGACCGGACAGTAAACCTCTTGGAGCTCTGAGGGGCGCGAACGGTATAACAATAAGTACTGATTCGACTAGCTCGAACGTGGGGAACGAATGCTTGAATGTGAACAAATAGCTGCTCTTGCAAGTTTGTGGCCAGCGATCACCCTCTAAGCTATACGCTTGATAACGAACTACCGGCACCTAGCTCTCCTTACTTGATAGGGGCCTAAAATAAAGTCCTCGCTTTCTCTTGAACAAGGGAAGGGCAGCATAGCATTAGCTTCGCGCGCATATGTACATTCCATCGTTAAAGTGCTCCTACCTTTACTTTTCTTTGAAAATAAACCGGACTATAAATGGATAGTTAGAAACCAACTATGGAAATGTTGGTATCCGTGCGGAAAAGGAGGACGGATGTGACAGAGAGGGGTTAGTGGAGCCGTTTCGGTGTCTGGGTATCTTGTCCTTCATAAATGCCAAATATTTTCACTCGGTGAAGATATTGGCCACAAAAATCGTGTGGATAGGGATAAAAGATTTCTTCTCACGGACAAACCAAACGTTTTAACTTACAAAACATGATAAGTTATCATTTTGAGATATTTTATTTGGCTGACTGAGTGAATTAAAAGCGCTTTAGTCAGCTGAATGTACTAAGTGACAAGGTGATCTTATCAGCTACTGATAGTACTTCAGCAGATGATTTAAGCATTTAACATACCTAGCTTGCCGATTAAAAAATTGAAACGTTTTTCATCTAAAGGCTTAGTGAACAAATCAGCCAGCTGAAGGTCTGTTGAGATGAAATGAAGTTCAACGTCACCTTGTTCAATGTGATCTCTAATGAAATGATACCTGATATGGATATGTTTGGTTCCGGAATGAAGAACTGGGTTGTTGCTGATTGCCATAGCACTTGTGTTATCGCAGTAGATAGGAACTTTGCAAAAGTTCATATCAAAATCAACTAGCTGATTCTTCATCCAAAGGACTTGAGCACAACAGCTTCCAGCAGCAACGTATTCTGCTTCAGCTGTAGAGGTGGAAACAGTATTTTGTTTCTTGCTAGTCCAGCTAACTATCTTTCCACCTAGCAGCTGACATCCTCCAGTAGTGCTCTTTCTATCCATCTTACAACCTGCAAAGTCTGAATCTGAATAGCCAATTAGGTCAAACCCGGAGTCTTTGGCATACCAAAGACCTAGGCTTGGAGTACCTTTAAGGTACCTCAAAATTCGCTTAGCATCTATTAAATGAGACTCTCTTGGATCAGCTTGATACCTAGCACACATGCAAGTAGCAAACATAATATCTGGTCTGCTGGCAGTGAGATAGAGCAAAGACCCAATGATTCCTCTGTAGAATGTGATATCAACTGATTTCCCAGTTGTATCAGCATCTACATTATTTGGAGGAGCCATTGGAGTTTTCATGGATGATGATGAATTCATATCAAATTTCTTTAACAGATCTTTGATATATTTTTTTTGATTTATAAAAATTCCATTCTTAGATTGCTTAACTTATAAGCCAAGAAAATATGTTAGTTCACCCATCATGCTCATCTCATACTTTGTCGACATAAGTTTTGCGAAACGTCTACAAAGCTTTTCATCAGTAGCACCAAATATTATGTCATCCACATAAATTTGAACAAGAATGATATCACCTTTGACTTTACGAATGAATAAGGTTTTATCAATCTTTCCCCTGGTGAAATCATTTGCTAGAAGGAACGTGGAGAGTGAAGGATTTATGTGCACAGTTAGTCAACCTATGATGATACATCCATGCCTACGAAACACTTAAGGGTCACACCGGTGAGTGCATGTAATACGAGCAAGATATGCAATGATACTACGAAGAGGAATGATTCATAATCGTCATTATGAATCAGTTAAGTATTAAGTTAAGTTTAACTTATTACTAGATTAGTTTAACTAACTAATTAATACAAGTACTTGTACATTTACTAGTTGAGTAAATGTACAATGTGTTAATTATAGATTATCCATGATATGATTTAAAGCTATTAAATAATATAGTAAATGGATAATATTGTTGTATAAATTATATAAAGGTTATTATATAATTAATTATTAAAAGTATAAATACAAGTATATAATTCGTGTATATAGGTGCCGAATTATTAGTGTATTAATACTAGACATTTAATAGTTAAGTGCAACAATAATAAACTAGTTAAACTATAAGGGATGAGAATGTTAAAAGGAAGGTTAATTAAAGATTTAATGTTAATTAAACTAGAAGGGTTCTAAGCGCAACTTATTTGTATATAAATAAGAGGCTTATGGTAACCCTAAAACCCCTTGTAGCACCTCACGAAAACATCCCCCTCCTCCCTCTTGGCTTCGGCCGAAACAACACCCCAAGACACAAGTTTGTGTTCTTCGTGTTCTTCAAGTATTGAAGAACAAGTTCATTCCTTAGATGAACTAGAAGATCGCTCGATTTGTTCATCATAAGTGGATCTATCTTAAGCAAACAACAAGGTATGTTTTGGGAAATCCTTTTCTCCCTTCTCCCCTCTTGGACGAGTTCGACCAAAGAACCCTAGGGTTCTTTGGTTGACGGTCGAACGAACCACACAAGCCATGTGTGTGTTCGAGTTCTTCGTACAAGGTTTCTTTCTTGATAATCTAATCTAGATTTCCAACATCCCAATCCTTTAGGGTTTAAGGATTAGGTTTAATACCACTTCCGTTTTAAAGGATTAAATCAGCTAGTTGGTTTTAACCGGTCAAGAACAAGTTCATATTCTTGGTCAGCAAGGTTTCGAACCAAGCATACTAGGTGGTCGGTCCTATGGGTCGATCAGCGTTATGAAACCCTTCAGTGGTATCAGAGCGTTGGTTTAGAAATCTAAACTAGATTAACAAAGTTTGTTTGTTTATTTTAATTAAAGTCTTTCTTTTATTCCAAGTTTTTTTCTCCTTCTTAATTTTCGAAAAAGGGTAAGAACCCTAGGACCAAGAATATTAAACTAGCCTAGTTTAATCGGTCAAAAGGTTTCTAAGAACCGTAGAAATTTCTGAAATCTAGGAAGAACCCTAGGATCAAGTATGTTAAACAAGATTTGTTTAATTCATCAAAAGGATTCTTTCATTTTCTCCCTAAAAATTTCGTGACCTAGGAAGTACCCTAGGACCAAGTATGTTAAACATGATTTGTTTAATTGGTCAAAAGGATTCTTTCCTAATCCCTTAGAGATTTCGAAATCTCGAGGTTACTTGGACACCAAGTTTGTTAAACTAACCTAGTTTAATTAGTGGAAAAGTTTCTTAGGCTTAAGAATTTCGAAACCCTAAAGAACCCTAGAACATTAAACTAGTTTGAGTTTAATTGTCTAAAAGAATTAATTAGGATGATAATCTAAAACCTAGATAATTAAACAAGTTCATGTTTAATAGGCTTAAATATTATTTTGATAGATTTATTAAGACAAGTTCTTTAAACCTAGAAATTTAGACAAAGTTTTATTGTCTATAAGGTTTAAATTAAAAAAAAAGTTTAAATAAATTTATTAAGGTTGTAATCTATCATAGTATTTAAACAAAGTTTATTGTTTAGATAAGATTGATTAGAATTAATCTTTTAAATAGTGTTTTTAATCAAGAAAGTCAAAACCCTAGTTTTGATTGGTCAAGAACAAGATTAGGGTTTAACTAATTATTAATAGGGAATTAATAAAGATTAAAAGAGGTGTTAATTTTTAAGTTCTAAAATTAACAAGATGTATTTATATATATATATATATATATATATATATATATATATATATATATATATATATATATATATATATATATATATATATATATATATATATATCACCAATTTTAACATTCCGTGTTTTTAACGCTTTTAGAAACTTTAAATCAAAAAATTGAATTTTTAATATTAATTTCAGATATGGCGGTCATCAATTTATATTATTTAATTTTAATTATAAAAAAAAGGCTCAATAGACCTTTGTTTCGGTAGTTCACTGAAATTGATGAGTGTAATTCTATCAATGGCGGTGACTGTATTTTTTGACTTTATCCGTAATCAATTCTTCACTTCTTTTATGTTTATTGGTAATGGTGATTGCTTTTACTAAATGATTTTTTTAGTACCTGCAAAAGACTTTAAGAAACACAAGTCATAAGACTATAAAATTTGGACACACCTAAAAGCTAAGATGTTACTGGAAGGATTTTTATTCCGAGAGATTTTAAAGCTTAGGCTTTAGATATATATGTTTGTTTGGTACCTGTTAATTACTGGTAAGACATCTAATGTGTTAAACTACTAAACTTGACCTAAAATGGAAATTTTTTTTTTCTGAAAACATTTGATGTTTTTCCTTTAGAAATCTTTTTTTTTTCCTGAAAACATTTGATGATGATGCATGTGAGGTTAATTGTTTAAAGATTGATGTTGATGTAATTGTTCTTAAATGTTCTTAAGTGTATATAAAATGTTGTTTACAGATGTTAGGAGAAGCGGGAGGAAGAAATCAATATTAGTAAATTACAATGAAAGTGGCAGGGGGGAAACCTTCTCAAATTATTGGTATAAGTTTTTAGATTATTTTGCAGACATGGTCTAGCTCGAAGACATTATGTGCAGTCATGAACAACTTACATCCCAAACAAAGTGGATAGCATTCTAACAAAGCTAGGACAAAATTACTGCTTAGACAAAATTGTTTAAACATTGATGTTGATGTAACTGTTGTTAATTGGTGAAACATTTATGTCAAAAACATCTAATGTTGTAATTTAGTTAGTATTAATTGTTGAAACATTCATGTTAAAAACATTTAATGTTGTAATTTTTTAACATTAATTGTTGAAACATTCATGTCGAAACATCTAATGTTGTAATTTTTTAATATTAAATGTTGAAACATTCATGTCGAAAACATCTAATGTTGTATTTTTTTTAGGAAGTGTGTGATAATAATTTGAGAAACTAATTTTCCTTTATTTTAGGAAGCCAGTAAATAAAATATTCGGTTTCTATAGATAACAGATCTTGTAAAATCCCTTAAATGCCCTCCATGATTTTTTAAACATTTTAATTATTCAATTTAAATCCCTGCATTTTGATTGGTCGAAAAATGGTTCTGTAGTTCTGCACCTTTAAACGGTTCTGCGCTGAATCGCACCATATATATATATATATATATATATATATATATATATATATATATATATATATATATATATATATATATATATATATATATATATATATATATATACATATATATATATATATATATATATATATATATATATATATATATATATATATATATATATATATATATATATATTCGGAATTTTTAATATTTTAAAAGGAAAATGAATTTTAAAAAATATAATAAGTTTATACGTATTTTAATTAGATTAAGTTAAAATACATACGTATAAATTAGATGTAATATTCTTATTATAATGTTACAAGTTATATATATATATATATATATATATATATATATATATATATATATATATATATATATATATATATATATATATATATATATATATATATACGAACATATTAAATACAAGATAAAATGGAACAATTAAAAAGATAATGTTATTTTGATCTTAAAGGATAATAGTATAACTAGTTATTGTATAAAGTTATTATATAATTTAGACTAGGAAGTACAAAGTTATGATTTTATTATAACTAGAAATTGTACAAGTTGAAATTATATGATTGACTAGAAATATACAAAGTTATATATTATTATTATTATTATTATAAGGTGTATAAGGTTATAACTTATTATAACTAGATAATTATACAAGTATAATATAAGTATTTTATAAGTCATGTAATATACTAGATTAATGATCAAGTGATAAATAAGAAGAAAACTTTATAACCTATATTTAACTAGTTCAAGTTAAATGTAAGAAAGATTTAAACAAATTAAGAATTATTATATATAGTTTTTATATAATAAGTTTATTAGTTTCACCAAGTATAGACCGGTGATTATGTTTGCTTAAGTTCCATCATGGTTGTTGGAGCTAGTGGGAGCTACATAAGAAAATCACAAGTTTAGTTTAAGACTTAAACAAACCCAAGAAAATCTTAGATCGAAGTACTATCCACCTAATGGAACACCTCAATTGTTCAACGATATTCATATTGTAAGGATAAAGAACCTTAGATATGGATTCAAATCATTGCGAGTGTCAGGGTGCGTAAGGTTATGTGATAATCGGGAGTCCCGGCGCTGAGCATCGCACTGTCTTAGATGGTCTGATCTACTTTGGTGATAATCGGGAGTCCCGGCACAAAAAGTACTTGAGTAGAATAAACATACTAGACTTTATTACTAACTTAGAAATGTACAATTAGATTTTACAAGGTTGTAATAAATTATAAGTCTAAAGATTCTACGACCCCTAGGAATCGTGTCAAGTCTTGATACGATCGGTAAGGATGTTACTTACCATAAACAGCATGTCTCGTCGGGAAGTGCCCAAACCTTGCGACGAGAATGTGATATATGGATCCTATTATGGGTTTATAATATATTTTAGAGAATGTTTATTGACGATTACTAGTTAAACTGGGTTTGATTTGTAGATGGCAGCAACAATCACGACGACAAGTACCAACAATCTCTCACTTCGCTCAATCCTCGAAAAGACAAGTTGACTGGGTCAAACTTTCTCAATTGAGAACGCAATTTTCGCATTGTGCTCAGGCATGAGAGAAAGTGGTATGTCTTGGAAAGAGCAGTGTCGAATGACCCTGCCGTTAATGCTAGAGCTGAAACGAGGCAAGCTTATGATAAGCATGTCAGTGATGCACTCGATGTGAGCCGTCTAATGCTCGCCACTATGAGTCATGCATTACAAGCGGGACTTATGGATGTGCCTGCATTTGAGATGATCCAGCAACTTAGGGATTCATTTCAAGAGCAAGCTCGCACTGAGAGGTTCGACATCAATCGAGCCTTCAACTCTTGCAAGATGGTCAAAGGAACGCCGGTGAGTGCCCACGTCATGAAAATGAAAGGGCACAGATCACCTCGCTAGACTTGGTCACCCCATACCGTTGCAGATGGCAACAGACACTATACTCAATTCGTTGTCTGATGACTACAAGTCTTTTGTGGTCAACTACAACATGCATAATATGGAGAAATCCATTTCTGAGCTACATCTATGCTCAAAACAGCTGAGTTGAGTTTGGGGACCAAATTTAAGGACGTTCTGATGATCGGTAATGGCAGTGGCGGTGGGAAGAAGAGAAAAGGGCATGGTGGTAATGGAAAGGGTAATACATATCCTAACCAAGGAGTGCCAAATGGTAAAGGTGTCAAACACAAGGTCAAGAAGGTTAAGCCTAACACAGCAAGGACCGAGAATTGGTGCTTCAAGTGTGGTGAGGCTGGGCATTGGAAAAAGGAATTGTCCAAAGGGTGCAAGTGGTGGTGGAGGAAACGCAAGTTCATCGGGTAACACAACCACACTTCTTAATCACTTTATGATACTTGTAAAGTACAATACGAGTAATCTAACTTTGCAATCGTTTATTGCAGGAGGAGATGGAAAGTGATGCTGACCGGCATGAGATGGTGATGATCCCACGAGCACCAAGATTTTATAATTCAGTGTTTTATGGATTCAGTAAAAACAATTTTATTTTATTGTTTGGATGATTTTTCATTTTATGTTAAAACAAAGTTTTTGGTTTTAGTAATTTCGAATCCATGGTTGAATTATATTGTGTGCATGTGTGATAATTACACTAGTCAAGGTTTATGACTAGATTGTAAGTCAAGTTTTTGATTTACTTTATATTTCATATTATATATTTGTTTGATTGTTGTATGAATGAATAATGTCTTGATAGCTCAAGGTACTTACATACTAGTAATTAGAAAGTTTTTCTAATGAAAGTATTTAAGAGTTTTATCGAAGCATAAGGTTCAAAAGTTATTGAACTTAGTTAAAACATCTTAAGTAATAGTTATTATTTATGATAGTAACTTTTAAAGTATTAGTATTAATATAGTATGATTATATTTAGATATAATCAAGATAGATTTTAAGAGTATTGTTATAAGTTTTTTATACTTGTACTAAAGAATTTGATGAAGTCATAATTCTTTAATAGGAATGATTGGATATTCGTAAAATCCAAGTGAAATGACTTAGACATTAAGTGAACTCTTAAAAGGGACAAACTATATTAAAGTATTTAAGAATTAAAAGGTATTATTGCAAGTCTTTTATACTTGTAATAAATACATTATTTAATCAAGTCATAATTCCCTTATAGGAATGATGGATATTTGAGAAATCCAAGAAATGACTTTGGCATTAAATAAAGTTCTTAAAGAATACTAATAAATTTAAGAATTGGAAGTATTGTTTCAAGTGTTTTATACTTGTTAGATATAGTAATCAATAAAGGTCATAATTCCATAAACAGGAATAGTGGATGTTCGCAAATCCAAAGGATTATCTTAATTATTGATAGAATTCTTAAAAGATTAAACTACAAGTTATTGACTAGGTCAAAGTAGTAGTTTAAGTGATGCTTAAATTCCATAAAAGATAGTGGGAGCTATGACTAACATAATTCATTAAAGATATTAATGAATTTAGTGAGTTAGTAAGACATTAACAACAAGGTTTTACCAAGTCGTTAGCCAAAGAGATAAGAGAAATAATAAATGATCGTTAATTAGACTATTGCAAACCTAATAGCGTGATCACAAGTCTTGTGATTAATTATTGCATATCTAATTGGTTGTTCACACTCCAGCGGATAACATAATCAATTAAGGAAATTTCTTTAACTAGTAATGATATATCTACAAATCAAGTAACTAAAAGAGGCTTTAGTTACAAGGAGAATTTTATGAATTCAAGAAACTAAGGAGTTAATTTCCAATCCTCCTATGTTTACCGAATTGCATAAAAGGCAAGACTAGAATATGTTCTAGAATGTTGCAAGAACAAAATCTAGCAAAGACAAAAGTAATAGTGTTTTTCCAACACTTGTCTTATGTCTTTAGTTTAATAGAAATGACTGGTTTAGTGATAAAGTTACAATTAAGGTTGTAAAAGTCATTAAGTAATCAACACGAACAAAAGGAATAAGTAATGATCTAGTAATAATTCGGTATATATATCCAGTGTGGAATAATACTTGAGTTGGAATCATTTTTATTCAGACTTTGTATGTTTTACAATATCCATGAATAAAAGTCTTTTTATTCAAAAAGATATAAATCCGTGACTACTCGTCTTGGTGGGAACCTCGATGGGACGTTAACGTCATCGCGGTATTTGGTGGAAGATTCGAAGTTCTTCAAAGATAGCTACACAAGTTTTGTGTAAACCAAATATCGGTGATATTCTGTTGGAGGCTCAACGAATATTGGATTGCCCACCGTGACATTACTTCGTGGTTGAAAAGTTCAAAAGTATTGTTCACTAGGATTGTCCTTAAGCCTGAAGTATTTGGTTTAGGATACAATGACTAATGTGCTTTGGTTCGTCTTAGACAATTCTGAAATACGTTTGTCATACGAGGCTTTACAGGGTACAGAGGAAGTTGTATTTTGAATCGAAATATAACAAGATGGTAATTGCACCTCCTTTTTAGGAGAGATATTTATGGGTCCTTTGACATGATGAGATAATTGGAAAGTGCATGGCCATGCCTAAACGAAATGATTTGTTTTTTGTCGTTTATCACAACAGTTTGAATCAAGAAGTCATGAAATGATTTCGAATACAGGAGTTGATAATTTCTACCATGCTCGTATTCGTTATCACAAATATCGTGCTGCAAGGGATAAGCCTAACATAGTTGCCCAAGAAGTAGAGACATAGTGTTCTTTACTAGGAGACCCTATTAAAGAGTTTTTCATAAACTATACATGTGTTACATATGCTGTTTTTATGGGGTTGGTTACCTACATGCCCATCTAGAAGGCCAATGTAGCTCGTATCATTAAGAAAAAGGTTACGAACTTGCACAAGTGGGAGTCTGAAGGATTTATGTGCACAGTTAGTCAACCTATGATGATACATCCATGCCTACGAAACGCATAAGGGTCACACCGGTGAGTGCATGTAATACGAGCAAGATATGCAATGATACTACGAAGAGGAATGATTCATAATAGTCATTATGAATCAGTTAAGTATTAAGTTAAGTTTAACTTATTACTAGATTAGTTTAACTAACTAATTAATACAAGTACTGTACATTTACTAGTTGAGTAAATATACAATGTGTAATTATAGATTATCCATGATATGATTTAAAGCTATTAAATAATATAGTAAATGGATAATATTGTTGTATAAATTTTATAAAGGTTATTATATAATTAATTAATAGAAGTATAAATACAAGTATATAATTCGTGTATATGGGTACCGAATTATTAGTGTATTAATACTAGACATTTAATAGTTAAGTGCAACAATAATAAACTAGTTAAACTATAAGGGATGGGAATGTTAAAATGAAGTTTAATTAAAGATCTAATAGTAATTAAACTAGAAGGGTTCTAAGCGCAACTTATTTGTATATAAATAAGAGGCTTAGGGTAACCCTAAAACCCCTTGTAGCACCTCACGAAAACTTCCCCCTCCTCCCTCTTGGCTTCGGCCGAAACAACACCCCAAGACACAAGTTTGTGTTCTTCGTGTTCTTCAAGTATTGAAGAACAAGTTCATTGCTTAGATCAACTAGAAGATCGCTCGATTTGTTCATCATCAGTGGATCTTTCTTAAGCAAACAACGAGGTATGTTTTGGGAAATCCTTTTCTGCCTTCTCCCCTCTTGGACGAGTTCGACCAAAGAACCCTAGGGTTCTTTGGTTGATGGTCGAACGAACCACACAAGCCATGTGTGTGTTCGAGTTCTTCGTACAAGGTTTCTTTCTTGTTAATCTAATCTAGATTTCCAAAATCCCAATCCTTTAGGGTTTAAGGATTAGGTTTAATCCCACTTCCGCTTTAAGGGATTAAATCAGCTAGTTGGTTTTAACCAGTCAAGAACAAGTTCATGTTCTTGGTCAGCAAGGTTTCGAACCAAGCATACTAGGTGGTCGGTCCTATGGGTCGATCAGTGTTATGAAACCCTTCAGAGAGAGTGTCATACCATGCACGAGGAGCTTGTTTCAACCCATACAACGCCTTATCCAACTTATAAACGTAGTCTAAGTACTTAGGATTTTCAAAACCTGGGGGTTGCTTCACGTAGACTTCCTCTTGCAATTTTCCATTTAAGAATGCACTATTCACGTCCATCTGAAAAACTGTGAAGTTTTTGTAAGCAACATAGGCTAAAAATATTCTTGTAGCGTCAAGCCTTGCTACTGGAGCAAATGTTTCATCGAAATCGATTCCTTCCTCTTGTCTGTATCCTTGTGCAACAAGTCTAGCCTTGTTGCGAATAACTACTCCTTCTTCATCCATTTTGTTCCTAAATACCCACTTGGTACCAATTATTGTCTTACCAGCTGGTGGAGGTACCAGCTGCCACACTTTATTGACTTCAAATTGGTTAAGTTCTTCCTGCATCGCTTGAATCCAGCTGGAGTTTTCTAAGGCAGCTTTAATATTTTTCGGTTCTTCAGTTGCTAAGAAACATGACCATAGGCAAAGATTACATGATGCCTTACTTCGTGTGACCACTCTTTGTTGTGGATCTCCAATGATTAATTCAATCAGATGTTCTGAGGTCCACTTGGATTAAGGAGCGGCTGAAGAGGAAGAGGATTCAGCAGAATTTGATCTTTGATGAGCGGCTGAATGCTCAGCAGGATTGAGTACTTCATTTTGAACTAATCTTATCGAAGTATGAAGAGGTGGCTTAGAGTTAGCCTTGGATGATGCTCTTGCTGTTGGAATTTCTTGTTGAATAGCTGCAATATGTACAAGATATGTGGGAGCATCATGAAATGTTTCATCTGAATCATTTATTGGAACTTCAAAAAGATTCAAAGCATCAGAGAATGCTTCAGCTGTATCATCGAAAGGTGGTACAGCTGATCTCTGGAATGCGTCAGACGATTCAGCAGAGGTGGGATTTAAGGCTTTAGAGTGTTCTTCAAAGGTAACATTTATAGATTTTTCCAATGTTTGTCTTCTTTTGTTGAAAACTTTGTATGCCTTAGATACAGTGGAGTACCCCAAGAAAATTGCTTCATCAGCTTTAGAGTCGAACTTACTCAGCTGATCTCATGTGTTTAACACAAAACACACACAACCAAAGACATGAAAGAAACCGATATAGGGTTTCCTATGATGGAGAATCTCATAAGAAGTTTTCTTGTGTCTCTTCACATAGAGAGACATGTTTTGAGTATAACAAGTTGTGTTAACATCTTCTGCCCAAAATTGCTTTGGCATGTTTGACTCAGCAAGCATTGTTCTTGCAGCTTCTATTAGGGTTCTATTTCTTCTTTCAGCAACACCATTCTGTTGAGGTGTTCTAGCGGCTGAAAATTTTTGTGAGATCCCAACTTCTGAGTAGAAGTCTTCTAATGTACGATTTCTGAATTCAGTACCATTGTCTGATCTCAGCTGCTTTACTCTTGACCCATTTAGAAGTTCAATCTTCTTGATGAATTTGATAATTTCATCAGCTGCATCACTTTTGTTACGAAGAAATATAACCCCAAGTATATCGTGAGTATTCATCAACGATAACAAGTGTATATTTCTTTCCACCTAGACTTTCAGTGCTCATAGGACCAAAGAGATCCATATGAAGCATGTGCAGGCAGTTGTCGATGGAAAAACATTACTTTGATTTGAAGGAGCTTTTATGTTGTTTGCGTTGTTCACAAGCTGAACAAAGCTTATCTTTTTCATACTTGATCTGTGGCAAGCCATTCACTAGCTGTCCTCGTGACAACTTAGATATGTTTTTAAAGTTTAAGTGAGATAACCTTTTATGCCTCAACCAATTCAGCTCTTCAGTGGAATGAGAGAATAGACAAACTTCTTGATTTTGAGGATTCATGTCAATTGTGTATACATGGTTGTTTCTTGGTGCTATAAGCACGACTTTTCCACTTTTATCTGTCACCGTTCCTCTGTACTTATTAAAGTTCACTGAGAACTCTGCATCACATAGTTGGCTAATGCTGATTAAATTATGTTTTAGCCTGTTCACATAACCAACTCTTGTGATCTTTATAGATCCATTTGAGATGGATCCATAACCTTCAGTTGAGCCTCTACCATTATCACCAAAAATTACTGGAGGACCAGCACAAACTTCGAACTCTTCAAGCAGGGATTTGTATCCAGTCATATGTCTTGAGCAACCACTGTCTAGGTACCAAACGTGTTTGCTTTGATCACCCCGCACAAAAGTTTAAAAGAGTTAGTTCTTTTTGGGAACCCACACCTCTGTGGGTCCTTAAGATTTCTTGCTGGAACTCACAGGGGTTGGGTTCTTAATGGACTCACAAGCTGAAGTTGGAGAGGGTCTTAAGCTCGTGTTGTCACACTCGCTTGCCATATGTCCACGATCTCCACACTTATAACATTTTCTGTTCTTTTGTAGTGGAGTGGAGGGTGAAGCAGCGGGGCTGTGTACTGGACCCAAAATCCCTTTCTGATTATCTGAGATAGTCAGAGTTTGCACGAGTGATGTCAGCTTGCTGACCTTTCCTTTCAGCTGTTTAACAGGACCAGCTGAAGAAGGACTTGGAGTGTTTTTTAGAACACTCTTACCTTTGTTCCTTGCAGCTCGAGTACGAACTCCAGCTGTCTCACCCTTGAAGGGTGTAAGAACAGTTTTCTTTCCTGTTGTCTTGCTAGTTTTCCTTTGAGGTCTAGCAGAAGAGACAGCAGGTGTTGAGCCCACAATAGACATACTTGGCTCAACAATAACTACTGTTGGTGTCCTAACAACTATGGCTGAAGATTCAGCTGATGACTCTTCACCGGTAGTTTCATAAGGTTCTTCTTTGGACATCTCAGTCGCATATGTTTTGGTAGACTTAACAAAGAAACCAAACACCAACTCTTCAGCTGGCACAGAAGCATCAGCTGTCGAGTAGTACGGATCATCCGTACTGCTGTCAGGTACAGCAGCTGCAGCAAGGAAATCTCCTCCTAATACAGTTTGTACTTGACTAGGAATCTGTGAGTTGACACACTCACTCAAACGTTTGGATGAACGAGACCATGATTCACAAATCTTTTTAATTGCTTCTAGTTCTTTAACCTTTTCATTTAGACCGTGTTGAAGAACTGAGTTTATAAATTTTGTTTCAGAAAGTTCTTCTTTTAAAGTTTAGTGATCAATTAATCTTTCTTTTAAAAAGGCATTTTCACGAAGAATAGCACTGTGTTTATCTAAACATTCACCTTTCAGCTGATCAATGAAGTGCAAGTCACAGATAATGGAATCAACAATATCTTTGGCTTCAGAAGCCTCAACAGAGATAAGAGAAGATACCTTTTTTGAACATGTTGACCCATTAATATGAACCAGCATCATCAGGCGTAATACTTTCATCAGCACGAGCCATCAAACACATTGTGGCCATTGGTTCATCATCATCAGATGAGATGTCACCAGAGTCAGCCCAGTCGTGAGTTTTAGCTACAAGACCCTTGTCAGCAATTTTGCCTTCAAGTGCCTTCTTTTCTTCTAGGATCTTTTTGGTGAAGGCTTGTAGCTTTTTTGTACTTTTCTTCAATGGACTCACCACTTGAGGAGGATGAACTAGCTTTCTTTCGCTTGCAGTCGTTAGCATAGTGTCCCTTCTTGTTGCAGTTGTAGCATGTTATCTCAGAGATATCAAGTGTATTTCCACAGGATCTGGAAGGTGCAGCTGATGAGATAGGTCTGCTACTTGAGCCTCTAGCTGAGGAGCCCGATTTGCCTTTGAAATTTTTTCTATTTTTGATAAGTAGGGAAAGCTCAGTTATAAGGGCTTCGCTATCTTCGTCTTCATCGATCTCTTCGATGCTGGCCTCAGGTATGTTGAGCAGATCAACAGCTGAGGTTTTGTCAGCTTCATCATTTGAGGGAGGATATTCAATTCTTCTGGGTTTGTTTAGAGAAACAAGAGCAGCTGTAGATCCTGAGGAGCTCACTTTAGAGTCCTTTGGAGGTTGAAATTTGTTGAGTACAGTTCTCTCATGGCTTAGAAACATGCCATAGAGAGAGGAAAGAGTGTAATCTTTTAACGTAGGAGATGTACCCATGCAAGTTATAATGGTAGCCCATTTAGAGGGAAGAGCTGCCATAAACTTACACATCTTGGACATATCGTCCTTTTCAACTCCATGAGACTTTAGCTCGTTTAACAGAATGTTATAACGGTTGAATGTTTGAGCTATTGTCTCACTAGGTTTGGCTTTAAACAACTCGTAGTCATGAATGAGCATGTTTTTGTTGTGTTCACGCACAACGGATGTGCCATCATACACTTCAGCCAACCTTTCCCACATCTCTTTGACTGAGTCACAAAATTGAATATTGTGATACAGTTCATAACCAACTGCTTGAAAAAGCATATCCCTTCCTTTGTTCTCAAGATGAACAAGATGTTTTTCAGCGTCTGTCCATTGAGCTTCAGATTTCACAACATAGTGTTCTGGTACTTCAGGGGTATCAGGGATAAGGGTTTTGGGAATGTATTTTCCTATCGTTATATTGTCTTGAAGTTTTGGGTGATAGGTAACGATGTGGGATAACATATGAGTTTTCCACATGGGGTAGTTGGTTTGAGTGAGTTTGGGAGATTTTCCAGATGATGGAAGATCAGATGTTGTAGGTTCAGCCATAACATATGCTCAAAGTTGATGGAAACCACTTTGACACTTGCTCTGATGCCAGTTATTGGATCCCAACAACACAAATGTGTTGCGTTATGACAAATAAAGATGATAAGATAAAGAACACACAAGCTTTCAATGATTAAGAGTTTATTAAAACAACTTAATACAGTACAAAGTGTGCGGAAATAGATAGTACACACTAACTAAAACTCTATACTTCAAGTGACACTTTTGCTCGCTCAATCTCGAAGACAATGCTAGGAGAGTTATATCAGCTGATATTAAATGCCTTAGTAATAACTATGAGAGAGTTAATACCAGACAATAACAAACTCTCAGAGAATGTTCTTGTGCTATGAATGTTACATAAAGGTGTGTGTAAATGCAAGAATTTACGTCTCTATATATAGCCCAAGATCCATGTTCCTTTGTCCACAAGTTAATCGACGTGTAAACATATCATTCGTCGATGTAGACTTGTCCACGGAAACATTTAATGCTCTTGCATAGGTTATAGTCCCAATTGTACTTTGTGTCAACTCTTTTTGCTACCTTTTCTGACGTACAGTGAAAAGGTGTACTATGATAGTACAAAAGTAGTTGACTTTCCCTTTACATGCTTGGAGGGACAAACGATGATGTACTGACATATTATCTTTTATTCCAAAATAGAAGATCTTCATCGTTTTCTTCTTCTTTGAGCGGGAAAGGAAAATGTTCAAAGTGTCAAGAACATTTTCCGCTAAGTCATTATCTGCAGCAGGTACCATCAGCTGATTCCACTATCAGCTGAATGGTCTTCTTCTGGTCTTTGTCCTTTGGCCATAGACTTCGAATGAACACTCTTCTATAGCTGCTGATTTGACTTGTTTCCTAGGGCTAAGTACATACTCAGCTGAAGGATTATGAATATATATACTTGTACTTCAGCTAAGTATATACTTCAGCTGATTTATTCTTCTTAGCTATTGCTTATTTACTTAGTTTAGGGACTAATAAGTATTAACTGAAATTATCACACTATGAATTAAGAGATTAAAAGGTAAGTAATTGTATGAAAATAGAACAAGGCTTGGGGCACGTGAATGAAAATGGAAAGTTGGTATGCGAGTTTGGTGAGAGTATATTGTGTGGATGCAAAACAATCTCCACACCATCCCACGATACCAGCTACCTAACACTGGTACCTTTTAAGACTACTACTTATAATATCAACCTTTTATTTTTATCAAAATTATTATGGATAATAATAATGTAGTAATAATAATAATGTTACAAGTTACAACTAAATATATACTCATAAATTATGCTTAAAAGTGATGTATTTGGTGAGTTATATATATGCGATAAATCGTAGATACGTTTTACAAAAATATTTAGGGAGTAATCGTATATCTTCCTACTATATTTCTATTTATTTTTATCATGACAGGTGTCAAAATCAAATGATGGTATGAAGAAATGGAATAAGTAGATGACACATATAATGTTTAATAATTAGTAGACATATGCGTGGGGAAAAAGGTAGAAGGAAATATTATTTCTCTTATTTAGTCGGTTTGCTCAACCGGGCCTAAACTTTATTAACTTAAAAGTTTAGGCCCAATTAGGTTATAAAATTTTAAGTTAATAGATTTAAAGAAAATTATAGGCTCACAAGGAAAATGGAGCTATGTTACTTACCATGTGCTATTAATCTGATACATGTGGTATAATTTAAAATAAAATTTATCATCTAATATGTATTTATTTTAAAAATTAGGTAATTTACATGTATATATAACTTTATAACTTTATAGTATATATAAATTCCCGATTCGAGTAATCATCGAATAACTGAGTACTCGCTACAAGGTTATCGAACGAACGAGTAGTGAGTTCTACAACTTTGGTTTCAAGTAATAAATATCATCTATTGATCAATAATATTTAAAGATAAAGATTAATTAAATAATTTATAGATAGAGGGGTATTATGGTCATTTGACATTCACATAATTTTGTTATTATTATCTTCTTCTTTTTAAAAAAAATGTTTTATTTATCCGTTAATAAAGAAAACATTATATGATTATAATATGCGATTGTATACTTGATCACAAGTGATTGTATAAAAATCACTTATGATTAAGTATATAATCACATATGATTGATTAACACATATAAAATATCAAATACTCTATTAAAATACATTGGCCTCACCCCTTTCGGTCTACCCCTTCTTCCTTCAACCGCCGAAACGATGTTCAGCAACCGATAGGCCGTGTCAATGGACAACCGCGCATCAGTTGGCCAACCAACTCTTCCATTGGCATCGGTCTTAAATATTTTTTCAAACTAATCTTTGTCTACAACTTCTAGAAATAAACCTACTTTTACACACAAAAAAACGACGAGAAAAAGTAAAAAGAAACTTCACATTTAACTGGAAATACATATAAAATATAAACTTGTCTTTTTCCCTTCTACTTTTTATCATTGTCAATAATTACAAATTGTTAATAAAAATATTCATTTTAATTTTTTCCGTAGTCCCTTAAATATAAGCTCTTGATAAAACACAAGTTGGCCGGGGTAACGGACGTTCAGGTGTACGCCACAATGAAGACGTCCCCCCTATGTACTAACCCACCAATAGATGACGTATCCCCCTCACAATTTTAGGTCCGTTTGCTCGTCCAAACGACCACTTTTTTAACCTCTTCTTTTGGGGTGTATTGCATAAATACGGTATATTTTATGTTTTGTTGATAGATTGGTATAGAGGGTCTGGATCCGGTGAGGGTTCAAAAACAGGTAAGGACTGCAAGGACTCTAAAAAAAACTTTGAAAATGATCCAAAGTAAAAAAATTTCAAAATTTTTTTTTTAAACATAAAAATCGCAGCGTATAAGATCCAAAAATAAAATAAAATAAATTAAAAAATGATAAAAAAAAATGGATCATAATTTTGATACACAATGAATATGGATCATTATTATTTTTTTGGAAACGGTAAATGAAATAACGGAAGCCTACTCGCAATTTTTCAGCGAGCACCCCGTGTTCGAGCTCCGCATAAGCGGGCAAATCCAGCCCCCAAAGAGATTTCCAAGGAAAATTCCACATATGTGCCCGTGCGAGATGTGAGTAAAGTTACGCTAATGCAACGGTCCCAAAGGGAACCGAACTCACGACCTGCAGCCCACATGAGTATAAACCAAGTGCCTCAGACCAGCTAGGTTGGCCATCATGGGTATAATCCACACAAAAAAGTGGATTATAATTTTTTTTTCAATTTTTTTTGTCAAATGTATTAATAATCATGGGGAGTTATATATATCTTTTCGGAATTTTTTTTTAAATTTTTTTAGGTGCACTCGCGAAATCTCACGGTTTTTTGAGTTCTTAGTGGATCCACTTCTTGGTGTAGATTTGGTCATACTGAAGTGAAACGCTCATATTATAGTGTGACCAAATTACAACTGGTCTTAAGTTTCAAAATCTTTAATATATATTGTATTCTAAGAAAATGTTAGTAATTTAAAGTTAGTCTATGTATAATAGTAAAGTAAGAACGTCATTTACTATTAGAAATTGACTTACCTACATGCATGTGGAGTTTTATAAGCATTGAAACATGCTATCAAAGCTCTATATCTCCTGTTCCCCATCCCTCGGTTTATATATATGGCCATTTATGACTTTTAAATGCATGTCCTATTTTTGCAAGTTTTGTAACTAACACATATCAATCTATTTCAAAATATCAGTTATATTCATTATAGAAATTGAACCTTCGATAATAAGAATGGGAGACACACCACATCATTAGACTAAAAGTCTTTGATATGTTTTTGTATGTACACGTGCAATATGCACCATAAAGACTTTTAACCTAAATTGTAGTTGAGTACTTCAAATTAGCATATATATTTCGCAATAGTAATATGTGACTTTTGATGCAAGTTGGAATACAATACCGACTCAAGTCCGACATTATAGCGTGTTTCTAACGCCCTAAGTATATGACACGTTTACCCAGGTCCGTGAAGCCATGTATATGATATATAAATGCAATCGATTTAAATGCGTCTGTCATATTTAAGTTGAAAGTTCTAACGACATTTTAATAGAAAAAAAGGCTCCCAGTCAATGAAGGACCATTGATAATCACACTACAACACATAAAGGACTATATATGTAAAGATGCAACTCGAGTGGTGATTCTCTCCGTACTTGGGACTCGTTAGAAATTTTGACATGAACCAGAATAGAAGAGCTTGCCCCACCCATGAGTAAATATTTCATAGTAGCCTCATTAGACCGTACATCTTTCTTGGTATATCCAGATAATAGGAAGGAGCATAAACTGAAACATTCTGGAGAAGTTAATCAAGCCTAGAAAAAACACCTTAGAAAATAATGTAAAATAATTTTATTTTCTTTGGATTTCTAGTAGGCCTATGGAAATTTTACTAAATTGTCTATATTGGAATTGCAGTCCTTTTACCAATTAAGTAGCTTTTTGTGATGCTCTGTCAAATTACTAAAAACTAATTCCATATGCTACTAAGTTGTTGTTTGAACACTTTTATTTGAATGCACTTCTTGATCAAACTCATAGTAATATCTTTCTTTATTAATCTTTGTTGGGTCGCTGGAAAGCATTCACCACTAAAGGGATTTAATGAAGACAAAAAGGCAAATAGTTAGAAGACAATCTGAGGATTAGTTTCTCAGATTGTGGGTAATTGAATCTGATCAATTCGGATTTCAGTTACCCAGTTAGACTATCTGATCACTATCTGAAACAACGACCAGTTCCCCGTGCGGAATCGGATACTGGTTAACAGATCAGATAGTGTAACAGGTTCAGCGCATTGGACAAAAACGCTGAACCATTGAACAGATACCTCTCTAAGCAAAACTCTTAGTGAATGTCACTGAATCTGAAGGCCATCTAATGTAACACCGCATTTTGAAACCATTTTTTTTTTAAATATCTAATTAAGTATTAATCTAAGGTTACGGAAGCATACAGTTAGGTTACTAATTACGTTAGGTTTACAAACCGTGGTCCCACAAAATATTACAAACCAATTGTTAGTTAAAAAGACGGTATTACGAAACACGGCTCATTTAACAAAATAACTATTTAAAGCATGGTCAAACTCCCCGTCTAAGTCCGGCCCGTTCAAGCCTTCCAACCTGAAATGTGTCAATAAGGGAGGGGTTAGCACAAAAGCTAAGTGAATGAATTCCTAGCACTACCAACTACACTAATCACTTAAACACGGAAGTTATAAACATATCCGGTTGGGTAATCACTTATTTGAGAGGATCGGTGGCTTTGCGGGCCTTAAACCATGGTCGGCCAAAACCACGGTAACCGATAGCCTGTATCCAACACCCCGGGTAAGTCCCTCCCCTTAACCATGAAACGTATACAGGTAAGGTCGGATACCCTATTAGTCGATACACTATGCTCAGCCGATATCCTTCCGACACTGACCTCATGCTGAATGTGCACATAGTCATGTATGGTATTCCCCTAACACTAGGCATACATAACAAGTAGACTAGCTACGAAAAACACCGCAAAAATCGTCCTGAAAGAGTTCCCAATCGCGAACTCTAGTTCGCGATCGCGAACTATGGTTCGCGTCGGGAACCTGGTCGTGAACTAGATCGCGAGCAACAACCAATTACTCTGTCGCTATTTCCCGATCGTGAAGTGGAGTTCACAACGTGAACTCCCCTCGTCTGGCAATTTTCCTGCATTTTACTTAAATGCCAAAAACCGAATGGAAATTAACGAGACCCGAGTTGTAGGTTAAATACACTCACCTTTCAACTTTCGATCCTTAAATCGGTGAGCTAGTATCACTGAGTATCCTTCCCGGTTCCTGTCAACAAATATACCGAGTTAGTGATCAATCCACCGAAATGTCAAAATTGACAATTTTAACAAACCGCAACCTAAGGCTCATAAAATACATATTTTATGACAACACCAACTTGTATAACAAATACAACTCACCAATTAGTCATTTATAACCATATAAACCGTCCTACCACTAGTTCATCCAAACGGGCCAAAAACCCGAACATGACTAAATTACATCCACATTTCCATCAACTAGCACATAACTTTTAACTAGCAATTCACCATAATCTAGCAATTCTATCGAGTTCATAACCATCACAATAGCATGTATCATACTTGCATAATCTCTAGTTAACCATTTTGACCCAAACACTAACTAGATCAATTCACACAATCATCAATACTAGGTTTTCACCATCCATAACTTACCAATCATGATTTCTCAACCTAATAAATAATTCTGTTCATTCAAACATCAAGAAATTCAAGATCTGTCAAAACCCACCTTCAACTTCCACCATTAATGGAGGTTGAAGGTGATTTTCACCAAATTTTGCTTTCTTCCAACAATCAACCATACATATGATGTAAAAGCTTGCATAAACACATAAAACAACATCCATACCAAGATTCAACCACAAAACATTAGGAATCATAAACCCTAGTTCATACCAAAGCTCAAGAACACCAAGAACAAGACAAGGAGGAGGTGTAACTTACTTCTAGGCTTCTTCTACACAAACTTTGGTAGGGATTTCGGGTTCTAGCTCAAAGATTCACCAAGAATAGTTCAAGAACAATGAGAGGAAGATGGGTTGAACTCAAGCAATAAAATAGTGAAAAGTGGGAGGATAATGTTTGAACAAGGAAGCAAAAGAAAAGAGAGGGTTTATCCCTCTCTCTCTCTCTCCACGACCGGCCAAGCAAGGGTGGGCCCCCTTGTTGGCAAAAATCACTTTAACAGTATATGTCTGAAAAGTCCCTTTCGTAATTAATTTATATAAAATAGCAAACGAACTCCAATTTCAAAAACGAAAGTATTTCCGGAAACGAAATTCGACAAGGAATCTAAAAATATAAAATTCACGTTTTCATTCCAAATATATCACAAGTCGGGTATTTTAACCCCTTGGTTAAAATACCGCAAAAGACAGCAGGCTAATTAAATTAACTAAGCATTTAATCAGATAAACATTTAATAAGATACTTTAAGGTCAATAAACTACTAGGCCGGGTTTTGGGATGTTACAACTCTCCCCCACTTAGGAAGATTCCGTCCCCGGAATCCCATCTTGATCAAATAAGGAGGGATAACGTTCCCGCATATCGGCCTCGGTCTCCCATGTCATATCTGCACCCAAACTGTGCTTCCACTTTACCAAAACCATAGGAATTTGTTTCTTTCTCAATTTCGTCACCTTTCGGTCCAATAATTCCACCGGTTCCTCGACTAACCTCTTTTTCGTATCAACCCGCAACTCTTGCACCGAAAGAATTTGGCTCGGATCCTCGATGTTACACTTTCTCAAATAACAAATGTTGAAAGTGTTGTGTATTGTCGACAACTTCGGGGGTAACTCGAGTGTTACCGATTGAGAATTCACCACCTTACTAATTCGAAACGGCCCAATAAACCTCGGGGCCAACTTCCCTCGTTTACCAAAACGAATGACACCCTTCCAAGGTGATACCTTCAAATAAACCATCTCATTTTCCGAGAACGTAGCGGGTCTACGTCTCGGATCGGCATACATCTTTTGTCGATCACGGGCGGCTTTCAACTTTTCTCGAGGAATGGCAATGTTATCCATGGTCATTTGAACAATATCGGGTCCCGCATATTGTTTCTCACCCGCTTCCAACCAACACGTCGGGGTTCGACACCGACGCCCATACAACATCTCGTATGGTGGCATCTTAATACTTGAGTGGTACGAGTTATTATAAGCAAATTCGATCAACGGTAGGTGAGAATCCCACGACCCACCGTACTCTAACACACAAGCCCGCAACATATCTTCAAGAGTTTGTATCGTTCTTTCCGATTGCCCATCGGTTTGGGGATGATACGCGGTACTCAAATTCACTCGCGTCCCCAACTCTCGTTGCAAGCTATTCCAAAAATTCGAAGCAAAACGGGGATCCCTATCGGACACGATAGAAATCGGAATACCATGTCGAGATACCACTTCATCGATGTATAATTTCGCCAATCTAATAAGTGAGGTGGTCTCACTAGTAGCCAAGAAATGAGCACTCTTCGTTAGTCGATCAACTATAACCCAAATCATATCGTGGCCCCTTTGAGTACGCGGCAATTTGGTCACGAAATCCATAGTAATCCGATCCCACTTCCACTCGGGAATCGGTGATTGAGTTAAAGTTCCATAGGGCTTTTGGTGTTCGGCCTTCACTTGAGCACAAATATGACATTGGCCCACATAACGGGCAATGTTGGTCTTCATCGTTGGGCACCAATAAAGTGATTTTAGATCATTATACATTTTCGTGCTACCCGGGTGGACCGATAACCGAGAATTGTGAGCCTCGGCTAGAATCAATTCCCGCAAACCCCCGAGTAGCAGTACCCACACCCGAGATTGATACGTCTTCAAACCCCGAGAATCTTCTTCTAAAACATCCTTCCTCTTTAACAAAATCTCGGTCTTCAGATTTTCAACATTCAAGGCTTCCATTTGTGAAATCTTCAACCGGGACACCAAATCCGACACAATTTCCATCCTCATTAATTGTACCAGCCCCGAATCTCCCTTTCTACTTAAGGCATCGGCCACCACATTTGCCTTTCCGGGATGATATCGAATTTCACAATCATAATCTTTAATCAACTCTAACCATCTTCGTTGACGCATATTCAACTCCTTTTGCGTGAACACGTATTGCAAACTTCTATGATCCGTACAAAATCACACACTTAGTACCGTACAAATAGTGTCACCATAATTTTAGTGCAAAAATCACCGCCGCCAACTCCAAATCGTGAGTCGGGTAATTCTTTTCGTGATTTTTCAATTGCCTCGAAGCATAAGCAATAACCCGATCTCGTTGCATCAACACGCAACCCAAACCCGCAAGTGAAGCGTCACAATAAACAATAAAATTTTCCGGGCCTTCGGGTAAGGCAAGAATCGGAGCTTGGCATAATAGTTGTTTTAGAGTTTGGAAGGACTTCTCGTGATCATCGCCCCACCGAAACGGTACATCCTTACGGGTCAACTTCGTCATGGGACCCGCTATCTTCGAAAAATCTTTAATAAACCGGCGGTAATAACCCGCCAAACCCAAAAAGCTCTTTATCTCGGTTGGGTTCTTCGGAGCAACCCAATTCATAACCGCTTCGATCTTTGTCGGGTCCACCTTAACCCCATTCGAACAAATCACGTGACCCAAAAAGTGAACTTCTCGAAGCCAAAATTCGCACTTCGAGAACTTCGCAAACAATTGTTCCCGCTTCAACGTTTCTAACACTTGCCTTAAGTGTTTCTCGTGTTCTTCTTCGGTCTTGGAATAAATTAAAATATCATCGATGAACACAATAACGAATTTGTCGAGATAAGGCCGACAAACCCGGTTCATCAAATCCATAAATATTGCGGGAGCATTCGTCAACCCAAACGGCATAACCAAGAACTCATAGTGGCCGTAACGAGTTCGGAAAGCCGTTTTATGAATATCATTTTCATGAACCCGAACTTGATGATAACCCGATCTCAAATCAATCTTTGAGAAATAAGAAGACCCTTGGAGTTGATCAAATAAATCGTCAATACGTGGCAAAGGATACCGATTCTTTACCGTTCTCTTATTCAATTCCCGATAATCAATGCACATACGAAGTGCACCATCTTTCTTTTTCACGAATAAAACCGGAGCTCCCCAAGGTGAGGAACTCGATCGAATAAAACCCTTATCCAATAAATCTTGGATTTGTGTCATCATTTCCCGGATTTCGGACGGTGCTAAACGATACGGTGCTCTAGCCACGGGATTGGCACCCGGCACTAAATCAATTTTGAATTCTACCTCCCGAACGGGAGGTAACCCAGGCAAGTCTTCGGGAAACACCTCCGGGTATTCCGAAACCACCCGGAGATCACCAACCACTTTCATTTCCTTTTTCACATCGATAACATAGGCCAAAAACGATTCACATCCCTTGCTCAAGGACTTACGGGCTTTCATCATGGATATAATGGGTATGGTCGGGGTCACACGGTCTCCCCGGGCCACGACATGTGACCCGTCGGGTAAAAGAAAGGTAATTAACTTTTGGTGACAATTTATGTTGGCTTTATTGACACTTAACCAATCCATACCTAAGACCACATCAAAGCCGGATATCGGCATAACAAGTAAAAGAATCGAAAATTTCACGCCATCAATATCGATACTAGCCCCGGACACGGATGTCGTGACCAGAACCATTTCACCATCGGCCACCTCTACCGCTAGAGGTGTCGTGATCAAAGAAGTAGGCAATTTCAACTTGTCACAAAAACTCTTTGAGGAAAACGAACAATTTGCACCCGAATCAAATAATACACGAGCGGGTATGGAGTTTATTAGAAACATACCGGTGATGACATCGTCGGTAGTGGTGGCATCCTCCACTGTCATCTTGAATGCCCGACCCGTAGGTGGCGGATGACCCTTCCTCTTTTGACCTCCCGACGAAGCCGATCCCCCGCCCGAACCCGAACCTTTCTTCGTTGGACAATGCATGGCCCTATGACCCTCTTTTTGTCAATTCCAACAAACGCTATTTTCCAACTTGCATTCCGATGACTCATGCCCGTGTTGCCCACACTTGATACACCTTCGAGTTTGTGTCATACACGGACCGGTATGAGAGGACTTACACAGTAGGCACCATGGGTTCTTTTGGTTGGAACCTTGAAGTATTTGCTTTCGATGATCATTGTTCGACTTATGGTTCCCTTGAGACTTTTTGTAATTGTGAGATCCCGATTGCTCAAATTCCCCTTTGTTGAACGAAGTTTTCTCCCGACTTGTGGCCTTTTGTGCCAAGAAATCACTCTCGGCCGACTTGGCAAGATCATAGGCTTGCAAGAGAGTTCCCGCAAGCCTCGTTACATTTCGGTACTCGGGCAACAACGCCCCAACAAAGTGTTTGATTTGAGTAGACTCACCGGGCACCATTGTTTTACAAACCGAAGCTTCCCATTGAATTGATGAATAAGCTCATCCACCGTCATCCTATCATTCTTCTTCAACATCAAGAACTCATTCTGAATTTTATCCAACTCAAACGGGCTACAATACCTAGCCTCCACTTGATCCTTAAATTGTTTCCATGTGATCCCATCCATCATTTCGTTACTAAAATTTGCGGTCAACCCATCCCACCAATCCATAGCCGGTCCCCCCAACATCCGGGACGCATATCGGACCTTCAAATGGTCCTCGGAACTACATGCAATAAGTGCATTTTCGGTAGCCCTAAGCCATGTTAGATTTTCCGCCGGGTCGGTACTCCCACGGTACTCGGTTGGCTTACAATCGAGAAAATTCTTGTAGGTACACGTTTTCTTCTCTACCGAGAAAGGTTGGTAGAAAAATTGTTGGTGTTGGGCATTGGCAAAGGGCACGGTGTGGGTGGGTGGCGGTTGTGGTATGCTTGCATTTGGGGAGGAGGAGTCATTTCAGGGAAAGATTGGAATGTGGGTAGTTTGAGTGAAATGTGTGGGTGGATTTGCTTGGGTGGTAGGGGTAGGGTGAACCGAGCCTCGGGTCGTGGATCAGTCGATTGGCTTTGGCGGAGAGCCCTTATGGTATCCTCAAGTTCCAAATTTCTGGTTTCCAATAACACTATGTACTCTTCGTTCGGTATCTAATCGCCCCCCGAGCCCGCTGCTCCGTCATTCACAAGGTTCGTATTCGGTGGGACATTCTCCAACGTGTTTCCAACCGTAGCCATTCCTGCTACAAAACACAATATCTCACCAAGGCTTAGTTCAACTCGTTAGTACACATCTACTAACTACTAAACCCAATTCACACTTGCTCTAATCCCTCTTGACCGGAAGGTTTGACCAAAACACGAGCCACGATTTGGGAATGGAACACCGACCCCGTGTATCCATCGCCAAACCGAAGCTTTGATACCAAGTTGTAACACCACATTTTGAAACCATCTTTTTTTAAAAAACATATCTAATTAAGTATTAATCTAAGGTTACGGAAGCATACAGTTAGGTTCCTAATTATGTTAGGCTTACAAACCGTGGTCCCACAAAATATTACAAACCAAGTGATAGTTAAAAAGACGGTATTACGAAACACGGCTCATTTAACAAAAAAACTATTTAAAGCATGGTCAAACTCCCCGTCTAAGCCCGACCCGTTCAAGCCTTCCAACCTGAAATGTGTCAATAAGTGAGGGATTAGCACAAAAGCTAAGTGAATGAATTCCTAACACTACCAACTACACTAATCACTTAAACACGGAAGTTATAAACATCTCCGGTTGGGTAATCACTTATTTGAGAGGATCGGTGGCTTTGCGGGCCTTAAACCATGGTCGGCCAAAACCACGGTAACCGATAGCCTGTATCCAACACCCCGGGTAAGTCCCTCCCCTTAACCGTGCAACGTATACAGGTAAGGTCGGATACCCTATTAGTCGATACACTATGCTCAGCCGATATCCTTCCGACACTGACCTCATGCCGAATGTTCACATAGTCATGTATGGTATTCCCCTAACACTAGGCATACATAACAAGTAGACTAGCTACGAAAAACACCGTAAAAAACGTCGTGAAAGAGTTCCCAATCGCGAACTCTAGTTCGCGATCGCGAACTATGGTTCGCGATCGCGAACTATGGTTCGCGTCAGGAACTTGATCGTGAACTAGATCGCGAGCAACAACCAATTTCTCTGTCGCTATTTCCCGATCGTGAAGTGGAGTTCATGGCGTGAACTCCCCTCGTCTGGCAATTTTCCTGCATTTTACTTAAATGCCAAAAACCGAATGGAAATTAACGAGACACGAGTTGTAGGTTAAATCCACTCACCTTTCAACTTTCGATCCTTAACTCAGTGAGCTAGTATCACTGAGTATCCTTCCCGATTCCTGTCAACAAATATACCGAGTTAGTGATCAATCCACCGAAATGTCAAAATTGACAATTTTAACAAACCGCAACCTAAGGCTCATAAAATAAATATTTTATGACAACACCAACTTGTATAACAAATACAACTCACCAATTAGTCATTTATAACCATATAAACCGTCCTACCACTAGTTCATCCAAACGGGCCAAATTACTTCCACATTTCCATCAACTAGCACATAACTTTTAACTAGCAATTCACCATAATCTAGCAATTCTATCGAGTTCATAACCATCACAATAGCATGTATCATACTTGCATAATCTCTAGTTAACCATTTTGACCCAAACACTAACTAGATCAATTCACACAATCATCAATACTAGGTTTTCACCATCCATAACTTACCAATCATGATTTCTCAACCTAATAAACAATTCTATTCATTCAAACATCAAGAAATTCAAGATGTGTCAAAACCCACCTTCAACTTCCACCACTAATGGACGTTGAAGGTGATTTTCACCAAATCTTGCTTTCTTCCAACAATCAACCATACATATGATGTAAAAGCTTGCATAAACACATAAAACAACATCCATACCAAGATTCAACCACAAAACATTAGGAATCATAAACCCTAGTTCATACCAAAGCTCAAGAACACCAAGAACAAGACAAGGAGGAGGTGTAACTTACTTCTAAGCTTCTTCTACACAAACTTTGGTAGGGATTTCGGGTTCTAGCTCAAAGATTCACCAAGAATAGTTCAAGAACAATGAGAGGAAGATGGGTAGAGCTCAAGCAATGAAATAGTGAAAAGTGGGAGGATAATGTTTGAACAATGAAGCAAAAGAAAAGAGAGGGTTTTTCCCTCTCTCTCTCTCTCTCTCCACGACCGGCCAAGCAAGGGTGGGCCCCCTTGTTGGCAAAAATCACTTTAACAGTATATGTCTGAAAAGTCTCTTTCGTAATTAATTTATTTAAAATAGCAAACGGACTCCAATTTCAAAACGAAAGTATTTCCGGAAACGAAATTCGACAATGAATCTAAAAATATAAAATTCACGTTTTCATTCCAAATATATCACAAGTCGGGTATTTTAACCCCTTGGTTAAAATACCGCAAAATACAGCAGGCTAATTAAATTAACTAAGCATTTAATCAGATAAACATTTAATAAGATACCTTAAGGTCAATAAACTACTAGGTCGGGATTTGGGATGTTACATCTGAAGAAGCATGAGTATCCGAAGACTCATGGCTGCCAGAAGTGTACATAGGTTGGAAGTTTCAGTGTCATAGAAAGACACAAGTAAAGCACAAGTTTGTGCATCGCTGATTATGAGAATATCTTGCAAATCTTCTAGAAGATATCGGCGATCACAAGACGACGGAAAGTACTGTCAGAATTCCGTTAGTCGTGCTTGCCCCATAAAATATCCTCTGCACCAACGGAATTCTCACACGTGGAATCGATCGATCATTCCTTTGGCTCTACGTTTCCCAATGCTATAAACTGAGGACTTGAGCGATCGATTTCTGTGTGCACCCAACAAGGTTACACGCTGCTGAAATTACTCTAGAACTTTATTCCTTCGAGCAGAGTGTCAACCACCAGTTAACTCTAGTTATCTGATTTGAGAATTGAATCTGTATAACGAAAATGTCTGGTCTTGTGCTTCATCATTTGTTGATCATAAACTTGCCTTAGATAATATCTCTTATTGTCTATCACATGCAAGCAGTTTAGTTAGAATTTGTTCTTAGCTATTCCGCAAACTGCTTGCATCTTTATTGTATCATTATTGATAAATAAAGAAAAAATTAAAAAGTGTTGAGTGTCTCCATTAATTTTAAATTGGTCAGTGAAAGCGTATAAGTGTTGAATTTCACTTATTACAGGACTAACAATTGGTATCAGAGCAGGTCAATTAATTCATAATTGTTGATCTGCTTACTTACTGATAAAAAATGGGTGAAAAGCTATCTCAAATGAATCTTGAAGACAAATGCCCCTGTGTTTAATGATGACGATTTTGGTATGTGGAAAATCCGTTTTCTGGGATTTGTCGAACATCAAAATGACATAGGACCAGATATTTATATCAATGGTCTATACATTCCAAAAATGTTCGTTCCAAGTACAACTATTTCCAAGAAGAAGAAAAAGGAAGGTGACGAAGAAGAAGAAGAAGAAGAAGAAGAAGAAGAAGAAGAAGAAGAAGAAGAAGAAGAAGAAGAAGAAGAAGAAGAAGAAGAAGAAGAAGAAGAAGAAGAAGAAGAAGAAGAAGAAGAAGAAGAAGAAGAAGAAGAAGAAGAAGAAGAAGAGGAAGAAGAGGAAGAAGAGGAAGAAGAGGAAGAAGAGGAAGAAGAGGAAGAAGAGGAAGAAGAGGAAGAAGAGGAAGAAGAGGAAGAAGAGGAGGAAGAAGAGGAGGAAGAAGAGGAAGAAGAAGAGGAAGAAGAAGAAGAAGAAGAAGAAGACGAAGAAGAAGACGAAGAAGAAGAAGAGGACGAGGAAGAGGAGGAAGAAGAAGAGGAAGAGGAAGAGGAAGAGGAGGAAGAAGAAGACATGTCCGATGTTAAAGAACCCAAACCCAGGGATCAATGGTCAGAGGCAGACAAAAAGCTAGCAGGTTTAGATGCTGAAATCCGGTTCCTCCTTCAAACATCCCTCCCAACTCACATTCTTATTACAGTAAAAGAATGTAAAACTGCCAAAGAGATATGGGATATCCTGATAACATCTTATGAAGGAACCGACGAAGTTAAGGCTAACAAAAAAGCGATGTTGAATTGAAAGTATAAAGCATTCAAGGTCATCAAAGGTGAAACACTCAATATGTCCTACATAATATTCACCATCCTCATAAATGAATTAAGGGAGTTTGGCATTCACAAAGATGTTCAGGAGTTAATGTACAAGTTTTTGTAAATTCTTCCAAAAGACTGGGCTGTTACGTCCACAGTGTTAAGAACTTCTAGTCATATGAGAGGTCTGAACATTAGCAGTCTCTACAGCACATTAATGAATTTTGAAAATGAAAACAAGATGTATGATGATCTAAATAAGGGTCCAACTTCCACATTTATTGGACAATATTCAACGCAATTACCACAAAATATACATATTCATGCACTCATCTCAAGCTCCTCCTCTCAAATGGCTCAAAAGAATAAAGAAGAAGGTAATCCAAATTATGATGAGAATACAAATACAGAAGTAAAAGATTTGAACTCCACGGTATGTGAAAGTGGTGATATAAATGAGCTATCAAATAGCATGGCGTTACTCACAACAAGATATAGAAAAATTATAAACAGATCAGAAGGCCAAAATGATAAAGAAGAAATCATTTGCTACAAGTGTGGAAGAATTGGTCATATCAAAGCAAACTGTAGAATCAGGGAAACATTAACGCCTGAAAGATCAAGATCAAACTCGTTTTCAAATTATAAGAAAAGATACGAAGAATCTGAAAAGAAATACCAAAAACTGAAAACACAAATTGCAAAAGCTGAGAAAGATGCAAAGGCTTTTAAAGCAACTATTGAATCCTGGGTAAGCGACTCTGAGTCAAGTGATGAAGAAATATTTAACGATAAAGTTGTCTCTGTATTCTCAAAAGATGAATCCGAGACTGAGCCAGAAAATCACAAAATCGTAAAATGTCTAATGGCCATAACTAAAGAATCAGAGATACAACAGTCATCCGATGTTTCCCAAGAATCGGACTTCACAGAAACTTCTTCTTCGAAGAAATGGGATGTTGAGACTCTAAAAAGGGTACGAAAAATTCATAAAGCTTCTGATGAAGAAAAGGCATCTTTGTTTCAAATGCTTACTCAAAATCTCGTATGTGCTCATAATCAATATGCTGAATCAGAAATCACCTTAAAGAACCTGACTGATGAAATAGAAAAGCTCAAGCTAGAATCCTCTCAGCTAAAAGATTCAAAGCTCAAGATTTCCGAACTTCAAACGATAAACAAAACATTAAGAAAACAAAATGTTGAGCTGATAAATAAAGTGAAACTCTCCAATGAATTTGTGACTCTTGGTCAAAATCTTCAAATTTATCTAAACAAATTTTAGAGGAACAAGTTCCAGCTCAAGTTCAAGAAATTCTCGGGGGAAATTACAAAACCGCCGCAGTTCTCCCTGAGGTGTTCAAATCAAACTCAAGTCACAAAAATCTCATGTTCGGACCACCAAAGGATTACACCCCCAAATCACAGGCTTCAAACCCTAAAGAAAACTTATTTGTCAAAGAATCTGAATCAATCTCAAACACCCATAGCACAACATCTGAAGAAAATATTGAAAATATCCAATGCTCAGAACCTAAAGAAATAAAATCATCAGAATCCCAAAAAGATGAAACATCTCAAGAGATAGAAACTGAAGCTAAGCCCGAAGATCCAAAAACTGAAAAATCTTTCGCAACAAAGATAAATGAGCCAAAAATGAAGAACAAAGGAGTCAAGGTCACTAAACCAATCAAAACATTAACTCAGACTTCAAAAGAAAAAGCTAAAAATATAAAGGTACAATCCGATCCAAAAATCAATCTATCACCATCTCTGGTTCACAAGAGAAAATGTTATCACTGCAACGATAAAAATCATGAAGCCAAAGATTGTCCCAATCAAGTTCACAAGAAAATTTCATCTACAGAGTCTGAAAACCCATCAGATACGTCAAAGCAAGATATGACTCAGTTGGAAGACACCAAGAATCCTTCGGTACACGTCCCTCAATGGGTGCCTAAATGCACCTAATAGCTCCAAGTAGCTGAGCAGGGCAAACATCACTACAAAATTTGTCTCTCGATCTGTTGTAAGTCCCTGAACTCAGATATTTAAAAAAACAAAAATCTCTCTTCAGCGAAGTATGTCTTATCAGATACTGACGCTCTTCAGATAGCTTGCTTCTCCAGCTCGCATCTCTTCAGACAGAGACACTTGTCGTATCTCACAGAAAGGCATCTTATGAGGTGGAACAATTTTATTGGACCCACTGTCTTCTGCTACGTTGTCAGTGTACGCACTTAATGCGGACACCTTAACGTCCTCTCCCGCCCCATTTTCTTTTGATTTCTTTGGACAACCTCATCGTGGGAAAGCAACTCAAATGTCTATCCAATGTACACCTTTCGATCAAATTGTTCAAATCTCATCCGTTGATCTATATCGTACTGATCACTCCTCATCCCATATAAGAACCCTAAACCTTTTGTTGATTTTCACTTCTCAAATTCACTGCTCTCATTCATCTTCAATCTCGTATATCTCTTTCTCTCAAACTCAAAATTCAAATGGCTCCAAAGAAAGAGACGATTAAACCTCAAGGCGTTGAACTCTCAGCAAATGTTAAAAGAGCTCCACACATTCAAAACAATTTCACCGCTTCGTCAATCAAGCTAACAAAGAACAATCGTCGGAGTAATGTGAACCCACGAGTACTACATCCTGATTTCCAGCCCATTTTAAAACTCCTAAATGAACATCCCTTAAACACGGCTCTTCATCAGGATGTCCCTCTTTCAAAATTCTTACTCGTTGAATTCTGATATTCATGTATACACTCTACAACTGATGATGGTGACGATCTCATCTCGGGCACCATCTTAGGCGGAGAACGGTCCATCTCCTTCAATCTTGAATCTTTCAGACGCATTACAAGCATGAACTACTATGGACATGACGAATTAAATTATGAACAACCCCCAATTCCAGTTGAAGCGAAGCAGTCTAACTTAAAACAAATCTCGTACAGCAAATAGCACTCCCAAAATATGAAAAGACAGGGTATGTCTAGCATCTGGTCAGCTTTCTTCATGACGATATCTCGGTGTCTGACGACCAAAACAAGGGGTATGGAATGTGTTTCTTCACATGAACTAACCTTGGGTGAATCTCTTATCTTCACCTGGAGAGTCGATTTTGGAAAACTGATCTTTGACAAGCTGGTGTCAAAAGTAAAATCACCAAAAAGAGACTTTATTGTCCCTTTCCCGAGGTTCTTATCTCTAATTTTTGAACACTACATCGGCGGAGTGGAATACGAGTCAATCAGTCAAAATGGACGATATTTTTCCGGAATGGTGGGCGACGCAAACTTCTCAAGCGTTTCTGTCAAGGAGACCAAGCCTCTTCCCCAAGGTATGTTGATCTTTACTTCCTTAATCCCTGAACCCGGTCCCTCTAACGAGGATCAGACGGGGCCTGAAAACGTGGCTTCGCACGCACATCCTTCAGGATCTCTGGATACCGGCTCTTTCTCAAAAGAGACCATGAATATGACAAACACATCAGATTCTGACCAAGTATCCCCACCACACCAATCTTCAACTCGCACTATGCAAAAACCACCAACTGGAGTGTCCCTCACAAAAGGGTTCGCCAGGACCAAACGGGCCCGACTAGTAAATAAGAAAAACCTTATGCCCAAGGAAAATCAACCTCTACCATCCCCTCAGTACTGAGATAGTAACTGATGAGAAAATGGGATCACCACCTCATTCTATCCCAGTCTCTTAAAAGACTGATGATACAGTTCAGGGTAAATCCCAAACCCATCAGGAGTCTAGTATGCACAAACAAACCAAAACACATACACTAGAGTCTGCTCCAGTTATTAACCAGTTTTTGCAGATATCTGATGAAGAGTTATTAAGAGTTCCACCAGAAATCATATATGAAACAGATAATGAAGAACCAAAGGAGAGCTATGGTGAAGTTCCAATTGATGGTGATTTTAACTTCTTTGTACATAATTGAATCATAAGTCAACCGGTTCAAAACTTAAACAAGGATGCAGCTCAATTCGAAAGACCCTCAGACTGCTCTGATGATGATGAAGATGTTCAACGTTCTCCAAGTCCTCTGCATCGAAATTACCTCATTGGCGAGTCATCAGATCCACTCGGTCTGCTCACAGATAACAACACTGTCCATACAGACAAAACTAAGCAAGCAACTACTCTTACGTTGCCTCTGAAGGATCCCATTGCTGATGTTGAGCCTGTTAAAGTGTACTTTTCAGAAGAACCAAAAACTCAAGATGAAGAAGTTGCTCTGGATACTAAACAAATTGAACGGGCAATCTCTCCGCCATATGTAGTCAGATGGATACAGTGCAACATCAACAAAACTTTCACCAAATGAAAATCAGCCAATCTGTTACCCGAATGGAACAACGTGTGGAAACTCTGTCAACTGCCCAAACCTCTTCTCAGGAAGTCTGCAGGTGATGGGCGATCTAAATCAAGATGTGCTTACAACTCAACAATCAATTGAAGAACAAAATGTATCCATCATGAATGATATGAAGGCCTTTAATGAATATCAACATGTGATGATGGCCTCTCGGAATGCATTGGCCAAGAATCAAGATGTTGTTCATGATGTGATCAGCAAACAATCCAAATGCATTGATCTATTAACTGCATCTCATGATGAGCTTTGTCCCACCCAACATACACCAATTGAACAAGTCAGCAATCTTACAACTACAGTATGTTATATGAAGGCTGAGATTGCAAAAACGTCCTCAGACGTTCGAGCAGAGATGAACGCTGGTTTTGATAGAATCAATGAGCAGATACAAGCCTTTCTTGCCCCCCTTCAAAATCTCGCTTATTTCATTCAACCAACTCACAATCTATGCCTACACCCCAACTTGTCAAAATTGTGGAGGTGCCTCCCCTAGTTCGTCAGGGGGAGATAGGTGTGCAGGTTGATCAAGGTGTCGATGTAGAAGTCATTAACTTTCAGTAAATTCTTAGAAGAAATCCTCATCGAGGTGAATTGCTTAGAATCACCTATCCACCTATGGAGGATCCTGTCATAGAACAAATTGCTGAGTTCCAACCAATTTGACAATCATCAGTTGAAGATCTTCTATGACTTTTTTAGGCCAGTAGGCAGATTGTTCATGAAGATTTAGAAGAAGCTGAAGAAATAAAAATTGAAGATATAATGGTATCTGAAGCCAAGGAGACTGAAGAAATGGAAACTGATTTGTCAGCCGAAGAAGAATGAGAAGCTGAAAAGGAATATGAACAGATCATATCAGTTGAAATATCTTAAACTGATAAAATAGCCACACAAGAACAACAAGTTGTACCAGTCGAACCATCTAAAATTCCAGCTGTTACTAATCCCATCAGACCAAGACTAATTCCAAGAAATGTCATCTCACTTAGTGGAAATAGAGAACCTGCCTCATCAGACATTTTCGAAAAAGAAAAGAACCCTTCCCTAGCCCCTGGTGATAGAGGGAAAGGAATAAAGCATTCATCCCCAACAAAAATCAAAATCAAAAGGTATGTGTCTGGTACGGATGAACAACAAGAATGTCTTCGGGCAGCTCAAGCAGCAGGTCTCTCCCTTGAAGAATACATGGATGCAAGATTGACAGAAAAGAGCTTATTCGGTACTGGTGGCAGTGGTGATGCGGTTATCTCATCTCCTAAACCTCCAGTCAGACCACCAAGAATCTCCATCTTACAACCTGACGTGATAAACCCTGAGCTAGCTGAGAAAAGAAAAACACATAAGATCTTCAGAATACAAGAAGAAAAAGAAGAGATGCTGTAACAATTGCCGTAGGAGACAATGTTAAGGCCCCTGCCACCAATGCGGCCTCTGCCACCAATGCGGCCTCTGCCACCAATGCAAAAAAGTTATCTGAAAGAACAATTGCTCAGCAGTTAGCTGAAAAGAAAAATGAGGTTCTTGAAAGGTTAAAATTAAAAGAAACCAGGATCAGGGATGAACCGATCCTAAAGCTCAGAACTCGTCACTCCAAAGCCCAAGGTACTCGTGTGGAAGTAGTAAGAGATCCCCAAGAAAAAGTGGATTATATACGTACCATTCAGCAAACCCAATCGGCTCAGCATAAGTGAACTCAAAGAAATTCTAGCACGACACAAATTCACTGAAGCTGAAGTATCTCAGAGAGTTTTAAAAGAAATCCACAGACTCATCGAAGAATACAACGAAGTAAAGGAAAACTGCACCAAAAAGAGAGAATCGGATTGCAACTGAAACTAACCTCCTTCCAAGGAAAAGAGCCAGGAGAACCTCTGCGTCAAAGGAAATTCAGATGCTAGTTGATAGAGGGGAGCTGCCTAACTGCGAAGGATTAAATACCGCACTGCCTCTTCATGTTGTTCCAGTTGAGGGAAAATGTATTAAGCTCCCATAAGAAGGATTCTTCTTTAGAGGCGCTCATCAAGAAATGAGGTTCCAAAGAATAACAGAGCTGAAAAGAGCAAACTTCAATCATTTGAAGTCAATCAGATTCACTCCTTCGCTTGAAGCTATCAGACAGCTGATCAAGGATCTTATGAAAGAAAAATAAAAGGATGTGAACGATTTGTTTCCATTTTCCCCAAAGGAAGAAGAATGATGAAGAACATCTATTTGTATTTTCTTTTATCTTGTAACTGAATTCCTACATGTATTTTTGTACTACTCTTCCATGAATGAACATCATCAGTTAATGATCATGATTTTGACATACCTGAGTTTATTTGTTTGCTAGTTACTTAGAAAAATTCAAAAAGAAAATATGAGTTATGAACTGTAGTGTCATCAGATTCTATCAGATCACCATATATTGTAATGTTTTCTAGGTATGTCGAAGACCCTCTGAATTGTGAAAAATACTCAAGGTTAAATATAAAACCTTCACATATTCAGAGGGACTTGGCTAACTATTTGTTGGGACGCTGAAAAGCATTCCCCACTGAACGGATTTAATGAAGACAAAAAGGAAAATAGTTAGAAGACAATCTGAGGATTAGTTCCTCGGATTGTGGGTAATTGAATCTGATCAGTTCGGATTTCAGTTACCCGGTTACACTATCTAAAACAACGATCAGTTCCTCGTGCGGAATCAGATACTGGTTAACAGATCAGATAGTGTAACAGGTTCTGCGCATTGGACAAAAATGTTGAACCATTGGACAAATACCTCTCTAACCAAAACTTTTAGTGAAGGTCACTGAAGCTGAAGGCCGTCTGAAGAAGCATGAGTATCCGAAGACTCATGGCTGCCAGAAGTGTACATAGGCTGGAAGTTTCAGTGTCACAGAAAGACACAAGTAAAGCACAAGTTTGTACCACGTTGATTATGAGAATATATTGCAAATCTTCTAGAAGATATCGGAGATCAAAAGACGACGGAAAGTACTGTCAGAATTCCATTAGTCGTGCTCGTCCCATGAAATATGCTCTGCACCAACGGAATTCTCACACGTGGAATCGGTCGATCATTCCTTTGGCTCTACGTTTCCCAATACTATAAATTGAGGACTTGAGCGATCGATTTCTTTGTGCACCCAACAAGGTTACACGCTGCTGAAATTACTCCAGAACTTTATTCCTTCGAGCAGAGTGTCAACCACCAGTTAACTCTAGTTATCTGATTTAAGAATTGAATCAGTATAACGAAAGTGTCTGGTCTTGTGCTTGATCATTTGTTGATTATAAACTTGTCTTAGATAATATCTGTTGTTGTATATCACATGCAAACAGTTTAGTTAGGATTTGTTCTTACCTATTCCGCAAACTGCTTGCATCTTTATTGTATCATTATTGATTAATAAAGAAAAGTTTTAAAAGTGTTGAGTGTCTCCATTAATTTTAAATTGCACAGTGAAAGCGTAACTGTCAGAATTTCGTTAGTCGTGCTCGTCCCATGAAATATCCTCTGCACCAACGGAATTCTCACACGTGGAATCGATCGATCATTCCTTTGGCTCTACATTTCCCAACGCTATAAGTTGAGGACTTGAGCGATCGATTTCTGTGTGCACCCAACAAGGTTACACGCTGCTGAAATTACTCCAGAACTTTATTCCTTCGAGCAGAGTGCCAACCACCAGTTAACTCTAGTTATTTGATTTGAGAATTGAATCTGTATAACGAAAGTGTCTGGTCTTGTGCTTGATTATTTGTTGATCATAAACTTGTCTTAGATAATATATGTTGTTGTCTATCCCATGCAAACACTTTAGTTAGGATTTGTTCTTAGCTATTCCGCAAACTACTTGCATCTTTATTGTATCATTATTGATTAATAAAGAAAAGTTTAAAAAGTGTTGAGTGTCTCCATTAATTTTAAATTGGTCAGTGAAAGTGTATAGATGTTGAATTTCACTTATTACAGGATTAACAATCTTGTTGAGCATCAGGATGCTTATCTTGATCTTTGTAGTTTGTGTAAATCTTTTATCTTGTGTTCATAATTGTTAGAGATGTAGCATCTTGATAAAATGTTTTAGTCCCGTAACAAGTGCTTGATAAGTGTAAAAGGGATTTGATTATTCGATTTTCTGATCAAATTAAAAATTACTAACACTCAACAATAAATAAACTCTTTCTTTATTAATCAATAATGATTTAACAAAGTACAAGTAGTTAGAGAATAACTAAGAACACGAATCCTAACTAAACTACTTGAAAGAGATAGACAATTACATATACTATCTAAGACAAATATTGATTAACAAATAATCAAACACAAGATCAGACACTGTTATTACTATGATTCAATTGATGAAACAAGTAATGCTACAGTATCACTAGATGTATTCACTTTGCTTGAGGATGTTTGGTGAAGAAGCTTTAGCAGAGTGGAAATGTTGTTGGGTGCACACGTGAATTCCTCCATCAAGTCTTTAATATATAGGATTGCAAGACGTGATAACGAAGTGATGTACGAATTATCCACGTGTAAGAATCCCGTTGGTGTTTAGAATGTTTCATGCGCCGAGTACTACTAACGGAATTCTGGCAGTACTTTATGTTGTCTTGTGGTCGCCGAGATCTTCTTAAAAAGATTTTCATAGGATTCCCTTTTGTCGGCGAACCACGATCTTGTATTATACTTGTGTCTTTCTGTGTCACTGAAGCTTCAGATACTAAGAGATGTTCAGATAACCATGAGTATTTCAGATAGTCATAGTTCATCAGATACTGGACTAGCATCAGTGACCATTACTAAGATTCAGACTTAGTGTAGTAGTTGTCTTCAAGACTCAGTGTGTCATTGTCAAGAACACACTGAACCTACTATTACAATCTTAACAGTTCATCACTCTCTGATTCCGCACGGGGAACTAATCGTTACTTCTTTGGGTTGTTCAGATAGCGTAGTCAAGTGATGAGGATCTGAATGTATCAGACGCTCATGAACTTACAAGCTGAAGAACTCACCTTCGGATTGTCTTCCAACTATTAACTATTTATTTTCATTAAATCCACTTCAATAAGGGTTGCTTTTAGCTATCTAATGTATGATATATATCGAGATTAATTGATCTTGAAATACTTGACTTTTATTTATAACTCTACCCTTTGTAATCTTTTTCATATCTTAACTTTCAATCTTTAAACACATAATCTTGTTTACACAATTACATCTCTCAAATGGTGTACATACTTCCTCTGTATCAAAATAAGTGACACACTTTTTATTTTGGGGTGTATCAAAATAAGTGACATACTTTGAAAACTTTCCTTATTTGGTAAAACTATTGGGACTCATACCCACTAATTATCCACTTTAATAAAGTGAAATTACCTTTATACCCTTACTTTTACTTTTAAAACTCATTAATATCACCTTTATTCAAGAAAAGTGGGACTCATCCTTCACTAACTATGTACTTTAATCTATTTTAATCTCTCCTTTAATCTTTTACCTCAAAAAACATGTAAGCCAATTTGTGTCACTTATTTTGATACGGGGAAGTATAACATTTCCCTAGAGTAAATTAATTGGGTTGATTCTAGCTTTCCTATTGGTCTAAATTTGTGAATAACACATATTGCAATTTCATCTTATTTCCTTCGCATGCTAATTATTAGATCTAATATCCTCTTTTGTATACACTCTTTTAATTAAATCGAGTACAAAGTTGATCCCTTTTGGGGTATCATATAATATATAAATATATGATTGTCTATGACTCTATTAGGTTAGGGCTTCGAACTTAAATTTTAAAAATATAAGTCAAAACTTATTGCCTCACGTGTGAGCTTGTAGTAGGTACATCATATACATCGAGTGTTGCATTGTTGTTCACACGCTTGATAGATTTCTTCATCTATAAAAAGGAGCACTCCTCTACACCCTAAAATTCAGAAGATGGTGCCTTCATCATCTATTTTTTAACCGTTTCCTTTAATTTGGTCTCTTTCACTATATTTGTTCCTCAATTCTGACAATTAAAGATCGAGATGCAAGAAGCATATGATCGATCATGGGTGAGGGGTTTCGATGCGATTCATGTCAAGTGAGCAGTCTTTTGCAGTTCATCTCTCTTTCGTTGTCTGTTCGACCTTGATTATATATATACATATCTGAAACCCTAGCTACTTACTTGCTTCAACTTATATATTTATACATACATGGTGTTAGGATCCGGTGAGATCTGTAAAGACAATTATCAAACAATCATTTAATAAAATTTATATCATTATCAGAAATTTTAGATTTTAGAAGAAATATATTTTAATAGTGATCCAAAATTTCTGATAATGATATAATATTTCTTAAATGATTGGTTACAAATTATCCTTACAATCTTTACTAAATTTTGAGTTTTCACTTATCTCACTTCTTTATACATATATATAGTTTTAGTTTATTTAATTTTACTCCGCCTAACACAACTTTTAAGGTCAATTTCAGTTGTATTCGTATCTCTTGATATGTGAATTTGAGTTTGCATCATAATTTGTTGCACACAAATTGTTTGCAAGAACAAAGAAGCTTACCTATGGCTGATTTGTTTTTGTATAATTTGGATTTGAGTTCATGTTCTAGAAGGCGTTACAGCTCAGGGTAATTGGACACATGTCCCTTATATATCATATATGGTTTTCTGGGTAATTTGTCTAATATATGTCAAATTGAAGGGGTGATCACTGATCACGGAATGGCCAATTCAATTATGTTCACTAGTCTAAAATGGAGACAAAATCTAATTACACAGTTGGTTCTTACCGGATTAGGGCTCATAATCCACCAAACTTGACCTATGTACGAGTCATAATAACGAAATCATGCAATTATGATTCAAAAACATGGTTTGGTTTGGTCACTCTACAACTCTACTGTTAGAGTGGCTAAATCAACTATCAAACAACTCATAGGATTCATTGTTTTCTTTTTAGGTAGTTATATAACTTGAAACCAACCTTTCTCTATGTGAAATATGTTGTATTATTTATCCCATTGTATTTGCCAAATGGTTAAAACCGTGTCATTATGAGCTAGAAGCAATGAATTCAAACATAATTATATGCATCTAAAATGCATTTCCATGGGTATGATATTGTTAATTATCTTTGGGAATAATTGTAAAACTTGAACAAATGTTGGTAAACGAGGACTATGTGCCCGCTATGTTTTATTTAAAAAAAAAATATTTATAAATAGTTGATGAAGGTAATTATATGAATTGAGTTGCGTTCAAAGAAGTTCATCATTTTTACGAAATCCCGAGTAATAAATCTCAACCATTGATCAATAAGTTCTAATGGTCAAGATTAATTACATATTTTATACATTGTGGGGTATTGTGGTCATTTAAAAAAATTGTTTTTTATTTTAGAATTTTTTGTTATTATTTTTTTTTTAAATTATTATTTTTTCATTAATATCACATAATGTGATTGCATCTGAATCACAATTGATTGCATACTGAATCACATTTGATTGTGTATTGAATCATGAAGTATGTAATTGAACTAAAACATCAAATTTAATTAAGTGCTACACGTAATTATCAAATAAATGTTATTTTTTAATGTAAAAAATAATAAAAAAATTTAAAAATAAAAAATAGTCGAAATTTTTTTTGAGTGCCAAATGACAAAAAAATACTTCTTAATGTATAAAATATGTGATTAATCTTAACTATTATATCTTATTAATCAATAGTTGAGATTTGTTGCTCAAGAATTCGTAAAAATAATGGAACTCTTTAAACGTAGACAAGAAATTTTAAAGTATATGGTTTTCTAGAAAATCAGATTCGATACGAAATTTTAGGGACTTTTTTTAGTAAATATATTAGTAAGCCCGTATCCTTTGTATCCTCACCTACCCATGCAACATAAACAAGTAAAGAAGTTTTCTTGGACCTTGATACTGACCACCTTCCTTTTCTTGCTCATATTTAATTTCATGCATATATATCGAATAGATATTATCAATTAAATAACTTTAACCTATCTTACTAATAGTGTTATTATATATTATTTGATACAAATTTTTTTTTACAAACTAGAGTTACAGATTTTCTGGGAAACCGAAAGTCCTATTGAAATTTGTTTTTATTAAATTAACAAGAGAATTGTTGAAAAGTTATCATATGACGAAATGTCGGGTCCACAAACTCTGGTTTTTAACCGTCGCTTAGATCTGAAATGCAAACACTATTGTCACCTACACCACAAAAAGACTGTACACATGGAAAAGAAAAAGATTAATTTACGAACAATTTTGGGTAGGTATGAGTTCGATCATGAACCCCATGCTAGCTATATATTAGTATATGATATTGTTTTTTAATTACTATTTTTATACTTACTTTCCTATTTATTTGATAATATAAATATTCAAATCAAATGATGAAATTAAAAAAAAAATTAGTAGATTTCACATATCAATTAAATTATTTTATAAATAGCATGATAAAGTAAGAAAGTATAATAAAAAACGATACAACCTTATATTAGTATATGATTTATGTGGCTTGATGACCACCATCGGTTCCAACAACCTCCATCTTTGGACCTCTCTACTAAGATTCCACCACACCAAACACCCTTAGCACATAATAGCCATGTAACATCAAAAACACACACCAAAAAGGCCACTTTTCAGCGTGGACTACGGATGAGACCATGCTTAGAACTGATCTGGATGGACTGAGACCCAAAGTACCGGAGACCTAATTCCCGATTCCTTTCTGCTGAGGCTTCGAGCACACACACAAACACGTTAATACGTGGGTTCCAAGAACGACTAATTCTATACCTCTAGGTTTCTTTATATACTAGAAAACCTAGAGATTTACAAGGAAAAGATATACATAAATCTTTTAAATCAATACAAGGATATATATGATTTGATAAATCAAATCTTTTATCATTATCTTCTAGATCTTTTATTTAAATCTTGACACATATCTTCGATTTAGGCCCTTGTAGTTTTCTTCTTTCCAAGTTTTGTTATATCAAATCTATAATGAATATTGCACAGAATATTCCTAACACTTTCAGTAGATGTACATGTTCGGATTTCCGGTTCTATATCTTATCCTTGGCCCCACATACCCCGGTGGCCGTGTGTGTGTGTATATATATATATATATATATATATATATATATATATATATATATATATATATATATATATATATATATATATATGAATGAGTTCCTTTGAGAATTAATATATTGGGTGAGAATGTGAGAATAGATCTCAGCCAATGATTTGGGTGGATTTGGGGCTCACGGCCCGGCAAAATTTGCCGCGCGGCGCGAGGGGGCACTTGTGTCCTGTTAAATCATCGATGAACCCTATGAATACATATAGGGTAATCATCGATTATTGCACTAATTCTCACATTCTTACGATTTTTCCAATTCTCAAAGGAACCCTCCCATATATATATATATATATATATATATATATATATATATATATATATATATATATATATATATATATATATATATATATATATATATATATATATATATATATATATATATATGCATGTATGTATTTTTGTGTGTGTGTGATACATAAAAATGTATGAGAATTAAGGTGGGACAGACGATGAATGCGAGGTAGTAAGAAGCAAAAGGACTGGTTACTTGACAAGAGTTTGCATGGAAACCAACACTATGTGGATGTGGGTAGGGGCCCCTGCGAATTAAGAAATAATTGATGATGAAAAAGGTCCAATTTTCAGATCATTTGGACAGACAGATTGCTGCACAAGATCGAAAGGGACACGAGTGTCTAAATGTTCCGATCGAGTTCAACAAGTAACAACCATGTTAGAAGAATGAATACAAACAACATTTAATGTTTATTTACTTTATATAGATATTCATAAATACAAGTTGTTGTATATATTTGTGATAATGTATTCAAGCAATGTAAACAAACAAATTAGAAAGAATCAATCTTATATGATGTTTGTTAGTATCTGAATGATTAATATCTAAATAATGTAGAGATATGAATAATTTAGACTTCCCCTTACATCTGTCTAATTAAGAGGTAGAACATGTTCAATTTTTTATTCAGAAGTTGATTAAGAGGTCTTACCAAACGCTTTGAATTTGTCTGATAAGAGGTTGTCCTCTTAACTGACTCATTAAGGGGCTTACCAAAACAGCCGCTTAATCTTGATGAAAATAAACTTCACGGAAGTTGGAAGTTGATTCTTGTCCTTTAAGGTTTATACGCGCTTTATATGTTGCAAGTCTCAGTGTAGAACCCAAGATTTATTGCAGTGTGTCGATATGTTCTTACAATAAAAGAAACACCGACAAGAAAAGGATCTTACTCGAAAACAGGAAGAACAGTGCAGAGCATCGCAACAACTTGAGAAGAGAAATAGAGCTTGTATTTTCGTGTGTTTAATACGCAACACTTGAGTCCCTTTTATAGGTTGTCAATCCTTTATACTCAAAACTGACAGATTCATTGCATGCTGAAGATACGATGGTCAAAACCTTGATTCATTACACTGATAGGATATTCCTTATAAAGTGTACAATACAATAATTACTCCTTAGATTAAGGAGAAAAGGATGGAAACTAAATAATTACATTGACCATTATTAAATATATAATATTAACCTCTAATATCCCCCTTTCAATCGAAAAGGTGGCGGTCCCAAACGAAGCATGTCGCGAAAAGTTTCAAATTGTGATCTTGGAAGGCTTTTAGTGAAGATATCCGCCACTTGAAGATTGGTTGGAATAAATTTTGTAACAAGTTTATTTGAGTTTACAAGTTCACGTATAAAGTGATACTCCAAGTCTATGTGTTTTGCTCGTTTGTGTGCAACGGGATTTTGAGTCTTAAATAGAGCACTTTTGTTGTCACATAGTAGAGTTGGACGATCCGGAGGTAAAGCATGCAATTCTTGTAGTAAATGAGTAATCCAAACGAGTTCCGCGGCGGTGTTTGCCATTGCTCGATATTCCGATTCACAACTCGAGCGAGATATAGTTGGTTGTTTCTTTGCACTCCAAGAAACAAGATTACCTCCTAAATAAATAGAATAACCATAAGTAGATCGACGAGTGTCCAAACATCGTGCCCAATCGGCATCGGAATAACCAAGGATGTTGTTATTTGTTGGACACATATACGTGAGACCAAAGGATATTGTACCCTTTATATATCTAAGAATGCGTTTAACCGAGAAAAAATGATCATTAGTCGGATTTTGTAAAAATTGAGAAACTTGGTTTACCGCATATGACAAATCCGGTCTAGTGATTGTTAAATATTGAAGAGCTCCAACAAGAGAACGATACATAGTTGGATCCGAAAAAGGTACTCCATCTTTAGTGAACGAAACATGAGGAGACAACGGAGTGGCAGCGGGTTTGGAATCGTACATTTGAGCTCTTTGAAGAATATCGGCCGCATATTTAGATTGAGTGAGAAAGAGACCTTCTTTCGTATGAAAAACTTCTAACCCCAAGAAGTAACTTAAATCGCCAAGATCCTTGATGGCGAATTCATTATTGAGAGATGAGATAAAAGATGAGATTTGAGCTTCATTATTGCCGGTTAGAATAAGGTCATCAACATACACCAATAAATACATGATGCAAGAGTTACCCGAATAAACGAACAACGAAGTATCGGCACGACTACATTTGAAACCGTATGCTTGAAGAAAAGTGCTTAGACGGTGAAACCAAGCACGTGGTGCTTGTTTTAGACCATAGAGAGCTTTTGAAAGTTTGCAAACATGTGTGGGATATTTCGGATCAACAAATCCCGGTGGTTGCTCTATAAAGACGGTTTCATTTAAGTTACCATTTAGAAAGGCATTTTTAACATCTAGTTGATGTAATTTCCAACGGTTTAAAACCGCAAGAGATAACACAATACAGACGGTTGTGGATTTAACAACGGGACTAAATGTGTGAGAAAAATCAAGTCCCGGGATTTGTGTGTACCCTTGAGCAACGAGACGTGCCTTAAAGCGTTCTATGGTACCGTCCGATTTATATTTAACACGATATACCCATTTTGAGCCAATGATGTTTGTGGATGTCGGTCTTGGGACCAAAGTCCACGTTTGATTTTGATGAAGAGCTTGGATTTCCTCAACCATTGCTTCAACCCATTTTGGGTCTTTAGAAGCAACCTTGTAATTTTGTGGTTCAATTTCAGCAGATAAACATGTATGTAGAGGGTGGGTTCCTAAAGAAGCAAGATTAGCAATATGTTTTGGCTTATAAATTCCCGCTTAGGATCGTGTTTGCATGTGGTGAGTGTTTTGAGGATCGGGTTGTGTAGGAGGGATGTTGGGTTTGGTGTGGGGGGATGTGTGCGGGGCTGCTGAGTTGGAGTCCACGAAGTGGGGGTTGTCAATAATTGGGTCGTTATGGGTTGATGAGCCAATTATTTGAGTGGGCAAGGGTGTTTGGATTGGTGGATTTTGGTTTGGAATGGATTGTTCGGTTGAGGCAGTGGAGTTATTTGGTGTAGTAGGTGGACTAGGTGGTTGGGCCAAATTTATTTGTTGAGGAGAAATGGGCTCTTGGGGATTATGATGGGTATTTAATGGTGGGATTATTGCATGTGGTGTTTGGGCCGAATTTGTGGTGGACGGACAAAGAGGGCATGCTTTTTTTAGTGGGTGTGTTTAAAATCTCAGTGAGTTTTGGCTCGTTGGTTGATGGGTTTAAGGCAGTGGTACATGGTATATCGTGTAAAAGCGTACTTAATTCCAAATTGCGGATATTGGAAGAATAAGTGTCACCTTTAAAGGGAAAAATTTCTTCGTTAAAACGGGCATGCCGAGTAATAAATATTCGCGTAGTGGTTGGATCGAGACATCGATAGCCTTTATGTTGCATACTATAACCAATGAATACGCATGGAATACTTCGTGGTGCAAGTTTATGTTTTGAATAATCACGTAAATACGGAAAAACTTGACACCCGTATGCTCTTAAGTTTGCGTAATTTGGAGGTTGATCAAAAAGAAGTTGAAATGGTGATCGTTGGTTTAATAGAGGTGTTGGAACTCTATTATAATATATGTGGCCGACGAAAATGCATCAACCAAATAAGATGCCGGGACGCTTGCATTAAAAAGCATAGCTAAACCGGTTTCAACGATATGTCGATGCTTGCGTTCGGCACGACCATTTTGTTGCGGAGTGTATGGACAAGAGAACCTATGAAAAGTCCCATTATCCTCAAATATTTTTCGCACCGTGTGATTGACAAACTCCGTACCTCCATCACTTTGAAAGGTTTTTATTTTTCGTGAGCACATTGTTTGAGCAAGATTAATAAAAGTTGATAAAACTGAATAAAAACCACTTTTTGTTTTAAGTGGATAAAACCACGTAAACCTGGAAAAATCATCAACAAATATAACATAATAACGATATCCATCCTTAGAACAAATTGGCGAGGGCCCCCACAAATCACAATGAACTAAATCTAAAGGATGAGATGATCGAGATGAGTTAGTATCAAAAGGTAAACGTGTACTTTTAGCTAGTTGGCACGAAGTGCAAATTATTGGTTTAGGTAACAATGATGAAATAGATAAAAAAAAAAAAACTCAATTTGTTTAAAATAGAAATAACATCAAATGAAACGTGACCCAAACGGGTATGCCATAACTCATAGGACTCCTTTTTGAGATGTTTAGTGGCAACAAAGGCTTGGTGCTCATCTTGAAGTACATAGAGTCCATTCTCACATTTACCACTAGCTAGAACTTTTTTGGTTTTCCGATCCTGAATATTAAAAAATGGTTGAGAAAATAACACATCAACAGGATGATCAGTGGTTAGCTTGCTCACCGAAAGTAATTTTTTGGTGAGATTTGGAATAACAAATATGCACGTAAGGAAATATGCTTATTAATATGAGAAAGGCCCGTATGAGTAATAGGAAGGGATTTACCATTTCCAAAAAACACTTGAGAGTTACCTTTGTAAGGACCCGTTTGATGAAGATGGTCACAAGTGTTAGTCATATGAATAGTTGCTCCCGAACCAACATGACAATCGGGATTATTTGTGGTAACGTGACATTGAGCATGAAATGCCTTGGCCAAGGATTCATTAGTGGTTGTGGATTGGGTTGCGTAAGTGGCTAGGTTTGGGCAAGATGAAGCATAATGCCCATTTGTTCTACATAGTTGACAATGAGGGGTCCGACGATAAGAACCACGACCCCGGCCACCCCTTGAATTATGTCCACGGTATGAACCACGACCTTGGCTGCGATTTGGTTGCCCTGTAGACTGTTGTGCATGAAAGGCAACAGTAGGGGTATTTGATCCATGCAAGGAAACCAAGAAGAGTTCATGACTCTCGGCTTGGGCAATTAAATCACGGAATTTTGGGGCCGGTTTCGTAGCATGGATAGCTGTGGAAAACGTCTCATAGGAAGGGCCTAAACCACATAAAAACCAGTGGAGCTTATCGAGCTCGTCAACGGGGTGTCCGATAGCCGATAATTGATCGCAAATCACTTTGAATTTGCGATAGAATTCTGCAATAGTAGAAGTACCTTTAGCGAGATGTCGGAGAGCATCCCGTAACGAGTGAACCCTTTCAATGGAAGAGTTACTGTAGGCAGTTTCTAAGGCAGTCCATATCTGATGCGCAGATGTTAAACCGAGCACCTCCGCCGCCGCTTCTTCGGTAAGTGACGATTGAAGAAGAATAACCGCACGTTGGTCAGATTTAGACCAGGTGAGAGCGGCTGGTTTGGGACTGTTATATCATCGACAGTGATTGTCGCCGGCGGAGCAGTGACGGTTCCATCGATGTAGCCAATCAGTTTCTGATAAGTAAAAATGGGCAGCATATTATTGCGCCATAAGAGATCATTAGAAGAATTGATTTTAATTGTCATCATATGAAGCAATGTGTTCATAGAGAAGAGAGATTCAGTGGTGATTCTGGAAGAATTTTCGGCTGCCATGGTGAAAAAAATGAGGGTGGGCGTTAGAAAATTAAGGTTCCAGGGAGATTTTTGGGTAAAATGGCCACTGAATGATAGGGTTTGCAGGAAGCAATTTTCGAAGAGAGAGAGAAAAAAAAGTGTCAGGCTGATACCATGAAGATACGATGGTCAAAACCTTGATTCATTACATTGATAGGATATTCCTTATAAAGTGTACAATACAATAATTACTCCTTAGATTAAGGAGAAAAGGATGGAAACTAAATAATTACATTGACCATTATTAAATATATATAATATTAACGTCTAATACATGCCTTATCTACATTAATATTCAAAAACCCGTCGGGGCAATAACATCCCTTAACTCATTGATTGTCCGGTTTTCAAGGGTCCCAACCAACACAGCTCCCCGTGACGTGCGACGTGCGCCTATGGTATCGGTTTTGCTCATGCGTGTGGGTTTAGCCATCGATTCTTTACTATAGACTTTGAAGACTTGAGGCATTAAAGGCATTATAAACTCAATAATGTTTTTTCCTTCCACCGACGTGGAATAAGAAATTTGTCAACTTATAAATAACCCTTTATTATTTCCAAGAGGAGTTATTTTAACATGCTTATTATTTCCCGTGTAGATAAACTAACTTACGACTTATTTGTTCACGTAGCTCTGTTTTCCAACATGAAAATTTAAAATATAGTTATAATGTACATGTCATATACGATGTAGGTTTTGCTAATGTATGTTCAATGGGCATAGGATAATGAACATTTAATTAAACCAAAATTTCCTTAATTAAAGTAAAAATTATACTTATTTAATAGTGATTAATATTTTTATGTTATACCAATTTTACTCTTAGCATAATTGAAAATGAAGGTTTTTGAAAAATTAGATGCAAGGAAATAAAAAACATTTAATACTACGTATTACTATGATACTACGTATTACTATGATATGCTTCAGGGGCATATATTAAAAATCCTTATGAGTATACCGAGAGCTAATTTGGTGCCTAAATCGTATATGTCACGATGAGTACGTTGTAACTTTTTGATAAATGGTATTTGTGCGTACTAATGTGTCTACTCACTTCCAAACTTGACATGTGTAACCCACTAATGTCCTCTCCTCATATCATCTTTTGATTTTGACACTTGTCATGATCAAATTGGTAGGCACATTAGTATGCATAAATGGTAGACACAAATACCATTTCTCTAACTTTTTTCCTAAGTAGTAAATCTAAAACACAGCATCTGATCTCAGATAAAAATATAGATATCGGATTTCATAAAATATAGAAAACAAAAGTAAATTCCCCACGATTATGTGGTTTTCATCTTAAGTCCATATTTAGTTTTTTCTTTTGTTTTTTTGGATACACAATTTAGATCATAAACATGGGTTTGGGTCCTTATATACACAGCAATATTTTGGGTTGGGTATCGGCTGCTGAAAGGCCATAACTGGGCTTCGAAAGAGGCCGCAAACTTGCAACCCATTTCAACAAATAAATAACCCCTACACTAAAGAGGCCGCAAAATGCTTTTTATTCAAGTAATTAACCCCTACACGAACCTTGTTACATTTTATTTTACCTTTATAAATCATATTCTTTATGCAAAGATGCAAATTCTCATAAGAATTTGAAAAACATTCAAGTAACTTCACACAAGAAACCCAAAAGAGTTAAGCAATCACCAGATGATTAAAAAAATTATAAACTCGCATATATTTGTCAAATCGTAAACTTAAAAACATGTAGAAAACTTTAGAAGGAACATTCAAGATTGGAAGATAAAGTCAACAGTCAAATCGATATATTTCATTTACATTTTCTTTATAACATATTTTGCTCATTTATTAGACACTTAATTAATTAGGGTTTTATTAACTCATGCCCTAAGGGTAGGGGTGAGCATTTGGACCCAAAAAACCGAACCGAACCGAAAACCGACCGAAACCGAACCGAACCGAAACCGATAAGATGCTATCGGTTCGGTTTCGGTTTTGAAAATTCAGTGTTATCGGTTATCGGTTCAATCGGTTCGGTTCGGTTCGGTTCGGTTTTCGGAAAATGATGAACATTTGGCCTAAAATAACCGAACCGAACCGAAAACCGACCGAAACCGAACCGAACCGAAACCGATAACATGTTATCGGTTCCGTTTCGGTTTTGAAAATTCATCGTTATCGGTTATCGGTTCTATCGGTTCGGTTCGGTTCGGTTTTGGCCCGATAATCACCCCTACCTAAGGGCATGAGATAAAGAGTAATTCATAAGATAAAGAGTAATTAATAGACTAAATTTTCCATTTTTATTTCAAAATGCATTTAATACGTATAAAAGTTAGATTTGATTAATATGAAGAAAAAAAAAGTTCAAATTCATTAAAGACTTCTAATCATGAGTCAGACAAACCCATTTAATTAATTATGACATTGAAGAGGTTAGAATGATCATGTCCTTTTCAGTTTTCAAAGCCTAACTTATAGGCTGAGCTGATCTTAATCACATGCTTTTAGACTATCTTCCTTCTTAATCTACAAAATACACCTCACTACATGTTATGTGCTCCTAATACCTTTTGTTTTTTACTAAATAGGCAAATAAATATTTATGATTTAATAAACTATATGCAACTTAATTTTAATATATACGCAAAATTTATATAACGAGGATATAATGGCCCGCGCGTTGTGGCGGGTATTTTTGCATAAACGTTTTGTCTTAATCAGGACCACACTTCACAGTGATATTATAAAAATATCTTAAAATGTTAATATTCTATAAATCTAATTGTAAGTTTTATAAAAGTAGCTATATTGAAAGAATACCACATTTATCTCTTGAAATAAAAAAAAAACTACATTTAAAAGTTAAAATAAAAGAATTAGCAATAAGGCTCGATAGTAGATTCCAAAATATGTCTAGATATACATTTGATATTAATTTTTATTGCATTGTATATATAATAATATTATAACTCACCTTGTAAACTTTAATTAAGAAGCAAATTAATTGTAAAAAACAAAAAAATTGAAGGGCTCAAATGAAAATTTTATGAACATTAATATTTGAATGGGAAATGTATATATGTAAAATTGATTGATTAGCGCGTTTATTGTAACTCATTGAAGGACAATCCACATCACGAATTCGAGTTTAGGAACTCTTTGGGTTTACTACGAATTAAGCATCATCCAACTTTAACAAATTTAAATAGCTGAGTAACACCGTATATAGCTACATATTGTATTAAAACATTTATTGATTTGAATGATATTTAAATATTATATGAATTCCCGTAGAATTGCCCAAGTTACACCTTACTAGTTATATTATATTATATTATACTTATATATATTTTGCATGGGATGTGAATAGTGCCACCTAGGTAAAATTTTTTATTTATTATTATTTCTTTAACCTCTTGCTATGTGTCGTCTTTGTTGACAAAGTTTGGGCCTATCTTTCTTAACTTTATATAAGTATTACTTTTTCATAATAATATTTTTTTCAGTTTTTATGTTTGTATATTTTTTTTTAGAAATATATTGACTAATCTGAGGGTATATACTAGCTTTGCAAGAAGAGGATGAACCTCCGTTGCCTTAAGATGGTTTCTTTTATCTTAAGAAATTTCTTGAAATCTATGTTTTTAGTATAAAATGGTATTAATATAAAACTAGTACATATATTTTAGAGTTATGTCATTGGACGTATCTTGTTAATATACACTACTAAAAAAAGGCTCTTATTCCTACAGAGTTTTTCCTAGGGATAAATTCCCTCGGAAACCCCTCGGAAATTCCGAGAGATTTTCTAGGTAATTCGAATAAATAAACTTCCTCGGAAACCCCTCGAAAATTCCGAGGGAATTCCTAGGGAACTCAAAAAATGGCATTTGAAAAAAGATTCCTCGGAAATCCCTTGGAATTTCCCAGGGATTTCCGAGAGAATCCAAAAAAGAGCGTTTGAAAAAAGATTCCTCGGAAATCCCGAGGGATTTCCAAGGGATTTCCGAGGGAATTCAAAAAATGTTGTTCGAAAAAAGGTTCCTCGGAAAACCCTCGTAAATTTCCTAGGGAATTCAAAACAATACGTCTGAAAAAAGATTTCCCGGAAACCCCTCGGAAGATCCGAGGGAATTCCTAGAAAAGTTTAAAAACATTACTTCACTAGGAAATCCCTCAGAAATGTTCAAGCATATATTATTTTTCACTTTACATACTTCATTCTATATTTTGTATAAAACAAATGTCATTCATGAATAATGATGTTGTGAAAAGTATGGTACAAGAAAATAATGTATAAACCCTTAAATAATGAAAAATTAATTCTATTTATTAGAAATTCATATGAAATGTGTAGAAAATTGCGAGGGATTTCCTAGGAAATTTCGAATCCCTGTGAAATGTGTAGGAAGTTCTGAGGATTTTTTAGAGGATAAAATATTTTTTTCCTTTTTTAAGGTTTAAATATTCCCTCGAATATTCCTCGGAAATAATTTCCTTAGGAAGTTTCAAACGTTGCGTGGGAGACATTTCTAGCAAATTTCTCGGTATTTATACAAAAGAAGTTTCCTCGGAGATCCCTCGGAAGCTTTCTTGGAATTCCCTCCGAAGTTTTTGCCGACAAGCATTTTTCCAAGGAAACGGGTTTTCTCAGAAATCCGTCGGAAACACCCGTTTCCGAATGATTTCTTAAAGAATTTTTCCTAGGAACACCTGGCTTTTTTCTAAGTAGTGATACATTTGAAAGTTTTGGAAATTAAAAAGAAGTTATAAAGTACGGGTTGAATGGGGCCACCCCACGTGCAATATTCGATAGATGCCTTCCGAATTAAGACAAGACCCTCGAAAGATTCTTATATCGCCAATTTTGTTAGCCTAAAAAATAAAGTTTATACGATTTATGTAGAATTCATAGCTTAAATAAAGTTAACTTTCAATCTAAAAAGTACTAGAAACATTTTGAACATGCAAAAAAAACACTCTTTTTCAATAAAATGTTATGAGTCTTTATTATATTTAATACCTTATTTATAAACACAGCCTATAAATATAAGTTTAATTACATTTTTATATTTCAAATATTAAATGATACTTAAAACTTAAAAGCATATAGAACGACAAATCTCGAGAGCTATCTTGAAATGAAAGCGTACCTATTTAAATGTTACCATTTTTAATCTATATACGTAATTGAGTATTTTATTTCGCCATTTCAATATAAACTTATACCTTCAGTTTAGTTAGATTAGAATAAATACTACTTTACAAATTTTAATTCGATTAATTTTTTTTAAAATAATTACAACAATAAAGATTTCAAAAATAAATCAAAGAATAATGTTATTGATACATACTTTTTATGTCTACTTAGTTAATCAAAACATGTCAAAATCAAAAAATAATATTAGAAGAAAAAATTATTAAATAACACATATTATCTTATAAGTAATTCCTAAGAATATATAAACAAAGAAAAGGGTAAAAATCAATATCATTCTTTCTAAATCAAATCCTCCACGCATGATCACCACCATCTCATGCTAAATAAAATCACCTCTTTCTATTCTTTTGCTTCTTCCACTTTCTCTCCATAAACCACACCCTACAACACAAAACCAATCCAGTCACTGCCGGTGTCTCCGCCACCAATGTCAATGCTACCACTCGCCCTTCTCATCTTCACCACCGTACTTCTCACTCCGATCAAAGCAAACACCACCCCTGGCGGAGCACTAGATGACCAATTTAAATGTGGCGGTTGTCCATGCAACCAGCCATGCTACACCGCTCCTCCACCTCCGCCACCATCACCACCACCGCCCAAGAAGCCGTCTCCAACTCCCGGAGTTAACTGCCCTCCTCCGCCCTCATACATTTACATTAATGGTCCACCGGGGAATCTTTATCCCGTCGACCCTTACTCACAATCATCTGCCCCCCGCCGTGTTTGGGTGGCGCCGCCGCTTATGGTTGTCGTTGGACTGATGGGTATGCTTGCTTTTTGGTAGAATCAATCTCGATACTCGAGGCAAAGGGGTAAAAGCTAATGGCCACCGAGGACGACGATTTTGATTCCAAAAGAAAGAGGGAAGTTTTTTTTTCTTTTGAACCGCATCAGTTAAACTCTCAATAACATATGATTACTAAATAATTATAAAAAATTCATTTTCCTTTGCGTTTGGTTGCTTATTAACTGTTGTGAAATCAAAGTTTTATCTTTATAAATTATTACTAAGTTATTGTTGTTAATTACTAGCTTTATGTTGCATTGATCATTATACTTGTTACTTAATGCGGTACGTTTAAAAAAAATTATACTCCGTACTTGATAACATTTGCATGTAATGTTTTTCTTCATTATATTTTTCGAGCGAATTGTACTTACTATGATTGTATAACCCAAATTTGAAGCAATTTTTCTTTATATAAACCGAATTCGAAGCATATCAATTAGAAAATAAGATGAAAATTGTTCATAAAAATTGTTTAGACGTCTTCATTTAGTTTGTAATTTTATATGGCTAATTAAGAATGTTCAGTAACACAATTCAATATTTATTTTTTATATTTTGTAACCTTCATAATCTTTTATTATAAAGATATAAGGAAGAAAGTGTTTTTAGCATTTATATAAATGCATCGATTGCGTGGAGGGACTAGTGTGTCCACTGCCGGCCCCTTTTTTTTATGTTATTCCTCTTAACAAACAATTCTAAATAAAGATAAAAAATTTATATTTGAAAAAATTTTAATCCAACAAACAAGAGCAGTATTGAGAAAATTTTCAAATGTGAATATATTTTTGGATTTAAATACTTAAGTTTCTTTTAAAGTTAAATAGTAAATTAAATCAGTTAAAATCTAAATTCTGATAATAAAGATTGTGTATTGAGATAATGAGATGACTATATAAGTTATTTTAACGGCCATTTTGGCAACTTTTGTAAATGTAAATTTAGTATAAGGAGGTGAACTGTAAATAGTGAAAAGAAAGAAAAGAAGATTCAGGTGTCAGAATGTATCAGAGTTTGTTGTCAGCTGACTCAGAGATCGATCAAAAACGGAACTTGGGTCCCACTGATGATGTGTACCACAAGCCTACATGTACTCCTAATCTGCTGAGCTGTTAATTTTTCATTGGTTTACTTAAATGTTTAGTTTATGACAACTCCTTTTCATTTCATTATAGAAGCCCAAAGCCTAGTCCAGACCGGCCCGTATCTAAAAATCATCAAAAGAAACTAGGGCTGATAGGGATTTTTTTTTTAAAATGATGCAGATTTTTTTTTTATTTTTATAAATGATGCATTTTTTTTGTCTTTCAAAAGTAGTGTTTTTGGACTCCTAGAGTTCGCAATTAGCTTTAAATTAGACTCCAGGAGTCCGGAATTGCCGTATACTTTCTGTACTAGTGTACCAGTTATGCAGAAAAGATGACAGAAAGTACAGAACGTACACTTCATTTCCGGACTCCTGGAGTCCAATTTAAAGCTAATTCCGGACTCTAGGAGTCCAAAAACACTATTTTTGAAAGACAAAAAAAAAGTGCATCATTTGTGAAAATTTAAAAGGAATCAACACTATTCTTGAAAAAAAAAATCGCTGATAGGACCCGTTTGTGTGAGGCCGGCCAGGTCTAGACGTGTTTATAAGGGTCATTTGAGGATAATTATTTATTGCGTTAGTTGCTAATTGAATTAGTTGTTGACCGAGTAAGCAACTATGACTAAGTTAGTTGTTTCTTTTTTTTCCTTTTGGGCCAGATAAGTAAACTCGTTTGGACCGAATTATAAGAAATTTAGGAAATCAAACATCCTGACTCAGACTGATTTTTGAACCTGAATTGAGTCAGAAGAAACTCAAACGGGCCGCAATTTGCAATTTTTGTTTTTCAATTACAAGATGGGTAAGGATGGTTCGAAAATGGTCACGGCTCCCAAATGACTTCCTAAAAGTCACGAGTTAGATACCTTCTCAGGTACTATTTACCATATAGCAAAGGGATGGTTTGAAAACGCCACAAGAATGGTTAAGTTGTGTACATTACGAACACATGTCGTTAATTTGTTCCAAAACAATTAGTCGCTATTTATACTTAGAGTTAAACTCGTCATCACAACAAATGTAGCTATCATTTTCATTATGCTCAAGCTTGAATCTTTAATCTAAACCTAGGGTTTCCATTAACGATAAACGTATTTATCAATTATTATCGAAGAAATCTATTCGATTAGAGTATAAATACGACATTTTGGGGTTTAATTTGATTGTAAGTTTGCTCTACTTGGGAACGAATTTAAAAAAAGAATAAAAAAAATGAGAAGAGTCATGGAAGAGATAGAAGACAAGCATGTGATGAAGGTTCAATACAATTATTTGTCAATCAAGACACCATGAAGGTTAAAAGTCGATTTGTCACCATTTATTTTACATTATACAACTAAAATCAAGACATACATGACAACTATATTCCGATTTTAATATCATATAAATATATTAAAAATGAGAAGAGTGAATCTACAATTCTGTTCTTCTCAAAATGAACTTCAAGACAAATTCATGTATATATTTATCAATACTTATTATGGTGTCAATACCATTTACTTTAGCTCATAATCAAGATTCTTTATTTCGTGACCAGAGTGACATTTTGAGGATTTAAGAAATTATAACATACTTATGTTAACTTCTTTCTTAAATGTCTACATATTTTTAACATGCTAGCAAATCATTGATATAGCAAATATAACGCAATCCTCAAGTGCCTTTTTTGTCTTTGCTTTCAAATGCTACTTTATCATTGTCTATGACAACTAGGGATTCTAATCAATAATAAAGGCTCCACTCAACTCAGTTAGACAGAGTCATGACTCGAGAACTGAGTTAACGTTTGCCAAATTTAGCTTGACTCGGTCTTTATGCATGATGGGCAGATGTGGCCCCTCACCATAAACAAGAGTTCATAAAATTCACTTTTTTTGTTGACTAGTAATTTCCACTCAAACAACTCTCCTACCCTCTTTGGCCTTTTCTTATTCTCAATCTCTTTTATCTATTTCATACCACACTCTCATTTTCTCCATTTTTCACTTCAAATGGCCTCTAAACTCTACCAAATTCTCTCTACCTTCTCCTTCCTCTACATAACCATAATATCTTCAACTTTGGTGGTGAGTCAGGAGTGTCCATATCCATGCTACCCACCACCAACTGGTGGCAGTGGAAACACGCCACCAACATCCATTTATCCACCACCATCGCAGGCAGGAAATTTCCCTCCACCTTCTTCTATTTTCCCATATAACCCCCCAAACCCTGACTACTACGGCGGTGGACCACCGCCACCAGATCCTGTAGTTCCATGGTTCCCTTATTACTACAAAAAGCCACCTCATAAGACCGATCAATCTTCATCAACCGGTGGGCGTACACAATCAATGGTCGGGATCTTCTTGATCCATTTTCTAGCTTTTTCATTCTTGTTACTTGTTAATTAAGTTAAGTACATGCCATGCATGGTTTCTTGCTTTTCTATGTCTTCTTCTGTGAACATAAAACGAGTTATGGTGGTACAAATGATGAAGGAGGACAAGAACATGGTGAAGAGATGATAGAGAAGGGCCACAAACCTTTTTCTTTATTAATGTCTTGTTCATCATAATGTTATTGGAGATTTTAATTAATCTTATTGTTTGTAATCATTGATGTACACTGGTTAATACTTGGAATCTAGAAAGTCTTTGATTTATTATTATTTTATTAATTCTTGTGACTCTCATTAAGATTTTTTCATACAGCAAGCTAACTATGTAATGCTTTTTTAAGCCATTGGATGACAAGAGGAATTTGAATTCATTAGGATAATAATAAAAAATAATCAAGATATAATTGAGCCTATGTTCTATCAAAAGCAAACTTTATCATCAAAGATGACAAATATAATTAACAAAGTATACGAGTACACGGAGAGGAAAAAGCAAACTATATTCCCATATAACCCTCTTTTCAGATCAAATGTTTGGAAATTGTAATTCTCCATTTCAAGATGTTAGAATGACTGTGTATGTTTACATATAAATCTACGTTATAGTTTCTTTTCATGAGATATTTCGCAATAGTTTAATTATCCTTTGTTTAAACATGTTAACAAATGAGGTTTTTTCCACTTAGGTTATCGGGGAAAGCTGACTTTTGGACTCTTTGACTTTTTTTGAATGACTAACACACATGCTAATTCAACACCAAATAACTTATTTACAATAGGACTTAAACATACAACTTTATTAAACACCTAAATATCCGCCACTACTGGTCTATATGCCATTTGGTGACTCTTTTACTTAGATGTAAATAATTTAAATTTATAGTTAACCAAACATACCACTCAAATGTAAATACTTTATTTGATATTTATATAATGTTTCGTTAGGTGATGACATTGCCAATGTCCTCCTTCGCTCGCTTTCGCTATTAAAAGAATCAAGTGTAAGTAGACATTATTTTTTTTTTAAATATAACTTTTGATAGCATTGTCGTGTTGAGTTATTATAAGCCATCATTATTGTTGTATTTATGGATGAGTGTACTTTAAAGAACAGTAGCGGGTAGCCCAATATTATGGTTGTACATTATGAATGTCTATTGTTAGTGTCTTCAAGCACAGTACAAGTGTATCGCACCGCTACAAAATACATACACGTATAACTGAACTTATATCCCTAAGAGCATGAGGCACGATCTCATGGTGGCCTGACCAGGGATCTCGTGGTCATCACGGGGTAGGTGGTTTCGTGGTGAGAACCCCGAGCTTTGTTGGGTAAAATTGGGTGTAATATGAGGTGTGGATGGTATTTTTTAATGTTAGTTATGGGGAGTGAAAATATTATATGGTGCTGAGACCACTGTCAACCGTGACGTAACTGACGCTCTCAATTTTGCCATATCAGCGCCACGTGATGACTCAAATCCTCATCTCAATAATGCATCGTATCTTCAGTTTTTTAGACCTATCATTAAAAAATATACACATACACAAAATGACAAATACCCAATTAAAATATTTTGAGCCCCGCCTTTCCTCCGTCTCTACTCGTCTTCTAGCCGAATGAAAAAACCGAAGAGCCCACACTAACGACTCATGCCATCAGTGGAGAAAAAGTGGAGAAAAACCTACGGCCAACAGTTCACACACTGATGAGCCGTTGGCAGTGCTCTGATGTCGTAGTTAGTGGTTCACCGTTCACCTCAACCACACCCGACACTCTAAGAATAGGCCCAACACCATCCGGTGAGCCCAACCCGGAAGAAGCCCGGTCCTAGGCCTGATTCAGCTGGAAAGTTACAATTAATCATAACATTCTATTTTATATACTAATCGACTAGTTTTGTGCAGACTCGAGGAGCTTAAATCCCCTTCCAGTTACTTTCATTTTAGATCCTATTAATTTAAGGTTCGAGCAACTACTCTCTCATTTTTTTAAAGATACAACATAACAAGAATACATAGCAATCTAACTCTAATCATCCAAAGTTTTACACGTTTTTATACATCATGAAGTAATACTAGTAACCATACATTTTACCTAGTCAACTAATGCCCTTACCTTTAACCGTCGTGTTTTCCCGTATAAAGGGTATTTCAGTAATTTCCTACTCCGACCTACTTACTTGATACATACCCACATGATCACATCTTTATTCCCGTTTTAACCAATATGATGACCACAACCTAGCATTCACCAACCCAAAACAAGCTTAAGTGGCAACACTTATGGTTCTAGCCCGTGGTGGTGGTTTGGGCTCATTTTGTTTGTGTGTGTTTTTCTTCTCGGGTAGTCTCTTGGAAGGTTCTAGAAGACGGTTTCTGTTGGTTAATGAAGTTGGTCTAGGGTTTGATGAGTGTTTGTTGGTGTGTGGAGACATAGTAGCGGTTCGTGGTCTGTTTGGTGTCTTGTTGGCGGTCATAACCTGACATTTGTAACACATATGCGTTATATAATTAATTATTTAACACAAAAAATTAAATGATTATTTTAAAGACGGATAATTTGTAATTAATGAAAACAAACCTTGTTTTGATCAGAGTAACGACAAGATTCTTTGTAGAAAGATGGCATCGGTGTTGCTTTAAAGTCGAGACTTTTTTCGGATTTTGTCATCTCCGCAGCCTTTTTTTCCTTAAAAACCCCAATTTGAACACAATTTAAAAAAATTATGGAAATGTATATTAATAAAGAAAAAGATTATTTTAGAAAAACTCATAATAAAATGTTTTTTTTACCTCTTTCCTTCTTTCAGCTCGTTGATCACTCTTGAAATTAAAACCGACTGCACTCTGACTGACTTGTGGTTTTCTCGGTGCAATAACAGTATGTTTAGTCCTATGAATATAAAGAAAATAAGTGAATATCAGAGGAAAAATATTTAATTATAAATATTTCAGAAAAAATAAATTTGTATACGGTTGTAACCTGTTGATAGTTTGACGTGCTGAAGTGGTCGTTTTTATTGTTTTCTCTAATACACATTCTTTCACAACACTGAAATTTTTCAAAATTTTTAACATATTATAAGTTTGTAACTAAAGGGAAAAAAATTACCAACATTAAATAATTACTAAAATGGATACCTTTTATTTAGGGGAAGTGTTTTCGCCTTCAGAATACTCATACTTGATTCCTGAGAATATAAATTCACTCGTTAGACATTGATGGTATAGCAATAACAATATCATTATTAAATATTAATTTTCATTAAAATTGACTTATATATCGATCTAATTCCATGTCACGCCCTAAAAAGAGCAAACAAATAAAGCGCACTTGTGATTTTGAAGTTTTTCTCACTGAATGTGGAGTTGGACTAGCAAGTCGAGTTGACTTTTTTTCTTTTTCCTTCATAATTAAACCTTTGTTTTCCCTTATTAAACCTTTAAAAGAACCGCTAGATGCTTCGATAGATGTACGAGCCGTCAATTTTGACTTTGGTTGTTTGACTCCTGATGCAAGTCTTACCTAAAACCAGTAGACAAAAACAGTTATAAAAATAGAGACATAAATAGTTAGTTATACCTAATCATCCATTTTTTAGTTGATTAGACTCACATTGGATGAAGATGTTCTTTGATTTCCAGAATTAGTAATATCATCTTTCTTATCTTCAGTGTGACTAGTAATATTTTCTTCACTTTTGACCAAAACCGAATTTTCAGTTCTTATTTGATCTGTTTCTTCAAGCTTATGATCAACATTGTTTATCATAGCCTCACCATTTAAGCTTGTATCAAAATTATCCTGAATTTTAATTTCTTCATCATATTTATGGTGACGAGAATTATGAGGAGGACTATTATTTGGTTCTTGTAAATGTTGTTGATTATCATTTTCAACTGTTTGGAGTTCTTTATCATCTTGGCTCTCAGAAGAATTTTGTTTTAAAAGGGCTTTTCTTCTAAATTCAGCTTCAAAATAAGCTTTCATTTCAGTAACTGAACCTGGTCTTGAGTATTTCTCCACATCTTCAAGATGTGGATTGTGTGAAAATATTGATCTTCTTTCCCATGATAATGATTCGGATTCAAATCTTCCAAATGATATTGATCCAGAGTGCAAGAGTTCAGACTGTTCAATTAAAGTCATTTCAAAATATTGAGAGACAAAACAATACCATTAGCAGGTAACAATCAAAGTGATACTGACTATAGCTAGTTCTTATATTCTGGTGCCAAATCACTCCAACTTAGTGATTTAATATTCTGTTCATTTGCTGCAAACTAACTGTAATTTTATTCTATATCAACTAAATTCAAGACTATCACAAACATATTTGCATTTTGCTCAACTAATTCACAGTCGTAAATTCTTATACCGATTTTAGGCACAAAAGATATCAATAATCACATGCAATTAAGAAAACATCTAATATTGTAAACTTTCAGTTACTTACCTCCAACACTTTTTCCCCTAACTCAAAGCAATTTGCATAAGATACATCACGCGCGTAATATTTATATCGAAGTAAACCTAGTTTCAGTTATGTTACACTTTGATTCCATCGATACAAACTCGATGGCAAAAAAAACGTCCAATCGAAATGTGAAGCTAGTAGTGAAATTCGATGCTTAACTAGTTGAAATCACGGTCGAATGCACACGAAAACCGACATAATCAAATAGCATCATTTAAATCACAATTAGGATAAATCAGATCTAGTAACCACAAAAACAAAACAAAATTACCTGAAAATTAAACCGATACGGTTTCTCAATTTCTCCGGCCATTATATAAACCACTTCAAATCACCACCAGAGCCACACCGCTGCAACTAATCAACAAAAACAAGCATTAATTACACAATTTCATTAATCAACAACATAAATGCAAATACATAGAGAGAAAGAGATAATTACAGAATATAATAGAGCGAGAGAGAGAGATTTGGAGGTAAATTGAAATGGAAGTAAGAAGATGATGATTGAAGACAAGTATTTGTGATCCGATTCGGTTCTTTGCTTTGAAGATGCGAGAGTATTGTTAAGTGTGTGATTGAAGCGGTAGATTTAGAAGACTGGACGTGAAATAAAGAGAGGGAGTCAGTGAAGCGAATAAAAAGGCAACCATCATCATCTGCTCTTTTTGTTGTGTTTGTTTTCACGGCCCCAAAATATAAAATATGGGATTTCATCAAAATATATTTTATTTATTAATGAAAATATAATTTATGTGTTTAAACCATTTTTAAGGTATTCAGGCTTCAATTTAACTGTTTACGTGGTCATTTGCAAATTTTCCTTAATTATGTAATAAATATTTGCTTGAGGAAGAAATCGAACTCATTACTTTTATAAAGATATTTCAAATGTCTTAATTGTAGGTTATTGCTAGTTTAATATCTAATTTTATATTACTATGCAGTTGTCTATTCATAATTATCAGAGCACATAGGCCTATTAATTATAATTAGAATTAAAAAAAAAATCGCTTTTTGTTATCGAATTAAAGTTATTTGACTTCTCATCCATACAGATGTAATCAATATAGTTGTAGTTCGAGTGGTAGGGACTTAACGTTGATGCCCCATTGGCTTTAAGCATTTGGGTCGATCTTATCCACTGATAATCTTTGGGCACAATAATGGTGTGAATAATAGAGGCCGCTTGATGACTGTAAATGACGATTTAGCCCCTGGTGGTGGCCAGGTCCGGGTGGCGGTTTTTGGTAAGACCAGGATTTCTAGAGTCTAGATATCCGGCACCATCCCACGAGCCCATTAAAGTTTCCGGCTCAAATAAGAAATCAATCAATATATTCACAAAAAAAAAATTGTTACAAAGTTTCTTTTGATAAATGTTTATTTAGGAAACGATCGAATTCGTGATCTTTTATATGTCTGAAAACCCTCACCACTCGATGGTTCTAAGTATAGCTCTATGAGCATATCCATTTATTTGATTGTTGTAAGGTTGAAATCCAAAATTGATTGTACAGGTCATCAATGCATGCATATATAAGTAGCAAAAAGCAATGAAGTTAGACGCATGGGGTATCGGTTAGATTACAAGATCTCATAAACTTTGGAGGGGAGATGTATGGCACGTCATGAATGACATATGATGTTCCATTTAATCCTGAGATGATATGATGATTGGTGTTGTACCTTTGAAAGTTGCATCTCATTGGGTACGTAGGCTCTACATTATAAATGGTGACAACAATGGTTTTATACTTATCCGTTTGATACTAAACAACAAAAGCTAACAATATACAATTCGTTGAAATGTGAGATATGAATGAAGTAAGATTTAGACAATCATGCATATATCAGAAGAAATGTAGAGAGACTACTTCTAAAATCTGTTTCATATTAAATAAACATAAGATTTTAGAAACGAAGGAGAGTTTAGATATGTGATGTAGGTATTAATTAAGTTTATAGAGTTGTATTCTGGGAAGTTCAAAGGATTTGTCTAGTCCTAAGGGATAAATCATAGTCATTGGATCAAGATGGCCAAGATCAAATCCCCCACTTACAGCCACCGCCGGCCGCCGCCTCCGACCGCCGTCCGCCGTCCGCCTCCTCCGGCCACCTCCGGCCGCCGCAGGTGGCCGGCGGTGGTGGTGGTGGCTGACAGTGAAGGTGCTTGTGGTAATGGGGGTGGTGGTGGTATTGATGTACCGAAACACATGTGTTTCACTAAAACACAACATATTACTTCGAAACACATGTGCTTCAGGTCACGAAACACATGTGTTTCAAGTCACTAAAAACATGAGTTTCTAAACACACCGGGGAGCATACGAAGCACATGTGCTTGATGTAACGAAACACATGTGCTTCACTACACAGAAAAAAAATCAAAACAAGTGACGAACATATCATTATGAAGCACATGTGCTTCATAAAGCCAAGCACATGTGTTTTTGTTCCTGAACACATGTAACTTACAACAAGTCATTTGTGTTTGAATCACGAAGCACATGTGCTTGATATAACGAAACACATGTGCTTCACTACACGAAAAAAAATTCAAAACAAGTGACGAACATATCATTATGAAACACATGTGCTTCATAAAGCTAAGCACATGTGTTTTTATTCCTGAACACATGTAACTTACAAGCAAGTCATTTGTGTTTGAATCACGAAGCACATGTGCTTGACGTTATGAAACACATGTGCTTCACTACATAGAAAAAAAACATATCATTATGAAGCACACGTGCTTCATAAAGCCAAGCACATGTGTTTTTGTTCCTGAACACATGTAACTTACAAGCAAGTCATTTGTGTTTGAATCACGAAGCACATGTGCTTGACGTTATGAAACACATGTGCTTCATTACTTGAAACACATGTGTTTGGCTGTACGTATACGCTATTGTTATTTTCAAAACACATGTGTTTCAAACACATGTGCTTCCAGTCACGACCACCACCGCCGGCGGCCACCTCCGGCCGCCGCCGCCGGGCGCCAGAGAAGCACATGTGCTTGTAGTGGTGGTGGTGGTTTGAATCTTGATCTTTACCATTGATTTTTCTTGATCCAAGGGCTAATAATTGTCCCTTGAGACCAGATAAAATTCTTGGACTACCTTCAACATTTCTCTAAGTTTATAACATTTAAGTTTAAATGAACAGTTACACTTTAATTCAGAAACTTACGCGTGTTTATCTTCTTTTTCTGTCGCAGATTCTATTCTTACACAATGGCGCCTCCTATGTTTGAATTTAGCGGCCACCATTTAATTTCATATGTAATTAAATTTTTTATTTTTTGTAGCATTTTAGTGATTCTCAATATATAAATACAAATTAGTAATTTATTTTTATTAGATTTTACAATAACGTAATTTACCAATTAATTAAATGCTTTGGTCTTAATTATCATGTTGGTGAACAGGCAGGCTATTAGTTTATTATTTTTTCTTTTATACTTAGCTGTCAACTTTGACTTAATTTTTTTTTACCTTTTAACATTTAGATTTTAAATACTTATATTTAATCACAATTATTTTAATGTACAAATTAGTAGTATAACATTTACCAATTTGATTTCACAACTTAAATTATTTATAGTATCCAAATTATTGAGAATATGAATTTATGATTATATGAATATCAATAGACATTTTGAGTATCATATGAAAACCCTCCGCAGCAACGCGCACAGTAGACACTGCTAGTTGATAACAACACATCAACACGTTATTGACTTTTTAGACAACGGGAAATAGTCGATTTGGTCAAATCGTACAAACCTCGGTTAAGAAAAGATCACATGTCAAAAGAATCAATCTTACCCGAACTAACTAGTACTAACAAATTGCGTTATCTTACTCCAACTATTTTATGATAACTCCAACTCTTTTGGCTGATTGCTTAATTTGGCTTAACTTCAATACTTATACAGAGCGAGAAATATTAAAGGAGGTCTATCATTTTTATCAAGTCCCGATGAACAAATTTCAACAATTGATCAATAAGATCTAATGGTCGAGATTAATCACATATTTTATACATAAAGGGGTATTTTGGTCATTTGGTACTTAAATTTTTTTTTTTTAATTTTTTAATTTTTTAATTTTTTTAATTTTTTTAATTTTTTAGTTGAGGGGTATTTTGGTCATTTTGAAAAAAATATTTTTTTATTTTTTATTTTAAGTTTTTTATAAATTTTTTTTTTAATTATTATTTTGAAAAAAATTATTATTTTATTTTTTCATTAATAACATATAATTGCATAGTAATTACATGTGATTTTACACTTAAATCACATGTGATTAAGTCATACACGTATTTGTCAAATAAATATTATTTTTTAATGAAAAAAATTAATAAAAAGGTAAATAAATAAAAAAAACTGAAATTGTTTTTAAGTGCCAAATGACCAAAATACCCCTTCATGATAAAAAAAATAAAAAAAAATAAAACATATTTTTATTTTTTTTAAAAATGACCAAAATACCCCTCAATATATAAAATATGTGATTAATCTTGACCATTAGATCTTATTGATCAATGGTTGAGATTTATTCTTCGGAACTTCGTAAAAACAATGGACTTCCTTAACACAACTCTATACCGAGCTAATTTTAAAAACTATTTTTGAAGAAGAGTAAGATATTTAAGCTCCTTGTATAAAAATGAAAAAAAGTATGACGACGACAACAATAAGATACTCAATAGCTTTAAATGAGGAATATAAGAGATTAAATGTAAACATTGATATCTTTACCGCATATATAAAAACTAATTATAAAAAGAAAAGTATAATCTTAAAAATGATTATTCAAATACAACAAAAGCGACCACACAAAGTGTTCAATGAGTATGAGCGTGTCAAATAGTCGGCCATGTGATGAGACTTTTGTCGTTATATTTATTTCTGTGATCTTAAATTTTAATACACACGTGACCCCACATGCCATCACATGACCCCACATGCTCACTATCTAGTATCTACTTCATTGATACAAAGTATAAGTTTCAATACACTATGTATATTACGTTGGTGTAATTGTGTAAAACCTATAACTTTAAATCATATTCGTTTGTTGTATTACAAGTTTTATCATCAAAATTCCCAATTTTTCCTATAACTCTCTTTCTCGTAGATGCACAAAAAGTCTCGAAAATAAGAAGTCAGACTCTACAAATGGGGTTGACGTAACAATGTTGTTTATCGTAAATCCTCCAATTATGACCATGTTATGGATTTGAATCTGAAACTTAGAGATCCACGAAAGAATTTTGTTGCCTCATTTCATCGGTCTTAAAATTGTTATGTGTCATGGGTAAAAGCTGTCTCAAATCCGATATTGGTGAAACCGATTCTACTTTTACCTGGTTTTGGAGAGTTGTTGAAACCGGTTCAGACCATGTCCAAACTGTTTCTAACGGCAAGTTTACGGTAAAACATGTTTTAAAACCAGTTCTACCTCCAAAACTCGATCTGATCCTAGGTTAATGGTTTTCAAACCGGCCCAGTTCAGTAACCGGATTTGTTGTGCATGTCTAACCCTTTTATAAGAGATTGTCTAACCCAAACCAAACCTCTAGATTTCACAATAATGAGTTAGAAATGTTCTTTTCTTTATTAATTTTTTTGTAGTTACAAAAGATTCATTATAATATTAATGGGCCTAATTAGACCTTTTCTTATTCGATTGAATTGATTGATCTTTTTATGCTGGGCCTCTTGGGCCTGCTCTTGTAGTGAAACTGCTAAGGCCTGTTCTTATGCTGAGTCTTGTGGGCCAGTTTAATTGCTCTTCCCAATAAAATATCCATTCTATATCAAAGGGGTAAAATTACACGAGACACATCCCAAATAAAACTTGCATAATTGAATATTTTACTAATAGCAATGTTTTCTACCTTTCTTTTCCATTCAAGGAAAAGAAGGATAATTGTATCCTTACGAGTAAAATTCGGCCCGCGCTTGACAGCGGGTTTTTAAATCATTCATTTTATGGTATTTTTTAAATCGGAATAAACGGTTTTAGTCATGTTAGCTAGTTAATTTATCTTTTCTAAATTAGTTTTCTCTATTTCATTAGGGTGTAAATAGCTTACTTAACTATAAAATGTTTATTTTTCAATAAGGTAAAAGCAGAAAACTTACCGTTTGATTGTTTTAACATCTTTACGTAGCAAATATAATATTTCCATTAAAATAGAATATTAAATAAAAGTTCATAGTAGAGTAAAACACAAATGAAATGTTCATACAAAAGTTGAGTAAAACTACCCATTGCTCACCTGCGAACTTTGATTGTCAATTTCTCTTATGTTGATAGCTTCGTTGTGATGAAGTCTTCATAATTGTGTATATGATCACGATATTGCAGAGCTTTTGTTGTTCAAAATTAGATTTAGTAAACAAAATAAAGAAAAAAACAACAGCTGCAACTCTTAAACCCGGGTGGATAAAAACAAAGGCTTTAAGGGAAAGCTGAAAGCCACTCAACAAATACCCAAATTTAGTTTAGAATTCACTTAAGTAATATATATATATATATATATATATATATATATATATATATATATATATATATATATATATATATATATATATATATAAAATGGTTTTTAATTAACTTTATGAACTGTAAAAATGGTATGATAATTGTATTATAAGAAGAATATGATACCATAGTGATAAATGCTACTGAATAACTTCTTATATGTCACGAGTTATATCTTTTTATGGTTAAACATTACCAAATAATCATATAAATGTCTGAAATGGTTACGACAATAGTTAGGTAGCATACATTACGAGCAAATATCGATCACCCCAAGGGAACCCATTATAACCTAATTTTTTTATAAAATAAGTACTAAAAAAAGATATTGTACATACTTATGATTATTGTATTAATCATTTGCATCAACGGGTACTTTAATGAGAAAAAAAGAGGAAACTTGTAGAGTTCACAACTTAAACTAATATTTCTTTCAATTCAAAATAAGTGATATTTTTTTCTGAATTATTCAAAATAAGTGATATAGTTTAAAAAATTACCTTATTTGACCAAAAATAGTTGGACATCTCACACCAACTAACTAATGATTTTAACAAAGTGAAACGACTCATTTACCCTTACTTATTACGTACTTTTAAACATTATTAATCCCATTTTATTCAAAATGTGTGAGACATATTTCCCACTAACCATCCAATTAATCTAATTTAACAATTATTCTAATTTTTTAACTCAAAAAATGTGAACCCTAAAATGTATGACTTGTTTTGAATAGGAGGAAGTACATATAAGGTATCCTTCCTATCGGGTGTAATGCTTCATTTATTACCCTTATCCCGAAAATTCCTAATCCTACCCTCGTGGAAGATTTTCGGCCTATTTCTCTTATAGGTTTACAATATAAGGTAATATCTAAACTCCTTTCTTTGAGACTTGCTAAAGTCATTGATAAAGTGGTGAGCAAAGTTCAAACCGCCTTCATCAAAGGTAGACAAATCCTTGACGGTCCCATGATGATCTCAGAAATTATGGAATGGTATAAACTCAAAAATAAGAAACTTCTTCTCTTTAAGGTGGATTTTGAAAAAGCCTTTGATTCTTTAAGTTGGGAATATATTGATTTCATTTTGTTGAACATGGGTTTGGTTCTAAATGGAGAGGTTGGATTCAAGAATGCATGTCTTCGGCTAGGCTTTCGGTTCTTAACTTCTTATTAATGGTAGTCCTACAGAGGAATTTGATACGTTCTGTGGCCTACGTCAAGGAGATCATCTTTATCCGTTTCTCTTCATTTTAGCCATGGAAGGTTTACATCTCATGATTGAGGATGCGGTCATCGACGGTCGTTTTATTGGAGCTAGTATTGGTGACGCTAATTTTTCTATATCACACCTTTTTTATGTTGATGATGTTATGTTTGTTTCAGATTGGGATCAAAGTAACATTGACGCTATTTCAGAAGTTCTTAATAACTTCTATGATGAGTCGGGTTTGAAGCTTAATATGGCCAAGTCGCATGTGTTTGGCATCGGGGTGCCTCCCGATCAGATTCAACATTTGTGTGCCACGAATGGATGTAGCCAAGGTACATTACCGTTTGATTATTTAGGTTTTCGTCTTGGTGGTGGCGGTCGTTCGGTTCATTTTTGGGACGTTATTTATGACAGAATGCGTAATAAATTGTCTTCTTGGAAAGCGAATATGTTATCAATTGGTGGTCGTCTAACTCTTATTAAATCAGTGTTAGGTAGTTTGGGGATTTTTTGGCTTTACTTTTTCGTGCTCCGGTTACTGTTTTGAAAAAAATGGAGCAATTAAGAGCCAATTTTCTTTGGGGCGGTAACGAAAATGAGAGAAAAATGCGTTGGGTTAAATGGAGCTCTTGTTTAGCTTCAAAAGAGAAGGGTGGGTTCGGCATTGCTAGTCTTGACGCTCTCACCTTGGCGCTTCTTCTTAAATGGAAGTGGCGTTTTTATAACGAAAAGAATGCCCTTTGGTGCCGTGTTATTCAAGCTATTCATGGTGAAGATGGCGGTCTTGGTAGCTCTTCTCTTCCTCGCTTTCGTAATGGTATTTGGTGTAACATCATTGGTTCTATCAATCAATTGCATGACAATAACATTATTACCAAAGATGCTTTTACTTTTAAAGTTAGAATGGCGATTCTATTAGATTTTGGTTGGACACTTGGAAAGGCGACACACCGTTTTGTGACTCTTTTAACAGGTTATTTCGGTTGGATCTTAATTCTTTCTGTCGGGTTAAAGATAGATGGGAGACAGATAAGTGGAATTTTTATTGGCGAAGACCAATTAGAGGGGGGGTCGAGGAGGAGCAACTCTCTAATCTCTTGTCGTTAAAGATAGATCGGTTGGATCTTAATTCTTTCTGTCGGGTTAAAGATAGATGGGAAATGACGCCATGTGTTGGAACTTTGACGATAGCGGTATTTTTTTAGTCAGTTCAGCTAGATCCATCATTAATGACCGAATGTTTCCCGGTCAGGATCTTAATTTCTCTTGGTGCAAGTCCATTCCTATTAAAGTCAACGTTTTTATGTGGAGGATGCTCCTTGACCGAATCCCCACGAGACAAAAGCTTTCTCGTCGGGGCATGGAGATCGATTTTATTATGTGTCCGATGTGTAATAATTCATGGGAGTCGGTTTCTCATATTATGTTTACTTGCGACTTGGCTAAGCAAGTTTGGGCCTTAGTGTACCGTTGGTGTAATTTGGAGGTCTGGAATTGCGTCTCCGACAGTCAATGGGTGTCAAAGTGCTTGAAGCTCAATAACGTCAATGATCGTAAGCTGAAGATGACGATGATCGGGTCTACTGTTTGTTGGTCTATTTGGAAGTTTCGCAACTCTCTTTTGTTTGATAGCGGTAGATTTAAAAAGTCGATATATTTGATAGTATTAGATTATTTTCATTTTCGTGGCTCACCCATAGAAATCATAAAATTAAATTTCTTGCGTGGATTGGTTAAAAAACCCTATGTAATTTTGTTCTTTTGGTCTAGCAAATTGCTAGATTCTCGCGTTTTTTAAAATAAGTGAAGGTCCTCGCGGGGGGGGGGGGGGGGGGTGATGGCTATGCCAAAGCTCGTTCTGTTGCTTTTTTTTGCTATTAAAGAAAAAGGAGGAAGTACATATAATTATTGTCAAGTGTGTTATGCAAATGTAAAAGGAAAGAAAAACTATACAATATTATGGTCATGATATGTATGTTATAGATTTGATGAAATAATTAAAAGAGTGGTGAGGGACCCACTAAGAAAAGATGTAATCACAGCCAGATAATTCTCATCGGATAATTACGGGTGTAGGTGTGTTTCTGTGCTCCATCTCTCTTTCCGGATAACAACACATTATGCTTTTACTATTTTTATTTTATTTTATTTTATTCGGCTCCAAATAATTTTAATATTTAACTATTCTTGTTAAAAAGGTCATATTGGGGATAATTTCAAATACGTCCTTGTAAACTTACAATATTACATATATATCCTTGCAAACTTCATTATTACGTATACGTCCTTCTAAAACTTTAAAACTCTCAAATATATCCTTTATCTTAATTTAATAATATTTTGAACTTTTAAAATTATAAAAACATATATCCTAATCTAAATTAATGGTAAAATGCCCTAAATACCCTTAACCCTTCATTAGTGATTAACCTTCTAGCTTGGACGGTATCATAAAACATTAAAACTCCTTTACTGGCATTGGTGATTTCATACCGCCATTTACGCATTAACTTTGAGGATGATATTGTTTACGACATCCACCAATGATTAATAAACTGATTTAGATTTATGTTTGTATGGGTTAAAGTATGAAGCCAAACCGATACGTGAATAGAAGGCAAGCTTGCTGAAGGCATAGAACAAAAGCAGAAATCAAATATGAATTATTGTTTCTTTTCTTTTGTTTTATTGTTCGGTGGTTTTAGATCATTAATTAAGCTCCAAAATTTAGTTCACATAGTAAGCTTTATGATCATGGTTGCCTAATTTTATGTTTGCCCCAGGCAAAAACACACCAAAAGAAAGTCAAAAAGAGTTTTACGATGCGGTCCAAGTTAGAAGGTTAATCACTAATGAATGGTTAAGGGTATTTAGGTCATTTACAATTAATTTAGATTAGGATATATATATTTTAAATTTTAAAAGTTTTAAATATTATTAAATTAGGATAAAGGATATATTCGAGAGTTTGCAAGGATGTATATGAAATTATCCCTATACTGTAATATCTGATTTGGTATATAACATGAACGAATGGAAAATACTTCGCATTTTTGTGTGAAAAATGAAGTAGAAAACTTGATATGACATATCCACAAATAGTAGACGGTGTACCAGGTTTATTTTGATTTTTGTGGTTCAAAGTCTCCAGTACTAATAAGAATGTTGTTTTTTAGATGTGATTGAAAATTTGGTAAGATTTTGATAGAATATAATATATCTAAATTAGGGGTGTTCAAAAATAACCGAAAAAACTGGTACCCGAAAAAATATCTGATATCCGAAATCCGGATACCCAAAAATCCGGGTACCCGAAAATCCGGGTACCCGGATTTCGGGTTACCGGTTTCCGGGTATCAAATACGGGTAGTGTTTTTCTAAAAAACCGGGTAATTGGGTACCCGGTACCCGAATTTTATTTTCCAACTTATTTTTATATATATTTTTATATTATTATTAGACATTAATTATCATTAGATATGGGCATATGCTTGACTCATTTTGACAAATGTCTAAAATTTAAAACCCTGTCTCAAATCTCACGTACAAACCATCTAATTCTCACCTCCGTCGTAGAATCATGGTTTTGAATCATTGGATGTCTTTAAATATTTGGTCAGATTCATTACTAGTAACGATTTTTCTTTAAAGAAAATCATAACGAAAATTTTTAATAACAAATTTATTAATAAGATTTAAATAAATTAAATACATAAACAATGGCGACTTCCATTTATTAATTTTTGTGAAAAATAAATTATATTTCCGGGTACCCGAAAACCGGGTATCCGAAAATTCGGGTACCCGAAAACTGGGTACCTGAAAATTCGGGTACTGATAAGGGTACCTAAATCTACTACCCGGATTTTCAGGTACCCGGTTTTAGGGTACCCGGATTTCCGGGTACCCGGTTTTGAACACCCCTAATCTAAATCTCTAAAATCAAATAAAATTAATAAAGCCCATTGAAAACAAAATTAAATAGCATTGAAAATATAAGGTCACAAACTCACAATGCGTTTTATTACACTAAAATGGCATGATTAAGTCATTTATTACTATGTACGAGGCAACATGGCCCGTGCGATGCACGGGCTTTGTTCATGGTATTGAGTTTTTTGTACGTAAATCGTATACATTGTGTTGTTGCTACGAACAAAGTAACTAAAGCATGATCGCTAACATGTTTGGCTTTGACCGCGGGCACTCTACTAAATAAGAAAAATGTGTCGGGGAAAATGGTAAAGTAACAAAAAATCATCGTTTTATTAGCGTACCACAGAACACGTTAGTCATAACATAGAAGCTAGACCCTCTCACTTTAACACATCTATTCATTGACATATAGAATTAGAATGAAAGTTTCTGAATATAACAACTAAGGATATTTTCTATTACAATCGCTTTATCATAATATAAAAAAACAGAAATAAGACAAATAAAAAATATGGAAGTCTTTATAATCTAGAACATCATTGCACCAACACTGCAATCCTTCAAAAAATGACATTAAAAGATAATTAAATTTCCCAAAATTAGAAAAAACTACTTAAAATGATTGTTAAGGAAAATACTTTAAGCACTTAAAACAAATAATGTAGGCAAAAAAATTATATCAAGCTAAATTTTATGAATCACTAATCATATCTATCAATATAAAATTACTAATCATATAAATTATCACATTTTTAATGAATTTTAAAATTACACTAAAATTTTATTATTCACATTTTTAATGAATTTTATTTTGCTTCCGGTTTAAAAATTAATGTTCAAAAATCGAATCTTTATGGTGAGGGAATGAGTAATGAGGATATTGAAGGTATGGCGATCCGGACGGGATGTGCAGCCGGGTCGCTTCCTTGTCGTTATCTAGGTTTAAGTACGAGTGGTAATATGTTGCGGAAATATAATTGGGATAGTATTGCGGATGCGTTTCGTAAGAGATTGTCCTCGTGGAAAGTTAAGATGCTTTCTATAGGGGGTAGATTAACGCTTGTTAAGTCGGTTCTTGGAAGTGTTGGTATTTATTGGATGTCTTAATTTAGAATGCCTGAAACCATTATTGCTAAATTGGAAAGGATGCGTGCTCGGTTTTTATGGGGAGGTGATGATCAGGAGAAGAAATTAAGTTGGGTGGCTTGGAATAAAGTTCTTGCTCCTAGAGATAAAGGTGGGCTTCAAATTGCGAGTCTTAAAGCTCTAAATTTGGCTCTTTTGCTTAAGTGGAAATGGAGATTTTTTAGTGAATCAAGGGCGTTATGGTGTAAAGTTATTAAAGCCATTTATGGTGAAGATGGAGGTTTCTCTTCGAATAATTCAAGTAATATGTTTAAAGGCACGTGGTCAAAGATTATAGGGGCCATAACGTATTTGCATGAAAAAGATATTATTGATAAGAAGGCCATCAGGTTTGATCTTGTAAGTGGCAATAAAATCAAATTTTGGACGGATATTTGATTAGGTTCGGTGCCACTTTGTGCTCAATTTAACCGTTTGTATCGTCTTGAGTTGGAGAACGATATTTTGATCCTTCGTAAACGGGTCAATGGTGTGTGGGTGTGGCGGTGGAGAAGAGAGCTGCGAGGTGGGGTGGAACAAAATCAGTTCGAAAACTTATATAATTTGCTTCGTAGTATTCAATTTGGAGAAGGAAGTGATAAAGTGGTTTGGGAGGTTGAGCCACAGTCGGGTTACTCGGTGGCAGGGGCTCGGATTGTGATTGATAATAAAATGCATCCGGGTGTTGTTTATAATTCCTTATGGTGCAAGAGTCTTCCTACAAAAGTGAACATTTTTATTTGGCGTCTCTCTTTGGATAGTCTCCCGACAAGACTGAACCTTTCTAGAAGAGGTTTGGAGATAGAGTCGATTTCGTGTCCTATTTGTCTTGGTAGTGTGGAGTCTACGGTCCATTTGTTTTTTGTGTGCAGGGTGGCGGTTCAGATTTGGAAGATGGTGACCAGGTGGTACGATTTGGGGACTGCTGGAGTCGGCGACAACTTTCAACAATGGAGTGATTTTTGTGCAAATGCTTCAAATGCTCATAATAATAAAGAGAAGTTTCAAGTGATTGGAAGCACTACATGTTGGATGATTTGGAGATATAGGAATTCGATTTTGTTTGATAGTGGTAGGATTAAGAAAGTAGACATGTTTGATAGTATTCATGTTTTTTCTTTTTCTTGGCTTTCTCATCGAAATCATAAAATTAAGATTTCATGTGATGAGTGGCTAAAAACCCGTTGTTTTAATTTAGTCTAGCTTTTTGCTAAACTCAGGTGTTTTATGTTAGTTTTGGGGTCCTCGGAGGGGATGATGGCAATGCCGAAGCTCTTCCCGTGGTCTTCTTTTTTGCTGTTCAAAAAAAAAATCAAGCAGCAAAATATTCAAATAGGTAATCAAACTATAAATCAATTATAAAACTATAATTACCAGCTCCGCCATGGCCGGCAATTAAAAGCTTGAAGCTAGGGTAATCAACAGTTTGCTGATCGGGAACACCTAAATAACAAAACAAAATTTTAACTAACAATCACAATCGGGAACACCTAAATAACAAAACAAATATTTAACTAACAATCACAACCATTTTCAATAAATCCAACACAAATAGGGTAAAAAAATTGCGTACTTTAACGGGTTAACATTAATGGTGGAGAGGAAGGTTGTGCAAGAGCCAGTAAATTAAACTATATTGCAATACATATTATAATACACAATACCTTATATAATAAATCAAATAATTGGGATGTTGATTCTTTCAAATATAACATAACTGCTATGATGCACTGCAAACAACAAATCTATAGAAGAATATGTCTATTTATAAATAAATAGATAAATATTGATTGCCACATGGACAACAGTACATTCAACAACGAATAAGCATCATCTTCTATCTCATATATTATTACAAATTTAATCAAAATACAAATATAAAAAAGAGGTATGTGCACAAATATACAAACGTGTAAAAACCTTATATAAGATGAGAATACCTTATCAATGGGTTTTTCCATGCATACAGTTACTTAATCCATTTCCGTTCCCACATCATCTGGAAACAACTTCAAATAATTAATCAATTATTTATCAATTAATAACTGCAAGCAAAAAAAGAATGAAAATGAAAACGATACCTTTGGTTGAAGGCTTGAAGTTATAAGCCTATTTTGAACATTATACATTTTTGGAAGTGGAAGCAATATATTTACATGGTCTAAAACAGTAACTGTTAAAATTAAATTTAAAGTAAAGCAATAACGGTTGAAATTAAAGGGGTTAGCATGGGTTGAATGTGAATTAATGATGTAAAACGTTTGAGTTGGAATGCGTTTGAGGGATTAAATTGAAGTTAAGACATGGAATTTAAATCTGAAAACGTTTGAGTTGGAAGCATGTAATTAAAATATGAAATTTAATGCAACATCAATTTTGAAACTCGTTTTTTATATATATAGAAGATTATTAAAGTTCAGTATATTATTATAAATTTGGCAAAATGGTTAATTTAGTAGTCTAACTTATTAATTTTGAGTTTGGACTCACTTGACATACTTTCGTTGGAGATTTTAACGGACTAGAAAATATATGTTCATTTCAATATATTGATATTAGAAGTACATCACGTGAGAAAATAATATCAAATTAATGAAAATGTCACCTGAATGATCAAGAATCACGACGTATTTGATCTCTTTTTGGATAAATATTTATAACAGGTACTAGATGAATGTTCTGTATATAACAGTAACTTACTAATTTACCGTTCAAGAAAAAACTAGATGAATGTTCTGACAATTACACATGCGGTTGTATTATAATCTGTAAAAAAAAATATATAAGAAATATCTTGTGGGCTCGGGTTCAAGATGAATCACTTGCAAAGCTGATAAAGAAGCTTAGATTCAAGAACTTTGCAGACCTTTATTTATTTATTGCAAAATGCAGATTTTATTCTTGTAAATTGAATTATTTAAAAGAGAAAAATGACACAAAGTGGTTTCTTGCAAAGAGTTGTCTTTCTCAACCCACACGACCATGGTCCCCCCATTCAACCCCCAACCCACCCATGCCATCATGTCTGCAGTTGACCCGACATCGAAAACGACCCGTAGAGACTCCAACGATTTGACTGGCCCAAACTAAAAGCCCAACCCGTTTAATTCGTAAATGCGGTCATACGCATGTTTGACCCCATAAACATGTCTTAGGTTATCATATAGCCCGGAGATTAAATGTTTTGAATTGTTATGTAATTATTGTTGTTATTATTGTGAATAGTCGTACATTAAAAATGTACGAATAATAGGAGGAAATGGAGTAAAATGAACATGCAATATGTCTATTTTGGTGTCTGAATTTGGACCATTTGAGGACAAAAGTTCTAAAAATGTATATTTTGCCACGTCATGTTGCAACCATTGTGGGGACTCATTAGCTGCATGGCTACTGTCAACCACGCAAAAAGTTGATGAAAATATTGTGCATTTTTTATTTTTTATAACCGTTTTTTAAGGAATTTTCATATATACGTATATGAAATATTAAATGAAGTAGCAACTTCTTAAAATACTTAATTTTATTATTTTTAGGTGAAGTATAAATATATATTATAATGTAATTAAAATTATTAAATAATTTTATCATGTGTCTATAGGACATACGTTATAACACCTTTTTTTTTCATTTTATCTTCTAAGGTATAATTTTTTCTAATATTTTTTAATATTTTAATATTTTTTATTTTTTATTTACTACTTATTTTTTAATATTTTTTAAAAACTTTTTTAATATTTTAATATTTTTTATTTATTATTTTTTATATTATTATTTATTATTTTTTAAATTTTTTTTATTATTTGTTTACTTTTAAAAAAATTAAATAGTTTTTATTTTTTTAATTTTGTTCTAATTTTTTTAATTTTTTTTAAATCTTTAAAATATTTTAAATTTTTAAATTTATTAAAAAAAATGTTTTTTACTTTTTTAAAAATTTTTATATTTTTTATTTTTTTTAAATTTTTTTTACAATTTTTAAAAATTTTTAAATTATTTTTAAATTTTTTAAATTCTTTTTAAATTTTTAAATTTTTTTTAATATTTTTAATTTTTTTAAATGATTTTAAAATCTGAAACATATAAAATATTCAAATTTGTTAGTTTACTAAAGGACCGTAATTGAATTCGTGGGGTGTTAGGACGGATTTCAATTACAACGAATATCGTAATTCAAAATTACGTCGTAATTGAATTACGAAAAAAAAGGTTCATCAAACGTCCACCGTAATGTAATTAAATTACAATTACGGAAGATTACAGAGGATTACGTCAAAACAAACTGGGCCTTATAGTTATGGGTTCAAGAATTAATGGTTATACATAGTAATACTTATGGACTGTGTACAAAATATTAAGAGTTGAATACTTTAATGGTGTGAATGACTAAGAGGGTGTGTATAAAATTTGTTTTGAATGTAAGAAACTTTTTGATAAATATTGTGACTGCTTAATGATTCAACACATGCTGTAAGGTAGAATTATTCAACATTTTTTTATTATCCTATTCAGTATAGTATTCATTCAGATGCGCTAAATAAACTCACTGAATGCTTAATGATTCAACATTCAGCGGTAAATGGTTTCATTAAGCTGCACACAAACAACACTTTATATTTTTTTCTCCTTTCTAATGTAATACTACCTCAAAATCAAAATAAGTGATAAACTTTTCTAAAAGGGGTGGAACAAAATAAGTGATACGCTTTTAAAATTTACTTTATTTGGAAAATTTTTGTATGAGAACTTAACTTTTTACCCTTATTTCAATTTCTTAATCATCATTAACATTATACTTTTGCCTCAAAAACCGTGTTTCAAAGTTTCTTTTTACTAACCAAAAGTGTTTAAAAAGTTATATGACTCACTTAATCAATCTTAATCAACATTTAAAAGGTTTGCCTTAAAAACTGAATTTCAAGAAGTGTATCACTTATTTATTTTGATACGGATGTTGTATATAAAATGGAGGGTAAGTTGAGGAAGCTAAAAAGTCCATGGCAAGTTACATTCTTCCTAAATTTAGTTGTATCCTCGCTCTCACAATAATAGAACCACATGGCCATAGCATGGGTAGTGTGGAGCATGGACCCTCAACTCAATAAATGAGAGCGCGATAGGTTTTATGTCTTAATTTGACCTTTTTCTTATTATTATCTTTTATTTTATTTACGGATGTAACTTTCTTTGTAAAATCAAATATATGGCATATCAAAATTTTATTTTTCTTTAAAAAACATTTCAAATAAAAAAAAATCACACTAGTACAACTAAAGTAGTGTTGATCATTTAGCTAGTTTATGTTTTTGGGATAGATGAATGTAATTGTGTGTTAACTGTTTCATTTGGAGGTGTCAAATTTGTGATTCAAATCGAAGAAAAAGATCATTTATTTTTATTCTTTTCCTATTAGCTTGAAAATATGATTGTGGTTTCAGAGATGGTGTCAAATTAAAATTGGGCAGAATAATTCCTTTTGAGCAGAGCTATTTACGGTGTTATTGATTAGGGAAATTCCAAAAGGCGTAGGGAGTTCCCGATATCATCAATATGGAAGGGTAGAAGTAATTTGATTTTTAACAACGCCAATATATGGTTTCAAAAATTAAGGAGGAGCTACAAGTTACGTTATCTACATGGATAAATGTAATAATTTTTCTTCGCCCATCTGGTGCTTTGTCCTACTCTCTATTTTTAACTTCTGTATACACTTGTTATTGATGATGATAATGTTGAAACTCTCTTCCTCCTCTTTTTTGTTTTCTAATAGAAATTAATAGTTATTTACTCCTTGGCCCATGTATGTAGAAGTATGATTATCCAAATCTTATTTTTTACACATCTCTCATTTAAAGAGATTACGTATCGTTATTTGTTAGTTGTTGCAACATCTTGTTCCTTTGGTCTTAATCAGTTAAGGGCGACAAATTGTACCGTTATAATTAATTAATTTGTTAAGTTCATTTAAATCAAGAAAGATGCAGAAAAAGTATTATAGCCTTATTTGATTGCAATTTTTTTTTATAGTTAATTTACATCTTTATTATTAGAAAAATACGTATAAACACTCACATTTATTAGTCAAATAATTAAATTCGTTGATTACCATGCATTTAAGTACATGTTTTCTAATCATTAGAAGTAAAACCGATAAATAATAGTCTGTCACACTCTAATTGATTTTATTAATTATTTAGACATGCTTACAACTCGAATATTTGTCGTTATAAAAGAAGACTATTTCATATAAACTATACACAATATAATTAAATTATAATATTTTGTGACATTAGGAACATTACAAATGCTAGAAGTCAAATTCATTTGTCTAGTTAATATCATAACAGTAAAGCGGATCATATGTATAGTTGTAGCTTTTGGGCACACAACAACATAGAAAATCCAAAACACTCAAATCTCAAGTAAGATTTGCAACAAATCCCTAAATGATAATTTTAATTTTAATGATTTCACTAAAAACTTTAAGAATGTAGACATAAGAAATAAAGAATTATAAAGAGGATAACTTGAGTTTTTGTTTGTTCTTCGTTTGTTTGATTCCATTTGTCTCGAATAACTTCTTGACAAGGGAGACGGTAAACGAAAAAGAAAATTTTTTAAAAACTTACATCTAATGTTTGTTTGCCTTTATTCGTCGAAATCTTTTGATCAAATTGTGTGTTTGTTGACAAAAGAAAATGTGATCATGATAAATAACTTTTCCACTTTGTGTTTGTTTGATGAATTTGAATAATGGTGGATTTTATAATACGTTATGTCGTATTCGAAATTGGTTTTCTTGTTGTTTGTGTTCATTTGTAGTAATAGCTAGAGCCTAGAGGTGGGGAAAAATGTGTTTGTGATTTGAAACCAGTTTGAAAATCGGTTTGAAATCGGACTCAAGCATACAAGATAAGATTGGATTTAAAACAGCCGGATCGGGATCACTTTGAGTATCCTTGGGCAAAACTGCTTGAGAACCGGATTGGGGGAAACCAGTTCGAAATTCGGATTGGGTAATACCGAATTCAAGTATTTATAAGTGATTTGGGGTGACAAATGTACTAAAAATGGATCCAATCTGGTTTCGATCTGATCCAAATTGGTTTCTATCGCTTTCGATATAAATCCGGTTCAAATGCGATCCAAATTTTACACAATCTGGTTTTGACCAAGTTTGATTGGATCTGATCTGGTTTTAAATACGGTTTGGTTTTTTAATCCGGTATGTACACTTCTAGTATTAGCTTTTAACTCTATTTCAATCAAATTGCTTATGAATTATAATGGGGTTAGTAAAGCCTAAGCCCACTAGTGATTATGAAATGGGCTCCATGGATATGTAATTACTAGCCTTATCCATCTTAATAACCAGAAAGAAAAAAACATTTTATGGTTATAACTTATAATTTAAAAACAAGTGTTTTAAAATTTAGACCAAAATCCCTTCTGGATTGAGATGGAATTGTCCCAACTTTTTCTTCTTTCTCTGAGACAGCGCTAGTGGGAATAAGACTTCTATGTCTCAAATTTAATGAGCATAAAGTTAGGTTTTGAATAGGTGTTTGGTATATAAGTCGAATTAAATATGTAAAAATAATTAAAAAGTGACTTTTAGCCACGTTTTAGATAGTAGGTAACTCAACAAATATAACTTTGATCAAATATATAGATTATAAAATTATTTAAGAATTTAAGAATTAAATAAAAATCATAATGCCATCTAATAATTAAATGAAGATTGTTAAAATGTTTTCAAATTTGAAATTTGAAGGACGGTTTTGAGTATATGTACGCTTATTGTAGAAGTTGAACATAATTGGGAGCTAAGATATCGGTATTTATTTTGTAGGGGCAAATGTACGGCTTCTTATACTATATTGCATTATGTAAAAATAATTTCATAAAATTACACAAAGTGGTAACGTTTTTGGGCATGGCTATGTTCCGTTATTGTATATTTTCATATTATATATGTTGTACATGATTAATATTTTATAGAGGTATCTATATATACATGATATTATATATTTGTTTACTAATGACATAACATTTTTTCCACCACACATTTTGCCGTGAATTTTTCAAGAAGTATGCTCTCTACCTGAGGGTAGAGGTATGAGTGTGTACAGCTCACCACTACATATCTTGTCTTTGATGAGATTAGACATCGTTGTTATTGTAATAAAAAAATTTAGGTCGAATTAACATTTGTTAACATATCATTAACCACTTATTAGCAAAACCTATCATGTTAGTGAAATGTTTGTTTTTACTCTGATGAAAATAAAAGTGTAATCCCAAAAAATGTTTCCTTATTTGTATGATGTGGCTAACACATGATTCAATTCCCCCATGCCTTAAATAACTTTTGATTGATTATGTGCTTTTTTTTATCATGCTATTATGCAAAGATACCTTTTTTGGAGTTATAATAATTCACTTGAGATTAAGGTGGTGGAGTGCTACCCTTTTTTCACATAAAGAAGGGACCAAATGTTTGAATCCCACCACCACACCACAAAGTAATCTCCTTTTGCTCTTATTTACACCCTTGCTTTCAAAAAGTCCCTTTTATTTATATCTTACAAAAGTGAACATATTGCCCTTTCAAAAAAAAAAAATAACCATCTTCCCTAAAAACAAAACATCAAATCTTTACTTTAATATAGTAAAATCAATTAAATTATTATGAAAGAAATAACTAACCAAACCAACCTATCATTTCCAACCAATGGTTTGCTTTTATCCTAAAAGTAAACTAATATTTCCTCTTAACCCCCTTGCAAATGAGAACTTTTATTCTATTCACACTAATAATTTTACACTAATAGGTAGGGGTGCCCAATCACCCGACCCGACCCTAACCCGAACCCGAACCCGATTACGTTTATCGGGTCGGGTCTATTCGGGTTCCATGTTATTATCGGGTTTTTTAAACCCGACCCGACCAACCCGATTCGTTATCGGGTCGGGTTTCGGGTTAGAATTTTTACCTTTTTCGGGTTCGGGTTGACCCGGTTAGACCCGATTAAAGTTTAAGTATTTTATTTCCTTTAGAAAATTAACATATTTTTACTATTAAATCAATTAATTAGCAAATTATATGATAAAGTATTCAATAAAAATCAATTAATAATTAAAAGTGTTAAATAAATACTCATAAAATTCAATATATTAAATAATTTGTATAGTTTTTACCAGAAATTCCTAACTCAAGTGTAACCCGATCGGGTCAACCCGACAAACCCGAAACCCGACCAACCCGAACCCGACAAACCCGAATCCTTATCGGGTCGGGTTTCGGGTTAGAATTTTTTACCCGACGAATCCGACCCGATAAGAGCCGGGTCGGGTTGGATTAACCCGTTGAGCACCCCTACTAATAGCTAATAGGGGTGCTGAATGGTTACTTAGTTGATTGTTACTCACTACGCTAAATCGACACCAATAACATAGAAACATCAGCAAACTTCGATTAAATGCTCAAGTTAACCATAGATGGAGGAAAACAAATTTAAGGAACCCAATCTATTTTGTATATTTGTATGAGTTTTGTTAATAAAAGCTCTTAGGATGATTAAATGATACACTTCTTAAAATACGGTTTTTGAGGCAAAACTTTTAAGTGGTGATTAAGATTGATTAAATGGGCCCTATAACGTTTTAAACACTTTTGGTTAAGAAAGAGAAACTTTGAAACACATTTTTTTAAGGTAAAAATACAATGTTAATGATGTTTAAGAATTTTAAGTAGGGGTAAAAGGGTAAGTTCTCATACAAAAACTTTTCAAATAAAATAAATTTTGAAAGTATATCACTTATTTTGTTCCACCCCTTTTGAGAAAATGTATCACTTATTTTGGTATGAAGGTAGTATAAAAGATAAACACATAGAAACTGACAAACCGAAGCGAATTTATATTATCATTTGGTTGACATGAATGCGTGAATCAATGTTGAATTTCGTTTTGAAGAAAATAGTATAGATTTAAAAGTAGTTTGTATGGTATATAGTTATATACCATTCCTTTAGAGAAAGTAGAAGTAGAAATGTAGGACACAAATCAATAGTCAACAAGCCATAAAATGTATACATGATAATTAATTAAAACCCTTAAAATAATTATGCCAAACGAGATGCACATACAATAAACAAACACCACTAGCCGACGAAAACAAGAACCGAAATCCATTAAAAAACATAATTCCCTTGCCATCAATCCTAAACTTTTTGCTAATATATAACTAACATGTTTTTCTTCCCTTTTCTCCAAATGAGAAAAAAAGAAGAATAAATTTCCCTTTTTCTCCTCATGTTTGTCTCCTTCCTTGCTTTCCTCATTTTTTGAAAATCTACATATTAAAAGATGCAACATTTGGGGAGCATGATCCTTACATCAAGGGAAGAGGAGTCAAAAATTCCATATTCCAACTGTCTTAAGATTTCATCCTTAAAAAACATTTCTTGTTCTATTACAACCCCAAAATTATGTAGTAGACTAGAGTTATTGGTAACGCAATCAACATCCCAAAAATAACCCTGAAAATTTTAAAGATTGAAAACACAAAACCGTTAATACACGCATTAGAATATTCTTTCTATTGAGAGGTACAAATTAAAAGCGGATAGAGACCCATGACATTTTGGTACACTTATTCGAAATAGACTCGCTACGTGTTAATACACGTAAATATCACCTTTATGTACGTTGAAAATGTACCATTTTGAAAATTCTTCTAAGGAAAAGGAAAATATCCAATCAAATTTTGAGGAGTGTTTTTTAATTGATGTTGAAACTAGAATAATAACAAATTACTTACGCAGTACTAAGAATTGCGGGATGAACGTTGTACTCTTTTGCAAATACAAAAGGTACAATTCCTTGAGGCAGTGCAGCCTGTCAATTAACGAGATAAATAAATATACTACCTCCGTATCAAAATAAGTGATACATTTGGGAAATTGCGGTTTTTGAGGCAAAATATTGGCAAGTGATTTAAAATAGTATAAAGTGGATAGTTAGTGGATAATGGGACCCACTTCTTTTGGATGTAGTGAAATTAATGATGTTTAAAAGTAAAAGTAAGGGTAAAAGAGTAATTTTACTTTATTAAAGTAGATAGTTAGTGGAGAAGGGGTCCCACTTTTTTGCCAAATAAGGAAAGATTTTGAAGTGTATCACTTATTTTGTTCCACCCCTTTTAGGAAAGTGTATCACTTATTTTGATACGGAGGTAGTATGTTATTTGAAACACAAAGCCTATTACAAATTTGTTAAAATAATAATCCGACCATTTAATAACTAACTAAATATATTATTATGTAATGACATATAATTAAAAAAAATAAACATAAGTTGAAAATGAAATGTAGGTAAAGGTTGGTGACAAAAAAAGATGTTATTACCTGTACGATTGCGACATGGAGAAGGGTACCACGAAGACCAACTGCTATAGAAGCGGCTGCCATTACTGCTGGTCCCGTTAAAAATCTAACAGCCATTGCAAATGAAGCTACAGAATTCCCACAAGCAATTATCTTCGGTTGAAGTGCCATAAACAAACCTTAATAAAACAAAAATTAAACATCAAAAACCATGTTAGTTACATTAATAATTAATTAGGTAAAATAAACCTAAATTAAAATTTACCTAAGCTAAACATAGCCATTCCAAGACCAGCATCCGAGAGAATTGAAATGGATTTTTCAATTATTTTTGGCATTGCCAAATGCCACCTGTAAGAAATAAAAACACATAAGTTAGTTAATTAAATTATTGTTATTTTGTATTTTTGCATTTATTCCTGGACATCTTATCCTGTTCTAGTTTCGGAAATACAAATAAATAATAAAATAATGTGAATAAATGTGAAGTTATTTAATGTAAGTACATATAAATAAATAATTTTTTATTTTTTATTAAAGTTTTAAGTGGCATGTTGGATTACCTGAACGACACGAGAGACCAGATTAGACCAATGAGACTCGAATACGTGTTCGGGTTTCGGATCAGTTTCCTCCAAACCATAATCAATATCAATCGGGTCATAACACTCGCCGGCGGCATCATTTTTCCGGTAGTTCCGTCGTCAATCGAAACGCCTTTAGGGTGGAGCTCCGACGTGGAGCTGGAACCTAATTTGTTCAGACCGATTTGCCCCTCTTTGTCATTGTCATCATCACCACCAAAAGTGAAATCTTCCCTCCCCATTTCTCTTGTATCTGCGCCAAATTTGAAATTAATTATTACTTTCTATCTAATTATTTATGAATTTATTATGTACCTTTGGTTTCACCATTTTGATCAACCATCATCCTGATTTCCTTGGCGCCCTGTTGTTCGGGTCGACTCGACTGTTCAGCTGCCGCTCCGAAATCATTACTACCAAACACGTGGAGCCCACCGCCTTCAGAAACCGGTGAAGCGCTGGAGCTCCAGACGAACATATGAAGCTCTTTAGCGTCATGATTTGCTTTATTTTGCGCGCCATTTTGTTGAGCTTGTGGATGTTGTTGACTTTTATTACTCTTCGTAACGGTTGAAGAAATTTCCGGATTCGGTGCCGGATAAGATGCCGGAACTGTCTGAGCTGCCGGATAAAATCCAAACCTCGGCGAATTCATATTCAGAGGTCCTGGAGCTGTGCTCTCCTCGAAGTTCGACGGCCTAGGAGTCGGACCTCGTGACGACTGAACGGAATAAGCATCCGCCGGACCGAAATTAGACAACCGACCACCGGGAAACCCCATCATATTGTAAAAATCATTATGATTAAAATTTGAACCTCTCGGGGTCGGATTCCTAGACGAGCTCAAGCTATAAATCTCAGCTCCGGTAAGATTCGACGGCCGTGGAGTCATCGCCGACGAACCAAGCCCTAACGACCTCCTCGAAGCATTCGATTTCCTAACCGTCACATGTAGCTTCCCGTCGTTGCCGATCTCAGCATCCGTTTCCAGAAAATCATGTCCGTCGAGCGAAACGACGTCGGATTCAACTTTAAATGAGACAATCGAGGCAGCAGTTTCTGGAAATTGCTCCATTATCAACATCTTCGCGCCACGATACTCGAATAGAAACAGAAGCAGAGTATACCAAATAATACACTGTAACACCACTACCTGAACCATTAAAGATCCAGAATACTCACCATACATAGCAATCAGCAACGGAATCCCCATCACAAGCGTATTAGGTAACGTCGATAACGAAAAAATCGTAATCATCCATTCCAAGCTACCGTTCTTGGAGAAATTAGCCCATAGAGTAAGCACTACCAGCATGATAATCTTCTGAAGTGTGTCCGCAGCTATGAATCGGAAGTTCATGGCGTAAGGATCGTTCATGGAGATGAAATGGAACGAGAGCAATGGAACGGCGAAAATGGCGACGAAACGGTTGATGCCGGAGCATTGGTCGGGAGTGAATATCTTCCACCAGCGTACGCTGCCGTAAGCGAGAATCATGGCGACGTATAACGGCACCATGGCGGACATGACGGTGTAGAAGTCATGGCCGGTGATCATTGTTGCAGGTGGAGGTGGGTGTGGTGGTAGTGGTGGTGGTGGGGGGTTAAAAATGGGAGGGTGAAGGGTAAAATGGGAAAGTGAAATCCGTTATCTTTTTTTCTGATCTTCTGACAGATTTTGTTACTGGGAGTGTGGGCGATTTACGGCTGATTGAACCGGAGACAGAGAAATAGGAGATATTAGAAAATGACTAGGGGGCGGAGGAAGTGTTTATATAAAGGGAAGAAAGTGAGACTATAAATACTTATACAATATAAATATGTATAATATATACTTTCTATAATATCATTACCAACTTTTTTCTAAACGAGTTCCTGATCCTTTTTTTCTTTTACATAGTTGGACGCTTACAAGATTTGGTTATTACAAACTTACATAACGTTGTTAACAACTATGCCAACATCTCGTTGAATATCTCGTCGAAACTCGTTATTCATCAATATTGTTGGAACTGACCCAAATGAGATGAGTGAGCCTCCTAGCCACTTCAACGGCGAAAGTAACGTATAAATGAGAAAATTGAATGTTAGAAATATGTTATTAGGAAGTATTCTAGACTATGTGTAACGGCAATGTTGCGCCATTTGGTTGGGGCCCTCTGACGTGTTCCTCCCCTTACGTCTCCCTCACCCCGACGTATCGCTAGCACCATTTGGTCACTGGAGCGACCGTTGTCGGTCGTTTTATTTTCAAATGAGAAATGTTGATTTCAAAGGGAAATATGTTTGGTCGTCTGCGGCTTGAGTTTGGTCGAGGTTTGTGATGTGTTTGGTCGGTTAAGAAAAAGTTGATGTGACGCTGAGTTAACAAGTTTGACCAAATGGTGTTTGGTCACCCATACTCTTAATGTGTACCAAAATAATATTTTTGGTTGAGATACTTATGACTTATGAGTGAGAGGGTATTTGGAGTGTGAATATTAAATGTGAAACACTGATATAACGTTAATGTCACCCTGGAGTATCAAAGTGGCTTGAGTCACGGTACCTGATGCTTCATAACAGGTAAAACCGCCAAACAACACAAGTAATTAGTGGGTTCAAATTTCACTATAATTGACCGAAACAGACAAACCAAAGTAGAAATGACATTGTTGACTTCAGGGTTCGTGCATAACCTTTTACAACTGTTTCCTAACCCGTTAGTGTGTGTGCTGAAAATCCAGTCTACTTATTTTGAAAAGTCGGTATGCTGAAAATTAAGATTTTTTATTTCAAAAATTAAGATTTTTTATTTACAATTGGAGTACTAGTGTATGGGAGGTGATTCTTACTGAGCGATATTATATCTAGAATAATTTTATATTAATGGACAACCAAGTCTTTAGTGAGAGGGTGAAATGTAAAATGTGATAAAAGCAACGAGATAACATGATTGTCATGTGGGACTAAAAAATATAATAAATTTTCTATATAACATATCTAAGGTTTAAAATGAAAAGTTATTAAACATAAGAGACTATAGTAGACAAACATATAAAGTTAATTAAAAGGTTAGTAGAAAAAAAAATATTTATAATAAGCTTCTAAAAAAGCTAACTATCTCGTTATCTTAATGGTAAAAAGTTATTCAAAAACTTATTAGAATGTAATAAGCTTTTAAAAAAGCTCTTATAGATGCTCTTAGAGCATTTCCAATGCAAGGTTTTTACAAAGTGTTTTACCTTTTGTTTAAGTCTTTTAAAGTAAAATGGCATTCTAACAAAAAAAACTTTTACTAAACTTTTTATTTTATAAGTCAGTTTGATGTAAGTTAATATGCATTGTATCAAAAAAAATTGTGAAGATTATTTATAAAAATTAAGTGTAAAGTTTAGATGTTAAGTACAATAAGTTATTACAATAACCTTTTTTTTAACGGAATTATTCCCCTTTATATACAATTATCATAGGGTCATACTGTTCATTAGAGAATTAACGGCGTACCGTTCCGTTCCATTCCGTCATTGAAAATCCTCACGCGCTTCACTTCTGGTCATATGTATGAATTGTTTTCCAATTAAGTCCTTATACTTTTAAGAACTTGACAGCGTAACTTTGGGTCATATGTTTGAATTTGTTCCAGTTAACTCTTTATACTTTTAAGAACTTGACATCGTAAATACTCTACTTATTTAGAAATACATAATAGTATATTATATACGGTTACGAAATATATAGACTTAAGCTTTTTTTTATCTAATACTTAATACATGCCTTTATATGAATTTGTAAGTCGGCAAGAATAATATAAGGTCACGTTTACTATATTATAATATCATTTCAATCTAATATCTTTGCTCAGATTTTTTAAAATTTGATCTTTAAATATATGTAATATTTTTAAAATTTTTGGAACACACGTATTACATTAAGGGTGTGAATATATCTTAAATAACTTCTATAATTAGATAAACGGATAATAAAAGAACTAAAAACTCGCAGCGAAGCACGAGCCTGGTTTTTCCTCGTTACAATAACTTAACCATAAGATGCTCTTAGGTAACTTTGTATTAATTCGTATTGACGAGAATAGCTATCACGCCATCAGTTACCTCTCTTTCCTTGAAGACAGTTTTTGAATATAGTTTTGTGAGTAATTGTTTCTTAAACTCAAAATGTACACATGTATAAATTTATATAGAAAAAATATATTAGTTACTATTAAATTATGTTATTTGAAACGTCTAATTTAGGGTGAGCATTTGGACCGAAAAAATCGAACCGAACCGAAACCGACTAAAACCGATAACATGTTATCGGCTCGGTTTCGGTTTTGAAAATTCATCGTTTTCGGTTTCGGTTTGGTTTGGTTCGGTTTTCGGAAAAGGATGAACATTTGGCCTAAAAAAACCGAACCGGACCGAAACCGAACCGAACCAAAACCGATAACATGTTATCAGTTCGGTTTCGGTTTTGAAAATTAATCGTTATCAGTTTCGGTTCTATCAGTTTCAGTTCGGTTCGGTTTGGTTTTTGAACCAAGCTCACCCCTAGTCTAATTCATATGATAATTTTCATTAACACATCAGTAAAAATTCATAGATACTTTCGTTTAAACATTTGTTAATAAATTGAATATGAACATTGATATTTGTAGATATGCCAAACCCAACACCATTCACACTTAAACTAAAAACAATAATAATTCGCATTTAATGTAATTATATTTGTTGTTAACTATCTCAATCTAATTCAATTAAGCTATACTAAACTAAACTGAAATTAATACCGACTTAATTATTTAAGTCTTTAGTGGGTTAACTTTTCACTTACCAAAACATATAATTTTTTTAATAGAATATAAACAAAAGTATTTTCTATAATAGATTAAAAAGAAACATTAACTTGAACATAATAAATTTTATGATATTAAATTGATTTTCATAACATTTTGGTATTAAAAAAGATATGTTTTTTCAGGGAAACGTTTATAATCTTCTTTTGATTGGAATCTCATGTGTCATGATATCATACCGGTCGGTTCATATAGCCACACAAAGGACCATGGTTTTGATTATATTACATAAAATATAATAAGTAGCAACTAAAATGTAAGTTATAAGTTTAATAATTATACAGTTAGTATTAAACGAATATTGTTGTTTAAAAGTTGCTATCCAACAGAATAACGCCAACTTTTAATATTAATGAATGGGATTAAAATTTTAAGTGCTTGTTTTTTTTTTCTATAGAATTTAATTACCAAAAAATATAGTCAAAAGATTCACTCACAAGCCAAAGACAGAGTGGAGGCTTTGACTGGGAAAGGTCTAAAAGTTTGAGGTTGAAAACTAAAATATGCATCCAAATAACGACAATGATGTCTAATATCTTTAAATAAGGATATGAAATAAGTAAAATGTTAATAGTTAGACATCTTCACGGAGGTAAAAAGATTGCTTTCAAATAAACATCTGGAAAAAAATGATTGAATCTATACAAATATATTTGAGATGTGCGGACTACCATCAACGGGGTAAATAAACTTTACATTTATGGGGGTGCTCGGACAATTGGTCATAAGACTAGAACCTGAAATAATCAGTTAATGATATTTGATTAAGCTGTAAATATTATGTTTAATGATTATTCTTATTTAAGATTGATATAATCACATTTAAAAAAATACAAATCACAAGTAATTTAAAAAAACTCATATAATTGAAAATAAGTAAAATGACCATGCTATACTTAACCTTAATCAACTAATTTTTTGATTATGGGATTTATATCCTAATTCTTAAAGACACAATGGTCACTTTCGGATGATTAAGAATTAAGTTGTTGTTTAGTAACATGTTATGATTAATAGTTGAATGATGTAGACGTACAAATGATTCAATCTTCTCCTTAAATTTTTCTAATTAAAAGAAAAAAGATGCTCAGTTTTTTTTATTCAAATTTTGATTAAAAAATCTTAACAAATACTATAAATCCACTCATACAAGAGACTACATTTTAATAAGATAATTAAGAGGTTTTATCAAATAACCCCTAAAGCTGAAAATGTCTTGAAGCCAATATGTAGCCAACATACTACCAACATACTACCAACCATACTAAGAATAGATGGTAGCCAATATGTTGGTAGCCAACATGTTTGGTTGGTAGTACCATACCAATCAGGTAATCATGGTACGATAACGGTACAAAAATTTAAATACCATGATAGTACCTTACCAACCAATTATATATGTATATATATAATTATTTAAAAGAATTCGAGAAAGGTAAACTAAATATGTATTGTTTTTTAATAAAAGTTATGATATCATAACATGAAAACATTCAAGTTATAATTTCTTAGTCTAACATATCGATATATTACATTTTTGTTATTGTGTTTGTATATAATGTTGATAATTAAGCGTGTGAAGCAGACGAGAATGCTACAAGCTAGTGTATTATGACAAGAATACTACATAATTTATACTTTATCGTACATAGTGTTTATATAACATTTAACGCATACCATTACCAAATGTAATAGTATAGAAAAATGTCTTGTTTTTAGTAATAATTCCAAATAAGTTCATGATCTTGGTATATACTAGTACCAATTCGTACCAACCATGATTATTGGTAGCCAAACTAATTGGTACCAAGTATAGTTGGTACGGTACCGGTAGCTATATTAGTGTACCAAGTATAATTGGTACGGTACACGGTATGAGGAAAATATGTGTGGTACCGTACCATGTTCACCCTAATGGTTCTCATGCTTTAGAACCAATTTTGTTAAATAAGTTGGCAAGCTCTTTTTTTTGAACGGCAAAAGAGAGAATCCTGGAAGAGAGCTTCGGCAAGCTCTTAGATTAACTGTTTATCTAACAAAAGTGTTGAACCCCGATTCCTCCGGACCGATAAAACCGTCCGTCTCGTCTTGGAACCTGCGTACAACCACGAAGAAACTCTAGTCAGGAGCCTTACGGGGGTCACCTCGTGAAGACACTCCGACGATCAAGTCAGTATTTATGAAAAAGGTCGAATAGGAACGATATTGATCGTAATAAATGAAGTGATGATGTATCGTGTAAGATGAGCATTGAATGTGGAGTGAAGTAAAGAATTGTGTCGCTTACCTTCTGCCGAGGATGACTATTTATGGAGGAAATCCTTAGGCGGGAGAAGTGGATTTCCCTCCGTTGCACACGACATCCGTTGGTCCTCCGGGTAAAAGCTTGAGACGAAACCTGCTTGACCCATTGGTAAATATGGTGATGTTTCGTCTTAGGAAGCCTTCAGCACCGCTCGCATTAAATGCATGTGCGCTTTTCCTTGAATCCCGCTCACGCCAATTGCCCCTCGGGACTCACCGATCTGCTTCCTTCGTCGTCTTGTGCCAAGCTTTCCCGCGTTTCGTGGTTTTGCATGGTTGCATGCCATGCACGTTCCGGAAGTTTGATACGTTCCTCCGGAAGGTACGATACATCATCAAGTCCCCTTAGTTAAAAGTGAATTACCACGTGGTTGATTTATTTTAACTAATAACTTCTAATTGCTTTTCTTCAAAATATTACCGCTGGACCACCTAAGTTACCGTTGCTGGTTTTCCGGGATTCGACCGTTGGGTGCCTTTCGTCGTCTCGTGTTTTTACGCCGCTTAACCTCCCTCTCCTATAAATACCCTCTTTTGCTTACTTATTTGTTTTAAAATCTTTCATCTGCTTTCTATCTCTTTCATCTGCTTTCTATCTCTTTCATATTCTTTCTATCTCTTTCATCTCCTCTCTTCCCCCCTTTGTTTTTAGACTTGATTCTCATCATGAGGAAAGACAAAGCACAGAAAGAAAAATCCGAAAAAACCTCTCGGGCAAAACGTACAACTATGAACACCTTTAGTACCGTGAAACCTGACGATCTCCCCCAGATCATCTCCGATTTTCATATCGACTCTCGTTTTGAGCTCCGTCTGCCGGGCGAAACAGGCACCGTTAAATCTGCTCCGGAAGGCTTTGAGCCGATATATCTTCACTTTCTTCAAGGAGGGCTCCGTTTCCCTGTTGCTACTTTTATACTCGAACTTCTTCAATTCTTCGGGCTTCATCTTGCCCAGCTTGCTCCTAATGCCCTTTGTAAAATCATCGGTTTTATTATGCTCAGCCGATCTCTGGGCATTCCCGTTTCCGTCAAGTTATTTAGGTATTTTTACATTGTTGCCGGTCGCGGTGATTGGGCTGGCTTTGCACATCGTCAAAGGCGTTTAGAGTGCGTATCGGGCTTAAAGGACTCCATCCATGACTGGAAATATGGTTTTTTCTACGTCCATCGATCGGCTTTGAATGAGGTTATTCTACCTTGGGGAATCGTTACTGGAAGACCTTCCGATCCACAACCTAAGCTCACCCCCGAAGAGACCGATCACGTAGAAAAACTCTCCCGGACCAGGCTTGAATGGGAGGATCCGGACGAAGCTTTCCTTGGCATGGCTGATTTGAGCCCGTTTTATTTTAGCCAAGGCGTTCGTCCCATCTGGCGGATTAACGATCAAAGTGTGCCATTGTTGAGGCGCTTAGAGATGGACAAGAGTGGACCTCCAGCAGGTGAGGTTTCTATTGTTGATGGCCCTATCGTGCCTTTTCTTCCTCCGCCAGACAGAACAGAGAGTTCTGAAGCCACTCCGGAACTCGAGAGATCTGAAGCCAGATCTTCTGGGGAGCTTGTCATCATGCAAGGAGTTGATGTCGATCCTACTACTGGTGCAGAGTTTGAGACTGAAGATACCATAGTGCATGATTCGCAGATCGAACTTCAAAGGCCTGTGAAAACACGAACCATGAGAAACATCGCTTCCCGTGAACGACCGGTTCGACCACGAAATGTCCGCGAAGAAGTTCCAGCACCTTCCCCCAAGCGTCGAAGGGTTTTTCTTGAAGGTATTTTTATTTTATCAGTTTTTGCAGGTCGAATTTTGCCCATATATCGTGCTTGTGTGTGTATGCAAATTTGTCAGATGTTATTGTTTCCAATGTTTCTGCACCAGTTTCCACCGTACATGAATCCACCTTCACCGTATCATTTACACCTGCTTCTTTGGTTATCCCAACTGCTGTTACAACCAGTGTATCTGTTCCCCCATTGCGATCAGGTCCTAGTTCCTCCTGGAAGTTCCCCAGCTTATCATCCAGTACTTCCGCTTTAGCAATGTTTGGCAACAGGATGCTCCGTACCGGCACTAGATCATCATCGACGAGCCAAAGTTCTCCAACCTTATCCGCAATGAGTCAATCATCCATACCAGCTTACTCTGCTCCAGGTTTGTGCTGAATGTATTTTTGTTGTGGTGGCGTGTGTTTTATCTGACCTTCCTTCTTTGTACCAGGGTCCGCTCGTGTTACACAGCATGGTGCTCCAAAGATTCTTCCTGCTACGGAGGTTTTCCCTACCTCCGTAGGTCCTTCGAAGACCTCAACTGTTGTTGCCACATCTCCGATTTGTTCCTCCACCGACTACTCCGGTTCAGACCTCTTCTTTGCTGGATCTGAGCAAGCTTACTAGCGAAGAGGCCTTCTTGAGGGTTAAAACAAATCTTCTGAGCACAATGGAGGTCCTGTATGAGCTTCAGACTCGTTCTGTTCGTTATGAACAAGATGCGTCAGAGCGAGATGCTACTCTTGCTCAAATTACTCAAATAATGGAAAAGTGCAGAGCTTTGTATGAGAAGGAGTCTGAGCAGAGGAAAAAGTTATCTGAGTTTTTTGCTTCTGCTAGTAATGAGAATGTAGATTTAAAAAAGGAGGTTGTGGAGCTATCTTCTGAGCTGGCGGAGCAGAAGAGATTGAATCAGGAGTTGGAGGTACATAACCGTTCTTCCTCCACTCGTATAGCTGAACTTGAGGCTTCAGCTGTTGAGAAAGAGCTTCAATTTAAAGAGGTTCAACATCGTCTTGAATGGAGGGTGGTCGAAAGCAGTTTATTGAAGGAGGAGGTTGAGGCACAAAAGAGTTTAGCAAATGTAGGTCATCTTGACTGGTTATTACGAAAAGGGATCCCGCACGTAGCTCAGATGCTTTTAACCTCCCCCGAGTTCGTGAATCGTAATGCTAGTTTGCAAGAGGAGAGTCTGAGGCTAGGCAGGTATAAGGGTTGCACGGATACGCATAAAGAGTATGCAAGTTTGCTTGGATCCAGGCACCTTGTTCATGACCATCCGGATGCTGAAAACAATATTATGACTCTCTTCGGTGATTTGGTAACCCCCAATTATGAGATAATAAACTCTTTCGTAGCCGGAGCCGTTAGCTTGTCTGACCTGAAGGAAATCGTTAATAAGCTTCCTTCTGGCCCCGAAGATGTTGGTGAGAGCACAAATCCTACGACCGATGTTTAGTTTTGGAATTGTCGCAGCTAGGAGTGTTTTTTGTGTTTTGTTGTTTTTCTTTTTATGAACCTGGAACTGTCGAGGCTCATGACTCCGGTGACTGTAATTCGCTTTTATTTTTAATGGAATATTACTTATTTTCGTTGATTATTTAACTTCCCATAACAGAGCGTCCTCCGTTATCATAGGAATCAACAATCATTTCGTATTCGATGTGTTCGTTTCGTATTCGTATTTCCGGTTTTTCGTCCGGAAGTAGGCTTCGTATTCCTTTGGGAAGCAAGAAGCCTACTCATAGCTATGAGTGTTTCGTCGATATTCGTTTTTTTTGTTTCGTTGTTACCATAAACATTTTTTGAATACATTAACATAAACAAAAGGACCCCTCTCGGGAGGTTTTACTACTATCAACCCCAAAATGTTTTACAACTTACGGATCGTTCCGTATGACCGGCTGATAGCATCATTTTTAATGACGTAATACGAAAAGGAAAAACACAAATAAAACTAAAACTTTGCCGACCATTCTGACTAAAAGTGAAACTTTCGTAAGTTCCTCATGTTCCACGTTCGAGGGATCAGCGATCCTGCGAGGGTTTTGATGACGTAGGAACCGTCTCTTCTTGCTTCCCTAACCCTATATGGACCTTCCCAATTTGGGATGTTGGAAATCTAGGTTAGATTAACAAGAAAAAAACCTTGTACGAAGAACTCGAACACACACTGTAGGGATTTACTACGCACCATGCGACTGATCAACCACTTGGGTCGACCTCCTAGTGAACTTTGTTCGAACCCTGCTGACCAAGAACATGAACTTGTTCTAGACCGGTTAAAACCAACTAGCTGATTTAATCCCTAATGCGGAACTGGGATTAAACCTAATCCTTAAATCCTAAAGGATTGGGATGTTGGAAATCTAGATTAGGTTAACAAGAAAGAAACCTTGTACGAAGAACTCGAACACACACACATACTTGTGTGTGTTCGTCGACTACTACCAAGAACCCTAGGGTTCTTGGTTCGACTTCGAACAAGAGGAGAGGAAGAAGGAGTGTTCCATGAATCATACCTTAGGTTAATGCTTAAGATAAGTCCACTGATGATGAACACGACGAACGATCCTCTAGATGATCACTTGCAACGATCTTGGATCTTCAAGACTTGAAGAACACGAAGAACGAATGAAGAACACGAAGAACGAAAGAACACGAAGAACGAAGAACACCAAGTGATGGTGTCTTAGTTTCGGCTGAATAGGGTAAAGGGGGCAAGGGTTTCAGCTTTTAGGTGTAACCTAATAAGTGATGCCTAAGCCCTCTATTTATAATAGATGGACTTTCACTTAGGGCCCTTCTAGTTTAATTAAGATTAATCTCTTAATTAAACTTATCCTTTTACACTTCCATCACATATAGTTTAACTAGTTTATTATTGTTGCACTTAACTATCAAATGTCTAGTATTAACACACTAATAATTCGGTACCCATATACACGAATTATATATACTTGTATTTATACTTTTAATAGTTAATTATATAATAACCTGTATATAATTTACACAATAATATTATCCAATTACTATATGATTTAATAGCTTTAAATCATATCATGGATAACCTTTAATTAACACATTGTATATTTACTCAACTAGTAAATATACAACTACTTGTATTAATTAGTTAGTTAAACTAATCTAGTAATAAGTTAAACTTAACTTTAATACTTAACTGATTCATAATGACTATTATGAATCATTCCTCTTCGTAGTATCATTGCTTATCTTGCTCGTATTACATGCACTTACCGGTGTGACCCTTAAGTGTTTCGTAGGCATAGATGTATCATCATAGGTTGACTAACTGTGCACATAATTCCTTCAGGTAGAAATTATCAACTCCTGTATTCGAAATCATTTTATGACTTCTTGATTCAAATTGTTGTGATAAATGACAAAGAACAAATCAGTTCGTTTGGGCACGGCCGGGCACTTGTCAGTTTATCAACATGTCAAAGGATCTATAAATATCTCTCCTAAAGAGGAGGTACAATTGCCATCTTGTTATATTTCGATTCAAAATACAACTTCCTCTGTACCCAGTAAGGCCTCGTATGACAATCATATTTCAGAATTGTCTAAGACGAACCAAAGCACATTAGTCATTGTATCTTAAACCAAATACCCGAGGCTTAAGGACAATCCTAGTGAACAATACTTTTGAACTTTTCAACCACGAAGTATTGTCATGGTGGTCAATCCAATATTCGTTGAGCCTCCAACAGAATATCACCGATATTTGGTTTACACAAAACTTGTGTAGCTATCTTCGAAGAACTTCGAATCTACCACCAAACACCGCGATGACGTTAACGTACCATCAAGGTTCCCACCAAGACGAGTAGTCACGGATTTTTATCTTTTTGAATAAATAGACTTTTATTCATGGATGTTGTAAAACATACAAAGTCTGAATAATAATGATACTAACTCATATATTATTCCTCACTAGACATAGATACTGAATTATTACTAGATCATTACTTGTTCCTTTCGTTTGTGTTGATTACTTAATGATTCTTACAACTTTAATTGTAACTTTATCACTAAACCAATCATTTCTATTAAACTAAAGACATAAGACGAGTATTTAGGAATACTAATACTTTTGTCTTTGCTAGATATTGTTCTTGCAACGATCTAGAACATATTCTAGTTTTGCCTTTTATGTAATTCGGTAAACATAGGAGGATTGGAAATTAACTCCTTAGTTTCTTGAATTCATAAATTTCTCCTTGTAACTAAAGCCTCTTTTAGTTACTTGATTTGTAGATATTCGTTCTAGTTAAAGAAATTTCCTTAAATGATTATGTTATCCACTGGAGTGTGAACAACCAATTAGATATGCAACAATTAATCACAAGACTTGTGATCACGCTATTAGGTTTGCAATAATTCATTAACATAATAGCGTGATCACAAGTCTTGTGATTAATTATTGCATATCTAATAGGTTGTTTACACTCCAGTGGATAACATAATCATTTAAGGAAATTTCTTCAACTAGAAAGAATATCTACAAATCAAGTAACTAAAAGAGGCTTTGGTTACAAGGAGAATTTTATGAATTCAAGAAACTAAGGAGTTAATTTCCAATCCTTCTATGTTTACCGAATTTCATAAAAGGCAAGACTAGAATATGTTTTAGATCGTTGCAAGAACAATATCTAGCAAAGACAAAAGTAATAGTATTCCTAAATACTCGCCTTATGTCTTTAGTTTAATAGAAATGATTGGTTTAGTGATAAACTTACAATTAAAGTTGTAAGAATCATTAAGTAATCAACACAAACGAAAGGAACAAGTAATGATCCAGTAATAATTCAGTATCTATGTCTAGTGAGGAATAATATATGAGTTAGTATCATTATTATTCAGACTTTGTATGTTTTACAACATCCATGAATAAAAGTCTATTTATTCAAAAAGATAAAAATATGTGACTACTCGTCTTGGTGGGAACCTTGATGGGACATTAACGTCATCACGGTGTTTGGTGGTAGATTCGAAGTTCTTCGAAGATAGCTACACAAGTTTTGTGTAAACCATATATCGGTGATATTCTGTTGGAGGCTCAACGAATATTGGATTGACCACCGTGAAAATACTTCGTGGTTGAAAAGTTCAAAAGTATTGTTCACTAGGATTGTCCTTAAGCCTAAGGTATTTGGTTTAAGATACAATGACTAATGTGCTTTGGTTCGTCTTAGATAATTCTGAAATATGATTGTCATACGAGGCCTTACTGGGTACAGAGGAAGTTGTATTTTGAATCGAAATATAACAAGATGGCAATTGCACCTCCTCTTTAGGAGAGATATTTATAGGTCCTTTGACATGATGAGAAACTGACAAGTGCCCGACCATGCCCAAAACGAACTGATTTGTTCTTTGTCGTTTATCACAACAGTTTGAATCAAGAAGTCATAAAATGATTTTGAATACATGAGTTGATAATTTCTACCATGCTCGTATTCGTAGTCACAAATATCGTCCTGCAAGGGATAAGCCTAACAAATTTGCCCAAGAAGTAGAGACAGAGTGTTCTTTACTAGGAGACGCTATTAAAGAGTTTTTCATAAACTATACATGGGTTACGTAAGCTGTTTTTATGGGGTTGGTTACCTACATGCCCATCTAGAAGGCCATTGTAGCTCGTATCATTAAGACAAAGGTTACGAACTTGCACAAGTGGGAGTCTGAAGGAATTATGTGCACAGTTAGTCAACCTATGATGATACATCCATGCCTACGAAACACTTAAGGGTCACACCGGTGAGTGCATGTAATACGAGAAAGATAAGCAATGATACTACGAAGAGGAATGATTCATAATAGTCATTATGAATCAGTTAAGTATTAAAGTTAAGTTTAACTTATTACTAGATTAGTTTAACTAACTAATTAATAAAAGTACTTGTACATTTACTAGTTGAGTAAATATACAATGTCTTAATTATAAATTATCCATAATGTGATTTAAAGCTATTAAATCATATAAGTAATTGGATAATATTGTTGTATAAATTATATAGAGGTTATTATATAATTAATTATTAAAGGTATAAATACAAGTATATAATTCGTGTATATGGGTACCGAATTATTAGTGTATTAATACTAGACATTTAATAGTTAAGTGCAACAATAATAAACTAGTTAAACTATAAGGGATGGAAGTGTAAAAAGGAAGTTTAATTAAGAAGTTAATCTTAATTAAACTAGAAGGGTTTTAAATGTAAGATCTTCTATTATAAATACAAGGCTTATGGCTTAAACCTAATGTTGATTCTTTACACCACAAAAGCCGAAACCCTAGCCCCATACTTCCTCCATTCGGCCGAACCAAGAACACAACTCTTTGTGTTCTTCGTTCTTCGTGTTCTTCGTGTTCGTCAAGTATTGAAGAACAAGTTCATTGCTTAGATCAACTAGAAGATCGCTCGATTTATTCATCATCAGTGGATCTATCTTAAGCAAACAACAAGGTATGTTTTGGGAAACATCTTTCTCCCTTCTCCCCTCTTGGACGAATTCGACCAAAGAACCCTAGGGTTCTTTGGTTGATGGTCAAACGGACCACACAAGCTATATGTGTGTTCGAGTTCTTCGTACAAGGTTTCTTTCTTGTTAATCTAACCTGGATTTCCAACATCCCAATCCTTTAGGGTTTAAGGATTAGGTTTAATCCCACTTCCGCTTTTAGGGATTAAATCAGCTAGTTGGTTTTAACCGGTCAAGAACAATTTCATGTTCTTGGTCAGTTATGGTTCGAACCAAGCAAACTATGAGGTCGGTCCTATGGGTCGATCAGTTGCTAGATGCATGAGAAACCCTACAACTTTGTCATTCTTCTGGACCTTTCAGTTTGAAGTATGATGTTCTTGATAGGTTGGTTGGTTAGTACCGTAACGCTGTGCGCCTGAAAATACCTCTTCAATCGCCTCACCGGATATATTAGAGCTAATATAAGTTTTTCAATCGTGGCATAATTAAGATCTGCCCCCTAAAGTGCCCTACTGATGAAGTATATCGGAATCTGCTTCTTTTCTCTTTCTGCGATGAGAACGGAGCTGATTGCTTCTGTGTTTGTGGATAAATACATGACCAAGGCCTCTCCTGCAATTGGGATTGCCATGGTTGGAAGCGTTTTCAGATGTTGCTTTAATTCCACGAAAGCTCATTCGGCCTCCGGAGTCCACTCAATGTTTCCCTTCTTCGTGCATTCGTGAAGTGCCCTGAAGAACGGGATTGATTTTTCTGCAGATTTGGCCAAGAATCGGCCCAACGCTGCCAACTTCCCGTTTAAGCTTTGAACGGCCTTCATCGTTCGAGGTGTATTCATTCTAAACAAGCCCTCTACTTTGTCTAGATTTGCTTGTATCCCGGACGTTGTAACTATTGAAGGATTTATGTGCACAGATAAGTACACGTGTCACCGTGTCCAATGTTATAAAACACTAAAGGGTCACACCACTACACACCCAATAATGGACAACCGAATAAAGTAAGTTGTGTGGAATAATTAACTAGTTAAGTTAATTATAAAGAAGAGGATAAATAATAATAAGTGAATTGTTATTTGTGAGGATGGTTAAATACTAGGTTAAGTATTTAACGGACAGTTAATTATATCTTTATTAATTAACTAGTATAAGTCCAAGGGTTAAAAGTAACAAAAGAAGTTTAAGTTTCATTAAACTTCTAATTAAACTCTAAGGGCCTAAGTGCAAGGCCTAGACCTATAAATAGGAGGGCATGCCTAAGGCTTAGAGGTTACTCACCAATCACAAGCAAAACCCTAATACTCCCTCCTCTCCCTTCGGCCGAAACCGAGAAACCCCAACACACACACACACACAAGTTCTTGTGTGATACTTTGTTGGTACAATGCGGTCTTGCAGCGTGTCCAGGTGGTGCAGTAGAGGTGGATCACTTCTTTAGCTATCTAAAGGTAATGTTCATCATCTTCTCTTTCTCGTGATCTCATTGATTAGTAGAGATCCAGTAATGTGGTATTCAAGTACCGCCATGTGAATACTACAAGGTTTTCCTACAACTATGTGCCCCAAAAACCGCCCCTTGCTGACTCCGAAAGAGCACTTCTTCGGGTTTAATTTCATATTGATTTTCAGAAGCTGCAGTAACGTTTCTTCCACATCTCTTATTAGGTCCCCATCTGTCCTGCTTTTGATGACCATGTCATCCACATAAACCTCCAGATTCCTGCCAATCTGGCTACCGAATGCCTTATCAACCAACCGTTGGTAGGTTGCTCCGGCATTCCGGAGTCTGAAAGGCATTTTGACGTAACAGAACATTCCTTTTTCCATGTGGAAGGCAGTCTTCTCTTCGTCCTCTTTCGCCATTTGTACCTGGTGATAGCCTTTGTAAGCATCCAGGAAGGACTTCCATTTAAACCCCGTAGGGCTTCTACCTTATGCTCAATCTCCGGAAGAGGATAGCTATCCTTCGGACATGCTTTATTCAGGTCCTTGAAATCGACGCACATGCGCATCGACCCATCAGTTTTTTTAACTAACACCGGATTAGCTATCCATTTCGGGTACTGAGCGCTTCGTAAGACTCCCGCGGACACCAAATCTTCTACTTCTTTGTTTATAATATCGCTCCGGTTAGCGGCCATACCCCGCTTCGACTGTTTCACCGGAGGAAAGGCTGGGTTGATGCTCAAACGGTGTTGGGCTACTTCTCTTGACACTCCGGTCATATCCTTGGGTTCCCAAGCAAAAGCTTGCTTGTGTTTCTTTAGTAAGACTTCAAGCTCCTCCCTTAACCTTTTTGGGAGGTCTCTCCCAATTTTGACTTTGATTTCTGGATATTCCGGATTAACGATAATCTGGACCTCCTCTTGTTCCGTCCAACTATCCTGATGAGTAACACTGTGACATTCCAATGAAGGCATAGGCATGCTCCGTATGGTGACCACCCCTTGCTCTATTGGAAACTTGAGGAGTCCATGGATAGTGGAGGCCACAGCTTGCAACTACCACATTCTGGTTCGCCCCAGAATGGCGTTGTACCTGGATGGGGCTATGACCATAATGAATTCTGCTAGTACTGTTTTGTAGAGGTGACCTTCCCAATCGGTTAACCAGAGAGGGAGATATATCTTTCCCCCAGGCCAAACAGATTGCCCTGAGAAGCCTACTACCGGAGCGTTGGTTGGTTTTAACAGAGCTTTGACATCGTCGTGGAATTTCTCAAAACAATGTTCGTACATAACATTTGCTGAGCTTCCTCCGTCTACATATATACGCCGAACCATCACCTTCGCTATGATACCGAAGATGACTAGGGGTTCCGTGCCAGCATATCCTTCCGGAACGGGGTCCCCTCTTCCAAATTCCACGACTACACTTTTCCTTTTCTGGCTTCGGGAACTCGATGCTTCAGCGTTCCCGCTATACCCCCACAACTCCTTCTTTTCTTCAAGAGTGAAGATCTCAGAGTTGTAGGCTGCCTGCTCATTTTTCACCGGTGGTACCGCGACTACTACCTCCGCCTTTCCTTTCCCTTCCTTTTCCCGCTTATAACTTTCATAGGAAGCTGTAGCGTGGCACACAATTTTGTGAAAATCACAATACGCATTAGGGTCTCTTGGATATCGCTTCCTCATAGCCCTTCCATCAGCGGTTCTCCGTATCTCTTGGGTTTGGAAAGTCTCTTGACGGTATTGGTTATACCGATCAGTCGAGAACCTTCCTTCATGCAGCCTTCCCTTATATGGAAATTTTCCGGGAGCTTGCTTGTACGCAAACCTAGCCTTATCTCCGCCCTTGTGTGAGGCATTCCATGCCACTCCCTTCTTCTCCTGAGCTTCGAATCGAAGCTTCTCAGCACTTTCCTCTTCTTGTTTAAGCACTTTGTTCACCATATTAATCATATCGTTAGCCTTAACGAAATATTTTTTCGACAGTTCCCGAAACAACTCTCCTTCCCGGAGGCCATATGTAAAAGCCGCTATTATAAGCGAATCTTCACGGACGGGCATCTTCCGGCTTTGCTCGTTAAACCTTTTGAAGTACAGTTTGTTAGACTCTCCTTCCCTCTGGCTGCAAGCCATGATGGATTGAGACTTTTGTTGATATTTCTTATGCTGTATAAGCTGTGGCTGAACTAAGTAACAAGCTCTTCGAAGCTAGCTATGCTTCTCTGCGGTAGGCTGGATAACCAGTACCGGGCCGAACCCTCCAAGGTTCCTGTGAAGAATAAACACCACAACTTCGGATCCATAGGAATCATTCATATGGCCCACCGAAAGCTAGCTATGTGATCATCCGGAGCCCCTGTTCCGTCATAAGATTTGACCCTAGGCCCCTTAAGGCCCGAAGGGATTGGCATTTCATTGATATCGTCGGTGAATGGGGATCGGAAACTCCGGGGCATCGGAGAGTGTTGTGGGGCAGATCTTTCTCTTCTTATTCCTGGGGTTCGCTCCTTCCTCCTTTCCGGTGTGGGTTCTCTTCTCCTCTCGGGGGTTCGTTTCCTTCTTCTCTCGGGAGTTCGCTCTCTCCGTTCTTCTCTCCCCGACTCCGGGCTTCGGGTTCGAACTGGAGGAGTTTTTTCCCTGTAAACCTCCTCCGTGGATTCTTCTTGAGTAGATTCTTCACTGGAGTAAGTTAGGGTCCTTCCGATCCCACTTACTCCTTCCGTCGGCCTCTTCCGTCCCTTTTCCAAATCTCGCAACTTTCTGAACCGACAAAAGAGGTTGAACTCTTCGATCTCCTCCTTTGTTGGTTCATCTTTCCCTGATCCCGAAGGGGGAGGACATATTGTTGCGTTAACAACGGCTGAAGTAGAAAAAGGAGGAGTGGGATCATTCCTTGGTGGTGTGGAATGATTCCATCCTTGCGGTGTCGATTCGAGGGCCATTTAGTTCAAGGTCCCACGGATGGCGCCAAATGTTGAACCCCGATTCATCCGGACCGATAGAACCGTCCGTCTCGTTTTGGAACCTGCGTACAACCACGAAGAAACTCTAGTCAGGAGCCTTACGAGGGTCACCTCGTGAAGACACTCCGACGATCAAGTCAGTATTTATGTAGAAGGTCGAATCGGAACGATATTGATCGTAATAAATGAAGTGATGATGTATCGTGTAAGATGAGCATTGAATGTGGAGTGAAGTAAAGAATTGTGTCGCTTACCTTCTGCCGAGGATGACTATTTATGGAGGAAATCCTTGGGCGGGAGAAGTGGATTTCCCTCCGTTGCACACGACTTCCGTTGGTCCTCCGGGTAAAAGCTTGAGACGAAACTTGCTTGACCCATTGGTTAATATGGTGATGTTTCGTCTTGGGAAGCCTTCAGCGCCGCTCGCATTAAATGCATGTGCGCTTTTCCTTGAATCCCGCTCACGCCAATTGCCCCTCGGGACTCATCGATATGCTTCCTTCGTCGTCTTGTGCCAAGCTTTCCCACGTTTCGTGGATTTGCATGGTTACATGCCATGCACGTTCCGGAAGTTTGATACGTTCCTCCGGAAGGTAGGATACATCATCAAAAAGTAATTAATATTATGTTACTTTTGCAAGATTAAGAAAACCCCACAAACATCCCTTTCATTGTTGACCCACGGGCATCATTTACATCGGAGTGGTTCATAGTTTATAACTATATATTATAAATACCGATTCTTATATAACTACTTATGTTATAGTATATATTAGAATAAGAATATGATAATAGTAGGATAAAACTAATAAATTTAATAATGAAACTCATCTCACATCTAGAAACGAAGCAAAATAACTAATGTATGACTGGCGGCACATATTTTTATTTAAAATTATTACTTACACTAAAACAATTAACATTTTCTTAACACTATTTAAAAAGTTCTGAAAATACATGGGCTACCAATGACATACATTAAATCTGCCCTTGCTCACGGACATGTACCTAAAATATCGATGTCTTATGGGTATGCATGATATATACCTCACAATAAGAGATGCCTTTGAAGAATACCGATCACAAGTCCTAACAAAACTACCAAACGTTTAAATCAATTATTTCAAACAAACAACGTTATAATAGCCTTTTGTTCTTTTATTCCAAAATGATCTCGATGCGATGTATCTGGTTTTTGAAAAAGATTACAAGTTCGTATCGACTATATATGGAATGCGGTCTAAAGATATCTATGTATTTTGCTTCTTGGGTGCACCCGAACTGGCCGCACAACTTCACAAGGCACAAAGACATCGACCACGTTGAAGAGATCGACTTGTGGATTACCCAAAAATGTTTGCGAGTATCGTGTATATGAAAATAAGCTAGTTACTCATATACAATTTAATCACCTTTAGATGTGATTTATCGAATAACAACATAATAGTACCATGCCATATTGGATAATTGTAGCGTCATACCTTAAGAAAAAAGTCAAAATGCATTTTAGTACCTTTAATTTTGCTAACTATATACTCCTTTAATCTGAACTATTAAATGTGCAACATGATACTTTTAACTTGACAAAATTGTCGATTTATTATACTGACACATTAATTTGATTGTGCGTTTTTATTTGAATTACTTTCGTTGAGCCTTTAGACCTCTCCCAACCGTGACACGTCACTAAACCCATCACTAAACACATCCCTGCTGACGGGTTACTGACGAGGTCGTGCCAACAACAACACATCACTAACCCATCCCCACTTCAAAAATATTAAAATATACCCCAAAAACCCCACCAATTCCCACACACACCCCACTTACGGCATACTCTTCACGTCCCCACAAGGACGGGTTCCTACTGACGGGTTCTACCGATGTGGTGGTGCCAACGACGGGTTTATGACGGCTTGTGATGGGCTACTAACGCAGGATTGACAGCCCTCTTAGCAGACAAAAATATATATGTTTATCTCAGTATATTAATATTATAAGCAAATCACTTGATAAAATAATACCAAATTAGTGAGTCTTGAGGTATTAAATCGATCATTCTGCCAAGTTCATGGTATAATACCGCACCTTTTACAGTTTAGTTTAATAGAAGATCTAGTCATTTAAATTTATAGTATTTAGATGTATTTTGGGTTTTGATTATTAATGATAGTGATTGTTGCCAAATTAAAAGGCAAACGAGAAGTTAAATCTACCTTCATGGTAGCTTGTGCATAACATGTGCTGCGAGGGGCCATTGTTTGGTACCAATTGTAATGGTTTTGGGGGTCTTCTACTTGTCATTCATATTTATCACGATGCAAAATATATTAAAAAACAAAAATACATAACTATTATTTTAATACTTCTTTAGTCATATAGATATAAGTTGCGTTCAGGGAGATCCTTGATTTTTATAAAGAATCTCAATAAACAAATCTTAGTTATTGAATCAAAAGATCCTTTAACCATCACCATCATCAAATCACATGTGATTCAATACATAATCACCACCAGCATCAAATCACATGTGATTCAATAGACAACCACCACCGCCGCTTACCACCGCCGGCCACTACCTCCGTCCGCCGGCCGCCGCCGCCGGCCACCACCTCCGGCCGGCGCAATCACATGTGATTGGATACGCAATCACAAGTGATTGCAAGCAGCAGGCGGTGGCGAGGGGTTGTCGGTGGTAGAGACGGTGGCCGGGAGAGGTTGGTGGTAGTGTGGTGGTGGTCAGTCGTGTTGAATCACATGTGATTTAATACACATGGGGTGGTGGTGGTGGTGATCGGCCGTGTTAATCACATGTGATTTAATACGTACACATGGGGTGGTGGTGGTGTTGATGTGTTGAATCACATGTGACTTTGGTGGTGGTTGTGATTTGTGGGTTGATTGATTCAGGAGCTGAGATTTGTTCTTCAAAACTTTATAAAAATAATAGAACTTCTTAAACGTTTCACATATAGATAGATATAAATAGGTGATTCTGAATTAAACATGGTACATTTTTTAACGACACGAGGTCTTCCCAGTTACTTCAAATTCGTATAGATCGATCGATATATACCGTAAGATTAACAAAATTGTAGAGGATACAATTTCATTCTTAATTGTACCCTCCTCGTTTCATAAAAAATATTTCTCTTGAGCACAAGTTTTGATAATAGTTTTGATTAAAATATAATTAGAAATTATGAGAAAGAAAATGTTTTTAGAAGATAGTTAGTAGTAGATCCTTTGTAATAATATTATTTTACCAAATGTACCTCGTCAGTTTGAGAAATAAGAACTTATTTATGGGACAAAATTAAAATTAAATAGAAATGGTAACATAGAACGATTTGGAATATATATGAGTGACGGGAGCAAGTATGCAAATGATGGATAACTAGCAACTTCTCGTGGGTGATTAGGTTGCTAACTCAAGTTTAGCTTGCAAGATGTATTTGTATTTACTCGTCTTTTAGCGTCTTGCTAGATTTTATTAGGAGTCTCGATTTTCTTTGATACTATACCTCTTTTTGTGGATTTTTTGAAATTTGAAGATTTTTTTTAGCCTAGTTTCCAACTCGCTATATTACTTTGGTAGTATGCATCCGTGAACAAGCTTCGTCTTTTGAGTTAATAATCGAAATATTAACAAGATTGGAACTAATTGTGTGTGAATATCATTTGGGATAATAGATTGATTGAAGGGTCCATATGTGTTTGTAAATTACGAAGGAAAATGACTAAACGGGGTTAAAGCAAACAATTTGTAGGAAATTATGGGGACGTGTCACTATTGCACATGTTAGGTCTTGTGGATTTTAGTTGTTTGTTTGGATCAATAGTTCATGTTCAAGTGGGTCTAGGTGCACTCGTGCACTCGATATTAATTTTTTTTTTTAATTTGTATTTGTATTTTAATGTACTTTTTGTGCCTTTTTTGCAATTGAAATTATCTAATACATATAAAAAAAACGTGTATATTGTCTAAATGAAATATATAAAAAACAAACAATGTTTGCTAATTTCTCCGTGTAGTCATTTAAAATAAAAAGCCTAACAATTCGTCACATTATCTAAAAACACAAAACGAGATTAACACAAAATAACCTAGTTACGATTGTAAATTGGTCAATAAAGGTAATCTGTTAACTAATAAGTCAGTTAAGGTTCCTATTATTCATTTTGTGCATTCAAAATAAGTTCACTCTCGCTTTTAATATTTATCATTTACCTTTTTATTTAAGCAAGGTCGTAAAAAACGTGTTTCCCACGACAAAATTTGATTAATAAACATGTATATGGGTTAATGTTAAACTTTTTGATACGATTAATTACATGTGTGAACAGTGGCGAATCCATGATCAAAGTTAACCGGGGCTTTCACATAACTTTAAGCGCGGACCATATACAAATTTTCTACTAATTTTCTTTTATTAAAATTTTTCCACATGGGAGTGGCCAACCAAGTGGAGGCTTTGCACCCCTTAATTAAGAGTGGATGTGTGTGAAATACTGATTGCAAAATTAAGATCAATTAGAAAATATCTAAAAAAAATGAAGCAAAAAACTAAACACGTATCTTTGTTTTTCTAAAAAAGTGTAGATCTATTTTAGGAAAAATATAAGCATATATTAATGACTAATGACTTTGAGCTCAAAAAATGATATGAGTTTTAGCGAAGGCGTGACGTGTAGAAAATGTTTTTAGCGAAGTCACGTGCATGCTTTCTTGATTTGGTCGATAATATTTTGGAGAATGGAATTAATTAAGAAAAGTGCATAAGTTAAATAAAAGTTAATGATTTAAAATAAAATTAATTTTGGTGGAAGGTAATTGGAGGGTCAAAGGGGGGTTTTAAACGAGGTGAGGTGAAAGTGGTGCAAGTTCGGTGGTTCGAAATTGGTCTCGAAGAAAGGTTAGGGTTTGGGTTAGGGTTAGGTGAGAGGGGAGCATGTGAGTGAAAAGAGGTGCACCCTGTCGGCTTATGGGTCTTCCCCCATGCCCCTTTTCTTTTCACCATACTCACACCATCACCCTCCTCACCCACCCCAACACCATTATTTTGCATTTCCAACCGGGAACCTGTTCGCTTAGAAACGGTTAATCGTCAAGTTAATGTTTTAAAATTCACGTTTCTAGTCTACCTAGTACGATACTACGATGGTCAGGTCAGAGCACAATCGGTTTAGCTAGCGGCTCATCTAATCACCTTCCAAATCTCTTTCAAACTGAAGTCGCCTTTCAAAATCAATTTCATGTAATTTTCCAATAAGTATTCAACTTTAAATCGCCTTCCAAATGGTCTGATTTCAAATGGTTCGGTTTCCAAAATCATCTAATCACATTTGAAATCGTCTTATTCACATTATTTAGTTTCCAAAATAACCTAATCATCTTCGAAATCGTTTGATTTCCCATGATTGTTTTTCCAAAATTGTTTTATCATCTTCCAAATCGCCTGATTAAGTTTCCAAATTCGACGAATCAGTATCAAAAATTGAATTTCAAAAGAGACTACAACTAATAACAAGGTCACAAACGATTTTTATGTTGTAATGTTTTCACACAAAAAAAAAAAACCCGCAAGGTCGCAACGAGTCATTAATGAGCAAAATGGGGATACTTTTGACTCACTTTCATTCTCGGGTCTCGGTTTAACCGGTTGAACCGGCCAGGTCGACCCGGGTTTTAACCACGCTTTAAGCTAGGATGGGTGGTTTAAGAAGTTAGCATTAGGAGTTTTGAACACAGATCCCTATTGAGAATTTCAAACTTTTAACATTCAGCCATCCTATGGTTAATTGTAACTATGTTATAATAGGAGATAATATTATTCATAACAACAATCATGCTTCAAGTGTTTAACCTTGCATAAATATGTTCTTATCATATAATCCTAAATTTATAAATAACAAAAAAGACAATCAAACAACAATGTATAAAATTCAATCAAATCATTATACATAGATTCCTCTACTTGTTCTTGTTCATGTGGCATCATCATCAACCCCATGCACTTCCCACATGCATACACACACCCCTACCCCTAACACTTTAGCACTACCTAATCTTAAACTTTTGTTCATGGACTTCAATTGTTTCAATCAAGATCCATCCATCCATCCAATTTTTGCTCATTTTTTTATTTTAATATCAATTAATATGTTATGCAATCCAAGATTACACACCTCCTTTCTTCAAGTGTGGTCCAAGACACAAACTTTGTGTAATTAGGACCACAAATTATGCATAATAAGTGCATTAATATATGCTTTCTTGTTAATATAAACCGTATCTTTCCTCCCTTTATTATATATCCTATCATTCTTGGATATCTAATAAAAGGTGAGGAGCAAAAGTACAAATACCTTCAATGACGGAAGTGTTAACCTTCAATAACTAAAAGGGATTATGCTTTCTCCTTTGGTAAAAAGGAGAGTGTTACTCTAATTAAGCCGGCTTTGCTTAAAAGGTGTATTAATTAGAACACCTGAAATACTTAAAAGCATACCTATGTTTTATAAAGTGCTTTATTTTATCAATACACTTGATTTTTTTATTGAGGCACGTAGACTGTATGCTTCATGTTGTTGTACTCATGCAATAATGGTATTGTACTTAAAATTGTACTCATGCAATAATGGTATTGTACTTAAAATGTGCCAGTTAGGACTTTATTGTACTTAAATCGAATCGGAACTCAAATTACAAAAAAGAAAGAAGAAAGAAGATCCAATTGGTGGTTCTGTCCTTGTTTAAAAGTGTGGGAAGTGATTTGACACAGTAATATTAAACCATACATAACAAATCAATGCATTGTAAATTTATATATTTTGGTAGTTCTTTTACCTGTAATGTATAGTTAAATATTATCGCATACAATTATACAAATCAATTCTCTTCCCTAACACAAACCCTTAAATAGAGCGTCTTATAGGCTTCAATAAGAATTACACATCCAAAATGTATAATTGTTTTACATCTTCAAGTTATTATTGATGTTGGGTATAATTTATATGTGAAAAAACTCAACCCTATTTCTTTCCAACGGAAGTGTGTCAAAATTTAGTTTGGGCATGTAAAATGGTCACTTTGATGCATATAGTTTGTATGTTCCATCTCACATAATATATACATCTTGCTTGTTTCCAACTGGACTAAAACCGGTAACTTTTAAATTGTAAGACTAATCACATACTGTTAGGTTAAGTGGCCATTAGTCCGAATGTCTATGGTTACATTTGATGATGTAATCCAACTCGATACCTTGTAATGCAAGATTATGAAGGAAACTGCTTTTTGGTTGACCAACTGTTTAGGAAGAAAAAGAAAACGTAATATGTTAATTACAGAAATACCTAGGCCGCGTAAATGCGTATATCAGAGTAAAAAACTCGACTTTCTCCAAATAAGCAGGATAGGGATCCCTCAGTGTTTACTCATACACGTCTTAATTCAAATAATTGCAAATAAAATCACGATATAAATGCCTAAGAAAACTGCAAAAGCATGATCAGTCGTTTTGGTTTTATGTGTAAAAGGAAAGAACAAAAAACATACTTGTTGCGTGTAGAGGAAAATGAAAGAACGAAAGTTGGCTACGTGTAGATAAAAATTCCAAAAGCTCTAGGGAAATAAGTCCATTGTTGTCCTTGTTACGACCCTTTTTTAGTAGTATTGTTCCAAACATATAGTTGTCGACCCCCAAAACATCGCAGTAATGGTAACTACAACTACGACCGGTCCAATTAATTTTAAAGTCCTGAGTAAAATCTCTAAAACGGCCCCCTGAGGTAATTTATTTTCCAAATAACAAAAAAAATGTCCGACAAATTAAAAGTGTCTCCTCAATTCCCAAATTAAATGTTGGGATTGGACCTTGTAGCGCTTATTTTCAATATTATGTTCGACATATTTTAATTCAAATGATTTTACATATATGTATACACTGATTTTTTTGAAAGTTTTTTGATGCCCATAAACAGCCCTTACTACAACATTTTATTTTACTAAATTTGATTTTCAATTGTATCTAATGGAATATTAAAAACCTTTCTAAAGGACTCATGTTTAACAAAAATAATCTCTTATATATCATAGATTTGATTTCTTCCTTAAATAACATTTTTCAAATGATCATGTAAGAATTCATAAACAATCATAACAATGAACAGATCATATATATCAAAAGTAAAGCTCGTCCATCTTGTACCATTGTAAACAAGAATGCTCTTTATTAGAAAAAATCTATATCATATTAAGAGCATGCATGTAGTATATTTTAAGTTAAAGAAAAATACATGAACTGACGTGTTGATACAAGAATAAAAATAAGGTAAAATAAAAACAAATTACTTTTAGCCTTTTTTTGGTCAAATACTAGTCTAACTTTTGAAATGTTTAGAGGACGATAAAAAAAAAGAATTTAGAGTAAAATAGAGATGATAAAATGGACATACGAATTGTAGGATCAGATTAGGAAAATTGTTTGTATGAATCAAGCACAAACATTTTTTAGTTTTTTTAGATGTGTTTGGAACTTGGAAGAAAGCTTTTAGAAGTTTAAGTTTTTATTTTTTCTAAAATAAATTACTTTTAGATAGATTTTGTTTTTATGACACAAAACATTAACTTTTATTTTTGAAAATAAACATATAAAAGCTCCTAAATATAAAGGCTTGTAGAACTTATGTTTTGAAAAAAAGTTTCAGCTCTAGGTAGTCCAAAGGTTTTGTATAGTCTTAAGTGATAAATCCTAGCCATTGGATCAAAATGGTCAAGATCAAATCACAGTGTTTCAAACACATGTGTTTCAAGTCACGAGCACCACTAAAACACAGGGGTGGTGGTGACTGACAGTGAAGGTGCGAGTGGTAATGAGGGTGGTGGTAGTATTGATATATTGAAACACATGTGATTCACTAAAACACAGGTGTTCCAAAATACAAACGAGCATATTATTTCGAAGCACATGTGTTTCAAGTCTCGAAGCACATGTGTTTCAAGTCACGAAACACATGTGTTTCACTAAAAATATGAGTTTCTAAAACACAGGGGAGCATACGAACTATGAAGCACATGTGTTTCAAAAGGTGAAAACATGTGTTTCAAACATATGTGTTTCAAGTCACAACACACATGTGTTTCACTAAAAATATGGGTTTCTAGAACACATGGGAGCATACAAACTACGAAGCACATGTATTTCAAAAGGTGAAACACATGTGTTTCACTAAAAACATGAGTTTCTAAAACACAGGGGAGCATACGAACTACGAAGCACATGTGTTTCAAAAGGTGAAACACATGTGTTTCAAGTCACGAAACACATGTGTTTCACTAAAAACATGAGTTTCTAGAACACAAGGGAGCATACGAACTACGAAGCACATGTGTTTCAAAAGGTGAAACACATGTGCTTCAAACACATGTTTTTCAAGTCACGACCACCACCGCCGGCGGCCACCGCCGCTGGCCGCCACCGATCGCCGCCGCTGGCCGCCGTCTCCGGCCGCTGGAGGTGGGTGTGGTATTGATGTATTGAAGCACATCTGTTTGTATGGTTTGAATCTTGATCTTGACTTTTGACTTTTTCTTGATCGAATAGCTATTAATTATCCCTTAGAACTAGATAAAATCTTTAGAATACCTTAAACATTTCTCTATAGAGTAATTATTGGTTTACTAAGTTGTAGGATATTACATATCAATTTAATACAACATCCATAAATTTCAAACTTATTAAAATTCAGTCAATACATTACAGAATAGAAATGTAAGAAAATTGATTTACTAAAATGTATAATTAATGAAATAATTAAAAGAATAAATAAATTAGCTATAGAAGTATGTACATGTGAGTTTCAAGGTAAATTCCTTATACAAGCATGTATGGTGGAAATGGTGACTGTGGTAGTAGTTTTGTCGATTTCAAGAACTCCATGTGAGGGAAAAGAACATTCCTTTGAAATTGATGTCTTTTAACAAAGTTTTTTTTTTTTTATTTTTTTTTCTAAATTATAATGTTAATTATTTCATTTTCTCTCTAAAATATGCACCTTTACTTTCACGTTAAATTTGTTTGAATAAAATAGATTGTAGTAGAGAAAAATGGATACATTTAATAAGAGAAAAAAGAAGAAGAGGAAAATATGAAATCTATTAATTTTCTTTTGCTGATCTCAATTTTTAATTTGTAATTAGATGGTAACGCCCATGCCAATTGGATTCATCAGTTGACTCGTCACTTTATTTTCTCAAATTGACACTGTTGGCGTGAGTATTCATTTGCTTCTTTAGTTTCGTTCTTCTTTGGTAATATGGTTAAATGGTAGAGGAGATCAGGATAAGATGAGAGAGATTGTAACCGCATTACGAAATTATACATTTACAACATATTTTGTAATTTACTAAAGTGATAAAAGAAGTAAAAATATATTCTTAATAGAAATGGGAACTGATTAGTAGACCACAATTTTTAGTGCATATAGTCATATACCAATATACAATTAACATTGTAAACTATACGAATATGGAAGAATAATTATTATAGGTATAAATTAAAAAATGTGATATTTAAATCACCTCTTAATAGAAAGCCTATATGTATTATGGGCCATTTCCATCTTTAGTTATCTCGTTAAGCTACGTACCCAGGCCCAACAGTTAACCTAAACTCAACTCATTCCAGTCGTCTTATAAATTACAGAAGCAAATACTCACCCTTCAACTCAGCATTTAGAAAGCAGCTATAAACCCTAGAAACTGAAATTAAGAGCTCCAATTGTCTTCCTCATTGGTAACTGTACTTGTTTTTATCTGATTCAGATCTAAAACTCAATTCTAGATCAAAATCAATAATATTAAATGGGCATAAATGTCAAAAACAGGGGAGAGTCTTAATCAATGGCTCTGAAATACTTGCAGGTTTTCTGCAGGGTGCCCTCTCATTTATCTGCCCCAAATCAATTTTATTGTTGAATTTGCATAAGTTTTAGTTAATTTGTGTGAATTGAACGTAAATGATGGCATCATAGTACGGGTTATGTGCTTTTTGAATCTGGATTTGTTTGAAAAGTTTGAGCATTTTTGTTCTGCTTTTTATTCAATCTTCGATTCCAAGTATTCTTCACGCTCCCGCCTCCAAACGCCATTACATTTTTCATGCCTTTTTAGATGTCTTTTTATATTTTACCACTTTAATTTTATTAGATCAAAGTCGAATTAACAGAAATTTTGTATTCAAATGGTTTTTCTAAAACGTGGGCCCGTTTAAGTTATTGGTTTATTAAGTGGAATTGTGGATTTTTAGTTTATAGAGTTGTTTTAAATTAAATTTGTTTTAGATATTAATTCGATCCATGTGAGTTGAATCTGAAAACAAATACTTTGGAATTTTAGTAACACACGCATTTAAATGGTCTTGGGTAACTATAGAAGTAATAACAATATAAGTTAGACTTTAGTGAAGTGAACATGTGCATAGTCTAAGAATTGAACGAATTTAATTGTGTGGAACTAAGTTGGACTTAGACTGAACTGATAATGTTTTTGAACGACTGGAATTGAACTGAAAGCTATATAATTTAATTTACTACCCGGGAAACAACCGCTACAATAAGCAATAGCTACTTATAGGGCATGTTTGAGAAAGCTTATTAACAAAGTTTTTTTTAGGTTATTAGCTTGAAAATTCAAGTTCATTTTAATTTATTAAGCTAAAAAGCCTTGATAAGCTAGATTTTTGGACCAAAAACACAAGGAGACTGACAAGAACTAGAACAAGAGCAAATACGCAAAATATCATCCATTTTGATTACAGCCAACTCCGCATATTCAGTTTCATGATAATTTAACTTGTTTTATTCATTCCCTTTGAAATGGTAGTAGAAGAAAAGCTGGATTTTTTTTCTGTGTTTCATTTGAATCTTAGAATTCAGAATAAGTGATGCATTATGGTTTTTGAGTAAAATATTATAATGAGTAAAATCAGATTAAATTGGATAGTTATTAAGAAAGAGTCACACCTATTGAATAAAATGAGTTTATTAATATTTAAAAGCAAAAATAAGGGTAAATACTAAATAGTAACTTTTAATATGTATCTAATGATTCTAGTTTTAGAGATACAAATGAATCCGGTTTTTAATAGAGATACAAATGAACAAGTTCTATATTTGATCAACGAAGATTCATATTCAAAATAACTCCGGAATCATCATCTCCACCATCTAAACCCTAATAAAGGTTTTTAAAAAAAATAGTAATTCGTGGACGGCAGGATTCGAACCTGCGCGGGCAAAGCCCACATGATTTCTAGTCATGCCCGATAACCACTCCGGCACGTCCACTTTATGTTGTGTTTTCCACCGAGCAGTTATACATTGTATTATTTTAATTATTTAGAATACTGTTCAATGAATATTAATCGGTATATACCGTATATAACGTCGATTGTTTTGACTAAACCTCGTTATGTTTATTAAAAAGCTTCAAAATTTTTAAAATGAGCATAGACGAATATAAGAACACATATACGGTTTCTTTAACTACACATTGCTAACGTATTATTATAAGTGAATTTAATTGATTCATTTACCTATTTTTAATCGTCTAATAATATTATGATGTTAGGATTTCAAATATACGCAACATTACAAGAAGACAATGATGTTCACTTAAGAGCATGTTTTTAGGTCACACCCAACCTCCATTTATATACGTTTATATACATAGAATGATATTTCGATCTATATTGTTTTCATATATGTAAATTATAACAAATGCTTGTTACATACGATGTAATGTTGAAAAAGAACGAATATTCCATTAGTTCGATGACTACACACATTTGATAACTAGTTTAATTAAATATATAACAGACAACATTATTAAAAATAACGATCTCGGTCATGATAGTAGGTATTAACGATCTCGGTCAAGATACTATTAAGAAATTTGGGCTCTATGCGTTTAACAATTACTTGGATCAAGCTCGATACTCGTTTGTAATTCAGTATTTTTTTCAAATGAACCAATTCACAAAGTCAAAAATCTGGATTGAAAAATCTTAGGTTTAAATCTCATAGCGACATATATTTCAAGTTTTAGAACACAACAACCTTATATAAATTAGGATTGTTCGGCTCGTTTGACTCGTTTAGCTCGTTCGATTCATAAACTTAAACGAACTTTCGAGCAAGCCGAACACTAAGGGCACGTATGGGAAAACTTATTTAGTGGGCTAATAAGCTTATACTAGCAGGGTACCCGCGCAATACGGCGACGGGTACCCGCGCAATACGGCGACGGGTACCCGTAACTAAATTGTAGAGTTTTTTTTTTTTTTTTTTTTTTTTTTTTTTTTTTTTTTTTGCAATAGTCAAGATGTTACCTTCAATAAGTGTTGAATAAGATGGATGGTAAGACCTTCTAGAATACATATTAAATTGTATCCGAAATAAAACATGGGAAAATTTCGATGTTTTGCAGTGTTATGTTGTCTGTTCATTTGGGATTAAACAATGTGTCGTTTAGATTAATTGGTTAACACACAGTTAGTACTCACAAAAGGTCTTGTGTTCGAATCCTGTAAGCAACATTTTTTTTTTATTTTTGTGATATTTAAGATGTTACTAAAAGTAGAATACGTTTAAATTTAAGTTGAAGTAATTCTATATTTAGTAGTCTTAAATACATTATAAACGAGTAAGATATGCTTAAATAAACTTTTTAAACGTGACTTATATAAGTTTATAAGCCTGAAGTTTTTCTAAACATTTTTTAACTTTTGTTCGAACTCGACTCGAGGTTTTTAATTATCAAACTCAAACTTAAGTTACATGAGCTTGAATTCGGGGAGTTGTTAACACATAACATATTCCTCATAGGGAGCATAATTGTTGGGTCGGGTCATATTAATGGGCTTAACCATTACAAGAGTAGGTTGGGCCACCAATCAGAACCGGGTCTACCGAAAAACCCTAAACCCTCAAAAAGAGGCCTAGAATCTTCCACCACCGTATTCACCCCTGATCTCGTGTTTAGATCCCTGGAAAACGCCATCGAAGTTACATCTCGTCAATCTAGAGAGAGAAACGTTAGAGCTGGAGTGATAGAGTAGCAATGGCGAAGCGTCTAATTCCGTGTCTCAACAGAGTCTTGGTGGAGAAAGTTGTTCCTCCTTCCAAAACCACCTCCGGTATCCTTCTGCCGGAGAAATCATCAAAGGTACTTTGTACTATTCTCTTCGGTCTTCATCTGATTTTGATCTGGATTTGTTTTAGTAATTGATTCGTTTGTACTGTGAATTGCAGTTGAATTCCGGTAAAGTTGTTGCTGTTGGTCCGGGAATTATTGATAAATCCGGCAACAAGATTCCGGTTGGTGTGAAGGAAGGAGATACAGTTCTCTTGCCTGAATATGGAGGCACGGAAGTAAAGCTCGGTGAAAAAGAGTATTTATCCTTTATCCTTTATCTGATTTATTTGCTTCAATCAATTAGGGTTTTGCTGCTTTAGTTAGTGTCTAGTGAAATTAGAACTGGTGAATTTTGATAAATTAGACTATTGATGACATTGATTATTTCATAATTAGTAGGAAGATTCATATTGTTTGAGATTGAAGACTGATTAATTTTATTAAGTTGAATCTTCATATGATTAATTATGAAGCTCCTTTGGGATATAGAATCAGAGTTAGGTTGACCAATAGTAAGCTTAGGACTGTTATCTTGTACATTTGGTTAGGGGATTCATTTCTATACCATAACTTTTAGCTCATACACCACACGGTACAAGTTCTGCAGCTAAGTGTACAACCATATTAAGCAATGGTTATGGTGAATTCAGTAAAAAAAATATGATGTAAAAATCATCATATTTGGTTATATTGCCATTTTAGTATAACTAGATGTATCCATGCAAAACATCAAGTTAATATATTCTAGGTGTTTGGCAAAGCTTATTTAAAAATGCTTAGGCTTATTAGCTTATTCAGTTATTTAAGTTAATAAGCTTTTATTAAATAAAGTTTTTGGTGTTTTATGTAAAGATATTCTAAAATAACCTCAAATCTGCATTTTGACATCTGTTGAGTGAGTTTTTGACTTGTTTGTTGCAGGTATCATCTATTCAGGGATGAGGACATTTTGGGAACTTTGCATGACTAATTCTTGACTCTTTGATGGGATCCAGTTTGGCTGTTCTAAATGTTATCTTTGAGATATTATTAGACTCATTAAAAAAATTGTTGCCAAATGATGTTATATTTCATGATCATAAATTCAAATGCAATAACATTTACTGAGATATATGCATTGCTTGTTTGGTATCTTTATGTCATTAAAAAACGTCACATATGATATGCAATTGCATATTATACATGAAACTAATGCTGGTTCTATTATCTAATTAACAAATTTGATGATTTACTTGAAAAGAAGGTTATTTTGGTCAATTTGGATGGAAATGTACGAAATAAAGGAAATTTAAGAACGTTGACAAAAGCAAAAATATGACAAAATCGCATAATATGAAATACCACAATAACAAGTAATTCACTCAAAATTTAATTTAGCTTGTTAGGCTTTTAAAAAGCTTAAGTATCCTTGGATATAGGTAATCTACATACCCTCTTATGTCATTTTTTTTAATACTTTCTCCAATTCAAAATAAGTGATTCATTTTCCTTTTTGGGGTGATTCAAAATAAGTGATACACTTTGAAAAATTATCTTATTTGACAAAAAATAGTAGGACCCACACTCCCTAACTATTTACTTTAACAAAGTGAAATGACTCATCTACCTTTATATTTACTTTTAAACATTATTAACTCCACTTTATTTAAAAGATGTGGTACTCATTCTCCACTAACCATCCAATTAATCTAATATAACCATTATTATAATATTTTGTCTCAAAAATCGTGAAACTAAAAATGTGTCACTTATTTTGAATCATTTTTTAGCTCCAACTCATTTACCAAATATATACAAATAAAAGGTGTAGCTTACAACTAGTTTTACCCATAATTTATATTTCTTTATTTATTAGATTGCCATTTAACAACATAAATAAACCTACATTAGATACATAATAAAAAACATGATTTAATTTCGACAAATTTGATACTAGTCTAGAAGGTTGTTACAAGCAGTAACACCAATAGCAGCAGCCAGATGCCAAGCAGCATGAAGATATGGAGTGTTGGGAAAAATATCATTTTGTGAACATTGTGCACCACTCTCAGTTCTGGATGTTTTCCTTGCAAATGACACCTGGCAGTACACGTGGGTGAGAATTATATTATACCTCCATCATTCCAGTATGAAGAGCTGAAACCATAAGTGGCTGAATAGGAAGACACAATGCAGATGCAGCCATTACTAGTTTCGGGTTCTCGTCCCTAAGAGCCCTTGATAAACACTGAAAAATATAAAAAAAAAATTCAAATAATTATATTATACAATATATATATATATATATATATATATATATATATATATATATAAAGATGTTATTACAAACCACTGTAGCAGCTGCAATCATTGTGTACATCATAAATACTTTCTCCACCTTCCTTTAGATGCATGGTATACACTTGATGCAATTCCTACTCCGATTAATGAATTTGAATAAAGTTTCGACTTCAGATTCTTTCTGAAAAATCAACATATACGAACAGTTATATATATATATGGTTACTTTTGTGCATGTCGAAACGGGCTGGGTTGACCCGCAAAGTTTTTGTCAATTTTTTAACGAAAGGTCAACGTGTGAAATATAATTACAAGAGTTATGTTATGTAAAAAAAAATATCTGAACTTTTGAATAATTTTTTTTATTAGCTCAATTATTTAACCTGTTTTGACCGATTTAATAACAATACTAATTAAATAAATAAAAAAAACTAAGAGAACATGCCTTGGAGCTTGAATTCCAACAACGATGAAAGGAATTGAAGTAAGCACGTTTGCAATTCTCTCACCAAGATGTCGATCGCCTACCACAATTTTAAATTAAAGAAAAATAAAATATCATAATAATAATTAAATATATACGCAACATGTTGTTTAAATTGTTAGTACCATGTAAACAACTGTGAATTGGTCTCAAACACGATGGTCTCTGCTGCCATACTCTCCTATCATAAAAATTAAACAACAGAAAATAGTAGAGAATATTAGTATATAAATAATTAATGTATTATGGTTTATTGGACTCACTGGACAGTATGCACTCTTAAGAGCTGATTAACTCCTATGGTCAACCTTTCTTGCGTTGACTGATGAAAATTTCCATTTTGAGAAATTTCTTCCAACTCAAACGGTGAATGTTGAACCACATGAACTCCATGCATATGTTCTAGTAGGGGTGGCAATTCAGGTCGGGTTCGGGTTGACGGGTTCGGGTTCGGGTTCGTGGGTTGGCAGGTCAGAAACGTTCAACCCGAAACCGACCTGTTTATATAAACGGGCCAGATATCTCAACCCTAACCTGTTTAACTTCAACCCAAACCTAACCCATATAACCCATTTAATAAAACAGGTTATCAGGTCAAACAAGTTAAACGGGTCAAACATGTCAAAATGATGTTATTATTACACAAATTCATAACAAAATACTAAACACCAAATTCCTAAGTAACATTTTTAATTTTTATGTAACTACTAATTATGTTTTAAGTAGTAAACTATAAATTAAGTATAAATATATATGTTTTAAAATATATTTTAATAATTAAACGGGTTGACGGGTCGACCCATTTAAATTATCATTGACCCAAACCTAACCTGTTTAATAAACGGGTCAGCTGACTCAACCCGAGACTGACCCAATTATTTTTTACCTCAACCCAAACCTGTTTATTTTCGTGTCGGTTTCAGGTCGGGTTTCGTGTCGGGTCAGAAATTGCCACCCCTATGTTCTAGGGTTCTTTCTGTGTTCATTTGACTCTCTTGACCCATCATAAAAGTCAACCCTATTTCCCGCAATTAAACTAAGAAAACAGCACAATTTGTTAATCAATGGGGGATTTTTTATGATTAATTATCACGTTATTACGCACTAAAAAGAAAATTAGAAACGAACCACGATGGAGCTTACGATTGTATTTGTAAAATGTTGAGATGTATTTGTGTGGGTATGAATGAAATTAAGAAGCCGTGAGAGATGAAGAAGATGTCAAATTGATGCGAATTAAAACTGGAATCTTCCAATGAGAAGCATGAATTTTAGCATATTCTTCGTGCCACCTTTATTTGATTTGATGATGACCTCCTGATTTGACAGTTTTTCTTGTCGTCATGTGCATTGGCCTTAAAAAATAATAACTAATTGAAAATATTATTTCTGAGTGGGCTTCTTTTATTAAAGTTTGATAGCCCACATTTGGCCCATTTGATATTTTTTCCTAGTTAAAAGACTTTTCTTTATTTTTATAGAGAGATAATAACGTATGTGGAAAAAAACCCGTTCTCAATCTGGTTCGAAGACAATATTGGAAAGGGATTGAAATAAATTGGATTGGATCATATTTGAAACCGCCAGATTGGATCGGTTAGAGCATTTGTGGGGCAAACCGGTTTGAATGCCGGATTAAAAAATGGATTAGGATATTTATAAATAATTTAGGGTGACAAATGTACAAAAAAATCAAATCCAATCCAGTTTTGATCTGATCCAATTTGGTTTATACTGAATCCAATGTCTTTGGGCCAAATCCGTTTTCAATCCAAACAATTTCAACCCAAACCTATTTTGACCCACATTGACCAAATCCTACTCGATTTTGAAACCTGGTCATTTTTAAACTTGTATGCTCACTCCTAGATAGCTCTTGTACATCAATTATAACTAGTCGCCGTGTTTTAAGAGTTACTTTTCCATTAATAAAAGCACACAAATTTTATACCTCGAAACCGCATCTTAAGGAAATAAATCCCACATCATTTCCACCTGAGAAAAACCTTCAATAAGACTCGAACCCGAGTCCTTGTGAAAGAAAACCCATCAAAGTTACCCTTGGTGACCAATTGATATTAACCTGTCGACTTGTATGGGCTGTTGTATGTCGGCAACTTAAGGGATCACTCGTGTGGTCCGTATCTTGGTAGTTGGTATCTCACAATGATAAACAAGTTTGAATGACATTACCAGCTGTATATTTATTTATTTTTTTCTTATAGACATCAGTATATTAGTTATATATGAAAAGAAGTTAATATTTTAATATTGTTTAGAGAATTTTAAGAAGTCCGTACTACAAAATAGATCCACCCTTTGATGTGTTATATCGAAGCTTTTTCATACATTCGTGACCATATATAGTCATCAAATGGTTTTTATTAATCGATAGTGACTTTATCATTAACTTCTGAATACCTTTTCAACCCAATAATGCCCTATTTCGATTTTCGAAAACATTATTATATAACCAATATCCACATTGATATTCGTATTGCATGATAAAATACTATTAAGAAACTTCAAAAAAAAGTCACCAAAACCCGACCAACTTTATTGTTGGGATATAAAACAGATATATTATTCTATTACTGATGCTGCAGTTGGTACTGATTCAAGCATATTGAAGATTAGTACTGATGGGGCAGAACTACGTTTACTACTGATGCTACTGATCTCAAGTTACTACTGATGACATCAAATACTACTGACGTTCTATTTTTGGTGCTGATCGCATACGAGATTCTAGCATAGTTAGTTATGGAATGTATATCTTTATGAAATTCAATTGTAATCGATTCCTAAAATAACTAGGTTATTAATTTAGGCTTCAAGGACTAGTATATATAGTTACTTATGAACTGTAAACATACGTGTGTATTGATCGATCAAATTAATATACATTGAAGCTTTTTGTGAATCACTGTGTTCTTATTTAAATTCGTATTCATTAACAATATTCATTGTTCTTAATCAATTAAACTATAAGTGTTGATCCGCTGCAACTTCTAATAGTTTGTAGATATGTGATTAATTAATCCTTCTGGGTTAATCGATCCTGACAAGTGGTATCAGAGCATTACGGTTCTAGATCTACGAATTAAGAACGGCAAAAAGTTTCATACTTTCGATCTCAAAATTATTAATCATGTCTGATAACAATGAAAGTACTCAAGCAAACAAGATTCCAATTCTCACTCCCAACAACTTTGGAATGTGAAAAAACAGAATCAAGCAATACATGCTGGTTACTGATTATTCCATGTGGGAAGTGGTTCTTGAAGGCAACAAGACTATTCAAACTCAAATAGCCACCACTTCAACTGAAGTAGACAAACTCAAGTGTGAGAAAGAGAAGAAGGACAGAGGGATCGAGCTCAAAGCCTTAAGCACTCTTTTGCTTGCCATTCCCAATGATTATCAACATCTCTTTGTTGAATATGATGATGCAAAGAAGTTATGGCAGGCTCTGGAAAAGAGGTTTGTTGGTACAAAGAGCACAAAGAGAAACATGAAGTCTGTTCTGAAACAAGACTTTGAAAACTTCAAAGGACAGAAGAATGAATCATTGTCTAAAGTATTTGATAGGTTCAACAAACTCATTGGTGAACTAAATCAAGTTGGTTATCAACCAGACAATGATGATGTCAACAGGAAGTTCCTCAGATCTCTAGGTGAAGAATGGTCTATGTATACTGTGATATATAGACAAGGTGATGCACTAGAAGAAAAGGAGCTTGATGAACTCTACGATGAGTTAAGAGTGTTTGAATCAGAGGTAAGTAATAAATCTCCTAATTTACTTTCAAACAATGCTGCTTTTGTGTCTAGTACATGAACAGGGAAGGACAATACAAAGAATACAGGGATTGAAGATATAGCAAGAGAATCTTTCTACACTAGTCATGTGCACACTGCATTGATTAGTGAGGATTTAGAACAACTCAATCCTGATGATTTGGAAGAGATGGACATCAAGTGGCAGATGGCTATGTTGAGCTTAAGAACCAAAAGATTTCTTAAAAGAACTGGAAGACAAAATCTGTCTTACAACAATGGTGATCGTGCTGGATTTGACAAAACCAAGGTCAAATGCTACAACTGTAGCAATCTAGGTCACTTTGCCAGAGAATGCCCAAACAAAGACCAAAGATCAAACTACAACAAAAACAATACCTCAAATTCAACTGCTTTAGTATCTCAAGAAAGACAAGGGTATGACTGGAGCTTTCAAGCAGAAGAACATGCACAGAATCAAGCTCTCATGGCCTTTACTACTGATCCTTCTACTACTGAGGTAAATTCTAAATCTTGTACTCCTGAATGTATTAAAATATATAAAGAATTAGAAAAACTTAATAAAGAAACACTTGAAGAGATGATACTAAACAGAAATAGAAGAATTGAATACAATGGTTGTATAGCTGATTCAGAAAATCAAATTAAAATTTATAAAATAACTGATCAAAAAATAAAAGATGAATTGTTACAAACTACTTATGAAAAAGAACATATTGAATTAAAACTAAAAGAAACTTTGATCAAATTAGAAGAATGTCAAATGGAATTAGAACAGAACAAACTAACTATTAAGAATTGAAAGAAGTTCTAAAATTGTTAATGAATTAACTAATAATCAAACCACAGAAAAGGTTGTTCATGGAGTGGGATATCATGCAGTCCCACCTCCAACAAATTTTATTCCTCCTCTTAAATCAAGCACAGAAAGAGTTTTAAATGATTTAAAAATTGAAAGTCAAACTGAAACTGAAACCAGTAATGAATCAAATGAATCTTCTGATGATGATCAAACAACTGAATCAAATGATACAAGTTTTCACACAACACAAAGTCAAACCGAATCCCCAAAATATAATTCAGAAAATATACCTACAATTCTAAGAAGGGGAAATCAAAGAAACTTACATCAGTTAAAAGAACAAAGAAAACCTGAAAGTGCAAAAACAACAAAATTATCATGTTTAATTTGTAACAAGGTTAACCACATAGCTAAAAATTGTCACTTCAATCCTATCAATAGTCAAGAATTTAAAGAATTCAAAATCAACAAAGAAAAAGAAAAAGCCTTAAAATTAAAACAAATTGAAGAAACAAAAGAAAAGAAATCTAAAAAACCAAAACAAAAAGAATTTAAAAAACCATGTGTTGAGAATCCTAAATTTGGAAGAACTGCACAAAGATTTGTGCAATATCAGGTATAAAAGTCCAAACAGAAGTAATTATTTCAAAAACAATGGAAAACAAAATCAATTTCCTCAATATTCAAAGTTTTCAAACAACAGTAGAAACTATTCCAGGTTTACTACTGGTAAAAACCCTAATTACAATGTTGTCTAGTATAATTACAAAAACACTACTGATTATGCTCAAAATTCATATTACCCAAACACTACTGGTCCATCAGTAGTTAAATTTTCAAAAGCCAAAAACTAAGGGTATAATCCTAGATCAGTAGTAACTAAGAACATCAGTTTAAGTACAAAACTGTATACAAGGCTCATTCAGTTAGAAAGACTCACTCTTCAAATGATGAACTCAAGACAAAACAAACTTGGGTTCCCAAAATTAACTAATTCTTTTACTTTATGTGCAGAGTATCCAGATCCCTGAAGAAGGTAGAACATGGCATATTGATACTGGATGCTCTAGACACATGACTGGAAATCTTCAAATACTTAGAGATTTCAAGTCTTTTGAAGGAGGATATGTTGCTTTTGGAGAAAATCCTAGAGGAGGTAAGATTACAGGTAAAGGTACAGTATCAAATGGTAAGATCACTTTTGATGATGTCTTTTATGTTGCTGAGCTTAAATATAATTTGGTTAGTGTCTCACAAGTCTGTGATAAGAAGAACAAAATTCTTTTTACAGATGTTGAGTGCATCATTCTTTCTCCTGATTTTATTTTAGATGAAAAATTTGTTGTTTTAAGAACACCAAGGAGAAACAATGTGTATTGCCTGGATATAGGGGGAGAACTCATTTCATCAAATGAGATCAACTGTTTTATATCTAAGGCAAACACAAATGAATCAGAACTTTGGCATAGAAGGATGTGTCACACAAATTTTAAAAATATGAACAATTTAGTTAAAAAGAATTTGGTAGTTGGTCTACCACAAAAAGAATTTATGTGTGATCATCATTGTGTTGCCTGCCTAAAAGGTAAACAACACAAGACTTCTCATAAGACCAAAGCAATTAACACTATTTCTAAACCTTTGCAGCTCTTACATATGGACCTTTTTGGACCTGCAAATGTAATGAGCATTGGAAAGAAACAATACTGCCTTGTTATTACTGATGATTTTTCCAAATATACTTGGGTCTTCTTTCTTAGGACCAAAGATGAAACAAGTGAAATGATCAAGAATCTGATTATAAAGCTGGAAAATACAAGAGATCTCAAAGTGAAAGCAATTAGATGTGATAATGGAACTGAGTTTAAAAATACTAACCTAATTGATTTTTGTGATCTTAAGGGCATTGACAGGCAGTACAGCTCACCAAGAACTCCACAACAAAATGGTGTAGCTGAAAGAAGAAATAGAACTATCATTGAAGCAGCCAGATCTATGCTTGCAGATTCAAAATTACCAATAACTTTTTGGGCTGAAGCTGTTAATACTGCTTGTTATGTTCAGAACAGAGTATTAATAGTTAAGCCTCACTTTAAAACACCATATGAACTTTTCATTAAAAGAAAACCATCAATAAGTTTCTTAAAATCATTTGGTTGTCCTTGTACTATTTTAATTACAAGAGAACAAATTGGTAAATTTGACTGCAAAGCAGATGATGAAATATTTGTAGGATACTCAACTCAAAGCAAATCTTACAGAGTGTTCAACAAAAGGCTGAGGATCATTGAAGAAAGTGTAAATGTATCCTTTAATGAAAATATGATGAATGAACAAGGAAATGGTCCAGATTGGTTGTTTAATATTGATAATCTAACCAAATCTTTTGATATCAATTATGAGCTTAATACAGGAGATTCAAACAATCAAAACCAACTTGCAGGACCATCATCAAGTGGAAGGCAAGAAATCATGAAATATATCTTAGTTGATACTGATCCCACAGTTGATACTGAGGACAGTAGTAACTCTGGTAACCCTAATTTCATTGATACCAGCAATAACACAAATTCTGAAGATACTACTGATCCCAGTAGTAACTCCGAACCTCAGAGTTGTGATGATGATCTACTCAATACTGATGTCAGTAACAACAATGATCCTCCTTAGGTCAATGAAGAGAACGTTACTACTGACACCAGTAGTAATGATGAAACTCCACAAAATGCAAACAATCAAGAAGAAACATGGACAGATGCACAAATTCCTGAATCAAATGAGTCAAATCTAGATTCTTAAATCTCTGTTGACAAAATCCCTGGAACCAGAACTGAAAAGAATCATCCTCTGGACCTAGTCCTAAGTGATGTCAATTCAAACATGCAGACAAGAAGCAAATTTAATTCTTTATTAAATTCAAATGTTTGTAACATAAGTTTAATATCTAATGAATGCATGTATGAATGTTTTCTGTCACAGGAAGAACCTAAGAAGATTCAACAAGCTATGAAAGATTCAAACTGGATTATAGCAATGCAAGAAGAACTTCTTCAGTTCAAACTGCAAGCTGTATGGACTCTTGTTCCTCTACCAAAGGGAAAAAGACCTATTGGCACAAGATGGATCTTCAGAAATAAGAAAGATGAAAGGGGTATAGTGATCAAAAACAAAGCAAGACTTGTAGCCCAGGGATACACACAAGAAGAAGGAATTGATTATGATGAAGTATATGCTCCTGTTGCCAGAATTGAAGCAATAAGAATATTTCTGGCATATGCTTCATATAAGAAATTCAAGGTATACCAAATGAATGTAAAAAGTGCATTCCTTTATGGGAAAATTGAAGAAGAAGTGTATGTATGCCAACCTCCAGGTTTTGAAGATCCAGAACATGATGACTATGTGTACAAGCTAGACAAAGCTCTATATGGCCTACATCAGGCACCAAGAGCTTGGTATGACACATTATCCTCATATTTACTGAAGAACAACTTTAAGAGAGGTGCCATTGACAAAACACTGTTCACAAGAAAGGTCAAAGATGATATACTACTGGTCCAAATATATGTAGATGATATCATCTTTGGATCAACAAATGATCAACTATGCAAAGAATTTGAAGAACTAATGCAGATCAAGTTCAATATGAGCTCAATGGGTCCAATGAACTTCTTTCTTGGACTCCAAATCAATCAAAGATCAGATGGTATCTTAATCAATCAATCTAAATATGTTAGAGACATTCTAGAGAAATTTGCTATGAAAGACAGCAAAAGTGCAAGCACTCCAATGGAAACTCACAAACACCTACATCCTGATATTGAGGGGGAGGATGTAGATGAACACCTTTACATATCTATGATAGGTTCACTAATGTATTTAACTGCATCAAGACCTGAAATTATGTATAGTGTTTGTGTATGTGCCAGGTATCAAGCAAGACCTAAGGAATTACACTTGCAAGCTGTCAAAAGAATTTTTAGATACTTGAAGGGAAAACCCTCTCTTGGTCTTTGGTATCCACATGCATCACCATTTGAACTAGTAGCCTACACTGATAGTGACTATGGTGGTGAATGTCAAGATAGGAAATCTACTACTGGTGGATGTCAGTTCTTTGGATCAAGACCGGTGTCATGGCAATGCAAGAAACAAACAAATGTTTCAACATCAACTGCTGAAGCAGAGTATGTAGCTGCATCTGCTTGCTGTGCCCAAGTACTATGGATTCAAAATCAACTACTAGACTTTGGTATCTCTATCCTTAAAACTCCAATTTTTATAGATAATCAAATTATAAGTATTGTAAATAATCCAGTAAAACACTCTAAGACAAAACACATTGAAATTAGATTTCATTTTATAAGAGATTGCAATGAAAAGAAATTAATTAAAGTAGAGAAAATTCATACTGACAATCAATTGGCAGACCCTTTTACAAAAGCATTTGATGTAGGAAGATTCACCTTTTTGGTTAGCAGTATTGGAATGATTTTAATAAGTTAAGTCTCAAAAGAAAATCATTTGTAAAGTGTTTTTGTACAATTCCATTTATTTTACTACTGGTTATTTATTACTACTGATTGTATGCTTCTACTATAATTTAGTACTGATAGGGTTTCTCAGTAGAATTAGGTCAAGTATAAAAACAATGGTTACTACTGATGTTTCTACTACTGACACTTAGTTACTACTGGTAGACCGTTATCTGGAAAATACATAAATTACATTACTGACCCTCATGAAAATAGCCGTTGGGTTATTATTCGAAGGATATTTTGGTCTTTTTGCAGGATAAATCGAAAAATATAAATAGCAGACTGAGATTAGTTTAGCATTATCTTCTCCTCGATTCGATAAATCCTACGCTAAACCCTAATCTCTGCAAAATCCGATCAAAACCCTGCATCAGTAACAACTCAATTCCTTTCATCAAAGTGAAATTCGTGCCAAAACGATCACTCTCTCTGAAAGATTCATAACAACAGATCAAAATCAAGCACAATGGCAACCCTAAAATCACTCGAAATCAAAACTGATCTTAAATTTTCGGAATTTCACAACATGTGTGCTTTCTTGAGAAATCCAGATGGTACAAAGGACTTTCGTCCTATTGTAATGTTCTTAAAGAACTCATATATAAAATTTGCTCTCACCATCAATCCAAGAGCATATCAACAACACTTGGTTGATTTCTGGTCCAATGCTGAAAGAATTGAAGATTCAACCATGTCCAAGATCAAATCAACAGTAGATGGAAAGTCTATTATTATAACTGAACAAACAATCAGACACCATCTTCAACTCAATGATGAGTCAGGTATGTTTTCTTTACCAAAGGAGGATCTGATTGAAGTTTTACAAAAAATGGGGTATGAAGGAGGATTAGATATTGTAACATTTCAAAAGGGTCTTCTTTCACCCCAATGGAAGTTTTTAGTTCATACTATTCAACACTGCATCTCTCCAAAAAGAAGCACTTGGGATGAGTTCAACAAGTCAATAGCTTCTGCTATTGTTTGTCTGAGCACAGGACAAGTCTTCAATTTTTCAAATATGATTTTTGAAGGAATGCTTGAAAATTTATCATCCTCAAAATTTTTAATGTATCCAAGATTCCTAACTCATATAATAAATTGTGAATTACAAAATCTTTCTATTCCTAAAAACATTTTTGTTACACCAGAGTTAAACAAAAAGGTGTATGCAAATATGAGAAAAAGATTTAATTTTTCTGGTAAAGATACTCCGCTATTTTCAAACATGATCCATGATCATCCCCCAACTGGAGAAGGTTCAAGTCACCCCATTGAACCCCAACCAACTCCACCACCAAATACAGCCCAAACAGAACTCATTCAGTCCACTCAATTAAATGAACCAACAGATGTCCTGAATGTGTCCTAGGTACATGAGATTAATCCCCAGAGTGTTACTCTTCACTCTGAGGAAGACCAGACCATAGCCAAACACATTTCTAAAACTTATAAAAGGAAGAGAACTTCCTTAAAGGACACCAGGGGACCAATTGAGTCAAACCCCAGGCTCCAAGAGTTGTCCTCCAAGGAGGAGAGAGGACATGAGGAAAGGGCTCTCACTACTGATGCCCCAAAGGTGGGTGCACAGGCTAGTGAGAACATAATTAGGACCCAGACCTCGGCAACTCTCAGTGATGAATCAGAATTTGAGGAGTTACTGAGAGGACCCCGGTGCCAAGAAACCACAAGGGGGGCAATACTGCTTCTTCTAGGAAGAAGAGAGTGTCCAAACAACCCAATTTATCACCAAGAAGTGATAAGGGTAGAACTGACCAAACTGAATTGACGGATAGGATGGAAAACCTTCAAACCAATGTACCAAATGAGCCCAATGATCCACCCAAATGGACTGAGGGCAGTATTAAACAATCTAAATTGACGGATAGGAAGGAAAACCCTAAAACCAATGTACAACATTGTCTGACTCTATTGAACAATCAAGGGAAAACCATGACCTACATGAAGCATTACATCAATACCTTGAACAGAAGACAGAAAAGGTTCGAGCTTAGGCTTCAAAAACAATCTAATTTGATCAGGAAACTACAAAGAAAAGTTGCTGATAGTGAGGCTCAACCAGTTGAGATCACTAAGGGGGAGAAAGATCAAATTCAAGAGATGATTGATCAATCAAATGCAGCAGCAGCCCTTCTAAACTTAAAAGAGGTCCATGGTGAAACATGTCAAAGTGTTGGTGAGATCCTGTATAAAGAAATGGAAAATCTGGATGAGGATGTATTTGTGTCTGCAAACCAATCACAAACTGCAGAACAAATAAACTCACCAGTTGCTACTGAAGTCATTGAGACTACTGATCCAATGGAAATTGAAGAAAACAAGGATCAAGAGGTTGTTACTACTGACCCTATTGAAGAAAAAGAAACTCCGGTAGTAAATGCACCAGAAGAAGAGTTTATGGATACTACTGATGCCCTAACAATAGTAACTCCAATAACAATCTAACCAGTAGTCAATGAAGAACAACAAGTTGTGGTGTATGAACCTGAAATCACACCAGTAGAAATCACACCAGTAGAAACAGTAGCAATCACACCAGTAGAAACCACAGCAATCACACCAGTAGCAACCACCCTGGTTACTACTGAAGAAGATGATGAAGAAATTCCAGAGCTTCTTGAAAAAGAATAGTTCATAATTGTTACAAAACCTAAAACACCAGAACAACCACTTGTCATACCTGACATTGATGACAATGTGAACTGGTATGAAGTTGATGAATGTGAACTTCCACCTCACCCTAAAATACTTCCAGAGGATAAAATTCATCTATTCTCTCCATCAATTGTATTCACTACTGTTCTTGATAATAAATATACTCCACCTCCTCTAGCAGCCTGTATTGGAAAAGGAAAAGAAAAGTTTGATGATGATTATCCAAACAGAACCTTAGGTCACTACATGGTCAACAAAATGAACCATGTCAGACCTGCTAAAAGAGATAAATGGAAGGTGAACAGGATAAGGTACTTGAGAAAAGTTGCTAAAACTCAAGCTCTTGAAGACAAGAAAAAGGCTGAAAAAGAAAAATTAAATAATCCTGAAAGTCAAGAAGCTGAAGTACAAATCCCACAAATAGAAGTAGTCCTGGTAGAAGGTCAAAAAGCAGAATTTGAAAGACATAGAAAGATAGAAGAAGAACACTTAAATTGTCTTGAAGACCTTGTAGCTGAATGTAAAAGGGAAAAGGCTGATATACCAGATGACATATTTGAACAGAAAAAGAATATGATTGACTTTTTGAAGTCAAAGGGACATAGTGCTAAATCTTTTGGTAGAATGAAGATGATTACAATAGTAGACAAATATTGTAGTGCCAAAAAGAAAGAATTAGCAGAATTGGAAGTTGAAGCTGAAAAGGAAAAAGTATTAGTTAAAATAGATCCCATGACAATCCTCACTAGAATTCCAACAACTGGAGAATCTTCAATATCTCCTGAGAAGAGAAAAAGAGATGAATATGAAACAGAACAAAGAAAGAAAAAGAAACAGGAAATACAGGTATTTGACGCTCCTGTTGCTCCTATTGAAGATAATCCAATCATTAATTGGAGGATGGTTGGTGATGCTATTGAGATTATTAGACAAGACAAATTAGTTCAAAGATTTACTGGTTGGAAACCATTAGTTATGTCTTGTAGTAGAGCTGATATCATTAAAGTCCTGATCATAGGCAAACCAAGAATGACTAAGAAGTCGTGGAAGAATTCAGGAGCTGGATACTTAACTAAAATGATAGATGCTGCATTTTATCCAGATCAATATCCTGAAATATTTTCAAATAAAGAAAATGTGTATGCTTGGAATGTGCTACCCACAGTGAATATGTATTTCTTTGAAAGATCAAGCAAAAACTGTGAGCTGTACTTGTATGAAAAGGAATATCCTCATTCTGAAGAAACAATGTATCAGTTGTATACAAACACAATGATGAAACCCCATGATGCTGTAATGTTTCATAACAAACTAAATTATTTTATTAAAAGAAACAGCAAGTATATCATTGCTCAGAGAAAGCTGCAAAATCAAAGAACAATTGAAGGCAGAAAAAGAAGAGCTAAATTATTAGAAGAACAAGCTAAGAAGAATGAAGAGCAAAAAGAAACTTGATTAATTCAAAGAGAATTAATAAGTTTAGGGGGGAGATTGTTGGGATATAAAACAGATATATCATTCTATTACTGATGCTGCAGTTGGTACTGATTCAAGCGTATTGAAGATTAGTACTGATGGGGCAGAACTACGTTTACTAATGATGCTACTGATCTCAAGTTACTACTGATGACAGCAAATACTATTGATGTTCTATTTTTGGTGCTGATCGCATACGAGGTTCTAGCATAGTTAGTTACGGAATGTATATCTTTATGAAATTCAATTGTAATCGATTCCTAGAATAACTAGGTTATTAATTTAGGCTTCAAGGACTAGTATATATAATTCCTTATGAATTGTAAACATACGTGTGTATTGATCGATCAAATTAATATACATTGAAGCTTTTTGTGAATCACTGTGTTCTTATTTACATTCGTATTCATTAACAGTATTCATTGTTCTTAATCAATTAAACTATAAGTGTTGATCCGCTACAACTTCTAATAGTTTGTAGATCTGTAATTAATTAATCTTTCTAGATTAATCGATCCTGACATTTATATAATATTTTACAGGCTCTGTAATATTCCATGGGGACCGGAGCTATTAATATTGGACAGTCCTTCCACTTTCTCCAAGAAAATAACATAGATATAATACACTGGTATTTATGTATACTGTATATGGTATGTAACAATGTAACAGCAACATATATATCTGGTGTATTTAGTTTGTTTCTTTTTGGGCTTGTATTCCTCTTGGGCTCTTTAGGATAGTTTTAAAACATTACTTTATCCTAATTTTATTATAGATATTTCTATTTTATTTTGTTGTAAAATAATTGTCTAAGTTTCTGCTAATCAAAAAACATTTAAATAGGAAAAAGAAAATTTGATTGATGACATATTTTAATTAATGTACTTTTGTTAAACTATGTGTTTCTATCTGGTATAATATAATATTGGGATGGAAGTAGTATATATCTGCTTATATTTTTAGAGTTGCGTTCAAGGAGGTCCATTATTTTTACGAAGTCTCGAGGAACAAATCTCAACCATTGATTAATAAGATCTAATGGTTAAGATTAATCACATATTTTATACATTGAGGGGTATTTTGTTTTTTTTTTAATTTTTTTAATTTTTTTATGTTTTATTTTAGAATTCTTATTTTTTTTATATTATGAAGGGGTAATTTTGGTCCTAAAAGATGCTAAAACAATAGTTGTTAAAGTTTTGGTGGTGCTTTTATTTTAGAGCAAATTACTGTTTTTGTCCCTGTACTTTACCCGATTCTGTGTTTTTGTCTCTGTGCTTTTTTTTTTCGTTTTTTTGTCCCCATACTAGCCAAAATTCCATTTTTTTGTTCTTCCGTCCACCTTCCGTCTGAAATCTGCCGTTAAACCCCTCACGTGCTGAAAACGTGAGGGTAAATGCGTCCTTTTATCAAAAACCCACAAATTGAACGATTACAAAAAAATCCCAGATTAAAACCCCTTTACCCCCCTTTTCCTTTCACCCACTTTATGAACATCGTCTTCATCATTCTTGCTCTTCCATGGCTGTTCTATGCTATTGCGGGAAAGCTTCCATACTTCGCACTTCTTGGACAAGTAGCAACCCAGGTCGCCGATTCTATTGTTGTCCTCAACAAGTATCAATTTTTTAACCCTAATTTTTTGTACTAAGAAAAAACCTTAAAAAAATTTATTTTTTGACAGGGTTCGAATTGTGGATTTTTTGGTTGGTTTGATCCACCAATGTGTCAAAGATCTACTGCTCTAATTCCCGGTTTGTTGAAATCTAAAAATGAAGTTGAAGAATCGTTGAATTTGAAGATGGAAGAAGTGAAGACTTTGAAGAAATACCTCATTTGTAGTTGGTTAATGTTCTTGGTGTATTTCATCTTCTTTTACAATTAGCAGTATCCAATGAATCTTTTGAAATCATAGCAGAATTAATGCTTTGAATGTAATGTTTTGGATGTAATATGTTGAATTCTGCATATGAAATGAATTAGCAGTAGCTTTTGCAGAAATTGTCCCTGTGGTTTTCTAGATTATCCGTTTTAGTCCCTGTACTTTTATTTACCATAACTGCAGAATTTATTGTTATCAAGTGCACCACAACTGCAATTGCATATTGCCCACAATCATATTCCCAACTGCATAATAATAAAGCAACATCCATATTACCAAAACAAGTCATACAAATAGTAAACCAAGTTCAAAAGAGATACATATTATCAAGTCATACAAATACTGAACAAAGTCATGAAAATAAACATTGTTTTAAAAGACATACATAAACCAAAGGACATAAACTACACAAACAAGTCTTCACTTCGTGGTCTTCTTGCAGTTCTTACTTCCACCTGCAGTTTGACTTGCACTCCTCCTTTGACTTCCACTTGCACCAGCACTTTGACTGCCACTTGGACCTGCAGTTTTACTTCCACTTGCACCTGCACGTTTACTTCCACTTGCACCTGCAGTTTGCCTCCTACGACTTCCACTTGGAGCTGCTGTTTGACTTCCACTGGCACTTGCAGTTTTCCTTCTTTGACTACTTCTAGTTTCCATTTTTTGACCCTTGCAAGTTGCAGAATTATGCCCCTTTTCATTACATTTGGCACATGTCACATTTCTCCCTTTCCTTGACAACCTACCTCTTTGCACCATTTGATTTTGGGAGCTCAACTCATCTGCACTCCTCTTTCTTTTCTTTCTTGGTCTCCCAATTGGGTTATGATGCAATGGTGGGAGTATCTTTGTAGGGCATGAGCTAATTGGCCATTCTTTTGTTCCATTAATGGGTTCAATTTTGAAAGCATAAACAGCCTTCCAAGTGTCAAGATGGTAAGCCTGATGTACATAGTCTTCTGGAATACCAACTGCTTGACCATTTTGCCCCATATTCCATATTGCTGCCACTGCATGTTTACAAGGTATCCCAGTCAACTCCCACCTCCTACAACTGCAGACATTTTGGTTCATGTCCACCACAAACTGTTCTTGCCATGGCCCTTTACACTGAAATTTGTCAGCACCATTCCAAATGACAGTAAAATCATTTGCTTGTTTCTTAATTCCTTCTAAAATTGTTGTAGCAGTAGGGGTTAGTGGGCCTTCACAATTGTCAATCACTTTTTGAACTATCACTATTCTTTTCATCAAATACTCCATAATATACTCCAAACAAGTTATAATTGGTTGATCTCTACCTTCTACAAGTTGACTGTTAAATGACTCACAAATGTTGTTTAGTAGGATATCACATTTGGCCCTTCCTGAAAAATGAGATCTTGCCCAATGTTCATATGGTATTCTATTTAGCCAATCATAGATACCTTGATGATGCTTTCTGATTGTTTCTAATCCCATTTTAAATTCTGCCATTGTTGTACTAGTAGCAGCCTTCCAAAGATATTCCTTGCATGAATTTGTTTTAAATTGGGTCTTCACGTTTTCATTGATATCAACATCTACCTCATGAACTACATTGTGTTCATCTTCTTGTAATTCATCTTCATGATCTGCATTAGGAGATTGATCTGCATTTGGAGGTGGATCTACATTAAATTCTGCAGTTGCAGTTGGAGGTGGATCTGCATTAAATTCTGCAGTTGGAGTTGCAGGTGTATCTGCATTAAATTCTGCAGTTGGAGTTGGAGGTCGATCTGCATTAAATTCTGCAGTTGGAGGTGGATCTCCATTAAATTCTGCATTAAATTCTGCAATAACTTCTGCAGTCAACTTTGGTTCTTCACTAAATTCTGTATCAACTTGTTGTGTTGAACTGCAGCCTTGTTCCATACCAACAGTAGCAGGCCATGGCAAAGCCAATAACTTGTTAACTTCTTTCTTCTTTGGAACAACAGATGCAGGCTCACCTTCATCTATTTCCTCAATTATAACCTGACTTTGTTGAGGTGATCTCCAGTAATTATAAACGGATGTAATCCCATGCTCAATATAAACGTTGATCAAAGAAACTTTCTCAGCATAAGTTAACAAGTTCCTTACATCTTGGTCGTTTCCCAATGCAAGCAAACCATAATCTAAATCATGGTCAGGCTTTTTAAAATGGTAATACATTTGATGGTCTCCTTTATAACCTAATGACTTTACCATCCTATCAAGTTCATGTGCTGAAAAGTATTCACCATCTACCAAATCAATATGTGAAACTGTTCCTCCTACGTATTTACGACCGGGATACCTTGAAAAGCTTCCACCATGATAAATCTTTAAACAGAACAGATTCTTGTATATTGCTATAAAAATAAAAATTTAAATTAGAACAAAAATTAAAAAAAAAAATTAGGTTTTCAAGTTTCTAACAATTAGGGTAAGGGAATGCTTACAATAAACGTCTTTCAAGCATTCTGGATCGATTTCTTCTTCTCTGATAAACCAACACGGCTTATTTGGAAGTCCGGCCGCCATTATCAAGTGATCGGAGCGAAGAAGATCCAGAACGAAGAAGATGAGAAGTGGGGTTTTGATTACGTAAAGCACGAGGACAATTTTAGATAGATTGGGGGTAAAGGGGATTCAATTTGTGGGTTTTTGATAAAAGGACGCATTTACCCTCACGTTTTCAGCACGTGAGGGGTTTAACGGCAGATTTCAGACGGAAGGTGGACGGAAGGACAAAAAAACGGAATTTTGGCTAGTACGGGGACAAAAAAACGGAAAAAAAAAGCACAGGGACAAAAACGCAGAATCGGGTAAAGTACAGGGACAAAAACAGTAATTTACTCTTTATTTTATTAAAACAAGTCAAATAAAAAGGTGCAAAGTCCAAAGATTGAGAACCAGAAATAAGATATACATAAGAAGGTTCCAGGAATCAAGGGTCACGATCATGTGACTTAGACCCATAACATTACAACAAAACACAAACCCTTTCACTCACTCACTCACTTACTCCCAAAAAGGTTTAATTTTGTCTTTTTTTAACATAATAATAAGACACCCAATTTCCCTTACTTTGTGCAAGTCAAAGATCTCACTCAAATGGCTCAAGTTTCTTCAAACAAAACAGCAACACGAAGATTAAAGAGAACAAGAAGTGATTGTAATCCAATATTTCACCTTTTTTTCATCTGGCTCATCTTAATTCTCACTCATTTGCCACCGTCATCCGCCCATCACCATCACCACCACCACCGGAGTTCAGTATCTTCTAGCCGGAAAGCCATGTTGTTCAAGAACGCGCAACCACAGCTCCATGCAGCTCACGTGTCAGCACCAACTCAACCACCACTTGGAGATCAAGAAGGCAATAATTTGTTTGATGAAGATAAAAGAATAATTCACACAGGTCCAAACCCTCTTCATAATTAAATAAATAATTTAATTTATTTCAAATGTAAGTTTAAGCTAGTACTCCGATCCCTCAAAGAGCTTTGCTAATGTTGATTCTCATATCTTTTTAATTCATTTTCAATTTTTTTAAAATTTTGTTGTCATCTTGAATTAGAATTAGTGGTAGCAAAGCTTTGAGTTTTTTGAGCATGAGCTAATTCACTGTTGTTTCATTAGAGTCTCTTTTTTTTCTAAGGTTGAAATGTCAAAATCTAGAGTACAACTTGTAATGCATAGTGTACAAGTGATTAAAAGGATTAATATTTCATTTAAGGGTTTTAACTTCTTGTTCCCTCTGAAACCCTTCTGGCAAAGAATTTATTGTGTTGTGCATTAACTTCTATGTTGTTATATTGCCTCTCATTTACTGGTTTACTTTATGTGACTCAGGCTTTTTAGCCAAAAATAGGATTGACTTGATAGTGGTATAAAAACATTATAATCCTTCCTATTTTCATTGGTTGGTTTTTTTTTGAACAACAAATAAAAGGTTAATCGAGAACGAGCTTCGGCATTGCCATCACCCAACCCGACTAAACCCAAATATCATTATAAACTAGCAATAAGCAAAATTACATGATACATACTACACCAAGTACTATACTGCCGGAAAAAAAGGATTACTAAATACAATAACGGAAACACAAACACACCGAACACCTATATTTATAAACAGTATTACTATTGACACACTTTGATAAGTTAACCCGAACATGCCACTCCATCAATTGATCAATCCCCCTTATTTCACCGATATCAATGGCCCACCATTTGCAAAAATCAATCCAAATTGCTCGAGTTTTTCGACAATGCCAAAATAAATGGTCTTCATCTTCAATCTCTCTTTCACACAAAGAACATACCGCCGACTGTAAAATTATACCACGCTTTAGCAAATTAAAACAAGTAGGGAGCCGCTTATGGTAGAGTCTCCAAAAAAAGATATTGACACTAATCGGGACTGCTTTTAACCACGTGAAATTAGTGCTCGAATTAGGACCAATAATAGTACTTTCGATGGCATTCCTTGCTGACGATACCGTGAATATACCATCATTCTCGAATACCCATTTCGTTGAGATAAAACCTGAGTCCGGATGAGCCGAATGCTGGAACCAAGAATCGAGAGGAATGTTAATTTTATCAAGATGTGCTCGGATTTTTACTATGTTGTTCCAAACACCCGAAAATTTACTAGCCGGAATATGAAGGCCCGAGATGTCATGTAAAGCTACAATCACCTTCTTCCAAAGAGAGCCATCCTCATGTTTCAATCTCCACCACCATTTTGCCAAAAGTGCAAGATTTTGAGCTTTTAGACTTGGCACATTCAAACCACCCGATTCAATTGATGCGTGCACTTTTTCCCACTTGACCCAATGGATTTTCCGTTCTCCGTTTTTTGATCCCCAAAAGAATTTTGCCCGGATTGATTCTAATATTTTTTATAATACTTTCCGGAACTTTAAACATCGAAAAATAATATATACCAAGAGCCCCTAGAACGGATTTAATTAATGTTAATCTACCACCATAGGAGAGTGATGATGCTTTCCAAGAAGAAAGTTTTTTTTGAAATTTATTAACAATAATGTCCCAATGAGATATTCTATGCATTGGAGCCCCAATAACTAAACCAAGGTATTTGAACGGGGTAGACCCGATGCCACAGTTTAGCCGAGAAGCAATTCGATCCACCTCATGATTTGACACCCCAACTCCATAAATCTTACTTTTAGACATGTTAACCTTTAATCCAGATGCTAAATAAAAGCAATTGAGAATTCGGTAAAGATTTCTCGCATTCATCTCGGACCATTCACCAACAAAAATAGTGTCATCAGCGTATTGTAGATGAGATAACGGTATATCTATATTTGGAATGTTAATCCCATGAAATACACCTTTTTCCGATGCTTCGAGCATAGCAATGTGAATGCTCTCAACCGCAATAATGAAAAGAAAAGGAGCCATCGGATCGCCTTGCCTTAGGCCCCTACTAATATCGAATTCTTCGGTGGGTGACCCATTTAATAATACTGATGCCCTTGCAGATGAAAGGCAATTTTGAACCCACATTCTCCATTTTTCACCGAATCCCATTTGTTTCAATATTGAGTCAATAAAATCCCAACTTAATGTGTCATATGCCTTTTCAAAATCTACTTTGAATATGAGGAGCTGTTTTTTCACTTTCTTACACCACGATATGACTTCACTTAGAATAAGCGGCCCGTCGAGAATATTACGACCTTGAATAAATGCCGATTGTTCAACGCTAATAATATCCCCAATTACTAATTTAAGACGGTTTGCCAAACATTTGGCTATGATCTTATAAAAACTTCCAATTAGACTAATTGGACGATAATCTGACACTTCTAACGGAATCTCGCATTTTGGTATGAGAGTGAAAAAAGATGCATTGCAACCGAATTTTAAATCACCCCCATTTTCAAAGTGGGTCACCGCTTTCAATAAATCAACCTCAATGATGTTCCAATATTTTTTATAAAATGCAAAGGTAAAACCATCGGGCCCCGGTGCTTTTTCAACCCCACAATCCCACACTGCTTTTTTAACCTCTTCACGAGAAAAGTTTGATTCAATTTGGTTTTTTTGCAAAAACGACAGTGTTTTAAATTTATTATTGCTAAAGGTTGGCCTTGACTGTTTCGGTTCTGCGAAGATTTTTGAGAAATAATTAAAAATACCTTTTTTCATCTCCCTTGGATCTTCGATCCGAACACCGTTGAAAGACAATCCATGGATGAAATTTTTACGGTTGTTGTGATTTAAAGTACCATGAAAAAATCTGGAATTTTCATCACCATCTACACACCATTTAACCCTTGCTTTTTGCTTAATATCACGAACTTTAAGTACTTCTTTTTCCCGAATCTGTACGTCAATATCCAATCTATGTTGTTTTTCCGTTTCGTTGAGGCCCACCAGTTCAGCTTTTTTATCGACTTCTACAGCTAATTTTTGGAGATCGGTCAAGCTCTTATCTGCATTTGATGAACGCCATTTCTTTATCTCCAGTTTAACCTGTTTAAGTTTTCTGCAAAACAACTGAATATGCGATGTATAACCAGGAATGGGTAATGCCCAAGCCCGATTAACGATCGACTCCAAGGAAGGGTTAGTAGCCCATGTATTAAAAAACTTAAAGTAAGTGGGCCCGAAGTCTACATTTAAAGAATTTAAAAATAAAGGACAGTGATCACTATACCCTTTTGGCAATATGTTTATGTTTGGATTTTGCCAATGCTCGAAAAAGTTGTTTGACACCATAATTCTATCGAGAAGACTCAACTTCCCACTATCCGGTGTGCTTCTTGAATACCTTCTGCCTCCCATCTTAATCTCATGTAAAGCGGCATCGCTTATAAATTTGTTAAACGCCCTTGCTCTTGCCGGTGAGAAGGACGAGCCTGATCTTTCTGAGCTTTTACGAACCTCATTAAAGTCCCCGAACACTACCCACACCCTATTTGGTTCCGCTAAAAAAATTTGTGTTAATGCATTCCATAGGGTTTTTTTCTTATTTAGATCTTGCGATGCATAAACATTTACTAGACCTCAAGATATATTAGACCTGATAATTTCCTCGCGAATTGTAAGAAAACCGTCCCCGTTTATAGAGTCCGATTTTGCAAACCAAGATGGATCCCAAATAGATAGCAGCCCGCCTGATTTCCCATTTGAACTTGAAAATTCGAATTCCATTCCGGATCTCCCCCAATACGATCTCGCCACCCTTGTGTCAATATTTCTTGACATAGTTTCCTGCATCCCTACAAACTGAACTTTGTTCCCTACTCTAATTCCTTGAATCCACCTCTTCTTGAAGGTGCAATTTACACCTCTTATATTTATCGATATTAGCTTCATTGACAAACTTTTTTGTATCCTTCACCTTTAATTATGTTCCTGATATCCGATTCGTGATCCTTCATATTGAATCCAACTGCGTTCCCGACTTCAATTGTATTTTGGATTTCGTCCGAAGTTGGGATCGATCCGGAGGAGACCTCGATATGAACTATGTCCTTCTTCTTCTTACTTTTCATCTTAACTTTTCTCTTATCAACCATTAATTTCCTGGACATTTTTCCAAAGACGAGGGGGCATGAAACTGTTCTGACCGAGGAAGCTGTTGATGAAACCGGCACGTTTAGGTCAATTGACGGTTTTTGGGTTTTTAACAGGTTGAGTGGTATATTCATCGCACTTGGGGAATTTAGCTTGGACCCGGACCCTTGTGATTCTTCCACATAATCATGCTCTTTTTGACTCCTCTACAAAACTGTTTCCATTTAACCCAATCGGTGATGGAGAATTTTGGCCCGTAATTGAATTATGTGGACCTTCTTTGGAGTTAGATAATGGCCTTGTATAATTTCTGGACTCAAATAAATCTACATTTGTAGATTCTGAAAATTCTTCTATTCCATCATTTTGGCCCACGAATTCAAGGCCCACCTCATTAGGGATATTTGTTTTAACAGTACCTTCATTAATATTGGCATTGGGAATTCCATCTTCTTGTAATCGTCCACTATCTCGATTTCTTTCTCCATCTTTATCGATTATGTGATCAGACCCCACCGGATTGAGGATATTATTATTAACGGCATAATCATTAATTGTAGTATTGGGAATTCCATCTTCTGGAAGCCGCCCGCTACCCTGATTCCTTTCCCCATGATCTTGCGTCTTTTGGTGTTCCCGATTGATGCCGCCGCCATTAGTATTGCCGGAATGACGAAACTCCGACTGAGATTCCGGCATACCTTCTTCGGAGAATTCACCATCTTCAAGGCCGTCGTCTTCTTCCGGAATACTCTGATCGTCTTCTTCATCGGTATCGCCCCAATGTGATACCTCGACAGACCCCGGAATTAACCTATTGGACTCATGTTGATCTTCCGCTAGCCTAATCGGGAATTCCCTACCATCGAATATCACATTCATAGTTTTGTTAATCCACCCCATTTGTGTTGTAAGAATACCGATTCGGCTAACGCCCAAGTTCGCATTATCGAGTGTGCGCTCTTCTTTTATGATAACTTCCCCACAAGTTTTTCCGATTGTGTCGAATGTATCGGTGCACCACCCGTGTGCCGGAACTCCATAGATTAGTATTGATGCTATTCTTTCCTTGATCATGAGGTTTGGTGTCCACATTGCAAGGCTAGAGAACCAGTGTTCCCATAATTTTGACGCATTTTTACGAAAACTCCATGCTTCATCTATTGAGTCGAACTCGAGCATGGCTGTTAAGCCTCCAAGGAACCGAATTTTTATGTTGCTACACCCATTCGTATCTTTTAAGTCTTGAAGATTCCAAAGAATATTGAAATTCCTTACCCTTCCGACCAAGTTAGATGCTAACCAGGTCCTCCTGTTCGGATCAGTATCTATCTTTATCATCGGTTGGCCTTCCGATTTTTCTTCATGTGCTCCAACTACTACTTCTGCGAATGATTTAGTTTGCCGGCGGAATGGAGCTCTGTGGGGTTCTTGTGGTGGCCTCGACGGTGGCGGAGGGGGTGGGTATTGTATTGGATGAGCGGGTTTATGAACTCTGTCAAATCTTGCTATATTTACCGATATAACATTCCATCCTATCTTGATATTTTGTAGCCTTTGTTCGAACATAACGGGATCGGAGATCCCCAAGAATCGGATGAATCCAAATCTGTTACCTTCCATATTCCTCTTCTTTGCTATGTAGACATCTGCTAGGTCCCCATGTTTCTTGAATTCTCTCCAAAGAGTGGTTTCTGTTGTCTCCTCGGCGAAGTTTGTGATAAAGAATGAGGTTGATCTTTTCTTTACCGACCTGCTAGGTTCAGTGGCCACGTATTGGTTGTTGATCTTGTGATTTTCTCTTCTCCGGTGAACCACTTTCCATTCGCCGGCATTGTTATCTCTCCGGTTCCCCGGATATCGCTCTCTCTCTCTCCATTTTTCTAAATCAATACATGGTATTTGTTACATTTTTCATTGGTTGGTTGATGATTGTGTCCTAATTGAGGGGCAAATTTGGTATTTTGATGTCAAGTTTGTTGTTTTTTTACGCTTGAGGTTTTCTATACTTTTGGCTACTGTCAAAGGGAAAGAACACTTTTTTTTTTGCTATAAAATCAACACACTCTAAAATGTCTACACTGCCATTAAATTTAGCAGGTGCTTTACAGGCCCAAAAAAGGAATACGGATTTAAGTCAAATATAGCAAATCCTAAATCACTTTCAAACAAAAATTAGTGTTTTGTTTATGGTATTTTTTTTCTTTTCTTCAAATAAAAAATAAATCCAGTTCCAAATAATAAAGTTAACTGAATTATTAAAGGGTAAATTACAGTTTTTGTCCCTGACCTTTTCCCAATTTTGGATTTTTATCCCTAAATTTTTTTTCTTCTGTTTTTTTGTCTTTTATGTTTTTAAAATTCTGCATATTTGTCCTTCCGTTAATTTTTGGCCGTTAACTAACAAAAAATGCAAGGCATGTGAAGGCATTTTGGTCCATTTCACCATTCTTCATTTTCTCCAAAATCTCATATACTATCTCATTCCTTCTTCAATGTTCTTCATACACAAACCCTAATCACTAAATTAATTCAACTTGCTACACTTTATTAAATTAATTCGAAGCTTATAATCCAAAGCTTTAATAAAGTGAAGATATTTTCGTGGATTGAATTCAAAATCTCATCGTCTTCTTCACAATCTTCATAATTTCAAATTTTCAAAATATGTTCATCTTCTATTTTCAAAATTTCAAAAACCCTTACTCTACATAACTCGAGCATATTAAGAGCATTTTTTGTTGCTTGTAAATGTAGAAAAAAGCTAATGGAGGAAGATGGCGCCGATTAATCTGCTCGAGAAAGAGCATTTCTTATTTGCTCGAGATCTGCTCGAGAAAAAGCTTTACAGATCTCGTTACTGCAGATTTCCAACTCGATTTCTGCTTCCGGTTTCATCCCTCCGTCGGCGCCATCTTCCCCTTTTCTATTTCTGGTTTTGATTCCGGCGGCCCACCACTCGTTTTCTGCTTCGGATTTTGATTCCGGCGACAAAGAAAGAGTGTAGAGAGCGATGGGTACAAGGATTGAAGAATCAGCTCAAAATCAAACCCAAAATTCAAAATCAAAAGTCCCCAAATTGAAAAATCAAACCAGATTAGTTCTTGATGATTTTTGGGTTGCGATTGTTGCGATGTTTGGGTTACGGATTGATTGTTGCGTTTGATTTCACCATAGTAGAAGATGAAGGAAGGATTGTTGTAAGTTCTTCATGAAGAAGGAGGAGAAAATGGAAAAAGATAAAGGAAAATGAAAAATATAAAAAGAAAAAGGAAAATAAAAATAAAAATAAAAAGAAAAAAAAATTAAAACAGGGGTAATTTAGTAAAATGGACAAAAATTTCATCAGTTAACGGAAGATTTTGGACGGAAGGACAAATATGCAGAATTTTAAAAACATAAAGGACAAAAAAACAGAAGAAAAAAGTTTAGGGGCAAAAACCCCGAATCGAGAAAAGGTCAGGGACAAAAACTGTAATTTACCCATTATTAAAATACATTAATACATGAGTTTTGCTAATACGTGCTTTAAGAGCATATGATAAAGATCGTTTAATAAACAAAATTTTCCTTAGTTAAAGTAAAATATTTATGAGTCATTAACACTTTTGTGTTATACCGATTTTACCGTTATCATAATTAAACATAAATATTTTTGATGAATTAAATGCGGGTATAAAAGACATTTAATATTACAATGATGTTCCCAAAATATATATTAAAAAAATCCCTTAATACATTACTAATAAACGAAACTTTGAATAATTTTTGTAGTTGATAACAATTTTGAGTGATATTTTATTCCTAGAAACACCCAACTCGTTATTTTCCCTTTTATTTCGTCGACTTCAATGCTTCGGACCATTCTCAAAGGGGATGCCTGTCTCCCGAATTAATCTGCACACTTTCTCAAGGCTTCTCACTTACAAAATAAGGTAAAATAATCCTTCAATAAATGACAAGAAATAAAATACTCCGTATGATTATTAAATACAGGTATACATTATTGATTATTATTACTTATTAGCTAGGTAGTCAATTGGTACAAAAGTAAGTGGGCAATGGTGATTTAGGGAAGAATGTGTGTGTTTTAGTGTGTGCATGTGAAATGACCAAAATGCCCTAACTAATGAATTTGAATTAACGTTTAGGGTGTGGAACTAAAAAGATTCAAAACCACGCATGGATTATTCTAACAATTTACTCAAATTTTTAGAGCACTTTAGTGTGGTTCTTGGTACACAAATTAGAAAAGTCCTAGATAATTTGGTAATCTTTTCAGTATAAACATTTGATGCAAGCATGTGATCATTTCGATGACATGGTTCATGCTCTCAAGACGAGATGTATTAGAAAATGCGCGCAATAGAAACTTCCTTGGAATGAGTTCTTTTCGACAACCACATGCCAATACACTTCAATTTTAAAAGATTAGACAAATTGGGGAAAACAATTTCTAGAACCAAAAGATTTGAACGGTTCGAAAGATTCTTGAAGAGATGTTGAACGTGATTTTAAATTATATAGACTTTATTATTTTAATTTGCACAAAAGCTTATACAATATAATCTATGAATTAATCATTTGAAGCTTATAATTTTGAATACATATGTGTGTTGATCTTGATAATTTCAATTAGCAATTACATTACATATGAGAGTTGTCTTCGCATCTGTTCAGTTTTTCTTAACAGGAAAATGTATATACCCTTTAAATTATGTCAGTAATTACATTATACGAGAGTTGTGCTCGCGTCCATCCATGTCAGTAATGCAATTATTTTCCTAGTTTATGTAGTCATGTGATATCTAATCAAAAAATAAGTAACGTTGTGACTTGTTACAATTACATATACATTTTGCGTGTCTATTTTTTAACTAAGTGAACGGACACATATAAAATGTGTAACCTCTGACCCGGTCTGAGGTCAGAGTGTTTGATACATGTAATTTTTACCTCTTACTCGGTTCTAACCTCTTACATGTCCTCTTACCCAGTTAGAACTAATCAAGGCAGTACCTATCAAACAATCCCCTTAATCCATGTTTTCATCCTTCGTTCTTCACAAGAATGATTTATTCATTATATCCGATGCTACAGATTAATAGTTTGTATCTAACTGTCGACATAATACTTGCATCAGCTAGACGTCATTGGTGGGTGATTATATTGTCCATCAAATCACTAGTATAGTCCGAGGCTTACAACATATTTTACCTATCTTAAAAACAGTGTGGATAACTAGTCGTTTGATAAAAGATTGATAAAAGATTAAAGATCTATTATTGTGATAAAAGAGTTAACCAAGTTTGATTACTACCATATTTTTGTCCGAACAAAAAGATACCCACAAGATATGACACCCTAACTTCAATTTGGGAGGAAAAAATGCTCATACTTAAATTTATAACACTATCAACTAGGGATGGGATATAGAATCGAAAACTCGAAATCGTACCCGTACCGAACCGGAACCGGATTACTAAAAATCGGTTTGGGTATCGGGTCCAACATTTCAAATAGTCGGGTATCGGGTATACCGGGTCCGGTACATCGGGCATAGAACAAATCGGCTCTAAGACCCGAAACCGAGATTAATTAATAATGTAATTAGAATTTGTTGTGGTATAATACTATTATTAGTGTTTGGTTTATATTAATTAAACAATTGTTATATGTAAATCATTATAATATTACATGTATAAACTAACAAATATGATGAACACGCCCAAAAACGGATTCAATTACTAATTCGGTTTCAATCGGGCCTATACCCGATTTACCCGAACCGAACCCCGAACTGGAATCGGAATCGGAACCGTATTCTGTAAAACGGTTCAGTTCTCGGATCTACTAATCCTCCTAATCGTGTATCGGGTTTTTCGGGTCCGGGTCTATCCGGGTCGGTTCCGGACCCGATTCCATAACATGGCCTTATTAATAATAATGTTAATGCTTAAAGGACACATTTCACATGCCTCTTTGAATATTGATGACATGTATATACACAAGAAGGTGGTTGAGCTTTTATAAAGGCCAACATTAATTGATACAAGGATTGATTTTGAAAATTTTGATTTGGGTTCTTTTGCCTTTGGAAGAAATATTTGATATGGTTGCCCTTTGAAGAATGTTTTTTGTGATGTTATAGAGTTATTTTAACAAAAATGCATGGTATCATAAGAAAGTATATGAAGAACCTGAATGCATAAGTAATGATAGATGGACCACTTCTTTTATGAATCATGAGTATATTTAACTTTTTAAGAGAAATTGCATTGAAATGTCTTTCAAAGATATGATACGGATAAAAGATTTTGTAAATTCAAAAAAATATAAGTAAAAATGCATTTTAGTATTCTGAATTTTTCTATTTTCTTGAACTATTAAAAGTATAATATTATATCATGAATTTGAAAAAATAGTCAATTTAATACTCTCAATCTTTAACTTAGTCTTGAATTCTCACATCATTTGCTTTTAATTTTCTATATATTGAAATGAACATATATTTTTTAGTTCGTCAAAAGTTATAATAGAAATAAATCATGTAAAAAAATGCGATCAAGTTAATGATCGAGTCATGATATAAAGTGGACAAATTTTGTAAGTTATGATATCGATCATGTTGTATCTTTAATGGTTTAAGACAGTAGAAGATGACATAGTCAATCAAATTTAAGATACTACTCCCTCCGTCCTACAAAAAAACTTCTCATTTGCCTCTAAATTTTTACTCACAAAAAACTTCACATTTCTCACATTTGATGGGCTCCACACAATAAAAAACTATTCTTACTAAAAACCCCAACTATTCCCGTTAGCAACTCAACCCAACCCCATCTTTTTAATAAAAAATAGTTTCTCTCAGTTCCACCTACACAACCCAATGCAACCTGATTTTTCACACACATTAATACCCAACCCAACCTAAACTAAACTACCAATAAGAGAATTATATACTATATTAAATTAATAAAAGGTACACAATTTGAGTGACCCAAGGTAGTGACCCTCCCCAACCTTGGTCATCTCCCACAACCTAGGTCATCTCCCACAACCTAGGTCACCACTTTTTGGTGACCTTCTTCTCTTTGTATTATTATTTTATTGAGTGACTCAACCCCAACTTAGAGCATCCCCAATGGTTAACCTCACAAAAACTCATTGTTTTTGCCACATCAACCTTCCACTAACCAAAAAGCTATTACTCCCTCCGTCCTATTTTTATTGTCCATAATACTATTTTAGTTTGTCCCACAAAGATTGTCCTTTCCTAAATATTAACCAATCAAAAAACATTTAAGTGGGAAAGAGAAAATTTGATTGGTGACATAGTATAATTAATGTACTTTTCTTAAACTCTGTGTTTTTTTGTAGTGGACAATAAAAATGGGACGGAGGGAGTACTAAATAACATCTCCAATGGTTAACCTTTTCAAAAGCTTTTTCTTTAATAATATTTCTAATTTACCTTTATCTATCTTAAATGTTTATAAATTTACAATTTTTTTGACTTCTTATAAAACTTAATATTTTTTAGAAATATTTCATTCAAAAATATTGTAATAACTGACAATAATATTTAAATACATAGAAACATTACATTGCAAATATTAAAAAAAAGTAAAGAATTTATATATAATAATATATTTAAGGTTTAATATGAAAAGATATTAAACATTGAGGGACTAAAAAAGACAAACTTAAATAGTTCATTAAAAGGTTAGTAGAAAAAAGTCATTCCAAAAAGCTTTTAAAAAAGCTCTCTATTCCAATGGTAAAAAGTCTTTCGAAAGCTTATTTGAATAGTAAAAAGCTTTTTGTGAGACAGAGGGAGTATAATGTAGGGCCAAAATATAAATCATTTATTTATGGTAGTGGGAACAACAAAAAACTGGTAATACGTATGTAAGCTTTAATCAGATATGTTACTATTTTTATTTTTTCATGAAACATTCTCTAAAGGTAAAAGGGCTGTTATAATATTGATGAGACAATGAAAATGTAAGTAGTCACTTTCATAAGAACCTTGACGGTTTTTTCATAACTATAAAAATATTTTATCAAAGTGATTTTTTCATGTTGATATTTTGTATGATCCATTAAATATGATAAAAAATAAAAAAATGCTTCATTTGCTTTGCACATTACCAAATTTTAACTGAGCTTTTTTAAACGGTGTTTGGAAGACTTTATTTAAGCGTCTTATTATCTTATTAACTTAGGTACTGTTTGTTAAGTTTTTTAATGATTCATTTAAGAGGTCATCCTTTTAATCAGACAGATTCAGAGTGTTTGGTAAGACCTCTTAATTAACATCTGAATAACAAATTCAACATGTTCTGCCTCTTAATCGGACAGACGTCAGGGGAAGTCTGAATCATTCAGACATCTGCATCATTTAGATATTAATCATTCATATGCTACCAAACAACACCTTAAGTTTAATAAGCTCATATTAATTATTTGGATATGCTGATAAGTTTGTGCTTATAAGCTTATTTAAGCCCCCTTAGATAAGTCATTTTAGTGGGGCTTTTTAAGGCTTATCAAAGAATACCAAGGGCTTTACATTTTTAACTTCCACATCATTTTTCTTTTCTTCACAACCTATTACTCATTAAGCCTTTTTCAGTAATTTTACAATATCCTTATATAAGTTAAAACAAACACTTTATTTAATAGACGTTTATTAATTTAAATAAGCTTATAAGTAAATAAGAATAATAGCTAATAAGAATAAGTTATCTAACTAAATTTTCCTAAACAACCCCTAAATAACTTTCATTTGATGACCTTTCGAGTACAAAAATAAGAATATCAAGTATCTTTGTGTAACAAACAAAATAAAGAATGATTGTTAGTAAGTTTGAGCAAACTATATAAATATTTTTATTATTTACTTAAACTTAAATATAAATAAAAGGGTTTTCCTAATGTATTCCCCTGGAGCATACAATAACATGCATTTAATGAGGTTGAAATTTCCTAAATATACATTCAATAATATAAATGCACTCTAGAACTTACCATTTTAAAGAAAACATTAAATTCGATTTTTATGTTTAAATGATAATTATAATTTCATTAAATGTATCCTACCCTATATATGAGGCCTAAATTTGAAGAGGGTTTGACACCATGACAATTCCAAGCATTCTTATTCGTCCATAATGCCACTTGGAATTCCCTGATTGGTCCACGTCATTTGCACTAATATAAACGAATCTGGTACGACTTACGGTCTACATTCATATTCATATGCTCCATATACGGCAAACGAATCTGGTACAGCTTACGGTGCACATTCATATGCTCCATATACGGCTTCCTACATACAAGGAAACAAATAACTATTTAAAAGATCGTACATACAAATAACTATTTAAAAGATCCTACATACAAGGAAACAAATAAATATTTAAAAGATCAATCAGCGAAGGAAACAAATAACTATATGTAACATTTATATGTAACATTTCTTCATTTACCTTTTTTTTGTACAAAATCATCATCACATCTATCGATTATTATGTCATTTAGAAGTATATAAAGTTTTTGGATATTTTTCTATATACTAAAATTTACAGCATACCCGCCTATCGGACGGGTTTTATAGCTAGTATATTATATGTCTCAAAGACAAACGTTAGAAAAATCCTAAATAAGCTATCAGTTAGGAAGATAGAAAAACATGAAAAGATATGCCACGTGATCTTATCGTTATCATAACATTTACCTACCCCGAAAACTTAATTTGACCACAAGGACAAAATTGTCATTTCAAACTCACATTCGATTGGAGGAACGAAAAAAACTCAAAAATGTTGGCAGCAAGCTCGAGCTCGATGATGGCAGTCTCATCCCCATGGAGATTGCAATGGCATTGGCAGAGCTCATCACCAAAACATCCATCCTCAATCGGATCATCTTCTTCTATTTCCGTTTATCCATTCATCTACACTCACAGAAAACGATCTAATTTAATCTCCTTCACATTTCCTCATAATCATCAACGTTTGCCGTCGTCGTGCTGTAGCGCCGGACCGAAAAATGCGGTAAATAAACTGAAGAAATCCGATAAACGGCTTACGATTGTAAAAGTAGTTGACGAAGACGTCTCCGTCAGTAAAACGGAGCAATCGCCGAATCTGAACTACGAATCGTTATTCGGAAGACGTTCGTTTCGGCGAAGGAATTTTTTTGCATCGAAGAAACTCCGGAGCATCCTGTCAGGATCGATTAACTATAAACAAGTTAATAAACACCTTAGATCTAATTGATGATAGAAGTTGCAGCGGATCAACACTATATCAATAATTAAGAACAATGAACTGTAAGAACAATATGTAAGAATATTAAGAACACAGTTTCACAAAAAGCTTCAATGTATATTATTGAGTTAACAATACACACGTACGTTTACAATTCGTAAGGAACTATATATAATAGTCCTTGAAGCTAAACTATTTACCCTAGTTATTCTAGGATACGATTTACATCTAATTATAAACGATATACATTGATTTACATTCTATAACTATTTCTGCGAAGATCTCGGACTTGATATGTTCCATAAACGCGTATCAGTAGTAAAACCAATCACCAGTAGTAAATAAGTAACATCAGTAGTAAACTTGGTGATCAGTAGTAAGTCCATAATCATCATCAGTAGTAACTAATAAGATCAGTAGTATCTTCAATAAGCTTGATCAGTAGTAACTAAGTTATAGAGAACACCAGCATCAACTTCATCAGTAGTAAATGTTTCTGCCCCATCAGTAATAAACATAATTATCACTAACTGCAGCATCAGTACTAAGTTGATCTGTGATTTGCTCTAACAATCTCCCCCTAAACTTATTGATTATTCTTTAATCAATCAAGTTTTCTTCTGTTCTTCTTCTTCTTTCTTTCTTCTTTCTAATGTTCTTTGATTTTGTTGAAGTCTTTGTTCAATTATGTATTTGCTGTTCTTCTTGGTAAAGTAATTTAATTTATTTTGGAACATAACTGCATCAAAGGGCTTCATTAGAGTGTTGATGAATATCTGATACATTTCCTTTTCTGAGTGAGGATATTCTCTTTCATATAAGTACAACTCACAATTTTTACTTGATCTTTCAAAGAAATACATATTGCAAGTTGGGAGAACATTCCATGCATACACATTTTCTGGATTTGTAAATAACTCTGGATAGTTATCTGGATAAAAAGCTGCATCAATCATTCTTGTTAAGTATCCAGCTCCAGATTCTTTCCAAGATTTCTTTGACATTCTCGGTTTTCCAATGATCAGAAGTTTAATCACATCACTTCTTGTACAGGATCTGATCAAAGGTAACCATCCAGTAAACTTTTGAATGATTTTGTCTTCCCTTACAACTAATAGAACATTATTGGGCAAGACTTTCCAGTTTAGTATTGGGTTATTTTGAAGTGGAGCAACAGGTACTTCAAGAACAGGTATAATTTTTTCTTGTTTTGCTTTCTTTTGAACACTCTGTTCTTGAGCTTCATTCTTTCTTTTCTTTGTCTGAGAAGATGAGGATTCACCAATAGTAGACACACTATTATCTTTAATTAAATTTGGACTTATTGGGATTAAGGTTTTTGCTGATTTCAATTTCTTTTCTTCTTCAGCCTCTTGTTCAATTAAGTCTTTCCTTTTTGCAGTACAGTATTTTTCAATTATGGTTGTCATCTTCATTCTTCCAAAAGATTTTGCACTGTGACCTTTTGTCTTTAGAAAGTCTATCATAAGGGACTTTTGTTCAAATATATTATCTGGTAAATCACCTTTTGTTCTTTTGCATTCTGCTACAAGATCTTCAAGACAATTTAGATGTTCTTCTTCTACTTTTCTAAGCCTTTTGAACTCTGCTTCTTGGGCTTCTATCTGAACATCTTTAATTTGAACAGGTAATTTAACAGGAATTTCTCTTTGATTTTTCTTCTTTTCAAGAGCTTGATATTTAGCTACTTTCTCCCAATATCTTTTATCCTTCACCTTCCATTTATCTTGTTTATCAGCTCTCACCAGATTAATCTTGTTTACCATGTAATGACCAAGAGCTCTGTTAGGGTAATCTTCATCATATACTTCTTTACCCTTTCCAATATGTGCTGTAGGTGGAGGTGGAATATACTTCATGTCTGGTACTCCTCTTATTATAACAGAGGGAGAAAATGATCTAATTTCATTTTGTTGGAGTATTTTTGGATGTGGAGGAAGTGAGCATTCATCAACCTCAAACCAATTCACATTATCATCAATGTCAGGTATGATAAGTGGTTGATCAGGTGTTGGTGGTTTGGTAATGATGACATGTCTTCTAGCATCAATGAGTTCAGGAAATTGTAGTTCTTCCTCATCAGTAGTAACCAGAGTAGTTACTACTGGTGTTACATCAGGAGTTACTACTGATAGAGCATCAGTAGTGTTTAGTGCAGTTAATTCCTCTTCTTGACTTACTACTGCTATATCATCAGTAGTAGAAGTTACTACTGGTATATCTGTTTCAACTTGTTCTTCCATTGTAGCAGTAGTAATGGGCTCATCTTCTGTAATCATCATCTCTGGGCCTTCATCAACTTCTGTTTCTTTTAAATTCAAGAGGGAGGAAGCTGCTGCTGCAATAGATTCATCAATCATTGTCTGTATGTTATCCTTCTCCCCCTTAGTGAGCTCAACTGGAGGAGTCTCACTATCATCAATCCTCTTTTTCAATTTTCTGATAAGCTTTGATTGTTGATGAAGCCTAAGTTCATATTGTCTCATTCTTTTGTTGATGATATTGACATTTCTTTTCATAGCAGCCATAGTTTTTCCTTGATTTGTTTGATAATAAAGACAATCTTGTACAGTGGATTCCAAGGAATCCACTTTAGCCGTCAATTGTTGGATTTTAATACTGCCCTCACTCCATCTAGCAAGATCATCGGGCTTACTAACAGGTACATTGGTTTTAAGGTTTTCCTTCCTTTCCATCAATTCCACAGATCTGCCCTCATCACTGCTTGGTGATTCATTGGGTCTTTTAGACATTCTCTTCTTCCTAGAAGAAGCAGAGATGCCCCCCCTTGTGGTTTCTTGGCACCGGGGTCCTTTGAGTAATTCCTCAAAAGAGTCATCACTCAAAGTTGCCGAGGTTTGGGTCCTAATGATGTTTTCACTGTCCTGTGCACCCACCTTTGGGGCATCAGTAGTGAAAGCCCTCCCCTCATGTCCTCTCTCCTCCTTGGAGGACAACTCTTTGAGCCTGGGGTGTGACTCGATTTGTCCCCTGGTGTCCTTTAAAGATTTCTTTCTTTTATAGATTGTAGATATATTTTTGGTTTTGTCTGGTAGGTCTTCTACAGAGTGAAGAGTAGCACTCTGCAGATTTATATCAAGTTCCTGGGACACATTCAGGACTTCTGTTTGAGTTGGTGATTGAGTGGCTATATGGGGTGGTGTTTGGGCTGTATTTGGGGGTGATGGAGTGGGTTGAGGTTCAACTTGGGTTGCAGCAATGGTTGAACCTTCTCCAATATTGGGTTGATCTTTGATCATGTTTGGAAACAAAGGGGTTTCCTTCCCTGAAAATTTAAATTGTTTTCTCATATTTGAGAAAACTTTCTTGTTCAACTCAGGTAATACAAAAATGTTTTTAGGAGTTGACAAGTTTTGTAATTCACAGTTTATGATATGTTGTAGAAATCTGGGATACATTAAAAATTTAGAAGAACTAAGATTTCCCAACATACCATCAAAAATCATATTAGAAAAATTGAATACTTGGTCTGTGCATAAACATACAACAGCAGATGCTATTGCCTTGTTAAACTCATTCCAAGTACTTCTTTTAGGAGAAATACAATGCTGAATGGTATGAACCAGAAATTTCCATTGTGGGGATAGAAGGCCTTTTTGAAAAGTTACAATATTAAGTCTGCCTTCATACCCCATTTTATTTAAAGTATCAGCAATGTATTCCTTAGGAAGAGTATACATACCTGAATCATCATGAAGTTGTAGATGATGTCTGATTGATTGTTCAGTTACAGTGATGTACTTTCCATCTACTTTCGATTTTATCATTGATGATGTGGTTCCTTCTGTTCGCTCAGCATTGGTCCAGAAATCCACCAAGTGCTGTTGATATGCCTTCGGCTTTACAGTTAAGGCAAACTGTATATACGAATTTCTCAAGAATTTTACGATTGGACGGAAATCTTTTGTTCCGTCGGGATTTTTTAAAAATGCAACCATGTTGTGAAATTCTGAGTATTTGAGATCGGTTTGCACATCGAGAGCTTGTAAAGTTGCCATTGTTGTTGAGATTTTGCAAGAATTTTGTTAAAGATGAAGGGTTTTTGATCGTAAACTAGGGTTTATCGAAAGGTGTTTAGAGAATCGAAGTGAAGATAATGCTAAATTAATCATCTGCCGCCTTTTATATCTTTCGATTAAACCTGCAAAACTACGAAAATAGCCTTCGAATCATAACATAACGGTTATTTTCATGGGGGTTAGTTTGGTAATTGTGTTTATGAAAGACCAGTAGTAAATAAGATATCAGTAGTAAAACGTCAGTAGTATCTACTAACATCAGTAATGACTAAGAATTTTGACATCAGTAGTAATTATAGACATCAGTAGTAACCATTACCACACAAGACCAGTAGTATATGTGAATACCAGTAGTACTGACTTACCAGTAGTATCCGTGTAAACCTAAAATACACCAGTAGTAATGAACTATCAGTAGTATTTTGTGCATACACTTTCACACCAGTAGTACAGCAATACCAGTAGTAAAACACTTAAAAAAAATATTTTATAACACTAAATTTACACATGATTTTAAGAGAGATTTTAAGTTATTAAAATCATTCCAATACTGCTAACCAAGAAGTTGAATCTTCCTACATCAAATGCTTTTGTAAAAAGATCAGCTAATTGATCATCAGTATGGATTTTAACTACTTTGATTAATTTCTTTTCATTACAATCTCTTATAAAGTGAAATCTTATTTCAATGTGTTTAGTTTTTGAATGTTTTACTGGATTATTCACAATACTAATAGCACTTTGATTATCAATAAAAATAGGAGTTTTAAGGATAGAGATACCAAAGTCTAGAAGTTGATTTTGAATCCATAGAACTTGAGCACAGCAAGCAGATGCAGCTACATATTCTGCTTCAGCAGTAGATGTTGATACATTTGTTTGCTTCTTACATTGCCATGACACTAGTCTTGATCCAAAGAATTGACATCCACCAGTAGTGGACTTTCTATCTTGACATTCACCTCCATAGTCACTATCTGTATAGGCTATTAGTTCAAAGGGTGAGTCATGTGGATACCATAGACCTAGTGATGGTTTGCCTTTCAAGTATCTGAATATTCTTTTAACAGCCTGTAAGTGTAGTTCTTTGGGTCTTGCTTGATATCTTGCACACACACAAACACTATACATAATGTCAGGTCTTGATGCAGTTAAGTACATCAAAGATCCTATCATTGATCTATATAAGTGTTCATCTACATCCTCCCCCTCAACATCAGGATGTAGGTGTTTGTGTGTTTCCATTGGTGTACTAGCACTTTTACTGTCTTTCAAGTCAAACTTTTCCAAGATGTCTTTGACATATTTTGATTGATTTATCAAAATACCATCAGTTCTTTGACTGACTTGGAGTCCAAGGAAGAAGTTCATTGGACCCATGGAGCTCATCTTGAATTTAATCTGCATCAGCTCTTCAAATTCTTTGCATAATAAATCATTGGTTGAGCCAAAGATGATATCATCTACATAGATTTGTACCAGTAGTATATCATCTTTGACTTTCTTTGTAAACAATGTTTTATCAATGGCTCCTCTTTTGAAATTGTTCTTTAATAAGTATGATGATAGTGTGTCATACCATGCTCTTGGTGCCTGATGTAGGCCATATAGAGCTTTATCCAATTTAAACACATAATCACCATGTTTTGGATCTTCAAATCCTGGAGGTTGGCAAACATAAACTTCTTCTTCAATCTTCCCATACAGGAAAGCACTCTTCACATCCATTTGATAGACTTTAAACCTTTTGAATGAAGCATATGCTAGGAATATTCTTATTGCTTCAATTCTGGCAACAGGAGCATATACTTCATCATAGTCTATACCTTCTTCTTGAGTGTATCCTTGGGCTACAAGTCTGGCTTTATTCTTGATCACTATCCCTCTTTCATCTTTCTTGTTTCTAAAGATCCATCTTGTTCCAATGGCTCTTTTTCCTTTGGGTAGAGGTACAAGTGTCCAAACAGCTTGTAACTTGAATTGAAGGAGTTCTTCTTGCATTGCCTCAATCCAGTTTGAGTCCTTCATTGCTTGTTGAATCTTCTTTGGTTCATCCTGAGACAGAAAGCATTCATACATACATTCATTAGCAATTAAGCTTATATTACACATATTTGCAGTTAAACTTTTGTTTAATTTGCTTCTTGTTTGAAGTGGTGAGTTAACATCACTTAGAACAAGGTCTAAAGGATGGTTCTTTTGAGTCCTTGTTGTTGTAGCTTTATCAACCACTAGTTGATTTTCAAGGTTGGACTCATTTGCCTCAGGTAGTTGTTCTTCTTGAGATCCTTCATTGTCATTAGTATTTGGTTCATCATTATCTTGGTCAGAGTTACTACTGCTATCATCTTCATTGAGATCAGTAGTATTGAAGTTGTTACTGGTATCAGTAGTATCTTGAGAATCTAGGTTATAGTTGGGACCAGTAGTATTTTCAGTACTATTACTGGTACCAGTAGTATTGGAATTACTACTGACCTCATTCTCAGAGTTACTACTGCTTTCAATATTTGAGTTCTTACTGATATCAGTATTAACTATGGGAGCAGTATCAACAACTATGTATCTCATCTTTTCTTGACCAGTATAAACAGATGATGTTCCTTCTTTTTGATTAAGACAATTTGAATTACCTGCATTGAAATTCATATTAGAATTAAAGGATTTGGTTAGATTGTCTATGTCAAATAGCCAATCTGGACCATTTCCTTGTTCATTAGGTACATTTTCATTAAAGGATACATTGATGCTTTCTTCAATTATCCTTAGTCTTTTGTTGAATACTCTGTATGATTTACTTTGAGTAGAGTATCCCACAAATATTCCATCATCAGCTTTGCAGTCAAACTTACCAATTTGTTCTCTTGTAATCAGAATAGTACAAGGGCAACCAAATGATTTTAAGAAACTTATAGAAGGTTTTCTTTTATTAAAAAGTTCATATGGTGTTTTAAAATGTGGCTTCACTATTAATACTCTGTTCTGAACATAACAAGCAGTATTGACAGCTTCTGCCCAAAAAGTGATTGGTAATTTTGAGTCTGCTAGCATTGATCTTGCTGCTTCAATGATGGTTCTATTTCTTCTTTCAGCTACACCATTTTGTTGTGGAGTTCTAGGTGAGCTGTATTGCCTGTCAATACCTTTAAAATCACAAAAGTTAATTAAGTTAGCATTTTTAAATTCTGTGCCATTATCACATCTTATGGCTTTCACTTTTTGATCAGATGTGTTTTCCAGTTTGACAATTAAGTTCTTTATGAGTTCACTTGTTTCATCCTTTGTCCTGAGAAAGAAAACCCATGTATATCTGGAAAAGTCATCAGTAATAACAAGACAATATTGTTTCTTTCCAATACTCATTACATTTGTAGGTCCAAAAAGGTCCATATGTAAGAGCTGTAAAGGAACAGAAATAGAGTTAACAATTTTGGACTTATGAGAAGTCTTGTGTTGTTTACCTTTTAGGCATGCAACACAGTGATGATCACACATGAATTGTTTTTGAGGTAGTCCAATGACCAGATTTCTTTTTACTAAATTATTCATGTTTTTAAAATTTGTGTGACACATCCTTCTGTGCCAAAGTTCTGATTCAGTGGTGTTTGCCTTGGATATAAAACAGTTGACCTCATTTGTAGAAATGAGTTCTCCCCCTATATCCAGGCAATACACATTGTTTCTCCTTGGAGTTCTTAAAACAACATATTTTTCATCTAAAATAAACTCAGGAGAAAGAATGATGCACTCAATGTCTGTGAACAGAATCTTGTTCTTTTTATCACAAACTTGAGACACACTGACAAGATTGTATTTTAGCTCAGCTACATAAAATACATCATCAAAGGTAATCTTTCCATTTGTAACAGTACCTTTACCTGTGATCTTACCTCCTTTTGGGTTCTCACCAAAAGCCACATATCCACCATCAAAGGACTTGAAATCTTTAAGTATTTGCAGATTTCCAGTCATGTGTCTTGAGCATCCACTATCAATATGCCATGTTCTACCTTCTTCTGGGATCTGAATGCTCTGCACAAGTGAGTAAAGGATTAGTTAAGTTTGGGAACCCAAGCTTTATATGTCTTGGGTTCATCCTTTGAGAAATGAGCTTTTGGGGATTTAATTTTAAAGACTTTTGGTACCCATACTTGTTTATTACTGGTATTTTGTTTTACTACTGTCCTTTTGTAGTTATTACTGGTGTAAGAATATCCTACTGATCTTGGTTTATACCCATTGTTTTTAGCTTTTGAATACTTTACTACTGATGGACCAGTAGTATTTGGGTACTTACCATGTTTAGAATGACCAGTAGTGTTTTTAGAGTTAACACCAGTAGTGTTTTTGAAATTTGTTTTGGGAGCAGTAGTATTTTTGAAATTAGGGTTATTACCAGTAGTATTCTTGTACTGGTACCATACAGCATTATAATTAGGGTTAACACCAGTAGTAAATTTGTTAGAGTTTCTACTGGTGTTGGAAAATTTAAAATATTGTTTATTTTGATTGGATTTTCCATTATTCTTGAAGTAATTGCTGTTCTTTGGGCTTCCAGCTCTTCTGTTTTGAACAAACCTTGGTTTACTTCTTCCAAATCTTGGATCTTCAACAATTGGATTTTTAATTTTATTTACTACTGAAAAACCAGTAGTAACTTTTAACTTTTGAGTTTTAGCATTTTCTTTAAGAACTTTAAATTCTTTTAACTCTTTGCAGTTTATTGGATTGTAGTGACAATCCTTTGCTAAATGGTTCATTTTATTGCATATAACACATCTTAGTTTCTTATTTTTAGCACCTTCAGGTATTCTTTGGTCTAAGAGTTGTGTTTTATTTCTTTCATTCCCCCTTGTTAAAATTTTTGGTACATTATCTGCATTATATTTGGGAGATTCATTTGGACTTTGAGCTGTGTGAAAACTTGTATCAATTGATTTTGGTGATTCACTTTGAGATATAGTAAATTCAATTGATTGTTCATCATCAGAAGAATTATTTGATTCAGATGTTTCATTAGATGATTCAGTTTGATTTTCAGTTTTTAATTCATTAATGATCCTTTCTGAACTGTTTTTAAGAGGTGGAATGATTTTATATGGAGGTGGTACAGCATGATATCCCACCCCATGAACAACCTTTTCTGTAGTTTGATTATTAGTTAATTCATCAAGAATTTTAGTGCTTCTTTCAAACTTTTTAATTGTTAATTTATTTTGTTCAATTTCAAGCTGACATTCTTCTATTTTACTTGTTAGTTCTTTATTTTTTGTTTCATAAAACTCTTTCTCATCAACAGCTTGAAGCAATTCTTCCTTGATCCGTTGATCAATCATCTTGTACACCTTTATTTGATGTTCTTGATCAGCAATCACCCCATCAAACTCATGATTTCTTCTGATTGCTTTTGCTAAATCTTCATTTAATTTATTGTTTTCTTTTTCTAGATTTTTAATAATTTTAGCACATTCAGGAGTACAAGGTTTAGATTTTACCTCAGTTTTGTTGTCAGTAAAGGCCATGAGAGCTTGATTTTGAGCATGCTCTTCTGCTTGGAAGCTCCAGTCATATCCTTGTCCTTGTTGTGACACAAGAGCAGTTGATTTTGATCTTTTGTCTGGTTGAGGACATTCTTTTGCAAAGTGACCAAGGTTGTTACAGTTGTAACACTTGACTTTAGTTTTGTCAAATCCTGCTTTGTCACCTTTGTTGAAATTGAGGCTTGTCCTTCCAGTTCTTTTTAGGAATCTTTTGGTCCTTAGGCTCAGCATAGCCATCTGCCATTTAAGATCCATCTCCTCAAGATCATCTGGATTCAGTTGTTCCAAGTCATCACTAATCAATGCAGTATGCACATGACTAGTGAAGAAGGATTCTCTTGCAGTATCCTCAGAATCTGCAGCCTTTCCTGCGGAGGTTTCTTGTCCTTGACCTATACTAGACACAAAAGCAGCATTGTTAGAAGAAATAGAAGGGTTTTTGTGATTTACCTCAGTTTCAAACACTCTGAGATCATTATAGAGTTCATCTAACTCCTTTTCTTCTAAAGCATCTCTTTGTCTGTACACCACAGTGTACATGGCCCATTCTTCACTAAGAGACCTTAGAAACTTCATGTTGACATCCTCTTGATCCATCTTTACACCAACTTGGTTGAGTTCACCAATTAGTTTGTTGAATCTGTCAAACACTTGAGTGAGTGTTTCATTGGGCTTTCCTTTGAAATTTTCAAAGTCTTGTTTGAGAACAGACTTCATATTCCTCTTGGTGCTCTTTGTCCCAACGAATCTCTTCTCCAGTGCTTCCCATAGTATTTTTGCATCATCATATTCAACAAAGAGATGTTGATAATCATTAGGAATGGCCAGTAAGAGAGTGCTTAGAGTTTTGAGTTCGATGCCTTTATCTTTCTTCTCCTTCTCACATTTAAGTTTGTCTGCCTCAGTTGCAGAGCTACTTGCTTGAAGTTGACCAGTTTTGTTTCCTTCACAAACGACTTCCCACATGGAATAATCTGTAATAAGCATGTATTGCTTAATACGATTCTTCCACATCCCAAAGTTATTGGGTGTGAGTATAGGAATTTTGTTGGCCTGAGTGCTTTCATTATTATCAGTCATGATTAATAATGTGTGTGTTTTAAAGATTAAAACTTTTTGTTGTTCTTAACAAATAGTAGATCTAGAACCAATATGCTCTGATACCACTTGTCAGGATCGATTAACTATAAACAAGTTAATAAACACCTTAGATCTAATTGATGATAGAAGTTGCAGCGGATCAACACTATATCAATAATTAAGAACAATGAACTGTAAGAACAATATGTAAGAATATTAAGAACACAGTTTCACAAAAAGCTTCAATGTATATTATTGAGTTAACAATACACACGTACGTTTACAATTCGTAAGGAACTATATATAATAGTCCTTGAAGCTAAACTATTTACCCTAGTTATTCTAGGATACGATTTACATCTAATTATAAACGATATACATTGATTTACATTCTATAACTATTTCTGCGAAGATCTCGGACTTGATATGTTCCATAAACGCGTATCAGTAGTAAAACCAATCACCAGTAGTAAATAAGTAACATCAGTAGTAAACTTGGTGATCAGTAGTAAGTCCATAATCATCGTCAGTAGTAACTAATAAGATCAGTAGTATCTTCAATAAGCTTGATCAGTAGTAACTAAGTTATAGAGAACACCAGCATCAACTTCATCAGTAGTAAATGTTTCTGCCCCATCAGTAATAAACATAATTATCACTAACTGCAGCATCAGTACTAAGTTGATCTGTGATTTGCTCTAACACATCCTTTTGCTTAATTTCATTACTTTACTTTACGGTACATCTAAATTTCGTTCTCAATAGTTTTTTCACTTATAGATTCATAAAATGAAATTTAGGGCTTCTGCTAAAAATTACATCAATTGATCAACATAGGAAATGCATTTTAGATTCAACACTTCAATTTCAAAATCTGAGCTGATTTATTAATTTCATTTCCAAGGTCAGCACGAACAGAGTTTATATGCATCAAATCAAACATTATAAATTGTTCTACAATCTGTATGCTTCATGCTTATTGCTTAAAAATTAAAATACATTTACAATTAAACATTGTTTTAATTTATGATAGCTAGTAACATACCAGTGCTGAAAGAAGTTGAAGCTATAGTGGACCCTGCAGCTTTCACAGTTGTGAGATTTGCAGTTGCATCAATTCCATTTCTCCCATTTGTCTGGAAATCTCGTGGCAACATTCAAACATTCAATTCAGGAATCGAGTTAGGGTTATGGGCCAGTTTGGGCTATCTTATGCAAGCTCTTGCATTATTAACATCTAATGCTGGCCGTGCATCCTTTATTTCTATGTTCACTGTAAGAAAAAACTCAATATATTGTTTATTTGTAATTCAAATCATTATTTTTAGCATCTTAATAGAATAATATGATCAAATTAGGTAATTGTGGTTCCATTGATTGATGGTATGCTTGGAGCAGTAATTCCTGCTCGAACATGGTTTGGAGCTTTTATGTCAATAATTGGGGTTGGAATGCTCGAATGCAGTGGCTCACCTCCATGTGTAAGTGAATCTTTATCTAATATAGTTTTTTATGAACTTTTAGGTCAGAATGCATTTTAGTATCCTGAACTTGTCTGACTAGGTCTTTTACTACCCTGGACTATTAAAAGTGTAGCATGGTATCCTAAACTTAACAAAATGGTGGATTTAGTACCATGACTCACTAATTTGGTCTTGTTTTCTCACGCGATTTGCTTCTAATCTCAATATATTTATTTGAATGTATATCTTTTAGTCCGTCAAAAGCTCCAATATGCACCACAAAATTAATGAATCAGGGTAATAAATTGATCATTTTGTCAAGTACATGGTACCATGATGCACCTTTATAAGTTCAAGGTAGTAAAAGACCTATTTAGATAAGTTCAGGGTACTAAAATGCATTTTGGTCTAAATCTGTTAGGTTGGGGATTTGTTGAGCTTTTTAAGCGCGTTATTCTTTGGCATACACATGCTAAGAACCGAGCATATATCAAGGAAAACCAACAAAAAAGACTTCTTGCCGGTTCTTGGATACGAGGTAATTAAGTTACTAATAATTATTTATTTATTTCTTTTAATCACATTATTTTTGCTTACATTTAACACTATTTAATGTTGTAATTCATAGGTGTGTGTTGTTGCTTTATCATCTATGACTTGGTATATAATTGGAGGCATAATTGATGGTAATTTGGATTATAATCCATCATCTTGGAAACTAGAAATGTTTATGAAATGGCTTTTGGAATTCCCGTGGATACCGGGTTTATATACGGGTGTTTTTACAACGGGCTTATGCTTGTGGGTAGAGGTAAAATATTAATTTAAATTATGAAATCTTTTTTCTAATCCTAAAATAATAGAATTAATTAAAACAGATGGCAGCAATGCATGATGTATCAGCTACAGAAGCTGCAATTATTTACGGGTTGGAGCCCGTTTGGGGTGCGGGTTTTGCATGGTTTTTTCTTGGTGAAAGATGGGGTGTTTCTGGTTGGTTTGGTGCTGCTCTGGTTCTAGGTGAGCTGCTAATTATTTATTAATTAAAGTTAATTAAAAATAATATCTTTTATTAATTAAAGTTAATTAAAAATAATATCTTTTATTAATTAATCATATTTGGGCTGCAGGTGGAAGTTTAATGGTGCAAATAGTTGGGGCATCATCTTCAAATTCATCGGTAAAAAGTAACGATTTTAGTAAAAAAGACGTTACTGATGTATTAAATAAGTAATTGTTGGTAAGCCTCTTAATGATTCAGTTAAGAGGACAACCTCTTAATCTGACAGATTCAGAGCGTTAATCAGGCTCTGAATAAAAAATTGAACATGTTTCGCCTCCTCTTAATATAAGTGGAGGTCTGAATCATTCAGACCTCTGCATCATTTAGATATTAGTCATTCAGATCTATCAAACATCACCTAAATTACGTAAGTTTAATCACGGTTGTCAAGATTAGGATTCTAATTTCACAAGATTCTACTAACTGAAGTTTCGTAAACGGTTCAAAGTTCGAGTACGATACAATTCATAGGAATTTAGAGTACTAATTAGGTTTTTACGGGATTTGATTTTAGGATTTTGAATTGTTCAAGTTGATATACTTAATGAATTTTAGTTTTATGGGCCTTGTAACCAGTTAGCCCGTTTCCTTTCAGTTTCTATTTAATTTATTATGTGTTTGGGAGTGCTTATTGAAAATTATGAATACTGAGCGTTGAAGATGAATAACCAGATAATCAATATTTACAAAAAAGAGTCCAAAAAATAGTATTTGGATTTAATTATGCTATTTGGTGATTATTTGTTTAGTTAATAGGTAAAATTTAAATAATCCGTTTTCAAAGCATAATAGACACCTACCAACCTAATTTTTCAAAACTCAATTTTGGAAGCTACAAAACGTCAATAAGTGATTATTTCATAATTTTTGTCAAATACTAGTTTTAGATTATTTGTGTTTTTAAAATGCAATAAGCAAATAATCTGCTTTAAATTGCAATCCCGAACACCTTATTAATTCTACCGAATAGTTCAACATTAACCTGGACATATTTATTAGACATGTTAGTTTTGTTGATATGTTTATAATCCCAATTAAGATAAAAAGAGCACAAGAAAAAATTGGGGGAAGATGTAATTTGTCTGTGGATAAAAAAAGTATTAATTAAACTGTCTAATCAATAAAACAAAGAAGTTATTTTCTAGCATTATATGTGGTACTCTTTGGTGTTTATGGAAAGCTCGAAATTGTAGGCTTTTCAGAGGAGAAGGAAGTAATCCGGCAAAGATTATGGACTCGATTAATTTTTTGGTGTTCAGTTGGAGAAAATATAGGGGTCACGGTCTTAGTTTTAGTTGGGTGAATTGGTGTCTACACCCCCTTTTATGTATTTAACTTGTTTTAGTTCTTTTTGTTGTTCTTTTGTTCTCTAGCTCCTTGCTAGAGTCCTTTTTAATCTATTTGCCGGTTCCAAAAAAACCTTTACGATTGACATCATTAATTCGACCAATCGATATAATCAATAGCAATTGTTTATAGCGTGTGTCTAGAATGATGTTTGAAAAGTCTTCTTATTCAGCATCAACTTAATTAGAATCTTAAAAAATATTGTATGTATAACCTACTATATTTAATAATTAAGATAACGTCAGAGAAAACATTTTTATATTGATAGAAGGATAGTCGTGTAATACGGTGGTTGGTACTTTGCGACAACCAATTAATGGGTGGTGGACATGGTGGTGCAGGTAATGCTTGTGCTGGTGGTGGTTGTGGATGGGGGTTGGCAATGGATGGTGGATATTTCAAATTTTTTGAAGTTTAAGAAATTAATAAATATAATTATATTTAAGTAATAAACATGTGGTCTAGTAGCTCTGTTGGTTCGGTTATTGTGTTAACAACGCAGACATCGTAAGTTCAAGTCATGCATAGACATAATGCATATTTTTATAAATACAAATCTGTCTCAAAATAATAAATTTGTTGGTTAAAAATTAAATGTTACTAATTTGGGAAAGTCTCCAATTTATTATACTCCCTCGATTCCAATTTTATTATCCACATTTCCTTTTTGGTTCATCCAAAAAATATTGTCAACTTGAAAATTTTACCAATAAAAAAATAGTTAAGTGATAAGATGCAATTTATTGGTTAGATAGTTTAATAAATGCACTTTTAACTGTGTATTTTTTATTCGTGGATAATAATTTTGGGCAGAGGGAGTATACGGCATATTAAAAAAATTGGGGGAAACAATTTAAAATGTTTTTAAAACATCTAACATGTTTTCTAAAATCAAAATTTCCACTAAACTCATTGATGCAAAATATTTTATCAATTTGAATCGTACTTTTTTGAAAAGTTTATGCTTAGTACGTGGATTTATAAAACAAAAAAAAGGTTTTAGTTTACTCACATAACATACCAATTACCAAATTTATAATTAAACTTTTAAAAAGATTTAGAATATTTGATACTAATTTAAATCAGTGGCAGCACCAGGACAATTTTCAAAGGTGGTCGAAATTTTAAAGTGAAAGTCAGATTCTTGAATGACATTTTTTATGGTTAAATTGCAAACATAACATTTTTAAACTAAGAAAAACGAGGGAAATTAGTAAAAAGAAAAGAAAATTTCAGTAGAAAAATACAGTAAAATACATTAAAAAAGAAATAAGGATTTTTTTTTTTTTTAAATGCATATGAAAAGGACTTGTAACTAATGTTATATGTTTAAGATGTATATGATTTAACCACTAAGCTAATATACTACGTGGACTAGTTATTGCTCATACATTTTTAGCAAAAACAAAAAATGAGTTGATAAATAAAAAAATTTATACTAATTGAAAACTTTTGGGGTATGCCCACCCTGCCCACTCCCTAGAACCGCCCTTGCTTTAAATCACAAGATTCATGTCGTTTGCACTTCTATTTTCATTAATTTACAAAGTCTATTTTTTCTATTTTCATTTACAAAGTCTATTTTACATCTTTAATCTGTAATGTTGTCTTGAGATTATACACATACAATTCGGTTTTATTTATTTATACATATTTGTAAATAAAATCAAAATAAACTAAAATATCATGATAATCTATCTATATGTGGCGATCTGTAGCTTATCTCTCTAATTATTTATACCTTAAGGTTGATGATTTTAAGTCTCATAGTGGACATAAGTTGATTTAAAGTAGATATTATATAAAGCCAGATGAACTGTATATTATATAAAGCCACAGGAACTTGAACCATATTCATCTCACTGCCTTCTTTGCTTATTTCCTAAACCAATTAAGAGATCCATCATGGCTCTAAGTGGTACCCTAACTAAACAAGTTACCATCAAGTCAGATGGTGATGTGTTCCATGAAATATTTAGGGACAGACCACACCACATTTCTGAAATGAGCCCTGATTACATCCATGGTTGTGATCTCCACGAAGGCGAATGGGGTACCATTGGATCGACTCTTGTTTGGAAGTTTTTTCATGGTAAATCATTGTTCTTTTAGCATATATTTATGGTTGTGTTCGATCTATTTGAAACTATATATATCTATATGTTTTTGATCTCGTATATACATGTTATGTAGATGGGAAGGTGAAAGTGGCGAAAGAAGTGATTGAAGCAATCGACGAGGAGAAAAAGTTGGTGTGCTTTAAGGTGACCGGGGGCGATATAGTGGAGGCTTACAAAGACTTCGTGATCACGGTTCATGTGGAAACACATGGAGAGGAGAATGTGGTGACTTGGATTTTCCATTATGAGAAGCTCAATGAGAATAATCCAGATCCAGACACTTTGATGGATTTTGTTATCAGTGTCACCAAAGATATCGAGACCCATCACCTCCCCAAATCCGACAATGTCGAGATCCATCACCTCCCCAAATCCGACCAGATCTCGAATATATCACAAGAATAAGTGTCGTTGAATTGTTTGTGTCCGTGTATTCGTTACACTACATATGTCGTTGAATATTAAATTTGGGCAAACTATGAGCGATCAACGGTCGACACTCGACCGAAACTGTTGTTGTTGTTGTTGTTGCTGTTGCTGCTGTTGCTGCTGCTGCTGTTGTTACGAAATAATCTCTGTATAAGTGTGTTTGATTAAAAGAAATTTGTGCCTAGTTTGATGTCTAGTATAAGTCATGGTCATGTATTGTATATTTGAAGGTACAAATAAAACTTGTGTTTGTTTTCTGATCTTATCTTCTACATAACCTAAATGTTCTTGCAGGAAACCTTCCTACATGTTATTTATGTAACCGTGAGATCGAGCCATTTCAAAACCAACAAATTAAATGATTCTGGTTGAAAACTTAAGAACATTAGCAATACCAATAACGTCTCATTTTCTATACATCTTTTAAAGTGTGAAGACTCTCAATATGCACTTTTACTGGACGTCTTTTGAGAAGCAATCTCTTTACTCTCATGTATATATATGATTGTCTACATCTTACATTTTTCATGCCTCACCTTTTAGCGGAATAAGTAATCATTGTTGTTCTATTCTCAGTATGCACTCAAGGAGACCCCCAACATGACACTCCTCGATCATCTTCCAAATCAACTAGTTTCTTAGGTTAACTTGGTGCCCAAATATAGTTAGGAACTATTTTAGTTACCAACATGAGAAGAGCAAAGGAATTAGTTAAGCATAAATACAAAACTCTCGGTCTCTCCAACTCTTCTCAAACATTAACCGAACATTCCCATAACAACGTACATCAACTTTTAATTAATCGGGAAATCAACAACAGTTAATTTTCAACCCGCGAGTTTCTCACATCAAACTCATAGCAACAACAAATGTTTTTAAATAATTTGTTCTCTCTTTTGTTTAACCATCAATAACAACAAACCCATCGTATAACCCAAAACTATTTCAACCTCCACATCGTCCACATATGTCATAACCATTAAACCAATTTCAACCACCTTTTCTCTGTTTAGCCGGTTTGGCCAACGACGGCGATTGTAATATTTTTTTCGGGTGCTCAAGCATCAGGTGGTCGTGGGTTTGTGTTGGGATACAAATATTCTACTACTAATGCTGCAGTTGGTACTGATAAAGATTTAATGTCGATACACAAGTTAGTACCGATGGGGCAGAAAAGCAAATATACTACTGATCTTGGATCCTTCTTTACTAGTCATGTACACACTGCATTGATTAGTGAAGGTCTGGAACAAATTAACCCTGATGATCTGGAAGAGATGGACATTAAATGACGGATGGCAATGCTGAGCTTGAAGACTAAGAGATTTCTTCAAAGAACTGGTAGACAGAATCTGAACTTCAACAAGGGTGAACGTGCTGGCTTTGACAAAACCAAAGTCAAATGCCACAATTGCAACAATTTTGGTCACTTTGCTAGAGAATGTCCTAGCAAAGATCAGAGATCAAATTATAACAAGAACAGCACTTCAAATTCAACTGCTTTGGTATCTCAAGAAGGTCAAGATTATGATTGGAGCTTTCAAGCTGAGGAACATACTCAAAATCAAGCTCTCATGGCCTTCACTGATTCTACTACTGAGTTAAATTCCAAATCTTGCACTTCTGAATGCCTCAAAGCATATAAAGAACTAGAAAAACTTAATAAAGAAACTCTTGATGAGATGATATTAAACATAAATAGGAGAATTGAATTTAATGGTTGTATTGCAGATTTAGAAAATCAAATTAAAATTTATAAAATAACTGATCAAAAAATTAAAGATGAATTATTACAAGCCACATATGCTAAAGAACATGCTGAGTTAAAATTAAAAGAAACTTTAATCAAATTAGAAGAATGTCAGTTACAGTTAGAACAAAATAAATTAACTATTAAAAAATTTGAAAGAAGTTATAAAATAATTGATGAATTAACCAGCAATCAAACCACTGAAAAGGTTGTTCATGGTGTTGGATATCATGCAGTCCCACCTCCAACAAATTTTATTCCTCCACTCAAAACTAGTTCAGAAAGAATTTTAAATGAATTAAAGATAGAAAGTCAAACTGAAACCAGTAATGATTCATCTGATGATGAACAAACCATTAAATCAACTGATACTAGTTTTCATACCACGCAAAGTCAAACTGAATCCCCAAAATATAATTCTGAAAATATACCAACTATTTTAAGAGGGGAAATCATAGAAACTTGAATCAGTTAAAAGAACAAAGAAAGTCTGAGAGTGCTAAAACAACAAAATTAACATGTCTAATCTGCAATAAAGTTAATCATCTAGCAAAGGATTGTCACTTCAATCCAATTAATTGCAAAGAATACAAGGAATTTAAAGCAAATAAAGAAAAATTAAAAGAATCCAAATTAAAACAATCTGAAAAGGTTCAACAAACAAAAAATCCACATGTTGAAGTCCCAAAATTTGGAAGATCTGCACAAAGATTCGTGCAAAGTAGCAGACATGGAAGCCCAAAAAGAAGTAACAATTTTGGAAATAATCAAAGACAAAATCAATTTTCAAAACATCCAACTTTTTCAAACATCAGTAGGAACTACCATAAGTTTACTACTGGTAACACACCTAATTACAATGCTGTCAAGTATAATTACTATAACACTACTGATCGTACTAATAAATCATATTACTCAAATACTACTGGTCCATCAGTAGTAAAATACTCAAAAGCCAAAAAATATGGGTATAAACCTAAATTAATAGTAAAACCAAACAACAATAATAATCAACATAAGACCAAACCTGCATCAAAAACTCATACTAGTCGAAAATCTTATTCTTCAAAGAATGAACCCAAGACAAAACAAGCTTGGGTTCCCAAAATTAACTAATCCATTTATTTTGTGTATAGAGCATTCAGATCCCTGAAGAATGAAGAACATGGCATATTGATAGTGGATGCTCTAGGCACATGACTGGAAATCTTCAAATTCTTAGAGATTTCAAGTCTTTTGAAGGTGGATATGTTGCTTTTGGTGAAAATCCAAGAGGTGGTAGGATTACAGGTAAAGGTACAGTATCAAATGGTAAAATTACTTTTGATGATGTATTTTATGTTGCTGAGCTAAAATATAATCTGGTTAGTGTCTCACAAGTATGTGATAAAAAGAACAAGATTCTTTTAACAGATATAGAGTGCATCATTCTTTCTCCTGATTTTATTTTAGATGAAAAATTTGTTGTTTTAAGAACACCAAGGAGAAACAATGTGTATTGCCTGGATATAGGGGGAGAACTCATTTCTTCAAATGAGATCAACTGTTTTATATCCAAGGCAAACACAAATGAATCAGAACTCTGTCATAGAAGGATGTGTCACACAAATTTTAAAAATATGAATAATTTAGTCAAAAAGAATTTGGTAATTGGTTTACCTAAAAAAGAATTCATGTGTGATCTTCATTGTGTTGCATGCCTGAAAGGTAAACAACACAAGACTTCTCATAAGTCCAAAGCAATTAATTCTATTTATAACCCTTTGCAGTTCTTACATATGGACCTACAAATGTAATGAGTATTGGAAAGAAACAATACCGTCTTGTTATTACTGACGACTTTTCCAGGTATACTTGGGTTTTCTTCCTTAGGACCAAAGATGAAACAAGTGAGATCATAAAGAATCTGATAGTCAAACTGGAAAACACAAGAGATCTCAAAGTGAAAGCCATTAGATGTGATATTGGCACAGAATTTAAAAATGCTAACTTAATTACTTTTTGTGATCTTAAAGGTATTGACAGGCAGTATAGCTCACCTAGAACTCCACAATAAAATGGTGTAGCTGAAAGAAGAAATAGAAATTTTTTTGAAGCAGCCAGATCCATGCTTGCAGACTCAAAACTACCAATTACATTTTGGGCTGAAGCTGTTAATTCTGCTTGTTATGTTCAAAACAGAGTATGCCTCATTTTAAAACACCTTATGAACTTTTTAATAAAAGAAAACCTTTAATAAGTTTCTTAAAATCATTTGGTTGTCCTTGTGCAATTTTAATTACAAGAGAACAAATTGGTAAGTTAGACTGCAAATCGGATGATGGAATCTTTGTAGGATACTCAACTCAAAGCAAATCATACAGAGTGTTCAACAAAAGGCTAAGGATCATTGAAGAAAGTGTGAACGTATCCTTTAATGAAAACTTAATGAATGAACAGGGAAATGGTCCAGATTGGTTATTCAATATTGATAATCTAACCAAGTCTCTTGATTTTAGATATGATTGTAATACAGGTGAATCAAACAATTAAAATCCACAAGGAGGACCATCACCATTCAATGGTAGTCAAGATACAATGAAGTATATCCTGGTTAATACTGATCCCACAGTTAATACTGATGACAGCAGTAACTCTGGTAACCCTAGTAATCTTGATACCAGTAAAAACTCGAACTCACAAGACACTATTGATCCCAGTAGTAACACAGAAACTCAAACAGATGATGGTGAACCAAACAATTCTGATGTCAGTAATAACATTGAAACACATGATTTGAATGACAATCATGTTACTACTGATACCAGCAGCAATGAAGAATCTCAAGAAACCCCAGAAAATCAAGAAGAAACCTGGACAAATGCACAGATTCCTGAATCCAATGAATTATTGATACCAACAGCAATGAAGAATCTCAAGAAACCCCATAAAATAAAGAAGAAACCTGTACAAATGCACAGATTCCTGAATCCAATGAATCAAATTGTTGCTGATAAAGTCTCCAACTCAAGAACTGAAAAGAACCACCCTTTAGACTTAGTTCTAAGTGATGTGAACTCAAATATGCAGACTAGAAGCAAATTTAATTCAACTTTAAATTCAAACATTTGTATATAAGTCTAATCTCAAATGAGTGTATGTTTGCATGTTTTCTATCTCAGGAGGAACCTAAAAAGATTCAACAAGCAATGAGAGATTCAAATTGGATTATAGCAATGCAAGAAGAACTTCAACATATTAAATTACAAGCTGTTTGGACACTTGTACCTCTTCTAAAAGGAAAAAGGCCCTGTAACGATCCGAAATTTGTAAATAAATAAATTGTATAAAAATATGATAAATAAGGATAAATCGTTTAAAGAACGTAGGAATTAGTGCCGTGTCATTTGGACACCGTACGAGAAAGTTATAGGCGAAACCGGGACGAGACAACAACCGAAAAGTGCAGCCCTGCTGCACATGGGAAGTTCACGCCGTGAACTTGAGTTCAGTATCGTGAACTCCTTACAGGGATTGGTGTTTTCTGGCGATCGAAGTTCACGTTCAGGTAGCGATCGGGAATTGTTCACGGAGCGCAAAGTTCACGACCGTGAAGTAGTTCACGGCGTGAACTTGGGTCGTCTGCAATAAATTTGGGTTTTAGCTCATTAAATGCCATATCAAAACCCCAGTTTCCTCTTTGGCGATTTTTGAGCTCAAGTGCAGATTTTGGTTAATCTCTTCACAAATCCTTGGTACATTTCACTCCCAAGTGAAGATTAAAGGTATACCTTCACTCCTTGATCTTTGTAGCCTTAGCTCTATGTATTTGATGAATGGGTTGGAAACCCTAGTTATTGGGGGTTAGGGTTTATGGTGAATAAATGATGTATACACTTAATAGATGGTATATTTACAAAGGAAACAAGTGTATGATTAAGATTTGGTAAGAACCTTAAGGGTTGGTTAAACCTAGGGTTTGGTAAATCACCATAGTTGGGGGAAAGTGTTAGTTGATGGTATCTAGTGATAAATGGATACATTATTGGTAGTATGTCATGTTGAACATCTTATGATCATTGTATTAGGCTTTTGGTGAAGTCTTGGAAGGTTGACCGAATTGTGGAAGCAAGAGTTGTGGTGTCAAGAACACGGTTGGAGCATTATTTGCTAAGGTGAGTACGTGTGGAATTTTATTGAGTACATAGCCCTTAATATACATTTCCTTAATTGAGAATCGGTCTATTTGATTATTACTTAGACTTGTTATGTGTTGAGTTGGTTATATATAAATGTTGATAATTAACTAACTTGTTTGATGATTGATGTGATAGCCGATGGCTTGCTAGGCATAACTGTTAGGTTATGATAAGAGGTAGATGGTGGTGACGCGTGGGAATTCCCGGTCACTGAGACGAGTGTATATATGTTTATACACTAGGCACGTGGGTGCTCCTAGTACGCATATGTTTGGTACTAGACATGTTAGGATTCTAATACATATATGTTTATGTATTAGATATGTTTTGTGGACTGGTACATATATGTTTATGTACTAGGCATGGATGTTAGGGATCGTTGGAGTCACGATAGAGTGGCTAGATTATGTTGATGGGAAATATATAAATATGATTATACCTTAATGTGCTAATTGATACTATCGGGTCTAAACCCATGTAGCTCACGAGACGTTTTGTCTCACGTACTCTTTGTTTGTTTTGCTATGTACTCAGGTTCGGGATCGAAGGTTTAGGTACGCATGGATCGAGATGCGGTGTAACGACCCGAAACTTTATGTTAAATAAATTATGTAAAAATATGATAAATAAGGATAAATCATTTAAAGAACGTAGGAATTGGTTTCGTGTCATTTGGACATCGTACGAGAAAGTTATGGACGAAACCGTGTCGAAGGAAACGACAAAAGTTGCAGCCTAGCTGCCAGCTAGAGTTCGCGACGCGAACTATAGTTCGCGAACGCGAACTAACGACAGGGAATTTGGGTTTTTGATCTTTGGGGTTCACGACCAGTTAGCGATCGCGAAGGGCTCACGACACGGGAAGTTCGCGACGTGAACTTGTGTTCGCGAACTATTGACGAGCTGAATAAAACGGGAAAAAGCTAGGGTTTGCTCATTTTCACCCCCAAAACACTTGCAGCCGATTCTAGAGAGAGAAGTGGCAATTTTGGTGATTCCTAGCTCAAATCTTCATTATCTTTGGAGATTCTAACATCAAAGGTAAGATTTCTTGATTGTTGGAGTTATCTAGCTAGTTATGAACCTTCTATGGGGAAAAATGGTGGTTTGGATAACCTACCAAGTTATCTTTGGTGAAGATGACTAATCTTGGGTGTAGAACACTCATTGTAAGCTTGTAATTGATGTGTACAAGTTGGATTTGGGTTTATTGATGGAAATCTTGAACTAGGGTTTAAGATTCCACCAAGTTGGATGAACTTGGTGGTTAGGAATGTGAATATGGATTGATTAGTGATTAGTTATGGATAATAACTAGTTATTGTGATGATATTGATGGTAGGTCAAGAAGACCTAAAGTTTGGTGACATTTCACAAGTTGGAAAGCAAGGATTCGTGTTATTAGACACGATTTGGAGTTAGCTTGGCTAAGGTGAGTACATGAGACTTTTACTGAGTACATAGCAAATGATTTTGAAAACTATGATGTTTTAGAAGTCTTTATTGATAAATGTTTTAAATAAAGATAAGATTGATATGATGAGAAAGTGCTAGTAATAGAATATTTGAGTATGCCAATATGATTAACGATTTTGAAAGAGATTATGATAATGACAAGTAATTAATGAGTTTTATAAATAAGATGTAAGAATAAAGATAATAAGTTGAAAGAGCTTGATAATCGGTTTATTAATAACATGTATTAATAAAGCTTGAGATAATGATTTTTTAAGTAATAAGTATTGGTTAGTATACTATACTAATAAAGGTAGTTATCGGATTACTAAGAGAATAAGTATAAAGTGGCTAGTAATAAACATGTATTCTAGTCAAAGAAGAGTCAAAGTAATATGATCTTCATAAACGATAAATATGTTTTAAATTAGTAAAGGACTTGGTAAAGTCGAGATTGAAACTGAATAAGTAAAAAGAATAATAAGATGAATTAGAATAGGTGTATTCTAATAAGTGATGAATTTGATGAAAGGAGCTAATGCTCATATTTTGATGAAAGGAGCTGAGGCTCATAAGTGTTAACGAGATATCCGGAATAAGACCGCCCAGAAATGGGGGAGCATGAGACGTCTACTTGGGGTGGTACCTCCCTGCGGAAAGAGTAGAATGTCACAATTTACGACACCCAGTGTTGGGTGAGCATGACGACCCGGAAACGGGGAGAGCTTATGAATCTCGGTAAGATGGGAGCTCCCAATTACCTTGATAGTTTACCTATGACATCCCATATCGGGAGAGTTGGCTTCGGAGAGGTCCGTTGCATATGTGATAAAGAAAGTGTAAGCTTGGAGATAACTTACAAGTATGTGATTAGATGATGAGTAAGCTTATGGTAAGCTTATTAGTTTATACGGTTAAATGAATAGAAGATGAATTATGAATTAATAAGAAATGATAAGGATAAGTATTTATAATGTTATAAATATTAGTTTATAAATCTTTTGAGAATGGCCGGGTCGAAAACCCATGTATCTCACGAGACTATTTTTGTCTCACGTACTACTTTGTTTTTGGCTGTGTACTCAGGTTCAGATCGTTGGATTAGAGGGTCGCGTTAGAAGTGGCCTAGTGTTGTCTAGCTCGGGAGCTCGTAGGTAGATCCTGTTTATCCTATGGTTATGATATTATCTTTGTAACACCGGATTTAATAACTCTGATAATCTTTTCAAAGGTTTTTGTTAAACCGTATTTTGGGAATATTGGACTTGTAATATTTTTATTTAAAAATATGTGTTAAATGGTGTTTTGAAAAATGAGGTGTTACATGTGGGGCCTAGAGTAGAAGAACTCTAGAACGAATTTAGACTTAGCTTTGGTTTTGATATATTTTGTAACACCAAACTTATACTCTGATTTTCATACCAAAGGTTTTTGTAAATCCGTATTTTGGGATAGTTCTCCTCTTTATTAAATGATTATTTTTGGCCAAATGTTTTGTATTAAAATTTGAGGTGTTACAGGCCCATTGGAACACGATGGATCTTCAGAAATAAGAAAGATGAAAGAGGTATAGTGATAAAAAACAAGCCAGACTTGTAGCCCAAGGATACACTCAAGAAGAAGGAATAGAGTATGATGAGGTATATGCCCCTGTTGCAAGTATTAAAGCAATAAGGATATTTCTAGCATATGCTTCATTGAAGAAATTCAAAGTCTCTCAAATGGATGTCAAAAGTGCATTCTTATATGGGAAGATTGAAGAAGAAGTCTATGTTTGTCAACCTCCAGGATTTGAAGATCCTGAACATGATAACTATGTGTACAAATTAGAAAAAGGTCTTTATGGTCTACATTAGGCACCAAGAGCTTGGTATGACACATTATCATCATACTTATTGAAGAACAATTTCAAAAGAGGTGCAATTGACAAAACTCTGTTCACAAGAAAAGTCAAAGATGATATACTACTGGTCCGGATATATGTAGATGATATCATCTTTGGATCAACAAATGATCAACTGTGTAAAGAGTTTGAAGAGTTAATGCAGATCAAATTCAAGATGAGCTCAATGGGTCCAATGAAGTTCTTTCTTGGACTACAAATCAATCAAAGATCAGAAGGTATTTTGATAAATCAGTCAAAATATGTCAAAGACATCTTGGAAAAGTTTGCAATGAAAGATTGCAAAAGTGCAAGCACTCCAATTGAAACACATAAACACCTACATCCTGATTTTGATGGGGAGGATGTAGATGAACATTTATATAGATCAGTGATAGGTTCTTTAATGTATTTAACTGCATCAAGACCTGACATTATGTATAGTGTTTGTGTGTGTGCCAGGTATCAAGCAAAACCTAAGGAGCTTCACTTGCAGGCAGTCAAAAGAATCTTCAAATACTTGAATGGAAAACCATCACTTGGTCTGTGGTATCCACATGACTCACCATTTGAACTTGTAGCCTACACAGATAGCGACTATGGTGGTGAATGTCAAGATAGAAAATCTACTACTGGTGGATGTCAATTCTTTGGATCAAGACTAGTATCATGGCAATGCAAGAAGCAAACTAATGTCTCAACATCAACTGCTGAAGCAGATTATGTAGCAGCATCTGCTTGTTGTGCTCAAGTTCTGTGGATTCAAAATCAACTCCTAGACTTTGGTATCTCTATCCTTAAAACTCCTATTTTTATTGATAATCAAAGTGCTATTAGTATTGTGAATAATCTAGTAAAACACTCAAAAACCAAACACATTGAAATAAGATTTCACTTTATAAGGGATTGTAATGAAAAGAAATTAATCAAAGTAGAGAAAATTCTTACTGACAATCAACTAGCAGATCTTTTTACAAAAACATTTGATGTAGGAAGATTCAGCTTCTTGGTTAGCAGTATTGGAATGATTTTAATAAATTGATTTCATTATTAAAATTATATGTAAAGTTTATGTACAAAATTTCTACTTTAAAAGTGTGTTTTACTACTGGTTATTCATTATTACTGACTATGAGTTGTATTCATTACTGATAGGGTTTTTCTTAGAATTAGGTTAAGTACAAAACAACAGTTACTGTTGCTGTTATACTACTGGTACTTAATTACTACTGATCGATCGTTATCTGTGAAATACGCCATTTTACCATACTAACCCCCATGAAAATAGCTGTTGGGTTATGATTCGAAGGGTATTTCGTTCTTTTTGCAGGTTAATTCGAAAAATATAAATAACTGAATGAGATTAGTTTAGCATTATCCACACCTCGATTCGATAAACCCTACGATAAACCCTAATCTCTGCAAATCTCGATCAAAACCTTGAATCAGTAACAAAGAAAATCATTCACTACTTCGTTCAAGAAGATCAAATTCTCTCAGAAATAAAGAACTCAAGTTCAAAATCCAAGTTCAAACAGAACTCAAGTTCAAATCAATGGAAACAATAAAATCTCTCAAAGTTCAAACAGATCTCAAATATTCAGAATTTCAAAACATGTGTGCATTTCTAAGGAATCCAGACGGAACAAAGGACTTTCGACCAATAGTTATGTTCCTAAAGAACTCTTACATCAAGTTTGCTCTTACTGTAAATCCCAAAGCCTATGAACAACATCTTGTTCATATCTGGGAAAATGCTGAAAGGATTGAAGAAACAAGTCATTCCAAAATCAAATCCACCGTAGATGGAAAGACAATAATCATAACAGAACAATCAATCAGATAACATCTACAACTGAATGATGAAACATGTATGTTCTCTCTTCCTAAAGAGATTCTTGCTGAAAATCTTGAAAAAATGGGGTATGAAGGAAGACTTGACATAGTTACTTTTCAAAAGGATCTTCTTTCACCCAATGGAAATTTTTGGTTCACACCATTCAGCATTGTATCTCACCTAAAAAGAGTACATGGAATGAGTTCAACAAATCAATAGCATCTCATGTTGTTTGTCTGTGCACAGACCATGTATTCAATTTTTCTAATATGATTTTTGAAGGAATGCTTGCAAACATCTCATCTTCAAAATTTTTAATGTATCTAAGATTCCTTGCACATATTTTAAACTGTGAAATTCAAAATCTTTCAATTACAAAGAACATTTTTCTTACACCTGAATTAAATAAAAAGGTGTACTCAAATATGAGAAAAAAATTTAAATTTTCTGGCAAAGTTACGCCATTGTTCCCAAACATGATCTATGATCAACCACCTAATGGAGAAGGTTCAAGTCACCCCATTGAACCCCAACCCACTCCATCACTCAAAACAGCCCAAACACAATCCCATGAGTCCACTCAATCACCCACGCAAACAAATGTCCTGAATGTGTCCCAGGTACATGTAGATAAACCTCAGAGTACTACTCTTCACTCTGAGGTAGACCAGCCCATAGCCAAAAAAATCTCTAAAAGATATAAAAGGAAGAAAACTTCCTTAAAGGACACCAGGGGACCCACTGATTCACACCCCAGGCTCAAAGAGTTGTCCTCCAAGGAGGAGAGAGGGCATGAGGAAAGGGCTCTCACTACTGATGCACCAAAGGTTGGTGCACATGCTAGTGAGAACATCATTATGACCCAGACCTCGGCAACTTTAAGTGATGACTCATCATTTGAGGCAGCACTTAAAGGACCCCGGTGCCAAGAAACCACAAGGGGAGGTACTTCTACTTCTTCTAGGAAGAAAAGAGTATCTAAACAACCCAATGAATCACTAAACAAGCCCGATGATCTACCTAGATGGAGTGAGGGCAGTATTGAACAAACAAAATTGACGGATAGGAAGGAAAACCTTGAAACCACTGTACAACATTGTCTGGAACTAATAAACAATCAAGGAAAGACCATGATCTATATGAAGCACTATATGAATGCACTGAACATGAGACAGAAAAAGTTCGATTATAGGCTTCAAAGGCAATCAAATATCATCAGAAAATTACAGAAGAAAATTGTTGATAGTGAGGCTCAACAAGTTGAGATCACTAAGGGGGAGAAGGATCACATACAGGGTATGATTGATCATTCCATTGCAGCAGCAGCCTCCCTCTTGAACCTTAGAGAAGCTCATGGTGAAACAGGTCAAAGTTTTGGTGAAGACCTGAATAGAGGACTCAGAAGTATGGATGAAGATGTATTCATGTCTGCACAACAATCACCAGCAGCAGAGCAAATACCTTCTCCAATTACTACTGAAGTCATGGGTACTACTGATCCCATGGATACTACTGAGGCTATTGAACAAACAGAGGTTATTACTACTGATCCCAATGAAGAAGAGAATCAAGAAGATTTATCAGTAGTAAATACTCCAACAAACATTCCAGTTACTACTGATGCCCTAGCACTAGTAACTACAGATGAAACCTCACCAGTAGTAGATTCCTCAAAACAATTGGTAATCCATACAACAACTACAACACCAGTAGAAACCACCTTGGTTATAACTGAATCTGATGAAGAAATACCAGATCTTGTTGATCCAGCTGTGATCATCCCAAGGCCTCCGACTCCAGAATTACAACCACTTATCATCCCAGATATTGATGATAATGTGAACTGGGATGAAGTTGATGAATGTGCTCTACCTCCTCACCCTAAAATATTAACAATGGATAAAGTGCATACTTTTTCTCTATCAATCATAATAAATCCAGTTGTTGATATGAAATACACTCCACCTTCAATATGTGTTGGTAAAGAAAAAGAAAAATTTGATGATGATTACCCACACATAGCTCTAGGTCACTTTATGGTGAACAAAATAAATTTGGTTAGACCATTAAAGCGAGATGTCTGGAAGGTGAAAAGAATTAGATATCAAAGAAAGTGTGCTAAGACTCAAGCTCTTGAAGATAAAAGAAAAGCTGAAGAAGAGAGACTTAAAAATGCAGCAATTCAAGAGATTGAAGAGTTCCTGGTAGAAGATCAACAAGCAGAATTTGATAAACAGAAGAGGATAGAAGAAGAATATCTGAACTGTCTTGAAGATCTAGTTGCAGAGTGCAAAAGGAAAAAGGTTGATCTACCAGAAGAAATACTTGAGCAGAAAACCAAAATAGTAGATTACTTAAAATTAAAAGGTCACAATGCTAAATCATTTGGAAGAATGAAAATGTTGACCATTGTAGATAAATACTGCATTGCAAGAAAAAAGGAATTAGCAGAACCTGAAGAAGAAGAGGTTAAAGTCACAGAATTAGTTGATATTGATCCAAAACTACTGATTACCAGAAAACCAATAACTGGTTAATCATCAAATCCTTCTGTAAATAAAAGAAAATTCATAGAAGCTGAACAAGAAGCAAGGAAGAAAGCAAAACAAGACTCTCAAATACTTGATCTTCCAATAGCTCCTCTACAAGACAATCTCATTATTAACTGGAGATTTGTAAATGATGTGATAGAAGTAATTCGACAAGATAAATCAACTCAAAACTTTAGTGCTTGGAAACCAATGGTTATGTCATTATGTAACACCGCAAAAACTCAACCCATTTTTTTTTAAAATTATTACGGATGCGTCCCATTTTAGTTATACCACAAAACTTAAGTTATTACATAACCAAACATAATATAAATTAAAAACAGTTTTACCACCATTATGGCCTAATTACAAATTATATCCAAAAATCAGAGCCACGGTCAACCATTCCGACAAAACACCCCTTGACCCGCCCAACTATCAAACCTGCAAAAGAATCAACGAGGTGGGGGATTAGCACAAAGCTAAGTGAATGAATAAAGCATCTAAATTGTATAAACACAACAGATAAGATTCACACAATTAATTATAGGTAACCACAAACACAGAGGACGGCGGTTCGGCCGAACCCTAAACCATTGTTGGCCCAACAACGGTAACCGAAAGACCCCTTTACTACATTGGCACGGTAAAGCCTCCTTCAAATGCAACGAATGCATCCAAGGTCCAAGAATCCGTTATCCAATAGTAACCGATGGCCCAGTAGAATTCACCCATTACTGACCTCTATCCACCCGAATGCGCATTCAATCGAGTAATTAATAATTGTCATTAATTACTATACCAAATAAACAATCCATAAAAATAACGTAGGGAATATCTAGTTAATTAACAAACACCCAAACAAGAACCGAATGTGAAATACCATCTACACCATTATAATCCATACAAGTTATAGGCTAAATCAACTCACCTTAGCACAACAACTTGATCAAAACTCAGTATTCTTATATTACTGAGCTTGCTTCCCTTTTCCTGTATAAAATGAATACCGAATTAGTAACTAAATTCCACCGAAAATGACAATAATATAAACTAATGACCAAAGCATATATTGCACCAACTTTAAGACCACTTACTTTCAATTCTACTTGTGACTAAACCAACTCAAAACTTTCATAGTCAAAGGTTTATAATAACATCTACACTAAATTGAACAAAACCATAATTTAACAATTTAGGCCCAAACGGGTCAAAACCGAGAACAAGGTTCTAATACTTCAAATACATAATTTTATTAACATTTCTTAAACATACAATTACCATTTTATGACAAACCTCATGTTTACATATTATACATCGAAACACCCAAAGTTTTCAATACATATTTGACCTGAAAAAGAGACATACGACCTCTTGTACTAACTCAGACATCTGAACAGTTTTATGACCATATCAGATTATGAAATTATGATATAAATAAGGTAGACTCATAGACCTTCGAAACGACTGGTCGCACGCCCAAAACGGAGTTATGGTTGATTTTATATGATTTTTACAAAACCGCCAAAATTCAGCAAAAAACTGCCATTTTCTTTAGCTACGGGTTTTTATACAAATTTTCATCCAAACACCCAATTACTCAAGACAACAATCAACAATTCATTCTATGGTTAATTCCTACCAACAATAATCATTTTAGCATGTCATTTTCACTAAAAGTTAACTACTTTAAGCATAAAACTTCATCTTCTCAATTTTAGGGTTTTTAGGTCATCTTCCCTAAACACCATTGGAGAAGCTTGGTGCTAAGAGCTCTAAGTTTGGTTGCTACTCAACAACTAAACATTTAAAACATAGAAATCAGTCACCAACTTCATTTAGATTGTAAAGATTTAAATAATTTAACACTTTATGCAAGAAACCCACCATAACTCAAAAACCTTTACTATAACTTCAAGAACACAACAACAAGATGATAAATTACCTATTGCATGCCCTAGAATCCGAAAATCAGTGGAAAGAAAGAAGGAGATTCAAGCAATTCTTCAAGAATACAAGTTTCTTCAATTTTTTGGGTGATAATTGAGTGTGTGTGTGTGTGAGTCACGAAGAGAGCAGGCAAAAGAAAGGGTTTTGGGACACCTAATATATCACGTGTCACACAAAGAGGATTTTACATATTTTTAACTTAAACACAGTATAAATACCTGTTATCTAATATATGCTGATAAATTTTAAGGCATAAACGAACTCTGATTTACACAACGAAAATATATTTGGAATTGAAATTTAAAAATGATCCCGGATATGCAAAAATCATATTAATATCTAATAATTCAATTTTCACTAATTTTAACCCCTTGGTTAAAATACAATTAATTTCAATTAATTCAAATAAAATCCAATAAATATTAAACAATTAGATATTACTTACCGAAAGTAATAAAATATTCTAGGCCGGGTCTCGGGATGTTACAAATCTACCCCCTTAAAAAGATTCCGTCCCCGGAATCTCAAGATGCTCAAATTAATAAGGTAACATTTTCATCAAAACAACAATAATTTAACATATAATTACGTCCTATTTCATTATTTTCAAAACTTTTCTTATTAATTTTCAAAATCAAATGTAGTTATTTAACATATTTGTATATCTTTAATTATTAAATTCACAAATCATCAAAAATGGTCTACAAATCTGATTCATTTAGTCACTTTTCAAACTTCACATTTAGCATAAAAGACAAATCAGACATTTTAATGGAAGAATCCCTTAGGTTAATAGTAAATTCGCTCAAACATCTATATTTATATGTCTATCATTTCCTACCATTCATATATCTTTAACTATCTTTACTTTAAGGGCGAAAAGGCGCAAGTAGACAGTTCCAATTTATCACATAATTCATAATTATAAATAAACAATTTGCTTCACTATCAACTAACATACCTGTAAGTGTATAGTTTATTAGAAACATACCCGTGATATAATCATTAGTGAAAGCATTATTTTCCACTGTCATTTGAAACGCCCTACCCTCAGGTGGAGGGTAATTCTTTCTCTTTTGTCCTGTTGTAGATAACGATGCCTCACCCGAACCGGAACTCGACCCTATCTTCTTTGTTGAGGTACAGTCACCCGCCCTATGACCTTCTTTTTGACAATTCCAACATACACTTCTCGGGAATTTACAATCTTTGGAGTCATGCCCATAATGGTGATTTTCGGTTATTACAAGTAACAAAACGCAGCGGAAAGATTTAATCACCATGAACGGATCTTGATATCAATCATACAATTAAACTATAAGAAAATCAAAGAGATTGGATGAACATTTCATACCCTTGAAGCCTTTGATCTTGTTGTGGATTCGGATGGATTTGATGATGGATTGAAACCAAGTATTCAATTAGAATACCTCTAAAAGAAATCCACACAACACAAGCAAGAACACCAATGGAGGATGCTAGTCCTTGAATCTTGAGAGCAAAAAGAAACAAAAACACATACAAGTGTGTGTTGGAGATAGCCAAAATGGGTGGTCAAGGGTGAGTTTATGGAGCCATTCAACACTCTTAATGGTGCCATAAAGACCCATCAATGATTTCCATAAACCATTGTTCCATTTTCACTTTAGTCCCTAGTCATTTGTTTCTTCCATTTTGCTCACAATAAAGTTTCAATATTAACAATTAATATTAAACTTATTATACACAAGCTTATAGCTTATATATTAATAATTAATGTAATTACACTAATTACACTAATTACATAATGGTGTTTAGTGTTTAAGTGTGTGACCCTTTAGGCTCACAAACAACTAGCCATATAACTATATGTTATACGCGTGAAGCATATTCCAACAGCTCCCACTTGCGCACGTGATAACATCAAGTAGTTATACAAGCAAATGTTAGAGTCTAGCAACCCGCCAATGCCCCTAGGAGTATATGAGGAGTTTCATAAAATCTTTGTTCAAAGTTTTTCAAGCAGTTATCCTTTTGTTACTGATACTATGTTGAATTTTAGACAAGGATCAATGTCAATCTAAAACTTCAACGATTCTGTTTCTCGATCTATATAATGAAATAGATTACCAAAACCAATCAAGATTCATCTTGATTACCTTTTGGGTGTGGCCACACATACATCTATTCAAAATCATCGAGGGGCCCAGTAGTATCTAATCCACATACGTGGAGGAACAAATTCTATATTGACTGCACGTGTCTGTCATATGCTTAATGATAAACCCGATAATGGTTGTTATAGCAGCCTTATTCAGGTCAGCGTTTAACCACATCAAAGTTTGCCCCTCTACATACACAAACCAACTTGCATCTCAAGTCAGAGGATAAGTGACAAAGCCTTTGTGAGATTCACTTGTGACATAAATCCAAGAAGTGATTTCTCATAGTTTGGGTCAGTCCAATCGTGCATCGTTATGAGCGACATGTGAGTTTGATTTCATCATCCTTAGTCATACTAAGATAATGTCATCAATGCCCTCAGATTTGTCTTAATAATATTCCCATATTATCAATATGACAATGGACAATTTAGAATATAAAACACAGTAAATATTCAAGGATATAAACATGCAAATATAGAACACAGTAGATATTCATATAAAAACGATCATATCAAATATATCAATTTATTCCAATATAAACTGCTCACAGTTCCATTATCCAAATACTAAAACAGATTTACATGAAACTACTAGCTTGTCGAAGTCCAATGTTCCATTCATATTCAAGATGTTTGGTACAAGACATTGAGTTCGATAAAGCGTCAGCTAGTTAGTTATCTGTTTGAACTTTAAGTGTACGAATTTCACATATCTCGATAAATCATTCGAATGTAGTGAATCTTCGTAAATAGGATCTAGCGTCATCACGCCCTATTTCAAAACCAACATAAGTATAGCAAGTATACTTAGTTTCAGTTCAGTATCTCCACCATGACCAAGAAACATATCTCCAGTACTTTAAAATACTTCAATGTGTTCTTAACAGCAATCCAGTGACCTCTCATGAATTCTGTTGGTATTTTCTAGTAAGGTCCCCTAAGGACGTTACATTTGGCCTAGTGCTCCTTACAGCGTACATGATGAATGCAATAGCCGATTCATAGGGGATTACATTCATCCGCTTCACCACATCAGGTGTGGAAGGTCCTTGAGTCTCACTCAAGTTTACATTGTGTGGCATACGAGGACTTCCTCGTTTGGGAGTACCACTCTAAACCATTTAGAATTTTGTCAATGTAAGCACTTTGACTTAAACCAATTAACCGCTTTGATCTATCATTATAGATCTTTACTTCAAGTATGTATGTCGTGTCCCTACAATCCATCATGTCGAAACATTTTCCAAGCCAGGATTTTCATCTTGTAGCATGGTATATTGTTTCACATGAGTGACATGTCATCAACATGTATGACTTGAGAAACGACAACGCTCCCACTAGCTTTCATATATACACATACTTAGTTTGGGTTTTAGGTGAAACAAACGATTTGATTTCATCATCAACCAAATTTCGTAGTCATAGTACACTACTTTGGCTATAAGAATCCTAATGTCTTTAGTAACAGGCGAGAAGGTTTCATCATTGTCAATCCAGTAGGATTGAGTGTAACCTTTTGCTACTATGAGAGATTTATAGGTGTGTATATTTTCATCCATGTCAACAGTCTTACTGTTTTGAGAAAGATCAACTAAGTTCAAAACTTGATTGTCTCTCATGGATTTTATTTTCGCATTCACAGCTTCAAGTCATTTTTCGAATACAAAATTCGATAATGCAACTTGATAGTTAGGGGGTTCATAATGATCCTCGAAACTTGCTCCTCAGCATCGACATAAATCTATATCGTTCAGGTGCATGAAGTGTCCTTACGGATCTATGAATGGGAACAACATCATCCTGTGGTCCAACATCTATATGTCCAGCCTCAGAATGATATTTGCTAGTGTTACCAGAAGGTTGTGTATCTTCACTTTGAATCTTGTCAAAGTCTATAGTGCTCCCACTTGCTTTGTGAAATGAGACTGTTCTCAAGAAACTCAGCATACCGAGTAACAACCATTTGTTCTCAGTTGGGAAGTAAAATAGTAATCGAAGATATACTTGATAGATATGGGCTCAAGTTTGTTCGGCATGTCTCGTTCCACGAGATCCTCACAACCCCAGATCCTCAAGTAAGACAAATTGGGACTTTCCCACGCCATATCTCATATGGTGTATTTTTAACCTTTTGGTCGGAACCATATCAAGTATTCGAGCAGCAGACTTCAGTGCATGCCCCTCAAAAGGATAGTGTAAGAGTAGTAGGACTCATCATAGATCGCACCATGTCATACAGGGTCCGATATCTCTTTCCAGACGCACCATTATCTTGTGGAGTGTATGAAAGAGTGAATTGTGAGACAATCTCACGATGTGAGGGATGATCCAGAAACTCTTGACTCATGTACTTTCATCCGTAATCAGGACTGAAAGCCTTTGTTGTCTTGCTAAGTTGATTTTATACTTTTACTTTAGAAAGCTTTGAACGTTTCAAAGATTTCATGTTTATGTTTAATCAAGTAAACATAACCATAGCGACTGATATCATTAAAGCTTCCATGTTGATGTTTAATCAAGTAAACATAACCACATCGAATGATATCATCAGTGAAAGTAGGTGGCACCTTCCCTAGTCTTAGTTCTAAAAGGGCCACATACATCAGTATGTATGAGTCCAAGTAGATTTTTAGCTCTTTTGCCAACATGGGAGAAAAGCTTTCTTGTTATCTTTCCATAATATACAAGAGAGGCATTTTAAATGATTCATAATCATTTGTAAAGAAGCCCGTCGAGTTGTTTATGTGGAAAAGATGACGATGCTCTAGGTAAGTAGAATCCAAACCAATTTGGATTCTTGAGTGCTACATTTGTATATAGAACTATCGTTTGAATTAGGATCATGCATATTAATTTCAAACATACTATTATAAGGAATAGTAATAAAAAATGTTATTTTTCATAAAACAAGATATCATAATCCCTTATTCAACAAACGATAAAGCTAAACAATGCATAATTGACAATTATTCAAAACAATAATTAACGCATTAGGAAGGATAAGATCACAGCTTCCATTCATTTAGCTTTCTACTTCACATTCAATCTTGCACATTTGTGTAAATGTGAGTTCCACAACTAGTGTCATACACTCAAGATTTATCACGAAAAGTATGGAGTTCTATAATGAAGATACCTAATGTGCTAACTAGAACACATTTGTCCTTCATCAACTCTGCCACGTAGGCAGGACAATTCCTCCTTCAATGGCCAGTTTCATCGCAATGATGGCAAGAAATATCCTTTGCAGGGTGCTCCTTTTTAGCAGGTGGGGGAATCGTAGGTTTGGAAAAGTAAACTAGCTTACCCTTACCTAGACTCTTGCCTTGTGCTTGCGGTTTACCTTCCCTGATTGCAAGAAAAGTATTGGGTAACCCTTGCTCAACCAGTTTTACCATAGCATGTTCAACGATTGTCTTCCCCATGCTATGTACTTTTAAAACACTTTTCAAACTGGTCATAGTCCTTGGATAGTGAGGTAAGAATCAAGCTCATTCCAAGAACTTGTGGTAAGGGGTAACCAAGACGTTCCATTGGATCAAGATAGCATTGCATATTCAAGATGTAAGTGCTAACTGATTGGCCGTCCTCCTGATTGCAAGCATGGAATGCTTTAACTGTTTTGAACAGTTCAAGTTCTGCCTTTTGTTGAAATATTATTTTCAACTCGCTTATCATGTCATATGTTGTGAGTTCCTCGAAGTACTTTCGAATCTCGGGGTTCATGCTCACAAGCATATGAGTAGCAACTTCTTGGTGTTCGTTAAACGTTTCGGTAAAGGCTTGACGAACAGCAGCAGAATCACTGACAGGAGGTGCCTCAGGTAAGGCCTCTTATAGGTATATCAACTTTCTCATCTCTAAGGACAATCCTTAGAATTCGATATCAGAAGATAAAGTTGATATTAGTCAATTTCAGTTTTCAAGAACTGATTTTTGAGTGGAGATACTTAGGTTTTGATGTTGTTGTTATCTGTATAACAACCAAAGTTCAAAAAATAGTATTTTCAATAATAATTTCTTTTAATCAATTAACTACCCAATTAATTTTAATTAAAAGCTAAGATCCCATTGAGCTTCTATCACCGCATCAGTTGATCTGCTAGAGGTGATAGATCCAATAGGTAGGTGACGATCAACAATTGCATTACAAGTGCAACTCTTAGAGGTATGGGACTTCATGGCACCTAGTGAACAAGCATCTAGGGTCAAGTGGCATGTTTGTCGCATCGTCGCCTCGAGTCAAGGTCTCACCGTTAACTCAATTAAGTCATCCAATGTGAAATCATGTCAAAATAGCTCTAGGTCTCACGCGTAGAGAATAATGACCTCGGATCTAGATTCAAACCACGTCTCACGTGAATTCAAAAATAGAAGCAAGTGATTTACAACCGATTGGACGGCGTGACTTAAATTTAAGGTATGTTAAATTTTAATTAATAAAATTTTATTAAGATATGAATGAATCATGTACTTCATTCATATCACTTCATAAGTCGTTTAACAAACGGTAAAAACATTTAACGATTATTAAGGTTTAAGTTTCAAATCGTATTTAAACTTAGTTTAATCTCAAAACAATTTTATATTAAAGGTTTAATCATCAATGATTAACTATTATTTTAAGTTTCAAATCATATTTAAACTTAGTTTAATCTCAAAACAATTTTAGATTAAAGGTTTAATCATCAATGATTAACTAGTAATTATCGATGATTAAATGTTTGGATGTTTTAATGTTTGTGTCAAAAAACCGTTTTTAATTGTTTTATTTACTTGTATCTAATAGGAAAAGAAAACAACCACAAACATAAATAAAACATGCAACAAATTTTGTGCAAACCTCGACCGATGAAATCCTAGGTTCGGTCACGTGAGTCATCACGACGGACCGAAGGGTCAAACTAGGGGACGGGCCAACATGAACCCAAACGGGCCTACATAAACCCAATGGGCTCCCACTTGCTCCAAGACATTCTTGAGCAAGTAGAACCCAAAATTGTGAAAAAGTGTAATCTGCCAGAAAATTCCAGCAGATTTTGAAGCCCGAAAAGTCACTGAAGGAGTCGTCGTTGGTCTTCCTGGCCTTCTGGAAAGTTGTAGCCCACGACTTTGCAAGCATTTTAGGCTTTTGAATCGCCCAAAACGGAGTCCTTATGCCTCTGGAAAACCTGTTTTCGTACAGCCCTCGCTTTTGTGACGGAAATTTGTTGTTTTCTTCATTAGTCTTCAATATTTTTTGTCAACAATTTACAATAAAAAGATAAAATAAGTACAATCTATTCTATTACTTTTACATTACAAATTGCCCCAAAAATGGCACCAAAAATAAAAGAAAAAAAAATGAAACAAATTACAACAATTAAGCCAAAAAACAAGGCTTTTCCCAAAACAACCAAACAACCAAACATCAACCACATTCATTCACAAACGGTCTAGGCTTTCATCGGTTTGCACAAACAAGCAACAATTGACAAGGCTTTGGCTTGGGATATGGCAAAAATACATGTTTTGCCATATCAACAAAATGGAATTAAAAATTAAATTCCAAGCCAAATAATCAAAAAAACAATAACAAGATTAATTTTTTGATATGATTTTGTAACAAGTGACAATAGGGTTCCAAAAATACCATATTTTAACCCATATTTTTATAAAAATCCGAAAATTAAATTAAAAAACCCGTAGGGTTTTTGTGTTTGGTCCGATCGGAATTTTAAAAAACACAAAAAAGATTGGTTTTTGCCACTTTTCACAAAATCTAGCTAATTATATGATTAATATAATGACTCGTGATACCACTAATGGTGATTTTCGGTTATTACAAGTAACAAAACGCAGCGGAAAGATTTAATCACCATGAACGGATCTTGATATCAATCATACAATTAAACTATAAGAAAATCAAAGAGATTGGATGAACATTTCATACCCTTGAAGCCTTTGATCTTGTTGTGGATTCGGATGGATTTGATGATGGATTGAAACCAAGTATTCAATTAGAATACCTCTAAAAGAAATCCACACAACACAAGCAAGAACACCAATGGAGGATGCTAGTCCTTGAATCTTGAGAGCAAAAAGAAACAAAAACACATACAAGTGTGTGTTGGAGATAGCCAAAATGGGTGGTCAAGGGTGAGTTTATGGAGCCATTCAACACTCTTAATGGTGCCATAAAGACCCATCAATGATTTCCATAAACCATTGTTCCATTTTCACTTTAGTCCCTAGTCATTTGTTTCTTCCATTTTGCTCACAATAAAGTTTCAATATTAACAATTAATATTAAACTTATTATACACAAGCTTATAGCTTATATATTAATAATTAATGTAATTACACTAATTACACTAATTACATAATGGTGTTTAGTGTTTAAGTGTGTGACCCTTTAGGCTCACAAACAACTAGCCATATAACTATATGTTATACGCGTGAAGCATATTCCAACAGCCCAAACTGGCCACATCGTATACATCTCATAGTATGTGTCGTACATGATCCCGAATGAGAAGATCTACACCTAGAACACCACGGTCCTCTTTGGTTAGAACCAACATTCGATTGCCTCTTATTCTGATTATCCTGCTTCTGGTTCCCTTGCCACTTCTCTACCTGCTGTGAGCTTGACTGTGTTGGTTTAAACTTTTGATACCCCGACCTATATTTGTTCACCCATTCTTGAGTATTCATATCACCTTCAACAGCTTTAGCCAGATCAAATGCTTGTGACAAAGTAGTTGCTAGTCTAGCGGTAGTACGGTATTCGGGTCTCAAGGCACCGATAAAATGCTTTATTCTTGAAGGCTCATCAGGTACCCATTGTTGTACAAACCTTAATTTCTCATTGAATTGCTCAATAAGATCGTTAACCGTCATTCTCTCCGTCATGCACAAATTTAAAAACTCGGATCGGATCATATCCATCTCAAAAGAATTGCAATAACGTTTGCACAATTGTTCCTTAAATTGATCCCACGTTATCATATTAACCGTTTCTTTGGGAAAGTTCTCAATCAATGTGTCCCACCACACCATTGCCCCACCTATTAACTTTCGGGTAGCATACATCACTCTATATTCGGGGTCGCAACCACAAGCATCCAAAGTTCTATCGATTTCTCTTAACCAATTTAATGTAACACTGGGATCTCGACTGCCACTGTATTCGGGTGGCCTACAATCTAGAAAGTGTTTGAAAGTACATGAGGTTTCCTTACTAACTGGTATTGTTGGTTGTTGAATTGGTATTGAGGCATTCCTTGACTCGGGGTAACATAATAGTATTGTGGATGTGACATTACGGGGTTAGGTTCGGTGGATGTCGACATTAAAGGTACTGTCATGGTAAAAGCTGGTGTAGAAGGGATTTTCATTGTAGAAGCGGCCAATGTTGGGTTGGACATTGGGGGAAAATTTGGTAATTGGTTATTTTGATTTTGGTTCATGTTATCGACGACAATTTGAAGGTATTCCAATCGGCTTTCTATTCTCAAAATATGTTCTTCTTTTTCAGCATTCGTATCCCTGGATGTACCAATAATTTCCGGTTCGGAGTTCGGTGGAGTTACCAAAGGATTAGGATCGTTATCAGCCATCTCTGTCAAAAAACACAACATCTCACAAAATGTTAGTTGAATACGTTAGTACCTATCATACTAACTAGTAACCACTAACCCTACATTCACTTAAGCTCTATCCCTTTTCGTCCGGAATGTTTGACCAAAACTCGAGCCAAGATTTGGGAATGGACACCTAAATGTGTACACATTGCAAAACCAGGGCTCTGATACCAAGTTGTAACACCGCAAAAACTCAAGCCATTTTTAAAAAAAAATATTATTACAGAAGCGTCCCATTTTAGTTATACCACAAAACTTAAGTTATTACATAACCAAACATAATATAAATTAAAAACAGTTTTACCACCATTTTGGCCTAATTACAAATTATATCCAAAAATCAGAGCCACGGTCAACCATTCCGACAAAACACCCCTTGACCCGCCCAACTATCAAACCTGCAAAAGAATCAACGAGGTGGGGATTAGCACAAAGCTAAGTGAATGAATAAAGCATCTAAATTGTATAAACACAACAGATAAGATTCACACAATTAATTATAGGTAACCACAAACACAGAGGACGGCGGTTCGGCCGAACCCTAAACCATTGTTGGCCCAACAACGGTAACCGAAAGACCCCTTTACTACATTAGCACGGTAAAGCCTCCTTCAAATGCAACGAACGCATCCAAGGTCCAAGAATCCGTTATCCAATAGTAACCGATGGCCCAGTAGAATTCACCCATTACTGAACTCTATCCACCCGAATGCGCATTCAATCGAGTAATTAATAATTGTCATTAATTACTATACCAAATAAACAATCCATAAAAATAACATAGGGAATATCTAGTTAATTAACAAACACCCAAACAAGAACTGAATGTGAAATACCATCTACACCATTATAATCCATACAAGTTATAGGCTAAATCAACTCACCTTAGCACAACAACTTGATCAAAACTCAGTATTCTTATATTGCTGAGCTTGCTTCCCTTTTCCTGTATAAAATGAATACCGAATTAGTAACTAAATTCCACCGAAAATGACAATAATATAAACTAATGACCAAAGCATATATTGCACCAACTTTAAGACCACTTACTTTCAATTCTACTTGTGACTAAACCAACTCAAAACTTTCATAGTCAAATGTTTATAATAACATCTACACTAAATTGAACAAAACCATAATTTAACAATTTAGGCCCAAACGGGTCAAAACCGAGAACAAGGTTCTAATACTTCAAATACATAATTTTATTAACATTTCTTAAACATACGATTACCATTTTATGACAAACCTCATGTTTACATATTATACATCGAAACACCCAAAGTTTTCAATACATATTTGACCCGAAAAAGAGACATACGACCTCTTGTACTAACTCAGAAATCTGAACCGTTTTATTACCATATCAGATTATGAAATTATGATATAAATAAAGTAGACTCATAGACCTTCGAAACGACTGGTCGCACGCCCAAAACAGAGTTACGGTTGATTTTATATGATTTTTACAAAACCGCCAAAATTCAGCAAAAAGCTGCCATTTTCTTTAGCTACGGGGTTTTATACAAATTTTCATCCAAACACCCAATTACTTAAGACAACAATCAACAATTCATTCTATGGTTAATTCCTACCAACAATAATCATTTTAGCATGTCATTTTCACTAAAAATTAACTACTTTAAGCATAAAACTTCATCTTCTCAATTTTAGGGTTTTTAGGTCATCTTCCCTAAACACCATTGGAGAAGCTTGGTACTAAGAGCTCTAAGTTTGGTTGCTACTCAACAACTAAACATTTAAAACATAGAAATCAGTCACCAACTTCATTTAGATTGTAAAGATTTAAACAATTTAACACTTTATGCAAGAAACCCACCATAACTCAAAAACCTTTACTATAACTTCAAGAACACAACAACAAGATGATAAATTACCTATTTCATGCCCTAGAATCCGAAAATCAGTGGAAAGAAAGAAGGAGATTCAAGCAATTCTTCAAGAATACAAGTTTCTTCAATTTTTTGGGTGATAATTGAGTGTGTGTGTGTGTGTGTGAGTCACGAAGAGAGCAGGCAAAAGAAAGGGTTTTGGGACACCTAATATATCACGTGTCACACAAAGAGGATTTTACATATTTTTAACTTAAACACAGTATAAATACCTGTTATCTAATATACGCTGATAAATTTTAAGGCCTAAACGAACTCTGATTTACAGAACGAAAATATATTTGGAATTGAAATTTAAAAATGATCCCGGATATGCAAAAATCATATTAATATCTAATAATTCAATTTTCACTAATTTTAACCCCTTGGTTAAAATACAATTAATTTCAATTAATTCAAATAAAATCCAATAAATATTAAACAATTAGATATTACTTACCGAAAGTAATAAAATATTCTAGGCCGGGTCTCGGGATGTTACACATTAACAAGAAGTGATATAATTAAAGTATTAATTATTGGTAAGCCAAGAATGTCAAAGAAGTCTTGGAGTAACTCAGGTGCTGGATACCTCACAGAAATGATAGATGCTGCTTTTTATCCAGATGATTACCCTGAAAGGTTTACTAGTAAAGAAAATGTTTATGCTTGGAATGTGCTACCAACAGTTAATATGTACTTCTTTGAAAGGGTCAGTAAGAAATGTGAATTGTTTCTATTTGAAAGAGAATATCCACATTCTGAAGAAACAATGTATCAAATCACCACCTGTTCCTTCATGAGACCTCATGATGTTGCTATGTTTGCTGAAAAATTGAATTAATTTGTAAAGAGGAACAACAAATATATTATTGCACAGAGGAAACAGAGAAATCAACAGACAATTGAAGTTGATCAAAGAAGAGCCAAACAGTTGGAAGAGAAGAAGAAGAAAGAGGAAGAAGAAAAGAAACTTGATTAATTCAAAGTGAATTAATAAGTTTAGGGGGAAATTGTTGGGATACAAATATTCTACTACTGATGCTGCAGTTGGTACTTATGAAGACTTAATGTCGATACACAAGTTAGTACTGATGGGGCAGAAAAGCAAATATACTACTGATCTTGGATATACTACTGATGGGTGCATTTACTACTGATGTCGATAAACATAACAGATCGTGTCCGAGATTCTAGTATAGTTAGTTATAGAATGTATATCTTTTTGTAATTCGATTGTAATATATTCCTAGAATAACTAGGTTAAAGTTTAGGCTTCAAGTACTATTATATATAGTTCCTTATGAATTGTAAACATACGTGTATTGATCGATCAAATTAATACATTGAAGCTTTTTGTGATAAATTGTTTTCTTATTCATTCACATTCAATTTACAGTTTACATTGTTCTTAATCAATAACAAGAGTTTTAATCCGCTGTAACTTCTCTTTGTTAGTAGATCTGTGATTTAAGAACTTGTTAAGTTATTCGATCCTGACAAGTGGTGTCAGAGCTTAAGGTTCTGGATCTACGAATTAAGAACAATAAAAAAGTCTCATACGTTCGAAACAAAATTGTTAATCATGTCTGATAACAATGAAAGCACTCAGGCTAACAAGATTCCAATTCTCACTCCCAACAACTTTGGGATGTGGAAAAACAGAATTAAGCAATACATGCTTATTACGGACTATTCCATGTGGGAAGTTGTTCTAGAAGGCAACAAAACCATTCCAATCCCAATCACTAGCACATCAACTGAAGCAGACAAAGTCAAAAGTGATAAGGAACGGAAGGACAGAGGCATTGAATTAAAGACCTTAAGCACTCTGTTGCTTGCCATTCCTAATGACTACCAACACCTATTTGTTGAATATGATGATGCTAAGAAGCTATGGTAGGCACTGGAGAAAAGATTTGTTGGTACCAAAAGCACCAAAAGAAACATGAAATCTGTGCTTAAACAAGAATTCGAAAACTTCAAAGGACAAAAGAATGAATCTTTATCACAAGTTTTTGATCGATTCAACAAACTTATTGGTGAACTAAATCAGGTTGGAGTTATACCAGATAATGATGATGTCAACAGAAAGTTTCTCAGATCTCTTGGAGAAGAATGGACTATGTATACTGTTATATATAGACAAAGAGATGCTTTGGAAGATAAGGAACTGGATGAACTCTACAATGAACTTCGAGTGTTTGAATCTGAGGTAAGTCAGAAAACTTCTACTTTACCTTCAAACAATGCTGCTTTTGTGTCAAGTACAGGTACAGGTCAAGATGTTGCATCTAGAAAGTAGACAGAAACTGAAGATGCAGCTAGAGAATCCTTCTTTACTAGTCATGTACACACTGCATTGATTAGTGAAGATCTGGAACAAATTAACCCTGATGATCTGGAAGAGATGGACATTAAATGGCAGATGGCAATGCTGAGCTTGAAGACTAAGAGATTTCTTCAAAGAACTGGTAGACAGAATCTGAACTTCAACAAGGGTGAACGTGCTGGCTTTGACAAAACCAAAGTCAAATGCTACAATTGCAACAATTTTGGTCACTTTGCTAGAGAATGTCCTAGCAAAGATCAGAGATCAAATTATAACAAGAACAGCACTTCAAATTCAACTGCTTTGGTATCTCAAGAAGGTCAAGGTTATGATTGGAGCTTTCAAGCTGAGGAACATACTCAAAATCAAGCTCTCGTGAACTTAAAAAAGCATTGGACCCCGGTGATTGATCGTTTCAATGCAAAATTGTCCGGATGGAAGGCCACGCAACTATCTTTTGGTGGACGACTTACACTCACCAAGTCGGTACTTAGTATTATGCCTTTATACTATTTTTCACTATTTAAAGCTCCTTCTTGTGTTATTGAACGGCTTGAGCAACTTAGAAGGAGGTTCTTATGGGGTGGTAGTGAAATTAAAAGGAAAATCCATTGGGTCTCATGGCCTACGGTAATAGCTTCAAAACAAAAAGGTGGTCTTGGTATCGGATCATTAAAGGCTCAAAATCAAGCACTATTACTTAAATGGTGGTGGAAATTAAGGGATGTGAAGCAATGTATATGGAAGGAAGTTATCATGGCAATCCACCATCTAAAACGAAAACCGATTCACCAAATGACAAAATGTACCCCGGTTGGATTATGGAACAATATAGCAAGAGTTGAGGCGGATCTCAACAAAATCGATTTTAACTTTTTTGATGTTTTCTCTCTTCAAACAGGGGCTGGAAATATGTTCTTGTTTTGGAAAGACGTATGGATTGGTTCGGGCTCTTTGCAGAGTAGATTCCCGTTACTCTACGCAATTGAAAGGGTTAAAATTGTTGTATAAATGATCGAGTCATCAACAATGGATTCTCGGGAAACTGACTTATCGACACTTTTAGTGCAGAAGCTTCCGTTGAATACGATGCCTTGGTGCAACTGCTCGGGACAGTGACACTAACCAGTGGTGATGACAAAATATCTTGCAAAATCTCTGTCGACGGCTCCTTTGCGGTGCATACTATCTGGAGTTGGATCGATGACTTGGTAACAGTTAATGGATATGAAAACATGCCTTGGTTAAGTACTGCCCCCTTAAAGATCAAATGCTTTATTTGGAGATCAGGCCTTGGTCGTATTCCGGTTGCTCGCTGCAGCATACACAACAGAGGGTTAAACATTGGGTCATTAACATGTTCGGTGTGCAATGCAGATGAGGAGAATGTGGACCACGTCTTCATTAGGTGTCCAAACTCGATCAATGTCGTATCCTGGATATTTAAATGGTGTGATATCCCGCTACCCTCTTTCAACTCGGTTAATGATCTTATAGAATTCGGATCGGGGTGGGGATATTGTCACAAAAAACAAAAGGTGTTGAACACAATAATTCAATGTACCATTTGGTGCTTGTGGAAAGCAAGAAACGAGGCGGTATTCCATAAAGTCATTAAAGGATATCCTCTTATTGCTGGGGAAATAATTTCTACTTATTTCTTATGGATCAAATATAGGGGTAAATGGGGATGTAATTGGCTAGATTGGAGTATATTTCCTTTTAATATTGTATGGTAATCTTTGTTTGTTGTTCTTTTCCTCTTAGTATCTTGCTAAGGGGGCCATCTTTTTATAATATATTTGTGGTTTCCAAAAAAAATTTCTATGTTTCAATAAAAGCTGATAATAATGGAAGCAAAAAACTAATCATTTCCTTGGGAATATATGTCTCAATAATAAAGTTAAACTTCAAATGAATAAATGATCCGTGATTTCTGTCGTCTTCTACAACACCCCATGATACTCGAGTAAGGAGATGTCATATTCATGCATATTGATAATATCAGTATCAATTATGTTCGGATCCAAATAAACTGTAAAAATGTTCGGATTTAGTTGCCCTTTTCCTTTCTTCTTCAATTTGCCACATCATTACACATCATGTATAATGTCAATACTCAATTATGTTGGACTATTCATCCCTCTTTCATATCTTTTTTTTATAGACGATAAGTTGCTTTAAAAAAAATGTTATATATCCAATTTTTGTAACCTTTTAAGTTAAGTTAATTTCCCACCCAATAATGATCATGAACTGAAACTATATCTACTTCTTTTGTCACCACAAAATCCATGTCAGTACAAAAGTGTTCTAAATTTACATATGAATATTTGGGTCATATTTTTCTTACATATGTATTAGCACATGTTTTTTATTGACCCAAATAATATTATATTATATTATATTATTTATAGCAGGATTAATAGCGACACACGACTAGAAATGAAAATTAGAATTTTATCTATTTATATTTTTCAAATGTTTAAGTTTTAGATCCTATTTTTTCAGAAAATGCATCGACCCTCTAAACGTTAAGACCAAAATATAAACCGTTTTCAACAAATTTTAGCTAGTTTTTCATAAGAACTTTGTAGTTTAATCACTAATTAATTTAAACTTTAATACTTAGACATCAACATGTAACATTTTTAATACCGAGTACATCATTACTAACTTCTATTAAAATTATTATTAATATTTTTTTTATGAACGAGTAAAAAAGAAGGCAATGGGTCGAGCTTCGGCATTTCCATCACCCGCCCGAGGATCTCCAAAAACATTATTAAAAAACTTGAGTCTAGCAAAATGCTAGACTAAAAGGAACAATTACAACGAATTAAAGAGGGAATTTAATCCTATCCGACCATGAAACCTTACATTTGCGATTTCGATGGTTTAACCAAAATTATCATAAATATTTTATCATAAATATTTAATATTGATAATTGAGTTGAGCATAAAAATATTGATTATTTCTCCACTAGAGCTTGAAATAAAAGGCTTAGCGAGTCGAATTATAAAGTTAGAGGTTTTTTCTTCTTTTATCTCAGACTACAAAGTACTAGGGGTGTGTTTGGTACAGAGATTTGGAGGCAGGGAAAGGGAAGTGAAGGTAAAATCTCTTGTTTGGTTACATTGAGAAAAGAAGATGGAGAAAAAAAACTTTTCATTTTCTCTAGTTTTAATTCTCTACTAAACAAGGGGAAAAGGGGAGAATCATATAATGAGAATTAAAAAAGGATTTTGTCTTGTTAATTCTAGTCATTTTTGTTGTTTAATATGGAAGTAAACTTGCTGAATTGTTACAAAGTTATTGAAAGTAAACATCGGTTTTCATAAATTTGAGTTTAATCATCTGAGTTCCTATAAGATTTTGATTTTTAGTTGCTTTACTTGAGTATTTATAGATGTTATCATTGATTTTATTAATGAATTTTTATTATTAATTTATCTACATTTTTGTATGTTTTGTGTTTAAATAATGATTATTGTGGAAAATAATATGTGCAGAAGTTGGTAAATAATTTTCTGTTACATTTCTCTACTGAAGTCTCTGTGTACCAAACAGAAGAGTCAATTCTCATTCTCCAGACGAATTCTCTTTCTCTGCAATTCCATTCTCTGCACTCATTTTTCTGCAATTTCATTATCTGTACCAAACGTACCCTAGGTGAAAAAGAAATGCACTGTTGACTTTCAAGCTGAGTTTTGGAAACATGGCTATAAGAGTAATAGTATTGTTACCTATCATATGTTCATACTTATTTTCCTACTTGTTAGATCAAGTCATGTGTTAAAATTAAAAGATAATATTATGAGAAAAAATTAGTGGATGACATATATCATCCTATCAAATGAGTAGGAATATGAGTATAAACAAATGATAAAAATAAAGGTTTTGATAATGACAACATTAGGGGAATAAATGTTCTTGGACTAATGTGGGATGATTAGTTTTAGGGGGAAATAGATGAGCTATAGTTTTTCTTTTATATTGGAAGAAATTTAGTTGCAGTAGATGTGTTCGGCAATGTGGGAACCTTGTTAGTCATATCTGTGTAAAAATGAAATTATGTAATCCCAGTGAATACATGTTAGTTCGAACAGTATTATGTGAAAATGAGTATTGATTTGTTAAAGACAACTTTTAATTTATCTAAGAAAAATTAAAATATTTGACAATTATACCCTCCTAAATTTTTTTACCCTTCTTCTAACTAATTAACCATAACCCTGTAATTAGTTGTTCATTTGTAAGAATTCTGATATTACCCTTCTTCGCAGGGCTATGTTTTCTATTTCCAACATTTCATTCAAAATCCTTGGGATGAGCCATGGACATTCCACTCCTGAATTCTCCAGAATGCAAGAACTAAAATTCCCCCAACTTACGTGATTTCTAAAGGATTTAAATATCAAAAAATAAGATAAACGTGTTAGGTATTTACGTAGACATTTCATTAAACAATTGGCGTGCACTTCTTTTATCATCAATTCAGTTTTGCATTACAAATCCTGGAACAAGAAAGAGTTCAAAAGAAAATGATTAATTTTAATGGATTTAAAGTAATCGTAGCAACCATCATAAATAGCTTAGAACTATACTCAATCCAGCAATAAAACCGCAACATATTGCTTTCGATGAAAGCAAAAAAGTGGGGCCAAGGGCTACTCGTATGAGTATATTAAGCTAAACAGAAAGTGTAAATCAAGTTGCAAGGTGGAGGCACTAGGCAGCCCTGCCGGCAAGGAAGCTTTGCCGGAGAGACAGCGGCGGCGGCGTGAGGATTGGAGGCAGGTCGTGGTGGTTGGTTCACCTAGAACAAGGGACGTTATGGTTAATTAGTTAGAAGAAGGGTATAATTCTCAAATATTTTAATTTGCCATAGATAAATTAAAATCTGCCTTTAACAAATCAATACGTGAAAATTAGAAGAGCTAGTAATTTTGAAGTGTGTATATATGTTAGTTCGAACAGTGAATCAATATCTTTGTTAGTTCGAACAATGACTTTAGATTTTGTACACATCGAAATAAATTACAAACAATAAGATATTTCCATGAGCTAATTAGCTTTATAAGAAACTAAGTTAAGTATTAAAGTTTTAAACACCAAATTTTTAATTCATTATTAATTGTTTACTATAATTTTTGATATATATGGAACTTAAAATTGTTTCATTTTGTTGGGAAATAAATTTTGAAACTTTATTGGATTTGTTATAATGATTATTTTGTATTTTTTAGGCCTTTTATGTAATCCAGTTCAACCGTACGGTTCAACCGGTCCAACCGGTTCGATCATTTTTTAGACATCGGCCGGTCCTATTTAAAATATGGGTTTTAAAACATTGCTAAAAATCCACCAATGTACACATTGAACTTAGAGAAATGACATTTTTTCATATATTTTATTCCTACTTATATGTCTACTTACTTCTTAACTTGACATGTGTAATCTACTAATTGTTTTTCATCATACATCCTTTGATTTTGACACTTGTCATGATTAAATGGGTAAACATATAAGTATAAGGAAAAACTAAGAAGAAATACCATTACTCTTTAACTTAATTAATATATATATTTTTTTAATATTAATGAGTTTAGCTTCTTTAGCTTACATATCGGTGCTTTTTAAATTTTATTTATTATAAATATCTTTATAAAAAACATTGTATGTTTATGCTAATAAAAAATAAGGTTTTGATTAGGGGTGGCAATTCAGGTCGGGTTCAGGTTGACGGGTTCGGGTTCGCGGGTTGGCGGGTCAGAAACGTTCAACCCGAAACCGACCTGTTTATATAAACGGGTCAGATATCTCAACCCTGACCTGTTTAACTTCAACTCAAACCTAACTCATATAACCCATTTAATAAAACAGGTTAAACAGGTTATCAGGTCAAACAAGTTAAATGGGTTAAACATGCCAAAATGTTGTTATTATTACACAAATTCATTACAAAATACTAAAACACCAAATTACTAAGTAACATTTTTAATTTCTATCTAACTATTAATTATGTTTTAATTAGTAACTATAAATTAAATATAAATATATATATTTTAAAATATATTTTAATAATTAAACGGGTTCGCGGGTCGACCCATTTAAATTATCATTGACCCGAACCTAACCTGTTTAATAAACGGGTCAGCTGACTCAACCCGAGACTGACCCAATTATTTTTTACCCCAACCCAAACTTGTTTATTTTCGTGTCGATTTCAGGTCGGGTTTCGTGTCGGGTCAGAAATTGCCACCCCTAGTTTTGATAATGATAGCCCTTAGGACTGTCAATAAGAATGTATAAGAATGAACAGTCTTGATTCTGATTGGAGGATATATTTTAATGTTGCTAAAAACAAGAAATATGATTTGACTAACTGAGTTAAAAGGTGATAAATATGAATGTATTTTTCCTATTATTTGTTCATATAATAACCTTAAAGGTTGTTATTATCAAAACTTTAACAAATATGTAACAAACTTTCACATCTACTACATTGTTGAAGAGGTGAACCCGCTATCTTTATTGAAAGAAAACCTGTTAAAAAAAGGATAGGGCCGATAGGCTTTGTCCAAATTCCAATACAATCGGAGATTCGGAGAGGCACTCTACAATATTGTTTTTAAATTTCAATATACAATTAAATTTTCACATTAACATAGTTTTTTGAGATATGGTTGAAAGAAGTGCAGTGAAAATATGCTGAAACATTATCCCTTTAAGAAAGCATAAAATTGTAACTTTGTAGATGTTTTTCCTTTGACGAGTATACTAAGACCAATACCAATAGTAAGCTTCTATCAGCGGTTCTTCTATGTTTGTAATCCAATAACCAAATTAATAGGTACTGGAAGTGACAAGCTATTGTTTACTGACATTGTTGACATGATGGTGTCCGTGTGGTGTTGATAAAATGGCTTTGGTTTAGAGACATGTAAGGCAACGAACAAGGACGGAACTAGAAATTTCCATCAGTAGTAGCACCCTTGCGGGGATAAAAAAGACTGAGGTCATGGGGGTTGCGCTCTCTTACATGGTTCTAGGAGCAACGCCCATAGTGGTACCCAAGTGCAGTGCGTCAAAACAAAAAACGAATTTTACATAAATGACTGTTACATAAACACCAAGTCTTCAATAACTAATCATTAATATCATAAATTTACAAGACAATTACTAATTTTATAAACCTAAAACTAAAAACTACAAGTCATACACTTTGAATCTTTTTTATTTTGTTTAGATTTTTGTTTAGCCTTTGAGTTTAGACTATTGGTTAATAGTTTAGTTTGTTTTAAGATTGATTTGGAATGTTGATAGTTTTTTTTTTAATTTGGTAAAAGCATTGCACCGTAATGCCAAAAAAAAAAAAATTCTAAAAAATTTACCATGTGGAAAAAAAATTGAATAGTATCCCGCGCCACTGCGGGACCTATATTGGTTCCGCCCCTGGCAACGAAGGTTGTGGGCATTTGTATTTTTGTGCGTGTATTATATAATAATAATAATAGTAGTAGTAATAATAGTAATAATAATAAGTGAATCACTATTGTTGATATGCGTGTGTCACTTTAGTATTAGTTGGAGTCTCGGCTGACATGATGATTATTTGGCAAAAACTGAATTGTCAATGATGGTTATGGTTGAGAACGGTCTAATAGTAACAATATTATACTTCATCTGATTCAAAATAAATGAATCACTTTCCATTTTTTATAGTTTCAAAATAAGTGATATACTTTGATAATTACGTTTATAGTAAAAGGTAGTGGGCCCACACCTACTAACTATCTTTACTTTTACTTTAAACACCGTTAATATCATTTTATTCAACATGTGTGAGATACATCGTCTATTAAGTTATTAACTATCCAGTTTAATCTATGTTATTCATTATTATAATATTTGCCTAAAAATCCTTAAAATCATTAATGTATCACTTAATTTGAATAAGGAATTGTTCTATTCATGTCCCCGCTCAAAATTTTGTGAAATCTTCAGTTAACTTTTATCATGGATTCGCCACTGCCTGCAAGTAGTCTCTCGAGCTTTGAGCAGATATATATAAGTGTTTACATCTTACTTCCATATACTTCCTCCGTATCACAATAAGTGATACACTTTCCATTTAGGGGTGTTTCATAATAAGTGATACACTTCAAAAGTTACCTTATTTGGTAAAAATATGGGACCCATTCTCCACTAACTATCCACTTTAATAAAATGAAATTATCCTTATACCTTTACTTTTACTTTTAAAACTCATTAATATCACTTTATTCAACAAAAATGGGACCCAACCTCCACTAATTATCTACTTTAATATATTTAACTACTACTTTAATCTTTTGCTTCAAACACCGTGAAACTTTAAATAATGAATTGTTTATCAACATTGTTGTAATAATAGGTGTATATGATGCCAAATTTAGCATAAGACTTTGTTAGCAAATACTTTTTGCATTATTTGCTACTTTCACTTTCACAATTTGGTCAACCGGAAAGAAGGTTATAAAATTTTGGTAAAAGATTTGTTGAGAGTGAGGGTTCCATCTGATGAAAGTGAGTGCATGCATGTCCAGTCTTTTTAATTGGCTGGCGTATATATAAAGATAAACCTTAGCAAGTCACTAAGGCGGACAAAACAAGTAACAATAATAGTTCTACATGCAAGACAAAAAAGGGTATATCCCCCAATCTACAGAATTACAACATAATTTACTCCTATGATGCACCCACAAGAAAGAGGTTGAGATAATATCTCCCGCAATGACCGAGTAAGATTTATGTATATTATTGAACACCACATCATTTCTTGCTTTCCATATACACCAAAGGATACATTGTATTATAGCGGTTAACACCTTCTTTTGTTTGGGACAATTACTCCACCCACCACCGAACTCGATAAGTTGTTTAACCGTTTGAAAATTTTGCAATGGAATCCCACACCAATTGAATATCCATGATAATACTTCCTTTACTCGAGGGCATCGAAGGAAAGCATGTTCAATATCTTCCTCATCAATATTGCATATTTTGCATATAGTAGAACCAATATTGATTCCCCTATTCACCAAACATTTTGCCACCGGGATACGACCTAATCCAATTCTCCAAACAAAGCAATTTACTTTTAGAGGAGCAATTCCAACCCATGGCATGTTGACGTAGCCACAAGTTGTCAACTTTTTGTCAATCCATTTACGAATATGGTGTACCGCAAAAGATCCATCAAGAGATATTTTACATTTCACTTGATCGGGCACGTGTGTAAGTCGAACTCCACTGATAAGATGCAATAGATCAGTGAACTCATATATGATTGTGGAGTTACCAAAACCATGCTTCCATTCCCATGCAAAGCCATCCGTCTTAACTCGTTCCGATACAAGACATGACTTTATCTTCTCCAAACCGTATAAGTTCGGGAACCTCCTCGAGAATGGGACAACATCAAACCAAGCATCCTGCCAAAACAAAAAATCCATACCAGATCCGATGCATAATGAGAAGGCATCGAAGAAACTAAGATTTAATTTTTGAAGATCTAATTCAACCCGAGAAATATTGCGCCAAACGCCGACTATGTTGTTAGATGCCATGACATGAATTGGTTTCCTTTTTAAGTTATGAATTGCAATGATAACTTCTTTCCAAATGCATTGTTTACCATCTCGAATTTTCCACCACCACTTGGATAAGAGTGCTAGATTTTGTGCTTTCAATGAGCCAATACCAAGACCACCATCTGTCTTTGGAGCTATAGCCGTGGTCCAAGCGACCCAATTGAGTTTCTTATCGCCCCATAGAAACTTTCTTCTAATTTGCTCCAATTTTTCAACTACACATACCGGAGCTTTAAACAATGAGCAATAATATAAAGGCAAACTACTAAGGACCGATTTAACGAGAGTAAGCCGGCCACCAAAAGATAAAGTTTTTGCCTTCCAATCCGATAATTTTGAGCTAAAGCGGTTGATCACAGGAACCCAATGTTTCTTTAAGTTCATGTTAACACCAACCGGAACTCCAAGATAGGTAAACGAGAAGGAACCGGGCATACAATGAAAAGTATTTGCCCAACTATTCAATTGTGATGGATTGATGCCGATGCCAAATAAGTTGGATTTATGAAAATTTACTTTCAACCCGGACGAGACTTGGAAGCATTTTAAGATTCTAGCAAGATTTGCAAGATTAACACTAGACCCACTTCCAACAAAGATCACATCATCTGCGTAAAATAAATGAGAGATTTTTGGGCCGATTGGCCCAATAGAAACGGGCCGAAATAAGTTTTTGTTGCAAGCCGTTTTCATGGCGACATTGAGGCCTTCCATTGCAATAATGAACAGGAAAGGGGAGAGAGGGTCACCTTGACGAACACCTTTCATCACTTGAAATTCTTTAGTTGGAGACCCATTGATGAGGACCGAGGCAAATGATGATGACAAGCAACCCCGAATCCAGCTTCGCCATTTGGAACCAAAATTCATTTGGTCCATAATTGAATCTAAATACCCCCAATTTATAGAGTCAAATGCCTTTTCAAAGTCCACTTTAAACATAAACATCTTTTGTTTCTTACTTTTCGCCCAAGAGCATAGTTCATTTATTACAAGAGGGCCCTCCAAGATGTTCCTACCATTTATATAGGCCGATTGAGGTGCATCAATAAGATCATCAATAACCGTCTTTAGTCTAAGAGATAATGCCTTGGCAAGAATCTTATACATGACACCAATAAGGGAAATTGGCCTAAAATCACTCAGATTAACCGGGTCTTTTATCTTCGGGATTAATGTTATAAAAAAGGAGTTGCAACCCCTAGATATAAGACCCGTATGCTCAAACTGTCGAACATACCCCATAATATCATCAATAAGCAGATCGTGATATGCTTTAATAAATTTGAATGTTAATCCATCGGGCCCAGGGGCCCGTTCACTGCCATAGGCCCAAATAGCTTTTTTAATTTCCGCCGATGAGAATGGTTGTTCTATGATACTACTTTGAGAGACTGACAATTTCGAAAAAAGGATGTTCGAGAATTTAGGTCTAACCGGCCATTTATCATGAAACTTGGCAGAAAAGAACCTGTACGCCTCCTCCTTGATCACGATTGGGTCCGTGACCCAACTACCGTTTATAGATAGCCCATGGATTCGATTGTTCCGGTTTTTGCTTCTTAATGTTCCATGGAAGAAAGATGTGTTTTCATCGCCTTCTACCGCCCATTTTATATGAGATTTTTGTTTCAGATCGAGCTTAAGAAAACGATCAAGATCAGCGACTCGAGATTTCCCGATGTGTACCTCATGAATTTCACCGTCAGTTAGTGGCCTAGATTCAATTAAAAGATCGAGATCACCGAGCCTTTTTTTGAGATCTTTTAATTCTTTATTCTCTTTTGCACACTCCAGATGCCTCCATTGTCTAATCTCCTTTTTAATGTATTTTAATTTTGCAGCCAAAAGGAGATCAGGAGGACCAAAACCACGAAACTTAGAACACGCCACTTTAATCAAATCATTAAAACCGTCTCGAAGCATCCACGAATTGTAGAACCTAAAAGGTAATGGGCCAAAATCGAGCCCAGAATTAGTTAAAATGATTGGAGAATGGTCGGAATACTCACGTGGAAGGGCAGTGACAGTGGATTTCGACTGAGCAGCAAGAAAGTTGGCACAAACCAGAAATCGGTCCAATTTGCTTAGTTTGTGGCAATCCAGGCTCAAGTATGTGAATCGACGACCTCCCATATTGAATTCCATCAATCCAGCCTCGAGAATAAAGTTATTAAAAATATTGGCGGATGACCGACAAAAAGACGAATTGATTCTTTCATCAGGTCGCCTTACTGAGTTAAAATCTCCAAATACAATCCAAATGCCTTGGTGTGAATTCTTTAAATTCACCAGTTCATCCCAAAGATATTTTTTATCAGCCACTGATTGAGGTGCATATACGTTGACAAGAAAAGTCAAACCATTGAAGCCAGACCAACGGCCCCCGACAGTTAAACTGTACCTGGATTTAATACAGAAATTGCGGTCAAAAACATCTGGATTCCATAAGCTAATTAGCCCACCCGATCTGCTAACAGAATCGACCGCTTCAAAGTGAAAATTACTGTTGCCCCAACACGCAAAAGTATCAATGTTTCCAACTGAAGTAGCATGCGTCTCTTGTAATCCAACAAAGTCTATTTTATGAGTTGATTTCAATTGCCGCACCCAATCAATCTTGTGAGATTCACTCACCCCCCTTATATTCAATGAAAGTACATTCATTGAGGAACATTTGCAACGCCATCGCCGGAGAGAATTTCCCGTAAAATAGGATTATCCTCATTAATTTCAAAGCCAATCTCGACCCCAACTGCGACAGTTTGAACGATTTCAGGTACCGATGATGATGATTGAGATGCATTACCTGAATTTACTGAGCAAGTTGGTCCAGTATTGAGATCGATAATTGGAGCAGGAGAGGGAATCCCCAAATTGAAAGATCGTTCCACACAATATTGTTCAGTGACACGATTTGGAGAAAATCTCCTTCTTTTTTTATTAATGGATCTTAGCCCATTGTCGGACTGGGCTAAACCAAACCGGAATGGGCTTTGACTAAGAATCTGTGGGACAGGCCCAGTAGGCATCGAATTAGGGAAAGGCCCAAAGTTCAAGCCTGCACCAAAACCAAAGGAAGTATTTTGTTCCATAGGCGCGTGAGTGGGGACCGACTCAGGTATCTTGCTGCCAACGACATTCTGGGGAATGTTTTGCCCACCGCCACCATCATTATTGGGAATTTCAACAGACTTAGTAATGACATGGGTGTTTTGTGCCACATGCATGTACGCATTTAATGAATTGTTGGAATTATCATTTACATTGCCTTCTCCAATGTTAACCGGAGATTCCTCTCTTCCGTCTAGTTTAACCTCATTCTCCGGCCGAAATTCACCATCCTCCATATCTTTAACCGTCGAGTTTTTTTCCCAGGTGTCGGATATACCATCTTCATCCTCCGAAATATTATCCGGTTCAGAATCGTAGAATCCCTCGGCATCATCATCTAGATCACCCGGATTGTTTGGATGCATTGAGAATGATTGTAAGGAAAACGGGTGCCAATCATAATAAATTTCAGAGGCGCCAATGTGGAAATTGCCTCCGGAAGAAGAAATAGGGATTTCTTCATTGATCCTTAGTTTAGAAGAGGTTAAAATCGCAATCTTTACGTTTGAAATATTTGGTATATATTTTATCTTTGTTAGATGGATTTCATCATTTCAAGTTCCATAAGAATTGAAAGAGGAAAGATGGTTATGGAAATAAAAACTAGAATACGATTTTAACATACCCTTTTTAGTTGTAGAAAGACTTCCACAAGGTTGAAAATAAAAATAAATAAAAGTACTACCAACCACCACATGCCATTCACGTACCACCACTATCAGGTAGCGCATTAGAAAATATGTATTGTTTTTTTGATATGACGTTAGAGGTAGATGGGGATTCACTGATTTGCAAAAATGTATTGCAGCAATTTGAGCTATGGCTTACGGGTCATCCTCTGATTCTCTTGACGAGTTCCTACGCATGTCTGAAAGAACTGCTAGGGAAAGTATGTATAATTTTTCACAAGGTGTTTTGGAAATATTCGGAACTATTTATTTGCGAAAACCAACAGTTCTGATGTTCAAAAATTATATGAGGCACATGAACAGAGACATGGTTTTCCTGGAATGCTTGGTAGCGTTGATTGTATGCACTGGGATTGGAGGAACTGTCCACAATCGTGGAGATGTGAGTACACTGGAGGACATCATGGAGTACCGTGTTGATATTAGAAGTTGTTGCTTCCCAAGATTTTAGTTTTGGCATGCTTACTTTGGGGGTGCGGGTTCTAATAATGATATTAACGTGCTTGATCAATCACCAATATTCAACGACTTGTTATCACGAAAGGCACCCGATGCTCCTTATACGGTGAATGACTGAATGTCACGGCATATAGATTCGGTTATTTCCTTACCGATGGTATATATCCTCGTCATGCGACATTTGTCAAAGCCTATCGACATCCAGTTGATCCAAAAGAGGTCTTGTTTACCAAAAAACAAGAATCCGCACGTAAGGATGTGGAACGGGCTTTTGGAGTTTTAAAGTCGAAGTGACACATTGTCAAAAACGCGGCCCGTCCATATGACCTTGAAAGATTAAGATATATTTTGTATGCATGTGTTGTAATGCATAATATGGTTATCGAAGATAAAGGTTGGATGATTTCTCCATATGTGTCGGACGATCCCCGACATACTTTGTATATACCAGGAACGCCAGAATATTTGCACAGGGTTGTCGACATTCGAGACGAAACAACACACGGACGACTTCGGCGGGACTTGGCGGACCATCTCTACAACAACGCACATGCCGACGATAAAGAGTAATAATTTTATTTTAATTATTGTAATTTTTAATTTTAATTTTAATTTAAAGTATTGTCATTTTAATGTAAAGTATTGTCATTTTAATTTTATTTAATGTAATGTAATTTTAAATTATATAAAATATTAGTTGTGCATAAAATAAATAGAAATGAAATGATGAGATGAAAAATAAAATAGTGTGGTGTGGTGTGGTGAGTATTTTCACCAAATGATGTGGTGTGGTGGTGGTGTTGTTGCTGAGATGATGCTGATGTGACGGAAAAAAAGGGTGTGAGTGTAGTACCCATACCCTATAGCCTTATAAGCGAGTCTACCACAAAAAAAAAAAAAAAAAAAAAAGTAGCTTCCAAAGAGATAGTTTCCTTTTAAACGATAAATAATTGGAGTCCAACTAGTAGCTTTTGACATTTTAGCTCCAATAGGGACCCCAAGGTACACACAAGGGAGAATGGGGGTTTGCAAGAGAGAATTGTGTCAAATAAAATCTACCTTTAAACCAGAAGCAAGATTCATTGCATTTTCAAGTGACCATTCACCGATGAGAAATCGGAAATTATCTTTTTTCACTATGACGTCACAAAAGATAAGCTTATTTGTAGCATCTTCAAGAAGAATATGCAACGCTTCCGTGGCTAGAATGAACAGAAAAGGTGAAAGTGAATCATCTTGGCAAAGCCTTTTTTTCATTTTAAATTCCGTGGTTGGTGATCCGTTGATTAGGACCGAGGTAATTAAACCGAGTTGAGACATCCTTTTTTCCATTTCCTCTTATAAGTTTGGCCAAAAGCTATTTTAGCAAGAACCAAGTCTAAGAAGATCTAATTTAAGGAATCAAATGTTTTTTCAAACTCAATTTTAAACATTAAAGACTTTTTTTATAAGCCGAAGCAAAAATTTCCTCCATCATAAAAGGACCATCAATGATTTATCTACCTTGATATAGGTTGTTTGCACATCGCTTACAATCGAGCCAATCACATTTAAAAGCTGATTTACTGGAAGTTGGCGAGCAGGAGAGTGGCTAATGTCCCTCAGCCCTTGAAAGCCATTAACTAACCTTAAGAGCAATTAGGGCTAGTCTCTCTCTTGGGTTAGCCCGCTTCTCTCTTTTAGGAGGAGGGAGACGACTCTGCTAATTCTTTCTCAGTATGCGCAACCTCTCGCCTAGATCGAGATCCTTGGATAGAAGATCTCAATGCCCAGCCCATCATTCATTCTAAAATCCTGTAGTTAAATTGAGACTGCTTGACTTCGGAAGCAAATTCGCGTGTAGGCAGCGCTGTCTGTCGGATACTTATATAAAAACTTCCAATTAGATTAGAATTCGTTAATGTCTTGGAATATAACCCGTCAATGTGATATATTTACAATAGAAAAAATATCAAATGTGAAAAAAGACTTTAAGGTTTTTTTTAGCTTATTTGTTCGGATTATTAGGCTATTGAACCTTTTAAAAATCTCATAAACAGCTCAAGTTCATGTGCTATTAAGCCAAAAATACAGGCTTATAGCATTTTCAAAAGTTCAATAAAATAATAAACTAGATAGAAAAACAAGCACGCCTTCATAAACCGAAAGTAAAAGGGTGGTTGTGAATGTTTAGTTTATACTTTATAGCGTTATCGATATGATTTGAAGATAATTAGGATACGTAAACAAATCTTAGCAGGTGAGAATATCTATCTACTTATTCATTAAATATTACTCCATCCATCCCATAAAAAATTTCTCAATTCCACTAAAGCTTTTATCCTACAAAAAAGTTCTCATTTCTCACATGTGGTGGGCTCCACACAATAAAATACTATTATTATTAAAAAGTCCATCAATAATATCCACTAATTATCTTTCTTTCACCAAACCAACCTTATATTTTAATCAAAATAATACCAATGACTCCACCATTAACTATCACCTAAAATCTTGTGTCAAAGGGAAATTGGAACTTTTTTGTGGGACGGAGGCAGTATATCTTTAGTATTAGTATTCGTATATTATATTTTATCCGTCTCAAATTAAGTGATATACATTCTCTTTTAGGGTGTTTCAAAATAAGTTATATACATTGCAAACTTATCTTATTTGACCAAAACTAGTGGGACTCACACCCACTAACTACCCATTTTATCCTTACTATTACTTTTAAAGATCATTAAATCAACTTTAATCAAAATATGTGGCACCAATCATCTACTAACTATCCAAATTAATTTTATTAACCTTTATTATATTATTTTACCTCAAATACTGTGCACTTAGAAGTGTATCACTTATTTTAAAACGGATGAAGTATATAGGAATAAGGAACATTTTAAGATATTAATTTTTATTGAAATATAAATATTTTAGGTACATTATTTTTGGAACCTCTTAATATCGCAATAATTCAAACTACTAGTGTAATATTCATCTTAAAAACCAAATTAATTAAATAAAAGTAAATTCAGAGAAGATAAATTACGTAAATGGATTTGAGCTTATTTGGAAATAACTTTTCTAATATATTGATACCTAATTATACGTTATATAAATTAATTTTAAAATTACAAAAGAAGTGAATATAAATTCATTTTCCAAAAATAACATATATAATTAAATTGCCTCCTTTTGAGCTAGTCAAGCAGGCGTTGAACACGGACTGAGACTCTCCTGGCCCTTCGACAGCGTTTATCTAGGGCGGATGCCTCCTAAAGAGTAACGGAGGTGTGAGAAGGTAGGCTCGCCTGAGCTCGCTTGCTTTAGTCTCCCTCGGGTCGACTCGGGCTGGGAGCCAGGGTGGTCGAATTTTAAGACCCTGGAATGGGAAACTCTTCAAAACCCGACACGACAAAAATACACGAAACGAAACGAAATTGGGACGAAATCAAAATTTTAATTCGTGTTCGTGTCGTGTAAAACAAACACAAAGTCGTGTCGTGTTGGTGTTCATGTTCAGAAATTAACACGAAATTGACATGATAGTTATAATTTTGGGAACATTTAATAGTAACTTATGTTATATTTTTGTCGTGTTTCTCGGTTTTTAAGCATGCCCAAAGTAAGCAATTTACTATATTTGTTATTTATCTTGTGTTGTCGTGTTTATCGTTTTTTAATCGGGCCGTGTTCGTTTTAGCAAAACAAAACACGACCTCGTGTTATGTCGTGTTCATGTTGAGAAAAAAGAATTCATGTCGTGTCATGTTACCCAAAAACATGAAACGCCAGCACAACTTGACATGCCTATATAACACGAACGAACTCGTAAACATGAATTAACATTTAACTCGAATTGATAAACATTTTCAAATTCAATTTCAACCACTTATATATAGAGTCGTATTCAAGGAAATCCTTTTTTTATGAAGTCTCAAGGGACAAATTTCAACAATTGATTAATTATAAGTAATGATCAAGATTAATCACATATTATATACATGGATGGGTATTTTGGTCTTTTTTAAAAAAATATTTTTTATTTTTTATTTTAGAATTACTTTTTATGTATATTTTTTATAATTTATTTAATCACATGTGATTGTATTAAAACATCAAATGTGATTAAATATACAATCACATGTGATTTTACAATAAAATCACATGTGAATAAGTGCTACACGTAATTATCAAATAAATATTATTTTTTAATGAAAATAATAAAACAAATAAAACAAATAAGTGAAATTTTTTTAAAGTGTCAAATGAACAAAATTCCCATTCATGTATAAAATATGTGATTAATCTTGACCATTAGATCTTATTGATCAATGATTAAGATTTGTCCCTTAGGATTTTGTAAAAATAATGGATCTCCTTTAACGTTTCTCCTTATATTTAATATGAAGTATAATAATAATCCGGGGCTTTCCGCGGATACCTTCTGCTATTATATAAAGCCAAAGGAGCTTAAACCATTTTCATCTCATTGTCTTGTGTTGCTTAGTTGATAAACCAAATAACAGATCGATCAAGCTAGATGGCTCTAAGTGGTACCCTAACTAAGCAAGTTACCATCAAGTCCGATGGTGATGTGTTTCATGAACTATTTAGGGAGAGACCACACCACATATCTGAAATGAGCCCTGATTACATTCATGGTTGTGATCTACATGAAGGTGAATGGGGTACTGTTGGAACGACCATCATCTGGAAGTTTTTCCATGGTAAGTGATTGTTTCTTAACGAGCGTAATGATACTCACACTTCGTTGCGAGCCTGCGTACCTTCCATTCTTTATTCATTTAGTATGATTTTCTTTTTGTATCACTTTGAGCTTACGTTTTCGCTCATATAAAAGAATTATAGCTTTATTTATTCATATTCAAAATTTGATTTAAGTTTTCATGATCGACTCTTAACAATTGATCATTAAAAGCATTTCATCATCTTAATTTTTTAAATTTATGTTCATTCCTTTATAGAAAGAAAATTCAAAGATAAATAATATTGTAATATTAAAAAATTTCAAATCTTATTTTAGTACTTTTTTTATCGTAATTTGAAAGAAACACATTTTTGTCTAAATGTGTTAGGTTAGTGGTTATTATTTTTTGTAATTAGTTAATAGTTTAGGTTAACATTTGAACTTTTTATAAAAAAATTATTATTGCCACCCTATTTTAGGGGCTATTTGAAATATCACTAAATTTCGTTTTGGTTTTGATGATTCTGTTATCAGCTTTTAGTGAACACTAAAAGAAGCATTATAAATGTATTATATAAGTAAATTTGCAAATATACCTTTTTAAAATAAGCACGGTACTCGCACAAAAAATGCACTGGATGTTATTTATAAATATATTTTTGCACTCACGATGTTGATGGTGGTGGACCTGGTGGTGGCAGTAGTGATGGTGGTGGACCTGGTGGTGGCAGTAGTGATGGTGGATGTTGGTGCATAATGATGGTGGTTGTCTGGTTGGCGGTGGAAGTGATTGTGGTTGTGGTGGTGTTCAATAAAATTATGATACAAGTTTAGAGATTAATAAAGATAATATGACACATAAGTAATTCTAGTTAGCTAATCAATATCTTCCCTAGTAGCTCGGTTGGTTAAGCGCGTTGCTAACAACATGAAAGTTGTAAGCTTGAAATCTGAGATGTTAGTTTTTTCATAATGCAAACATTCCCTAAATAACAAGTATCGTGGCTAGAAATTTTGTTTTGCTAATTTGAGAATGTTTCAAATGCATTAAATATAGTAAAGATATATTTATGTTCGATCTACTTGGATTTATCTACGATTTATATGATTTTGATCCGATGGTATGTAGATGGGAAGGTGAAAGTGGCGAAAGAAGTGATTGAAGCAATCGACGAGGAGAAAAAGTTGGTGTGCTTTAAGGTGACCGGGGGCGATATATTGGAGGCTTACAAAGACTTCGTGATCACGGTTCATGTGGAAACACATGGAGAGGAGAATGTGGTGACTTGGATTTTCCATTATGAGAAGCTCAATGAGAATATTCCAGACCCTGACACTTTGATGGATTTTGTTATCAGTGTCACCAAAGATATCGAGACCCATCACCTTACCAATTCCAACTAAATCTCGAATATATGCCAAGAATAAGCACCGTTAAATTGTATGAGTTTATTTTGCTATTTATGCTAATTATGTTTGAAGTTTCCCTATTTGACGTTGCACTATGATTGAATGATTCCGCAGAATTTGGTGTTTCGTGTGTGTTGCATGCTTTCATATGTTGTATAAATGTTTTGTTGACGGATTTGTAGTTTGATGTTTGGGCAATTATATATGTAATGGTGAATCCGTGGTCTTGTATTGTATACTTGAAGCTATAAATAAATATTACCGTATTATGGTAATAATTATAATAACCATCATGTTTTTATTTCTTCTTTACGTTACGTTACGGCTCTATTGAGATTCTTGAAAGAAAACTTCTTTTACAAATAGGAGAAGCTTTGTCCAATAAGGCCGGGTAAATTAACTGGCCCACTGAGTTCTAATCAAGCAATCCTGCAATTTAAAAATGAAGCCCAATTACAATCGGAGAGCCTTGTAAAATTCTACAAAAAAAATTAATTTTTGTATCTATATAACACTAGCAGGGTACCCGCGCGATGCGGCGACGGGTACCCTGAAACGATATTTCGGAGCGCGCAATTGTCTGGCAACATGTTATGGGCATGAAGTATCACATATGGCGAGCAGATGGCGGAGATGGTGGAATGCTATGGAGGCCACATGCCAAGGTTTCTAAATCCTTTTTCTTGTTAAAGCCATAGAACTAACACATAGTTTCAGTTTTTGCAACTTGAAATATTAAAATAAAAGTCACAACCTATACCATATATCACATGTTACAGGCCACTTTTATGACTAACAATATATAATCCAATTTAAAACATATGAGGTGTTAAAACTTTTTCAAACAATTTTGCTTTTTCTAAAAATTGTTTGCAAAACCAAACTCTTTTGGCAATAAACTACTTCCTTGACTTTATCTTTTCTCCAAATCATCATGGTTGAGATGCACTTCATAGCTTTTGTGTGTCCTACAATAAGTTAAACATGTACGCAAAGTTGATGAACAACTCATTTGACCAAAAAAGGGGTTAACAATGGGTTGTCTGAGTTAAATATGTAAGCATTAAAAATATGTAAGCATTAAGAATGCACTGTCAATTACAAACAGCCCATGTGACCCAAAACAATAAAACATTATTTCATTAATGAGATATACGGTAAGCTTATGCTAGGGATGAGGAACAATGTCTCCATCAGTTTCTTCTCAAAGTTTGTGGCATTTAATGGCATTTAAGACGCTCCCTATTTTACAGAGGGGGACGAAACTAAACAGACAAACCGGGAAAAAAGATTCAAAACTGCTTCCATTAATTGAGGGCATTTATAGTTGAATTTAGCCAAAATAAAACCATTAAAGTGTTACCTTCGTTGGAATCAGAGATGAAGGAATCAATCTTAGGGGCAAAAATGGTGGCATATAAGAGTAGACCACCAACTAATGATTAAAATTTATCAAATTAAACATATTGAAAACAGAGTATCAAATTTTTGAAAATAGAAGTTGAAATTGAAACCTGATCTTCAAGTGGTTTATGTTTCTCATCCATCACCTGAAAAATTAAATAAAAATAGAAAATAACTAAGTGTGCAGGATCACAACATTAATAAATCGTGATCAGTACACCTTTCTATAAGTTTATCAATTGACACTGCCTGTTTTGAAAAAGCCAACATACCAATCCATATGTCCTGCAGAAGACATATAACATTAACATTTACATTACATTTTATGAATAAGCAAACATATAGCTTCAGGTAATTATAAAACTTGCAATCTGAATTCAAATGCATGAGATCTATGTCAAGTTCCAAGAGAACAAACTGGGCGCTTAGGTATATTAGTTCATTATGTGTCGAAGTTTTCAAGAGAGTATGTTTTTAAAACATTAAAAAGCATAAATTAACAAGCAATTTCTTAATTATTATCTTAAGATCTTGAAAAATCATCTCATGTAAGTGAGGCTAAGTACCTGACCATACGAAAGCCCCCGTGATCCTATAAAATTTCAACTTTATAACTTGTATTTAAACATTAAACATTAAACATACCACAGGGAGTGCATTGGTGAAATAGTTGTAGATCGTGTCAAAAGGACGCTTATTGTAATCAGCTAGTGTGCAGGTCGCAGCTACATTATTGTCTGAATATCAACATAAACCAATATCAATTGTCAAATAGAAAGCGTCATTACATGAAACCTTACCAACTTGAATGGGGGAGATCGAACCTTCATCATTGCCATTCGCTTCAACTTTGGGACTTCTTCCGGTAACTTAGCCTTGTTGCGTCTAATCTCCAGCATTAATGGCGTCTAATCTCAACATCAATTGCAAACACAAAAGCCTAATTATGCAACAAAACAAGATGAAAACGTTAAAACTTTGTAAAAGGAAAGTCTTGAACGTAGGTGGATTCCACCGTGTAGTGTATAACATGGATACAAGTTAAAAGATGAAATCGAGATTAAAATCACCAAAATTGAAGCTTGATTGATTCGATTGGTTTATTTGCCCTATTGGAAACGAAAATTCAATTGCTGAAAATGAAAATTTAATTACAGAAAATACCTTGTTTCGCTTGATCGACGCTTCACGTGCCTCTTGCAAGTTTGAGAGAGAGAGGCGGTTGTGATGTAGGGTTTTTGTTTTCTATTTCAAATTGGAAAGAGCGACAGAAATGAGGGAGTGGATGTTGCGTCTTGGAAGTTGGGATAATTAAAGTGTTCCTTTTCCCAGCTGCTCAATGTCCAAGAAGAAATCGAATCGACGGAGGTTTAAATATGCAGGGGCTTAGGTCTAGCCAGGTACATTTAATTACTATAGAGTTATAAAACGATAGTAAATAAACATCTCGTTCAGTTGGCTAGAGTGCATGAGTTTAAACCTGGAGGTCGCATGTTCGATTCCAGGCTGCTTCTTTTGTTTTTGCAAACGGTATTTAATCCAAAAATGGAAATAAATTGGCTGAATTTTCAGTCTCCCTATTTAGGAAAGGTCCTAAATGCTTTATAAGTAGTAGAGATTAAAAAATGAGTTTCATTTGAAGTTGCATTTATTGTAATGCCTTCAATGTTGCCTTTAATCAAATGTCAATACAAATGTTTCCAGCTTGCAAACGAGAGGTCTCTGCATTAAAGTTTCTACATTAACTGTCTGGCAATAGAAACCCGTTACAAACTATAATCACTAAATGCAATACCTAATTAATTACAATAATTAAATGGTGCTTAAATACACAACCTACTATTTTTTTCATCTCACACTTCGCCTTCTGATTCTACTATTTCTCCATCTTCCTCCCAAATTCTTATATTAAAGGTTATCTTCAATTGCATTACTTTAGGTTGGTTTTCTTTTCTGTAATCGCATTATACAACCATTGGTAATCTGTAAGTCTTTTTTATAATTTAATATCATATTTTTAATTAAAATCATATGATTCAACGCTTACTATGTTTACCAATTGTTTTCAATATTGGATCTCATTATAATTGGATTTAATATAACCAATTTAGGTTTTAATTTTCAAAGTGTTTTTACTTGATAATGCTTATCATCATCTAATCTATACTTATAAACTTTACCGATTGTAACAATGTTTTGAATGAATGGTTTCAGGATTTTATAAGGACAAAGAAGAAAAATGTTGCATTTTGTTGACAATTTCATTTTTCATTACATTTTGCAAGTTTTTATTGACATTTTTTTTAATTATATTGAGCATTGAGTTGTAATTTGTTCTAATAAATGTAAAACGTTACAAAATCTTTCAACATTGGTATGTTTGGTTGGATTGAATGAAATGACAAATGAATTGAATGAATATGGTAATGGAATGAGTAGTGAAATGAAATAATACATCGCATTCTACTATCATGTTTGATTGGATTTTTTTATGATAATGAGGACATAATGTAATAGCTAGCCAAAACACTTATTTGACCTTATAGAATTTTTGTAGCTCACTTAACAGCTTGATACTTATTTTTACCCAAATCCACTCACTTTCCTTTATATATATACTAATTGCAAGCACACGTAACTATAATCATATATGAAAGAAAAAAAATATGATCGCCATCATTAATTATTGTTTTATGCTTCTATCTTCTCTGATTAATCATGTATTATTCCATGAATCGTTCTATTTGTGAAAAAGAATACGGTTATTAAAAAATAAAAGGGAGTTATTCAAGGTTAAAAATGTAATTTGGTATTCATTTCATAAGGAATGAAGAAAAAATAGCTATAGGTGGAATAGAAAAAAATGGTTTTTGGAGGAATGGTATTCCTTGATGAATGGTTAATTGCTTTCCTAAAAATAAATTTAATTAATTTCTTGGTAATGTTACATTCCATTCTTATCTTGATTACGTCCTACCAAACGTAACCTAATTGTCCATAAATTATTCTAGTGTACTTAAGGATGGAGGGAAACACCATTACAGGTGTCACTTGAAGATATAACATCACTTATCCATAATTGTACATATAAAATACAAAGCACATGGATCTTTGAAGTGACACTTAGGTGTTATAAATAATATATTTTGTGTTATGCTAATATATATATAAAAAAAAAGTCATTATCGTGAACAAAGTCTGTGCATCGCACGGGCCATGCTGCCTCGTACATTTAAAATTTCATATTAACATAGTTTTAATGAAATATTGTTAAAAGAAGACGTTCTAGTAAAAATATGCTTAAACATTGTCCGTTTAAGAAAACATAAAAATGTAATTTAGTAAGACGTTCACTATAAAAAGTAACCACAATGTCACCGACCATCATTAAAGGCTCGTCATCATTGCCATTAGTAAATAGAGATAAATTTATATATGTCCTTGCAAATTTTAAATATTACATATATATTCCCTCAACAGCTACCCCAACTAGAAGTAGGGTACTAAATATTAATTCTCTCTTAATAACCCTTCCCCTCCCTACCGGCCTCACGCCACCAAGCGCCTCTTAACTCCGGTGTTGGCCAATCGCCGGCGCCGGATTTAGTCATTGGCTTAGCCTCGTCATCCATAATGTATTGCGCCCAAGAAATCGGTGGTTGGAGCACCGTGAACCGGCGGAAATACAACAAGTCTCCGGCCATTACTTCCTTTTATTTGGGTAATATTCCGGTGGAAGCGTCTTCGGAGGATCTGAAGAAGGTATTTGTTAGATTTGGTTGGTATCTGATGTGTTTATCCCTAGAAAGAAAGATATATCAGGATTATTCTTTGGATTTGTAAGATTCTCGGGAGTCAGTGACGTAAGGAAACTGTTAGAAGCGTTCAGGATTGTTCATCTTAGGAATAATGTGTTGCCAGTTAACGTTGCCCGATTTAATAGGAAGGGGGAGGCTGTTCATTCTATGGACTCCAAACCTATGAAGGGTCCTCATCGACCACCGCCCCCTCCTCCCCAGAACGCTTGGAAACCAATGGGGAATAGATCTTTTGCAAACGTTGTCGAGGGTCCAGGTAGTCACCGGCCTTCCTATGGGAATAACATATATTTAAAGTCATCGGCGGAAACTATGGAAACACTATTCAGTTCGTATTTGTTTGGAGAAGTTATTAACCTCGAGACCCTTAAAGACATAAATAGGGAGCTGTGAGGGGATGGATTATCCTACCAACATGTGTTCTATTATGGAGGTCTATGCACACTAATCAACTTTCATAACAATATGGAAGCCAATAAGTTTGTGGATAACAGGGTGATATGGAAGAAATGGTTCCAGGTGGTTAAATCGTGGGGATTCGATTTCCAACTGGGGTTTCCAAAGAATCACGACGGTTCGGATCATTGGACACCCCCTCCACTTTAGGTCCCGGGAAAACTTTAAGAAAATTCTGGCTGATTGCGGAAAGGTCCTTGATATGGGTACTGATGATGATGTGTGGAAATTTGATGACCTCTCATACGTTAATGTGACTATACTCACCAACTCGAAATCAAAGGTGAGTGATACAGTTAAAGTAGATCACGATAATGGGAAATATTTTCATATTGGAATCATGGAGGTAGAGGAATTCTTCTTTCAATTTAATGTAGATGTTCCTAGCCCTACTAAGGAGTCCGGTGACGATGATGATAACTCCAGCAACTCTGCGGCAGTCTCAGATACATGGGATGGGCACAATCTAAAAGATGACTTGATGAATGATCCCTCATCGGTCCCCAACAGCCCTCCGGTAAGGCCCTCACCGGAAAAAAATCAGGTGTCACATGATCTTCCTTTGCATGGGGATATTCAACAGTCCCTTAACCCTATTGGTCCTCGGGAAAAGGAGAAGTTTACTTTTAATGCAGTTCCCTCCTCCCATGCGCAGATCAATCACGTGGAAAATGGTGGGTCTAAAAATGGTTTTGTGGGCCTGGTTGAGACAGGATGTTTTGGGCCTTTCCCCAACGGGCCCGTCAATAATGGGGGCCGCAGACTTCCGGCCTCATTTAACCCACCGAGTACTATGGACCTTGGGCTGGACCCAATTTCCTCCCTTATCAATGCAACCGCAAAGAAAAGAAAGGTGGACCCGCCTTCCACTACCTTGCCTTGTCCCCCTGGCAGCTTGACACCTTTACCTAATACCTCTCCATTTGGTGGTCCACAATGTACCCCTCTGTTTGGTGAACCTCAAGTTGAAAATGGCGATAATCATAACCCACTGTCGTTTAACGAGGAGTTAAACAAAACAGTAGAGATCGGTAAACTAGTTGGAGTTGAGATTAACAGAGACGATGCGATTTTGAAAGAAGCACCAGGGAATTTGGGAGTTTTCAATGTTCCCCAATGAATTGCATGTCTCTAAATGTAAGGGGTTTAGGTGAAGATCACAAACAACGTTGGGTCAAAGGTCTGTGTTCTTCACATCGTATCTCTGTGGCTTGTCTTCAGGAAACGAAGCTAAGTCAATCTTCTTCCTCCCAATTCGATATTAGGAGATGTTGGCCAAACAACAATTTTGATTACAAAATTGTAGATTCTTCGGGTAGATCAGGGGGTTTAATATTCGAATGGTCTACATGACATCCAAATGGGTGGCTCCAAATTTACATATTTCAAGCAAGAGGGTGGAGGTAAATTAAGTAAGCTTGATAGGTTCTTGGTGTGCGGGAATTTTCTTAATTGGTTCCCTGGTATTGCGGTTACTGCTCTGCCCATGGAGCTATCTGATCATAAACCAATTATGCTCAAAACTGCGCAGGTGGACTTTGGCCCAAGACCCTTCAAACTATTTAACTCATGGATCAATATGGAGGGTTTTGAGGATATTGTCAAAAACTCATGGGCCAGGTTTCGTGGATATGGTTGCCCGGACTCATTCCTTGCGGCTAAACTACGGTATTTGAAAAAAGAAATTAAGAAGTGGAGAGAACTGGAATTCGTTAAAGAAAAGGGTGACCTAATAAATTGTAGAAGAAGGGTGGAAGATATAGATAAGATCGCTGAGTCTAGACCCTTGCTTGATCATGAACTATCCTGCCGGCTCAATTCTATTAACAAAATTGTAGAACTTGAAAAGATTGCTACTGCGGATCTTAAACAAAAAGCAAGAATTAAATGGTTGATTGGCGGTGACGAAAATACAAAATTCTTCCATGGTTCCGTGAATTCCCGGAATAATAATGCGCAGTTGAACGGTTTACTCATAGATGGCCAGTGGGAAACTAATCCTACTGTAATAAAAACGCAGGTACTTAACTTCTTCGAAAATAAGTTCAAAGAAAATTGGGCGGTCCGCCCTTTGCTCTCCTCCGACCGATTTAAGAAACTGTCACCGGAATCAAGCACTGATTTAGAGGATGATTTCGCTGAGGTGGAAATTAAACAAGCAGTTTGGAGTTGTGGCTCGGATAAGGCCCCGGGCCCGGATGGTTTTACGTTCAAATTCTTTAAAAGTTACTGGGAAATTATAAAAGATGATGTTATGAATGATGTCAAACATTTTGAGATGTGGGGTCAATTTTCCGATGGGTGTAATTCCTCCTTTATATCCCTTGCAGCCAAAATTAAGGACCCACTATCCCTTAGCGACTACAGACCCATAAGCCTAATCGGTGCCACATATAAGATTATCTCCAAAGCTTTAGCAATAAGGTTGAAAAGACATATCGGTGTTTGTATTGAGGATGTTCAAACATCATTTATTGAGGGTCGTAGTATTCTTGATGGGCCTTTGATTGTTAATGAACTTTGTAATTGGGCCCGTAGAAATGAAAGGAAGATGCTACTATTTAAAGTTAATTTTGATAAAGCTTTTGATTCGATTAATTGGAACTTCCTTGATTCCGTCATGTCTCAAATGAACTTTGGTCTAAAATGGAGGAAGTGGATCCAGGCGTGTCTAGGCTCGGTCAAAGCCTCGGTTCTAGTCAACGGCAACCCAACAAAGGAATTCTCGATGACGAGAGGGGTCAGGCAAGGAGATCCGCTGTCTCCCTTCCTCTTCATCATAACCATGGAAGGTTTGAACGTCATGATGAGGGCGGCAGTTGATAATGGAATTTTTGATGGGGTGCTGATCCCAAATGGTAACGCAGTGATATCACATCTTTTTTACGCGGATGACGCACTTTTGATGGGGGATTGGTCAAATAAAAACATATGCAACTTGGCAAGATCTCTTAGATGTTTTCAGCTGGCTTCCGGTTTAAAAGTAAGTTTCAATAAGTCACGAGTCTTTGGGATTGTAGTTGATTCATATGAAGTGGCAGCAATGGCTTCCCCTTTAGGGTGTGAGCCGTCTTCTCTTCCATTTACCTATCTTGGAGTGCCGGTGGGGAGTAATATGAACCGCAAAACCGCTTGGAAACATATTATTGATAAGTTTCGCTCTAAATTATCCAACTGGAAAGCTAGCACCTTGTCGTTTGGTGGGCGGATGACGCTAGAAAAGGCCGTTTTAGGTAATCTCCCGACCTACTTCCTGTCTCTCTTTGTGGCCCCAATTGGGATAATTGAAGAATTAAAGAAAATTAGGAGGCAATTCATCTGGAATAAGGCTGCAGACAAACAATCGATTCATTGGGTCTCTTGGAGCAATATTACTGCTCCTAAGGAAATTGGAGGGGCGGGTTTAGGTTCGATACGTAACCTTAATCTCTCCTTGATTTCAAAATGGTGGCGGAAAATTAAATTGAACCCGACTGCCTTATGGGCCCGGGTGATTTGGGGCCTGCATAAACTGGAAAATAAACCGATGTATTACTTAGCAAACCCTAACTCCGGGGTGTTTGGGCAGCGATCGCTAAATCAAAAAGCGCTTTCAGGAAATTCAATATCAACATCAGTGACATCTTGTACTCGGAAGATGATGGATTACGTTGGATTTCAGATTACGTAGAGGATGGGGTCTTCAAGGTGGCTAAAGTAAGAAGTAGATTGGACCGTGCCTTTCACCGGATTCGCGCTTTCGATTTCTGGTGGATCTCCACAGTTCCAAATAATGTGGTGTTTTTTGCCTGGAGAGCGGTTCAAGGTAGGATCCCCTCGGCCTTTGAGCTTTCGTTACGCAAGGTTCCGGTTGGATCACCATTATGTTCAATCTGCGTAGATAAGGATGAGAGCTCGGACCACTTGCTAGTTTCTTGCCCATTTGCAAACAACATTCTGGTGAGAACTTTCAATTGGTGTGGTATTACCACTTCTCTGTCTCAATTTAACTCAGTCAGAGAAGTGATGGATTTTGTCAGAAGTTATGGTCGTTGTCCCAAAAAAAGATTGCTTTTGATGAGTATTGTTTATGGATTCTTTTGGTGTGTATGGAAAGCCCGGAACAATAGAATATTTAGAGGAGATGTTCAAAGCTTGGAGAAGGTTTTAGATTCTATTAAGGTGCTTGTATATAGTTGGGTTAAACACAGGCGTAGAAGGATGAATCCGGGGTGGGTTGAGTGGTGCTTGCACCCTCTCCTTTGTATTTAATCTCCTTTTTGTTTTTGTTTTTGTTTGTAACTTTGCTCTCTAGATCCTTGCTAGAGTTCTTTTAATCTTATTTGCTAGTTCCAAAAAAAAAAAACATATATATTTTTGCAAATTTCTTTATTACGTATATATAGTTTCAAAACCTAAAAATCTTATATAATTTACATAATTTAATAATATTTAACTCTTTAAAAAATTAAAAAAAAACATAAATCTTAATATAAATTAATGGTAAAATAGCCTAAATACTCTTCACAAAATAAAATGTAGTTATCGAATTTGGCAAGAAAATACCCTTGGCGAAAGAAGAAAAACCTTGACTTTTATGGGTATTTAGGGCATTTTACCATTAATTTAGATTAGAGTTATGTTTTATTCAATTTAAAATGATTTAGTTATTATGAAATTAGGTAAAAGGGTATATGTGAGAATTTTGAGGTTTTAGAAGGATATATATACATAATAATAAAATTTACAAGGATATATAAGTAATATTAGAAGTTTGCAAAACGTATATGAAATTATCTTCTTTTTTTTTGGAAACGGCTTTCATTATAAAAAGTAGCTAATAGCTAGGACTAACAACAAAAAGAAAAACCAAATCAACAATTACATGGTAAAATAAGCCATTCGACCCAACTAACTCTATACTTAGGTCTACGATGACAAATCCAAAGATACGCTACTTCTTTTATGTTATCTACAAGTAAATTTTTCCGAGTATCACCATTATTAAACGTGATTGCATTCCTATGCCTCCACATAATCCAAATCACCGTAAGGACCACCGCCTCGATAATCAGTTTCCACCTATTGCTTACGGAGCTAAAATCCAAACTAAGCAAAAACTCATCCAAGTCTTCCACATTAATATCAACCACTTGTAACCAATTCCCGATTGCACGCCACACGGATTTTGTGACATCACAACTCCAAAAGATATGATCCGTATCTTTAATACTATCACCACACATCACGCATTTTAAATCATCAAATGGAATTCCTCTAAGTGATAAATTCACTTTACAAGGAATCCGATTCAAATTTATCTTCCAAAAAAGAATGTTCACTTTTCTTGGGACTAACGGGTTCCATCTTGTATGTAAAATGGATGACGAAAGCAATAGATTGTCAAGCCACCTTCGAATACTACTCACTTCATAATTTCTGTCATCACCAATATCCCAAATCCAAGAATCCGAATCATGAGATAATGTGACACCGTCTAAAACACGAGTCAATTCCGCGACTTGGGCCTCTTCTCTACCTCCCCTGATATCTCTCCGCCAATCCCATCGCACCCCATTATGGTACCCATCCGCTACCGAACACCCATTGTTGACGTCTAACAGAAACAGTCTATGAAAGGCCGAACACAAAGAGCTTTGGCCAATCCATTTATCCTTCTAAAATTTCGTACATCTCCCATTTCTGACCCATTTCTTCAAATGAGATAAAAAAATCCATTCCTTTCACTTTAAAATTTCGAACCAACTTCAAAATTTGGGCCCACGTCTGCGGCCCAAACACTCGGGTATCTACCGAGTCCAAAGCACAGTTCTCACCATAAATTGATTTTATAACATTAGATCACAGCACATTCCCATTGTTCACAAATTTTCAAATCCATTTTAAAACAAAAGCAATATTAAATGCATACAAACTCCCAATCTCAAGACCTCCATTTGGTTTAAAGGCTAAAAGCAACTCCCAATTAACCCAATGAATCTTTCTTTTTTCCTCCATACCACCCCAAAAGAAAGTGGATCTCAACTTTTCTAAGCCTTTAGCTACAATTTTAGGCATAACAAACATAGACATATAATAAATACCCATACTTTAACTGTTTGTAAGCGTGAAATGCTTTAACTGTTTCGAACAATTCATGTTCTGCTTGTTGTTGAATTATCGTTTTCAACTCGCTTAACGTGTCATATGCTGTGAGTTCCTCGAAGTTCTTTTGGATCTCGGGGTTCATGCTCACAAGCATAGGAGTAGTGACTTCTTGGTGTTCGTTAAACGTTTCGGTAAAGGCTTGACGAACAGCAGCAGAAGCATTGACAGGAGGTGCCTCAGGTAAGACCTCTTATAGGTGTATCAACTTGTTCTCATCTCAAAGGACTATCCTTAGAGTTCGATATCAGTTGTAACATCCCGGAACCCCGTAGCACAATATTGTCCGCTTTGCCCACCGGCGCATGGTTTTGTTCTTAGTATGGACCACTTACACCCAAAAGGCCTCATGCTAAGAGAGGTATCCACACCCTTATAAGGAATGTTTCGTTCCCCTCTCCAACCAATGTGGGACGAATCTTACAATTCTCCCCCCCCCCTGGGACACAACGCCCTCGTTGTGCACATCGGCCCGGGTCTGGCTCTGATACCACTTGTAACATCCCGGAACCCCGTAGCACAATATAGTCCGCTTTGCCCACCGGCGCACGGTTTTGTTCTTGGTATGGACCACTTCCACCCAAAAGGCCTCATGCTAAGAGAGGTATCCGCACCCTTTTAAGGAGTGTTTCGTTCCCCTCTCCAACCAATGTGGGACGAATCTTACAATTTTCGCACTCTTAAATGTTGGTAATTTTACCCTTTTACCGAACAGAAGGTTCTAAAAACAGACCCACTAGACAGAAGAGCTGAACCAAAAAAACTATGCTGCGATGGTTTACAAAAACATCAATATCTTTTAAACGACAATTCAGATTAACGAGCCGTCAGCGGAAACGGAAAGATGACTCAGAACACTAGAGACATACGCGGGCCAAAAATTTAAAAACGTATTTTAAGTGTATTAAAAACGGACTCGAACATAGACTATACATTCTGTCCAAATTTTAGCATTGCGTTTAAAACTCGTTTTGAAACCCGACATCATCCAAATTCCAACGATAACGATTCTAGAAGTTGAACCCGATTACAACTCGGCATACCACATCCCGATCACAAGCTCTACACCAACATATTGTATGAAACACACTGAAATTAAAAAGATTAAAAAGGAACGGGAAATAAAACCATGGCTTGAGTAATTACCTCTTGGCGATTAATCTGCTACTAGTTTGTAGCCATGAATCCGGTTCCACCTACGATGGATTCTGCTTGTCCAAAACCCGATCACAACTCAACTCGGTGCCCAAACAATGCCCCACTATCATCCCTTTGAACCGACTCAGGGCAGCCCAGCTCAATCCCCACTCCCGGAGATGCACTTGGAACAATCTGTTCGATCAACTATTCTTGTTCTCCTTGTCCCATCTTGCTCGCGTCACTTCAACACTCACTGATCGGTCCCGAGCGCACATGAAAATGGTGATTACTCAATCGATAATAAGGAGATAACGAATGAAACAACACGGAGACACATCCTCACCGAACGAATGCTTGATCATTAAGATTCGAAATAATTGACAGCAAGAACTTCTCCTTGCTGCCCACGACCAGTTTACAAAATGTTAGAATCCACAACTCAGAATGATTAATGAGAAAAGACGGGATCAAGACTTTACCAGTCCACTAGATTGAAACGGAACATAAAGAATGCACATAACATAGGATCGGGTATAAGGATTATACTGGAATTCTGCCACAACCACACCATTCGCCGGCTGCATAATCTTGATTCTCCATGGCGACCACAACTTGAAGAGGGAGCTGTTCGATGGACAACAGGCTCTTAGTGCTACAACCCGCGACATCGGAACCCAAAGATTAGGACACATAAACGGAGGGAAGAAAGTAAATCGGAAAAAGATCATACCGAACTAACAACTCGATCAGGACTTGATTCCTGCTCAACCAATAGCACAGCCGTATCACACATGGCCACCCTTATCTGCTGCTCGAATTTGATCTTGGTCAATTGCCTAGCTTCCCCATTGTTGATTTCTTGATCGCATGAGACAGACGAAGAGGAGAAGTGTAGCGGCCGATGGAACACGGTGGAGGTTTAAGGTTGGACAAATGAAAAAATAAGTTTAAGTATTACAAGAAAGTTGGTCAGGAGGCTTGCATCACGTGGGCTTGCATAGTCACAAAGAAATTCGGGCCCACATGCAAACACAAGTTTGGAATATATAAAAAAATAATAATCAGGCCTTGCCCCTTAGTCACTTTGGCCGAGTTTCACAATGAAGGAATAGAGGTTTGCGGGTCTCGGCCTTGGCCTTTGGTCGGTCTTGACCCGACATTCAAGATCTCAGGATTTAAAGCGTTAGGTAAAAAAAAACGTCTCGCCAATTTATTAATTACTCGGTATGATTGATCATGGACACCATTATTACACCATAATTACACCATAATTACACACGTTTCACCAAACGTCACATATAATTATCGTACGGTCAACTCATTATACAACCAAACGTAATTTAAATTTAATTTAAAGTATTATTTAAATTATCTTAAATTTCAGGACGTTACATCAGTCGATAAAGTTGATATTAGTCAGTTTCAGTTTTCAAGAACTGATTTTAGAGTGGAGATACTTAGATTTTGATTTGTTGTTGTTATCTATATAACATACAAAGTTCAAAAAATAGTATTTTTCAATAATAATTTATTTTAATAAATTAACTACCCAATTAATTTTAATTAAAAGCTAAGATCCCATTGAGATTCTATCACCGCATCAGTTGATCTGCTAGTGATGATAGATCCAATAGGTAGGTGACGATCAACAATTACATTACAAGTGCAACTCTTAGAGTTATGGGACTTCATGGCACCCAGTGAACAAGCATCTAGGGTCAAGTAGTATGTTTGTCGCATATTCGCCTCGTGTCAAGGTCTCACCGTTAATTCGATCAAGTCATCCAATGCGAAATCGTGTCAAAATAAATCTAGGTCTCACGCGTAGACAATAATGACCTCGGATCTAAATTCAAACCACGTCTCACGTGAATTTAAAAGTGGAAGCAAGTGATTTCAACCAATTGGACGGCGTGACTTAAATTTTAGGTATAAATTTTAAGAAAACTTTATTAAGATATGAATGAATCATGTACTTCATTCATATCACTTCATAAGTCGGTTTAATAAGCGGTAAAACGTTTAACGATTATTAAGTTTGAAGTATTAAATCGTATTTAAAACTTTATTTATATTAATCTCAAAAGACAAGTTTAGATTAATTTTGTTCGGATGTTTTTTAACGTTTGTGTTTCAAAAATGTTATTTTTAGTTGTTTTATTATTTATATCAAATAGAAATTATGCACAACCACAAACATACAAAAAAAACATGCAACACAATTTGTGCAAAACCTCGACCGATGATAACCTATGTTCGGTCACGTAAGTCATCACGACGGACCGAAGGGTCAAGCTAGGACGGGCCAACATGAACACGAGCGGGCCTACATAAACCCAATGGGCTCCCACTTGCTCCAAGACAATCATGAGCAAGTACAAACCATATTTGTGAAAAATGCAATCTGCCAGAAATTTCCAGCAGACTTTGTGGCCCGAAAAGTCACTGAAGGGGTCCTCGTTGGTCTTCCCGGCCTTCTATAACGTTGTAGCCCACGACTTGGCATGCATTTTAGGCTTTTGAAATGGAGTCCGTATGCTCTTGGAAACGCTGTTTTCGTACAACACTCGCAAAGTGACGAAAATTTGTTGTATTCTTCATTTTTCTTCAATCTTGGTCAACAATTTACAATAAAAAATAAATAAAAAAATACAAGCTATTCTATTACTTTAACATTAACAAATTGCTCCAAAAAATGGCAGCAAAATAAAATAAAAAATAAAAATTTACAACATAGCCAAAAACATGGCTTTTCCAAACAAGCAACCAATCCAAGCATTCAACACAATCACAAACTGTCTAGGTTCTCATCGGTTTTGCGCAATCAAACAACTAGTGACAAGGTTTTGGCTTGAGATATGGGAAAAAACATGTTTTGCCATTTGAAAATTAAACAATTTAAAATAGACAACCAAGCCAAATAAATAAATAATTCAATAAACAAGATCAATTTTTTTATTAAAGTTTTTGTAACTACTAGCAATTAGGTTTCCAAAAAATCAAATTTTTAACCCCATTTATAAATTTTCGAAAATAAAACAAAGAACCTTAGGGTTCTTTGTTCCGATCGGCGCACCTAGTGGGCCAAAAAATATGGATTTTTTGCTACTTTTTACAAAAAACTTGCTAATTAAATCATCAGTATGATGACTCGTGATACCACTGTTACTGATTTACGGATTAATCAAGTAAAACGGCGCGGAAATAATATATATAAATCACTAATAACGGATTTACATATTAACAATATAATTAAGCATGAAAATCAAAGAGACTAGGATGAAGATCGTACCCTTGAAGCCTTTGATTACACTAATAAATGTGGAGGAAGAACTCCAAAAATTTAATGTAGAATTCCTCTAATGGAATCCACATTACACCATATCAAAAATACCAATTAGAATACTAGTCCTTCATAAGAATCAAAATTAAATCCAGTGAAACCACTTCTTTGATTCCTTCCACGTGACAACTTCTCTGATTCCTTTTGGACGAAAAATCAAATGCCAAAATGGAGGTAGTTGTTGTCATGTGTTTTGTACGCCAGAGAAGAAAACCAAAACAAAAACGTCGTATATTTTTTTTGGAGGCTACGGCCGTGTGGGGTTAAAGTGGAAGGATTAGGGTTAGTTAGCTTGCTCTCTAATCTAAGTATTTATCTTTTAGTTACAAGTTAGGAGATTTGACACTTAGACTCTTGTCCTTTTGATTATTTATAATTACTCACTAATACGTTTTAACTTAACAATTAGTTAAAACATAACAAGCCAAGTAATTATAGTTTATATAAATAATATAATTACCCTAATTATATTATATATACTAAATGGTGTTTGGTGTATAAGTGTGTGACCCTTTAGGCTCACATGCGTCTAGCCATATAACTATATGTCATGTACGTGAAACATATTCCAACAAGACCTTCCAGGTCCAGAACCAGAACAAATTGCTCAACCAATTGAGGAACCTCATGTTCCTATTGATGTAAAGATATCATATGAGCAACACACTCTGGAAGGTGCTCAGGATAGAGAACAAGAGGGTGCTGGAGGCTCAAATCAACATATAAATGATCCAGCACCGAGCTCTGCAGATGTGAATTTATATAAAACCCTAAAACTTATATATATATATATATATATATATATATATATATATATATATATATATATATATATATATATATATATATATATATATATATATATATATATTTATATATATAGGGTCGAGTTATATTGAGAACCCTGATTTCAAAAAGAACTCTGAGAACACTTATTAACCAATCAGAATTTAGTAAATTAATTTTGATTTATTTAATTCATATTAATTATCTAGGGGTATTTATGACATTTTCATTATTATTAATTGTTTCCTTTTTTTAAAATTTCCTAAAAATTATGCATTAAATCAGGGATTTTTTTTTTTTTTGCATTTATATTATTTTACGAATCTGAATTTATATTATTTTACGATTATATATGCATATATGTTATTTTATGAATCCGCACATATATTTTACGGTTATGCATATATGTAATTTTACGGTTTTGCATATATGCAACATAAAACATACATGTTGAACAAACAGAATTTACATCAAAATTTTACACAATTATTAGAATAAACGGAACACATACAAATTCTGTTGAATATAAATGTTTGAACATACATGTTGAGTTTATTCATACAAAATTAAAAATTAATTTCAACTAAAACATATATGTATTTAACCAATAACATATATGCGTCAATATGGCTCTTTGCATGTAAGATATGGAACATTTAACTTTCATTAGCAAGATCTCCTACTAATCCAACTTTTATTCCATCAATTTTCCCATTTGTCTTTCGATAGTGTACACATCAAGAAGAGCCTGTTACATTTATGACAAAAAAACATATTTTAGTAATTAGCATATACGCAAATAGAAATTAGTTTGTTATTATATGTATCCAATCAATATCACATATGATTTACGAGATATGGCACAAACTAATATTAGATATATGACACAAATTAATATTAGATATGGCACAAATTAATATGTGTCTCTCCAATTTAATATTGACCACAAACTAGATATGCATCGAACTAGATATGCATAAGTGGTTTTGTGCAATTGCACAATACAAGACAATAAAACAAAAGGGAATATGTGCTTACCTACTTATGTCATGTACAAACTACAACCCACAAGTAAAATGTAGCCAGGTTAAAAAAAATTGATCAGAAGCTTTCATCTACGGTGCTTTTGTCTATTATCCTTTGCCCACTAAAATCACAGAGTCAACCAATGCAAAGCTTGCGACAGTGACCAACTATAGCTTGGTTTTTAAAACAACTAATACTTTTACCGTTTATCCTTTCGCGACGATGTTCAATAAAATCTTACAATTCAAAGATTAAACAAAATAATAGTTTTTTGATGACTGTGCGTAGGATTAAAAATTTAAAATTCAAAAAATCAAAGGATGAAGATGTAAAAATGATACTTACGATAGGAATAGGTTAATAATAAATGAGTGATGACCCAGATCCGGTGGTAGGCAGTAACTCCGCCGCCGTCTCCGGAACCCTAATTTCGCCGCCGCCACCGCCTTCAATGGTGGCGAATACCTCTGTATTACAGGAAAAAATGATGGTTAAAATGGTGGTTCGGGTTCCCACCGTAAGTGTAATCAATCTCGAGAAATGTTGGATTGATAAAAATTCTATGAAATCAGTTGTGATTTAGGGGAAACGATGGTTTATGTTATGGGGGATAAGATTGAGTGGGGAGAGAAGTCGTGGACTAGTCCTTGATTGTAGGGATTTTTTAGGTAATTATAAAAAAATATAGAAACCTTTTTTATATAGTTATTTCCTATAATACCCTTACGAATTTCTTTTAATTAAATAAATGAAAAAGATACTACTAATTTGTGATTGGTTAATTAAGGGTTCTCAGAGTTCTTTTTAAAATCAGGGTTCTCAATATAATCCTTCACTATATATATATATATATATATATATATATATATATATATATATATATATATATATATATATATATATATATATATATATATATATACACTTTTCCCCCATAGAGACTAAGTACTGGCATGTACCACCTCAATACTGCCCAAAGTCTCAATCGAACTTTCAAATATATATCCTTTTATGGCCAACATAGTTAGCCCACTGCTACTATGCAACATTCATACACTGAGCACTCAATTGATCACTGTCAGTCTACAGTTGTCTCAACATTTAAAGAGACAATGGTGGTTGATGACACACTGACACCCACTGGTGCTGCTTGAATCATGCCCAATTATATTTGAGTTGGATGACATGATTTAAGAAGTGATCACAATAGCCAAATATTTTTCCATGGGTTTTGTAGCCACATTTCTGTTATCACTCTAATACCGACTGAAAAACATTGAAAATAAAAGAAGCATATTGAAGGGTTTCATAACACTGATCGACCCATAGGATCGACCTCCTAGTATGCTTGGTTCGACCATACTGACCAAGAACATGAACTTGTTCTTGACCGGTTAAAACCAACTAGCTGATTCAATCCCTAAAAGAGGAAGTGGGATTAAACCTAATCCTTAAACCCTAAAGGATTGGGATGTTGGAAATCTAGATTAGATTAACAAGAAAGAAACCTTGTACGAAAAACTCGAACACACACATGCTTGTGTGTGTTCGTCGAACACTCACCAAGAACCCTAGGGTTCTTGGTGTTCTCGTTCGATCGTACAAAAGGAGAAGAAGAAAGTGTGTTCCATGAAACATACCTTAGGTTAATGCTTAAGATAGATCCACTGATGATGAACATGACGAGCGATCTTCTAGTTGATCATTTGCAACGATCTTGTTCTTCGAAACTCGAAGAACACGAAGAACGAACGAAGAACGCGAAGAACACATGCTTGTGTTCTTGTGTTTGAGGCTCAGCCGATCGAAGGGAAGAAAGGGGAGGGGAATTTCGTGTATAAGGAGGCAAGAATCAACATCCAGGGTTTAGTCATAAGCCTCCTATTTATAGTAGAAGATCTTACACTTAAAACCCTTCTAGTTTAATTAAGATTAACTTCTTAATTAAACTTCCTTTTTACACTTCCATCCCTTATAGTTTTAACTAGTTTATTATTGTTGCACTTAACTATTAAATGTCTAGTATTAACACACTAATAATTCGGTACCCATATACACGAATTATATATACTTGTATTTATACTTGTACTAGTTAATTATATAATAACCTTTATATAATTTACACAACAATATTATCCAATTACTATATGATTTAATGGCTTTAAATCATATCATGGATAACTTTTAATTAACACATTGTATATTTACTCAACTAGTAAATGTACAAACACTTGTATTAATTAGTTAGTTAAACTAATTTAGTAATAAGTTAAACTCAACTTAATACTTAACTGATTCATAATGACTATTATAAATCATTCCTCTTCGTAGTATCATTGCATTACTTGCTCGTATTACATGCACTCACCGGTGTGACCCTTAAGTGTTTCATAGGCATGGATGTATCATCATAGGTTGACTAACTGTGCACATAAATCCTTCAGACTCCCACTTGTGGAAGTTCGTAACCTTTGTCTTAATGATACGAGCTACAGTGGCCTTCTAGATCGGCATGTAGGTAAACAACCCCATAAAAACAGCTTACGTAACCCAGGTATAGTTTTATGAAAAACTCTTTAATAGCGTCTCCTAGTAAAGAACACTCTGTCTCTACTTCTTGGGCAACTATGTTAGGCTTATCCCTTGCAGCACGATATTTGTGATAACAAATACGAGCATGGTAGAAATTATCAACTCCTGTATTTGAGATCATTTCATGACTTCTTGATTCAAACTGTTGTGATAAACGAGAAAGAACAAATCAGTTCGTTTGGGCATGTACATGCACTTTCCAGTTATCTCATCATGTCAAAGGACCCATAAATATCTCTCCTAAAGAGGAGGTTCAATTACCATCTTGTTATATTTCGATTTAAAATACAACTTCCTTTGTACCCAATATCGGCTCGTATGACAAACATTTTTCAGAATTGTCCAAGACGAATCAAAGCACATTAGTCATTGCATCCTAAACCAAATACCTCAGGCTTAAGGACAATCCTAGTGAACAATACTTTTGAACTTTTCAACCACGAAGTATTGTCACGGTGGTCAATCCAATATTCGTTGAGCTCCAACAGAATATCACCGATATTTGGTTTACACAAAACTTGTGTAGCTATCTTCGAAGAACTTCGAATCTACCACCAAATACCGCGATGACGTTAACGTCCCATCGAGGTTCCCACCAAGACGAGTAGTCACGGATTTATATCTTTTTGAATAAAAAGACTTTTATTCATGGATGTTCTAAAACATACAAAGTCTGAACAACAATGATACTAACTCATGTATTATTCCTCGCTGGACATAGATACTGAATTATTACTGGATCATTACTTATTCCTTTTGTTCGTGTTGATTACTTAATGATTCTTACAATCTTAATTGTAACTTTATCACTAAACCAATCACTTCTATTAAACTAAAGACATAAGACGAGTATTTAGGAATACTATTACTTTTGTCTTTGCTAGATTTTGTTCTTGCAACATTCTAGAACATATTCGAGTCTTTCCTTTTATGCAATTCGGTAAACATAGGAGGATTGGAAATTAACTCCTTAATTTCTTGAATTCATAAAATTCTCCTTGTAGCTAAAGCCTCTTTTAGTTACTTGATTTGTAGATATATCATTACTAGTTAAAAAAATTTCCTTAAATGATTATGTTATTCACTGGAGTGTGAACAACCTATTAGATATGCAATAATTAATCACAAGACTTGTGATCACGCTATTAGGTTTGCAATAGTCTAATTAACGATCATTTATTATTTCTCTTAACTCTTTGGCCAACGACTTGGTAAAACCTTGTTGTTAATGTCTTACTAACTTTACTAAATCCCTTAATGCCTTTAATGAATTATGTTAGTCATAGCTCCCACTATCTTCTATGGAATTTAAGCATCTCTTAAACTACTACTTTGACCTAGTCAATAAATTGTAGTTTAATCTTTTAAGAATTCTATCAATAATTAAGATCATCCTTTGGATTTACGGATATCCAACATTCCTGTTTAGGGAATCATGACCTTTATTGATTACTGTATCTAACAAGTATAAGACACTTGAAATGATACTATCAATTCTTAAACATATTAGTATTCTTTAAGAACTTTATTTAATGTCAAAGTCATTTCTTGGATTTCTCAAATATCCATTATTCCTATTAGGGAATCATGACTTGATTAAATAATGTATTTATTACAAGTATAAAAGACTTGCAATAATACTTTTTGATTCTTAAATACTTTAATATAGTTTGCTCTTTTAAGAGTTCATTTAATGTCTAAGTCATTTTACTTGGATTTCACGAATATCCAATTATTCCTATTAGGGAATTATGACTTCATCAAATTCTTTATTACAAGTATAAGAGACTTGTAATAATACTCTTTAAAGTCTATCTTGATTATATCCAATATAATCATACTATATTAACACTAATACTTTAAAACTTTCTAGCGTTCGTAATGACTATTACTTAAGATGTTTTATCTAAGTTCAATAACTTTTGAACCTTATGCTTCCATAAAACTCTTAAATACTTTCATTAGAAAAACTTTCTAATTACTAGTATCTAAGTACCTTGAGCTTCTAAGATATTATTCAACAATCAAACAAATATAAACAATGAGATCATTATTAAGTCAATACTTGACTTTATAATCTAGTCATAAATCTTGACTAGTATAATCAACACACATGCACACACAATATAGTTCAACCATGGATTCAATGATGATAAACTTAAAAAAAACAAAATTTTATCATAAGATAGTAAAAATGTAATTTGTTCAAAACAACTTAAAACCGAAAATTGTTTTACTGAATCCATACGAGAAATACTGAATTAAAACGTGGTGCTTGTGGGATCATTATCTCATGTTACTCGATCTCACTTTCCATCATCTTATGCAATAAATGATTGCTAAAGTTGAGTTACTCGTAATAAACTTTACAAGTAGAAAACGAGCATCTAGAAGTTGGTCAAGTTAACTAAGGAGCAAGCATTGCTTCCTACCCTTTGACCCTTGCCACGACCAAGAAACCGTTTCTCGGTCCTTGCGTTGCTTGGCTTCACCTTCTAGACCTTTTGTTTGACTTTATTACCCTTTAGGCACGCCGTGGCTGGGATCGGTTTTATCATTTCCGTTCCCACTGCACCTCTTTCTTTGATCACTACCATCATCGGTTACTACGAGATCATTCTTAAACTTCGTCCCCAAATCAACTTAGTAGTCATGAGCATGGAATGTAGCTCATCAATGGATTGCTCCATGTTGACTATATAATGCTTATAGTCATCTGACAACGAGTTTAATATCATTACTGTTGCTGACTGCAACGATACTGGGTGTTCTAATCATTCAAGATGATCCATGTGCTCTTTCATTTTCATGACGTGAGCACTCACCGATGATCCCTTAACCACCTTGCAAGATTTGAACACCCTATAAACGTAATATGCTTGTCCTGGTTCATTTCTAGCATTTGCGGCAGGAGTACTTAGTATTGCTCTTTCTAGGACATTTCCTTTTTTCTCATGCGTAAGCATAGTCCGAAGCTCACGCTTCCAATAGAGAAACATTGACCCAGTCAATTCGTCCTTTTTTAGAAACAAGCGTAGTTAGAGATTGTTGGTATGTGTCGTTATGTTTGTTGTTGCCATCTACAAATCAAACCCAGTTTAATTAGTAATCATCAATAAACATTCTCTAAAATATATTATAAACCCATAATTAATATTTTAGGCCTAGGATCCATATATCACATTCTCGCCGCAAGGTTTTGGCACTTCCCGACGAGACATGTTGTTTCTGGTAGGTAACATCCTTACTGATCGTATCAAGACTTGACACGAATCCTGGGGGTCGTAGAATCTTTAGACTTATAACTTATTACAACCTTGTACAATATAATTGTACATTTCTAAGTTAGTAATAAAGTCTAGTATGTTTATTCTACTCAAGTACTTTTTGGGCCGGGAATCCCAATTATCACCAAAGTAGATCAGACCATCTAAAACAGTGCGATGCTTTGCGCCGGGACTCCCGATTATCACAGAACCTTACGCACCCTGACACTCGCAATGATTTGAATCCATATCGTTTAACAAGTGAGGTGTTCCATTAGGTGGATAGTACTTAGATCTACGATTTTCTTGGGTTTGTTTAAGTCTTAAAACTAAACTTAAACCTTTATTCCAATCTTAATCCTTGTTTAAAATGTTTGACTTGTGAATTTAGGAATTCTACAAGACACCTTTTTAAAACATAAGAACTATTCTTTAAAACTTATAGTTTCAAGAATTTACACGATTTTATATGTATACCTAAAACGAGGTGTACAAAATGTTTTACTAGATTTTGTGAAAAACCTTATTTATGATAAAACTTACTTGTTTTATCTTACTTGAAAAACTTTAAAACTTATGTTAAACTTTTAATTCCTTTTTATGATTCATAAACTTGAAACATAAACCTAGTTTAATACATCTAGTTTTTCATATGTTTAATAGTGAAATCAAACATTTGTTTTAACTTACTAGATTCGACCAAAACTTATGTCTTAACGACACACTTATAAACTTTGTGATTTTCTTGCGTAGCTCCCACTAGCTCCAACAACCATGATGGAACTTAAGCAAACACAATCACCGGTTTATACTTGGTGAAAACTAATAAACCTATTATATAAAGACTATATATAATAATTCTTAGTTTGTTTAAACCTTTCTTACATTTAACTTGAACTAGTTAAATATAGGTTATAAAGTTTTCTTGCTATTTATTACTTGATATTAATCTAGTAAATTACATGACTTGTAAAATACTTATATTACACTTGTATAATTATCTAGTTATAATAACTTATAACTTTATACACCTTAATATATAACTTTGTATATTTCTAGTTAATCATATAATTTCAACTTGTACAATTTCTAGTTACGATGAAATCATAACTTTGTACTTTCTAGTTTTAATTATATAATAACTTTATACAATGACTAGTTATAATATTATTCTTAAAATCAAAATAACATTATCTTTTTAATTGTTCCATTTTATCTTGTATTTAATATATATTCGTATATATATATATATATATATATATATATATATATATATATATATATATATATATATATATATATATATATATATATATATATATATATATATATATATATATTATTTATAATAAACTTGTAACATTCTAATAAGAATATTACACTTAATTTATACGTATGTATTTTAACTTAATCTAATTAAAATACGTATAAACTTATTTTATCTTTTAAATTCATTTTCTTTAAATATTTAAAAAACCAAAAAATATTATATATATACATATAAATAAATACACCTTGCTAATTTTAGAACTTAAAAATTAACACTTCTTTTAATCTTATTAATTCCCTATTAATAATTACTTAAACCCTAATCTTGTTCTTGATCAATCAAAACTAGGGTTTTGACTTTCTTGATCAAAGACATTATTTCATTAAAAGATTAATTTTGATCAATCCTATTTAAACAATAAACTTTGTTTAAGTTCTAAGATAGATTATAACATTAATAAATTTATCTAAACTTTTTAATTTAAACCTTGTAGACAATAAAAACTTTGTCTAAATTTCTAGGTTTAAAGAACTAGTCTTAATAAATATATCAAAATAATAATTAAACATATTAAACATAAACTTGTTTAATTATCTAGGTTTTAGATTATTATCCTAATTAATTCTTTTAAACTATTAAACTTAAACTAGTTTAATGTTCTAGGGTTCTTTAGGGTTTCGAATTCTTAATACTAAGAAACTTTTTCACTAATTAAACTAAGCTAGTTTAATATACTTGGTGTCTAAGTTTCCTTCTAGATTTCGAAAATCTAAAGGATTAGGAAAGAATCCTTTTGATCAATTAAACAAATCTTGTTTAACATACTTGATCCTAGGGTTCTTCCTAGATTTCGAATTTCATGGGGAAAAGGGAAAGAATCTTTTTGATCAATTAAACAAATCTTGTTTAACATACTTGATCCTAGGGTTCTTCCTTAACCACAAAATTTCTAGGGTTTTTAGAAACCTTTTTGACCAATTAAACTAAACTAGTTTAATATTCTTGGTCCTAGGGTTCTTTACTAATTTTTGAAAATTACTAGGGTTCTTAGAAACCTTTTGACCAATTAAACTAAACTAGTTTAATGTTCTTGGTCCTAGGGTTCTTAGCCTTTTTCGAAAACTTAAGAAGAAAAATTGGAACAAAAAAAACTTGTAATTAAAGTAAACAAACAACCTTTGTTAATCTAGTTTGGATTTCTAAACCAACGCTCTGATACCACTGAAGGGTTTCATAACACTGATCGACCCATAGGACCGACCTCCTAGTATGCTTGGTTCGACCATACTGACCAAGAACATGAACTTGTTCTTGACCAGTTAAAACCAACTAGCTGATTTAATCCCTAAAAGCGGAAGTGGGATTAAACCTAATCCTTAAACCCTAAAGGATTGGGATGTTGGAAATCTAGATTAGATTAACAAGAAAGAAACCTTGTACGAAAAACTCGAACACACACACATGCTTGTGTGTGTTCGTCGAACACTCACCAAGAACCTTAGGGTTCTTGGTGTTCTCGTTCGATCGTACAAAAGGAGAAGAAGAAAGTGTGTTCCATGAAACATACCTTAGGTTAATGCTTAAGATAGATCCACTGATGATGAACACGACGAGCGATCTTCTAGTTGATCACTTGCAACGATCTTGTTCTTCGAAACTCGAAGATCACGAAGAACGAACGAAGAACGCGAAGAACACAAGCTTGTGTTCTTGCGTTTGAGGTTCGGCCGATCGAAGAGAAGAAAGGGGAGGGGCATTTCGTGTATAAGGAGGCAAGAATCAACATCTAGGGTTTAGTCATAAGGCTCCTATTTATAATAGAAGATCTTACACTTAAAACCCTTCTAGTTTAATTAAGATTAACTTCTTAATTAAACTTCCTTTCTACACTTTCATCACTTATAGTTTTAACTAATTTATTATTGTTGCACTTAACTATTAAATGTCTAGTATTAACACACTAATAATTCGGTACCCATATACATGAATTATATATACTTGTATTTATGCTTTTAATAGTTAATTATATAATAACCTTCATATAATTTACACAACAATATTATCCAATTACTATATGATTTAATGGCTTTAAATCATATCATGGATAACCTTTAATTAACACATTGTATATTTACTCAACTAGTAAATGTACAAACACTTGTATTAATTAGTTAGTTAAACTAATCTAGTAATAAGTTAAACTTAACTTAATACTTAACTGATTCATAATGACTATTATGAATCATTCCTCTTCGAAGTATCATTGCATAACTTGCTCGTATTACATGCACTCACCGGTGTGAACCTTAAGTGTTTCGTAGGCATGGATGTATCATCATAGGTTGACTAACTGTGCACATAAATCCTTCACATATCCCAGGCTTCAATCTCCCAACCCAAAACCTTTTCAGAAAATGTGACTTATCCTTCACCGAGCAACTAAAATATTCACAATCACGTTTTACTGAAAACTTCTTACACATGCTTTGCACAAGTTCACAATATTTCATCATGAACCAGATGAAGTACAGACTTCAAAATTCTATTTAAATGATTATAGAGTTAAACGACAACACAATTCTATTTGATAAACCGTTCATTACTAACTAGTTTTATATATTTTTTTTCTTTAGCACCATCACAGGCTCAAGAAGAACAAGTGTCTCTGTAGACAATCATGCAGCAGATCCTGACCATGCAGAATACTCAAAATACAATTCTGGCCAGGATGGACACTATGAGTAGTGAAATTGACTCCCTAAAACAGTCAGTTGCACTACTCCAACAACAATATCAACCTCCACTGACTCCAAACTCTCAACACAGTGGATACAATGCAGATCAAGGTGGAGATGATAATGAGCCTAGGAAATCACCCTCCAATGCAGATCCTGAGGGTGATACTGATGCTGCCACTGAACCTATGCCCTCCCCTACACATGAAGATCAAGAAGGGGACATAGGTGGTGATACTGAACCTCTTCCTTCCTCATCTGATGATAACAATAAGGGGGGAAGAGACAAAAAGAAGATGAGGTTGATCAACCTGAGCCATCTGCTCAGGGGGAGAAAAGAAGAAAATTAAATGAAGATCAACCTCCACAACAACAACAACCATCTCAGCAACTTACTCATACTGAACCACTTCGGTTTCAGTATGAAAGAAGAAGACAAAGAGGAAGGTCAGTGCTTGAACAAGTAGAAGAAAATCAGTCTGAGCCATCTCCTTAGGGGAGACTCATACTGACCCAGACCAACCTCAGGAGATTCACACTGAGCCACCTGCTCAGGAAGTGAAAAACTTGCAAATAGTAGTATACAGTCCTTTTGTCTGGCCTATTGCTGATGATGAAGACGAAGAACCAATTTCAGTGCCAACTCAAAACTTTTTAAATTTTGCACTGGATATGGCAGAACAAGAAAGTTCTTCATCATCATCCTCCGATGATGAAGAGCCAGAAGAACCTCAGGATTGTCTGGTTACCAGAAGAAGAAGAAGACCGCCCACAAGAAGAATGACAAATGTGGTCCTCACTTCTTCTGAATCAAGTGAGGAACCCGCCCCTTTGATCACTAGACCAAGAAGACCTATCCATACTGTGGACAGTGATGATGAGCAGGTTCCAAGAAAGTCTAATCAACAACTCGTCGAAGAACAAGATAAATTCCTATATGAACAAGAGTTGGGGGTTAAAGAAGAACTAGATACTGACTCAGATACTGATACTCCTGGTCCATCTCACAGAATTACAAGAAAAGGTCCAGACTATATTCAACATTACTGGAATATGGTTGCAGCACGAACTCAGTATAAGGAGAACAGGAAGGAGTTCTTGAAGAACAAGGCATTTCCAAATGTGAGGAGTATACACTGGTTAAACCTTGATGTTAATAAGGTGAAAGTGCAGTCAAAAGAAGGGAGAATTATAATCACCTACACTGGCTTAATCAGTCCTCCCATTAAGATCTTTCTTCATGATATTCAGAATATTGGTCTTCAAGACTGGGTCAAGATCACAAGACTGATCAAAGAGCTACCCACCAGATCAACATTTTCTCATATAGTCTTGGATGAGATTTGTGCAGTTTCTACAGTATGTTATGAAAAGGGGATTCTCCATGAAGTGGAGTATAGAGCACTCTGTGTGATGACTGAAGCTTACTCAAATAATAGACCAGAGTGCCTTCATACATACAAGTTTTTCCAGAAGTATCCTGTTCCTCCCAACCTTATATTTCAGGATCAGAAAATTGTCATATATCCAACTTCTGGATATATGTATACTGACTCAGAGGATATGGAATGCTTTATTTATGAATCAGATCTGCCCAAGGCCCATATCAGTCATCTGGTTGGACTGAAATGGATGACAACCAAGAAGGAAGACTCTTGGTTCAGAAAGAAGATTGTTGTTGTGCTCAACAACAAAAGGGATGAACTGATAAAGAGAGAAGAGTTCATCCACATCAAGCAAGAAGTCTTTTATGAGCAGGAATCCATCAACAGGGAATGAAGAAGAAGATTCAGCTGTTTAGATGAAGAAGAAGATTCTGCAATCTTCTTATTTATTTTTCCTTGTTTTATTTTATTCCTTCTCTTTGTAATAGTGTCTTGTTATCATTAGATAGGGGAGATTGTTAAGGTAAAAAGTCTTACCCCATTAGGATCTTAAGATAACAAGACAGTGTAGACTAGCTTAGTATAGTTTGTAGAATAAATTAGCTAAGTCTTGGTGCAATACTGAGTAGGCAGTATTGGTCGCTCAGTATTGGAACTCAGTATTGGAACCCAATACTGAGTGGAAGGACTGAGTTGAACTTTCTATGTTCAACTGACCAGATCAAATCCCTTTGATCTCGGTCACTTTCCTTATATCAGCCCTTCCACTACTCCTTGCCTATCTTGTAAGATCTCTATAACACTATAAATAGAGAGATCACTTGGCAAAGAGGCACTTACCAATTCACTTTACACGTTCATACTTTGTAATTGATCAGTGGTCTTGTTTTTCCGCAACAAGCCACACTTAGTGGAATTATACATTTGACTCTAATACTGTGTTAATCACTTTAATTGTCTTAAGCATAATTAATCTATCAAATATATAAGTAATCCAGGGTTGTTGTGACCTAACAAATTCTAGGTTCACTTGAGTTTTCTTGATAAATGAAATGATGATCTCTGCGGGCTCATCCTTTGAGCGAAGGAAATGAACCCATGTGTATCTTGAATAGTCATCAACAATAACCAGTACATATCGTTTACCAGCAAGACTTTGAACGCTCATTGGACCACATAAGTCCATATGCAGTAAATCGAGAGGTTTGGAAGTACTTGGTGCCGGTTTAGGTCTGTGAGATTTTTTGGTCATTTTACCCATTTCACATGATGAACATTTGTGATCTTTGCTAAAGCAACATCAGGTAATCCAGACACATGGCCTCCTTTTACTAGTTTGTTCATGGTTTTGAAGTTAAGATGTGACAAACGACGATGTCATAGCCATGACTCATTGTAAGTAGCTTTTGATACGAGACATACTTCATCAAGTGGAAGAAGCTCATTAAGATTAATAGTGAATAAGTTTGTATCATGAGTTCCAGTTAGAAGTTCTTCTACATCATAAGTACGAATAGCACACTTTTTCGTGTGAAAGTTGACTTCCAGAGTTTTGTCACAGAATTTGCCGATGCTAAATAGATTATGAGAGAGATCTTCAACAAAAGGAATATTTTTTATAATCAGGTTTGGATGACTGATGTCACCGAGTCCTAAAATAGAAGCTAAATGATCATTTCCAAATTTGACCGTTCCCAAATATCTTTCACGAAAGTTGGTCAGAAGATTTTTGTTTCCCGTCATGTGCCTTGAACAGCCCGAGTCAAGGTACCATATATTCTACATAAAACAAATAAAACAATTTAGTTACCCAATGATGTATGGGTCCAGAACGCTTAGTGACAAATGTTTTATGCAGATTTTATGTTATGATCAATTTAGAGTTTTGGAGAACTGCTAGGGGGCAGTTCAAAGTTTGTGGATTTGATGACCCATTTGAAATATTTTTCAGAGGATTAAATAATCCAATGAGATTTTTCATTTTTAATCCAGTTATATTTCACATGAGTGGACGATTTTGAAGAAGTTTTGTTGTTGCATTTTGTGGAACCTGAAGGTTTAGTCTTTGGTGCGGAATTTCTCGAGAAGATTTGAGACGAGAAGATGAGTGGGTATAAGAGGTTGGTAGTCGTTTGACAGAATTCTTTGTTTGTTTAGAAACAGGAGACACTTGATATTTTTGATTAGATTTCGATGGAGTAGAGACGTATGATTTGCATAGGAATGGAAAGCAAGTTCTGCATGAGTTTATGATTTTACCAGATTTATGAAATACTTTGCTCTTGAAACTACATGGAGCATCTAATCTAACAAAAAACCGTTTATCAGTTTAAGTAATCTGTTTCTTTGTAATTTTATCAAAAAAAATGTAACACCAAAAAATTCTCGATAATTTAAAAAATTTTGAGTACAAGATTTTAAATAAAAAGGTCCCAATAACTTGAATAATTAAAACCCAATAATAATGTTGTCATTTTAAAATGTATTTAATGCGGAAATAGTTTAAATAAAATAAAGTATTTTAAAATGCTAAGTGTTGTCCACATCAGCTCTGGGAAATACAACGGTCAACCGTCCACATTCTTTTCCTTTGCTGGTACCTGAAACAATGGGGGGGAGATTTGGGTCAGCTGGGAAGCTGAGTTAATAATCTCAAAATGTAAACAATCATAACATACAACACATGAGGGCACAGCGGTGTACTCCTACTCAGAATCTACTCAATTAATTACTCAGATTTATTTCTCAGATTTTATTACTCATATTTTAATTTATATAGCGCGCTTGTGTGATTCGAGTCGATCGCCCCTCCTCACACCTCAGATAGGCGTAAGCCAAAACTCAGACGGGAGTGATCCCAAAAACTCAGATGGGAGGTGATCCCAAAATAGGCATATAGCCAAAACTCATATGTGTGTTATTATGTTTTTATCTCCTTAACATAATTATCTCATATGCCCTAACAAGTAATAGCACAGAATGACTCTATGCCGAGCTCAGTTACCCAGGCAATGTCTCAGATCAAAAATGAATAACCAGATGCTCAGATACGCGGATAACAGCTCAAACTCAGATAGCAATTATGGTGCAACTAATGTAACACATAAGTCACGCATGCACAACGTTAAAACAGAATACACAGTGAGAATACTCACGTCGAATGACCGTATGCTCCTAAATATCCTCGGTGCAGAAGAGCGTCTCTAATCAAGTCCTAAGAGGTCCTACATCACATAATAAGGCTAGGATTATCACTCAGCTAAAAACTTAACTCATAGTAATCTGCCAGAACCCGACACCCCCGCGGGAACTACTATAACTCCCAAACGTAAGTCGGAAAAACCCCAATTATTTAAAGAAATTAAACGACACCTAACGCTACAATTTGTCTTCCCAAAGTTCGACTCGGTTCTGCCCCGAAGGGTCCTGAAACAGGTCTGCAACATAGTGATTACCAACGATTTGATGAGTAAGGCTCGGTAAAAAAAAGGAACTCAATCACAACAGCCTTGCTCGATCAAAACAAGCACGACTGCACCACTTGCTACTCGGTTCGCGCAATTAACTGCTCGTCTCTGGCCCGATGATACTCGTTCTCTGGTCCCACCGAAAACATACACCACAGATTAATACACCATTGGATTAAAAAGGGGAACAAAAGAAAATGAATAAAAGAAAACAGGGCAACATTCCTACCGATACTACTCGATCAGGCTGCCTGCTCAATAAATTTCTCGAACCCTTCCAACTTGATGATCTCTTCTCCCTTGCCTGCTGTCAAAGTGAACTCCACAAAAAACCCGAATCAATGGCAATTAAAACACCAAACCTCACAGCTTGATTAGCAACCGATTGCAAAGATTCCAAACTAACAATTCTCTCTGCTCGATCCCTCGGCCTCTTTTGCTCCACCTACGACTGGTAAATGTCCAACCAGAATTCATCATCGGTCCGCCACAACAATCAGTACCCAAATCAGAAAACAAAAAAAATGAAAGGGGGGAGGATTAAATATTGTTACCTACAGTCGTCACCTACTCGTTTTCTTGCTCGCTGCCTTGATCATACGCTAGAAGGGAGGAACAGACGTTGGAGATGCTTTTGTCGGCTGGAAAAGGAAAGAGAACGAGAGAAAAGAAAGGCTAATCACGGCTAAAAAATGAGATAGAGTTTAAGAGATTAACATGTGTATTAAGGGTAAGTGGGTTAAGGCTTAGTTAATGAATGTGCTTGTTAAAAAATCTCACCCTTCTTTATTTGTTTTTAACGGACCGACTAGAGAACAAGGAAAAGAAAAAGTCTGGCCCTTCAACTCTTTATCACGAGCTGGAATTTATAGAAAAAGTGATCGGCTCGGCCTTGGCCGTTGGCCGGCCTCGCCATCAGTTTAACCCGAGTTTCTAAGCGACTAACGGAGATTAACTACTCCTAGTTCATTTAATGAATGGAATACAAAACGATACACATACGTCACATAATAACCACGGAAAAATAAAACGTAATTTCCACTTTAATTACCTGAAAATTCGGGGGGTTACAACTCAACTCCACTTGAAATAGACTTCGTCCCCGCGGTCATCGGTCGGAAGAAGCTCAGGGTAGCGCTCTCGTACCTCAAATGGGGAGACACGAAGAAGGTTATGAATAAACAAGAAGCTCATTAGGGTGAACTACTTGGCCAGGATGAACTCCGGCTCTCGCAACTGCTACTTAAAATCTTACATCTCTGGCGGCGCGAGACAATAAGGCAAAAAAATAAAAAAAAAATAAACAGGACGCTCATTAAAATCTCGGTTTATCGTCGAAAATGGTGTCGATAACATGCGCGAAATAACTAACGATACACTGCTGAAGATGCATTCTTGCTCTCGCATCCGGACACGGTTCATGCACCCCGTGGTAAATGTTGCGTTGAATCTCCGTATCAACTCCACTTAGAGATTTGTTATGGTTTTATTTGTGGCGACAGATGATCTCAACGTGGTACTCGGTCATTCAATCCATCCTCACGGCACACTCGGCTCCTTCATGGCGATAACAATAAGTTTTTATTTATTTATTGGAAATTTCTTCTCGCACAGCTCTATCAATTGATCACTATACATTTTAGCAACTAGAAAAATCTTATTGTTGACAATTCACTATCAGAATGGCTCAGAAGGGTCCTCTATTCTATAGAACAATAGTTTGCTTAAAGTATAAAAATAATTTAGCTATCAACTAATATAAAAAACAGGCAAATTATTCACAAGGAATATACATATCACACAAAATTCTCATATACTCAGGTATATAACTCAAAAATATGATCTGGAAATATAACTCAGAAGTCCAACTCAGTTTAAACTCAAAACATATCTCAGGAGTATAACTCGGAAATATATATCTCAAGAGCAAAGTCATAAATCTTAAATCAGAAGCAATCCCAGAAATATAACTCAGTAACAACTCATAAAGTAATAATATTTACAAGCAATATCATTAGGTATAAATCACATTTTTACTCATTCTTATTATTACTCGCGTGTTCCAATTTACTAGCTTATAATACTTGGACTGATATATACTCTCTCAACCGCGTTATTGGTTCTCAAAATAACTCTTCTTTAACATTATATTGTTACCTTACTCTATTTGCATATTACTCATTTTGATAACCCTCTAATTAGCTCAAATTAACAATCTTGTAATTTAATACTTATTAACAGGTTCTCATTCTACTACATTTAATGGTTTCTCAATAATATTTTAGTAGATGTTTTCTCATTCATCTAGTTTAACGACCCTTAATAGTCTGTTTCCCTGATTTTACACAATTATAAATGTCTCTTGATTATTTTGACCATATATCTACTCATCAAATTTATGTTAACCACTAAAAATCTCAATTAAATTTCATACTCTTATTTTAATGATCTCTCATTACTCAATTTACGAATCAATTCATTAATTTATATTTTCTCGTTAATTCAATAAAAAATCATGTTGTTTAATTCACTTATTGTATTCCCCACTTACTTGATTCAATAACTATCTCTTCATTCAATAATTTGATAATTTAATAGTAATAAAGTATATTATTTTGTAATTTTAAATAATGGAATATATTACCCATCCAATAAGTTCATTTTAATAATTCTTCTTAACCTAATTTAATAATTACTTATAAATAAACTCTTCTCATTGCTCCGATCTGTTAACTTCCCGTTAATTAAAACTATCTTTTCTTTATTTCATTAGTAAATTCTCATTAATTAAATTTTTATATTTTCTCATTATCTCATTATAATTATATAATTATAGTATTTGTCATTTCTCTTTTGCACAATTGCATTTACCCCGATAAATCTTGGTTCATTAATTTCTCCTTTAATCCCGATTATCAATTTTATATACTCGGTAGTTACACCATAGAATTAATTTAATTATTCTCAATTTGCTCTATTCGGTGGTTACTCTTATAAATTTCAAATCAAGTATATGTATATAGATTTCATACTTTTAAAATCCTCATCCAGAAAATCTCTCTGCATAAGCATCATGCTCATAATAATTATAAATAATACATAATGATAATTATTTCTCAGAAATTTCCCTTTTTACCCCTACTCAACTCCACTTGGAGAAAACTCGTCCTCGAGTTTGGCACTAAAATTCTCTATCATGAAAACGGAAACAACATACACTCACATAAGCAATTAATATGCATAAAATAAATTCACAATAGCAAGCATTGGTCCATCGTTCCCCTCAAAATCTCCCCATAACCAACCAAAAGTCCTGTGTGTACGGTAATAGAGGCCCTCTATTACTTTCGACACCTACTTTTGTTTGGCCACGAGTCAATCCCAAAGTCTACAACTTCCCACATAAAAATCCACCAACAAATCATACTCAAGAAAAAGTAAAGTTTATTTTCAATATGTGATAAATACAGATATGCACTCAGCTGTGGGTACTCAAAATCTCATAAATATTACTCAGAAAATCATGCGTATATTTTGTCTCATACGCGAATTACGGATAACTCAGATTCATAGAAATATTTCCACTTTGTTACTTTCACAATACGAATCTCGTTTTGTCTTCGACTCTTAGTTATCTCATTTATCATTTATCATTTATCATGAATAACATTTACACTTTCTCTAAATTTTATCCGACTTATTGTCGTCTCGAGCGGCACTTAATACTTTCTAGTTCAATATTCTCGGTTAATTAGTTTCTCATTTAACTTGATTTGGTTACATCTCTTTCAACAAAACTCATGATAATAATTTCCCATTATTTTGCTTTAAATAAATACTCTATCGGCTAAACTAAAAAACAATTCTGATTTATTTGACTAAGCAAATTCTCAATTAATTAGTCTAATAAGCTTATATAGGTCGTTTATTATCTCGGCATTAACTCAATACTCAATAATCTTTCACTGAATTTGTCATTCACGTGAAGTTTTGCACTCAACAATTTAAGCCACTTACTCGAAATGTTTTCTCATTTTACTTCAATTTAATGGTATTTAAATAAATATTAATTTGTTAAATTTTCAACCTGAAATCTTCTCGATTATTACAACTCATGACTCATGGTATTCACGAATTTTTAATTTCTCATTTAGTAAGTTTAATTCAATAACTTCTCTTTTAGTCTTGTTCAAAATTTCTCTTTTAGCTCGGGTTTATAATTCTCGTTTAACTCAACTTGATTGCTTCTCATTAACCTATTTTATTATTTATTGTTAAACTCGCTTCAATAGATACCCTTTTAAAATAAATTAAATTTTCTAATATATTTAATTACGTAACTATTTCTCATTCATCAATTTTAGCAGTCATACACCAATTTTAATTATATCTCTTTAATTAAATTCTCCAGTTTGACGTATTCAAGATTCCTTATCTTTTTATGAAAACATTTTTCTTTTACCTATATAAAGATTTCATCGTTAATTCTAGTAAGATTTATCATCAATCTCAATCGGTACATTTAGGGTTTAATAAACCCTACATTTAGTGTTAATTTGATTAGGTATTCACTTATTTAACTCGGTTTAATAACTTCTCATTAAGTATACTCATATTATTATCTTATAAACGCACTTCTCAATTATTTAAATCAATATTTTCTTGTTTAGCTTCAATGTATTTATTTCTCATTTTCTTGAATTAATAATTTCTGCTCACTCAACTTGATAAACACTCATAAAAATATTCTTAATCAATTTGATTAATAATCTCTGGTTTACTCGTTTCAATAACTCAGTCTATTACGTGTTTTCTCCAAAATGAAAATTTTTAATATTTTCCCTTTATAAAAATTTATTACTCCTCTTTAATATTAATAACTTCCTCATTTCCCTCTTCATTTCCCATTTAGTCAAAGTATGTTTCTCATTGAATAATTTATGGATTTTAAATCATAAATTGATATCCATTAATTACACTTTGGTTACAATTTCTCAGATTACATTAACTTTATTAGGTGTTCCTCTAAACTAAAAACTTTTATTATTTTCTCAATGAAATTTATAATTTCACATTTCTCCAGTATATATTTTTGTATATATATAAATATATAGAACTCTGAGAATTAAAATCAAAATTATGCTCAAATTAAGCTCTAAATTATACTAGAATTATAGAATCTTGTAATAGTATATCTATATACATATATGTTTAGCCATACAATTCACTGGTAACTCTCTCATAAAATAAACCAAAAATTCTCAGAATACGCTACGCGTCAATACTCAAAATATAGCAAAATCTCAAATAAATAATACTCTAAAATATTACCGGCAGTAGGAAGCGAGAGGTCGACGTGACATGCTGTATGTTTGATGTGGAAACTTTTCTCAGAAAAATATTTGACTCTTTTCTCGTTTTAAAAACTCGATACTCAAACTTGAGTTTGAATTCGCCCTTGCGTACCCAAATCCCTCAAGTCAGAGCTCTGATACCAACTTGTAACACCCAAAAATTTTCGATAATTTAAAAAATTTTGAGTACAAGATTTTAAATAAAAAGGTCTCAATAACTTGAATAATTAAAACCCAATAATAATATTGTCATTTTAAAATGTATTTAATGCGGAAATAGTTTAAATAAAATAAAGTATTTTAAAATGTTAAGTGTTGTCCACATCAGCTTTGGGAAATACAGCGGTCAACCGTCCACATTCTCTTTTCCTTTGCTGGTACCTAAACAATGGGGGAGATTTGGGTCAGCTGGGAAGCTGAGTGAATAATCACAAAATATAAACAATCATAACATACAACATATGAGGACACATCGGTGTACTCCTACTCAGAATCTACTCAATTAATTACTCAGATTTATTTCTCGGATTTTATTACTCAGATTTTAATTTATATAGCGCGCTTGTGTGATTCGGGTTGATCGCCCCTCCTCACACCTCAGATAGGCGTAAGCCAAAACTCAGACGGGAGTGATCCCAAAAACTCAGACAGGAGGTGATCCCAAAAACTCAGACAGGAGGTGATCCCAAAATAGGCATATAGCCAAAACTCAGATGTGTGTTATTATGTTTTTATCTCTTTAACATAATTATTTCAGATGCCCTAACAAGTAATAGCACAGAATGACTCTGTGCCGAGCTCAGTTACCCAGACACAAAGTATCAGATCAAAAATGAATAACCAGATGCTCAGATACTCAGATAACATATCAAACTCAGATAGCAATTATGGTGCAAGTAATGTAACACATAAGTCATGCATGTACAACGTTAAAATTGAATACACGGTGAGAATACTTACCTCGAATGACCGTAAGCTCCTAAATATCCTCGGTACAGAAGAGCGTCTCTAATCAAGTCCTATGAGGTCCTACATCACATAGTAATGCTAGGATTAAAACTCAGCTCAAAACTCAACTCATAGTAATCTGCCAGAACCCGACACCCCCGCGGGAACTGCTATAACTCCCAAACCGTAAGTCGGAAAAACCCCAAATTTTTACAGAAATTAAACGACACCTAACGCTACAATTTGTCTTCCCAAATTTCGACTCGTTTCTGCCCCGAAGGGTCCCGAAACAGGTCTGCAACAGAGTTGTTCAATACTGAATTTCAGCACTACTGACCTGTATTAAAATGCCCATAACTAGAGAACCGTAACTCCAATAAATTATTTAAAAATATGGGTGGAAAGGTACAAAGACGGGCTACGGAAGTCTAGAAGACCCGGAGCCCGGATTCAGATTCGAAAGGGGTCAAAAAGCAGACTTGAACATCGCGAAAACAAGCTGTCCAAAATGCAGCTTAACTAGACCATGAAAATTTTCATAAGACAAACCCGACATCGAAATCCGACAGCCCTAATATACATCCTACACCAACAGAATAGTATCCGGAGTAATTCAGAAATGAAATCAAGGAACAAAACAAAACAGAACTATTGATTACCAACGATTTGATAAGTAAGACTCGGTAACAAAAAGGAACTCAATCACAACAGTCTTGCTCGATCAAAACAAGCACGACTACACCACTTGCTACTCGGTTCGCGCAATTAACTGCTCGTCTCTGGCCCGATGATACACGTTCTCTGGTCCCACCGGAAACATACACCACGGATTAATACACCACTGGAATAAAAAAGGGGAACAAAAGAAAACGAATAAAAGAAAACGGGGCAACATTCCTACCGTTACTACTCGATCAGGCTGCCTGCTCAATAAATTTCTCGAACCCTTCCAACTTAATGATCTCTTCTCCCTTGCCTGTTGTCAAAGTGAACTCCACAGAAAACCCGAATCAATGGCAATTAAAACACCAAACCTCACAGCTTGATTAGCAATAGAGTACAAAGACTCCAAACTAACAATTCTCTTTGCTCGATCCCTCGGCCTCTTCTGCTCCACCTACGGCTGGTAAATGTCCGACCAGAATTCATCATCGGTCCGCCACAACAATCAGTACCCAAATAAGAAAACAAAAAAATGAAAGGGGAGAGGATTAAATATTGTTACCTACAGTCGTCACCTACTCGTTTTCTTGCTCGCTGCCTTGATCATACGCTAGAAGGGAGGAACATACGTTGGAGATGCTCTTGTCGGCTGGAAAAGGAAAAAGAATGAGAGAAAAGAAAGGCTAATCACGACTAGAAAATGAGATAGGTTTTAAGAGATTAACATGTGTATTAAGGGTAAGTGGGTTAAGGCTTAGTTAATGAATGGGCTTGTTAAAAAATCACAGCCTTCTTTATTTGTTTTAAACGGACCGACTAGAGAACAAGGAAAAGAAAAAGTCTGGCCCTTCAACTCTTTATCACGAGCTGGAATTTATAGAAAAAGTGACCGGCTCGGCCTTGGCCGTTGGCCGGCCTCGCCATCAGTTTAACCCGAGTTTCTAAACGACTAACGGAGATTAATTACTCCTAGTTCATTTAATGAATAAAATACAAAACGATACACATACGTCACATAATAACCACGGAAAAATAAAACGTAATTTCCATATAATTTGAATTAATTATAAATTAATATTTAATTACCTGAAAATTCGCGGCGTTACAAAAAATTTGTTCCAAATTCATCAGTTTTAACATATACATCATCAAAATCAAGAGAATATCTGACGGGACGATAAATAGAAGAATCATAATTAGTACTATAAGCCGTTGCAAGAGTTTTCACATGTTTAGAGTTATTACATTTATTTTGAACAGAAAAAGATGAAACTACAGACGTAAGTGGACTAGAATTCTTAAGTAGAATGGGCTTCTTAAGCATACTAGGTCCAGTTTGAATAGACTTCTTAGACTGCTTGGCTCTTGTGACTCCATCAGGCTTCATAGACTTCTTCCTTTGGGACTCTAATTGTTGATCTACAAGATTCAAAATAGGTGAATTAGAGCTTATCCTCAAGATGGTTGGAACTGGATTAACTGGTGTCGGTCCCATTCAAGAGGATTTAGAATTTTGAGAAACATTTTTGTGAGTTTTAGGTTTCAATTCCAAAATGGTGTCCTCTAATTTATATATCTTAATTTGAAAGTTTTCCTTTTCTTTATCAAAAGATTTTTGGGTTTCATCAATTTCAGATTCAAGTTGGACAATTTTCTTTTCTAAAATTAATGGTGGAACATAAAGCTTTGGTTCGTTGATTTGTTTTAAAACTTCGTTTTCTGGAGTGGAAAATTCTGCTGGTGTGATGATTGGAAAATATTCATTGTGTTCGAATTTCGCTTTCTTCTTTTCATATGTTGAGTTTAAAGCATCATAATTGAAGCTAATTTGAGCATATTCTTCCTTTCCTCGGTTGAACTTTTCAATTTCTGCTTCTTCATCCAGCATATGAAGGAAACTTTTCCAGATTCCCAAGTTCATATAGTCGTAGTTATACAATGTAGGAAGAACATCAGCAGCTTTCTCCAGATAACGAGTATTTTCTGCTCCGAGACCCACTTTTGATTTGTAGATCTGAACTCTTTTGGTTCATTGAACTTGATCGTCTGTTCTGTATGACCGGCTTTAACAATCGTATGCTCCAGTTTAGTGATGTGTTCTTCAGCATTTTCCTTTTTGACAGTGAGACTGTGTATTGTGGCTGATTGCTCATCGATTTCCTTTTTAAAACCGTTGGTTATATCTTTGATTTGTTCATTTAAATTTTGAATTTCGATGGCAGCCGTATTCAATTGATCTTGGTAGTCTTTCATCTTGAATTCTGAGGACTTTAGCCATTGTTGCTCTCTTTGTAATTGAACAGATAAGTCATGGAGCAATTTTCTGGATTCGTCATTTTCACTTGACGTTGATTTCATGTTTTTAAGATTTGATATCTCACGATTTTGTCATTGATTATTAGATTCAATCGATTGACCTCACTGGTGTGAGCAACATGAAAAGTCGACAACTGTTTTTGTAACTCTTGTGTTTTTTTATTAGAATAGTTATTTTGATTAACTTGAGGAACAAGTGTTTCAAGTTGACGACGAAACGTCATATTTTTTGCTTTTAAGATAGTGATTTGTGTATTTGATGCATTATTTGTGTTTACTTTTTTTGTAAACTTTCTTGTAATGCATATATTTTAAATTGAAAAGCAGATTGTGACGTATACAGCTGATTTTATAATTCCTTGTTCGTTTAATCGAAAGACTGCAGTTGTTTTAATTGAAGAGAACATTGATTTAAATCATTTAAAAATTTTGTCTTTTCAGTCTCTAAATTTATTATTAGTTTGGTCAATTGTCCTTTCGCGTCAATTTCATGTAAAAGTTTTTCATTAAACAAGGAATTATCAGATACATCATTGCCTGAGTCAGTTAGAGAAGAATCAGAGGGAGAAGAGTGTACCTCGTTTTCATCATTCTCAGGGATGCCCAGCTCTGCTTTTAATTCATTTGATCTAGCCATAAGAGCCAGACTGGCTGTGCATTGTTCTTCCTTTCCTGATCATCAGAGTCTTCCAACCATTGCCCATCCTCTGCCAGTAGGACCTTGCCATTCTCGATCTGCTTAGCCAGCAGGAGCATGTTTCTTTTGAAGTATTCAGAATCTTTAACATTTGGCTTCTTGCATTCTTTGGCGAAGTGCCCAGTCATGCCACAGTTGTAGCACTTTTTCGGTGGCTCGGTAGTGGAAGATGATGTTTTGTTGTTTGGGGTTTGGGAAGAGGAGTTGAATTTGAAGTTTAATGAAGATCTGAGGTTGTTGTTTGTTGGCTTGTTGTAGTATTTGTTGTTGTAGCTTGAGATTAGAGCTATGGCCTGACGAACAAACTCAATTTAATTTTCATTTGTTCCCTCTGGAATAAGAGTCTCAAGTTCATCTTTAACAACCTCTTTTGATTGAGCTGCCAGTAAGGCATCATTAACTCCTTTGTTCAGTGCTTGGTTTTGTTTGGCCAACATTGCAAGTGTGTCAGCATTGTCTTGCCTGGATTTGACAATTCCTTTTACCATTGGCTCATTCTGATATAGATATTCATATAGTTCATGAACATCTATTAGGCTCAAATCGTTGTGTTGCATCGCACTGTTGCCAAACATTTCCCATTCGGGGAGAAGATATTGAATGAATTTGATGTTGATTTCTAGATTCCCCTTTTTTAGGTTGTTCTTTCGGAGATCATTTAACATGTTGTAGAACCTATGGTAGGTTTGTTCCAATTCTTCTCTAGTGTTAGCTTTACATTGACCGTAAGTATTAAGGGTAGATACCATTTTAGCTTTGTTTCCTAGGTCAGTTCCCTCCATTTGTTTGCGGATTTCATCCCAGAGTTCTTTTCCAGTCCCGAAACTGTCAAGACTGCTGTATATTTCATTTGTAAGACGTTGCAGCATGTATGAGTGTGAATATATATCAGCTCTTGCCCTTTCTTTCTCTTCTTGATTGTATTCCGAAGGGGGGATTTCGATTACCCCACCTGTTACCGGTGGCACTGAGTTTGGAGTAGCAACCACAGTTCGGTAGAATTTTGCTGGTCCATTTTCAAGGGATTCGAGGATTAATGGGCCCGCATGTTGACTTAGGATAAAATGGAGAAATCTTTTCTTCCATTGCCCATATTCACCTCGGTAGAGAACAGGTGGTTTGGTATCCGATCTGATGGACAAGGCATCTTTGGAAGTCATGTTTGAGTGGTTAAGTTGAGATTACGACGAGGTAAAAATTTGAAGTGTTTGAAAAGATCTCGAGCCGAGAGATGTAAAAGATCTCGAGTCGAGATGTTGAAAGATCTCGAGTCGAGATGTTGAAAGATCTCGAGTCGATATGTTGGAAGATCTCGAGTCGAAGTCAGGAAGGTTCTCGAGTCGAGATGTTGGAGGTTCTCGAGCCGAGATGTTGGAGGTTCTCGAGCCGAGATGTTTGAGGTTCTCGAGCCGAGATGTTTGAGGTTCTCGAGCCGAAATTTTTGATGGTTCTCGAGTCGAGATGTTCACTGTTCTCAAGATTGTTTTTCAGCTTCGAGCCGAGATTGTTTTTCAGCTTCGAGCCGAGAACAGTAGCGTCGTTCTAACAGTGAGTTGCGAGAAAACCGAAAAAAGCCACTAAAATGATCCTAACTTGCTCAAATCATAACCAAAATGATTGATACTTTTTGCAAAATGATCTAAAACTGTTTTCCTTCAATCCAATCCAATCATTTTGACCAAAATCAAACTAAATTAAATCCAAATTTCGATTTTAAGACCAAAAAACTTGGAGTTGAAGCTTTAATGGTGTTTTCACTAAAATCACAAATTCATTGTCAAAACAGATTGGAATCGATTGAAACTTGATTTGAAACTTAATAATATCAATACGAGTACAGATTCAAGCCATAAGAACAAACAAATCTACCTCAAATTCGGATTTTGATTTTTGAACTCTTTTCCTTCAAAAACTTCAAAAACCCACTAAATCTTCAATCATGGACAGAAAACTATGATTATGGATCGATTTCAGAGTGAAATTATGCTCTGATACCAATTGTTAATCCTTGAAAGAGCATTCAATTCATAGTTTAATCTTAGATGATGATTTTGAATGCAACTTGAGGGTGAAGAAATGAGGGTTTTAGAGAGAGAAAGTAGAGAGAAGGAGAGAGAAGGAGAGCTTTTGCAATGGATGAGGATTTGATTAATGGCAAAAGTTAACAATTAGGGATTACATCTTTGGTTTATATAACATCTCCCTAATTTGTCTAATTAATCCTAAGACTAATCCTAAGACTAATCTAATAACTATACAATGTTGGCATAAATACCCCTAAACTATTACTTACAATAAAATAAGTCCTAACACTTTGGTAGGGCACATCGAAGGTATGTCTTTTGCTGTGTGCCTCAAGAGATCGTGTAATGCCTTCCCGCCCGAGCTTATCTCTACTTGCCCGCTTATCTTTCCAAAGAGAGCCATTTAGATCTCGAGTTTTTAAAGAAATGTTTATTCAAAAGAGTTGTGTGGAAAATGTATAGATGTTCATCATGCTTTTATAGTAACGCTATGAAAGATGTCGTGTTTAATTGACTCGTGAAATATTATAATTAATTAAGAGAAATGTACCATGAGGAACATTATTTAAGATATCATTTTTTAATATTTGATTTGATCATGATAAATAAATTGAGCCTAAGATTTGATTATGGTGAATCCGCTCAAGAAGTCAAGTGTTTATCGTGATAAATTTAGCTTAAGATTTAATTAACAAATAGAATCTTCTGATTTTCTGTTTTGATCAATGTTATACATGATTTTAACATAAGATTTGGTGAGAGGGAGAGGGGTCGATGAAAGGGGATGTGATATCTCCTTGTGTAACACATGATCCTCGTTTGTCTACTCTGGCCAAGGGCCCGCCACAACCAAATTTAGGAGGTGCTCATGAACAGGGTTCATTCTCCTATAGAGTAGATATGCACAAGGGAATCGGTTCTCGAACCGAACCGGTTTCAAAACCGGTTTGCAACGGGTTTCGACGTCGCTGGATCACATCAATTCACGAAACGACGGACCAGGATCGGATCGAGGTTTTGTGGGATGATGGAGTTTAAAAACCAGTTTTTTTATTAACTTAGCCATTACACTGTTTTAAACACCGGATTTCAATGAAACCTGGTTTGAATCAGATCTGAACCGGTTTCAACCGGATATATACCTCACTCCTCAAAACCGAGATAAAACCGAACTGGTTTCATCCAAACTGGTTTTGACTTTTGTTGACCGAAACCGAACCGGTTTTAAACTAATCCGGTTTGTGTTCGTCTACTATAGGACCCAAATTTTTTACATTTATGTAACCCAATCTTTAATTAAATTTATACTGATGTAACCCCTTATGAAATTAAATATAAAATAGGATTTTATTTCTTATAATTTTATAATTTATAAATTTTAGCTTTTTTTGGTAAATTTGTACAAGACATCCAAAGTTTTGGGCGCCCCCCTTCTGTAGCTTCTATAGGCATATTGCAAATGAGTCTAAAGCAGCATACAGGGTACATAAGGGCCTTTTAGTCATTTAACCTTAATTTTATTATTTTAAGATTTAGTCGTGAGTTTATCCACCGTTATGAGGGGTTTAGTCATATGTTTGCTCGTCAGATAGAAAACTGATATAATTGATGCGCCACCACTCCAAATAATAGTTTAGACATCACTTCCTTGTAATAGCGCTCCTCTACTTGAATCTTTGAAATTACTCAATTAGTATGGAATTACATTAACTTCAATCTACTGTTTATGTTTCACCAATTCAAAGCTCATAAAGTTATAGGAAAACTTCTCAAAATAACATTAATTAATAGACAATAACAAAAATAAACGAAGTACAAATTCACTGATATATTTCACAAATGACAAGATAGATAAGAAAGAAAGAAACCCAATAATTACACAAAAACATCATATAATGAAAACATACAAGCCACAAATACATGTTCATAAGCAACCATCTCGATCTGCCCCAGTTTTATTTCTTACACATCTGAATCGACCCATTTCTTCATCGATCGCCTTATTAGAGCTTGGAGATCGATCTATTTACTGCTGACGTGGACATCCATGTCTTTGATTACACCGCACAAAAGGTCCATCAAAGAAGTTGGATCGGGTACACTCGCATCTGGCTTCTCAAACTCAAAGGTCCAAGTGACCAACTGCTTATCATCTTTTGGTTCAATATGGAATATTATTGTGAAAGCCTTGTATATCTCCACTAGATCTCCTTCAATTACCTTAAACACGATTTTGTGGTTTGTCTCATCGATTTCTTCGATTATCTCTTTCGTTACTTTCGTTTTTCCATCTTTAATCCATTTCGTCGACATAAAAAAGTTCATACGCGATATGATACTTATCAATATAAAAGATATGGACAAGTTTTAAATCAAACTGTACAAGGTATCAAAACATAAGTTGTGGTGTGCAGTATAGGTTTTGTGGTGTAGATATCACATCCTAACAGATATTTATGCATAACAAAACGGAGTTTGTAAAAAAAAACGTACCATGGGGATAGGTCCACGAAATGATGGATCCAACAGCACCTCTTTCGCCACTATGATGATCGAAGCCATAGACACTATGAGGGCAAATGGAAGGTATATCATGTGGTTTGTGCTTCAAGAGATCGTGTAACACATCTGCATGTGAATCGATCTCTACATGTGCAATTAGCTTTCCTGCTAGACCCATATATCTTTTAGGTTTTCTAGAGAAATCACTTGTTTATTTGAAAGAGTTGGGTGGAATTGACACACCAAATTAGCCTTTTTATAACAATAATAATAGGATGCAACACGACATTGATGATACGTGTGTACCTTGAACAATACCTTTACATGGTTGACGATTGTAAATGATGTCTAGCTCAGCTGGATTGATGCATGTATTTTACTCTCATATGAGGCGTGAGGTCGGGAGTTCGACTCCTATAAACACCTCTTGTGATGCCAAGTATAAGGGATTTTTCCCTGGAAATCCCTATGGGGGTTGGGTTTGCCTTATAAAGGAGCTCGAACCTGGGTGTGCTCATTGAAATATTGCGAGTAGGCTTCCGTTGATATTATTTGTGGTTTCCAAAAAAAAAACATGGTTGACGGTTACAACCATAATTAATTGATCATTAAATTATGAGTTAATTGCAAAAAAAATCTTGGTTTGGTCAAATTGTATTTTTGGTCGATGTGGTTCAATAAGTATAAGTGCAGGCGCAATACCCATGATTAACATTTTTGGTCCCTCCGCCCTAACAGCGTTAACTAAAGTCCGTTAGCTGGGGACATTTTGGTCATTTTGCATGCCTGGTCCCACATGTGCAATCTTCTGCCCACATGTGTAATCTTCTTCCTATGTCTTCTTCCCATGTTTTTCCCCAAATCTTCACCACACTATCTTCAACGATTTCTCCAAAAACATTTACAAGAACCTAATTAAAACATAAATCGATTACTATCTCCATCATACACATCGTTCCCCCTTTTCCTATCTTCCCTGATTTTGACCTAAAATCTACAAGCAAGAAACACATTTCATAACTTGCATCTCAATTCAACAAATTAAAACATCTCAAGAAACCCGTTTCATATATATTAAAATCACTCCACATGACATAACAAATTGATTCACGAATTGATTTTCGCTTAATAACGAATTGATACACACATAAAAGTTGATTTTTGCTATCATAATCACAAATTGATTTTTGCTATCACCTTTTTCACAATTCACGAATTGATTCATCTTAATGTTGGTCATGTGTTACAGTATTTTAAGAATATGGTTAGCTTAAATTGTCCGACAATGTGCAACAAGATTTTAGATGGTGATTCATGCTGATTTGTAATGTAATATGGACCGGTCAAACTTATACATCAAATTATAATCCCAGAAGTTGAAGAACTCTAATTTCGAAACACAGAATTTGTAGAACCCTAATTGCAGATTTAGCGGGAAGAATAGGCCATTAAAGACCATCGGCGACGGTCAGATTGGCGACGGCGAAGTACATCTCGTTTGCTTGCTTAAATTTTGGGGCTAATGCTGGGAATTCTGAATTTTGAGATGAAGATGAAGTGGGGATGGGTAGAAGATTTGGGGAAGAAGAAGACATAGGCACTTGTTGAAGAAGACATGAAGAATGACGATAATATCCTTAACTCGAGTAAATGACTAAAATACCTTACTTAACGGAGGGCACTTAACAACTTTAGGGCGAGGGAACCAAAACTGCTCAAAATATAAAGGGATCCCAAATATAAATAATAGGTATTGTGTCTACATTTATTGAAGTACGGCGGTCAAACGTGCAATTTGATCAAACCATGAGAACCACTTTTACAACTAACTCTTAAATTATAGTTATCTGGTGGATATAAAGCGGTTTTTGGCTATTTTGTTTTTAATTTATTTCAGTGAGAAACGTTTAAGGTAGTCCATCCTTTTTGTGAAGTCTTGAGGGACAAATCTCAAATCTTTGATGAATCAACCTCCAAATCAGCACTACCACCACCATCACATGTGATTTAATACATCAACACCACCACCACATGTGTATTAAATCACATGTGATTGCACACCACTGACCACCACCACTCCATGTGTATTAAATCACATGTGATTGCATACTGTCAACCACCACCATCGTTAACCTCTGTCGGTCATCGTCTCCATCACCGGCAACCCCTCGCCACCGTCTGCTGCATTCAATCACATGTGATTGTATATCCAATCACATGTGATTGCGGCGGGCGGCGGTAGTCGGCGGCGGCAGTGGCCGATGATGGTGGTGGTGGCCGGCGGTGATGGTTGTATATGCAATCAAATGTGATTTGGTAATGATCGTTGTTAAATAATTTTTTATTCAATAACTATGATTTATCCCTAGAGACTTTGTTTTAAAGACGGATTATCTAAAACACAACTCTTATTTTGAATACAAGTGGTAGAAAGTTATACTTATGCGGTACCAAAGCTCTAAAGCTTATTGTTAGTAAAAATAGGGCCGATAAATATTAAAATGTGAAACTTTGATTATGGGTTTTCTGATGTGTGCTGTATAATAGCCCCACGCTAAAGTTATATAATGATCTAAAACTTTTCATTTACATCATAAAATACAATTAATACATCACTTGATTATTGCAATACTTTTAGAAGTTTTTGGTTCATTTGATGTCTCTTAATCTTATACAGTACATATTAGAAAATCCAATGATAATCTTAAGAAAGTATGAGCAATTAGAGGATATTTTGTTTACCGGTAATGATTATAGCTAAGATCAAGTATTACAAGATCCCTAATAATTTCTAAAGGAATAATGGTATTTAGTCATACTATTTGGTCCTACTCATTAGATTAAGATACGTGTCAAAATTAAGGAATAATATTAAGATAGAGAATTAGTGTAGTACACATGTCAACCTATGAAGTGGTTAAGACAATAAGTAGGACAAAATTATAGGACTAAATATCATTTCTCAAAAAGAACAAATTATGTACAACTATTTTAAGAATTATCTATATTAATGAGCGTTAGAGATAAATTATCCCTCCGTCCCAAAAAAAAAATTCCCATTTCTAATGGGTACATGTATTTAGGAGATAGTTAGTGGTGGGGTCTATGGTGATATTTTTTATTAAAATATAAGGTTTTTTAGAGAGAGAAAATGTTTTTAGAAGATAATTAGTGATGAGATCTATAGTTTTAATATTATTTTATTAAGTGATCCCTCGCCATTTGAGAAATAAGAACTTTTTTGTGAGACAAAATTTAAAGGAGAAATGAGAACTTTTTTGTGAGACGGAGGGAATACTGACTAATGAAAATTATCTATATAATAAATATTATTATCTATACCCCTCGGTTATAACGGATTTACATTGAGATGATTTTAACACTACATAAATCATTTCAAACATTAACATTATGAATTTCATATGTTGAACATTTTGCTATAACAGATGTAACGACCGAATTTTTGTGTTAAATAAATTATGAAAAAAACATGTTAAATAAGGATAAATCATTTAAAGAACGTAGGAATTGGTTTCGTGACATTTGGATATTGTATGAGAAAGTTATGGACGAAACCGTGTCGAAGCAAAGGTCGAAATATGCAGCATGGGCTGCATAGCCCAAGATAGCGGCGCTATCTGGTGATAGCGACGCGATTTCTGGCTTTTCCAACAGAAACTCGAAATAGCGTTCGAGAATAGCGACGCGATTTAACGCGGGAATCAGATAGCGACGCGATTATTAGATAGCGGCGCGATTTCTTGTCTGATCAGTATTTAAGTCGGGATTTGGCTCATTTAATGCCAACACAAACCCTAGTTCTTCTCTCTACAAATGAGTATACGTTTTTGAGTGGAAAAGGTCGTTTGGAGCCGATTTTGGGGTCCAAATTAAGTGATTTTGCTTCCATTGTTGAAGATCAAGGTAAATTTTCACTCCTTTGTAGTTGTAGCTTTAGATCTATGGATGGATAAGCTTGGGTTTGAAACCCTAGTTTTTGGGTTTGTGATTAATGGTTGAGTAAAGGTTGTGTACACTTAATAGATGGTATTTTTACAAAGAAAACAAGTGTATGCTTAAGATTTGTAAGAATCTTAAGATTGGTTAAACCTAGGGTTTTGAATGTCACTAAAATTTGGGGAAAAGGGTGTTGGTAACTAATTAGTGTTATGAGACTAATATTGGAGACTAATGATGTCGACCTTGGGTTGTGATTGGGTTTCGGTTTCGTTGGTGAAACCTTGGAACTAATATTTTGGGATTTCCACCAAGTTGGATGACCTTGGTGGTTAAAAATGATAATAGAAATTATGTGTTATCAAGTTATTAAGGATAACTAGAAATGTGATTATTATGTTGATAGGTTGCAAGGACCTAAAAATTGGAGATAGTCCAAAGGCAGGAAGCAAGGATATGTGTTGATAAATACGATATGGATTTAGCTATCACTAAGGTGAGTACATGAGACTTTTAAACTGGGTACATAACAAATGATTTTGAAATCTATGATGTTTTATGGGTCTTTATTAATAAATGATTTTTAATAAAGATATGATTGAAAATATGAGAAAAGGTAAATAGTAGATTCGCTAAGTATGTCTAAAATCATTAATGATTTTGAAAGAGATCATGATAATGAAAAGTGATTAATAACTAATTGTTAATATGATGTAAAAGGAGTATATTTTGTTATAATGTGATTACTAATGATGAAGCTACTTGATTTGACTATGGGAATACTAGTTAAGATTAGTATGTGGATAGATTGTATGATGACCTTACGGCATTGTTGATAGATGTGACATATAGTCACATGTAATAGTTATGACGGGTAGACTGAAATAGGACAGGTACGTGATAGATTCGGAGGCATTCTGGATTATCACGGCATCTTTAAACTAATGGATTGGAGGCATTCCGATCACCCAACAAGATGTTGGATCTTACTGAATTGGAGGCATTCTGATTAGTAAGATAAGATGGGTCACCTTGCTTGGACAAGGTGACAAAGGGGGTTCTACTGAATCGGAGGCATTCTGGTTAGTAGGATAAAAATGGGGTCTCGTTGGATTGGAGGCATTCCGAACAACTTGATGGGTCGAATAGGCTATGAAAATGTGATAGGATTACCGAGGAGGTGATCGATGTATATGAATGTGTTAGGGTTATCACGGAGGTAACTAAAGTATATAAATATATATGTATATATATTTAATATGTGTGATTATTTATATATTAATGTCGGGTCTAAACCCATGTATCCCACGAGACTATTTTGTCTCACGTACTACTTTGTTTTTGGCTATGTACTCAGGTTCGAGATTGAAGTTTTAGAAGGTCGCGATAGAAGTGACCTAGAGATGTTTAGCTTGGGAGCCTATAGGTAGATCCCGCTTGCCTATGGTTTTGATATACTTGGTGACACCGTATTTTTATAAACTCTGATAAAGGTTTTGAAGTTTTTGTTAAACTCTATTTTGGACAACATGATAATGTTGGGAATTGTATTATAAATGTTTTAAACAATGTTTTAAAAACACGGGTGTTACAACAGATGTACATTGTGATGTGTGAAGTGATTTTTGGGTTCCAAAAAGGTGTGACATGGAGGCGCCATGGTGCGGGGCGCAACGCCCACATTACCAAATAGACCATGGAGGTTGTGTAAGGCGTGGTGTAAGATAAGGTGTGATATTACACGTCTTATTGTGAACGTTATATATATGAACGTTATTATATTATACTTCCTCCGTTTCAAAATAAATGATACACTTAGGGATGTATGTTTTTTAAGGCAAAATATCATAATAAAGGTTAATAATATTAAATTGAATAGTTAATGGAGCTTGAGTCCCACAAACTTTGATTAAAGTAAGTTTAATACTGTTTAAAAGTAAAACTAATGATAAATGTGTCATTTCACTTTATTAAATGAGATAGTTAGTGGGTGTGGGACCTACTACTTTTTGCCAAATAACGAAAGTTTTTAAAGCGTATCAGTTATTTTGAAAAGGAGGAAGTGTGTGCATATATGCAATAAAACCCGTCAATTATATGTAAAAGTATCGTACTTATGGATATGGATGAATAGAATAATTTTAAATTGATACGCGTATGGATGTGGAGGATGTAAAATTAAATGGATATTGATATAAAATCAATATTTTCGTAACCGGGTCAGACCGGCCAGCCAGATCGGCTGGGACCGGAAACGTGTGTTCTGCCGGGCCGGACAAACGGTTCAATATCCATGTTATAAGCCAGATTGAACCCGCGGATTTAAGTCGCAACCGGGTTTAACCGGACCTTTTAACCCAGCCGGTTTTGGGTCATACTCATATTAAACCAGTAACCCGACCCATACATGTAAAACTCACATATAACTTAAGGATGTTTGGTGATTTAATTTATAGAAGAGTAGACTTGGTATGAAATAGTTTTTATAGCAATGTGAGATGAATCTCAAGAGAAAAATTTGTAGGATCCTTTCAAATAACCCTCTTGTCTTTCAAGCATAGTCATAAATTCATAATATGCGACTAAAGGCTCTAAAGAATTAAAACTACATATAGGTTTAATGGAAATTAGATGAGTGCACTAATGGATTTGGCATCATGATACCTTAATAGCAAATTAGATGACGTCCCTTTGAGAAGGGTGTGATATCAACACGTATCAGGCCCGACAAGTGGTCTACGGAGCAAAAAACTTGAGTATTATATCGCTTAGTTATTGACATGCACTGTTATAGTGTAATCTGGTTCAACCGATCTGACCAATTAAACCGTCTTTAAGTCATCCTCTGGTCCTATTGGAAATCCAGGTTCTAAAATATTGTATAAAATCACCGTTGTCATCCCTACTCCTAACAATACCAACTTTTCCAATAATGTTAAGTTTTACAATTAAAATATATATTTAATATTATAAGATTTGGTCAACAGATATTTTATTTCGATTTGCTTCTTTCACCATAAGATTTCGTGAGAACGAGAGGCTGATAAACGTGAGGTTGACATCTTTGTTGTGTCAGTGTCTCACTTGATTCTTGTGTGTATAATTTTATGTGCAATTATAATATGCAATTATACGTTTGTTGTCAGGAACATCCGACCACGAGTATAACCCATACTGCAAGTAGGGGTGACAATTATCGTTTGATTTCATCAGATATCCACAAGATCTGATCCATAAACAGTGGATATAGATGAATTTTGTAACCTAAGACTTCTAGTATAATGATATTGGTGAAAGATAAGATATTGCCCATGACTAAGGTCATAGGTTCAAGTCTCGTCGTGGACGTGTGGTTTATTCCCATAAGTGGAAGGTTCGAGGGAAGGCATACTGCCCCTTATTGATGTCACTGTCTAGGCTCGAACCACTATATACTAACTTGTCGTTAAAAAAAACCAAACTTTGTAGGTGAACTAGTCCAAAAACTTTTAGTTAAAAAAATAATAAAATATACAACTGGGATAATAAGTATAAATTATACTTCATCTGTATCAAAATAAGTGACTCACTTTCCTTTTTAGGTTGTATCAAAATAAGTGAATTAATTTAATAATTTACCTTATTTGGTAAGTTTTTATATTTAAAATTACCCATTTACTTTTACTTTATACCTTTTTAAACACCATTAAAGGTGTGGGACCCCATCCATTTTTGTCATCTTCTTATAAAAGCAACAAAGTAGTAAAAAGTGTGGGTCCCCATCTATTCTAATTACCAATTTAATTACACTAATCTCTTAGACTACCCGTAATGGGTGACCAAACTAAGTTTGGTCACCCATGCCACCTCTGCGCCACATCAGCTTTCTCTCTCCTGATCAAGTACATGACTAGACAGCGACCCAACGCCTGTAATGGGCGACCAAATCGGCGACCAATTTTTTTTTTAAATTGCATATTATATATATATATATATATATATATATATATATATATATATATATATATATATATATATATATTATTTATTTTATATATAATATATTCTTAAATTATTAAATATTAATTTATATATATATATATATATATATATATATATATATATATATATATATATATATATATATAGGATAATGATCCATAGAAAAGGGTCCTTATTTGAAGAAGTTGAAGAAACAATGCATTTTCGTAAAATATACATATATGTATACATATACATACATATATATACATATATATTCATACTATATATATATATATATATATATATATATATATATATATATATATATATATATATATATATATATATATATGTGCATATTCATGCCCGATATATATGCATACATACACATATATACACATGCATTTTACGTAACTTGCATATTCAGTCGTAACTTGCATTTTCAATCGGAACTTGCATTTTCATTTACGAAAATGCATATGCATATCGTATATATATGTGTATATATATACATATATACGGTATAAATATGAACATATGTATATCAATGGTATGCATATATATGTATATATATATATATATATGTATGTATATGTATACATATATGTATATTTTACGAAAATGCATTGCTTTTCAACTTCTTCAAATAAGGATGCTTCTTTCTTGATCCTTATTCTCTCTCTCTCTCTATATATATATATATATATATATATATATATATATGCGCGCGCGCGTGCACACATGTGTAAGAAATGAAAGAAGCATGGAGCGTGCCCCAATGGTCGACTAGTCGACCATTCAACTAGGCGATCGGTCGGTGTCCAACGCCCGTAACGGCGATCGGTCGGCAATGGTGGAGGTGGCGATCGTGACCGAAAGAACGGTCATGCGTTACGGGTAGTCTTATTACCTTATTTTGCCTCAAAAAACGCGAAGTTTAAAGTAATTCACGGAAAAAGTATAAGTTTAAGGATGAGAAAGATATATTAAAAAAGATAAAACTATAAATTTTATAACTTTATAGTTAAAGTTTGAAATATTAAAACTTTAAGGAAAAAAATGTAACATCAAAATTTTTAAAGGGCAATTTAAAAATTATTTATGAACAGGAAAATTTCAGTAACTATGTATATAAGGTAGAATGTTGAATATAAATATGAATATATATAAAGACAGATTATTATTGGATCCGATATAGATAACATATTATCATCTATAAATTACTCATTTACCACTCGGAATAATTGTTTTTAAAAATCAAATGTTGGATCGGATCACTAATGCTTCAAAAACGGTCGGAACTGATTACAAAATAATTCGTTATTTATGAAAAGTTAAGATGTAAAAGGTATATAAATGACAAAATAAAAAAAAATACAACCAATCAGAGCATGTCAAGTTGAACAAGGAGAGAGAAGGTATTTGTAGATTATCATTTTAATATTCTAAAAAAGAATTGTTTCTCATTACCTTGCTTAATTTTACAAAAAATAGAGTAATAATTATGGACTTCTAATATTATTTAATTATGGTTTAGGGTTTAGGGTTAATTTTACAAAAAAATAATTATGGACTTCTAATATTATTTATTTTTCATCACATTAAATTCTAACATTATATTTTATTTGATTAAAAAAATTGTTTTCAAAGTCTTCATAAAAAATAGAGTAATAATTTTATTTAGTATGCAGTAGTAAAACAGAAATTTGGATAATAATAATAACCTCAAGTTTATCAGACTTATATATTTTTATCTAACACTTTTTTTTAATGACACATAATCTACACCATATTATTTACGACTGGACTTAAACTCATTACCTATTGATCATGGGCAACATCTTAATTTTCTACCTTTACCACTACGCTAAAAGCCTATAAGCCTTATAGTTTAAATATTAGTTTATTAGTAAATTACGCAAATTGTCCATTATGTTAGTACCATATTATAAATTTGAATCTATAGTTTCAAAAATGACGCTAATAATCCTTATTTCTAAAACTTTTGTCACCCGTGGTTCTTTAAGCTAATAATGTTAACTTCCTCCCATGTGCATTGCACATGATGGTATTATGATTTTTTTTTACATATATTAATGGCTTTCAGCTTAGTATCTTCATCTTCTACCAGATTACAAACACCATCTTCCACCCTCCAACCACCATCCAACCACCATCTTCCGCCCCTAACTACTAGATCACCACCGGCCATCTTCCACCCTCAATTACCCATAAACATCATTATGTTGTATTGCAAGTGAGGTAAGTTAACAAAAAATTTAACGCCATTTAGCTAAAAAAAAACAAAGGGTGACAAAACTTCAAAAATAAAGACAATTAATGTCATCTTTTAAACTAAAAGCCAAAATTATAATATGATAGATTGTGTATTTTTATAGTATTAAACGTTAGTGGCAGTACAGAAACATGATTTACATAAAATTTATTTTTTCTATACTTAATGTCACGCTGTAAAAATGAAATATATGGGATGATATTTAGTCAGCAGATATTTTGTTCAGATTTGCGTCTTTCAACATAAGATATCGCGACAACGACAGGACCGACGACCAATGTTTTAAAGGGTTGCTCTAAACCTACCATTTTTATTTTCTTTTTCTACCAAGAATTACGTGAAGTGATGATGGATTGATATAAGTTATTTGATAGATGATGCATATTACTTGTTTGATAGATGGATTAATTGAGACTAGTGATAATAGAGACACAATTAACTGTCACGATCGAATAACTCAAACAAGTTATTGAATTACAGATTTACTAACAAAGAGAAGTTACAATGGATTAACACTCTTGTTATTTGATTAAGAACAATGTAAACTGTAATCGAATAAGAAATATTAAGAACACAGTTTATCACAAAAAGCTTCAATGTATATTAATGATCGATCAATACGCACGTACGTTTACAATTCGTAAGGAACTATATATAATAGTCCTTGAAGCCTAAATATTTAACCTAGTTATTCTAGGATACGATTACAATTGAATTTACAAAAGATAAACATTCTAAACTAACTCAACTAGAATCTCGGATACGATCCGCACCATATATGAATATCAGTAGTATTCGCACCCATCAGTAGTAACTCCAAGATCAGTAGTGTATTAGCTTTTCTGCCCATCAGTACTAACTTGTATATCTTCATTACGTCTTCATCAGTACTAATTGCAGCATCAGTAATAGAATGCTTATATCCCAACAATCCTCCCCCTAAACTTATTAATTCAATTTGAATTAATCAAGTTTGTTTTCTTCTTCTTCTTCTTTCTTATTCTTTTCTTCCAACAGTTTTGCTCTTCTTTGATCACCTTCAATTGTTTGTTGATTTATTCTTTTTCTTTGAGCAATAATATACTTACTGTTCCTCTTCACAAAATAATTGTATTTTTCTTAAAACATAGCAATATCATGAGGTCTCATGAAGGAACAGGTGGTGATTTGATACATGGTTTATTCTGAGTGAGAATATTCTCTTTCATACACGTATAGTTCACACTTCTTACTGGCTCTTTCAAAGAAATACGTGTTAACTGTTGGTAGCACATTCCAAGCATATACATTTTTCGTGCTAGTGAAATTCTCAGGGTAATTATCTGGATAAAATGTAGCATCTATCATTTGTGTTAAGTATCCAGCTCCTGAGTTTCTCCATGACTTCTTTGTCATCCTTGGTTTACCAATAATTAGAACCTTAATTATATCACTTCTGGTTAATGACATAACCATTGGTTTCCAGGCATTGAACTTCTGAGTTGTTTTATCTTCTCTTATTATATCTATAACATCATTAACAACTCTCCAATTGATAATTGGATTATCTTTTAGAGGAGCTATTGGAAGATCAAGTATTTGAATTTCTTGTTTATTTTTCTTCATTGATTCTTGATTCTTGTTCTGCTTCTATTGCTTTCCTCTTTTTGTTGACAGAAGGTTTTGGTGATTCACCAGACATTGGTTTTCTGGTAATCACTAGTTGAGGATCAATATCAATTAACACTTTGTCTTCCACTTCTTATTCAATCTGTTTGTCCTCTGAATTTGCAAGTTTTTTTTTTTCTCAATGCAATATCTTTCAATAATGGTGATTAACTTCATTCTTCCAAAAGACTTTGCATTGTGACCTCTTGATTTTAAGTAAGAGATCATATCTTCTTTCTTCTCTGCAAACTGTTCAGGCATATCTTCTTTCATGCGTTTGCATTCTTTCACTTGTGCTTCAAGGAGATCTATACTTTCTTGTTCAATTTGTTTTATTTTATTTAGTTCCTCCTGTTGATCTCCTTCTAAGAACTCTTCAATCTCTTGAATTGCTGTATTTTAAGTCTTTCTTCGTCGGCTATTCTTTTATCTTCAAGAGCTTGAGTCTTAGCAAATATTCTGAGATACCTCATTCTCTTTACCTTCCACTTATCTTGCTTTGCAGGTCTGACACAATTTATTTTGTTTACCATACAGTGACCTAAAGCTCTATGTGGGTAGTCATCATCAAACATTTCTTTACCTACATTCACACACTTTGATAGTGGAGTATATTTCATGTCAATAACTGGGTTGATCACAATTGATGGAGAAAATAAATATTATTTTCCCTCAGGTAATATTTTAGGGTGAGGAGGTAGAGCACATTCATCAACATCATCCCAATTCAGATTATCATCAATGTCAGGTATGATAAGTGGTTTTAATTCTGGAGTTGGAGGTCTTGGGATGATTACAGCTGGTTCAAGTAACTCGGGTATTTCTTCATCTGATTCAGTAGTCACCAAGGTGGTTTCTAGTGGTGTATGTACTACTAATTGTTTTGAGGAGTCTATTATTGGTGAGGTTGTGTGGATAGTTACTACTGCTAGGGCATCAGTAGTAACTGGAATATTTATTTATGTTGTTGGGACATTTACTACTGATGTCGTGTCTTCATCAGTGGGATCAGTAGTAACGACCTCTTGTTCTTTAACCTCAGTAATATACATGGGATCAGTAGTTTCAATGACCTCAGTAGTAACTGGAGAATGTACTTGTTCTGCTGTTAGGGATTGATTTGCAGACACAAACACATCTTCATCCATACTCCTTATGCCTCTATTCAGGTCTTCACCAAAACTTTGACATGTTTCACCATGAGCTTCTCTAAGATTTAGGAGGGAGGCTGCTGCTGCTGCAATTGAATGATCAAAAAATTCCTTATATATGATCATTCTCCCCCTTAGTGATCTCAACTTGTTGAGCCTCACTATCAACAATCTTCTTTGTAATTTTCTGATGAGATTGGATTGGCTTTGAAGCCTATTATTGAACCTCTTCTGTCTTCTGTTCAATGTATTGATATAATGCTTCATGTAGCTCATGGTCTTTCCTTGAGAGTTTAGTAGTTCCAGGCAATGTTGTACAGTGGTTTTAAGGTTTTCCTTCCTATCCGTCAATTTAGGTTGTTTAATATTGCCCTCACTCCTTCTAGGTGGATCATTGGGCCTGGTTGGTACATTGGCTTTAAGGTTTTCCATCCTATCCGTCAATTCAGTTTTGTTCAATCTACCCTCATCACTGCTTGGTGATGAAATGGGTTGTTTAGATACTCTCTTCTTCCTAGAAGAAGCAGAAGTACCTCCCCTTGTGGTTTCTCACCGGGGTCCTTTAAGTGCTGCCTCAAATGATGAGTCGTCACTTAAAGTTGCCGAGGTCTGGGTCCTATTTATGTTCTCACTAGCCTGTGCACCAACCTTTGGTGCATCAGTAGTGAGAGTCCTTTCCTCATGCCCTCTCTCCTCCTTGGAGGACAACTCTTGGAGTCTTGGTGTGACTCAATGGGTCCACTGGTGTCCTTTAAGGAAGTTTTCTTCCTTTTGTAGATTTTAGAGATTTGTTTGGCTAAAGGCTGGTCTTCCTCAGAGTGAAGAGTAGCACTCTGTGGATTATCTTCATGTACCTGGGACACATTCAGGATATTTGTTTGTGTGGGTGATTGAGTGGACTTTTAGGATTGTGTTCTGGCTGTTGTGAGTGGTGGAGTGGATTGAGGTTCAATTGGGTGACTTGAACCTTCTCCAGTTAGGGGATGATCATAGATCATGTTTGCAAAAAGTGGAGTTTCTTTGCCAGAAAAATTGAACATCTTGTTCATGTTTGAGAAAACTTTTCTATTGAGTTCTGGAATTGGAAAAATGTTTGAGGTTTTAATGAGATCAGGAATCTCACAATAAAAAATGTGGGCAAGGAATCTTGGATACATTAAAATTTTTGAGATTGATAGGTTTCCAAGCATCCCTTCAAAATCATTTTAGAAAAATTGAACACTTGATCTGTGCTCAGACAGACAACAGCAGATGCTATTGATTTGTTGAACTCATTCCAAGTGCTTTTCTTAGGTGACATACAGTGTTGAATTGTATGGACCAAGAACTTCCATTGGGGAGAAAGAAGACCCTTTTGAAAGGTTTGAATGACGGTTCTTCCTTCATATCCCATTTTTAAAACATTTTCAATCAAATCAGATTTATGAAGTAGAGATATACCTGACTCATCATTTAGTCTGAGATGATGTCTAATAGAATGTTCTGAGATAGTAATAGTCTTTCCATCAATGTCAGACTTGATTTTGATAATGCCCCGTTCTTCTACTTTTTCTGCCTTCTACCAAAATTGAACAATGTGTTGAACACAAAGTTTAGGTTGTACAGTCAAGGCAAACCGTATAGGAGTGTTTTTAAGAACATAACTATTGGCCTAAAACTTTTTGTTCCATCTGGATTTCTGAGAAATGCTAACATATTGTGAAACTCAGAGTACATAAGATCTGTTTCATATTAACCTAGTTATTCTAGGATTCGATTATAATCAATATACACAAAGATATACATTCTATAACTAACTCTACTAGAATCTCGGACTCGATCAGTACCATAGATAGACATCAGTAGCATTCTTGATCATCAGTAGTAAATCCAAGTTCAACATCATCAGTACTAAGTAGTGTTTCTGCCCCATCAGTACTAACTTCAATAAACTTTGATCAGTACTAACTGCAGCATCTTGGAATAAGCATATACAAATCATAAACAATGCGGAATTAAACGAACAAATTTGTATTGCTAAACAAGGTTTTCATCATCATCAATTTATACAATGATTACTAAAAGCCCCAATTCTACATAAAATATGTAGAACGGTTTTAAACTTGTAACAGGATCATAATATGACCTTGGGGCTTAGAGAACACACACATACACGTTTTTGATGAAACAGATATACACATTCTACTACTGATACTGCAGTTAGTAATGATCAAAGTTTATTGAAGTTAGTACTGATGGGGAAGAAACACTACTTACTACTGATGATGTTAAACTTGGATTTACTACTGATGATCTAGAATGCTACTGATGTCTATTTATGGTGTTGATCGAGTCCGAGATTCTAGTAGAGTTAGTTATAGAATGTATATCTTTGTGTATATTGATTGTAATCGAATCCTAGAATAACTAGGTTAATAATTTAGGCTTCAAGGACTATTATTAATAGTTCCTTACGAATTGTAAACGTACGTGTGTATTGTTCGAGTATATCAATATACATTGAAGCTTTTTGTGATTACTGTGTTCTTATTATTGTTTCATTCAATTACAGTATTCATTGTTCTTAATTAACAAACACGAGTGTTGATCCGCTGCAACTTCTCGTTATTGGTAGATCTGTGATTAAATAATCTGTTTGGATTATTCGATCCTGACAGATGATTTTGAGAGTTTGTTGTGTTTGATTTCGTAAGAGAGTTGATTTGTTACTGGTGCAAGGTTTTGATCAGATTTGCAGAGATTTGGGTTTATCGTAGGGTTTATCGAATCGAGGTGTGGATAATGCTAAACAAATCTCATTCAGCTATTTATATTTTTCGAATTAACCTGCAAAAGGACCGAATTTCCCTTCGAATCATAACACAACGGCTATGTTCATGGGGGTTAGTATGGTAAAATGACATATTTTACAGATAACGGTCGATCAGTAGTAACTAAGTATTAGTAATAGAAACGTCAGTAGTAACTGTTGTTTTACACTTAACCTAATTCTAAGAAAGACCTTATCAGTACTAAATTATAAGTGCAACACATAGTCAGTAATAATGAATAACCAGTAGTAAAACATACTTTTAAATATAGGTATTGTACAAAAACTTTACATATAATTTTAATAGTGAAATAAATTTATTAAAATCATTCCAATACTGCTAACCAAAAAGCTGAATCTTCCTACATCAAATGCTTTTGTAAAGAAATCTGCTAATTGATTGTCAGTATGAATTTTCTCCACTTTAATTAATTTCTTTTCATTGCAATCCCTTATAAAATGAAATCTTATTTCAATATGTTAGGTTTTTGAGTGTTTTACTGGATTATTCACAATACTAATAGCACTTTGATTATCTATAAAAATAGGAGTTTTAAGAATAGAGATACCAAAGTCTAGGAGTTGATTTTGAATCCACAGAACTTGAGCACAGCAAGCAGATGCAGCTACATAGTCTGCTTCAGCAGTTGATGTTGAGACATTGGTTTGTTTCTTGCATTGCCATGACACCAGTCTTGATCTAAAAAATTGACATCCATCAGTAGTATATTTTCTATCTTGACATTCACCTCCATTGTCACTATCTGTGTAGGCTATGAGTTCAAATGGTGAGTCATGTGGATACCAAAGACCAAGAGAAGGTTTTCCCTTCAAGTATCTGAAGATTCTTTTAACAGCATGTAAGTGTAGCTCCTTAGGTCTTGCTTAATACCTGGCACACACACAAACACTATACATAATGTCAGGTCTTGATGCAGTTAAATACATTAAAGAACCTATCATAGATCTATAATAAATGTTCATCTACATCCTCCTCCTCAACATCAGGATGTAGGTGTTTGTGTGTTTCCATTGGTGTGCTTGCACTCTTGTAGTCTATCATTGCAAATTTCTCTAGGATGTCTCTGACATATTTTGATTGATTAATCAAAATACCATCTGATCTCTGATTGATTTGGAGTCCAAGAAAGAAATTCATTGGACCCATTGAGCTCATCTTGAATTTGATCTGCATTAATTCTTCAAACTCTTTGCACAATTGATCATTTGTTGAACCAAAGATGATATCATCTACATATATCTGGACCAGTAGTATATCATCTTTGACTTTTCTTGTGAACAAATTTTTATCAGTTGCACCTCTTTTGAAGTTGTTCTTCAATAAATATGATGATAATGTGTCATACCAAGCTCTTGGTGCCTGATGAAGGCCATATAAAGCTTTGTCTAATTTGTACACATAATCATCATGTTCAGGATCTTCAAATCATGGAGGTTGACAGACATAGACTTCTTCTTCAATTTTCCCATAAAGGAATGCACTTTTCACATCCATATGATAGACTTTAATTTTCTTGAATGAAGCATATGCCAGAAAGATCCTTATTGCTTCAATTCTTGCAACATGTGCATATACTTCATCATAGTCTATTCCTTCTTCTTGAGTGTATCCTTGGGCTACAAGTCTGGCTTTGTTTTTTATCACTATACCTCTTTCATCTGTCTTGTTTCTGAAGATCCATCTTGTTCCAATGGGTCTTTTTCCTTTTGGTAGAGGTACAAGTGTCCATACAGCTTGTAATTTGAATTGGAGAAGTTCTTCTTGCATTGCTATAATCCAATTAGAATCTTTCATTGCTTGTTGAATCTTTTTAGGTTCCTCCTGTGATAGAAAACATTCATACATACATTCATCAGAGATTAGACTTATATTACAAATTTTTGTATTTAGAGATGAATTGAATTTGCTTCTTGTCTACATGTTTGAATTGACATCACTTAGGACTTGGTCCAAAGGATGATTCTTTTCAGTTCTGGTGCTAGGAACTTTGTCAACAAGTAATTGACTATCAAGGTTTGACTCATTGGATTCAGGGATTTGAGCATCTGTCCGTATATCTTCTTGATCTTCTGTATTTTGTTGAGATTCTTCATTGCTGCTAGTATCAGTAGTAACATGATTTTCATTTAGTGCATGTGGTTCATTGTTAGTACTGACATTGTTATTGGTTGGTTCATCATCATTTGTTTGATTTTCTGAGTTACTACTGGGATCAGTAGTATTGTGTGAGTTTGAGTTGTTACTGGTATCAAGATTTCTAGGGTTATCTGAGTTACTATTGTCCTCAGTATTAACTGTGGTATCAGTATTAACTAGGATGTATTTCATTCTGTCTTGACTACCATTGAACGATGATGATCCTCCTTGTTGACTTTGATTGTTTGAATCTCCTGCATTATAATCATAATTAACATCAAATGATTTGGTTAGATTATCAATGTTGAATAACCAATCTGGACCATTTCCTTGTTCATTCATTAGGTTTTCATTAAACGATACATTTACACTTTCTTCAATGATCCTTAGCCTTTTGTTGAACACTTTGTATGATTTGCTTTGAGTTGAGTATCCTACAAAGATCCCATCATCTGATTTGCAGTCAAACTTACCAATATGTTCTCTTGTAATTAAAATTGTACAAGGACAACCAAATGATTTTAGAAAACTTATTGAAGGTTTTCTTTTATTAAAAACTTCATAGGGTGTTTTAAAATGAGGCTTGACTATTAATACTCTGTTTTGAACATAACAAGCAGTATTAACAGCTTCAGCCCAAAAAGTTATTTGTAGTTTTGAATATGCAAGCATGGATCTGGCTGCTTCAATGATTGTTCTATTTCTTCTTTCAGCTACATCATTTTGTTGTGGAGTTCTTGGTGAGCTGTACTAACTGTCAATACCCTTAAGATCACAAAAAGTAATTAAATTAGCATTTTTAAACTCTGTGCCATTATCACATCTAATGGCTTTCACTTTGAGATCTCTTGTATTTTCCAGCTTGACTATCAGATTTTTTATGATCTCACTTGTTTCATCTTTAGTCTTAAGAAAGAAAACCCAAGTATACCTGGAAAAATCATCAGTAATAACAAGACTATATTGTTTCTTTCCAATACTCATTACATTTGTAGGTCCAAATAGGTCCATATGTAAGAGCTGCAAAGGGTTAGAAATAGAATTAATTGCTTTGGTCTTATGAGAAGTCTTGTATTGCTTACCTTTCAGGCATGCAACACAGTGATGATCACACATAAATTCTTTTTGAGGTAATCCAACTACCAAATTCTTTTTGACTAAATTATTCATATTTTTAAAATCTGTGTGACACATCCTTCTATGCCATAGATTTGATTCATTTGTGTTTGCCTTAGATATAAAACAGTTAATCTCATTTGAAGAAATGAGTTCTCCCCCTATATCCAGGCAATACACATCATTTCTCCTTGGTGTTCTTAAAACAATAAATTTTTCATCTAAAATAAAGCCAGGAGAAAGAATGATGCACTCTATATCTGTAAAAAGAATTTTGTTCTTTTTATCACATACTTGTGAGACACTAACCAGATTATACTTAAGCTCAGCAACATAAAATATATCATCAAAAGTAATCTTACCATTTGATACTGTACCTTTACCTTTAATCCTACCACCTCTTGGATTTTCACCAAAAGCGACATATCCACCTTCAAAGGACTTGAAATCACTAAGAATTTGAAGATTTCCAGTCATGTGCCTAGAGCATCCACTATCAATATGCCATGTTCTTCCTTCTTCAGGGATCTAAATGCTCTGCACAGAAAATAAATGGATTAGTTAATTTTGGGAACCCAAGCTTGTTTTGTCTTGGGTTCATCCTTTGAAGAGTAAGATTTTTGAAATGTATGAGCTTTGTATGCAGTTTTGGTTTTCATTTGTTGTTTATTATTGTTGCTTTGTTTTACTACTGACCTAGGTTTATACCCGTGGTTTTTGGCTTTTGAGTATTTTACTACTGAGGAACCAGTAGTATTTGGGTAATGTGAGTTTTTAGCATAATCAGTAGTATTATGGTAATTGTATCCGACAACATTGTAATTAGGGTTTTTACCAGTAGTAAACCTGGAATAGTTTCTACTGATGTTTGAGAATTTTGAGTAACTTGGAAATTGATTTTGTTTTCCATTATTTGCACAAATATTTTAGGACTTCCACGCCTAATATTTTGCACAAATCTTTGTGCAGTTCTTCCAAATTTAGGGACTTCAACATGTGGATTTTTAATTTTTCTTGGCTTCTGCAGTTTGTTTTAATTTCAATTCTTTTAATTTTTCCTTGTTTTCTTTGAATTCATTAAATTCTTTGCAATTGATTGGATTGAAGTGACAATCCTTTGCTAAGTGGTTAACTTTGTTGCAGATTAAACATGATAATTTTGTTTGTTTAGCACTTTCAGGTTTTCTTTGTTCTTTTAATTGGTTTAAATTTCTTTGATTTCCCCTTCTTAAAATAGTTGGTATGTTTTCTAAATTATATTTAGGGGATTCAGTTTGACTTTGTGTGGTATGAAAACGTGTATCAGTTGAATTAATTGTTTGATCATCATCAGATGAATCATTACTGGTTACAGTTTGACTTTCTAATTTTAATTCATTTAAAATTCTTTCTGAGCTTGACTTAAGAGGAGGAATAAAATTAGTTGGAGGTGGAACTGCATGATATCCAACCCTATGAACAACTTTCTCAGTGATTTGATTGCTTGTTAATTCATCAGTTATTTTAGAACTTCTTTCAAACTTTTTAATAGTTAGTTTATTTTGTTCTAATTCCAATTGACATTCTTCTAATTTAATTAAAGTTTCTTTTAATTTTAAGTCAGCTTCCCCTCCTAGTCCAAGAAGAGCTTCCCCTCCTTCCAGGCCCTAAAAACCTTGCTTCCTAAGCATACTGAGAAAGAATTAGCAGAGTCGTCTCCCTCCTCCTCCTCATGTTCTTTATCATAAGTTGTTTGTAATAATTCATCTTTTATCTTTTGATCTGTTATTTTATAGATTTTGATTTGATTTTCAAGATCAGCAATACAACCATTGAATTCAATTCTTCTATTTCTTTTTAAAATCATCTCATCAAGAGTTTCTTTGTTAAGTTTTTCTAATTCTTTATATGCTTTAATGCATTCAGGAGTGCGGGATTTAGAATGTACCTCAGTAGTAGAATCAGTGAAGGCCATAAGAGCTTGGTTTTGAGCATGTTCCTCTGCTTAAAAGCTCCACTCATAGCCTTGACCCTCTTGTGATACTAATGCAGTTGAGTTTGAAGTGTTGTTTTTGTTGTAGTTTGATCTTTGGTCTTTGCTAGGACATTCTCTAGCAAAGTGACCAAAATTGTTGCAGTTGAGTTTGAAGTCAAATCCAGCCCGATCACCTTTATTGAAGGTCAGATTGCAGTTGCAGTTGAGTTTGAAGGCCATAAGAGCTTGGTTTTGAGCATGTTCCTCTGCTTGAAAGCTCCAGTCATAGCCTTGACCCTCTTGTGATATTAATGCAGTTGAGTTTGAAGTGTTGTTTTTGTTGTAGTTTGATCTTTGGTCTTTGCTAGGACATTTTCTAGCAAAGTGACCAAAATTGTTGCAGTTGTAGCATTTGACTTTGGTTTTGTCAAATCCAGCCCGATCAACTTTATTGAAGGTCAGATTTTGTCTACCAGTTCTTTTGAGAAATCTTTTAGTTCTCAAACTCAGCATAGCCATCTGCCATTTGATGTCCATCTCATCCAGATCATCAGGATTGAGTTGTTCCAAATCTTCACTAATCAATGCAATGTGTACATGACTAGTAAAGAAAGATTCTCTTGCTACATCTTCAATTTCTACATTCTTTCCGGTTGCAGCATCCTGGGATGTTCCTGTACTAGACACAAAAACAACATTGTTTGAAGGTAAAATAGGAGTTTTATGACTTACCTCAGATTCAAACACTCTTAGTTCATTGTACAATCCATATAGCTCTTTCTCTTCCAATGCATCTCCTTGTCTATATATAACAGTATACATAGACCATTCTTCACCAAGAGATTTGAGGAACTTTCTGTTGACATCATCATTGTCTGGTTTAACTCAAACTTGATTGAGTTCGCCAAATAAGTTTATTGAATCGATCAAAAACTTGTGACAATGATTCATTCTTCTGTCCTTTGAAGTTTTCGAAATCTTGCTTCAAAACAGACTTCATGTTTCTTTTAGTACTTTTGGTGCCAACAAATCTTTTCTCCAATGTCTGCCACAGCTTCTTTGCATCATCATATTCAACAAATAAATGTTGGTAGTCATTGGGAATAGCAAGCAAAAGAGTGCTTAAGGCTTTTAGTTCGATTCCCCTGTCTTTCTTTTCTTTGTCACTCTTGAGTTTGTCGAATTCAGTTGAAGAGCTTGTGAGTTGAGTCTGAATCGTTTTATTCCCTTCAAGAACAACTTCCCACATGGAATAATCAGTAATAAGCATGTACTGCTTGATTCTGTTTTTCCACATCCCAAAGTTGTTGGGAGTGAAAATGTGGATTTTGTTTGCCTGTGTGCTTTCATTGTTATCAGACATTATTAACAATTTTAGTTTCGAAAGAATGAAACTTTATGATGTTCTTAATTCGTAGATCTAGAACCTTAATGCTCTGATACCACTTGTCAGGATCGAATAACTCAAACAAGTTATTGAATCACACATCTACTAACAAAGAGAAGTTACAGCGGATTAACACTCTTGTTATTTGATTAAGAACAATGTAAATTGTAATCGAATAAGAAATATTAAGAACTCAGTTTATCACAAAAAGCTTCAATGTATATTAATGATCGATCAATACACACGTACGTTTACAATTCGTAAGGAACTATATATAATAGTCCTTGAAGCCTAAATATTTTACCTAGTTATTCTAGGATACGATTACAATTGAATTTACAAAAGATAAACATTCTAAACTAACTCAACTAGAATCTCGGATACGATCTGCACCATATATGAATATCAGTAGTATTCGCACCCATCAGTAGTAACTCCAAGATCAGTAGTGTATTAGCTTTTCTGCCCCATCAGTACTAACTTGTATGTCTTCATTACATCTTCATCAGTACTAATTGCAGCATCAGTAATAGAATGCTTATATCCCAACACTAACGTTAATAGTTTTGTCAAATCAGCGTAATATTAGTTTACACTTCAACTGACATCTAACTAAGACTACTCTCAATAGTAATGTCAATTGACACTTCAGTTTTTTCCCAATTTGTGTCTCATCAGCTCACACTCCAACCGACATTAAACTAACATACTCATGCTAGCAATACATATTCTCTTTAGTTTTTTGGGCCCGCCATTATAAGATATACGCACACAAAATACCAAATATCTGTTAAATTGCATTGGGCTCCGCCATGGCACCAACTAAACTCTTCCTTGAATCAATGGCATCAACCCGAAGTCTTCAAATTGGCGGGCCATGCCAATGGGGGAGGCATTGGTTTCCAGCCACTTCTTCTTCACTCAAAGGGGCAATGCGCCAGGCTAGCCACTTCTTTGTTCTTTCTAAGTCTTCGTCTTGCATAAGAGAACGCAACTGTTGCAAAAACGGGTCTTTCAGGGAGCTTTGATGGGAATTTAAACTCTCGAAATAATTTGAGAATAAAAAACAAATAAATGTTAAAAGAGTTAAGAGGTTTAGCCCCAACGTCAAATTACATTGATGAAAACATTGTCTATCTCTCTGGTCAAGTGGCTCCGCTCTTAGGGAGAGAATCTATGGATTCTGTGAACGGGCATGCGGGCCTGCCCGAACTGTCAGTGATTCAAACAAAAACGCAAGTGCGAGTCTTACTCGGTTGAACTTAAAAAACTCCTCAAGCTTAAGCACTTCTATCGATCAATTCAGGTTCAAGATTTGAAACTGACAGCCCAACCCAACGAGTGAAGTATACGTAAAGATTCATAAGAAAGCAAGCAATAAAAAAGAGTTCACGGCGATATCAATTCCGTCATATCTGAAAGAAAGAGGAAATTAAAAAAAAACGTATTTGGTTAATTTAGCACAACCCATTTTGTAGCTTGGGTTCAACTAGCCAGATGTACCGAGAATTGAACGTATATCGGGTCAAATAAACCGGGTTAAAGGTCTATTATGAACCACTTCGAACCAAGTGAGTTAATTGTGAACCGGGATGGTTGAAACCGGATGCATGTGAACCGTATTTTTTAATTTTATCTTTTAATGTCACTTTTTTTTTAGAGAATCTTTAGTATTTTTTTTTTATATGTTTGGAGCTTTTTTAATCTATATATTTTGAAGTTTGAAACGCCAAATTTCCAGTTTAATATTAAATGTTTAGTATCATTTTTTATATATTTGGAACTCGAAGTTGTTGAATTTGTTGGAAAACTAGTTGGTTGAATAGTTCAATCGAATAGACCATTTTCTAAGTATCGACCAGTTCAATTCAAATCTCAGGCTTAAAAAAAAACATTGCAGACAGTGAGACTCTAAATCATCTTGTTTACCACATGATTATCGTGTTATTTATTTTAAGAATAATACATATTGATTGCATCTAAATCCTTAATATTTTATAATTATAGCAAGTTATGTATTAAACAGTTTATAGATTACTTAACTATATATTTGTTATCACTTATACTAATTTTAACCAAAATCACGTCAATTAACGCAATAATCCTTACTTTTAACATATTAAAATAAAAATATAGTTAATTACAAAAATTGTCCTTTAGGTTTGTACCATATTTCAACTTTGGTCCTATTATTTTAAAAATGACAAAGATGGTTCTTATTTTTAAAAATTTTCTCACGTTTGATACTTGAGGCTAAACGATATTAACTTTTTTGAAATATAAGTTATGCCTTTTTTAAACAATTTTCAAAGAAACAAATTTGCACTTAGATCGTGACTTAGTATTGAAGGTTAGTTCTAGCAATGTTATAAAGATTTTTGCCGTATAATATGAGTATAGCATAACACCAAAAATACATTTCTTTTCTGATAACAATGTTATAGATATCTTGTATCCCATATATTAACCAATCACAATACAAAAATAAAGAAATCAAATAAATCCTATAACCGATTGTTCTGATGCTGGCGAATGTTTTTAATTTTATTTATATATATATATATATATATATATATATATATATATATATATATATATATATATATATATATATATATATATATATATATATATATATATATATATATATATCAGGATCGATTAACTATATACTAGTTAATAAACACTTTAGATCTAATTGAATATAGAAGTTGCAGCGGATCAACACTATATCAATGTAATTAAGAACAATGAACTGTAAATAATATGCGAAAGTATTAAGAACACAGTTTCACAAAAAGCTTCAATGTATATTATTGAGTTAACAATACACACGTACGTTTACAATTCGTAAGGAACTATTTATAATAGTCCTTGAAGCTAAACTATTTACCCTAGTTATTCTAGGACTTGATTTACATCGAATAATAAAAATATACATTGATTTACATTCTATAACTATCTATACGAAGATCTCGGACTTGATATGTTCCATAAACGCGTTATCAGTAGTAAAACTAATCACCAGTAGTAAGTTTGTAACATCAGTAGTAAACTTGGTGATCAGTAGTAAGTCCAGAAACATCGTCAGTAGTAACTACTATTGATCAGTAGTATCTTCAATCTTTGCATGATCAGTAGTAACTAAGTTATAGCATCATCAGTATCAACTTCTTCAGTAGTAACATATTCTGCCCCATCAGTACTAAGTATGTCAGTACTAACTGCAGCATCAGTAATAAGTTGATCTGTGTTTTGTTCTAACAATCTCCCCCTAAACTTATTGATTACCTTTTAATCAATCAAGTTTCTTTTGTTCCTCTTGTTCTCTTCTTCTTTTCTCAAGAGTTCTTTGATTCTGTTGAAGCCTTTGTTCAATAATATATCTGCTGTTCCTCTTTGTAAAATAATTCAGTTTGTTTTGGAACATAACAGCATCATAGGGTTTCATCAAAGTGTTTATGAATATCTGGTACATAGTCTTCTCAGAATGTGGATATTCTTTTTCATATAAGTACAATTCACACACTTTGCCTGATTTCTCAAAGAAGTACATATTTGCAGTAGGAATGACATTCTAAGCATATACATTACCTGGATTTGTAAATTGTTCTGGATAATTGTCTGGATAAAATGCAGCATCTATCATTCTAGTTAGATATCCAGCTCCAGATTCTTTCCATGATTTCTTTGTCATTCTTGGTTTCCCAATAATCAGAAGCTTGATAACATCACTTCTAGAACATGATCTGATTAAAGGTAACCATCCAGTGAATCTCTGTACAACTTTGTCTTCCCTTATGACTTCTATAATGTTGTTTTGTATCACTCTCCAGTTAATAATTGGATTGTTCTGTAATGGAGCAACTGGCATTTCAAGAACAGGTATAGTTTGTTTTGACTTCTTCTTAGAGCTTTGTTCTTGATCAACAGATTTTCTTTTCTTTGATTGGGGAGTTGAAGTATCACCAACAGTTGAAATACTACCAGCTTTGAGCAAATTTAGACTGATTGGGATTAAAGTTTTGGCTTTCTTTGATTCTTCAGCTTCTTGTTCAGCCAAGTCTTTCTTCTTAGCTTTGCAGTATTTTTCAATTATAGTCATCATTTTCATTCTTCCTAATGACTTTGCACTATGCCCTTTTGTTTTTAAATACTCAATCATGTTGGCCTTCTGTTCAAACACATCATCAGTCAAATCACTTTTAGTCTTTTTACATTCAGAAACCAAATATTCAAGGCATTGAATATGTTCTTCTTCAATCTTTCTGAGCCTTTTGAATTCTTCCTTTTGAGCTTTTATCTGAATGTCATCTGTTTGAACAGGTATTTGTGCAGGGATTTTACTTTGTACTTTCCCTTTCTTTTCCTCTATTGCTTGATACATTTCCACTTTCTCCAAAAATTTTCTGTGTTTTGTTCTCCATCTGGACTGTTTTTCTGCTCTGACAAGATTTATCTTGTTTACCATGTGATGTCCTAAAGCTCTATTTGGATAATCATCATCATATATTTCTTTTCCTTTTCCAATATGAGCAGATGGTGGAGGTGGAATGTATTTCATATCTGGTATACCCATCATCAGAAGTTTTGGATAAAATAGATGTAATTGACCTTCTGGTAAGATTTTTGGGTGTGGAGGAAGTGTACATTCATCTACCTCAAACCAATTCACATTATCATCAATGTCAGGTATGATAAGTGGTTGATCAGGTGTTGGTGGTTTGGAGATGATGACATGTCTTTCTCTTTCAATTAGCTCTGGAAATTGTAGTTCTTCCTCTTCAGTAGTAACCAGAGTAGTTACTACTGGTGTTACTTCAGGAGTTACTACTGATAGGGCATCAGTAGTATTTGCTGCTTTTAATTCCTCTTCTTCATTTACTACTGCTATAATATCAGTAGTAGAGGTTACTACTGGTATTTCCTTTTCAACTTGTTCTTCCATTGTAGCAGTAGTAACAGGCTCATCTTCAGTAACCATCATTTGTGGGCCTTCATCAACTTCTGTTTCTTTTAAATTTAGGAGAGAAGATGCTGCTGCTGCAATTGATTCATCAATCATAGTTTGTATGTTGTCCTTCTCCCCCTTAGTGAGCTCAACTGGTGGAGCCTCACTATCATCAATCTTTTTCTTCAATTTTCTGATGATTTTGGTTTGTTGATGAAGCCTGTGCTCATATAACCTCATTCTTTTGTTGATGGTATTGACATGCCTTTTCATTGCAGCCATTGTTTTTCCTTGGTTTGTTAAGTATTCAAGACAATTTTGTACTGTGGATTCAAGAGAATCCACTTTTTCCGTCAATTGGGTGATTTTAATACTGCCCTCACTCCATCTAGCAAGATCATCGGGCTCACTAACAGGTACATTGGTTTTAAGGTTTTCCTTCCTTTCCATCAATTCCACAGATCTGCCCTCATCACTGCTTGGTGATTCATTGGGTCTTTTAGACATTCTCTTCTTCCTAGAAGAAGCAGAGATGTCCCCCCTTTTGGTTTCTTGGCACCGGGGTCCTTTAAGTAATTCCTCAAAAGAGTCATCACTTAAAGTTGCCGAGGTTTGGGTCTTAGTGATGTTTTCACTATCCTGTGCACCCACCTTTGGGGCATCAGTAGTGAAAGCCCTCTCCTCATGTCCTCTCTCCTCCTTGGAGAACAACTCTTTGAGCCTGGGGTGTGACTCGATTTGTCCCCTGGTGTCCTTTAAAGATAATTTCTTTCTTTTATAAATGGTGGAAATGTTTTGGGTTTTGTCTGGTAGGTCTTCCACAGAGTGAAGAGTAGCACTCTGCAGATTTAATTCAAGTTCCTGGGACACATTCAGGACTTCTATGTTAGTGGGTGATTGAGTGGCTATATGGGGTTGTGTTTGGGCTGTATTTGGGGGTGATGGAGTGGGTTGAGGTTCAATTTGGGTTATATCTTTGATTGAACCCTCTCCAAGTGGTGTGTGATCTTTGATCATATTAGGAAACAGAGGGGTTTCCTTGCCCGAAAATTTAAATTGTTTTCTCATATTTGAGAAAACTTTCTTGTTCAACTCTGGAATTATAAAAATATTTTTGGGAGTTGACAAGTTTTGTAATTCAATGTTTATGATATGTTTGAGAAATCTGGGATACATTAAAAATTTTGAAGAGTTAAGATTTCCCAACATACCTTCAAAAATCATGTTAGAAAAATTGAATACTTGGTCTGTGCATAGACAGACAACAGCAGATGCTATTGCCTTGTTAAACTCATTCCAAGTACTCCTTTTTGGAGAAATACAATGCTGAATAGTATGGACAATAAATTTCCATTGTGGGGAGAGAAGACCTTTTTGAAAAGTTACTATGTTTAGTCTTCCCTCATATCCCATTTTGTTTAAAATTTCAGCAATGAATTCCTTAGGAAGAGTAGTCATACCTGAATCATCGTGTAGTTGAAGATGTTGTCGAATAGATTGTTCTGTGATGGTGATCGTTTTTCCATCCAAAGTTGATTTGATCATTGGTACAGTTGCACCCTCCGTTCTTTCAGCATTGGTCCAGAAATCCACCAAGTGCTGTTGGTATGCCTTCGGTTTCACTGTTAATGCGAATCGTATGTAAGAATTTTTTTAAAAAATTTACGATTGGTCTGAAATCCTTTGTTCCGTCTGGATTGCGTAGAAAGGCACACATGTTGTGGAACTCTGAGTATTTGAGATCGGTTGGAACATTGAGAGATTGTAGAGTTGCCATTTTGTGGAATTTTGTGAAGAACAGAAGTGAATTTTGTTATTGACGAAGGGTTTTTTTGGTTGTAAGTTAGGGTTTATCGAGAAGATTTAGCAAATCGAAGTGAGGATAATGCTAAACTAATCGACTGCCGCCTTTTATATCTTTCGATTTAACCTGCAAAACTACTAAAATATCCTTCGAATCATAACATAACGGTTATTTTCATGGGGGTTAGTTTGGTAATTGTGTTTCTGAAAGACCAGTAGTAAATAAGATATCAGTAGTAAAACGTCAGTAGTATCTACTAACCTCAGTAGTGACTAAGGATTTTGACATCAGTAGTAACTATAGACATCAGTAGTAACCATTAACACACAAGACCAGTAGTATATGTGAATACCAGTAGTACTGACTTACCAGTAGTATTTGTGTAAACCTAATATACACCAGTAGTAATGAACTACCAGTAGTATTTTGTGCATACACTTTCATACCAGTAATGCAGACCTACCAGTAGTAAAATACTTAAAAAAAACTTTTTACAACAAAACTTTACACATGATTTTAAGTGAGATTTTAAGTTATTAAAATCATTCCAATACTGCTAACCAAGAAGTTGAATCTTCCTACATCAAATGCTTTTGTAAAAAGATCTGCTAATTGATCATCAGTATGAATTTTAACAACTTTGATTAATTTCTTTTCATTGCAATCTCTTATAAAGTGAAATCTTATTTCAATGTGTTTAGTTTTTGAGTGTTTTACTGGATTATTCACAATACTAATAGCACTTTGATTATCAATAAAAATAGGAGTTGTAAGGATAGAGATACCAAAGTCTAGAAGCTGATTTTGAATCCATAGTACTTGAGCACAGCAAGCAGATGTAGCTACATATTCTGCTTCAGCAGTGGATGTTGATACATTTGTTTGCTTCTTACATTGTCATGACACCAGTCTTGATCCAAAGAATTGACATCCACCAGTAGTGGACTTTCTATCTTGACATTCACCTCCATAGTCACTATCTGTATAGGCTATTAGTTCAAAGGGTGAGTCATGTGGATACCATAGACCTAGTGATGGTTTGCCTTTCAAGTATCTGAATATTCTTTTGACAGCTTGCAAGTGTAGTTCCAATGGCTCTTTTTCCTTTGGGTAGAGGTACAAGTGTCCAAACAGCTTGTAATTTAAATTGAAGGAGTTCTTCTTGCATTGCCTCAATCCAGTTTGAGTCCTTATTGCTTGTTGGATCTTCTTTGGTTCATCCTGAGACAGAAAGCATTCATACATACATTCATTAGCAATTAAACTTATATTACACATATTTGCAGTTAAGCTTTTGTTTAATTTGCTTCTTGTTTGTAGTGGAGAGTTGACATCACTTAGAACAAGGTCTAATGGATGGTTCTTTTGAGTCCTTGTAGTAGTAGCTTTATCAACCACTAGTTGATTTTCAAGATTGGACTCATTTGTCTCAGGTAGTTGTTCTTCTAGAGATCCTTCATTGTCATTGATATTTAGTTCATCATCTTCTTGGTCAGAGTTACTACTGCAATTATCTTCGTTGAGATCAGTAGAGTTGTTGTTGTTACTGGTATCAGTAGTATCTTGAGAATCTAGGTTAAAGTTGGGACCAGTAGTATTTTGAGTACTATTACTGGTATCAGTAGTATTTGAATTACTACTGTCCTCATTCTCAGAGTTACTACTGATTTCAGAACTTGAGTTATTACTGACATCAGTATTAACTATTGGAGCAGTATTAACAACAATGTATCTCATTTCCTCTTGACCAGTATTAACTGATGATGTTCCTTCCTTTTGATTGTCACAATTTGAATTACCTGTATTGAAATTCATATTAGAATTAAAGGATTTGGTTATATTGTCTATGTCAAATAGCCAATCTGGACCATTTCCTTGTTCATTAGGTACATTTTCATTAAAGGATACATTGATGCTTTCTTCAATTATCCTTAGTCTTTTGTTGAATACTCTGTATGATTTGCTTTGAGTAGAGTATCCCACAAAGATTCCATCATCAGCTTTGCAGTCAAATTTACCAATTTGTTCTCTTGTAATCAAAATAGTACAAGGACAACCAAATGATTTTAAGAAACTTATAGAAGGTTTTCTTTTATTGAAAAGTTCATATGGTGTTTTAAAATGTGGCTTCACTATTAATACTCTGTTCTGAACATAACAAGCAGTATTAACAGCTTCTGCCCAAAAAGTAATTGGTAATTTTGAGTCTGCAAGCATTGATCTTGCTGCTTCAATGATGGTTCTATTTCTTCTTTCAGCTACACCATTTTGTTGTGGAGTTCTAGGTGAGCTGTATTGCCTGTCAATACCTTTAAGATCACAAAAGTTAATTAAATTAGCATTTTTAAATTCTGTGCCATTATCACATCTTATGGCTTTCACTTTTTGATCAGATGTGTTCTCCAGTTTGACAATTAAGTTCTTTATGAGTTCACTTGTTTCATCCTTTGTCCTGAGAAAGAAAACCCATGTATATCTGGAAAAGTCATCAGTAATAACAAGACAATATTGTTTCTTTCCAATACTCATTACATTTGTAGGTCCAAAAAGGTCCATATGTAAGAGCTGTAAAGGAACAGAAATAAAGTTCACAGTTTTGGACTTATGAGAAGTTTTGTGTTGTTTACCTTTTAGGCATGCAACACAATGATGATCACACATGAATTGTTTTTGAGGTAGTCCAATGACCAGATTTCTTTTTACTAAATTATTCATGTTTTTAAAATTTGTGTGACACATCCTTCTATGCCATAGTTCTGATTCAGTGGTGTTTGCCTTGGATATAAAACAGTTGACCTCATTTGTAGAAATGAGTTCTCCCCCTATATCTAGGCAATACACATTGTTTCTCCTTGGAGTTCTTAAAACAACATATTTTTCATCTAAAATAAAATCAGGAGAAAGAATGATGCACTCAATGTCTGTGAAAATAATTTTGTTCTTTTTATCACAAACTTGAGACACACTGACAAGATTGTATTTTAGTTCAGCTACATAAAATACATCATCAAAGGTAATTTTTCCATTAGTAACAGTACCTTTACCTGTAATCTTACCTCCCTGGGGATTCTCACCAAATGCCACATATCCTCCATCAAATGACTTGAAATCTTTAAGAATTTGCAGATTTCCAGTCATGTGCCTTGAGCATCCACTATCAATATGCCATGTTCTTCCTTCTTCTGGGATCTGAATGCTCTGCACAAGTGAGTAAAGGATTAGTTAAGTTTGGGAACCCAAGCTTTATATGTCTTGGGTTCATCCTTTGAGAAATAAGCTTTGGGAGTTTTGACTTTAAACACTTTTGGTACCCATACTTGTTTAGTACTGGTGTTTTGTTTTACTACTGCCCTTTTGTAATTAGTACTAGTGTGAGAATTTCCTACTGATCTTGGTTTATACCCGTGATTATTTGCTTTTGAATACTTTACTACTGATGGACCAGTAGTATTTGGGTACTTACCATGTTTAGAATGACCAGTAGTGTTTTTAGGGTTAACACCAGTAGTATTTTTGAAAGTTGTTTTGGGAGCAGTAGTGTTTTTGAAATTAGGGTTTTTACCAGTAGTATTCTTGTACTTGTACCATACAGCATTATAATGAGGGTTAACACCAGTAGTAAAATTGTTAAAGTTTCTACTGGTGTTGGAAAATTTAAAATATTGTTTATTTTGATTGGATTTTCCATTGTTCTTGAAGTAATTGCTGTTCTTTGGGCTTCCAACTCTTCTGTTTTGCACAAATCTTGGTGCACTTCTTCCAAATCTTGGAGTTTCAGCAATTGGAGTTTTAATTTTATTTACTACTGAAGGACCAGTAGTAACTTTTAACTTTTGAGTTTTTGCATTTTCTTTAAAAATTTTAAATTCCTTTAACTCTTTGCAGTTTATTGGATTGAAGTGACAATCCTTTGCTATATGGTTCATTTTGTTGCATATAACACATCTTAATTTCTTATTTTTAGCACCTTCAGGTATTTTTTGGTCTAAGAGTTGTTTTTTATTTCTTTCATTTCCCCTTGTTAAAATTTTAGGCACATTATCTGCATTAAATTTAGGAGATTCATTTGGACTTTGAGCTGTGTGAAAACTTGTATCAATTGATTTTGGTGATTCAGTTTGAGAGATTGTAAATTCAATTGATTGATCATCATCAGAAGAATTATTTGATTCAGATGTTTCATTATGTGATTCAGTTTGATTTTCAGTTTTTAATTCATTAATGATTCTTTCTGAACTGTTTTTAAGTGGTGGAATGATTTTATATGGAGGTGGTACAGCATGATATCCCACCCCATGAACAACTTTTTCTGTAGTTTGATTATTAGTTAATTCATCAAGAATTTTAGAGCTTCTTTCAAACTTTTTAATTGTTAATTTATTTTGTTCAATTTCAAGTTAACATTCTTCTAATTTACTTGTTAGTTCTTTATTTTTTATTTCATAAAATTCTTTCTCATCCACAGCCTGAAGCAATTCTTCTTTTATCCTTTGATCAATCATCTGGTACACCTTTATTTGATGTTCTTGATCAGTAATCACACCATCAAATTCATGATTTCTTCTCACTGCTTTTGCTAAATCTTCATTTAATTTATTGTTTTCTTTTTCTAAGTTTTTAACAATTTTAGCACATTCAGAAGTACAAGGTTTAGGTTTTACCTCAGTTTTGTTGTCAGTAAAGGCCATGAGAGCTTGATTTTGAGTATGCTCTTCTGCTTGGAAGCTCCAGTCATAGCCTTGTCCTTGTTGTGATACAAGGGCAGTTGATTTTGATCTTTTGTCTGGCTGAGGACACTCTTTTGCAAAGTGACCAAGGTTGTTACAGTTGTAACATTTGACTTTAGTTTTGTCAAATCCAGCTTTGTCACCTTTGTTGAAGTTGAGGCTTGTCCTACCAGTTCTCTTTAAGAATCTTTTTGTCCTTAAGCTCAGCATAGCCATCTGCCATTTAAGATCCATCTCCTCAAGATCATCTGGGTTCAATTGTTCCAAGTCATCACTAATCAAGGCAGTATGCACATGACTAGTGAAGAAGGATTCTCTTGCAGCATCTTCAGAATCTGCAGCCTTTCCTATAGAGGTTTCCTGACCTTGACCTGTACTAGAGACAAATGCAGCATTATTAGAAGAAATAGAAGGGTTCTTTTGGTTTACCTCAGTTTCAAATACTCTGAGATCATTATAGAGTTCATCCAACTCCTTTTCTTCTAAAGCATCTTTTTGTCTATATACCACTGTATACATAGCCCATTCTTCACTAAGAGATCTTAGGAACTTCATGTTGACATCTTCTTGATCCATCTTAACCCCAACCTGGTTAAGTTCACCAATTAGCTTGTTGAATCTGTCAAACACTTGAGTGAGTGTTTCATTGGGTTTTCCTTTGAAATTTTCAAAGTCTTGTTTGAGAACAGACTTCATATTCCTCTTGGTGCTCTTGGTCCCAACGAATCTCTTCTCCAGTGCTTCCCATAGTATTTTTGCATCATCATATTCAACAAAGAGATGTTGATAATCGTTAGGAATGGCCAGTAATAGAGTGCTTAGAGTTTTGAGTTCGATGCCCTTGTCCTTCTTTTCCTTCTCACACTTAAGTTTGTCTGCTTCAGTTGCAGAGCTGCTTGCTTGACCAGGACCAGTTTTGTTTTCTTCAAGGACAACTTCCCACATAGAATAATCTGTAATAAGCATGTATTGCTTAATACGATTCTTCCACATCCCAAAGTTGTTGGGTGTGAGTATAGGAATTTTGTTGGCCTGAGTGCTTTCATTATTATCAGTCATGATTAATAATGTGTGTTTTTAAGGATTAAAACTTTTTGTTGTTCTTAACAAATAGTAGATCTAGAACCAATAAGCTCTGATACCACTTGTCAGGATCGATTAACTATAGACTAGTTAATAAACACTTTAGATCTAATTGAATATAGAAGTTGCAGCGGATCAACACTATATCAATGTAATTAAGAACAATGAACTGTAAATAATATGCGAAAGTATTAAGAACACAGTTTCACAAAAAGCTTCAATGTATATTATTGAGTTAACAATACACACGTACGTTTACAATTCGTAAGGAACTATTTATAATAGTACTTGAAGCTAAACTATTTACCCTAGTTATTCTAGGACTTGATTTACATCGAATAATAAAAATATACATTGATTTACATTCTATAACTATCTATACGAAGATCTCGGACTTGATATGTTCCATAAACGCGTTATCAGTAGTAAAACTAATCACCAGTAGTAAGTTTGTAACATCAGTAGTAAACTTGGTGATCAGTAGTAAGTCCAGAAACATCGTCAGTAGTAACTACTATTGATCAGTAGTATCTTCAATCTTTGCATGATCAGTAGTAACTAAGTTATAGCATCATCAGTATCAACTTCTTCAGTAGTAACATATTCTGCCCCATCAGTACTAAGTATGTCAGTACTAACTGCAGCATCAGTAATAAGTTGATCTGTGTTTTGTTCTAACAATATATATATATATATATATATATATATATATATATATATATATATATATATATATATATATATATATATATATATATATATATATATATATATTTTAGTATTGTTCTGATGCTGGCGAATGTTCTATATCGTCCACGCACGGTGTGCTATAAGCGTTGTTATATCACCAATTTGGCTATAAAGTGCTATAATGCCACATACCATCTACCCTTAAAAGGAAGAATTTTTTTCATAATTATCTTTATTTAATTTCCATCGTTGCTAAAATATAAACATTGCATTGCTTCCTACTAAATCTTACTATTTCATCTTTTTATCTCAAAATGATTGATATGTGTAATGTAATAATTTTTGTTAATTATCTTATCTTTTAATTTTAACACACATATATTAATCAAATGAGTAGAAATAAGTATGAAAAAATATTCTAAGTGGGAGTAATATCATCTTTCCTAAAATATATGTATATATTTAGAGTGGTTGGATGATCACCAATATAAGTTGGAAATTAATCACGTGTTATATCAAAAAAATAAATAAAAACAAACTCAAAAATATAAACTACAATTTTTCGTTCATAAAATAACATCACCTAAAACGTACTTAATTAAATCACACTATAATCTTGATGATGCTAAGTTTTGTATTATCATCCTTATGGTCAGTTGTTTAAGACTCATTGTGAACGTGTGTAATATTTAAAAGTAGATTAAGATTTGTTAAAAAAACACAATGGACATCAACTATAAGATTGTCTAGACATGTAATTTACGGCCCGGGAGAGGAACCAACTCTATCTGAATCACGACTTCACCACATTCAACGTCTCTCAACCGAAGGGTCATGTCTTGCACCAGTTTCCCGTTCTCCCAAACGATGCAACTCGTATCAGCTAAGTAGTTGTTCCTTTTGGGGTAAACACGGTCAATTGTAGTACCATTTTGAACGTTGTTTTGATTTAAACCCGTTTTAAGGCATTTTATGTATGGTTTTAAATCTATCTCTGCCACCCCCATGCTATCGTCGTTACTAAATTTATCTTTGTCGTACACAGCCTGACATTATTTTAACAACATTCTCATTAGAAACGTCCTAATAAGAAGCTAGCACGACTTAAAAGTTACAATATTACAATACTAAAACAAATATTTTAAGTTCCTTCTTATCTAAGAAAAATACTTCACAATTTTGGAACTCAAGTTCCGCATTAGTAAAGCTTGATATATTGTGTTTTGTGACAAATTTGCAAATATACAACTTTTGTTAATAAATAAGAAAATGTTATTATAGGTAAATTTGGATTGTGATGTTCAAAATGCGGGTACTTACAATATGCACGGGAGCTTTGGGGTCCTTCAAGGTCAGAGTCATTTCATCATTCCACACGGGATTGCAGTTCCCCTTTATAACCTTGCTCTTTGTTTTCTGCAATAGAACACAAGCTCTCATTAGGAAAGTGTCAACATATAGCAAAGACATCTAGTTACTTTTAGTCACTTTAATTTTGATTAATTGAATGAGAATTTTGTGGTGTATTATAATGTGTGGAACCCAATATATTAGTGAAGATATACTGTTGGCATGTATTGTTAATGCAGAAGTGTTAGCATTAATAATGGTTGTGAGGAGTCTCATAGTTTTGCTAATTAATTTAATTTCCTATCTGGCCAGCCTAGCTGGTCTGAGGCACTGAGTTTATACCCATGTGGGCTGCAGGTCGTGAGTTCGAATCCCTTTGGGAGCGTTACATTAGCGTAACTTAACTCATACCTCACACGGGCACATATGGGGAATTTTCCTTGGAAATCCCTTTGGGGGCTGGGTTTGCCCGCTTATGCGGAGCTCGAACTCGGGGTGCTCGCTGAAAAATTGCGAGTAGGCTTCCGTTATTTCATTTGCCGTTTCCAAAAAAAAATTTAATTTCCTATCGTAAATGAACCTAGCTAACATTCTGAACCGGTCAAGTTGATGTAATTTATAGACATGCGGAATTAATAAAGATTATTATGATCCATAATTTGAAGAAAAAACCTACATGCTTAAAAAATATATTTATACTGGCTCGATTATAAAAAATTGCATTGATGATAAAAGCTTAAACACGACTTTTGTGTGTGAGACATCCAAGGGTGCTGATCAAACGCTGACTCGGTCACGACTCACGATATTGAATTTTCAAATGTATATGGTGACTCGATCTCTAAACAAATCTAGCAATGCAAATTTGTCCCAAATTCTCAAACTATTATCATTGAAATGATGTCCCGATTGACCAAAGAACATTGAAAATGGAACAAGATTGAGATTTATGCGTTGCATTTTTTAACGGAAATAAAATTAGCATCTAATTAACAAGAATTAGAAAAACATTCATCCCAAACATTATAGTCAAAGACTCGACTTTCCTTAGGCATGTTGAACATGATTCCCTCTATGTTTACCCGTTAATACATCCCAAACATCTTAGTTATATATATCAAATGAAGAACAACAATACATATATATGATCGAAATATATCTAGCAAGCAACTCCTATCATTTAAGAAATTTTGAAGGCATAGAAAAAAAAAGAGATCGAGACCTGGCCATCCAACGAAGCAACGATATACGGATCGCTGGTTTTGGTGTCACGAACCGCAAGATTGATCCCTCTTTTCACTCTTACCTTCAATAATCCCAGGACTCCTTCCATCAAAAATGGGAGAATTGAACCTAATTTATGTTTATTGTTTTGTTCAAACTCTAAAGAGAAAGAGAGAGGATTATGTTGATTATTGATCATCAAAATATATGAAAGGAGACCTTGTCAACTCTCACCACAAATGTCTCTCTCTTTTTGTATATGTGTTGATTAATTAGAGATTTGGACCTCAAAGTACAAGGCATCAGATCCACCATTTGGTAAGGGTGCGTGATCTCTTGGTTGGTGTTAATGGACTTAATTTATGATAAAAGGGTTATTAATCTGTCAATATCTAGTGGAGTAAAAAAGTTATGTATTAATAAACTTCTATTTTTGTATTATTTGTTAAGGTTTATCTAACTCGTGTTATAATTAAGGATATGAGCTACTAAATTGTTTGTAGCCTAACGGTATAAAGTGTTGTTATGAGTTCGAATCTCGTTGTGGAAAAAGTTATACTTCCTCCGTATCAAAATAAGTGACACAAATTGACTTACACATTTTTTGAGGCAAAAGATTAAAGTAGAGGTTAAAATAGATTAAAGTACATAGTTAGTGGAGAATGGGTCCCACTTTTCTTGAATAAAGTGATATTAATGAGTTTTAAAAGTAAAAGTAAGGGTATAAGTGTAATTTCACCTTATTAAAGTGGATAGTTAGTGGGTATGAGTCCCACTATTTTTACCAAATATGGAAAGTTTTCAAAGTGTGTCACTTATTTTGATACACCTCAAAATGGAAAGTGTGTCACTTATTTTGAAATGGAGGAAGTATATACTTAGGATTAGTTTAAAAGTTACGTGTATTCTGCTTTAAAAAATATTTAGTGAACATAAATTTTTCTTACATAATCCGTTTTTAACATAATAAATATGTACTTCTTTTATAAATGTATGTTAATTAGATATTCTTATAGAATGTATTTAAAGTATTAATTAGCCAAACTCTTATTTGGTGGTGTTTATATGATGTAACTTGTGCAATCTGTGGGTCCATACAACATTTTAAATGTCGATTAGCATGTTCTTTTCTAGGGGTGAGCATTTGGACTGAAAAAACTAAATTGGACCGAAAACCGACTGAAATTAATAATATGTTATTAGTTCGGTTTCGGTTTTGAGAATTTATCGTTTTCGGTTTCGGTTCGATTCGTTAGCTCTTCGGGAAAAGATAAGCAATTGGCTAAAAAAACCGAACCGGACCTAAACTGAAACGAACCTATATCATGTTACCGGTTCGGTTTTAGTTTTCAAAATTCATCATTTTCAGTTTTAGTTTTATCAGATTCGGTTCGATTCATATCAATTTTTTTAGAGATCTTACCCCTATTCTTTTCACTAAAACATATGTAATTAGATAAGAATAATAAAGTAAAAGCAACTAAGAGCTAGCAATAAATTTCTTCACTACGGCATTTCGTTTCCAACTTTAATCAACCGGTCAAATGTCAACTCAAAAAAGCCAAAAATTGATGGGTTGTGAGCGGATATTCCCTAGAAATGATTTTGGAATAGAATATTCCCACCAAATTATGTGCCTTCTATCATATTTATACAACTAATACTATTAATTGCATTTTACAAAGTTTATAAATAAAGTTTAGCTTATGATTATTGAGTTGCGTTTAGAGGGTTCCTTTATTTTTTATAAAGTTTAGAGGGACAAATCTTATACTTCCTCCGATTCAAAATAAATGATACATTTTGAATTTCACGGTTTTTTTGACAAAAGATTATAATGATGTTTAATTAGATTAATTGAATGGTTAGTTAATTATGGTTCCACACCTTTTGAATAAAGTAGGGTTAATTATGTTTAAAAGTAAAAAGTAAGGGTAGATTAGTTATTTCACTTTGTTAAAGTAGATAGTTAGTGGGTGTGGCTCCTACGATTTTTTTGTCAAATGAGGTAATTTTGAATCACCCATATAGGGAAAATGTAGCACTTATTTTGAATCGGAGGAAGTACTTAGATCAAAAGATTCTTTAATCACCACTACCATCAAATCATATGTGATTCACTCTACAAGCACCCTCACCATCAAATCAAATGTTATTCAATACCACCGGCCACCACCTCCGGCCGTTGCGCGTCGCTGCCGGTCACCGCCGTCCGCCACCGCCTCCAACCGGCGCAATCACATGTGATTGGATACGCATGGGGCGGGGGTGGTGTTGATGCGTTGAATCACATGTGATTCTGATCGTGGTGGTGATTTGAAGATTGATTGATCCAACAGCTGAAATTTGTATCTCGGGAATTTATAAAAATCATAGATCTCTCCATTTCACTAGGACTATTATCTCAAATGGACACTTCTACATATTATCTCAAAAGAATTAAATTCTTTTGTTGTTTCGGCAGAAAAATAGACAAACATAGTAAATACAATAAATTAAGAAATCAAAATTTTATCTAAATTCTTTTAACATGGAATTAATTAGTTTCAACATTTCATTACTGTTGGAGCAAAACACAGATCAACTTATTACTGATGCTGCAGTTAGTACTGACATAATTAGTACTGATGGGGCAGAACATATTACTACTGATGAAGTTGATGCTGGTGTAAACTATAACTAAAGTTACTACTGATCAAGCTTATTGAAGATACTACTGATCATTGTAGTTACTACTGACGTTGATTATGGACTTACTACTGATCACCAAGTTTACTACTGATGTTACTTATTTACTACTGGTGATTGCAGTTACTACTGATACGCGTTTTTGGAAGATATCAAGTCCGAGATCTTCGTATAGATAGTTATAGAATGTAAATCAATGTATATTATTATTATTCGATGTAAATCAAGTCCTAGAATAACTAGGGTAAATAGTTTAGCTTCAAGGACTACTATAAGTATGTTCCTTACGAATTGTAAACGTACGTGTGTATTGTTAACTCAATAATATACATTGAAGCTTTTTGTGAAACTGTGTTCTTAATATTCTTGTTTATTGTTCATACAGTTCATTGTTCTTAATTATTGATATAGTGTTGATCCGCTGCAACTTCTATCATCAATTAGATCTAAGGTGTTTATTAACTTGTCTATAGTTAATCGATCCTGACAAGTGGTATCAGAGCATATTGGTTCTAGATCTACTATTTGTTAAGAACAACAAAAAGTTTTAACTTTTAAAACACACACACATTATTAATCATGACTGATAATAATGAAAGCACTCAGGCCAACAAAATCCCTATGCTCACTCCCAATAACTTTGGGATGTGGAAGAATCGTATTAAGCAATACATGCTTATTACAGATTATTCCATGTGGGAAGTCGTTTGTGAAGGAAACAAAACTGGTCAACTTCAAGCAAGCAGCTCTGTAACTGAGGCAGACAAACTTAAATGTGAGAAGGAGAAGAAAGATAAAGGCATCGAACTCAAAACTCTAAGCACTCTCCTACTGGCCATTCCTAATGATTATCAACATCTCTTTGTTGAATATGATGATGCTAAGTTGCTTTGGGAAGCACTGGAGAAGAGATTCGTTGGGACAAAGAGTACAAAAAGAAACATGAAGTCTGTTCTCAAACAAGACTTTGAAAATTTCAAAGGAAAGCCCAATGAAACACTCACTCAAGTGTTTGACAGATTCAACAAACTAATTGGTGAACTCAACCAAGTTGGTGTAAAGATGGATCAAGAAGATGTCAACATGAAGTTCCTAAGGTCTCTTAGTGAAGAATGGGCCATGTACACAGTGGTGTATAGACAAAGAGATGCTTTAGAAGAAAAGGAGTTAGATGAACTCTATAATGATCTCAGAGTGTTTGAAACTGAGGTAAATCACAAAAACCCTTCTATTACTTCTAACAATGCTGCATTTGTGTCTAGTACAGGTCAAGGACAAGAAACCTCCACAGGAAAGGCTGCAGATTCTGAGGATACTGCAAGAGAATCCTTCTTCACTAGTCATGTGCATACTGCATTGATTAGTGATGACTTGGAACAATTGAATCCAGATGATCTTGAGGAGATGGATCTTAAATGGCAGATGGCTATGCTGAGCCTAAGGACCAAAAGATTCTTAAAAAGAACTGGTAGGACAAGCCTCAATTTCAACAAAGGTGACAAAGCAGGATTTGACAAGACTAAAGTCAAGTGTTACAACTGTAACAACCTTGGTCACTTTGCAAAAGAATGTCCTCAACCAGACAAAAGATCAAAATCAACTGCTCTTGTGTCACAACAAGGACAAGGCTATGACTGGAGCTTCCAAGCAGAAGAGCATACTCAAAATCAAGCTCTCATGGCCTTTACTGACAACAAAACTGAGGTAAAATCTAAACCTTGTACTCCTGAATGTGCTAAAATTATTAAAAATCTAGATAAAGAAAACACTAAATTAAATGAAGATCTAGCAAAAGCAATCAGAAGAAATCATGAGTTTGATAGTGTGATTGCTGATCAAGAACATCAAATAAAGGTGTACAAGATGATTGATCAACGAGTCAAGGAAGAATTGCTTCAAGTTGTGGATGAGAAAGAGTTCTATGAAACAAAAAACAAAGAACTAACAAGTAAATTAGAAGAATGTCAGCTTGAAATTGAACAAAATAAATTAACAATTAAAAAGTTTGAAAGAAGCACTAAAATTCTAGATGAATTAACTAATAATCAAACTACAGAAAAGGTTGTTCATGGGGTGGGATATCATGCTGTACCACCTCCACATAAATTCATTCCTCCACTTAAAAATAGTTCAGAAAGAATCATTAATAAATTAAAAACTAAAAAACAAACTGAATCTAATAATGAAACATCTGAATCAAATGATTCTTCTGATGATGAGCAATCAATTGAATTTACAATATCTCAAACTGAATCACCAAAATCAATTGATACAAGTTTTCACACAGCTCAAAGTCCAAATGAGTCTCCTAAATATAATGCAGAAAATATACCCAAAATTCTAAAAAGAGGAAACCAAAGAAATAGAAACCAACTCTTAGAACAAAGAAAAACAATAAAGGCTCAAGAAAATAAATTAAAATGTGTTATTTGCAATAAAGTGAACCATTTAGCAAAGGATTGTCACTTCAATCCAATAAATTGCAAGGAGTTAAAGGAATTTAAAGCTTTTAAAGAAAATGCAAAAACTCAAAGGTTAAAAGATACCACTGGTCCTTCAGTAGTAAATACAATAAAAACTCCAATTGCTGAAACTCCAAGATTTGGAAGAAGTGCACCAAGATTTGTGCAAAACAGAAGAGTTGGCAGCCCAAAGAACAGCAATTACTTCAAGAACAATGGAAAATCTAATCAAAATAAACAATATTTTAAATTTTCCAACACCAGTAGAAACTCAAACAAATTTACTACTGGTGTTAACCCTAATTATAATGCTGTATGGTACCAGTACAAGAATACTACTGGTAAAAACCCTAATTTCAAAAATACTACTGCTCCCAAAACAACTTTCAAAAATACTACTGGTGTTAACCCTAAAAACACTACTGGTCATTCTAAACATGGTAAGTACCCAAATACTACTGTGTTAACTCTAAAAACACTACTGGTCATTTTAAACATGGTAAGTACCCAAATACTACTGGTCCATCAGTAGTAAAGTACTCAAAAGCTAAAAATCATGGGTATAAACCAAGATCAGTAGGAACTTCTCACACCAGTAACAACTCCAAAAGGGCAGTAGTAAAACAAAACACCAGTACTAAACAAGTATGGTTACCAAAAGTGTTTAAAGTTAAAACTCCCAAAACTCATTTCTCAAAGGATGAACCCAAGACATATAAAGCTTGGGTTCCCAAACTTAACTAATCCTTTACTCACTTGTGCAGAGCATTCAGATCCAAGAAGAAGGAAGAACATGGCATATTGATAGTGGATGCTCAAGGCACATGACTGGAAATCTGCAAATTCTTAAAGATTTCAAGTCATTTGATGGAGGATATGTGGCATTTGGTGAGAATCCTCAGGGAGGTAAGATTACAGGTAAAGGTACTGTTACTAATGGAAAAATTACCTTTGATGATGTATTTTATGTAGCTGAACTAAAATACAATCTTGTCAGTGTGTCTCAAGTTTGTGATAAAAAGAACAAGATTCTTTTCACAGATATTGAGTGCATCATTCTTTCTCCTGATTTTATTTTAGATGAAAAATATGTTGTTTTAAGAAATCCAAGGAGAAACAATGTGTATTGCCTGGATATAGGGGGAGAACTCATTTCTACAAATGAGGTCAACTGTTTTATATCCAAGGCAAACACCACTGAATCAGAACTTTGGCACAGAAGGATGTGTCACACAAATTTTAAAAACATGAATAATTTAGTAAAAAGAAATCTGGTAATTGGACTACCTCAAAAACAATTCATGTGTGATCATCATTGTGTTGCATGCCTAAAAGGTAAACAACACAAGACTTCTCATAAGTCCAAAACTGTGAACTCTACTTCTGTTCCTTTACAGCTCTTACATATGGACCTTTTTGGACCTACAAATGTAATGAGTATTGGAAAGAAACAATATTGTCTTGTTATTACTGATGACTTTTCCAGATATACATGGGTTTTCTTTCTCAGGACAAAGGATGAAACAAGTGAACTCATAAAGAACTTAATTGTCAAACTGGAAAACACATCTGATCAAAAAGTGAAAGCCATAAGATGTGATAATGGCACAGAATTTAAAAATGCTAACTTAATTAACTTTTGTGATCTTAAAGGTATTGACAGGCAATACAGCTCACCTAGAACTCCACAACAAAATGGTGTAGCTGAAAGAAGAAATAGAACCATCATTGAAGCAGCAAGATCAATGCTAGCAGACTCAAAATTACCAATTACTTTTTGGGCAGAAGCTGTTAATACTGCTTGTTATGTTCAGAACAGAGTATTAATAGTTAAGCCACATTTTAAAACACCATATGAACTTTTTAATAAAAGAAAACCTTCTATAAGTTTCTTAAAATCATTTGGTTGTCCTTGTACTATTCTGATTACAAGAGAACAAATTGGTAAGTTTGACTGCAAAGCTGATGATGGAATATTTGTGGGATACTCTACTCAAAGTAAATCATACAGAGTATTCAACAAGAGATTAAGGATAATTGAAGAAAGCATCAATGTATCCTTTAATGAAAATGTTGCTAATGAACAAGGAAATGGTCCAGATTGGCTATTCAACATAGACAATCTAACCAAATCCTTTAATTCTAATATGAATTTCAATGCAGGTAATTCAAATTGTCTTAATCAAAAAGAAGGAACATCATCTATTAATACTGGTCAAGAAAAGATGAGATACATAATTGTTGATACTGCTCCCATAGTTAATACTGATATCAGTAATAACTCAAATATTGAAAGCAGTAGTAACTCTGAGAATGAGGTCAGTAGTAATTCCAATACTACTGGTACCAGTAACAGTACTGAAAATACTACTGGTCCCAACAATAACCTAGATTCTCATGATACTACTGACACCAGTAACAACAACAATACTACTGATCCTAATGAAGATAATTCCAGTAGTAACTCTGACCAAGATGATGATGAACCAAACATCCATGACAATGAAGAATCACAAGATGAACAACTGCCTGAGACAAATGAGTCCAATCTTGAAAATCAACTAGTGGTTGATAAAGCTACAACTACAAGGACTCAAAAGAACCATCCATTAGACCTTGTTCTAAGTGATGTTAACTCACCACTTCAAACAAGAAGCAAATTAAATAAAAGCTTAACTGCAAATATGTGTAACATTAGTTTAATTGCTAATGAATGTATGTATGAATGCTTTCTGTCTCAGGAAGAACCAAAGAAGATCCAACAAGCAATGAAGGACTCAAACTGGATTGAAGCAATGCAAGAAGAACTCCTTCAATTTAAATTACAAGCTGTTTGGACACTTGTACCTCTACCCAAAGGAAAAAGAGCCATTGGAACAAGATGGATATTCAGAAACAAGAAAGATGAAAGAGGTATAGTGATCAAGAATAAAGCCAGACTAGTAGCCCAAGGATACACTCAAGAAGAAGGAATAGACTATGATGAAGTATATGCTCCTGTTGCTAGAATTGAAGCCATAAGGATATTTCTAGCATATGCTTCATTCAAGAAATTCAAAGTCTATCAAATGGATGTTAAGAGTGCTTTCCTATATGGGAAAATTGAAGAAGAGGTATATGTTTGCCAACCTCCAGGTTTTGAAGATCCAAAACATGGTGATTATGTGTTCAAATTGGATAAAGCTCTATATGGCCTACATCAGGCACCAAGAGCATGGTATGACACATTATCATCATACTTATTGAAGAACAACTTTAAAAGAGGATCCATTGATAAAACATTATTTACGAAGAAAGTCAAGAATGATATACTACTGGTACAAATCTATGTAGATGATATCATTTTTGGCTCAACCAATGATACATTGTGCAAAGAATTTGAAGAGCTGATGCAGATTAAATTCAAGATGAGCTCTATGGGTCCAATGAACTTCTTCCTTGGACTCCAAGTCAGTCAAAGAACTGATGGTATTTTGATAAATCAATCAAAATATGTCAAAGATATCTTGGAAAAGTTTGATTTGAAAGACAGTAAAAGTGCTAGTACACCTATGGAAACACACAAACACCTACATCCTGATGTTGAGGGGGAGGATGTAGATGAACACTTATATAGATCAATGATAGGCTCTTTGATGTACTTAACTGCATCAAGACCTGACATTATGTATAGTGTTTGTGTGTGTGCAAGATATCAAGCAAGACCCAAAGAACTACACTTACAAGCGGTTAAAAGAATATTCAGATACTTGAAAGGCAAACCATCACTAGGTCTATGGTATCCACATGACTCACCCTTTGAACTAATAGCCTATACAGATAGTGACTATGGAGGTGAATGTCAAGATAGAAAATCCACTACTGGTGGATGTCAATTCTTTGGATCAAGACTGGTGTCATGGCAATGTAAGAAGCAAACAAATGTATCAACATCTACTGCTGAAGCAGAATATGTAGCTGCATCTGCTTGCTGTGCTCAAGTACTATGGATTCAAAATCAACTTCTAGACTTTGGTATCTCTATCCTTAAAACTCCTATTTTTATTGATAATCAAAGTGCTATTAGTATTGTGAATAATCCAGTAAAACATTCAAAAACTAAACACATTGAAATAAGATTTCACTTTATAAGAGATTGTAATGAAAAGAAATTAATCAAAGTAGTTAAAATCCATACTGATGATCAATTAGCAGATCTTTTTACAAAAGCATTTGATGTAGGAAGATTCAACTTCTTGGTTAGCAGTATTGGAATGATTTTAATAACTTAAAATCTCACTTAAAATCATGTGTAAAGTTAGTGTTGTAAAATATTAATTTTTTAAAGTGTTTTACTACTGGTATTGCTGTACTACTGGTGTGAAAGTGTATACACAAAATACTACTGGTAGTTCATTACTACTGGTGTATTTTAGGTTTACACAAATACTACTGGTATGTCAGTACTACTGGTATTCACATATACTACTGGTCTTGTGTGCTAATGATTACTACTGATGTCTATAGTTACTACTGATGTCAAAATCCTTAGTCACTACTGATGTTAGTAGATACTACTGACGTTTTACTACTGATATCTTATTCACTACTGGTCTTTCATAAACACAATTACCAAACTAACCCCCATGAAAATAACCGTTATGTTATGATTCGAAGGATATTTTCGTAGTTTTGCAGGTTTAATCGAAAGATATAAAAGGCGGCAGACGATTAATTTAGCATTATCTTCACTTCGATTCTCTAAACACCTCTCGATAAACCCTAGTTTACGATCAAAAACACTTCATCTGTAACAAAATTCTTGAAAAATCTCAACAACAATGGCAACTTTACAAACTCTCGATGTGCAAACCGATCTCAAATACTCAGAATTTCACAATATGGTTGCATTCTTAAAGAATCCCGACGGAACAAAAGATTTCCGTCCGATCGTAAAATTTTTGAGAAATTCATATATACAGTTTGCCTTAACTGTAAAACCAAAATCATATCAACAGCACTTGGTGGATTTCTGGACCAATGCTGAGCGAACAGAAGGAACAACATCATCAATGATAAAATCTAAAGTAGATGGAAAGCACATCACAGTAACAGAACAATCAATCAGACACCATCTACAATTACACGATGATTCAGGTATGACTACTCTTCCTAAGGAATACATTGCTGAAATTTTGAACAAAATGGGATATGAGGGAAGACTTAATATAGTTACTTTTCAAAAGGGTCTTCTCTCCCCTCAATGGAAATTTTTAATACATACCATTCAGCATTGTATTTCTCCTAAAAGAAGTACTTGGAATGAGTTTAATAAGGCAATAGCCTCTGCTGTTGTCTGTTTATGCACAGACCAAGTATTTAATTTTTCATACATGATATTTGATGGTATGTTGGGAAATCTTAGTTCTTCTAAATTTTTAATGTATCCCAGATTTCTACAACATATCATAAACTGTGAAGTGCAAAACTTGTCAACTCCTAGAAACATTTTTCTATTACCTGAGTTGAACAAGAAAGTTTTCTCAAATATGAGAAAACAATTTAAATTTTCGGGCAAGGAAACCCCTCTGTTTCCTAACATGATCAAAGATCAACCCAATATTGGAGAGGGTTCAACCATTGCTACATCCCAAGTTGAACCTCAACCCACTCCATCACCCCCAAATACAGCCCAAACACCAATCCAAATAGCCACTCAATCACCAACCCAAACAGAAGTCCTGAATGTGTCCCAGGAACTTGATGTAAATCTGCAGAGTGCTACTCTTCGCTCTGTGGAAGACCTACCAGACAAAACCAAAAATATTTCCACAATTTATCATAGAAAGAAAATTTCTTCAAAGGACACCAGGGGACAAATCGAGTCACACCCCAGGCTCAAAGAGTTGTCCTCCAAGGAGGAGAGAGGACATGAGGGGAGGGCTTTCACTACTGATGCCCCAAAGGTGGGTGCACAGGACAGTGAAAACATCTTTAGGACCCAAACCTCGGCAACTTTGAGTGATGACTCTTTTGAGGAGTTACTCAAAGGACCCCGGTGCCAAGAAACCACAAGGGGGGGGCATCTCTGCTTCTTCTAGGAAGAAGAGAATGTCTAAAAGACCCAATGAATCACCAAGCAGTGATGAGGGCAGATCTGTGGAATTGATGGAAAGGAAGGAAAACCTTAAAACCAATGTACCTGTTAGTGAGCCCGATGATCTTGCTAGATGGAGTGAGGGCAGTATTAAAATCACCCAATTGACGGCTAAAGTGGATTCCTTGGAATCCACTGTACAAAATTGCCATATATACTTAACTAACCAAGGGAAAACCATGGCTGCAATGAAAAGGCATGTCAACACCATCAACAGAAGGATGAGATTATATGAGCACAGGCTTTATCAACAAGCCAAAATCATCAGACAATTGAAGAAAAAGATTGTTGATAGTGAGGCTCCACCAGTTGAGCTCACTAAGGGGGAGAAGGACAATATACAGACAATGATTGATGAATCTATAGCAGCAGCAGCATCCTCCCTTTTAAATCTAAAAGAAACAAATGTTGATGAAGGCCCAGAGATGATGGTGACAGAAGAAGAGCCTATTACTACTGCTACAATGGAAGAGCAAGTTGAAAAGGAAATACCAGTAGTAACCTCTACTACTGATATTATAGCAGTAGTAAATGAAGAAAAGGAATTAATAGCAGCAAATACTACTGATGCCCTATCAGTAGTAACTCCTGAAGTAACACCAGTAGTAACTACTCTAGTCACTACTGAAGAGGAAGAACTACATTTTCCAGAGCTTATTGAAAGAGAGAGACATGTCATCATTACCAAACCACCAACACCTGATCAACCACTTATCATACCTGACATTGATGATAATGTGAATTGGTTTGAGGTTGATGAATGCTCACTTCCTCCACATCCAAAAATACTTCAACAAAATGAACTTAGAACATTTTCTCCTTCAGTTATAATAAGTGGAGTGCCAGACATGAAATATATTCCACCTCCACCTTCAGCACACATTGGAAAGGGTAAAGAGATATATGATGAAGATTACCCAAACAGAGCTCTTGGTCATCACATGGTAAACAAGATTAATCATGTAAGAGCAGAAAAGCAATCCAGATGGAGAATTAAACACAGAAAATTTTTGGAGAAAGTGGAAATGTATCAAGCTTTAGTAGAAAAGAAAAAGAAAGTTCAAAGTACAACTACTGTTCAAATACCTGCTCAAATTAAAGATGTTCAGATAGAAGCCCAAGAAGCAGAGTTCAAAAGGCTTAGAAAAGTAGAAGAGGAACATCTAAACTGTCTAGAAGATCTTGTAGCAGAATGCAAAAGAACAAAAGATGATTTACCAGATGATATATTTGAACAGAAGTCTCTTATGATAGACTTTCTAAAGACAAAAGGTCACAGTGCAAAATCTTTTGGAAGAATGAAGATGATAACCATAATTGAAAAATACTGCACTGCAAAGAAAAGAGACTTGGCTGAACAAGAAGCTGAAGAGTCAAAGAAAGCCAAAGCCAAAACTTTAGTACCAATCAGCTTAAATTTGCTCAAAGCTGGTAGTGTTTCAACTGTTGGAAATACTTCAACTCCCCAATCACTAAAAAGAAAATCTGTTGATCAAGAACAAAGCTCCAAGAAGAAATCAAAACAACAAATTATACCTGTTCTTGAAATGCCAGTTGCTCCTCTACAGAACAATCCAATTCTTAACTGGAGAGTGATGCAGAATAATGTCATAGAAGTCATAAGGGAAGACAAAGTAGTACAAAGATTCACTGGATGGTTACCCTTAATCAGGTCATGTACAAGAAGTGATGTAATCAAACTTTTGATTATTGGGAAACCAAGAATGACAAAGAAATCATGGAAAGAATCTGGAGCTGGATATTTGACTAGAATGATAGATGCTGCATTTTATCCAGACAATTATCCAGAACAATTTACAAATCCAGGTAATGTGTATGCTTGGAATGTCATTCCTACTGCAAATATGTACTTCTTTGAGAAATCAAGCAAAGTGTGTGAATTGTACTTATATGAGAAAGAATATCCACATTCTGAGAAGACAATGTATCAGATATTCATAAACACTTTGATGAAACCTTATGATGCTGTTATGTTCCAAAACAAACTGAATTATTTTACAAAGAGGAACAGCAGATATATTATTGAACAACGGCTTCAACAGAATCAAAGAACTCTTGAGAAAAGAAGAAAAGAACAAGAGGAACAAAAGAAACTTGATTGATTAAAAGATGATCAATAAGTTTAGGGGGAGATTGTTGGAGCAAAACACAGATCAACTTATTACTGATGCTGCAGTTAGTACTGACATACTTAGTACTGATGGGGCAGAACATATTACTACTGATGAAGTTGATGCTGGTGTAAACTATAACTAAAGTTACTACTGATCAAGCTTATTGAAGATACTACTGATCATTGTAGTTACTACTGACGTTGATTATGGACTTACTACTGATCACCAAGTTTACTACTGATGTTACTTATTTACTACTGGTGATTGCAGTTACTACTGATACGCGTTTTTGGAAGATATCAAGTCCGAGATCTTCGTATAGATAGTTATAGAATGTAAATCAATGTATATTATTATTATTCGATGTAAATCAAGTCCTAGAATAACTAGGGTAAATAGTTTAGCTTCAAGGACTACTATAAGTATGTTCCTTACGAATTGTAAACGTACGTGTGTATTGTTAACTCAATAATATACATTGAAGCTTTTTGTGAAACTGTGTTCTTAATATTCTTGTTTATTGTTCATACAGTTCATTGTTCTTAATTATTGATATAGTGTTGATCCGCTGCAACTTCTATCATCAATTAGATCTAAGGTGTTTATTAACTTGTCTATAGTTAATCGATCCTGACAATTACTCTTGAAATTGTGAGGATTGACTTTATATTTGTGCGAAGGACATACATAGAGAGTGAGCATTTTGCCTTAAATATCGAATCTGAATCAAAAATCAATCGCAACTAAATCAATATCGATTATGATTTTCGGTTTGGTTTTCAGTTTTGTAATTTCATAATTTTCAGTTTTGTTGTGGTTCAGTTTAGGTTCGGTCCTTGGAGAGGGGTGAGCATTTTGCGAGAAAAAACACAAATCTAACCGAAAACTGTACTAAACCAACACCAATTGTGACTTTTGGTCCTATCGATCTGAGAACGGTTCGGTTCAGTTAAGTTTCTAGACAGACATTCACCCCTAATTATGTGTAATTTCACATACTACGAGTATTTGTTTGTTGTTTCGATATCATTCAATATTTCTATATATGTCTATCTTACTCCTTATTAAAGGGTTTAGAACTACTAAGTATAGAACTCCTTAAACTTAAACTTAATCTTATTTTTATTTAGGGTAACATTTTAAACACCACAAAAATAAAAAAAAATTGCTTATAGGATTCGAACACAAGACCTTTTGCAAGTATTGACTGTGTGTTAACCGATTGCTCTAAATGATAGTTTGTTTTAAAACAAATAAACAACCAACATTAAATAGAAAACATATTTTATCGAACTTTCCATGATCAAGGTATTTGTTTGTGTGCTCACCTATTATTTAATTATAATCCTTAAGTTTGTTGAACTTGAATGTATTATTATGTTCTATATGATAATGATTACTAATTGCAATTTTTAAAGGCGGAAAAAATCATTCATTTGCACAATTATTGTTGGAAAAAACGTGTAAACGAACAACACTTACTCACCACGAAATATAGTTTCTGGATACTCACCGCCACATTGCGCGGATACCCTCCTAGTTTCATTTTAATGTATTTGACTATTTGTCGTTATGTCTTAACAACTTAATTTTCAGACTAATTTGCCATTATATCTTACTCTATCTTCCTTTTTTAGAGCATTCAACCTTCGTGTAACACTGGCTGAAACGTTGGAAGTGAACAACATGATCACAGACCTTCACGATATATAATTATATACTGACCATTTATTAAGATAGGGATGAGGATAGGTATGTGAACAGTTCAAAAATTATATTGTACTACTCAGCATTGAACTGAGATTCAAGAGTATGGTTTCAGCCGGACCGGCGACTGACCCGATGACGCTTTGGATTGAACCGAACCAGATCGAGAATTGGCAAATTCCCAACCGAACCGAACCGAACTGAACCGAGTAAATTTCTTGACTTTTTAGGTTCTTTTTAGGTTCTTTCTAGGTCTTGAACCGAGTCAAACCGCTCGGAACTGAACTGTACCGAGAACCAAGGGTGTCTTTGAGGAGGTGCGGCCGCACATGACCCATATTTTATAGGGGCCCATTTTTATATATGTCTTATGTATATTATCTTAAAACTGTAAGTAAACTTAATAACTTAATAGAAAAAAATTATAATGTGCACTTTTTTATATAATTTTTTTATCTAGGGGCCTATTTTCGTCTATTTGCACAGGGCACTCAGAATCTCGGAGACGTCCATGCCGAGAACTATTTTTTTTCATGAAAATTAGAACAAAAAATTGAACTGATATAGCTGTATTCGATCAGATCTGATTTGGTTGTGCGGTTTCGACCTATTCTCCATCCAATTAGCACTTACCTAGATTAGGATATAGCAACGATCCATATAACAATATGTCTTTGTACACAAAATAATTATTGGACCACTTCAACTCTTACGTTTGGGACCAAGTCTATAAGACGGGTGCCAACGGCACCGCCGGTTGGCGCCGTCAGTGGTCCGCCGGTTGGCACACCGTTGGCACGCCTCGTCCCTTTTTCAGCCGGTTTCAATCTCGCCGCTTTGGATACGAGTGGGAAGGGTAGCGCCGGTTTGGTGGGTGGGTCCAAAGGTGTATTTTGTGTGTGTGTGTTTTGTAATGGTGGGTCCCAAAAAATTAAAGGGAGGTGGTATTGTTGACATGTGTACGTCAGTTTAGTGTCGGTTGGAAGGTGAGCTGACGCGACGCTGATTTGACAACAATTTTCAGTTTGTCAAACTATTAAGAGCGGTCTAAGCGGCGTTAGTCTAACGCAATGTGGAAGAATCATTCTATCGTGAAAAAGATTGTGAAGATGTAATAGTTATCAAGACTTCTGAACCATGTGATGTTGATGTATGCACCTGCGAGGAATATATAGCCAATCGATTGAGTGTTATTCACTGGGCGTAAGGGTGACTAAACTTAATTTGGTGTTTGGTCACCCATTTTTCATCAACGTCACATTTTTTTTTTTCTTTCTACTAAACACGTGACAAACTCCGACTAAACCCATGTAGAAATGACCAAACTCACAACCAAAACTTAAAATTAATTTTATTATTATTACATGTAGACGTGGCAAATGGTCGTGTCGTGTCGTGTCGGGATCGTTTCGTGTCAAGACCTTAAACATGTTGAGACCCTAAACCAAAACCCGACATGTTTAATAAACGCGTTCAAAATGTTCACCCGAATCTGACACGGTAAATTTCATGTCAACCTGACCCAACTCAATTAACATGTTTAAGCGGTGAAAATTTACATCTGCCAATTAAACATAATAAAATTCCAACAAAAATATGTAAAGAGTCAACAAAAACGTAATAAAATTGAATAAAAAGTAATAAAAATCCAACAATATAAAAAAATCTATTTCATCATTCATATGGTCATAACCTCCAACCTAATTTAAATGGGTATTGATTCGTTAAAGTCATATTTTATTTCATCGAAGGTAATTTAAATTAATTGACATTTATACCCTATCTATTAATTTACCCTTCCTTTTATAGTTATAATAACCTTGAAATTAATTTTGGTATCCTTCATCCCTTCGTTGTTCTTTAGCACCGTTCAGACATCAATGAAACTAAAATCTAATTTTTGCAATTATTTTTTTGTTTTTCAAACATAGAAAATGGTGATAAGTATCTTTTTTTTTAACACAAAATGTTAAGTAATTGAAACATAATTTTGTAAATTAATTGATTGAAACAATCAAATAATTTTGATAGTAACGGACTTCCATTGAAGTCACGTACATGCTTACTTAATAACGTCATTACCTGTGACTCTGTGAGACATAGCCCGTGAAATATAGTGGTATTGCCGAACTAATAATATGGATGTATAAGGCCTCTCCCAACCCTTCCCCATCACTAAACCCATCACTAGCGCCACGTCATCGCATCCTTACTGACCTGCTACTGACACGTTCGTGTCAACCCTACCCATCACTAACCCATCACTAAACTCATCCTTTCCACATCATCATTTCCACATCACCATTTTAATTAATAAAAAAACACATTACATTAAAAAAAAAACATTACATTAAATAAAAAAACATTAGACATAAAAAAAAAACATTAAACTTAAAATAAAAAAAAAAACTACTCGTCGTCCTCGGCGTCATCTTCTCCCTCATCGGATGAGTCCGGATCGGCGTATTTGTCCAATAAACTCTTGCGATATTTTAAAACCGCTTTTCGCTCTCTTCGGCTCAAATTATCGGGAACCGAACAATGAAGGACTCTGAAAGCATCCGATATCTTTTTCTCCACAGTCGCTTCTTTGATAGTCTTCAAAGTGTCGGCTTGCAGTATGGCGTTCTCACATATACGGTCACGAGTTTCGTCACTTGAATACCGTAAAATTAAAGGTAATCAAATGAAAACAGTGGCAACTTCTCTTCAGTTTTAACATTTTTGCAAACAGAGAAAATGAAAACAACAGCTAGGTTTTATTATTACTCTGTTTTTGTTGCTTTCTTCTAGCTCTCCTTTCTCTTGAACTCAAAGACGTTTTAAATCCACCGGATTCATCGTCATCCCAGTCTCTGTTCAATGATTTCTGAAATTTGAATCGGAATGTTTTATTACAAAAACAAAATTGATTTGAAATTTGTGAACGGATATAGTATTCAATCAGCTGATGATAGAGGATAGAGAGAGAATACCTCCCGGAGCTCGGAGAAACTGACAACGTAGAAAGTAACGGCAGCTGCTGCAACAATTCCGAGCACCGGAAGCCCTAATTGCTGTAATCCATCCATCTCACTATTCAATTCTTCGTCACTAACTCACTCACTATCCATCTTTTTATGTGGCTCGTATATGTTTAAATCCTATCCTTTTATTTTGAAGTAACCATATTTTTTTTAAATAATTCAACATTTTTACTAAAATGTGAAGATAAACATTATGTTTAATAAAATTTGATGGTTTTGCCAACTTTTCACTAACTAAAAACTTAAATAACCATATTATTTAGTGCATGTTAAAATTTCACTAATCAAAACTCTAATTATAAAAAGCTTCTTCAATGGTTAATTTTTCTAAAAACTTTTTCTTATTAATTTTACTAATTACCTTTATAAATCTCACATGTTTTATAAATGCCCCTCATATATACAATTTGACGATTTTTATAGCATTATATTTATAGGTAAAAAATAGGATAAAGGAAAAAAAAAAAACAAAAATAAAATTTTGAATTTAATTTTACACGCTCCCTCGATCCACGCCCCCCCCCCCCCCCCCCCGACGGCTTCTCTCCTCCGTCGAAAAGACGACGTGTTCGCCACGACGCCGGCCACGACGGCTCGGTGCCAACGCCGTCGTGGCTCGACGCCCCGTCGACGCCCCCCGACGCTAACCGTTGGCAGCGGTCTAAGTAGAGGTTACGTAAAAGAATAATTTTAATTGTGTGGTTAATATTAATCTATATGGAGAAGATGAATGGTAAAAGAATTTTAAGGGCATAAAGGTCAAACAATTTAATTTGCCTTAGATAAAGTAATAATTGCCTTTAAGAAATTAATTCCCAATTTAAATTGTTGTGTTTTAGCACTTGATTTGTTGTTATCCTATAATTTTAGGGTAAAGTGATCCTATAAATTAAGGCAAACATTACCAATAATCTCAAATCTAATTAGATATTTAGTTGAAATATGAAATAAGAGCCCAATCTTTTTTACTATAAGTAATAAGTTTTAATATTTGCGTGTAACATATTTAAAAATATATAATTTGTTAAAATATATACATACTTAAACGGGTGATTCGGGTTACCATCGAGTTGAAAATATTGGCACTAACCCAACCTATTTAACTTCCGTGTCGTGTTGAGTCAACCCGTTTTTTTAAACGTGTCAAAACCTCTAACTCAAACCCGCTAATTTCGTGTCGAGTTGTGGTGTCGTGTCTGATTTGGTAGGTCAAATTACATGTACCACTTACAAAGCAGGAAGTAAAAACCCATGTAGCAAGTGCTAGACTACCACTTTCGATCGCCCATGTGACCAAACCCTTGCCAAATAAGCAAGGGTGCGCATTACGCAGAGTTAGTGTAGGGTGTAGGGGGAGGACGTGTAAGAATGTTGGGAAGGGTTTGACAACCCTTACGCCCAATCTTAAGTTGGTTGGTTTAAGAAGCCATAAATTGTTTTAAAATATTAATTACATATCTACAATTAGCTTCATAGCCCGCCCAACTGGGTCTATATACTTAAGAGATATATTAAAGAAAAAATAACAACAAATATTAATACTTTTAAAATGACATAAGCATCCATAGTTATAATGATAAGTTTGTACACATGAATAAATGTTACATAAATTTTGAATAGTTTCTGTTATTTAAAGATAATATAGAGGAAGATTCGTATTAGGCCAATATGTTTTGAACTCTTGTTCTGTAAATTTCCGGAATACATAGGAATCGGAATTACCTTATTGGTTTGTTGTATACTTGGTGTAAATATTTTCCAGATTAATTGGGATAAAGATTTGCTTTAAATGAGTTTCAAAAATTAGGAACTTTCCAAATTTAAAAAAAAATCATTAATTGCCCATACCAAACCTGCGTATTTTATGAATTCATTCCTTATATTGCCATAAATTCAAATGAAATTCAACAGATTATCAAAATTAATCCGAATAATATTTAAAGTATATTTAAAAACTTTCTAATCTACCGGAATTATTTTTATTTAAAATATATTACATTGAATGAGTTATTTACGAAGCCATGTGACATATGAGGTGGCATTGGGAGCCAATGAGATGCTTTAGAGTGATGAGTTGGCAAAAAAAAAAAAAAAAAACTCAAATCAAAGATTCATATATAGAGGAAGATATCTACAATTATTAAAAGTTAAATCCTTTTAAGATATTAATTGCATATATACAAAGGTTTTTCTAACATGTGACCTCTAGGCACATGTTAGGGTGCATTAATTACCACAAACTTTCCATTAAAACTAAAGAAAACATTTAATACATTTCTTAAAACTGTAATATATGAACTTTATTAATGTGTATTAAGTCTTTATTAGGAAACCCGGAGTAAATTAATTCACCCTAACATGTTTATACGGAGCGCATGTTAGAAAAACCCTATATACAAATATCAAATTAAATTGTTTTAAGCTATTAATTGCATATATACAAATATAATAAATTAAATTGGTTTAAGATATTAATTGCATATACATCCAAATATCAAAAATTAAACTGTCTTAAGAGATTAATTACATACTTATAAATAGATTTTATAATATGTGTCATATGAGCACATCATAGTAATTGTAAATTTCTTTGATGCCCCTGCATTTATTTCTTCAAAAACCTTCATTTTAATTTTTTTAAGAGTAAAAGCGGTATAAAATAAAAGAATTAATAATTTATAAATATCATTTTACTTTAACGAACAAAACTCATCTATATATATCAAATGTTAAAATTGTTTTAAGATAGTAATTGCATATCTACAAACATCAAAAATTAAATTGTTCTAAGATATTGATTGCATGTCTACAAATACAGAAAATAAAATTCTTGTAAGATATTAATTGTATATCTACAATTTACAAATACCAAAAATAGATATAAAAGACTCGCAAAGGAAACAATACATCTATAAAACCAGTCAAAGATCATAAAATAAAGTTATTAACAATAATTCATCGATGAAACCTTGAAAACAAAATCAAACGATAAAGAAAAGAAAAGTTGATCCAAAATGTCAACTGAACCAGTTTTTGACGATTCGATCAACAGAACCATCCCATCTGGTTTGGTTTGAGATTTTCTCAAAACCACTAATACTAGTTTGGTCGAGATTTTTGGCCAAAATCGGCTCACCCAGATCATCTTAAAATATAACAATATTAATAACCTTCTAAAAAAATAAATTAAAATGTTTATAAGTAATTCACGAGATGTGTTATTGTCTCCTAAAATTTATATTTAATTCATTTTACTACACACCATAAAATAACAAATATAATCCATCAATTTTTTTTTTTATTATAGTAGTATCATCTTTTAATTTTAATTTGACATATGTTTTGATCGACTCTCATTAGAAAAAGACATAAATTGTAGGGATTACCAACATTTCTCTTACTTCGCACGTGTATAAATAATAATATGTACTTCCTTCGATTCAAAATAAGTGTTACACTTTCTATAAATAAGTGATTTAAAATAAGTGCTACACTTTTCATAAATGACAAAAAATAGTAGGACCTATACCCACTAACTATCTACTTTAACAAAGTGAAATGACTTATTTACCCTTACTTTTTACTTTTAAACATCATTAACCCCACTTTATTCAAAATGTGTGGGACCCATTATCCACTAATCATTCAATTAATCTAATTTAACAATCATTACACTATTTTGCTTCAAAAACCGTGAAAGTAGAAGTGTATCACTTATTTTGAATCGGAGGAAGTATATGACGCGAGTTAGTAGGTAAGATGATAACAATACCCACGAGTTGCGTTCATGAGGTCCATTATTTTTAAGAAGTCCCGAAGAACAAATCTCAACCATTAGATCTTATATTGAGGGGGTATTTTGGTCATTTTTCAAAAAATAAAAATATTTTCTTTTTTTATTTTTTTATTATTTTTATTATGACGGGGTATTTTGGTCATTTGGCACTTACTTTTTTTTTTGTTTTTAATTTTTTAATTTTTTATTAAAAAATAGCATTTATTTGATAATTACGTGTATGACTCAATCACATGTGATTTTAGTGTAAAATCACATGTGATTTTAGTGTGTGATTTTACTATAAAATCACATGTGATTGTATATATAATCATATTTGATATTCTAGTTCAATCACATGTGATTCAATATGCAATCACATGTGATTAACTATGCAATACATTATGCGTTATTAATGAAAAAATTATAATTTTTAAAAAAATTATAATTTAAAAAAAATTATAATAATAAAAATAAAAATACAAATACAAATTTTTTAAAAGAATAAAAAATTTAAAATAAAAAATAATTTTTTTTAAATAACAAAAATACCCCTCAATTAAAAATTAAAAAAAATAAAAAAAATTAAAAATAAAAAAGAAAAAGAAATCAATTTTTTTTTTTGAAGTGTCTAATGACCAAAATACCCCTTCATATATAAAATATGTGATTAATCTTAACCATTAAATTATATTAATTAATGATTAAGATTTATTACTCGGGAACTTGATAAAAATCAAAAAAATTCTTAAACGTTTCTTAAATACGGATACCCACCGCCAACAAAACCTACCAGATTTACGCAATACTGGAAAGGGGAAAATAGGCGATTTGGGAACATATCTTCGAAAGGGTCGGACTATTTTGACCCGATTTACCCCTTTTTATTCACAAACAATCCAACCCTAATTCCTCAATTCCATAATCAATATCAAAATTCGCAAGCAACCGTAACCCTAATCTCTCATTTTCTTGGCCGTCTCGTCAATTCTCTCTAAGAAATCTCAATTGTGAATGGTAGAAATCTTCTGTAATCGGTTTATGATCTCCCCCCTTTCCTCGAGGGGGATTACCGCTTTCTGTTTCGGATCTTGCAAGGAAGGCTGGTACCACCGCTGCGTCGGCGTTGATCCTTGAAATCGAAAGACGTACACTCACCGTCCGACCACCGTAATCGCACCTTTGTTTTTTGTTTTTGTTATTAATTTGCTTAATTGTTTCGTTCTGTTCTCGGAAAACGATTTTAAGATGTTGATGTACAAGCAAAAGAAGCTTCAGGCCGGAAGTGGCGCCGGAAACCGGCTTCTTATTAGCATTACTGTCATCGGAAGCGCAGGTCCGATCCGATTTGTGGTTAATGAGGAAGAGCTGGTGGCTTCTGTTATGGATACAGCTCTCAAGTCTTACGCTCGCGAGGGCCGGCTTCCGGTTCTCGGATCAAATATCAGTGAATTCGTTCTCTATTGCCCTATCTCCGGCACCGAAGGTATTATCGTAATTTTCAAACTTTTTAATTCCTGGTTTGTTATTATTGTTTAGATCTAATTAAGCTTTTTTGTGAATTTGATTGTAGCTTTGAGTCAGTTTGAGGCAATCGGATCATTTGGGGTTAGAAATTTCATGCTGTGCAAGAAGCCTCAAGCGGTGGAGGAGGTCGGAGATGGGATACCGGCAACGGCGGAAGTAACAAGGAAGAATTCCGGCAGCTGGAAATCATGGTTCAACAAATCACTCAATCTTAAAGTTTCTTCTCATTGAATATTTTTTTGATTGATGCAATGTATGGAAGTTTTTTGCTTCCAGGTTTTTTTTTCTTCATGTTGAATAAAGTCTTTGTATTTATTGATTTCTCTATTTTAGCAATGATTTATAATGAAATAAAGGGTCTTGTTTGTTTCCCAAATCAAGATTCACATTTTGTTTCATCTGTAAGCACAATGGTATTATAATTTGTAATCAATGGTATTATAATTTGTAAGTTGTGCATTGCATGAATAAAGGCTATTTTTGTGTAACATTTGTTGTGTCCTTTTTATAAAAGGCAAGAATTGTGGTTATTTGAGGCCAATAACAGTCTTGTGATGTTGTAAGATAACTTTTGTCCATTTTTTTATCATGTTTTCCATGTTCTTTTTCTTTGGAGTTTTGGTCGATGTCATTAATGTTGGGTTGGGTTGTGCACCACATGAATCGATAAATGTGAGAAAATATTGTTAATGTGGCAAGGTTGGCATGTATTCATAATTTCCCCGCACCGAAAACACCGAATCATTTGTAAAAATGTTGTGAGCAGTTGGGATTTTGTGAGATGTTTTGGGGCTGTTTTCGGGTGCGTGTGAAAAACTGAACTGAAAAAACCGTTTTGCCAGCCATATATGTTTTTCAACTTTTGTTAAATATATTTATCTTTAAAAGGATTTAATGCTAAATATGTTTAAAAAATGAAGTATATGATTTGAACTTTTTCACAGGTTCACTCATATTTTTCTAAGTATTATTAATGTGGAAATTTAGACAATTTGTTTATTTTAATTATACAAAATATAAGTTTTGAAAGTTTGGATAATAACTTTAAATTAACAAATTAGTAAAGATGAAAAATAAAGAACCGAAAACAAACCAAAACTGAATTGATTTATTGAGAAAACCCGAAAAACGGAAACCACAAAACCGAAACTAAATGGTTTGTATTTCTTAAAAACCGAAGTTTTCGATCATAGAATATGCCCATGGGTTTATGCCTCCCTTGCAAGGATAGATTCAGTGAAAATTACAAAGGGAGATAAATTAGGCCCAAAACTACATTCAATATTTAAATTGTGAGCTCTCTAAAAAAGAAACAAAAATATATTTAACTAGTATATTTTACCCCACGGGGGATTTTTATATGATACCAAAAAGAATGTTTACTGATGGAGGTGAGCGGCATATGCGATGGTGATGGCGGAGTTATGTGGTAGTGGCGGAATGGATGACAAATTGAACATCGAAGCGAGTTGGTAGTGGCGGAGCGAGCGGCGCGACGACTGGCCGATTCCGATGCGAGTGAGTTGGTAGGGTGGTGGTTAGCGGCAGAGTTCGATGGAGGCTTCGAAAAACTTTATTGGTTAATTATTTAAGAATTTAGGGTGTCCAAATTCAATTATGGGGTGTCCCAATAGCCAACCCCTTTAAAAACCAGCCATGTGAGTAACCGGATATGTTGTGCAAATCTAGTTACACTAGAAGGGTACCCGCGCAATGCGGCGACGGGTACCCTGGAACCATATATCGTAGCGAGCAACTGTCCGGTAGCACGTTATGGCCATGGAGTATCACCTATGGCGAGCGGATGTCAGAGATGGAGGTCTGCTATGGAGGCTACATACCGAGGTCTCTTAAGCATTTCTCTTGTTAAAGTCATATAGTTAACATATGGCTTCGGTCAAAACCACCTTTATAACTTATAATATCAAAATAAAAGTCACAACATGATACAAAGCCACTTTTATGACTAATAAGATAACAACATATAGTCCAATTTAATACATATGAGGTGTTACAACGATTTTAAACAATTTTGCTTTTTTCTAAAAAATTGTTTGTAAAACGAAACTTTTCAAATCTTGCACACTTGTCAAGAAACAACTTATTTGACTTTAAGCCTTCTACAAATCATCATGGTTGAGAGGCGCATCTTAATTTATGTTTGACGTTAACTTGAGTAAATTAAACAAAAAGTTAAACAAACATTTACGCATAGATGACGATCAACTCGTTTGACCCAAAAAATGGGTTGTCTGATTAAGGAATTAAAACAATTGGTTGGTGAGTGAAACATGTAACCATTAAAAATATGGAAGCATTAGAAATACATTGTCGATTACAAACAACCAACTTGACCCAAAACAATAGAACATTATTTTGTTAATGGGATAAAAGGTAAGCTTATGATAGTGATGAGGAACAACTCATTATATTGTTAATGGTTGGTTTTCAGGCCGAAGCACGTACTTGCATATATGCCACTGTGTTACAGATCAACTCATTTGAATTTAATTAATAGTTCTTTGCACATGTAGAAAGACATTAGCAAGCAAGCAAGCAGGCCCTTCCTATGTCAAGGTCAAACCTCTTAATTGAACCATAGATTTGTGGCGCCAGAAACAAATAAGCCTGCAAAAATTGAAACAAATAAGGTCAAACCTTCCTATGTCAAGGTCAAACCTTTTGAAGCCGCTAGATACTCAGAATAAGGCAAGCAATTACAAAAAAGCCAAACTTTAACAAATGCATAAAATGAACCTGAAATTGAAGCTTGCATTAACAAACCATCGTAACCATTACAGTTATGAGTTAAAATGATTCTAACTTAAGATCTAATAAGTGTAACAAACATTCACACAAAACCCTCGTTTTTTCTCATGTGAAACATCCCAAACCTAGGATATATAGATCTACAATATAAGCCGTATATATATAAGTCTAATAACATAGAAATTTAAAATAAAGGAAATAATCTTTAAAGTGATTATGGTAATCTACTATGACTGCAAGTTGAGAGATGGTAGTCAAGTCTCGATATTTAGTACTCAACGTAACAAATTCACCCCAGCCAAAAGGATGAACACAAGATTCCAGCTTAAATATATTTTGTTACTAAAAAACTAATTGACAGTAAATGTGAAGAAAGTTACATTAAACGTTTAGACCATTACACCCGTTCAAATCATTTGACTCATTAACTATAAACTTAACCGTTTTCATACAAAAAGGTTAAAGTTCCTATCTCTACTAAGAGATCATCTGAGGTATGAGGACTGTCACCGTATTTTGCAAGACATATAAGCCAAATAAAGCAATAAGCTTTTATGTCTCGTATCCTGTAAGATAACATAAAATAGTTAGATTAAAAAGGATTAAGTAGCATCACCACAGAGCCAGAGACTGAGCCTGCATCTTCTTCATCTGGACTGATAGCAAAATCTCTAAACCCTTAAGAATAACAGGATGGACCCTTTTTACTTGCTCAAAGAGTCTTCTTTGGAGTCCCTCAAAAACTGCAATTTGTTTAAAGACATTAATGTAAATCATCCCATGAGAAAAATAATTTAAAGACATTAATGTAAATCATCCCACCTCATACGCAATAACCAGCTAAAGTACACCATCAAGGCATCAACCACAAACAAAATCAAAGCAACAATCATAATACTACAATCAAAACGCATGATTTTACATAATTTTCAGAACAACTAACAATTCACCATGTCAAAAATCCCTAATTGCTCGAGCAGGCCGTTTCCGCTCCGGTTGATGCTGCCATAGCATGATGTATGCTATAAAAACTAAGATAAAAACACCAAAGCAACATGTAAGGATAAACATAAAAAAAAAGATACAAAGGAGAAACGAAATTTCTCAAGAGAACTAAGCATGGTATCATACCTGGTGGGTACAAAATTGCTCCAGACAATGACGATTTTGGAAAAGTCTTCTTCGACGACTCGATTGGAGCAGAAGATGACATAATTCAACAGAGAACTAAACATACAAATCAAATTCGAAATTAAGTCCTGGCCGCAATTCAAAATTCAAGTAAATAGGAGATCAATTACATTACCTGAAAAATTAGGGGAAAGTTGAAGATGAATCCATTTGGGAAACTGATTAGGCCTGGGGTCGCTGTGTAAGGACAACATTTAGCAGGTAAGGGTTCATGTAGGTGAGGGAATCGAAACGGCAAAGCATTGAAGGGTGGTTCACGTCAAGCATTGGTAGGAGTTGTGATGATTTTCTATAATACCGATGCAAACTTATCTGCTTCCCGAACCCTCTTAACTTCCTTGTTTCTAAAGCAAATGCCCTACATAAATCTCGTGCATAATAAAGATCATTCTTACTAAATGATTAACATGATTCCTTGCAGCTCAGTCGTTAAAGCGTTGTCATGTTAAAGAGCAGGTTGCGTGTTCGAGTCTGGCCTAATGCAATATTTTTTAAACGTAAAGCAGACACAAAAATAGAAAGAATTTGGCTGAATTTTCAGCTTTCTATTTAAGGAAAGTTCTTAAATGTATTATAAGTAGTTGTTACTAAATAATTAACATGATTCCTTGCAGCTCAGTCGTTAAAGCGTTGTCATGTTAAAGAGCATGTTGCGTGTTCGAGTCTGGCCTGATGCAATACGCTTTAAACGTGTTATAAGTAGTATAGATGTGTGCTTTTTTTTAAGGGATCTCACTAAAACCTAAAACCCTATCCATTTTACAGGCCTTATTTTGAACTTCTAAGTGTATTGGGCCGAACGCATTGCATTTTTTTATCTACATTGAAGGCTAGGCTTAGGCTTAAATATATTAACGTATAGATGGTACTATTTTGTTAGGTAAATTAATCACGATTTATCTTAATTTCGTTTTGGTTTATTACAATTTTTTTAAAATTAATTTCTTTACCATGTCTCATTTGTGGCATTCATCTGCTACTATTTTCCATTTTCTATTACAAAATACTCTCTCTGTCCAGAAATAAAGTTCTCATTTCTCTTTCAAGTTTTGTCCCTAAATAAAGTTCTTATTTCTCAAACTTAAGGGGCCCACTTAATATAATAATATTATTTGTAACGACCGAGATTTTGTAAATAAATAAATTGTACAAAAATGTGATAATTATGGATAATTCTTTTCAGAACCGTAGTAATTGGTTTCGTGTCATTTGGACACCGTATGAGAAAGTTATGGACGAAACCGGGTCGAGACGAAGACCGAGAAGTGCAGCCCTGCTGGCTGGTGGAGTTCGCGACGCGAACTGGTGTTCTCGATCGGGAACATCAAACAGGGATTTGGGGTTTTTGGCGACCAGAGTTCACGACCCATTACCGATCGCGAACTGGATGGTTCTGTATAAAACGGGTTTAGCCTAGGGTTTTAGGCACCAACAACCCTACTCACCTACCAGCCGTTTTTAGAGAGAGAAAGCTCGTTCTTGGTGTTCTTGGGCTTGAATCTTCATAAGTATTGGAGATTTTATCATCAAAGGTAAGGATACTTGATTATCTTGCTTACCTATCTTAGTTTCATGCTTTTCATGGGTATCAATGGTGGTTTTGGGAACCAACCATATCATCTTTGGGGAAGATGAACTTTCATGAGTGTAAAACACTCCTTGTAGACTTGTAATCAATGTGTACAAGTTAGACTTGTGATTGATGATGGAAAATCTTGAACTAGGGTTTGGGATTCCACCAAGTAGTATGAACTTGGTGGTTAGAAATGTTTAGATGGATTAATTAGTAACTAGTTATGGATTATAACTAGGTTTTGTGATGATTTTAATGTTAGGTCAAGAAGACCTTGTGTTGGAAGTACTTCTTTGATTTGGAAGTAAGGATTGTGTTGTTGAACGCAATTGTTGGATAGCATTGCTAAGGTGAGTACATGTGATCTTTTCTGAGTACATAGTAAAACGATTTTAAATGATTTAAATGATTTAAAGAGTCTCTATTAAATAAATGTTTTGATAAAGAAATTGATTGAAATGCTTATATGTTATGAAATGAATTGTGACATTGACTTGCTGAAATGATGATTGAATTGGAGCTAAGACTCATGTTTGATGACCAATTATGTGTTAGTCAAATTATCCGGAAAGATAACCCATTCGTGGGGGAGTTAAGATTACTACTTGGGGTGGTACCTCCCTGCGCAACAGTAGTATATCTAAGTGAACGATAACCTGACATTCAGGGGACTATGATAACCCGATAAAAAGGGGGATTACGATAACCCGCGAGACGGGGGAGTGACGATCTCGATAAGTTTGGGAGAACCCCAATTACCATAAGATCTTTTGATGATAGCCCACATCGGGGGAGTTGCTTAGGGATGACCCGTTGCGTATGTGTGAGCTTAGGGCAAGCTCGAGATACTGTTGGACTTATGTGCAATTTGATAAACATTTTATTGTTATTATTTAGTTGCATTTGATTATGACCGGGTCTAAAACCCATGTTTCTCACGAGACAATTTTGTCTCACGTACTACCTTTTCTTTTATGTCTATGTACTCAGGTTCGGGATAAGGATTAGTCGGCCCGTAGTGTTAGCATTGGATGATTAAGCTCGGTGTACCATTTGATTCCCTAAGACTTAGTTTTGATATTATTGTAACACCGATTTTTGGCACTTGTAATCATTCAAATGTTTTATTCAAACCATAACTTGTTTATTGTGGATTTTTAACTATTATACTTATTTATTTAAAAGTTTAGGCTAAGAGAATTAGGTTGGTTTACCTATCCTAGACTTAGACTTAGCTAAGTGGGACGTTATGTGCCATAAGAGTTAGGTTGTCCTTTAAAGATTAGGGTTGACCATTAAGGGAATTATTTTAATCGAGCTTATCTTATGTTCTATTATGACTATTTAGTCAACTTATTGGATTCTAATTGGGTTGACATCTTATTATAGTAAGATGGCTAGAACGAGAAGTGGTCGATTGTTGGATGGGGAACAAGCTTCGAATTTGAATCAAGATGGAAATGGATTGGCTAATTCGGGTATCGGGAATAACCATACGCCAGTAACAATGGAGGCAATTCAATCCATACTCACTAATATGAGAAACGTGATGCAACAAGATGTTAAACGGATCATAAATGATCGGTTGTGAAGGGTTTCACATGACACTGATCGACCAGTTGGGTCAACCTCCTAGTTTACTTGGTTCGACCATACTGACCAAGAACATGAACTTGTTCTTGACCGGTTAAAACCAACTAGCTGATTTAATCCCTAAATGTGGAACTGGGATTAAACCTAATCCTTAAACCCTAAAGGATTGGGATGTTGGAGAACTAGATTAGGTTAACAAGAAAGAAACCTTGTACGAAGAACTCGAACACACACATACTTGTGTGTTCATCGACCATCAACCAAAGAACCCTAGGGTTCTTTGGCCGAAATTTGTACAAGAGGGAGAAGGGAGAAAATGGTTTCCCAAAACATACCTTGTTGATTGCTTAAGATAGATCCACTGATGATGAACAAGTCGAGCGATCTTCTAGTTGATCTAAGCAATGAACTTGGATCTTCAAGACTTGAAGAACACGAAGAACACGAAGAACGAAGAACACAAACTTGTGTTCTTCCCTTGTTGCTTGTTCTCGGCCGAAATAGGGAGGAAGAGAGGGAATGATTTCGTGAGATGTGTAGGGGGTTTTAGGGTTACCCTAAGCCTCTTATTTATATACAAATAAGTTACGCTTAGAACCCTTCTAGTTTAATTAATATTAGAACTTTAATTAAACTTCCTTTTAACACTTCCATCCCTTATAGTTTAACTAGTTTATTATTGTTGCACTTAACTACTAAATGTCTAGTATTAATACACTAATAATTCGGTACCCATATACACAAATTATATACTTGTATTTATACTTCTAATAGTTAATTATATAATAACCTTTATATAATTTATACAAGAATATTATCCAATTACTATATGATTTAATAGCTTTAAATCATATCATGGATAATCTATAATTAACACATTGTATATTTACTTAACTAGTAAATGTACAACTACTTGTATTAATTAGTTAGTTAAACTAATCTAGTAATAAGTTAAACTTAACTTAGTACTTAACTGATTCATAATGACTATTATGAATCATTCCTCTTCGTAGTATCATTGCTTATCTTGCTCGTATTACATGCACTCACCGGTGTGACCCTTAAGTGTTTCGTAGGCATGGATGTATCATCATAGGTTGACTGACTGTGCACATAATTCCTTCAGACTCCCACTTGTGCAAGTCTGTAACCTTTGTTTTAATGATACGAGCTACAATGGCCTTCTAGATGGGCATGCTGGTAACCAACCCCATAAAAACAGCTTACGTAACCCAGGTATAGTTTATGAAAAACTCTTTAATAGCGTCTCCTAGTAAAGAACACCCCGTCTTTACTTCTTGGGCAAACTATGTTAGGCTTACCCCTTGCAGCACGATATTTGTGATAACGAATACGAGCATGGTAGAAATTATCAACTCCTGTATTCGAAATCATTTTATGACTTCTTGATTCAAACTGCTGTGATAAGCGACAAAGAACAGATCAGTTCGTTTGGGCACGGCCTTGCACTTGCCAGTTTCTTATCAAGTCAAAGGACCTATAAATATCTCTCCTAAAGAGGAGGTGCAATTGCCATCTTGTATATTTCGATTTAAAAATACAACTCCCTTTATACCCAGTATCGCCTCGTATGACAAACATATTTCAGAATTATCTGAGTTGAACCAAAGCACATTAGTCATTGTATCCTAAACCAAATACCTCAGGCTTAAGGACAATCCTAGTGAACAATACTTTTGAACTTTTCATCCACGAAGTATTGTCACGGTGGTCAATCCAATATTCGTTGAGCTCCAACAGAATATCATCGATATTTGGTTTACACAAAACTTGTGTAGCTATCTTCGAAGAACTTCGAATCTACCACCAAATATCGCGATGACGTTAACGTCCCATCGAGGTTCCCACCAAGACGAGTAGTCACGGATTTTGTGTCTTCTTGAATAAATAGACCTTTTATTCATGGATCTTGTAAAACATACAAAGTCTGAATAAAAAATGATACTAACTCATGTACTATTCCTCACTGGATATAGATACTGAATTATTGCTGGATCATTTCTAATTCCTTTCGTTCGTGTTGATTACTTAATGATTCTTACAAACTTAATTGTAACTTTATCACTAAACCAATCATTTCTATTAAACTAAAGACATAAGACGAGTATTTAGGAATACTATTACTTTTGTCTTTGCTAGATATATGTTCTTGCAACAATCTAGAACATATTCTAGTCTTGCCTTTTATGCAATTCAGTAAACATAGGAGGATTGGAAATTAACTCCTTAGTTTCTTGAATTCATAAAATTATCCTTGTAACTAAAGTCTCTTTTAGTTACTTGATTTGTAGATATTCTTACTAGTTAAAGAAATTTCCTTAAATGATTGTGTTATCCACTGAAGTGTTAACAACCTATTAGATATGCAATAATTAATCACAAGACTTGTGATCACGCTATTAGGTTTGCAATAATCTAATCAACGATCATTTATTATTTCTCTTAACTCTTTGGCTAACGACTTGGTAAAACCTTGTTGTTAATATCTTACTAACTTACTGAATTCACTAACATCTTTAATGAATTACGTTAGTCTTAGCTCCCACTTACTTTTATGGAACTTAAGAATCTCTTAAACTACTTTGACCTAGTCAATAAATTGTAGTTCAATCCTTTAAGAATTCTATCAATAATTAAGAGCATCCTTTGGATTTGCGAATATCCAACATTCCTGTTTAGGGAATTATGATCTTTATTGATTATTGTATCTAACAAGTATGAAACACTTGTAATGATACTATCAATTCTTAAACACATTAGTATTCTTTTAAGAATCTTATTTAATGCCAAAGTCATTTACTTGGATTTCTTAAATATCCATTTATTCCTATAAGGGAATTATGACTTGATTAAATATTTATTACAAGTATAAGAAACTTGGAATAATACCTTTTAATTCTTAAATGCTTTAATATAGTTTGTCCCTTTTAAGAGTCATTTAATGTCTAAGTCATTTTACTTGGATTATACGAATATCCAATTATTCCTTTTAGGGAATTATGACTTCATTAAATCCTTTACTTCAAGTATAAAAGACTTGTAATCATACTCTTAAAGTCTATCTTGATTATATCCAATATAATCATACTATATTAATACTAATACTTTAAAACTTTCTATCATAAGTAATGACTATTACTTAAGATGTTTTAACTAAGTTCAATAACTTTTGAACCTTATGGTTCCATAAAACTCTTAAATACTTTCATTAGAAAAAAACTTTCTAATTACTAGCATCTAAGTACCTTGAGCTATCAAGACATTATTTATACAACAATCAAACAAATATATAAAATACAAACATGAAACATAAGTAAGTCAAAACTTGACTTACAATCTAGTCATAAACCTTGACTAGTGTAATTATCACACATGCACACAATATAATTCAATCATGGATTCGAAATTAATTAAAACCAAAATGAAGCTTGTTTTAACATAAAATAAAATAATCCAAAAACAATAAACTAAAATTGTTTAAAACGAATCCACAAAAATACTGAATTATAAAAACTTGGTGCTCGTGGGATCATCACCATCTCATGCCGGTCACTATCATTTTCCATCTTCTCCTGCAATAAACGATTGCAAAAGTTAGATTACTCGTAATGTACTTTACAAGTATCTTAAAGTGATTAAGAAGTGTGGTTGTGTTACCTGAGGAACTTGCGTTTCCTCCACTACCACTTGCACCCTTTGGACAATTTCTTTTCCAATGCCCAGCCTCACCACACTTGAAGCACCGGTTCTCGGTCCTCGCAGTGTTAGGCTTAACCTTCTTGACCTTTTGTTTGACACCTTTACCATTTGGCACTCCTTGGTTAGGATAGGTTTTACCCTTTCCTTTACCACCATGCCCTTTTCTCTTCTTCCCACCGCCACCACCATTACCAATCAAGAGAACGTCCTTAGATTTGGTCCCCAAACTCAACTCAGCTGTCTTGAGCATGGAATGTAGCTCAGCAATGGATTTCTCCATATTATGCATGTTGTAGTTGTCCACAAAAGACTTGTAGTCATCAGACAACGAGTTGAGTATAGTATCTGTGGCCATTTGCAACGGTATGGGGTGACGAAGTCTAGCGAGGTGATCCATGTGTCCTTTCATTTTCATGACGTGGGCACTCACCGGCGTTCCTTTAACCATCTTGCAAGAGTTGAAGGCTCGATTGATGTCAAACCTCTCAGTGCGAGCTTGCTCTTGAAATGAATCCCTAAGTTGCTGGATCATCTCAAATGCAGGCACATCCATAAGTCCCGCTTGTAACTCAGGACTCATGGTGGCGAGCATTAGACAGCTCACATCGAGTGCATCACTAACATGCTTATCATAAGCTTGCCTCGTTTCAGCTCTGGCATTAACAGCAGGGGTGTTTGGTACTGCTCTCTCCAAGACATACCACTTTCTCTCATGCCTGAGCACAATACGAAGATTGCGCTCCCAGTTGAGAAAGTTTGACCCAGTCAACTTGTCTTTTTCGAGGATTGAGCGAAGTGAGAGATTGTTGGTACTTGTTGTCGCAATCACGTTTGTTGCTGCCATCTACAAATCAAACCCAGTTTAATTAGTAATCATCAATAAACATTATCTAAAATATATTATAAACCCATAATTAATATTTTAGGCCCATGATCCATATATCACATTCACGCCGCAAGGTTTGGGCACTTCCCGACGAGACATGCTATTTCTGGTAGGTAACTTCCTTACCGATCGTATCAAGACTTGACACGATTCCTAGGGGTCGTAGAATCTTTAGACTTATAACTTATTACAACTTTGTACAATCTAATTGTACATTTCTAAGTTAGTAATAAAGTCTAGTATGTTTATTCTACTCAAGTACTTTTTGGGCCGGGACTCCCGATTATGACCAAAGTAGATCAGACCATCTAAGACAGTGCGATGTTCTGCGCCGGGACTCCCGATTATCACAGAACCTTACGCACCCTAACACTCGCAATGATTTGAATCCATATCTAAGGTTCTTTATCCTTACAATATGAATATCGTTTAACAAGTGAGGTGTTCCATTAGGTGGATAGTACTTAGATCTAAGATTTTCTTGGGTTTGTTTAAGTCTTAAACTAAACTTAAACCTTTATTCCAATCTTAATCCTTGTTTTAAAATGTGTGACTTGTGAATTGAAGAGTTCTACAAGACACCTTTTTAAAACTTAGGAACTATTCTTTAAAACTTATAGTTTCAAGAATTTGCACGATTTTACATGTATACCTAAAACGAGGTGTACAAAACGTTTTACTAGGTTTTGTGAGAAACCTTATTTCTAATAAAACTTACTTGTTTTATATTACTTGAAAAAACTTATAAAACTTATGTTAAACATTTTAAAACTTTTATGATTCATGAACTTGAAACATAAACCTAGTCTAACACATCTAGTTTTTCATATGTCTAATAATGAAATTAAACATTTGTTTTGACTTATTAGATTCGACCAAAACTTATGTCTTAACGACACACTTATAAACTTTGTGATTTTCTTGTGTAGCTCCCACTAGCTTCAACAACCATGATGAAACTTAAGCTAACACAATCACCGGTTTATACTTGGTGAAACTAATAAACTTATTATATAAAGACTATATATAATAATTCTTAGTTTGTTTAAACCTTTCTTATATTTAACTTGAACTAGTTAAATATAGGTTCTTGTTATTTTCACTTGATCATTAATCTAGTATATTATATGACTTGTAAAATACTTATATTATACTTGTATAATTATCTAGTTATAATAACTTATAACTTTATACATCTTAATATATATAACTTTATATATTTCTAGTATATTATATAATTTCAACTTGTACAATTTCTAGTTATAATGAAATCATAACTTTGTACTTTCTAGTTTTAATTATATTATAACTTATACAATAACTAATTATAATATTATCTTTAACGATCAAAATAACATTATACTTTTTAATTGTTCTATTTTATCTTGTATTTTAATGTATTCGTATATATGTATATTTTATAATAAACTTGTAACATTCTAATAAGAATATTACATCTAGCTTATACATGTGTATTTTAACTTAATCTAATTAAAATACGTATAAACTTATTATATCCTTTAAAATTCAATTTTACCTAATTATTAAAAATTCCAAAAAATTAAATACATATATATAAATAATTAAATACATCTTGTTAATTTTAGAACTTAAAAATTAACATCCTTTTTATCAATTCCTTAACCTAGTTAGATGAACCCTAATCTTGTTTTTGACCAATCAAAAACAGGGTTTTGACTTTCTTGATCAAAGCCATTATTTTAATTAAAAGACTAATTTTAATCAATCCTTTTAAACAATAAACTTTGTTTAAATTCTAAGATAGATTATAACTTTTAATAAATTTATTTAAACTCTTTAAATGAAACCTTATAGACAATAAAACTTTGTCTAAATTACTAGGTTTAAAGAACTAGCTTTAACAAATCTATCAAAATAATAATTAAACCTATTAAACATAAACTTGTTTAATTATCTAGGTTTTAGATTATTATTGTACTAATTAATTCTTTTAATTAAACTAAACTAGTTTAATCCTAGATTATATCTAGGGTTTCGAAAATTTGCTTAAAGCCTAGGGAACTTTTACACTAATTAAACTAAGCTAGTTTAACAAACTTGGTGTCCAAGTAACCTCCTTGATTTCGAAATCTTTGAGAGAAAGGAAAGGATCCTTTTTTATCAATTAAACCAAAACTTGGTTTAACATACTTGATCCTAGATTTTGAAGATCAAACAATAAGGAAAGAATCCTCTTGATCAAGAACTTTGAAATTCTTGATCCTAGGGTTCTTCCAATTTTTCGAAAATTCTAGGGTTGGGGAAACAAGCTTTTTTGACCAATTAAACTAAACTAGTTTAATGTTCTTTGTCCTAGGGTTCTTTCTTGCTTTTCGAAAATTCTAGGGTTCTTAGAAACCTCTCGACCAATTCAACTTAGACTAGTTTAATATTCTTGGCCCTAGGGTTCTTTACCCTTTTCGAAATTTAAGAAGAAGGAAAAAAACTTGAAACAAAAAAAACTTGAAATTAAAGTAAACAAACAATCTTTGTTAATCTAGCCTAGATCTCTAAACCAACGCTCTGATACCACTGAAGGGTTTCACATGACACTGATCGGCCACTTGGGTTAACCTCCTAGTTTACTTGGTTCGGCCATACTGACCAAGAACATGAACTTGTTCTTGACCGGTTAAAACCAACTAGCTGATTTAATCCCTAAATGTGGAAATGGGATTAAACCTAATCCTTAAACCCTAAAGGATTGGGATGTTGGAGAACTAGATTAGGTTAACAAGAAAGAAACCTTGTACGAAGAACTCGAACACACACATACTTGTGTGTTCGTCGACCATCAAACAAAGAACCCTAGGGTTCTTTGGCCGAAATTCGTCCAAGAGTGAGAAGGGAGAAAAGGGTTTCCCAAAACATACCTTGTTGATTGCTTAAGATAGATCCACTGATGATGAACAAGTCGAGGGATCTTCTAGTTGATCTAAGCAATGAACTTGGATCTTCAAGGCTTGAAGAACACGAAGAACACAAACTTGTGTTCTTCCCTTGTTGCTTGTTCTCGGCCGAAATAGGGAGGAAGAGAGGGAATGATTTCGTGAGATGTGTAAGGGGTTTTAGGGTTACCCTAAGCCTCTTATTTATATACAAATAAGTTACGCTTAGAACCCTTCTAGTTTAATTAATATTAGAACTTTAATTAAACTTCCTTTTAACACTTCCATCCCTTATAGTTTAACTAGTTTATTATTGTTGCACTTAACTACTAAATGTCTAATATTAATACACTAATAATTCGGTACCCATATACACGAATTATATACTTGTATTTATACTTCTAATAGTTAATTATATAATAACCTTTATATAATTTATACAAGAATATTATCCAATTACTATATGATTTAATAGCTTTAAATCATATCATGGATAATCTATAATTAACACATTGTATATTTACTTAACTAGTAAATGTACAACTACTTGATTCATAATGACTATTATGAATCATTCCTCTTCGTAGTATCATCTTATCTTGCTCGTATTACATGCACTCACCGGTGTGACCCTTAAGTGTTTCGTAGGCATGGATGTATCATCATAGGTTGACTGACTGTGCACATAATTCCTTCAGGTTGAACTTAGGTGATGATGATGAAAGGGAGGAAGAGGAACGTCTTTACGAGGAAGAGAGGGAGGAAAGTGAAGATTCCCCTCAACCCACTAAGACCAAGTCGACGGGAAACACCAACCCGACCGAGAAGTCCTTCAATGGGGAAAGTGGTGAAGAAAGAAAGATTGAACATGAAGGATGTTCTTACAAAACATTCCTCGCATGCCGACCCGACTTCTATCTAGGGAGTACGGAACCGAAAGTGACGGTTCGGTGGATTCGAGAAACGGAACGTGTGCTTGAGAGTAGCAAGTGCAAAGAGGAAGACATGGTGACTTATGCCTCACGTTTGTTTAAAGAAGATGCTCTTACATGGTGGGACACTGTGTATGAAACTTTGGGAAAGAAAGCCGTGTACAAGATGTCGTGGGATGAGTTCACTAGAAGACTGAAAGAGAAGTTTTGTCCCGAAAGGGAGTTGGAGGAGTTGTTGGAAGAATTCTTGCACTTCAAGAAAGGAAATTTGTCATTGGATGAGTATACCAAGAAGTTCACGGGGTACCTCCCATTTGTGTCAAGTACCTACCCAACTGAACGTAGTCGTGTGGTTCGGTTTGCTAACGGGTTGCCATGGGAGTATGAGCTTGAAGTGAAAAGGGCGACTACCCTCGATGAGGCGATCAATGTCGCCCGAAGTGTTGAGAAGGTTAGTAAGAGAAGAGTTTGTTAGGTCACAACACCCCTGGTTTGTTAGTTAATTGATTAGAATGATTATACAAAAGACAATTAAAGTGTAAAACACAGTATTAGAGTCGGTGTACAAATCCACTAAGTGTGGTATGCTGCGGAAAAGCAATACCACTGATCAATTACAAGATATGAAAGTGTAGAGTGAATTGGTGAGTACTCCTTTGCAAGATGATCTCTATTTATAATGTTATAGAGATCTTACATAATGAGCAAAGGAGTAACCGAAGGACTAAGCAAGGAAAATGACTAAGATCAAGGGATTTGATCTTAGTCCGTTACTATACTGAGTATCACTCAGTCCTTCTACTCAGTCCTTGTACTCAGTATCACTATCTGATACTGAGTACTGATACTGAGTTCCAATACTGATCACTCAGTATCAGACCTAAACTTAGCTATATTATTCTACATATAAATCAAAGCTAGTCTAGGTTGTTTTGTTATCTTAAGATCTAAAGGGGCAAGGCTTTTTGCCTTAACAATCTCCCCCTATCTAATGATAACAAAACAATTACAAAGAGATAAACAAAAATTACAACAGCATAGGTAACAATATCTTCTTCTTCATTTGCTGTTGATGGCTTCATTCTCATAGAAGACTTCTTGTTTGATGTGGACAAACTCTTCTCTGCTTTTGAGTTCATCACTTCTGCTATTCAGTACTGCAACAATCTTCTTTCTGAACCAAGAGTCTTCTTTCTTGGTGATCATCCATTTCAGTCCAACAAGGTGACTGATTTGAGCTCTTGGAAGATCTTCATCAGAAATGAAGCATTCTCTATCCTCTGAGTCAGTATACATATATCCAGAAGTTGGATATATGACACTCTTTTGATCCTGAAAGACAAGGTTAGGAGGAAGAGGATACTTTCTAAGATACTTGTATGTATGAAGGCACTCTGGTCTGTTGTTTGAGTAAGCCTCAGTCATCACACTGAGTGTTCTGTACTCTATTTCATGAAGTAAGTCCTTCTCATAACATACTGCAGCTACTGCACAGATCTCATCCAAGACTATTTGATCATAGGTTGATTTCTTTGGAAGCTCTTTGATCAGTCTTGTGATCTTCACCCAGTCTTGAAGACCAATTCTTTGAATATCATGAATAAATATCTTCATGGGGGGACTGGTTAAGCCAGTACAAGTGATAGTAATTCTTCCTTCTTTGAGCTTCACTTTTACTTTATTGACATCCAGATTTAACCAATGTATCCCCCTTACATTTTGAAATGTTTTGGTCCTCAAGAACTCCTTTCTTTGTTCCTTATACTGAGTCCTAGCAGCAACCATATTCCAATAATGTTGAATATGGTCTGGACCCTTTCTTGAGATTCTATGTGAAGGACCAGGAGTATCAGTATCTGGGTCAGATTCTGGTTCAGTTTTGACTCCCAACTCTTGCTCATATAAAAATCTTTCTTGTTCTGCCCAGAGTTGTTGAGGAGTCAGTCTTGGAGCCTGCTCAGTATCACTGTCCCTTGTAAGAACAGGTCTTCTTTGTCTTGTTACCAGAGGAGCAGATTCCTCACTTGATTCAGAAGAAGTGAGAACAGCATTGATAGGTCTTCTTGATAAGGAACTCCTTCTTCTAATTACCAGATTTTCTGGTTCTTCATCATCCGAGGATGATGATGAAGAACTTTCTTGTTCTACCAGATTTAGTGCATAGTTTACTAAATCTGGTTCTTCATCTTCATCATCAGCAATAGGCCAGATGAAAGGCCTATAGACCACAATTTGTAAATTATTCTCTTCAAGAGCAGGTGGCTCAGAATAAGTTTGCTGTGGTTGGTCAGTATGAGTCTCCCCCTGAGCAGATGGCTCAAGTGGGTCTTGAACTTGTAATGCTGACCTTGTTCTTTGTCTTCTTCTCTCATACTGAATGCGAAATGGCTCAGTATGAGGGCTTTGCTGATGTTGTTGTTGTGGAGGTTGATCTTCATTCAATCTTCTTCTTTTCTCCCCCTGAGCAGAAGGCTCAGTTTGATCAACCTCAGTATCTCTTTGTCTCTTCTCCCCCCTTTTGTTATCATTTGATGAGGAGGGAAGAGGATCAGTATCACCACCCATGTCCCCTTCAGGTTGTTCAAGAGTAGGGGAGGGCATGGGCTCAGTTGCAGCATCAGTATCACCAGCACCTCCTTCTCTTTCTCCTTCTTCATTGTGGTCACCATGTGAACCTGGTGGAGTTTGTGGAGTCTGCTGTGGTTGTTGAAGGAGTGATACTGACTGTTTTATTAAGTCAATATCACCACTCATCTTGTCCATTCTGGCTAGTATTACATTTTGAGTTTGTTGGATGGCCAGAATGTGCTGCATGATTGCTTGCAGAGTCACTTGGTCTGCTGCAGCCTGAGATGCCTGAATGCCCTGCACAGATGGTGCTAAAGAAACAAAAATATAAAACTGGTTAGAAAGAAAGGTTTATCAAATAGAATTGTGGTGTTGTTTAATTCTACAATCATATAAACAGAGTTTGTGAAGTCTGTATTTCATCTGGTATAGGATGAAATATTGTGGACTTGTGCATAGCATGTGTAAGAAGATTTTAGTAAAGGTGAGTGTGAAAATTTAAGTAGCTCAGTATAGGATAAGTCACATTTACTAAAAGGTTTGGGTGTGGGAATTCGAAGCCTGGGATGTGCTTCTTGTTATTTTCAATGTTTATCACTCGGTATGAGAGTGATAACAGAAATGTGGCTAAACCCCATTGGATATTTTTGGATTTTGTGGCTTAAGGGTTTGGGATCATTTCTTGAATGATGCTACCCAACTCAAAAATAAGTTGGACATTATTCAAGCAGCACCAGTGGGTGTCAGTATGACATCAACCACCATTGTCGCTTTAAATGTTGAGACAACTGTAGACTGACAATGATCAATTTAGTGTGCTCAGTATATGAATTTTGCATAGCAGCAGTGGGCTAGCTATGTTGGCCATAAAGGGATATATATTTGAAAGATCGTTTGAGACTTTGGTCAGTACTGAGTTGGTACTGGCCAATACTTAGTCTCTATTTGGGAATGAAATATATATATATAAGTTTAAGGGCTTTTTAGAAATTCATACCTGAGACTCTGTCAGATTCTCTTCTAGCATCTGCAGAGGTCGGTGCAGGATCATGTGTTTGTTGATGTGCAGCACCAACATCTTCAATACCGACCTCTATGTTATGCTGAGCACCTTCCATTGTAGTTTTTGCATATTGAATCTCCACATCAAGAGGAACATGAGGTTCCTCAATTGGTTGAGCTGATGGAGGTAGTTCTGGACTTGGAAGGTCAGCGGTGGCTGCAACTAGGCTTTGGGCTTGAAGAGAGGCAGTTAATGATGGAACATTTGCAGGCTGCACCTCCTCAGATGATAAGTTTCCCATAATGATAGGAGAGAGATTCCTTCTTCGTCTATGAAGAACCAATGGTGTGTCTTCTGAGGACTCAGTTTCAAGAACGGTTTCAATATGAGGAGCAGCAAGATCTTGTGCAGGTGGAGAGATAGTTGGTTCTTGAACTTGTGGAACATCCTGCATCTCAATATCTTGACCAGCCTGGGCTCCATTGCCACTATTATCATCATTATCATCATCACCATCATTGTCTGACTCAGTATCAGACATATCTTCTTCATCATTTATATGTTCTTGAACAATGGCCCACATAGGAGGACTTAGAAGAGGCTCTCCTTCTCTTGGCCTATAAAAGAAAATCTTCTCACTAAGCGGAGGAAGATAAACTCTTGGACTATGAAAATCATCATAAATGTGTGTGGGCATTGAGTGTTGAAAGATGAGTGATAGAAATCTGCAGAAAGGGACATTGCATTCCCTTGTGTTTGCTCGGACCAGAGTAGCTAATTCATTGAAAATTAGGCGAGCAAAATCAATATTTCTTCCATAGTACAGAGCATGTACTATTTGCATCCCAAATTCGTTTATTTGGTCCAAAGCTCCCGTCTTGTGGGTCATACATCGAATTATTGTTGTGATGAGAATACCCCACATAGGACCAAATTCATTTCTTTTGATTGTGCCCGTTGTTCCTCTTCGACCCAGAAATGGCAGTACAGAGCGTGCCTCTGATCTATCAACAAATGGGTCATACTGAGCTTGGGCGGGAAGTCTCAGTGCTTCACGAATGATTGCAGTAGAAACAAAAGCTCTTCTTTGATCCCTAATTACCCATCCAGCAATCATATCTGGAGAATCGAGTGTGGCAGAGTACCAAAACTCGCATAACATTTCTGGGTAAGTTGCTCGAGGAGATAATGTCAGTGCACGAGCAATTGGGCAATGCTTCATAAAAGTCACGATGTTCGTGAATTCTTGGCATACCCAGGCTTGAGGAATATTGAAATTTGCTGTGATGTTGTTCCTCGCAAACCTGGGTACTTCATTATTTCGGAATTGGATTTCCGATTCAACGTTTGGAGCAACAAAAGTGTAATTCGCCATCTGTGATTGTGATTTGAAAAAGAATTTGCTTGCTAAGAGAAAGTGAAATCGTTAATCGCAGAGAGAATTGAAAATGAAAGAAAGAAATAACAGTTAAAAAATTTGAAGTAAAAATAAACGGTTATTTATAGGAGATTTGAAAGATAATTAAGGTATTGGGAAGTAAAAACGGCTGATTTGACTGCCTTATCCTCTGCCAACGGTAACTTTCTTATTAAGAAAGGTTACCGTTTGAGCAGTATGAGGATTAAGCTCGGTGTAAGAGCCGTCATACCCCAATACCGAGTTAAAAAAAATTTAATTTTAAAATTTTTTTTTAAAAAATATAAAAACAATTAATTTACTCTTGAAATTAATAAAAAATAAAAAATATTTAAATTTTGATGATAACAGACTAGTGATACTGAGTGGTCAATATCAACATGAGTGATACTGAGCCCTCAGTTTTAAAGAAATTTAATAAAGATTAAGGATTCAACATACCTAATTGCCCTAGTAAATACATAAACCTTTCCTCAGGAAGAGGTTTAGTAAACACATCAGCCAATTGTTCATTTTTTGGTACATAATCTACTTCAACCTTACCTTTTTCCACATTATCTCGAATAAAGTGGTGTCTGATATCAATGTGCTTGGTTTTGGAGTGATAGACTGGGTTCTCTGTGATAGCAATAGCACTCTTGTTATCACAATGAATAGGAGTCTTATGAAAGTTGAACCCATAGTCTAAGAGTTGATACTGCATCCATAATAATTGAGCACAACAACTTCCTGCAGCAACATATTCTGCTTCTGCTGTGGAAGTTGCTACCGAATTTTGTTTCTTGGATGACCAGCCAACTAGTCTTCCACCTAGGAATTGACATCCTCCACTTGTGCTCTTTCTGTCCAATCTACAACCTGCAAAATCTGCATCTGTGTACCCTTCAAGGTCAAAGTTTGAGTCTTTGGGATACCAAAGACCCAGGTTAGGAGTACCTGTAAGATATCTAAAGATGCGCTTAACTGCTTTCATGTGTGATTCTTTAGGATCAGCCTGATACCGAGCACACAAACATGTGGCAAACATGATATCAGGCCTACTAGCAGTTAAGTAAAGTAAGGAACCAATCATACCTCGGTATGTGGATTGACATACTGGTTTACCAGTTTCATCCTTACTTATCTTATCCTGAGTACCCATAGGAGTGTGCATGGAAGATAAATTTTCAAATTTGTATTTCTTTAACATGTCATGCACATACTTACTTTGATTTATAAAAGTGCCATCAGGCTTTTGTTCAACTTGTAAACCAAGAAAGTAAGTAAGTTCTCCCATCATACTCATCTGATACTGAGTTGACATTATCTTAGCAAACCAGTCACACATTGACTTGTCAGTGGAACCAAAGATAATATCATCTACATATATCTGAATGAGTAAGATGTCAGAACCTTTCCTTTTTGAAAATAATGTTTTATCAATTTTACCTCTTGTAAACTTATTTTCAATAAGATACTCAGACAAGGTGTCATACCAGGCTCTTGGAGCTTGTTTGAGCCCATATAGAGCTTTATCAAGCTTGAAAACATAATGAGGAAATTTGGGATCAACAAAACCTGGAGGTTGTTTAACATAAACTTCTTCTTGTAGTTTTCCATTTAGAAAAGCACTTTTGACATCCATCTGATAAACTTTGAAATTCTTAAAGGCTGCATATGCAAGATACAACCTAATAGCTTCAATTCTTGCAACTGGTGCAAAAGTTTCATCATAGTCAATGCCTTCTTCTTGCCTGTAACCTTGAGCAACTAACCTTGCTTTGTTTCTGATGACAACACCATCCTTGTCCATCTTGTTTCTGAACACCCACTTAGTACCAATAATAGTTTTGCCAGAAGGAGGTGGTACTAAGTTCCAAACTTTGTTTCTTGCAAACTCTGTGAGCTCTTCTTGCATAGCCTCTACCCAATCTTCATCTAATAAAGCTTCATCAGCTTTCTTTGGTTCAATGGTAGATAGAAAACTTGAGAAGAAACAAAAGTTTGCAGTTGCTTGGGTTGGAAATTCTAATTTTCTTCTTGTTTGGACACCTTCTTCAATAGGACCAATAATGTTTGAGTGTGGATGGTCTCTGTGTTCCCTTAAATTGTTTCCTAAGGGAGCATTTGAAATAGGATCAACAATATCTTGTTGATTTGGTGTGTTGTCTGTCTGATACTGAGTGGAATTCTGATCAGTATTAGACAGTGCAGGTTACTGTTCATCTTCATTTTGCAGAGTTGATGTGGATTCTTGTGAAGTGTTGGATGTTTCACCTTCTTCATAAATAGAGTGGTTCAGATCATTAGTTGGAAACTCAGTATGGAGGTCCTCTGATATGGGAACCTCAGTATTAGTCTCATTTGAGTGATACTGAGTTTGAACTTGATCAGTTTCATTAAACTTATTAGGAATAAAGTGTGGATGAAACTTAGGCTGTTCAGCAATGGAGTGTTCTGGATTGCATAGAATATCTATGCCACTTATGTCTTCACTTGCTGAGGTAGAATGCTCATTCTGATCTTCATCGAATGTGACATGAATGGATTCTACAATCATCTTGGTTGAGATGATATACACTTTGAAAGCTTTAGAGTGTGGAGAGTAGCCCATGAACACACCTTCATTTGCTTTGGGAGCAAATTTATTGAGATTTTGTTTTGTACTGAGTACAAAACATTTACTCCCAAAGATGTGGAAATATTCCACATTAGGAATCTTGCCATTGTATAACTCATATGGAGTCTTCAGATGTCTTTGGACTATAGTGGCTCTATTCTGAGTGAAGTTTGCACAGTTTACAGCTTCAGCCCAGAAACTCAGTGCCAGTCCAGCATGGCATAATAAAGTTCTTGCAGCTTCAATCAGTGTTCTGTTCTTTCTTTCTACAACACCATTTTGTTGTGGTGTGTAGGCTGCAGAGAAGTTTTGAATGATTCCTTTTTCTTCACAGAAATCTGCTAATACTGAGTTCTTAAACTCAGTACCATGGTCACTTCTAAGTTGCTTGACCTTGTTGCCTTTTTGAAGTTCCTCTCTTTTTATAAAGGCAATGATTTCGGTTGTTGCATCTGACTTAGTCTTGAGGAAGATGACCCAAGTATATCTTGAAAATTCATCAACTAAGACTAGAGTATAGATCTTTTTGGCCAAAGATGGTGTGCTGATGGGGCCAAAAAGATCCATATGTATCATAGTAAGAGGTTCATTGATGGAATGATTGACTTTAGATTTGAATGAACTCTTCTTCTGCTTGCCCATTTCACATGCTGAGCATAACTTATCTTTTGAATAAGTAATTGTGGGCAATCCTCTCACCAGTTTCTTCATACTGAGCTCGTTGATATTTCTAAAATTGATGTGAGAGAGTTTCTTGTGCCATAGCCAATGTAATTCTGGCTTGACTTTAGAAAGCAGGCATACTCGAATAGTTGGGTCTATTTCAGATAGGTTGACCACATATACGTCTTTTTCTCTTCTAGCAATGAGTACAGGCTGCCCTTTATCATTGTAGATGATTCCTGCAACCTTTCTGAATCGAGCTTCATTGTCATCATCACACATCTGGCTGATACTGAGCAGATTGTGTTTTAGACCCTCTACATAGGCAACTCTTTTAAAAGTTATGTTGCCTGCCTTGATCACACCATAACCTCTTGTCTTTCCCACCGAGTCATCTCCAAACTTGACAGAAGGACCCTTCTCTGGAGTATAATTGAGAAGGTATTCCATACTGCCTGTCATGTGTCTTGAGCAGCCACTATCTAAGTACCACTTTCTGTCACCCTGCACAAGACACAAAATAAGAGTTAGTTCTTTTTAGGAACCCATTTTTGAATGGGACCTTTGGTTGGATAAACACAATTTGACTTGATCTCTTTATGTGGAGAGGTCGGTATCACTTCAGGGGTAACTTTAGAAGTTTTCTTTGGTGATACTGACTTAATTTCTCTCCTTTTCTTTGGTACTGAGTACCTAGGACTTGAGAGATCAGTCCAGCATTCATCTCCCTTATGACCAGTATGATGACATCTATAACATTTTCTAGGTCTATTTCTAAACATATTTTCATATGGTATTTTAGAAAAATGTTTCACTTTTGGTAGGTCAGTATGAACGAGTTTTGCAAATTGTTTACTTAAAGATTTGACCTGATCACCAAGTGTTTTTAAAATGTTAATTTTGTTATTTCTAATAGATGTATTAACATTGTTTTTAACTGGTTTAGGAGATGGAGGATCTGGTTGCTTATTTTTATTTGGCAGAGAAGTCTTTCTAATATTATTAGTGGAAGACTTCTTGTCTTTGCCAACCAAAGACCTAGTTGAAGTTGTCTTTTGTTTATCATGTTTTGAAGGAACAACTTTAACAGGTTCTTTAGATGTCTCAGTATATAATGTTTCTGTTCCTGCAACTTCTGTATTTGATGAAACATGTGAGATAGAAGTTGTCTTATTATCATTATATAATTCAAAAGTTGTTGTATTAAATAATAATTCAAAAGGTGGAACAGCAGAAGTGTCATACTGAACTATTGGTAGCTCGGTATCAGAAATTTCTGTTATTTGAAATTCAATACTGAGTTTTTGTAGCTCAGTATAGCACTTTGAGCAGATGGAAGGACCAATATGTTTTTCTAAAATTTCATTTTCTTCATCATCTGACTCAGTTTGACATCCAACTTCACATAAAGTTTTAGCTTTTACAAAATTAATAGGGTTCATAGTAGAAAACTCTTCAATTAAATCAGCAAAATTGTTCCTGTTTTTAAATTGAGGATCAACACCAAGTGCAGCCCTCACATTTTCTGGAAATTGTTCATTTAAACATTTATTTAATTTTATTGAAGCATTTCCCCAAGATTTACACTGTTTTTCAAATTTCTCTTTTTCAAGTTTGTGTAAATGAGCTTTATCAGCTAATCTTTGGTTAATGTCTTTTAAATCTGAAAAGTTTAGTTCTAAATCTTTATATTTTGCTAATTTATCCAAGTTTTCATTATTTACCCTTTCAAGTTCTTTAATTGTTAATTTTAAAGCTTTTTCTTTTTGTACAGAAGTTTTAAGATCAACAAGCATATACTCAAAAATCTTGGTTTTTTCATTCACTGAATAAGTTTGAAAGGAACTTACCTTGTACAACTGAGTGGAATCCCAATCAGTATGAACACTCATCCTCTCAGCCTCTTTGATATCCTTTTCAAAGGAACTCTTCAAATCATCTTCAGTGAAAGCCATAAAGGCTTTATTCTCAATCTCTTCTTCATCATCACTTAACTCTTCATCCATCCAGGCTTTTGAGTAAAGTGCTTGATGAGGTGCTCCATTTCCTTCTGCCCTCTTTCCCTTGCTCCAATTCTTCAGCTTGACATATTTGTCTCTATATCTTTTTGCTCGGTATGCAATCTTGTCATTTTGGTCAGTCTCAGAAGACTTGGTATGACAATTTGCAGCAATATGTCCAGGCTTTCCACACCTATAGCACATACCTGATCTTGGGTCAGTATTAGAAGAGCTAACACCAAGCCTCTTCTTCTTCAACTGATCCAGCTTCATAGACATGAGAGCCATTTGAGTTTCAAGCTCTTCTGCCTCAGCATCAGCAAGATCAACTTCTGGTTCATCTGGCTCAGTCACAGTATAAGCCTGTTGCACAACTAGAGCCATACCAGTGGAAGACTTGTCAGTTTTCTTCCAGTTGATCAGTCTTGCAGCATTATTCTCCTCATGATTCAGCATTAGACCATACAAAGTTTGAAGAGTGTATGACTCAATGTTGTTAGCAGCATTGACAGAGTTTGTCATGTCAAGAAATTGTTGAGGAAGACTATCCAGGAACTTTTGAACAAGCTCTCCTTCCTCTTTCACAATGCCTACACTGATTAAATCATGGATAACAGTATTGAACCTGTTATAGAGAGTGGTGATGTCTTCATTTGGAGTTGAAAAGAAATTTTCATATTTCCTTCTCATGTTGCTTTTTCTTTGCAACTTCACCTTTGATGTACCTTCATAGGTGACTGATAGGCTATCCCACATAGCCTTTGCTGTTGGCAATTTCATAATTGCATTAAGTATCTCTTTGGTAATAGCATTACCAATCACCCCTTTTAGCTCTGGAGTCTAAAGCATACAACTGACGGTCAGTATCAGTCCAGTTGTGCTTTAGTTTAGGTACAGATCTTATGCCCTCAGGAGCATCATCAGTAGCAGCAACAGGTTCCACAGTTTGTGGAATGATGGGACCATCATTTAACACAGTGAGCATCTCATGGTGAATAGATTCAAGATACCACTGAGCTTTGAGCTTCCATTGATGGAAGTCTTTTCCATCAAAGATGGGTACTCCCTTTCCAGACATAATTGGTGCAACAATTGTAGACATTTTGGATTTTTGAGTGTTGGAGGGATAGATGTAGAAAATGGCTGCCAGGGTTATAGATCGACTAAATAAGAGATTATTTAGCCTGCTCTGATACCAGTTGTTAGGTCACAACACCCCTGGTTTGTTAGTTAATTGATTAGAATGATTATACAAAAGACAATTAAAGTGTAAAACACAGTATTAGAGTCGGTGTACAAATCCACTAAGTGTGGTATGCTGCGGAAAAGCAATACCACTGATCAATTACAAGATATGAAAGTGTAGAGTGAATTGGTGAGTACTCCTTTGCAAGATGATCTCTATTTATAATGTTATAGAGATCTTACATAATGAGCAAAGGAGTAACCGAAGGACTAAGCAAGGAAAATGACTAAGATCAAGGGATTTGATCTTAGTCCGTTACTATACTGAGTATCATTCAGTCCTTCTACTCAGTCCTTGTACTCAGTATCACTATCTGATACTGAGTACTGATACTGAGTTCCAATACTGATCACTCAGTATCAGACCTAAACTTAGCTATATTATTCTACATATAAATCAAAGCTAGTCTAGGTTGTTTTGTTATCTTAAGATCTAAAGGGGCAAGGCTTTTTGCCTTAACAGAGTTCAAGAGAGGTCGGCGGGAAATGAGAAGAGAAAGTTTGAGGCTTATTCGGGCCCATCAAAGAAAGGGAGATTTACCCCAAGTGGGTCGAAGCAAGGAAGTGGTGGCGGCTTTGCAAAATGTAAAGTGTGGCAAGACTCACCAATGAGAATGCAAGCTTGAATCGGGAATTTGTTTCAAATGTGGGAGGTTTGGACACAAGGCTAGAGATTGTAAGGCCAAGCGCCTAGATGAAGTTGAATGCTTCTCATGTCATGAAAAGGGGCATTATAGCAATGTTTGCCCGAAGAAAGGAACCGAAACGTTGGTGTCAACCGCTCACAAGAAACCGGAGCCAATGAAAGTCAAAGGCCGTGCCTTCCAACTCACACGTGAAGAAGCCAAGGAGACTCATGATGTCGTCTCAGGTACCTTATTCATAAATTTCATACCCACATATGTATTGATTAATTCGGGTTCTACTTATTCTTTCGTGTCTCATGAATTTGGTGCTAAGTTTAAGGTTCCACTAGAGTTACTTGATGAGTTGTATGAAATAGAAGTAGCCGATGGAAAAACCTCTATGGTTCAACACATCTATAGGGATTGTGAATTAGAAATCGATAGTAAGAAGTTCAAGGTCGATTTGATGCCTATGGGAATTAAGGATTTCGATGTGATTATTGGAATGGATTGGTTGGGAATCCACCAAGCCAAGATTTTATGTGGAAAGAAGTTAGTGTTGATCAAGTCTCCCGAGAATGAGAAGGTGTATATTTATGGGGAAAAGAGGCATCATATGCCAAACTTGTTAATCGCCATTAAAGCAAGAAAGTGTTTCTCGAAAGGATGTGCATCATTTATAGCTTATGTCTTATATGGGAGAAGAGAGAAAAAGACGGTTGAGAATGTGAATATTATTCGGGATTTTCCCGAAGTTTTTCCCGATGACTTACCCGGTTTGCCACCGGAGAGACAGGTCGAGTTTCGTATTTATTTAGTTCCGGGGGAGACGCCGATTGCCCGAGCCCCGTATCGTTTAGCTCCAACCGAAATGAGAGAGGTGATGGCTCAACTTCAAAATTTACTTGATAAAGGTTTTATCCGTCCTAGTTTGTCACCATGGGGTGCGCCGGTTTTATTTGTGAAGAAGAAAGATGGTTCGATGAGAATGTGTATTGATTACCGAGAGCTTAACAAGATGACGATTAAGAACCGATATCCTTTGCCAAGGATAGATGATTTATTTGATCAACTTCAAGGAGCCAATTATTTCTCCAAGATTGATTTGAGATCGGGATACCATCAAGTTCGTGTTAAAGAAGGTGATACCGAGAAGACGGCCTTTAGAACCCGTTATGGGCATTATGGATTTTTGGTGATGCCATTCGGTCTAACGAATGCCCCGGCTATTTTTATGGATCTCATGAATAGGGTTTGTAAACCCTTTCTCGATAAATTTCTCATAGTATTTATTGATGATATTCTTATCTTTTCCAAGACCGAAGAAGAGCATGAAGAACACATGAAGCAAACTCTAGAAGTTTTGAAACGAGAAAAAATGTATGCTAAATTCTCAAAATGTGAATTTTGGTTGCGGGAAGTTCAATTTCTTGGTCATGTAGTATCCCGAAGTGGGATAAAAGTTGACCCGTCTAAGATTGAAGCGGTGAAGAATTGGGAAGCACCGAAGACTCCGACCGAAGTAAGAAGTTTTCTTGGGTTAGCCGGTTATTACCGAAGGTTTATTGAAGATTTTTCCCGAGTGGCGGTCCCACTCACTAGGCTAACGAGAAAAGATGTAAAGTTTGATTGGGGGAAAAAGCAAGAAGACGCTTTTGCCTTGTTGAAAGAGAAGTTGTGCAATCAACCGACCTCACTCTAACTGATGGTATGGAAGATTTCGTGGTGTATAGTGACGCCTCAAACAAAGGTCTCGGTTTTGTTTTGATGCAAAGAGGTAAAGTGATAGCTTATGATTCAAGACAATTGAAGAATGCAGAAGAAAGATATACAACACATGATTTAGAGTTGGCGGCGATCATTTTTGCCTTGAAGATTTGGAGACATTACTTGTATGGTACAAGGTGTATTTTGTACACGGATCACAAAAGTCTCAAGTATGTGTTTACACAAAAATACTTGAATATGAGGCAAAGGAGGTGGATTGAGTTGATTAGTGACTATGATTGTGAAATTGTCTATCATGAAGGGAAGGCTAATGTGGTGCCGACGCCTTGAGTAGAAAAGTTTATGAAAAGCCGGTTAAGGCTAAGTTGATGCGGATTGATGTGGTATCTAGCTTTATTGAAAGTATAAAAATGGCACAAAAGGAAGTGATGGGAAAAGACGAGTACAGACAAGAGAGATTGGGAAAGAACCAAGTATTTGAAGAAAATGTTCAAGGGTTAAAAACCGTAAATGGTCGGATTTGGGTTCCGAAATTCAGTGGAAACTGAAAGGTGTTGTTGAATGATGCTCACAAGTCCACGTACTCGATTCATCCCGGAAGTACAAAGACTTATCAAGACTTGAAGAGAATTTATTGGTGGCCCGGGATGAAGTCGAGAGTAGCAAAGTACATATTAAAATGTGTCACATGTGCACAAGTGAAGGCCGAGCACCAAGTGCCTTATGGTGTTGCACAATCGTTGCAAGTGCCGGCCGTGAAATGGAATGACATCACAATGGATTTCATTGTTGGTCTCCCAAACACTAGTAGAAATCATGACGCCATTTGGGTGATTGTTGATAGGTTAACGAAAAGTGCTGTATTCCTAGCTATTCGGGAAACCATGCCACTCGAGAGGTTGGCAAAATTGTATGTGGATGAAGTTGTTCGCTTACACGGGGTACCATTATCGATTGTGTCCGATCGGGATGCAAGGTTTACCTCGAGATTTTGGAGATCACTCCAAGAAGAATTGGGAACTAAGTTGAGATTGAGCACGGCTTACCATCCGCAAACCGATGGTCAAAGCGAAAGGACGATCCAAACGGTCGAATATATGCTAAGATCGTGTGTATTGGATTTTGGTGGTAAGTGGGATGAACATTTACCGTTAGTTGAATTTTCATATAACAATAGTTACCACTCAACGATTAAAATGCCACTGTTTGAGGCATTATATGGGAGAAAATGTCGGAAGCCTTCTTGTTGGTTAGAGGCGGGTGAGACGAAACTCACGGGTCCCGAGATCGTGAAAATAACAAATGAGAAAATCGGGATAATTCAAAAGAATATGAAAGTGGCACAAGATCGCCAAAAGAGCTATTCGAGTTTGAAAAAGCGACCCTATGATTTAGATGTTGGTGATATGGCGATGTTGAAAGTATCGCCTTGGAAAGGCGTGATGAGATTTGGTAAGAAGGGCAAGTTGAGCCCAAGGTATGTTGGTCCGTTTAAGATTTTGAAATGGGTCCGTTTACAAGCATTTAAGTTAGAACATCCACCCGAGTTGCAAGGTGTCCATGACACCTTCCATGTTAGTAATTTGAAGAAGTTCTTAGGTGAAGTGGAGAATATTATCCCACTTCAAGATTTGCGGGTCGATGCACCCAACCGATTGATTGAAGAGCCCGAAGCCATATTGGAGGCCCAAACAAAGAAGTTAAGGAACAAAGAGATTGAGTTGGTGTTGGTCAAGTGGAAGCTTTCCCTTGGGCCAAAATTTGACTTAGGAAGTCAAAGATGAGATTAAGAAACGTTACCCGAACTTTGTAGATTATGATGCGATTCCGAGGACGGAATCCTCTTAAGGGGTAGATAGTTGTAACGACCGAGATTTTGTAAATAAATAAATTGTACAAAAATATGATAATTATGGATAATTCATTTCAGAACGGTAGGAATTGGTTTCGTGTCATTTGGACACCGTATGAGAAAGTTATGGACGAAACCGGGTCGAGACGAAGACCGAAAAGTGCAGCCCTGCTGGCTGGTGGAGTTCGCGACGCGAACTGGTGTTCTCGATCGGGAACATCAAACAGGGATTTGGGGTTTTTGGCGATCGGAGTTCATGATCCATTACCGATCGCGAAGTGTTCACGAGGCGCAGAGTTCGCGACGCGAACTTGAGTTCGCGATCGCGAACTGGATGGTTCTGTATAAAACGGGTTTAGCCTAGGGTTTTAGGCACCAACAACCCTACTCACCTACCAGCCGTTTTTAGAGAGAGAAAGCTCGTTCTTGGTGTTCTTGGGATTGAATCTTCATCAATATTGGAGATTTTATCATCAAAGGTAAGGATATATGATTATCTTGCTTACCTATCTTAGTTTCAAGTTTTTCATGGGTATCAATGGTGGTTTTGGGAACCAACCATATCATCTTTGGGGAAGATGAACTTTCATGAGTGTAAAACACTCCTTGTAGACTTGTAATCAATGTGTACAAGTTAGACTTGTGATTGATGATGGAAAATCTTGAACTAGGGTTTGGGATTCCACCAAGTAGTATGAACTTGGTGGTTAGAAATGTTTAGATGGATTAATTAGTAACTAGTTATGGATTATAACTAGGTTTTGTGATGATTTTAATGTTAGGTCAAAAAGACCTTGTGTTGGAAGTACTTCTTTGATTTGGAAGTAAGGATTGTGTTGTTGAACGCAATTGTTGGATACCATTGCTAAGGTGAGTACATGTGATCTTTTCTGAGTACATAGTAAAACGATTTTTAATGATTAAAATGATTTAAAGAGTCTTTATTAAATAAATGTTTTGATAAAGAAATTGATTGAAATGCTTATATGTTATGAAATGAATTGTGACATTGACTTGCTGAAATGATGATTGAATTTGAGCTAAGACTCATGTTTGATGACCAATTATGTGTTAGTCAAATTATCCGGAAACGATAACCCATTCGTGGGGGAGTTAAGATTACTACTTGGGGCGGTACCTCCCTGCGCAAGAGTAGTATATCTAAGTGAACGATAACCTGATATTCGGGGGACTATGATAACCCGATAAATAGGGGGATTACGATAACCCGCGAGACGGGGGAGTGACGATCTCGGTACGTTTGGGAGAACCCCAATTACCATAAGATCTTTTGATGATAACCCACATCGGGGGAGTTGCTTCGGGATGACCCGTTGCGTATGTGTGAGCTTAGGGCAAGCTCGAGATATTGTTGGACTTATGTGCAATTTGATAATCATTTTATTGTTATTATTTAATTGCATTTGATTATGACCGGGTCTAAAACCCATGTTTCTCACGAAACAATTTTGTCTTACGTACTACGTTTTCTTTTATGTCTATGTACTCAGGTTCGGGAGCTAAGGATTAGGCGGCCCATAGTGTTAGCATTGGATGATTAAGCTCGGTATACCATTTGATTCCCTAAGACTTAGTTTTGATATTATTGTAACACCCATTTTTGGCACTTGTAATCATTCAAATGTTTTATTCAAATCATAACTTGGTTATTGTGGATTTTTAACTATTAAACTTATTTATTTAAAAGTTTAAATTGTTTTGAAAAATTGGTGTGTTACATTGTTGTAAATACTTTCACCACTAACTATCTCCTAGAACACTTTCTCTCTCCAATCAAACTTTATATTTTAATCAAAAGTAATACCAAATACCCCACCACTAACTATCTTCTAAAAAATTATGCCCAAGAGAAATGAAAACTTTATTTAGGGACGGAGGGAGTACAAAATAGCCTTTGGGCTGGGGTTTTCAGACTTGCATTTTGCTTCAAGTGGGCTTTTTAATGTTACATTAAGCCTTCGATCATAGAATATGCCCATGGGTTTATGCCTCCCTTGCAAGGATAGATTCAGTGAAAATTACAAAGGGAGATAAATTAGGCCCAAAACTACATTCAATATTTAAACTGTGAGCTCTCTAAAAAGAAACAAAAATATATTTAACTAGTATATTTTATCCCACGGGGGATTTTTATATGATACCAAAAAGAATGTTTACTGATATTCATATAACAATACAATCATATTTTTAAAATTTTGGATATTATAAATAACTTGAGCTGTAAAATCAAGTTGGTAGATATATATTACTAATTTGCACATTATAATTATTTTGATAAAAAATAATTAACATATTAATATAAATGAAGTTAAAATGTAAGTATTCTAATAATCAAATTATTAAATAAAATAAAATAATAAAAGGAGGTTAAAATTAATATTGCAATGTAGTTATAACGAAAATTCAAATACACTAGCTAGAAAATTAAAAACATAAGAAAAGTGTGCACTGTTCATGAACGATGGCAATTGTAATTTAAACATTATTCATAGAGCAAAAAAATTAGAGTTAGAACTCAACCATGTCATATATTATTTTTTTATCAAGATTCTCCTATTTTTCGTTTGAACAAATAAAGTATTTTTAGTTATAGTTCTAAATATATATTTTAGGCCATAAATGCATGTTTCATTCTTTAAAAAACTTAGGAACTAAAACACGTGTAGCTAATGGTTTTGAACTTTTTTTTTTTGGAGGGGCTAGCAGGTGGGTTGGGGTAAATATGTTTATATTGATATTAATAATTCATATGAGGGGATCATGTCACTAAAGAAATCTCTAATTTTAAATATAATACTACTATTATTAATTCATACTCCTAAAAGTGTCAGCTTATCTCAATTATTTTATAACTTAATATGATATCAAATTTATGTGTTGAAATAAAATATTTTGATCTACTTGTCATATTAAAATATTTTTGTCTCTTACAAATTTCAACTCATTAATTTTTGGACTTTTTAACAACATAATTTCAATTATAAAAATAGTCTCTACCAAGTTGTTAAGGAATAAGGAATTACAAGTTGATAAAACTAATTCAAGCTTTAATTCACTAATCCATGGTGATTTGAAGAATTTAAATGTCTAAGGCCCCGTTTGTTTTGACGCAATCCTCCGTAATCTTCCGTAATTGTAATTCAATTACATTACGGAGGACGTTTGGATGCACTTTTTTTCGTAATTCAATTACGACGTAATTTCGAATTACGATATTCATGGTAATTGAATTCCGTCCCAACACTCTATGAATTCAATTACGGTCCTTTAGCAAACTAACAAATTTTAATATTTTGTATGAAGCACCGAATAGAGGAAAACTAACACTCATTGAAGTGGTCTCGAGTATAGTAGAACGAATCAAGAAGGCCCAACGAGAAGTGATGGAAAAAGAAGAGTTGAGGCAAGAACGTTTAGGGAAGAACCAACATTTTGTGGAAAACAAACAAGGGTTAAAAACCGTAGGTGGTCGAATTTGGGTTCCCAAGTTCGGGGGTACCCGAAAGGAGTTGCCAAACGAGATTCATAAGTCCAAGTATTCGATCTACCCGGGAAGTACAAAAACGTACCAAGATATGAAGAAGATGTATTGGTGGCCCGGGATGAAAGCAAGAGTGGCAAAATATTTTTCTAAGTGTGCCACGTGTGCACAAGTTAAAGCCGAGCATCAAGTACCGTATGGGGTAGCTCAATCGTTACAAAGTACCGGTCGGAAAATGGGAAGATATAACAATGGATTTTATTGTTGGGTTGCCAAAGACAAGCAAGAACCACGACACTAGTTGGGTCATAGTTGACCGGTTGACCAAAAGTGCATTGTTCTTGGCAATTCGGGAAACCATGCCACTTGACAAGTTGGCAAAGTTGTATGTGGATGAAGTGGTAAGACTTCATGGGGTCCCGTTATCGATTGTGTCCGATAGGGATGCGAGGTTTACCTCGAGATTTTGGAGATCGTTACAGAAGAGTTGGGAACGAAATTGCAGTTGAGTACGGCTTACCACCCGCAAACCGACGGTCAAAGTGAAAGAACCATCCAAACGGTTGAAGATATGCTAAGATCGTGCGTGCTAGATTTTGGGGGTAAATGGGATGAACATTTACCGTTAGTCGAGTTCTCCTGCAATAATAGTTATCATTCAACTATTAAAATGCCGCCTTATGAGGCGTTGTATGGGAGAAAATGTAGAACTCCATCGTGTTGGCTTGAGGCGGGTGAGACGAAACTCACGGGTCCCAAAATTGTGAAGGTGACCAATGAAAAGATTGGAATAATCCAGACCAATATGAAAATCTCACAAGATCGACAAAGAAGCTACTCGGGTTTGCAAAAGGGACCGTATGACTTAGATGTTGGTGACATGGTTATGTTGAAGGTGTCACCTTGGAAAGGCGTGATGCGGTTTCGTAAGAAGGGCAAATTGAGCCCAAGGTATGTTGGCCCGTTTAAGATTTTGAAACGGGTCGGTTTGCAAGCTTTTAAATTAGAAGTCCCACCCGAACTTCAAGGTGTTCACGATACGTTTCATGTAAGTTATTTGAAGAAGTTCGTGAGTGAAGTTGAAAACATAATTCCATTTCAAGAGTTGCGGGTTGATGCCCCGAATCGATTGATTGAAGAACCCGAAACCATACTATAGTCAAAGACCAAGAAACTTCGGAATAAAGAAATTGAATTGGTGTTGGTCAAGTGGAAGCATTCCCTTGGACCGAACTTGACTTGGGAAGTCAAGGACGAAATTCGGAAAAGATACCCGAACTTCATGCACTTTGATGAGATTCCGAGGATGGAATCTCCTTAAGGGGTAGATAGTTGTAACGACCCGAATTTGTAAATAAATAAATTGTACAAAAATGTGATAAATAAGGATAAATCGTTTAAAGAACGTAGGAATTGGTTTCGTGTCATTTGGACATCGTATGAAGAAGTTATGGACGAAACTGGGTCGAGACGAGGGTGAAAAAGTGCAGCCTTGGCTACTCAGGTTGTTCACGGCGTGAACTTATGTTCATGATCGTGAACACGAAGCAGCGATTTGAGCAATCAGGCGTGAAGTATTTCCCGACCAGTTCCCGGTCGCGAAGTATGCGCGTTTAATGGAGTTCGCGACGCGAACTAGTTCGCGAACGTGAACTTTTCCGACACTAGCATTAAAATCGGGAATGTCTCATTAATTGCACAAAAAAACCCTAGTTTTCTTCTCTCAGCTTGGGTGTGCGATTTTTGAGTGTAAAGTGGTGATTGGAGCTTAATCTTCATCAAATCTTGAGGATTCTTGCTCATAGTTGAAGATCAAAGGTAAATCTTCATCTCTCTTGTGTTGTAAGTCTTAGATTCAAGTAGGGAAAGCTTGAATCATAAATCCTAGTTTTGGATTTGTACATAAATGGTTAAATGGAAGTAGTATAACTTAGATCTACGATATTTTAACAAGGAAAATGTATTCATAGTATGGATATATGAAAAATATGGTGATTTATGGAATTAGGGTTTGGTAACTATGGGAAAATGGTGCTAGTAGTTGGCTAGCCATGGATTATGTAGTTAGTATTGGTGATTGATGCAACCATTGTATTGGTTTTGATAATAGGTTATCGATTGGAGGATTTGAGGCATTCAAATCTTGGGAAGTGATATTGGTGTTCAAGGAACACGTCTTTGGATAAGCTTGGCTGAGGTGAATACATGTGAACTTTCAAAACTGGGTACATAGCTAGTAAATGTTTTATGATTAAATGTTTTTTTATCGAGTCTATAAGTAATTTAGTTATTTATGTGATTTATGATGAATTGCTTATATGATGATGAAACGATTAATTGATTGAGAAATGATGGAGCTATTAGCTCATAATGATAAAAGACAAGTAATGATGATGATGATAATGTCCCTAGGGCCGTAATAGATTGGAGGCATTCCGGTTATTATGGTACCTTAAGGTTAGTGGTAGACTGGAGGCATTCCAGTTACCCAATACCTATGAGTCCCGGTAGATTGGAGGCATTCCGGTTACCGTGGATATGATGGTCTTGATAGATTGGAGGCATTCTGATTATCTTGAAAATGGCCAATGATGAAAGTAATGAAGTGACCCAAACGAACTTAGTAATATTATTTTAAGTATAAATGATATTATTTGACTAGTTGTTTATCGGGTCTAAAACCCATGTATCTCACGAGGTAATTTTGTCTCACGTACTATGTTTGTGTGTTTTGCTATGTACTCAGGTTCGGGATCGACGATCTAGGAGGCCCGTTTAGAAAAGGCCTTGTTGAGATTAGCTCGGTGTTGATGATTAGAGTCCTTATCCTATGGTTAAGATATAATTTGTAACACCGTTTTTGTAAACTCTGATAATCTCGAACAAGAAACCTTTTCGTTTTTGTAAAACCGGTATTTGACACCGATACAATGTTATGTATTTTGGATTAAATGTTATTTAAATATTGTTTTAAAAATTGAGGTGTTACAACTTGGTATCAGAGCTATAGTTTTAGTGAACTAGGTTGAGTTGACCATCCTAGACTTAAACTGAGCTATTAGGACCGTAGGTTCCATAGGATACTTATGAATTGACTATTGAGACCTTAAGTGTAGGTTCAATAGGGTTGACCTTGAAGGAATAGGTCATGTTTGGTTTTAGAACGGTCAATGATACCGTTACTTTGATGAATTGACTTCTAAATGATTGATGTCTTATTATAGCAAAATGATGAGAACTAGAAGTGGAAGAGGCCCATTTGATCAAGGGCAAGATTCGAATAACATTGTCGAACCGGTGTTCGGTCCTCAACCTCGAGAAGGGGAGGAAAATTCGGGTGTTGAAAGGAACACTCACACCCCGGTCACCGTAGAACACCTCCAAACTATGTTCAACCAAATGAGGGACATAGTGAATGAAGATGTGAACCGAATCCTCAATGAGCATAAGGCTCGTGAAAGGCGGGAGGAATCTCCACCCCGCTCAAAGAGCAAGTCAGGTAGTGTTGCTCAAACCGAGAGATCTTCCACGGAGGAAGAGGAGAGTGACCCCGAGCCGAGGGAAAGGAAGGGGTGCACGTACAAGAACTTTGTAGCTTTTAAGCCCGATAACTACTATGGTAGCTCCGAACCGAAAGTTACGATCCGTTGGATCCGGGAAACCGAACAAGTCCTTGAAGCTAGTAAATGCAAGGAAGGTGATATGGTGATCTATGCTTTTCGGTTGTTGAAAGATGAAGCCCTCGTGTGGTGGGACACCATGTATGAAACATTGGGGAAGAGGACGGTGTACAAGATGACATGGGATGAGTTTGTGAAACGGTTGAAGGCAAAGTTTTGCCCCGAGAGAAACTTGGAGAAACTCCAAGAAGAGTTTGTCCACTTGAAGAAGGAAGGCATGAGTGTCGATGAGTACACTAAAAAGTTCACGGGATTGATCCCGTTTGTGATCAAATTGTATCCGGATGAGAGGTCCCGGATTGTTAGATATGCTAATGGACTCCCTTGGGAGTATGAGTTGGAAGTAAAAAGGGCCGCCACACTTGATGAGGCTATCGGTGCAGCGAGGAATGTTGAGGAAGTTGGCCAAAGGAAGATCAATGAAAGGCCAAAGTTTGAAAAGAGGAAGTTTGAGGGAAGCTCGGGATCAGTGAAGAAGGGAAAGTTCATCCCGACCTTTTCTAAGCAATCAAGTGTTGGTGCTTGTAAGAAGTGTGGCAAAGACCACAAGGGGGAATGTTTGGCGGATTCAAAATCTTGTTTTAAGTGTGGAAGGCCGGGGCATATGGCAAGGGATTGTCGGGCCAAACCGTTGGATGAAATCGAGTGCTACTCGTGCCATGAAAAAGGGCACTATAGCAACTCTTGCCCGAAGAAGGGAAATGAGACCATGGTGTCGACCGCTCAAAAGAAAGCGGAGCCGACAAAAGTCAAACGACGGTCCTTCCAACTTACCAGAGATGAAGCCAAGGAGGTCCACGATGTCGTTTCAGGTACCCAACTCGTAAATTCTATTCCCGCCCGGATCTTATTTGACTCGGGTGCTACTTATTCGTTTGTGTCACATAATTTTGTTGTGATGTTGAAAGTGCCCTTAGAACTTCTTGACGAGATTTATGATATAGAAATTGCGGATGGTAAAACTTCCATAGTTCAACATATGTGTCGAAATTGTGAGTTAGAAATAGACGGGAAAAAGTTTAAGTGAATTTATTACCCATGGAAATTGCGGGTTTTGATATAGTTATTGGGATGGATTGGTTGGGTGAACATCAAGCAAAGATTTTATGTGGGAAGAAGATAGTCTCGATCAAGATCCCGACAATGAAAAGGTTTATGTGTATGGCAAGAGACGACAACACCTACCGAGCCTTATAACCGCGGTTAAAGCAAGGCAATGTTTAGCCAAAGGGTGTTCGTCCTTTTTAGCATATGTATTAGATGGAAAGACGGAGAAGAAGACGGTGGAGAATGTTAAGGTGATCCGGGATTTTCCCGAAGTATTTCCCGACGATTTACCGGGATTGCCACCGGAGAGGCAAGTAGAATTCCGTATTGATTTAGTTCCGGCAGCGACGCCGATAGCTCGTGCTCCATACCGTTTGGCTCCCACCGAAATGCGGGAATTGATGTCTCAATTGCAAGAGTTGCTCAACAAAGGATTCATTCGTCCTAGCTCGTCTCTATGGGGTTCGCCCGTATTGTTCGTTAAAAAGAAAGATGGTTCGATGAGGATGTGCATCGATTACCGAGAGTTGAATAAGATGACCATTAAGAACCGATACCCATTTCCTAGAATCGACGACTTGTTTGATCAACTTCAAGGAGTCGATTATTTCTCAAAGGTCGATTTGAGATCAGGTTACCATCAAGTTCGACTGAAAGAAGGAGATACCGAGAAGACAGCGTTTCATACACGTTATGGGCATTACGAGTTTTTGGTAATGTCATTCGGGTTGACTAATGCACCGGCCATTTTTATGGACCTTATGAATCGGGTTTGCAAACCATTCCTCGACAAGTTCATTATCGTATTTATTGACGATATTCTTATTTATTCAAAAACCGAAGAAGAACACGAGAGTCATCTAAGGCAAACGTTAGAAGTGCTACAACGAGAAAAATTATATGCAAAGTTTTCTAAGTGTGAATTTTGGATTCGAGAAGTCCAATTCCTTGGTCATGTCGTGTCGAGAGAAGGAATCAAGGTTGACCCGTCAAAGATTGAAGCGGTTATGAAGTGGGAACCGTCACGAACTCCAACCGCAGTGAGGAGTTTCCTCGGCCTTGCCGGTTATTACCGTCGATTTATTCAAGACTTTTCCCGAGTGGCGACACCACTCACATTGTTGACACGAAAGAGTAGTGAGTTCGTGTGTGGAGAAAAACGAGAAAAAGCATTCGCCATATTGAAAGAAAAGTTGTGTAACGCCCCGGTTCTCATACTACCCGAAGGAATGGAAGACTTTGTTGTTTATAGTGATGCCTTGAATAAAGGTTTGGGTTGTGTCTTGATGCAACGAGGAAAAGTGATTGCCTACGCCTCGAGACAACTAAAGAATGCGGAAATAAGATACACGACCCACGATTTAGAATTGGCGGCGATAGTGTTTGCTTTGAAGTTGTGGAGACACTACCTATATGGCACAAGCTGCACGTTATATACGGATCACAAGAGTCTTCAATATGTCTTCACGCAAAAAGACTTAAATATGAGACAAAGGAGATGGATCGAATTGATAAATGATTATGATTGCGAGATTGTATACCATGCGGGGAAGGTCAACGTGGTAGCCGATGCCTTAAGCCGAAAAGTGTATGAAGCACCGAATAGAGGAAAACTAACACTCATTGAAGTGGTCTAGAGTATAGTAGAACGAATCAAGAAGGCCCAACGAGAAGTGATGGAAAAAGAAGAGTTGAGGCAAGAACGTTTAGGGAAGAACCAACATTTTGTGGAAAACAAACAAGGGTTAAAAACCGTAGGTGGTCGAATTTGGGTTCCCAAGTTCGGGGGTACCCGAAAGGAGTTGCTAAACGAGATTCATAAGTCCAAGTATTCGATCCACCCGGGAAGTACAAAAATGTACCAAGATATGAAGAAGATGTATTGGTGGCCCGGGATGAAAGCAAGAGTGGCAAAATATATTTCTAAGTGTGCCACGTGTGCACAAGTGAAAGCCGAGCATCAAGTATCATATGGGGTAGCTCAATCGTTACAAAGTACCGGCCGGAAAATGGGAAGATATAACAATGGATTTTATTGTTGGGTTGCCAAAGACGAGCAAGAACCACGACGCCATTTGGGTCATAGTTGACCGGTTAACCAAAAGTGCATTGTTCTTGGCAATTCGGGAAACCATGCCACTTGAGAAGTTGGAAAAGTTGTATGTAGATGAAGTGGTAAGACTTCATGGGGTCCCGTTATCGATTGTGTCCGATAGGGATGCGAGGTTTACCTCGAGATTTTGGAGATCGTTACAAGAAGAGTTGGGAACGAAATTGCGGTTGAGTACAACTTACCACCCGCAAACCAACGTTAAAAGTGAAAGAACCATCCAAACGGTTGAAGATATGCTAAGATCGTGCGTGCTAGATTTTGGGGGTAAATGGGATGAACATTTACCGTTAGTCGAGTTCTCCTACAATAATAATTATCATTCAACTATTAAAATGCCGCCTTATGAGGCGTTGTATGGGAGCAAATGTAGAACTCCATCGTGTTGGATTGAGGTGGGTGAGACGAAACTCACGGGTCCCGAAATTGTGAAGGTGACCAATGAAAAGATTGGAATAATCCAGACCAATATGAAAATCACACAAGATCGACAAAGAAGTTACTCGGGTTTGAAAAAGAGACCGTATGACTTAGATGTTGGTGACATGGTTATGTTGAAGGTGTCACCTTGGAAAGGCGTGATGCGGTTTGGTAAGAAGGGCGAATTGAGCCCAAGGTATGTTGGCCCGTTTAAGATTTTGAAATGGGTCGGTTTGCAAGCTTTTAAATTAGAACTCCCACCCGAACTTCAAGGTGTTCACGATACGTTTCATGTAAGTTATTTGAAGAAGTTCGTGGGTGAAGTTGAAAACATAATTCCATTTCAAGAGTTGCGGGTTGATGCCCCGAATCGATTGATTGAGGAACCCGAAGCCATACTAGAGCCAAGGACCAAGAAACTTCGGAATAAAGAAATTGAATTGGTGTTGGTCAAGTGGAAGCATTCCCTTGGACCGAACTTGACTTGGGAAGTCAAGGACGAAATTCGGAAAAGATACCCGAACTTCGTGAACTATGATGAGATTCCGAGGACGGAATCTCCTTAAGGGGCAGATAGTTGTAACGGCCCGAATTTGTAAATAAATAAATTGTACAAAAATGTGATAATGTCCCTAGGGCCGTAATAGATTGGAGGCATTCCGGTTATTACGGTACCTTAAGGTTAGTGGTAGATTGGAGGCATTCCGATTACCCAATACCTATGAGTCCCGGTAGATTGGAGGCATTCCGGTTACCGTGGATATGATGGTCTTGATAGATTGGAGGCATTCCGATTATCTTGACATTGGCCAATGATGAGAGTAATGAAGTGACCCAAACGAACTTAGTAATATTATTTTAAGTATAAATGATATTATTTTACTAGTTGTTTATCGGGTCTAAAACTCATGTATCTCACGAGGCAATTTTGTCTCACGTACTATGTTTGTGTGTTTTGCTATGTACTCAGGTTCGGGATCGAAGATCTAGGAGGCCCGTTTAGAAGACGCATTGTTGAGATTAGCTCGGTGTTGATGATTAGACTCCTTATCCTATGGTTAAGATATAATTTGTAACACCGCTTTTGTAAACTCTGATAATCTCGAACAAGAAACCTTTTCGTTTTTGTAAAACCGGTATTTGACAGCGATACAATGTTATGTAATTTGGATTAAATGTTATTTAAATATTGTTTTAAAAATTAAGGTGTTACACCATCTAACTAAACTATTTTAATTACGCCTAATTACATTGATTAATCCCAAACTAGTCCTAACAATATCCCCCCTTTTTGGGCTTTAGCACCCAATCCCAATCTTCTCTCATTAATTTTTTTCCAGCGGCCTTTTGCTTCTTTCTCGCATACGGAGGAGGTTCATGCTCCCATTGCAAATCCATGTATCAAACAAATGTTGGTTAAGAGTTCCTTTGTGGAAAAGTTAGCATTTTAGGACGTTCATGTACTCCAAGATGTACTTCAAGATGTGTAATTATGTTTCTTCAATTTAATTTCTTGTCAATAGTCGTAAATAGCATATCTAGGTTTCATTGTTTAAAGATTACATCTGAGTGGTTGTGGAAGCAATTAGGATTTCTGCATTTGACATGCAAATATTTTCTGAATTTCAAGAGAGTACCATCACGGAACTTTAAAGTTTCAAACACCCAAAAGAAGTATTTTTTTTTCGTTGAATCTGTTGGTGTAAGAACAACCTAAACATGGTTACTTAAGATTGAAGGTTCTGGTAATGGAATGTTATTTGGGAAAAAGTTGTCTGGGATTTCAGTTATTGGAGATTTTGTTTTGAATTTTGTGGTAGAGATTTTGTGAGAATAAGATGATGATGTTCTGAATTTTGGAAAGAATGATTTGTAATATTAAGATCTGAATTGTAATGGTTGAGAATTTGTGAGATAAATTTCTATAGATGGATCTGTTTCTTCTTTCTCACATGTTTTTTCGTTTAATACATTGATTATCATTTTTCTCTTCCTTTGAATCACTTGATATTTTTATCAATTAAGTTTCTTTTCTCAACAAAGTATTTCTGATTTTGTTAGATTGTGTTTTCTCACATTGTCCAGTTAATTTGAGAAAATGAACCATGGATTTTTCTTTTTTGTTCTTCATCCATTTGATCGTATTATAATGTATTTACAGATAATATATCCTCATTTTCATCAGCTCGCCATTCATTCAATGATCTCACATCAAAGACTCTTGAGTGATTATATAGATTATTTGTAGTTCCTCTTGATGTTGTTCATTGAGAAGCCCGGTACTTGAACTACCAAAATCAAGTCTTGCTCTTTTCTCCCCCTCATGAGGATCATGAGCAGGATCCTCATGTCTACGCAGATTCATTGCCTTGGTTAAAACGAGCGTATTCCAAACTTTGTAATTTGAGAGCCTATAAGAATTGTTGGGCTTTGTGAGTGTCGGCCATTCGAGTAACATGTAGTAACCATTAAAGTATCCAGATAAAAATTTATTTTAGCCAATATTCTTGGGGGAAAATATTTGAAAAATGAAGATTAACAGTGTCAAGAATCACCTGAAGTCATAAACAGATGCAATCTTTACTGAAAGAGATCGACGGATATGACGAACAGGATGATTAGAGACATTGTTAATCAAAGATTTGAGATTTAAAAGAGATCAATTTGTTGGAGAAGATCAAAGATCAGTGAAGTATACCACTTATAAAGATGCAATCTTCTCTGAACGTGTTCAGAGAAAAGGTCGACGGGTATACAAAGATCAATGAACTAATAGAGGTTCGTGTAGTAAAACGAGTTTTGTGTGTGTAATTGAATCAGTAATCCAGAATTGAATCTGAATAGTTAGAGTTGTTTGGAGAGAAATAAAAAATGTCTTCTCCATTGATGTATAAGTATGAAAAATTGTTTGAAAAATAGTAAGAACAATCAATCCAAGAGGTTGTTATAAACAGATGCAATCAGTACTAATTGAAATTAGTAAAGAGATCGACAAATTTAACAACAACTTGTGTTGAGTGTTGCAAACAGATATTTGAAAAGTGAAAAATTTGTGCAAAAATTTGTGCACTAGAATTTTGATTTTTTCAGTAGAAAATAAGTGTTTTCATGGGTTTGAACAAAAATCACTAAATTGGAATCAATACTAGATGAATTGAATTAAAATTTGATTCTAAACTGATTAGAATCGAAAGAGGAATCCAATGATCAACTAAAAAAAATATATACCTCAGATCTCGAAATCAAAATCACAGCTCTTTGTCATCTTCAAAAACTTCATATTTCTTCAAATCAGAATCAGAGATCAATGAATTTGGATTTGTTCCTAGTGGATTAAGCTCTGATACCAATTGATAAATCTAATTCAAGCTTTAGTTCACTAATCCATGGTGATTTGAAGAATTTGAATGTGTAAGTGTGTGATTTAGAGAGAGAGAGCTAGAGAGAATTTTGAGCTTTTCAATAAGTGTGTTTCAATTAGAATGTGGGAAAGCTTACATCGTTATGATTAATCCTTCCTATTTATACCATCTAAACTAGTTTAATTAAAATTAATTACATTGATTAAGCCCAAAACTAGTCCTAACACAAGTTAATACAGATACATCGAAGGAATTACAATTTCATTTCAACAATTGAGAATTCTTTTTATCTATATTCGATAACCAAAGAAAAATTAGAATTTTGATATCGACAAATTATGTACTCCCTCCGTCCCTAAATAAAGTTCTAATTTCTCCGTCAAGTTTTGTCCCTAAATAAAGTTCTCATTTCTCAAACTTAAGGGGCCCACTTAATATAATAATATTATTGCCAAATACCCCACCACTATCTATCTCCTAAAAAGTTTTGCTAAAGAGAAATGAGAACTTTATTTAGGGACGGAGGGAGTATATCTCTTCGGTTCTTTTAAATTTTCTAATTTTTTGCGCTACAAAATGCTATAAAAAGATAATTCATTTCTATAACATAACTTTTAGCTCATATACATTAAACAGTATTTTTTTTTAAGCTAAATGTGAAATCATATTATAATGATTGTTATGGATGCAATAATAATTATGATGTAAAAAACTCCCCCTTTACAAAAATAAAAATGTTGGTAGGACATGTATTGAACATACAATACAACACCATTTATGTTTTGGTTTTTCTAAAAGTCGTTTAAGATATTTACTTACTACTATATCCTTTTTACAATGTATTAAATACTCAATTATAGAGAAGTAAAATAATTAAAGAAACATTATGATCAACTTTTTAGATATAATTACGGGTCCAATAATGCACCATAGAAATATAGAACTAATCATCCTTCCATTTTGCCTTTCATCCTTTGGTTCAAATAAATTATGTTTCGAGAGTGGGATTTGGGTCTTTAGAGGTTTAAAATGACAATTGGCTTGGTGTATATAACACTTAGTGTTAGGAAAATATATTGATATTCTATATAAAAATTTACGTTATGTATGAAGCTTATGTAAAACAAATTCAAATATATATTAATAATAATTACTAAGTCTGCAAATCACATAACACAGTTTAATTCATAAAACCATCGGAGCAAGAGTGTCTTTAATAAGATTTGGCGGCACATCACCCATATTTTATAATGATCCTATTTTAATTATATATTTTATATATAATCTAAAAGTTTTAAGTCAAATTAATAATTTAGGAGGCACATTTTTATTTATTCCCATTTGACTTTCAGAATTCCAGAGATGCTCGTATATGAAAGCCTTATTCTTAGACTACCCGTAATGGGTGACCAAACAAAGTTTGGTCACCTCTACCACCTCTGCGCCACATCAGCTTTCTCTCTCCTGATCAAACACATGACCAGACAGCGACCAAAATCCAAATACCCGTAATGGGTGACTGGTCGGGTTTTTTTTTTTAAATTTTATTAATAATTAAAACATTACATTAAAAATAATTAAAAAACATTAAAAAAAACTAGTGGTGGGGATGTCGATTCCAAATGTGTTCCACCAAATTAGATCTAGGATTTAGATGAGTTTGTTGATTATTGACCTCCCTGATAACTTCTAATACTTCTTCATGTGATCGTACGGGGTCAACTTCACTATGTCGCTCTTCCGGATGAAAGTCGGGAGATATCGTCCTGCCTTTGTCTTTGATAATCATATTATGTAATATGATACAAGTGTACATTATATCCCTTATTTTGTTAACATTTGGGGACCTTGCAGCCGTTTTTATTATACCCCGTTTTTTTCTTTAGAACGCCAAATGCTCGTTCTACGTCTTTCCTTGCAGCTTCGTGTGCTTTCTTGTAGTTCACCCGCTTAACATCATTCGCATTTGGGTGTGAAATAGACTTAACAAGAACAGACCATTCCGGATATATCCCGTCAGTAAGATAATATCCCCATTTGTAAGACACCCCGTTTGCCAAAAAGGGTACCTCAGGTGCTTTCCCGTCTTTGAGATCATTGAAAATATGGGACGCTCGTAACACGTTGATGTCGTTGTTAGACCCGGCGACACCAAAGAACGCGTGCCAAATCCACAAATCTTGTGAGGCAACCGCTTCAAGTAAAATGAGTGGTTCGTTCCCGTGATCCCCTCTAACATATTTCCCACGGTAAGCATTTGGACATTGAGCCCAAGGCCAATCAGTACAATCAATGCTTCCTAGCGTACGGGGAAACTCATATTTCTCCTCATTAAAAGCGTATAGCTTCGCCACATCAGTATGAGTAGGCTTTCGCAAAAACTAATCTCCATACAAGTGCATAACCCCTTTACGGAACTCTGCGAGACTATCACGGCTAGTTTTCTCACCAATTTGTAAGTATTCGTCTAGAGCATCCGGTACGGTGTCGTATGCTAACTGACGAATTGCAGACGTGCACCTCATTCGCGGAGAAGTACCTGGGTTCCCAAGTGCATCATAACGTTGCGCAAATAATGGGACGATATTAGTGAGATCGCGAACAATGCGTGTAAAAAGATCACGACTCATCCTGAAATGTTTGCGAAAATCTTGCTCGTTATACATCGGATTTTCAGCGAAGTAAGCTGCCACGAGACGGTCATTCGCACCGCCACGGTCCCTATGCACGTATCTTCTAGGAGTTCTTGGGATAGTAGAACTGGAACCTTCAAGAAACGCGGTAGTCGTTTGTAAAAAACCAAGATGTATAATCCTGTCATCTTCCTCGTCGGCAAACATAAAATTAGCGACATTCATTTCATCGTCGGAATTCATTTTTAAGATAGTGTATGTGATGTGAGTAAGTATGAAGAAAAGAAATGAGAAGTTGGAATTTTCTAGAAAAAAATTGGGTATTTATAAGGTAAAAAAAGTGTAAAAATTAAGTTTGAAAGGGGTGTTGGTGGTGGAAAAGTAGCCGTTGGGCATGGGTTTTAAGACTTGGCGTAACGCAAGGTCGCAAGCAAAAGGTCGTCCGATGTGGCATGCTCACTCAACACGTCCCCCCTTTACGCCCACACCAACCCGACGCGTCCTAAGGGTGTATCGGGCGTCCAGACGACCGATCAAATTTCAAAGGGGAAAGGTTTTTTCAAAGGGGAATGATTTGGTCGCCTGGTTACGTGTGTTTGGTCGAGATTTTTTATGTGTTTGATCGGGCTGATGTGGCGCAGAGGTGGCAAGGGTGACCAAACTTAGTTTGGTCACCCATTACGGGTAGTCTAAGCATCAAAAGGTCGACTGTCAACGGTCGGCAATTCGACCGTTCAACACCGGCGACACGTCGAGCATGGCCAGCCGTATATGGGGGGACGCGTCGGGCATGGAGGAAGTGGAGGTCACGACCGGTCGCGGGGTCGTGCGATACGGGTAGTCTTATGGACTTTATAGTCATAAGATTCAATCAACAAAATACCAATTGAAACACGCAAGAAGAGGTACAGAAAAAAAGCTGCTTCTGAATCAGAACCACATGGAAAATGGATTGAAACTGGATTAAGACCTATCCAATCGTTTCGGATCCGAATATTCTGGATTGTGATCCGTTCGATTATCCATGGGCAAGCCTGTTTAGAAAATAGATTAATGGGATATGGTTTTTGAATCCGGATTGTTATATAGTTGTGGTCTTGTGTATAACAAAATGTTTTTGAATAGAAACATATACTTCCTACGTATCAAAATAAGTGACACACTTTCCATTTTGGAGTGTATCAAAATAAGTGACACACTTTGAAAACTTTCCTTATTTGGTAAAAATAGTGGGACTCATACCCACTAACTATCCACTTTAATAAAGTGAAATTACCCTTATACCCTTACTTTTACTTTTGAAACTCATTAATATCACTTTATTCAAGGAAAATGGGACCCATTCTCTACTAACTATATACTTTAATATATTTTAACTCCTACTTTAATCTTTTGTCTCAAAAAATGTGTAAGTCAATTTGTGTCACTTATTTTGATACGGAGGAAGTACTATTTTTAGTTGAATTCGGTTTCACTCTCATCTAATTAGGTTTAATCTGGTTTTTATTGTTTTTAAAGTTTTCGATGTGAATCTACTTCGAGCATCCTCAAGAGACATTAAATGAAAACACCAATTATGATATTTATAAGATATGAAAATAATATCATATGTGAAATATAAGTGTGATTATTTAAATTACGGGTTTTGTTAATGACAGATTTAGGATTGTTATTAAGAATTAGTTACGTTCATAAGTCGTTTTTATTTTTATTAGTGGGGGTGGATTCCTAAAGTGCAGATTATTGATTATTATATAAATTTTTTATGCATGTTTTAACATCTTATTGACAGCTGTCATTACTAAATTTCTTAAATCAAAGCCAACAAAACAAAAACCAACCTGTAGGAGCACCTAGTCCTAGGCACGGACGTTTAAATTCAATATGTGTCAACAGAATATTAATTAACATTGACAATATGGGAACGCAAATACGCAATTACTCTAAACGGAAAATATAATTAAACATTCATTTGGAAAGAAAAAAATAGTACATTAAAATTAAATTTAAAAGTAATACTATGAATTCTGTAATAAGATAATGAAACTATAGTATTTGTACCACGCACGTACTTGTATTAATGGTGGCAGTCAGCCAGTCATAATAAAACCCCAAGTGAAAATAAATATTCTACTCTTATGACTTAGTTTGTAGTATTGTCATATATAATCAATATTATATTATATTAAATATTATATTATATAGTAGTATATAGATGTGTCATTTGTGTGTGTCTACGGTGGTTAAAAATTGGCTGACTGCTAATCACTTCATGTATATGAACTTGAATTTTACATGAATGATAATTTAGTTGTACAAAATGAAAGAGGTGAAATCAATACGGACCATATAACCTTATTAATGTTTAGGATGACGCATCAATGTTTATGTTAGCATGGGTTAAATAACATTATTTGAAGAGAAATTAATATATATTCTTACTAGTTGTTATTAGATCACTCTAATACTCATAATAATATAACATGTATAATCTACTAGTTATTTTTCTTTATATCATTATTTGATTTTAATAATTATCCAGATTAATTAAGCAGAAAAATAAGTTAGAATAAATAGTAGAAACATGTGTTGGTTTTTCTATGCATCTAGCCACAATTTGCTTAGGGCGGAAATCAAAAGCAACTTGGTAGAACATTGACCCGATAAAACTTTTGTTTGGACCGTTAGGTTTACAATTCTAACGCAACTAGAACTATTTAAATAATTAAATAGATGAACTCGAAACACTTACTTGTTCTTCGCGATTCGGTGAACTAGATAAACCCTGTGATCTAGTACGAGCCAGATCAAAACGATGCACTAGGATTCAAGTAAGAATCCCTCTATCGAATCACACCCTAGGTTGGTCAAGAACGAGACGATGTACCACGAGGTAGTACAAAGCACTCTTGAGAAACAAACACCAAAACCCGAACCCGAAAACCCTTTCGGTTCGTTCGATCGGCGGCGGCACGGCGGCGGCACGGTGGTCCGGCGGTGGTGTGGCGACGGCGGTGGTGTTCGGTCGAGATGCTCGGCCGAATGGGGAGGGAGGCAAGGAGGGAGTATCAAAGTTCTGTCTTAGGTTAAACCCCTTAACCTTAATTTATATCCTTGCTAAACACAATTATGGTAACACCATAATTGGTCCAAGCCCATCTTAATTAAACTATTAATTAAGCCCGCAAGTACTTTAATTAAACTATTAATTAACACTTGGCCCGACACCGATAACTAGTCAATAACCCATTAACTAGTTAAGCCCGTCTGTCCCGTAACTCCATTTAATTAAACTATTAATTAAACGTTACGTTATTTCTCGTGTTCGTTGACGCCTCGAGGGCAACCCGAATAGGACTCTAAAATATCCGAACCGGAATACTGGTTTATTTGATGTGTTGGACACTCTTTCCAACAGTCTCCCACTTGGACACCTCATCAACTATAAACGGTACGCGTTCGTGTATCCTTTAGAGTATGCATCGCATGTGCAGCTGCTGAACTCTGAACTATCAGAAACAGTCCTATGATAAGTGATCATATGTCCTTCGTTGCACGATATCATGTAACTAGTGACATGGACATGTCAATCACTCTAGTTACGATTATGTTTCCTGATTCGAGATTTATGATGACGATTTGACTACATGATTGAACTTTCAATCTAGTCATGACATGCGCAGGTATTTTAGTGTCACATCAAATCAACAGGGGGCCCATGGATATCTCCTCTATCACTTTGATCAGAGGGAACGAATAAACCTTAACTACATCATCTTCCTTCATAGTCATCACATAATGCATGGAACTAATCTTTATAGCTACCAGTTACGAATAGCGTTGGAGTTAGACCAATGCATCACGAAATCGTACTTAGGAAACGATGCATCTTGGTTTGAAGACTCATACGATATTATCGCCTCACTATTACCCATGATAAAGTCCATGGGGTAATACTCTGAGCGTGGGTTGGTCCAACATTTAAATACACCTTTTAAATGCTCATGAGAGTAGCAGCAATCTCTATGCAATGTTCATACCTTTGAACAATCTACTCACTGTCCCATGACATCTTAATTCAGTTCTTATTCCCATAAGAACGATCGACTGTGGACGTTTAAGTAATCTCTTAGTTTACTTAGGAATAGGTTCTAAACATGCAAAAGGTTTGAAATGGAATAATTAAATACTATATGAATGATAGAACACTTGCAAATTATTTAATCTCCATAAATAAATCATCAATTCATACAATTTAATATTCACTACAATTTCAAATGAATGACAATTTATGATAAGTCACTATGAAATCTAATTCCTATCGTCCTCGCATGAGCATCATGCTTGGCACGACTTAGTGCTTTTGTGAAAGGATCAGCCGGGTTATTTTCCGACGATACTCTTGTCACTATCACGTCCCCATCTTCAACTCGCTTTCTCACGTAGTGAAACTTTCTGAGTATATGCCTGGTTCGACTATGATCTTTGGATTCTTTAGTCAATGAGACTGCACCTTCATTGTCGCAGAAGATTTTCATTGGTTCCTTGATGCTTGTTACGACACCAAGATCCCCAATGAAATTCTTCAACCATGTGGCCTCTTTTGATGCCTCACAGGCAGCAATATACTCAGATTCGCAAGTTGAATCAGCTACTGTCTCCTGCTTGGAACTCTTCCAAGTGACAGCTCCTCCGTTCAATAAGAACACCCACCCAGTTTGTGAGCACGAGTCATCTCTATCCGTTTGGAAACTCGCGTCACAATAACCTTCCACAACAAGTTCGTCTTTCCCACCATACACTAAGAACATATCCTTTGTTCTCCTTAGGTACTTGAGAATCGTTTTTACCGCAGTCCAATGATCGTTGCCAGGGTTGCCTTGGAACCGGCTCACCATGCTAAGCGCATATGAGACATCCGGGCGAGTACATACCATGGCATACATGATCGATCCAATCGCCGAGGCGTAAGGGACTCGACTCATTTTCTCCAGTTCTTGCTCAGTACTGGGACATTGACTTTTAGACAATGTTATGCCATGATTCATGGGTAGATACCCTTTCTTGGAATCAACCATACTAAAACGTTTTAGTATTTTATCCAAGTATGTACTCTGGCTTAATCCTATTAGACGTCTTTCTCTATCTCTGTATATCTTTATACCGAGTATGTACGCTGCGTCTCCTAGGTCCTTCATAGCGAAACATTTTCCCAACCAAGACTTCACGTCTTGCAGTGTAGGAATATGATTTCCTATAAGGAGTATGTCATCCACATACAGTACTAGGAAGACAACAACGCTCCCACTAGCTTTGATGTAAACGCAGGACTCATCTTCACTCCTAGAGAAACCAAACTCCTTGACTTTCTCATGGAAGCAAAGATTCCAACTTCGAGAGGCTTGTTTCAATCCATAAATGGATTTCTCAAGCTTGCACACTCTATCAGGATATTTCTTATTGATAAAACCTTCTGGCTGTGCCATATAGACATCCTCAGTAAGTCTTCCGTTAAGGAAGGCGGTTTTAACATCCATCTGCCAAATTTCATAGTCATGAAATGCAGCTATGGCAAGCAATATTCTGATAGACTTTATCTTGGCTACTGGTGAAAAGGTTTCATCATAATCAATCCCATGAGTTTGAGTATAACCTTTTGCAACCAACCTAGCCTTATAGGTGTGCACATTCCCATCCATGTCTATCTTCTTCTTGAAGATCCACTTGCATCCAACGGTTTTGACACCGGGAGAAGTCTCAATCAAGTTCCATACTTGATTGTCATACATGGACTGAATCTCACTCTCCATAGCCACTTTCCATTTTTCGGCCTCAGGGCCTTCCATAGCTTCCTTATAACTCGATGGCTCATCGTCATCAACTGGTAAACTATTACCAGCAGATGCATTGCCTTCAGCAATATGGAAATCATAGTAATCACCATAATGCTCAGGAGGGCGAACAGTTCTTGAGGATCTACGTGGAACGGTATGAGTTACATCAATTTGTTCAACAGGAGTCTCATCCTCTGGTTGAGTGCTAGTGTCAACTATAGGTTCCACTACATCTTCATCGTTTGACTCTTGACACTCTTCAAGATCAATTTTGCTCCCACTGTCTTATTTGGATATTAGCTCTCTCTCGAGGAAGAATCCTCTTCGAGATACGAACACTTTGTTCTCTTTCGGATTGTAGAACCGATATCCAAAAGACTGTCGTGGATAGCCAATGAAGTAGCACTTCTCTGATTTGTTATCCAGCTTGTCGTGAGATTCATGTCTTACATAAACTTCACAACCCCAGATTTTTAAATGTTTGAGGGAGGGAGGATTCCCTGTCCACATTTCAGAGGGAGTTTTGGCAACCTTCTTAGTTGGTACAAGGTTAACGATATGTGCTGCAGTTTCTAAGGCATATCCCCAGAAACTCACTGGAAGTGTTGATCGACTCATCATTGATCGAACCATGTCAAGCAAGGTTCGATTTCTCCTTTCCGACACTCCATTAAGTTGTGGAGTTCGAGGAGGTGAGAGTTGGGATACTATTCCACAACTCTTTAGATAGTCGATGAACTCTTGACTAAGATACTCTCCGCCCCTGTCAGAACGGAGCATCTTAATCTTCTTGCCCAGTTGATTCTCTACTTCTTTCTGATATTCTTTGAACGTTTCAAAAGTATCAGATTTATGTTTAATCAAATAAACATATCCATATCTACTGAAATCATCAGTAAATGTGACGAAGTATCGTTCACCATGTCTAGTGTTAGACTTGAACGGTCCACATACATCAGTATGTATGAGGTCCAACAAGTATTTGCCTCTTTCACATGACCCTGTGAATGGCGCCTTTGTCATCTTGCCAAGTAAACAAGACTCACACACATCATTTGATTTGAGGTCAAATGATTCTAACACTCCATCCTTTTGGAGTTTAGCTATGCGTTTCTTGTTTATATGTCCTAAGCGACAATGCCATAGACATGACTTATCCAATACACCTTTGGATGAATCAACATTTAATATTAGATTCCTTTTGTTTACGCAACCATCTATTTCATATATACCAGCACAAGGAATAGCTTTAAAATAAAACACATCATTTTTATAAACTAAAATGGAACCATTCTCATTATCAAAAACGAAATTAAAACCATCCTTAAACAATGCGTAATACGAAATAATGTTGCGTGCCATAGAAGGCGAAAAACAAACATCTAATAAAAGTAAAGAACATCCATTCCCAAGCATGAGCTCATAATCTCCTATCTTGGTGACAGCAGTCGAGACTCTGTTTCCCATGATCAGATTAAGCTCTCCATGCTTCAACTTCCTACAATTCTTAAGTCCCTGCATATCAGTGCAAATGTGAGTACCACACCCTGTATCTAGAACCCAAGAATTAGACATAGAAGTATGATGGAGTTCTATCATAAAAGTACCTGATGGTCCAGACTTTTGGACTTTCTGACTCTTCAGATCATCCAAGTACTTTGGGCAGCTTCTTTTCCAGTGACCCTTTCCTTGACAGTAGTAGCAAATAGCATCTTTCGGATCTTTGGTAGGTGTTATATCAGAATCAGCCTTCCTCTTATAGCCTTGTTTGGCTTGACCTACTTTGGTTTTGCCTTTGCTATTTGGAGGAGGACGGCGTTTCTTTTTAACACCTTCAGATCGAATAGACAAGACAGGAGCAGCAGGGGTGGAACCTTTAGCTTTCATCAAGCTAGCCTCGGTAGTTTTCAACATACCGTGAAGTTCCATGAGTGTCTTATCCATATCACCCATGTTATAGTTAACTATAAATTGTGAGTAGGATGGTGGAAGCGAGTTCAAAACCATATCAGTGGTTAACTCCTTCGGTAAAGGGACACCCAAGTTTGCTAGTCTGTCTATGTAGCCCTTCATCTTTTGGACGTGGCTACACACAGATTGTCCTTCTTGTAGTTTGCATCCTACTAGGGAACTTACCACGTCGAAACGTTCTTGCCTAGCTCTGTTTTGAAACATTTGTTTGAGCTGTTGATTGATGTCATAGGCACTCATCTTCTCAAAATTCTTTTGGAGATCAGAAGACATAGTGGCTAACATCAGGCAAGCAACCTTTTCCGACTCTGAACGATGGAGATTATAGGCAGCTCTGTCTATGTCACTCGAATCGTCAGTCAACTCAGCAATCTCGTTATCGAGGACATACTCCTTGCCCTCGTACCTTAACGTGATTCTAAGCGTACGAACCCAATCAATGTAGTTGGGTCCAGTGAGCTTCTCACGATTCAAGGTGGAGATAAGAGCAAAGCTTTGTGGTCCTTGTGGAAGTGGAGGTGGTGGTGGTAGAGGAATTGTGTTGTCATTCAAGTTTGAACCCATCTACAAAAGAAACAATTTCTTTGTTAGTGAATTCAATAATTAATCCTTATAATAATTTTCCCAATCTTTATTCATAAGGCTAGGATACGCCCACTAGTTATTTGATGTGAAGAGGGATGCCGTATTTCACATCAAACAATTTCGTGTCGTAGGCATACTATTGTCAATTTCAATCTTATGAAATCCCTAGTTCTTTGAGATTCATTCTCGTGGGAGAATGGCATGTTAATCTCGAATCAATGCTCATTCTAATCTATATGACAGGGGTACCGTGGATCATATATTAGAAGGTGAAACAACCATGGAATACCCACGTGGACTTCTCGGCTCAAGTTCGCTTGAGTATCGCGAGAATCGTTTCACTCGTAAAATAATCTCACAATTAACGTACCGGTTAACCACACGAGTTCCGTTAATCAGACTATGATATGAGCGCGTGTCATTCTATGGAGAGCACACAATGTTCACATTTAATTAAACGGGAAGAATTTGTTTAATGTTATGATTATACTTTTAATCTTAATATCATCCTATTATGCCTGTTCGGTAGCTCCATTCTACGACAAGGGAAGCGGCGGGGCAGGTCAGCGCAAGGCGTGTTAAAAACGCAACCCCGTTTAGAGATCTATATCTCTTCCTTTTCATCCTTTAGATGCCATAGACTATGGGTGAGCCTACTAGTGACATAAGCGACGATATATTTAACTTTAGTTATAATATATATAAACTATTATATAATTATATCTATGTTAATTAAAACCTTTTAATTACATTTACTAAAGTTCTATATAGTATAATTAATTATATAAACGTGTGAGGACGCGACGTTTTAATTACTATTATAACTATATCTTATATAATATTTAATAAACTTTTTATTACATAATATTATATATATAAGGGAAGAATATCAAATCATATTTGATATATAAAGGAATTTTTGAAATTTATATATATATATATATATATATATATTCTAATTAAACTTTTAATTAATATATATCATATATATAACACTTATTTAAACATTTATCTTTATTATATACCATTATAAAACTAATACAAAACAAATTTAAATATTCGAAAATCCATATCCTTATATTATTTAAAAAAAATTTCGGATATATATTAAAATATATATATCCCTAAATTTAAACTCTTATAAGATTTTATTCCTTATTTGAAACTATTCAAATAATCATCTAGATTTAATAAATCATCTATTTATGGCATATATATGTATTCCGAAAAATACATATATCCATAAATATGATTTTATCTTTTATTTAATTATTAAATAATATCTTATATATTCTTTTATATATTTTCGGAAAATATATAAATATATACAAAGATATTTTCAAATCTTTTAAATAAGGCTAGATACTTAACAAAATCTTTTGATTTAATTTCTTGATAATTCCAACTTTTGAAATTATCATAATTTATTAATTTAAATAAAAAAAACGTTTTTAATAATTAAATTAATAATTCCGAATTTTCGGAAATATTAAAAATCATATTTTTAATTTTCGGTAATTATCAAAACAATTTTATAAAATACCGAAAAATCTAAAAACCTATTTTAATGTATTTTTAATTTTCGGAAACCCCAAAAACAATTTTCGGAAATTCCGAAAATCATAAAAACAATTTTTATGGATTTCGAATTTCTTGTCTAGCACTATTAGACTTGTAAACCAATGGCGCTCTGATACCACTGTTGGTTTTTCTATGCATCTAGCCACAATTTGCTTAGGGCGGAAATCAAAAGCAACTTGGTAGAACATTGACCCGATAAAACTTTTGTTTGGACCGTTAGGTTTACAATTCTAACGCAACTAGAACTATTTAAATAATTAAATAGATGAACTCGAAACACTTACTTGTTCTTCGCGATTCGGTGAACTAGATAAACCCTGTGATCTAGTACGAGCCAGATCAAAACGATGCACTAGGATTCAAGTAAGAATCCCTCTATCGAATCACACCCTAGGTTGGTCAAGAATGAGACGATGTACCACGAGGTAGTACAAAGCACTCTTGAGAAACAAACACCAAAACCCGAACCCGAAAACCCTTTCGGTTCGTTCGATCGGCGGCGGCACGGCGGCGGCACGGTGGTCCGGCGGTGGTGTGGCGACGGCGGTGGTGTTCGGTCGAGATGCTCGGCCGAATGGGGAGGGAGGCAAGGAGGGAGTATCAAAGTTCTGTCTTAGGTTAAACCCCTTAACCTTAATTTATATCTTTGCTAAACACAATTATGGTAACACCATAATTGGTCCAAGCCCATCTTAATTAAACTATTAATTAAGCCCGCAAGTACTTTAATTAAACTATTAATTAACACTTGGCCCGACACCGATAACTAGTCAATAACCCATTAACTAGTTAAGCCCGTCTGTCCCGTAACTCCATTTAATTAAACTATTAATTAAACGTTACGTTATTTCTCGTGTTCGTTGACGCCTCGAGGGCAACCCGAATAGGACTCTAAAATACCCGAACCGGAATACTGGTTTATTTGATGTGTTGGACACTCTTTCCAACAACATGTATCGTTTTTCTTATTTAAGTCATTTTCGCTTGATTAGTTTTATAATATTTTAATTAAATCATAGCTTAGAATATTGAAAGAAGGTTGCAGATAGCTTTATTCCTCAATGACTTTACAAACAAATCATCAAATGCACAGGATAGGGACCTTCAAATACAATTAAAATTATGTCAACTTCCATTCAATCAAAATTTCAAAATTCTAATTTTATATTTGGATGCTAGATAAATATGTATTTAAGTATATAGAAACAATACCTATTACATGTATTCATTAAATACATGTGCATATTTTAAATAATATTAACTAAGTTTAGTGTTAGTTTGATATATTGGCTAAAAAATCTTATTATATAAATTTCTAGCTTCTTGTTTTCTTTAGTTTGATGAAAAGCAGTTTCTATAAAAAGAAGTACTAGATAACAATGAAATTGATTTTTGTTAAAACGTCTCAAGTATTTGATAACTAATTTAAGATTGTAATTAGATTACGTAATCAAATAATGCATCTACCAAAAAACCTCAAATTTGACTTTATCCCCTGCTATGCTATGAAGCATTAACTGTTATTAAAGTTCTTAAATAGAAACATCAATTATAAACCGCAATGAGTTTAATAAAACGAGTATTAAGAGTTTTACTAATGGGAGCTGATTCAGAGCATTTTTTATTAATACAGTGCAATTTTTGTAACACTTCATACTAAAATATTTTCTCACCATTTGCTCTTTTTTTATACTCCCTCCGTTCCTTAATAAAGTTCTCATTTCTCATGGGCACAATATTTTAGGAGATAGATAGTGGTGGGTTCATTGGTAATAAATTTGATTAAAATATTAGGTTTTTTGGAGAGAGAAGGTGTTTTTAAGAGATAGTTAGTGGTGAGGTACATTATAACAATATTATTTTATTGAGTGAGTCCCTCCAATATGAGAAATGGGAACATTATTTTGGGACAAATGTTTTGAGTGAGAAATGGGAAAGGGACGGAGGGAGTACATTTCTTCACTTTTGTTTTTGCCAATTAATTCATTCCCCTATTAACATAATATTTCATTCAAATGACTTTTTTTTTTCATTCACATTATTATGTAGAACTATTTGACTCTATTGATGTCATTATTGAACTCCGTCTAATTTCTTCATAAAAACTCACTGCAAAACAATATTTAATTGAAACAAATAAATTGAAGCAAAACAACTCAACAATTCAAGCTAACATCAAAACAGAATAACAATGAACTAACGGGAAAATTTTATGTAAAAAAAATTGTATTCGTAAAAAAAAGTTATATTTGTAATAAAAAGGAATACGTATTAACATGTGCCACAATACATGAATTAATAGGAGTAGCTTATCAAATGCAAAACTAATAACAATACAAATATTAAAAAGTATTATGTAAATATAAGAATCAAAACCCATTAAAGCATAAGAATTAAAACCTTGAAGGTCGGCTGGTTGTGGACGGCTTCCGGGGTTTCGAATGATTTAATTACTTTTGGGGGGGAAAGGGTTTTATTTGGAGGGGGTAAAATAAAAGAAAGGGTATAATTGTCATTTAATGTAAATTTGTTCTATATTGATAAAAAATGCTCTGTACGAATCAACCTTTAGACCATGTGTAACGCTGTGGTCGACCAAATGGTCGATCAGACGTGGAAAGGCATGGGACGCGTCCCCCACCGTTACGCCCGCCTACCCCGACGCGTCGAGCATGCCCAACGGTCGACTAGTCGACCGATCAATTTTCAAAGGGGAAGGTTTTTTCAAAGGGGAATGATTTGGTCGCCTGGTTACGTGTGTTTGGTCGAGATTTTTTATGTATTTGGTCGGGCTGATGTGGCGCAGAGGTGGCAGGGGTGACCAAACTGGGTTTGGTCACCCATTACGCACAGTCTTACTAATGTGTGTCTCTTGTACATACAATAACAAATATTTAATAAATTAAAATTTCATTAACTAGCGTAAAATAATATTTATGAGTCGTTTTATACATATTTTAACTTTCTATAATTGAAAATAAAGGTTTTGATGAACTGAATGTATGTGCAAAAAAAACATTTACCATTACTATAAAATGGGCACATATTAGAAAATCACATATTCTAAAGCCTGATATTGGTAAGTTTAATGTTACCCATAAGGGTAATGGTATTTATTCCTACCGTTTAGTTATACGGTATAGTCCTACCTAGTTCTAAAGTTGACATGTGTTATCTACTAATTTTTTTTGGTCATATTATCCTTTAATTTAAACACATAGTATGATCAAATTGATAAAATTATAATATGACTAAAAAATAAAAAGAAATATCATTTTCTCTACCAATAAAGAATAAAGTAGTTTAAATGATAATATGAATTTAAATACAGTTTCAGTCACGTTCAGTTTTTGTATATCATAAATTTCATTATGCTATTTTCTCTATCTACGTTACGTGTCAAGGCACGAAATTAACCTTTTTTTATGTATCCTTATTGACATTGGTCTCTCTTTGCAACATATAGAAAGACATCGTAAGATTATATGTAAGGGTGATCACTATAAAAGTAGTGGCTGTAACGACCCGAAATTGTAAATAAATAAAATATGTAAAAATATGATAATTATGGATAAATCATATAAAACACGTGGAAATTGGTTTCGTGTCGTTTGGACACCGTACGAGAAAGTTATGGGCGAAACCGGGTCGAGACAAAGTTGGAAAAGTGCAGCCCTGGCTGCATAGGGAGTTCGCGACGCGAACTAAGGATCACGATCGCGAACTGATCCCAGGGAGTTTGGCTATTGGTCGCTAAGTAGTTCGCGCCTGGGTAACGATCGCTAAGTATGGCCGAGTATGCAAAGTTAGCGACGCGAACTATGTTCGCGCCGTGAACTCTGGACGACCAGCATTAAAGACGGGTTGAGCTCATTAATTGCCATATCAAAACCCTAGTTTTCTCTCTTGGCGATTTTTGAGCATAGCATCTGGTTTGGGTTGATTTCTTCACAAATCTTTGGTAGATTTCACTCCTAGTGGAAGGTTAAAGGTAAATCTTCACTCTTTCATCTTTGTAGCTCAAGATCTATGGATCTTGAAGCTAGGGTTTGAACCCCTAGTTCTTGGGTTGGTGATTTATGGTGAAATAAATGATGTATACACTTAATAGATGGTATATTAACAAGTAAAACAAGTGTATGATTTTGATTTGTAAGAATCTTAAGGGTTGGTTAAACCTAGGGTTTGGTAATCACCATATTTTGGGGAAAATGGATTGATGGGTGTTATCTAGAGGTAGATGAACACATTGGTAGTAGTTTGTGATGATAATCTTGTTGTGATTATTGTATTAGGCTTTTGGTGACATTTTGGAAAGTCGGTGAAATTGTGGAAGCAAGAGTATTGGTGTCAAGAACACGGTTTGAGCATCATATTGCTAAGGTGAGTACGTGTGGAACTTTACTGAGTACATAGCCTATGAAATACATTTTTATACTTGTGTTACGATCTATTTGCTTAATTGAATAGACTTATAGTTTTGTTTAGTTAGTTATGAATTATTGTTAATATATATAACTAACTGGTTTGATGATGAATGTGATAGCCGAGAACTAGTTTGATATAACCTTTGAGTTATGGTGAGAACGAGATGACGTGATGCTAGTTAGTTCGGGGGCAACCCGATAACTAGACATGGTGATGTTTCTAGCTAGTTCGGGGGCAACCCGATAGTTAGATAGGATAGTGTTTCCAGCTAGTTCGGGGGCAACCCGATAGTTGGATTTAAGGGTGCTTTTAGCTAGTTCGGGGGGAACCCGATAGTTGGGCACGTTAGTGTTGCTAGTTAGCTCGGGGGCAACCCGATAACTAGATATGTGTTGCTAGGAAAGCAAGGTTTGGAGTCACCATAGGGTGACTATATAGATGGACGAAATTACCTGTTTGTTGATTACTTGGATAAACGATTATTATTATTAATGGGTCTAAACCCATGTAACTCACGAGACGTTTTTGTCTCACGTACTCCTTGTTTTGTTTTGCTATGTACTCAGGTTCGGGATCGAAGGCTTAGGTACGCATGGATAGAGATGCGGGACCTAGAATAGAAGAGCACTAGATTGGATTTAGTCTTAGCTTGGTTATGATCTATTTTGTAACACCCACTTTTATACTCTGATTTCATACCAAGTTTTTTGTAAATCCAAATTTGGGGATGTTCTTCTATTTATAAAAAATGTTTTATTTTGGCCAATATTTTGAATAAAAATCTGAGGTGTTACAGTGGCCACTTCTAACACATCAGCGTCACGTTAGCTTTTCTTTTTGCGACTAAGCACATGAAAATCCTGACCAAATCCACGTAGAGTACGACCAAACCATTCCCCTTTGAGAAAAATTCTTCCCCTTTGAAAATCAGGCGACTTGCAACGGTCGCCTGGACGACCCTTGTGCTTGAGGGACGCGTCGCGGGTCAAGTGGTGTCAAGGGAGGGACTTTTTCACGTAAGCTGGTTGTACAAAGTTTGTTTGTTCATATAGGCAGTGGCGGCCAAACGGGTGACACAGTAAAGGGACGCACCCCTTACATACAGTCTTAGCTCTATCTTTAATAATATCTTTGTTTAAATGGTTTCTTTGTTTGCAACGTTCTCTTCTGGTATAGTTGAGCTTTACAATCTTAGCACCATCAAGCCTCAAGACATGACGAGACATGGCGAGACATGACGTTTCTCAAGACGTGATTTAAGGCGACAATTTCATATATAAATTATAATTTATAACATAGTTAATCAATTATTTTCATCATTTTGACCTATTCAATTATTCTTGTAACTAAATAACTATATATATACCTATATATATATATATATATAGCTTATATGACACAATATCTTTAATACGTTTAAAAACACAGCTTATAACGGGTAAAAATGAGTCAAGTTGGACCTTAATATACGTCAAGCCTTAACGTCCAAGCTTTGGACCAAGGCGTGGCGGCATAATCAAGCCTTAAGTTTTTTCGAGACATGGCAAAGCCAAGGCGGGCTTTTTAAAACTATGGGTAAAAGAGTCATAATTTGTTTACAAAGTTCAATAACTTTAGATCAAACTAAAGTTGCAAGCTTTACTTGTTGAAAAGAAAGTAACCTAAGAGCATCCTCAATGTTAACTTTGCAAAAACTTGTTACTTTTGTCACATCAAAAATCCACTAACCAAAAACCTTTTTATAAATTAAATCTTCAATGGTTAACCTTTCCAAAAGCTTTTTTCTTTACAATATTTTTATATATCTTTACCTATCTCAAATATTTTTATATACCAAAAGCTTTTTCCTTTACAATATTTTTATATATCTTTTTTGTTCGATAAGGGTAAATTACGTAGGTCAGATATAGTGGATAGTATTAAGTTGTTTTCTTACTCGTGGTTTGTACACCGGAATCAAAAAATTCAGATTCCTTGGGTCGACTGGTTACTTAATCCCTTGCAATGTCGTTGTTTTTGTTTTTTAGTCTAGCGTTTTGCTAGACTCACGTTTATTTAATAAAGTTTTAGAGGTCCTCGGGGGGTGATGGCAATGCCGAAGCTCCACCCGTTGCCTTCGTTTTGCTGTTCAAAAAAAAAACCTCCTATATATAATTTGACACTTTTTGACATCTTACTATATATAATATTTTTTAAAGTGTCTCATACAAAAATATTATACTAATTGACATTAAATATTATATAATTTATTTATTAACTAATAAAATTATAATAAACCATCTACATATAATATATCTAAGGTTTAAAATGATAAGTTATTAAATATAAAGGACTAAAAAGGATAAACATTAAAACTTGGTTAAAAGGTTAGTAGAAAAAAAAGTCATTGGAATAAGCTTTCCAAAAAGCTAATTGTTCTAATGGTAAAAAGTCTTTCAAAAACTTATTAGAATAATAAAAAGTTTTAAGAAAGCTCCCATCGAAAATGATCTAATATAAAATTCACATTAACCCTATTTTCATTCAACCCCTTAAGAATATTACAAGAATTCGTTCCACTCGTTCAACTTTAATATAATTCCAGTTTTAATCCCCAACTCCCAATTCATATAAGAAAAAAAACTTAAGAATTACTTTTGTAAATTAAAATAAACAAAAAACCCAAGAGGAGGGCAAGTGGCCCCCATCTACTGAGTCTTAGTTTTCCAACTCAGCATCCTGCAATATCTTTTCATTTTTCCTTTCTGGTTTGCACTAAACCAGGACCAACTCGTTAGGTCTCATAATTTCCATTGACCGAGTCGACTCAGTCGAGTTCACCGGAGTTTCCAGGCCGACGTCGTGATCAACGGCCGAGTATGCCAACCCAACATCAAACAACCGTTGTTTTCCTCCACTCTGTACCCATCGCCGCCGGCGAACAACGCCAATAACATACTAGCTTGCTTGTATGCATTGGAACCAAGATGAACAGGTTCGAACCCACCAGTTTCAAACCGGGTTTTCCATTGAGTCACCGTTTGGTGCCGTTCAATCCGGTCCGGTCCTTCACACGCAACCACGTTACAGATCTGCTTCCCTAGATACACCTCCGACATGATCTTATCTTGATTACTCGCCGCCGAAATAGCGCCGTCAGCGCCGCCACTGCTCTCAAGCGAATCGAAAAGAGTGGAGTAGTAATGTAAGGACTCAGTGAACCGTTCCAAAAAAACCGGTCCGTTATGATTGGCTTCTTGCTCCACCACCGTTAAAATCTCCGGTTTCATCTCCTTAACGGCGGCCAAAACCTTCTCGACCGCCGCCGGTCTAGCTAACAACTGATGCAACTCAAAAACCGAATTAACTGCAACAACTTCATCTTCTCTTAAATCAAGCATCGACGGTTCGAGATCAGCTAAACTTTGAGCTAGAAACCCCCTGAATTCAAACTTCACATGAATTGTATCAGCCAATTGAGCCAATTTCCAACCGACTTCCTGCAAATGATCCGTATCATCACCTGACGGAGGTCCGATTCCGGTTAACCGAAACGTAGGTGGACCGCCCGGTCGAAGAGCTAACGCTTGCATCAAAGCCGGCCACTGCATACCCTGTTTCATACTAAAATCAATCACATGAACCTTCTTTTTACCTGCAAAAGCTTCTAATATGGCTTGATTAGCTGTAAAATGGGCGAATTTGAGGTACGGGCACGTTTCGTAGAAATGCATCTGAAGAAGATCTTGAAACGCCGGTGAATCTTGTGGCGATTTGGGATACAGCCGGTAGATTCTCCGAGCTAGGGCTTCGGCGAAATACGTGGCGACCTTTCTCATAGCGCCGGCTTGAGACACAGCTAAAATTCCGGCTTGTTTCACTAAAGTTTCCGCGAGTTTTAGGTCGTCTTGTTGTACGGCTTCAGCGCACGCCATTAGAGTATGAACGAGACGGATCCCGTTCTCCTGTGAATCAACGAGAACAATCGGGTTCGGGTTCGGATTGTACGATGAGGAAGCGGCAGTTGACGGTGACGGTAACTGTGACGGAGAAGAAGGTTTTTGCTTCTTCGTCGGAGGGTAAATGGCGTTTCCCGGGATCGCTTGTAGATCGTCGACAGCAGACGAGTTTACGCCGGAGTTACCTGTGAATGAATCATCGATTACAGGATTTTGCAAAGTAGGGTTAAGGTCGCAGATAGATTCAAGCCATGAAGATAGATCAGAAGGATTGTAATGAACGGAATCAGACGCAATCTGAGATAACCCGTCGTCGTTCCCAAAAACGCCCTCCAAGTGTTCGATCCTTTGCGCGACGTCAGCCATATCGGAAGACCTAACTCTATACCCTAAAACCGCCAACAGCTCATCAACGCCGGCGTCTTGTTCGTCAACCTCGGTCAAATCGGAAAACCCAGCACTGCCGCTGCCACTTCCGGCGGCGGCGGCGGAAGAGGAGCTAGCGCCGTTAAAGAAGGCGGGGTAATCTCGTTTCATGATTCTTTTCGGAATCAATTGTAACGAAATCAGCGTCTTAAATTGAAATCGGGATCCGATTGGGGAAGGGGAAAAGGGGTTGTGAATGGGTGGAAGAATGGTGATTGGGTGGAAGTATAAAAGTGGTGTGGTGTGAGTGAGATGAAAGAAGGCTCGTGAGGGGTGGGCGCGACACCCTATGGACCAACAGGCGGACAACACAACACAACACAACCTCTCTATCCTTCAGAATATTTATATTAAAAGATATACATAACAATATACAGTACTAGTTTATTATATACCCTCCTTCCAAGTTCCAATAATAAAATTTTGACTTTCTAAACATATACTTAGGTATTTGTCCCCGTGGCATGGTACCCATGTTGCAAACACCACCCGTGGTTAGGTACCCATGTTGCAAACACCACTCGTGGTTAGAAAGGAAACATCACTCCGTCTCATATGTGGTGGTGTGGTGTGGTTGAAAAGTTGTTGGGTCTCACTCTTGTCTCACAAAAGTGCCTCACCATAGCATGGTATCTCGTAACCGTGGCCATGGAGTCTTATCATCACACCACCACATGTGGGAGGGGGGTGGTGTGTCCTTTTCTCACCACACCATTAAACCCTCCACATAGGCTCCACATAAAATCTGGTTGAATAGTTTGGTTAGATAGTCAAACCAACAAATAGAAAATAGACGATGAGAATCAGTCAGCTAGAACATTGGTTGTGTCTTGATCTGAACCGGTTGATAGACATAAGAATCTAGTTGAACTTTCCAATGAAACAGGGAAAAATTAGTTTTTTCTAGAATATTATGTACTTCCTCCGTATCAAAATAAGTGACACACTTTTCATTTTGGGGTTTATCAAAATAAGTGACACATTTTGAAAACTTTCATTATTTGGTAAAAATAGTGGGACTCATACCCACTAACTATCCACTTTAATAAAATGAAATTACCCTTATACCCTTACTTTTACTTTTAAAACTCATTAATATCAGTTTATCCAAGAAAAGTGGGACCCATTCTCCACTAATTATGTACTTTAATATATTTTAACCTCTACTTTAATCTTTTATCGCAAAAAACGTGTAAGCCAATTTATGTCACTTATTTGATACGGAGGAAGTATTTGAAATAAAAATATGAATTCTTTATACAGTTTTATATTTTTATAATTTTTTTAGAACTAATATACTATTTGCATAGTTATGGAATCATAAATAGTCAATATTGTAATTAAATTCGACCGACCTATTCATCTGGTATATATAGTAGATACTACTTATATGCTACTATGTTAGTCTCGTGATAAATGATTAGTTACACTTATACGCTTTAACTGACCAAATAAAATTATTGTAACACTCAACAAATTTTAAACTCTTCTTTATTAATCAATAATGATAAACAAAGATACAAGTAGTTGCGGAATAGCTAAGAACACGAATTCTAACTAAACTACTTGTAAGAGGTAGACAATAACACATACTATATAAGACAAGTATTGATCAACAAATGATCAAATACAAGACCAGACACCTTTGTTACTAGATACAATTATCAAATCAAGTAACATAAGGTATCACTGGTTGTTCACACTTTGCTCAAAGGATGATATCTGAGAAAGCTTTTAGCAAGGTGAGAACTTGTTGGGTGCACACGGAATTCTTTCGTTAAGTATTCAATTTATAGTGCTTGGGAAGCGTGATCGCTAAGTATTGTACGAAAGAATCCACGTGTGAGAATTCCGTTCGTGCAGAGGATATTTAATGCGATGAGCACTACTAACAGAATTCTGACAGTACTTTTTGTCGTTTTATGATCGCCGATATCTTCTAGAAGATTTGCGTAGGATTCCCTTTGTCGACGACATGCAAACTTGTGCTTTACTTGTGTCTTTCTGTGTCACTGAAACTTCAGGCCTTTATACGCTTCAGATCGTCATGAGTATTCGGATACCCATGCTTCTTCAGATGACAAACAGTTTTAGTGACCTTCACTAAGAGTTTTGCTTAGAGAAGTATTTGTCCTCAACTCCTCAAGGTTGAGCGTTATTGTCAAGTGTACGCTGAACCTACTACAACTATCTGATCGGTTGATCATTCTCTGATTCCGCACGGGGAACTAATGATTGCTTCCAATGATGATGATTAGATCGTTACCCACAATTTGAAGAACGGATCTTCAAATTGTGTTCTGACTATTTGTTGTCTTTATTAAATTACACTAAAAACATATTGAAGTAGGGGTGCAATGATCTCTATTACGCATTCAAAGAAAACATTAATTTTTTATTTTATAACATATTTACTTATTGGTTAATTTTTGTAGCTTTTTTCCATTATAAAACACCTAAAATATTTATTTATTATCTTATATATTAAAAAACGATTGGATACGACATATTAAATATTTAAGGAACCTAAACAAATTATTTTTTACTTGTTATCTTATATTTTTATAATTTGATGTATTAAGTGAGAAAATAAAAAAGATATGTAAAATAACAAGATGTAATAATAAAAAATATACTTCGTACAAAAAAGTTTAATAAAACACAAATGGGATGCCCCACTGCATTTAGTGGGCGTAACTAATCGGAAAGCTCAATAGAACTCAAGTCGAGCTAAGAAAATCACAAAATAGGCTCGTTAATTTTTCTGAACTCCTTGTTTGGTTTCAGACTCCATCTCAATCCAAGCTCGACTTAATTGACATGAGCTCAAACTTGTGTTACTTGATAAAAGCATGCCTTATTAGTTATTATTACGGCCATAAAATTAATAGATTCTAATTCCATTTGTTGTTTTAACGTAATATATTTATACTTAGTTTATAAGTTTACTAATTCAAACGTTATTAATAGTTAGTATAAACCTAAAAGAGCTACTTAGTAAATTGGTGTTTTCGTATTTTGTTTAGAGCAAGGGGTATAATAACGGACCCCCTACCCTCGCCGTCTCCAATTGCCTACATGGCACCCCAAGTCGGCTTGACCCCCCCCCCCCCCCCCACATCGCAACCATACCGCGTGTTGGGTGAGTGAGACCCTAAGTCGAAAGTTAGGCAAGGCTGGCGAGAAAAGAGAGAAAATTTAGGGTATTTTTATTGGGTAAGGGGTATTTTAGTGGGTACACAAAAACATTTTTAGATTAAGTTATGGTAGAGGGGGTATTTGGGATTTTGAATGTGAAATGTGAAATAGTGATGTGGCGCATAGGTGGCGCGGAGGTGACACTCCAACTTGTGTTACCACACCTGATGCTCTTATGAATATGTGTGATAATAACATGTTTGACCCGTTTAACATGTTAACCTGTTTAATATGTTATTTAAATGGGTTACATATATAGGTCAGATCCAGGTTGAAGATAAACAAGTTAGGGTTGAGATTTCTGACATATTTATATAAACATGTTGGTTTCAGGTTGAATATTTCTGTCATGTCAACCCGCGGACCCGAACCCGGCCTGAATTGCCACCCCTAGTCAACTCAGTGCAACATCTGTTTGACCAAACGCATGACCAAAAGCAGGTAGTGGTGACCAAATCTGATACCAAAAAAAAGGATGGGAGCGTCAAACCCGACACAACCATTTGGATGTTTGGGCAACCAAACCAAGCAAATGGGGTCGGAATAAGACGAATCTCGGGGTACTCGTAAGGGTGAGAGCACGTGACGAAGAGGGGAGGGTGACTTACGCAATGTTCGCCATTACACATGGTCTAAAGAAACATGGGATACCTTTGGCAATATATATACTAATGAGATATAAACCATATCGAACTATCGTCCGGAAGATCTCCGGAACCGGAAGGATGGTCACATCACGACGAATGGCCTCAACAAACGGACCCCAACGATAGCTAACGTGCTAAGCGCATTTTCCGGAATAAGTACATCGAAGCAAGAGCGCATTAAATGCGGCCAGAGCTCGAGGACGGCTGAGGCGAAAGCTTGGGTTATTATCCTTTGTGCCTTCGAAGGTAATCGTTTCTCTTGCCCATCGGTCCTACTAAAGCCTTGGTCCGAAGGAAGGAACCCTTGCCTTCCCGCCCAATCGGTTTGACTATAAAAGGCGTCCTTCGGCATCCTTACAGGTATTCACATCACAGCACATTTAATACTCTCACCTAACACTTTCGATCCTTCTCTTCGGTATTTAAACCTTCGATCCGTATAAACACTAACTTGAGCGTCGGAGCGTTCTCACGGGGATCCACCCTGGGAACCTTTGACTTAGGGTTGTTAATTGATTGCAGAATCTTCGTTGGAACCATCCCGCTCGCTTGATTACGGAATCCGGATCCAACATTTGGCGCCATCCGTGGGACCTAGAACATAATGGTCCAAGAAACGTCGATGGGAGGCATAGATCCCTCGCAGGTAACACCGACGAGATCTCCAGCTGAGGGTCTGCTCACACCTATGCCAACGCCGTCACTATTGAAATCATCTTCGTGTCCTCCCCCGTTGGAGAATGCGGAAGGTGGCCCAACTCCGGAAGAGATGGAGGAATTTAACCTTTTCTGCCAATTTAGAAGAATGAGGCAGTTAGAGAAGACCCGTCCGAGGGTAACGGAGGTGAAGGCAGGGGTTAGCAAAACCCTCGAGTATTCCAGTGACGACGAGTCTGTGGAAGAAGTGTACGCCGAAAAGAAACCAGAAAAAGATGTCCGGACGGAGAAATCCCCTCCAAATGTCCTCGTAGGAAAGAAAACCTCCCGTAGCAAGAACGCTCCAGAAAGAAGTGCTGACGGCCGTACCTTCCGTTCCCCGTTCACAGACGAGATCAACGAAATGCCCATACCCCCGGGCTGAAAGGACCCCGTGTAAAATCATATGATGGTACCGGAGACCCGGACGACCATGTTGCTAGTTTCCGTTGGGCTGTCCGGATGATCCCCATGGATCAGAAGCTATGGTGCCTTTACTTTGCCGGAACCTTAGAAGGTTCGGCGCGGTATTGGCTATCCAGCCTCCCGCAAAGAAGCATATCCAACTTCGAAGAACAAGCCCTGCAGTTTAGTCATAGCTTTATAGAACAGAAGAAATACCAACAACAATCGCAGTCCATTATGGCGTGTCGGCAATGGGAGGGGGAGTCAAACAAATCCTACTTTAGAAGGTTCAATGAACAAAGTCGAAAAATGCCCGTAAGGGAAGATTCGCTCATCATCGCCGCCTTCACATATGGTTTAAGGGAATGGGAGCTCTTCCGGGAGTTGTCCAAAAAAGACTTCAAGAAGGCGGACGACATGATAAGTACTGTCAATAGGGTCCTGAAACAAAAGGAGGAAAGCACAGATAAGTTAAGGTTTGAGGCTCAGGAAAAGAAGGGACCGTCCGGTACAGCTTTGGTCAAACCTTACGAGCGATCGAGAGCTTCGTACAGGCTAAATCAACCCTCTCCCCAGAATCAAAGTTCTTACAAAGGGCGTCCGGGAGGGCGATCTCAGGGAGATAGATACGAACCACATCGACAAGAAACATTTGTAACAAACGAAACCCGGGGAGAAAAAGATGGAAGGCCAGCTAGAAAGAGGTATCCGAGAGATCCAAATGCATACTGCGAATTTCACAAGATAATGGGTCACGCGACCGCATCTTGTGAAAGCTATCGTAGAGAAAAGGAAGCATCCGGAAAGGGGAAAAATGTGGTATGTGTCATCGAACCATCGGCTAAAGGAAAAGAGACTGCGTATGATACCGAAATCATGGCTTTAGAGGAGGAAGGATGTCCCTCCCCGTATCCCAGGAAACGAAATAGCGGTTTTGGAATTTGGAAGGAGTGAACCCACTCCGGATGGTCATGTGGGGGTGGAACCGCTAGTCATATGCGGAACCATCGCCCGAACAATGGTTCGTAGGATCTATGTAGATGGAGGCAGCTCTGCCAACATTATGTACGATCATTGTTTTCAAAAATTTCCTCCGGATATACAAGCTTTCATAAAACCTGCAACCGCCTCCGTGGTAGGATTCTCAGGTCAGTCAGTCTGGCCACGAGGAAAAATCCATTTGCCTCTCATATTGAAAGATTGGAACACGCGCGCTAACAAGACGATCACTACCGAGTTCATAGTCATAGAGGCTCTGTCCAGATATAATGCAATCCTAGGACGAACCGGGATGTGGCAGTTGCAAGCAATCGCATCCACAATCCACGGCCTACTGAAATTCCCTTCGGAGCATGGTGTGATCACGGTGCAAAGTGTACCAATGCCCACGCCCGAATGCGGTAGTATCACCCCATCAGGATAGTTGGACGGAGCAGGAAGAGGTACATGTGGATATCAACTCGGACTACCCCGATATACCCGTTAGGGTTGGTCGATACCTTCCGGGTAAAGTGAGGTCTGAGTTAGAAGCTCTCCTAAAGAAGAACAAACATGTGTTCGCATGGGAACCAAAGGATATGACGGGCGTTTCCAGAGAGGTGATAGAGCACAAGTTGAATGTTAATCCGACATTCGCTCTGGTCAAACAATCGAAAAGAGGAATGGCTCCAACACGGAACGAAGTGATAAATAAGGAAGTGGGAGATTTGGTGGCAGCCGGAGTACTACGTAGCACACAATACCCAAATTCGATTTCCAACCCGGTTTTAGTCAAAAAGGGGGATGGATCCATGCGTATGTGTGTCGATTTTAGAGATCTCAATAAGGCTTGCCCGAAAGACAGCTACCCCCTTCCTGAAATTGAACAGAAGATCAAATCTCTGGTCGGGTATAAGTGGAAATCGTTTTTAGACGCGTACAAAGGGTATCACCAAGTGCAGATGGCAAAGGAAGACGAAGAAAAAACGGCTTTTCATACAGCAAAGGGTACGTATTGCTACATCAAAATGCCGTTCAGCCTCCGCAATGCCGGTGCGACATACCAACGATTGGTTGATAAAGCGTTCGAGAATCAGATTGGGCAGAATTTAGAAGTATACGTTGACGACATGGTGATAAAGAGCAGAGAAGATGGAGATCTTATAAAAGACACGGAAGAAACGTTGTTACGTTTGCATGCGATCAACATGAAGTTAAATCCGAAAAAGTGTTCGTTCAATATGAGCAAGGGAAAGTTTCTAGGTCACATTGTCTCTTCATCCGGGATACAAGCAAACCCTGAGAAGGTAGAAACCTTGTTGAAAATGAAGACTCCCCGAACGGTGAAGGACGTCCAAAGTCTGGATGGTAAAATGGCGGCTCTCGGGCGGTTCCTAGCAAAATCTGCATAAAAGTCATTACCTTTTTTCAAAATCCTTCATGGGTGCACAAAGAAAGGAGATGTTGAGTGGTCAGAAGAGGCTGAAGAGGCTTTCAAAAAATTATAGCAACACTTACGGACCATCCCTTCCGTTGCAAGTCCGATAATTGGAGAGCCCCTCGTTATGTATTTGTCAACTAACAGGGAGGCAGTGAGCTCCGTTCTGATCGCCGAAAGGGGGAAACAGCAGGTTCCAGTTTACTTTGCGAGTCGAACTCTGCAGGGCGCAGAGTTAAACTACTCTCTGATCGAAAAACTGATAGTAGCTCTGGTTTATTCAGTAAGACGATTAAGGAGGTACTTCCAAGCTCATTCGGTAACGGTCTTAACTAACCAACCCATCCGGAGCATCCTGCTCAAACCTGAAAGATCGGGAAGGGTGACTAAGTGGGCAATTGAGTTGGGGGAATACGACATAACATTCAAACCAAGACCAAGCATCAAAGGTCAAGCCTTAGCAGATTTCCTGGTAGAAATGCCCGATGAAGATAGTGTTATGGTGGTTGAGCAGAAGGTAACAGACGGACGGAAGGCCCAATGGCAGATGTACACGGACGGTGCTGCAGGAGCAGACGGGTGTGGAGCCGGTATCGTGTTGACAGGTCCGAACGAAGAGAAAATAACGTACGCATTACTATTCGATTTCTCATGCTCGAATAATGAAGCCGAGGACGAGGCGTTGCTCGCAGGTTTAAGCTTAGCTCATGCAATGGAGATCAAAGAGGTAGATGCTTTCGCGGATTCCATGCTGGTCGTCAACCAAATAAACGGGTCTTACGAAGCCAAGGAGAGCCACATGAAGCGATATCTGGGGCTAGTCAAGGTCAGCATAGGGAAATTCGAAAAATTCACCGTAACCCAGATACCTCGAACCAAGAATAAGGAAGCAGATGCCCTCTGTAAATTAGCATCGATGTTATATTGACATCTCACTAAGGAGGTGTTGGTAGAAGTACTCCCAAAAAGAAGCATCGAGGCGGCGAATGAAGAGATGATCGAACTAGGCGTTGACAAAAGTTGTTGGATGACTCCGATCCTACGCTACCTCGACACCGGGACTCTTCCGCAAAATACACATGAAGCAAGAAAGTTACGCATAAATGTAGGGAAATACGTGTCCAAGAATGGTGTCCTGTACCGGAAAGGTTACTCCACCCCTTGGTTGAGATGTGTAGGAAAAGCCGAAGCACAAAAAGCGATCGGGGAGGTGCATGAAGGTTTATCCGGATCACAAATAGGTTTTAGGGCTTTAACTCAGAAGTTATTCCGAATGGGTTACTTTTGGCCTCAGATGACGAAAGATACCCACGAATACGTCCGGAAATGCCAAAAGTGCCAAGCATACTCAAATGTCCCTAATATGCCTCCGGTACCGCTTACCAGCATCCTTAGTCCTTGGCCTTTTTGTCAATGGGGGATTGACATTGTTGGACCGTTCCCAAGCGCTCTGGGCGGATTGAAGTTTCTGGTGGTGGCAGTTGATTACTTCACTAAATGGGTGGAGGCGAAGCCATTAGCGTGCATATCTGGTGCAAACATAGTCAAGTTCGTATGGCAGCAAATCATCTGTTGCTTTGGTCTTCCGCACACAATCATCAGTGACAACGAAAAACAGTTTGCCAACAACCCATTCAAAAAGTGGTGCACTGACCTCAGCATCCGTCAAAACTTCACTTCCGTTGCTCACCCGCAAGCTAACGGCCAGACAGAAGTAACTAACAGAACCATCGTGAAAGGAATCAATACTCGTCTGTCCAGGATGGATACATGATGGGTGGACGAGTTACAGAGTGTCCTGTGGTCATATCGAACAACGATCCGGAGGGGCACCCAAGAAACACCATACAGCTTGGTGTATGGCTCGGAAGCGATAATCCCCCTAGAGGTTACGATACCTTCCCTCAGAGTGGAGAACTTCCGTCTGGAAGGTAATGAAGAGGCGTTAAGGTATAACCTAGACATTGTGGACGAGCGACGCGAAAATGCACCCTTGTGTCAAGCAACATACAAATCTTTGACGGAAGGATACTACAACAAAAAGGTAAAGGGGATAGCGTGCAAGGTTGGCGATCTGGTTCTTAGGAAGAATGAAGCCAGTCTTCGGTACAAACCGGGGAAAGTATGTCCGAATTGGGAAGGCCCTTATAGGGTTAAAGAGGTAGGAAGGAGCGGCTCCTACGTGCTAGAAACAATGGATGGAACAACCATACAACGAACATGGAATATGAGGAACTTACGAAGGTTCTACTTTTAAAATAGCATAGAAAAAGGAAGCTTGGATTGTTATTTTTGTTTTAACAAGGGTGTCGAAAACCCAAAGTCGAATGGTTGTAATGAAGGCCTTCATGGCAAAGTCGCGTTTGAATATCATTTTATCTTTTGTTTACATGTTGCGTTATTTTTACACAAGTAATATCGAATCGACGAACGAATAAATTAAATCGCATAAGGATAATACCCCAGTTAGGGTATGATTCCTAGACCGGACGACTAAAATCGAACATTCGAATGCGAAAATGTACATTATAAATTTCTAAGTATAGGGACGCCTTACTTAAATCAAGAAATTTATCCGAACATACACGACACGACAAAATAACGATAAAACAAAATACGAACACAATTAGATTGATAACAGTCGCGAAATACAGATAAGTTTCAATAAACATAGTTATCGATCAAAAGCACACAAAGATCAAAATGTAAACAAACAAAATAAAGTCGTGATCAAACGATCAACATCGACAACTACAAACATAACAATCAAGCGGGCGTTGAACCTCGACCCTTCACAGAGCTTTCGCCTACATCTTCCGGTCCGGAAGGAACCTTGCTAACCAACTCCTTAACCTCATCCAGAGATACGTGCCCTGATTCCAACGACTGCAACAAAGTGTAATGAGGGGAAACCAGATCTTCAAACAAGCTCATGATATTTGTCTGGCCATCCGGGTAGTCATATTGAACAAGCTTGGCATCCTGCAAAAGGTTGGCATATGCTTGGTGGGTATCTAAAAACCCTTGATATTGCCCGTATTTGATACTCCCCTTTTGGACATCGGTATTAGCTTTCACGAATTCGTTGGAGGAAACAAACACCTGAACCATCTCAGGAAGACCTCTCTGCATCAACCATCCCAAATCTTCTCCACGAACGCGAGCTTCATGCTCCAGCGTATCCCTATCAGCAACGACACCCGCCAAACGATCAACAGTTTCCTTCACCTTCGAATCTTTTTCAATAACCTGCATTTCAAGCTCCGCGATCCTTGAAGAAACCGAGATTCGGTCGGCATTCAAATCAACAATCTTGGCATTCTTCTCCAGCACGGAGGCCTGCAGGTCTTCTAGGCTCGACGAAAGGTCTTTGTTCTCTTCCAAGAGATTCTTGTTCAGTTCAGAAAGCTTCTTTTTCTCCTCAGACTCCTTCTGATAAAGAGACTTGGCAGTCATCATCAACTCGTTGAGCCGGGAGAATTCCCGTCTATGGTCAAGCAAGGATTGTTGACCACGAAAACCCCGTAACTGCAACTCCGATAGATAATCCACAGCATATAGCAAATCGGCACGGGCCTTGAAAAAGATCGCTTCATCTGAGAGCTCCGGTAAACGATACACGGGGGGAACAGGATCAACAGTGGTGTGAACGATTGAAGGAGATGAGGTCACAGTAGCTCGCAAACCATGACCCTTCGGGGGATCAATAGATTTTGGTCCTTCGGGAAGGCTTTCACTAACGGAAACAGTTCGAGGGGGAGAGGTACGCGGATGCATCCGACGAGCTGCAAACACAAGGCTACATGTTAGCATGCTAGGATTAACAAAGTAAATACTCACAAAAGTAGGTTACCTAAACTGGGAAGTTTGGCAAAGACGATTGGCTCCGACCGGAGGGTGATGATTGTGAACTTCTGGCGGAGGAGGACAGTTGCATACCCGTACCAAATAGGTTACTTGAGAAAGTAGCCAAAGCAAAAAGACTAGGGGAAGCAGACACCTGTTTGGGCGGAAGGGGTATGTTGGAAGAAAACAGCGGCATGGTAACACTAACAGCTGAGGGGGTTGGAATAACTAATGAAGATGCTTTGAAACGAACAGATGATTGGGGGACGAATGGTGGTACGGCGGCGGCAGAAACATTAGAAATAACAACGCAATCAGACAAACCTGCAACATATAGTAGCAATACAAAATTGTCAGGAAAAACACAAAGAACAATAGCAACAGAATAGGTACGAAAACCAACTTACTTAATTCTTCGCCCTTAGATCTCTTGGCCGGAGATGATGGTGTTCTCTCTCGAATCCTTTTTTGACGGACCGGCTTGTCCTTTTCAACTATCGTCAGATTACGTACAGACCGAATTTTGCGGGGTTTGAGGGACTCTTGTTGAGAGTCAGGTATCATGGTGCTCTCAGTACTGAATTCTGGAGGATCGAAACTTAGGGTTTCTTGATGGGTTACGGACACGGCCTCCGGGGTTCCCTCTGAACTCAAGACATCGTCCGACGGGGGAAGAAATGGGGTCACAGGCCCATGTGCCACCGACACGGATCCTTTCGGTAGACCACCCTTAGGCGTCCTGAGACGATGTAACAGAGAGATCTCTTGACCATCAACCTTCAAGACAGGGCGAATACCTTGGGAAAGGTAGTAAGGGCTCAAGTCGTCCATCCCAAGGAAAACCTCATCAGGGTCTTCCCAATCTATGTCAACAGCAGACATCCTCTTAACAAAACCTTCCTCATCTTCCGATAGATCCGGTGCGGGCTCAGACGTCCTGCCGATTATCTTACCCCAAGGAAGAACAACGTCACAGAACGCCGCTCGATTCACATACAGGAAGCCGTACTTCCAATCGTGAATAGAATCCTTCAAGCCGGTGATACGATCATTCTGCCCAGGACGGAGCGTGAACGCAGCCCAGTCGCCCCGACTGGTCACAACGTAAAAACGACGAAACAACTTGGTAGAAAGTGGGATGCCCAACGAGCGGCACAACAGGATGAATGCTATAATCTTCTGGAAAGAGTTTGGAGCAAGCTGAGTAAGATGAAGGCCGAGATCCTGGAGTAAAGAAAGAATAAAATTGTCGATTGGAAATCGGAGCCCTCCCAGTAAGTTCTGAACATATACGGGCTCAAACCCTTCCGGAGCCGACTTGATAGTGTCCAATTCCCCAGGAAGGCGAAGTTCAAAGCGAGCATCGATGTGGTATTCTTCAATGATTTTGGGCAAATCTTCGTCGGTAAGACCGGTATGAGTGTTAAGAGCGGTCCGTTTCTCCCTAGAGGATTTTTCGGCTTTATCTTTGGGATTTCTATCTTTCCTCATGGTGATCAACGAATACTAGACGAAAGATAGAAAGGGGAATTATGAAGAAGGAATTAAGAAGAAGGAATTAAGAAGAGAGAATCAATGGAGTTACGCAATGAAAGAAGGCATAAAAGGTTCGTGCAAAATTTATATAGGCGAGGAAGTCGAAAAGACGTCGGGCGTTACCCAATGGTCGGATAGGCAACAGTAATTTTCAAAGACGTGACAAGACATTTGAAAGGATTGACGAAAGAAATGAAAGTTAAAAAAAACTAAACCTTACGAGTTACTTAGTCCTTTCAACTTGAGGGACTTAATGAGATATAAACCATATCGAACTATCGTCCGGAAGATCTCCGGAACCGGAAGGATGGCCACATCACGACGAGCTAACGTGCTAAGGGCATTTTCCGGAATAAGTACATCGAAGCAAGAGCGCATTAAATGCGGCCAGAGCTCGAGGACGGCTGAGTCGAAAGCTTGGGTTATTATCCTTTGTGCCTTCGAAGGTAATCGTTTCTCTTGCCCAGCGGTCCTACTAAAGCCTTGGTCCGAAGGAAGGAACCCTTGCCTTCCCGCCCAATCGGTTTGACTATAAAAGGCGTCCTTCGGCATCCTTACAGGTATTCACATCACAGCACATTTAATACTCTCACCTAACACTTTCGATCCTTCTCTTCGATATCTAAACCTTCAATTCGTATAAACACTAACTTGAGCGTCGGAGCATTCTCACGCAGATCCACCCTAGGAACCTTTGACTTAGGGTTGTTAATTGATTGCAGAATCTTCGTTGGAACCATCCCGCTTGATTACGGAATCCGGATCCAACATATACAAAGTAAAGTGAATAGTAATTTTATCAATGAAACATTACTATAAAATTATATGTTTTGATGCAAAGAATCAACTAAATACGAAGTATAGCAAATGTGCTACACCGTCCCCACTAGCTTGATGTTCCCTGCTCAAATTGGCGCTTCTTCCTTCTTTCTCATATTTATAATTTTCTTCCACTTTCCCTTGGTTGCTTTCACAATTTCAAATCTTCCCTTTTTTTTTTCTATCCATAATTTGTTTCCTCTCTCTGCCCATTTTCTTTTATGTCTTTTTGAGTTTTGCTTTATTGTTAAATAATTAGTATATACTATATTTTCAATCCTTTTACTTAAATACTCAGAGATATACACAAAATATAATATACATATATAATAATGTATATAAACCTTTCATTTTTATCAATTTTCCATGTTATAGTTTTTGTATAGTTACCATTAAAGTTTTATATAAATCATTAACTAACAATATTATCAAGATAAACATAACTATAATATACATGAATTTACAAATCTTTGCGGGTAAAAACAAATTATAAAAATAACATATTTGAGCTACAAAGAGTTTTCATTTCCAAAACAAATATATGTGTTAGCCCCGCCACAACATGCGGGCGGGCAAGGATCCTAATTGATAGTAAACAATACAACAATGTTCTCTATATGATTTTTAAACTCGGTAATTAAGCCTAATTACAATATCACCCACTTGAAATTCAATCAGCCTCCAATAATGGTAAATAGTAAATACACATCCCAACAACTACCAAAATCAATACCATATGCCCGCAACATATTCTCTAATGTGTAGTATGTTCCCTTTGACTATCCATCCAAGGGTGAAAACTCGTACTAATATCCACGACCTGAGTGATCTTAGCTTAATCAATGACATGATTTTTGATAGGGTTCTCTTGAACAAGTAGTATTAGACAAGATGTTAAGGAAGGTGAGTACTTTAATCATTTGTAAGACAATGAGTTATAGGATCTATAGGAGACAAACTTACATGATTTTACGATCGTAAATGCTTAGGAGCTTCTTGATATATTTGATATGGTGTATACGTTTTGTTTTGCATGCGTACATGACTATTTTTTAATGAATGCTTTTGGTTGATACATGTTATTTTGCATATTCGCACGTACACGCCAAGTGCACATATATCCGTACACCTATTCATAATTACATGAATTAATTTGTATATTGTTTTTATTTATTTGAGTATTTTTTATCAGCATGCACATCATCTCACGGACACTCATTTTCCCTCACTAACATTTTTATCGGAAGTCTTTCTAAGAGTGATTTCTCTAACTTCAAGTTGGGGTATGATTGTCTCATCTAACCTCCCCACTCCTATTTTGAAATGATTGAATATTGTTTTCGTTGTTGATCTACAATTACCCCAATCACATGGTATTCTTACATTATCATTAAAACCCTTCAGCATCAGTCTTCATCTATGCATCATTTTTACCAAAGATAATGTGGTGGCAGTGTTCTATTAAATGATGCATATGATGACTTGAATTTCGATCATGTGACATATGGGAGAAAATAAGCTTGATCAATAATTGCACTTTCACGTCATTTAGATAACATGGTCTGTCGTACTACTTTTGGTGAAATCAATATTGTATGTTTTTCAAAACTTAATTTGTTTAGCATATTAAAGTTTTCATTTTTCATATATTTCATTATAATAACGGTTGCTATATCTAGTGGGCCGATATTGTTCTTGACTTTTGTCGATTTTTTTTAAACCTTCTATGTGCTTGAGACAATAAATCTTTTGGGGGAAATGTCAAGGTGAAAAGGAAAAACTTGATCCCACAATAATCAGATTGTTTTAAACCTCAAATGTATTTTATTATTTTGAACTTCGTTGATTGAATTTTCTACTATCATAATCTAATTATTAAAAGTGTGACATGGTATACGAAACTTGCAAATATAGTCAATTTAGTACCCTAACTCACTTTGTTCTTGAATTTTCACGTGATTTGTTCTAATTTCTTAGTTTGAGATAAACTTATACAAGTATCTTTTAGTTCGTCAAAAGTTATAATGCAAGTAAATCATGTAAGAAAATGTTTAATGAGTCATGTGTAACACCTCAATTTTCAAAACACTTTTTAAATCATATTTTTAAATAAAAATATTACAAGTCCAGTATTCTCAAAATACGGTTTAACAAAAACCAATAAAAGTTTATCAGAGTATTAAAACCGGTGTTACAAATACAATATCATAACCATAGGATAAACGGGATCTACCTACGAGCTCCCGAACTGATCAACACTAGGCCACTTCTAACGCGACCCTCTAAACCAACGATCCTGAACCTGAGTACATAGCCAAAAACAAAGTAGTACGTGAGACAAAATAGTCTCGTGAGATACATGAGTTTTAGACCCGACATTAATATATATAAATGATCACATTTATTATTAATCACATTTATTAGACATATATATATATATATATATATATATATATATATATATATATATATATATATATATATATATATATATATATATATATATATATATATATATATATATATATATATATATATATCTGTATACTTTGGTTACCTCCGTGGTAACCCTATCTCATTCATACACATCAATCACCTCTTCGGTGATTCTATCACATTCATTCATAGCCTATTCGACCCGTCAAGTTGTTCGGAAAGCCTCCAAACCAACGAGACCCCATTTTTGTCCTACTAACCAGAATGCCTCCGATTCAGTAGAACCCCCATTGTCACAGTGTTCAGCCAAAGTGACCTATCTCTATCTTACTAACCAGAATGCCTCCAGTTCAGTAAGATCCAACATCTTGTTGGGTGATCGGAATGCCTCCGACTCATCAGTTTTATTCAAGATACCATGATAACCAGAAAGCCTCCGATCTACCATGTACCTGTCCTATTTCAATTTACCCGTCATAACTATTTCATGTGACTATGTGTCACATCTATCATCAATGCCATAAGGCCATCATACAATCTATCCACATGCTAATCTTAACTAGCATTCACATAATCGAATCAACTAGTCTCGTTATTAGTAATCACACATTATAAAAGTACACTCTTTTACGTCATATCAATAATTAGTTATTAATTACTTTTCATTATCATGATCTCTTTCAAAATCATCAATCACTTTAGACATACTTAGATAGTCTACTATTTATCACTTTCTCATCTTTTCAATCATATCTTTATTAAAAATCATTTATTAATAAAGACTCACAAAACATCATATATATTTTAAAAGAAACATTTGCTATGTACCCAGTTTTAAAAGTCTCATGTACTCACCTTAGCCAAGCTAACTCCAAATCGTGTCTAACAACACAAATCCTTGCTTTCCAACTTGTGACATGTCACCAATCTTTAGGTCTTCTTGACCTATCATCCATATCATCATAAAATCTAGTTATTATTCATAACTAGCTACCAATAAACCCATAACAACATTCTTGGCCACCAAGTTCATCCAACTTGGTGAAACCCCAAAACCCTAGCTCAAGATTTCCATCAATAAACCCAAATCCAACTTGTACACATCATTTACAAGCTTACTACGAGTGTTCTACACCCATGATTAGTCATCTTCCCCAAAGATGACATGAATGATTCCCCAAACCACCATTTCTACCCAAACAAAGTTCATAACTAGCTAGATAACCATCAACAATCAAGAAATCTTACCTTTGATGTTTAGATCCTTCAAGATGGTGAAGATCTGAGCTCAAGAACACCAAAATCGCCTCTTTCTCTCTCTAGGATCGGCTGCACCACAATTGAGGGTGAAAATGAGCAAACCCTAGCTCAAACCCGATTTATTGCTGCCCGACCAGACTTCGCGACGCGAACTAAGTTCGCGTCGCTAACTTTGCATAACGCACGCATACTTAGCGATCGTTAACCCAACACGAACTACTTCGCGACCCAAAGCCAAACTACCTGGCCCGACTTCCCGATCGTTACCACTAGTTCGCGTCGCGAACTTTCCAAAGCAGCAGGGCTGCACTTTTACAACTTTATCTCGACCCGGTTTCGCCCATAAATTCCTCGTACGATGTCCAAATGACACGAAACCAATTCCTACGTGTTTTAAACGATTTATCCTTATTTATCATATTTTTCCCATAATTTATTTTATTCAAATTTTGGGTCGTTACAACTATCCACCCCTTAAAAGGATTCCGTCCTCGGAATCAACTCAAGGATTTCCAATCCTCATTCCACTCCCAAATTATGATTCAATAATACTTATGCATTTAATCGCCCACTCGACCCGTTATACCCAAACGGGCCAAAGATCCAAACTTGAGTTCCTAATACCCGAACGGGTCAACATTTCACAATATGACCTTAACCTTTCTCATCACTTAACCAAACTCCTTACTCCCATTGGGATGATTTGACCCAATCATTACTAATAACTATTTGACCAAAATGATAGTCAACCCCTCGTTTTGACCAAATTGTCAACATTGTCCCATCTTTGATTTAAGCACAAGGTCAACGATATCTTGGAAACTTTCCTTATCCATTAGTGGTTCCATTAGTCATCAATTCCTTAACCATCAATCTTACACTCGTGGTCCAACAACAATCATACTCGATTTCTAGATTCCATTCGAAATACCCAATGGTCAAAATCGCACCCTTTGACTACAATTATTTCCGTTAATCAATCCACCACTATCAAACACACATATATATGATATATTATGCCCTTACTCTTTACTAATCATTTTGAACGAAAGTAAAAATCCAATTTTTGACCAAAGTCAACAATCTACTAGTTGACTAACCTTGACTTTATGAATAAGGTCAACTTACCTTGCTAAATTCCACATATCCTTTATTACTAGGCATCACTTCCCAAGCTTTTCATTCCCGATTTCCTATTTAGATTTCCTTTCTCAATTGTTCCCTTTTTCTTCGATTTCGATTTCCACAATCGATTAACAACTTCCATTTAAATCATTACCAAATCTCTGTTACTTTTTAATTTTCATCCAATTACTTATACCTTTTATAATTTCCTTCAAGCATCTTTATATCATACTTGAACTTCCCGATTACCGGCTCTAGAGCCTCAATCATATCCAATTGTGGCCTAACCACCCGATATACATCTTTCACCACTCATTGGCTACTAACCACTGTGCTCTCTAAAGCATTCCTTTTTCATGAACCACTAACTTGTAGGTATCCCCTACTCATACTCTTACTTAAACACGACTCGCGTTTTCAACACAATTTCTCATTTTCCATAAAATTATAATGATAATTAACCATAAAGTTCTACATACAACAGATATAACCTCACATTCCCGATACATCAAATCATACTTAACTATGCCACTGAGATGATCGGAAAGCCTCCAATCCATCAGGGCCCAAACTGTCACAATGATCGGGAAGCCTCCAATCCAAAGTGACTCATACAAAACTATTCCGTCTTGCATACAATTCATGTATGCATTATTACACTTAGCATCATGCTATCATTTCCTTTCACAAATTTACTTTCAATTTTCCTACTTATACGTCATACCACACGGTATACCCATAATCATTTCTAGTGCTTCTCACCAATCTACTCAATTATCAACCGTCCTTATTCGATCCATTCTATTATTACTAAAACTTCTAACTTTTCTTTCACCCGGTCAGCATGAGTCAATCAATCACAAATTGATAAATCTTGACTTTAGCATAAAGTCAACCATACTTCTCCCAACTAACAATTTCTCTACTCACGAGGTACTACCCGCAATTTATCGCTTCCGGTTTTACTCATCATTATTTCCTTAATAATTGTTCCCGTTTCCTTTTTACTTAAGGCCCTCCCCAAATAATCCGAGGGTCGCACCTTTACTTAAAGGTCACACTAACATTTACCGTTTCTTGACCTTCACTTGGTCACTCATACTATCACTTAGTATTCCTTCAACCATCTTTGTACCCCACCGATCAACTTCATAACTTTTTATTCTCAAACATCGGTATTAGATCCTCTACCGCAACACATTCTACAATTTTTCACGAAATTTTACCATATCTTGGTTACCAAGTAATAAATTGGTCTCTAGGAGTTCTCTTTCCTCATATTCTATAAACCGTAGGCATCTCCTACCCATACATGACCTAATGCAACCCGCACCAGCAAACCAACTTCTTGTATAACACGTAGAACTATAACAATACAATTCGACCACATGGTCCTACATTCATCTCATTAACACATAAACATTATCATACGGACATAACAATCCGTAATTCAACTATCACATCAAGATGACTGGAAAGCCTCCAATCCATCCAGATCCAAGCTGTCACAGTGATTGGAACATCTCCAATCTCGGAATGGAACCATTGGGATTCGCCCAGCCAATTCCACCCCCAAACATCAAAGTAGCCGGGGATCCCCCGAGCTAATCACATCATTTCTTTCTTATTCTACCAGGCATACTTCACTAGTATACATCTTTTCACATCACTCACTTTACCCCTATCTTACCCCTTTTAATCGTCCATTTATTCACCATGCAATTCAGCACATTTCTCATAACATCGCGCTATCATTTTCTTCCATATTCACACATTTCTCATCGGGCATACTACTTAATACGTTTCATATAATATTACCTTTTTCATTATCACATGCCTTTAAGGCCATCATATAATGCACAAGCATTGTACCTCGCGGGTAACCAATAAAATTTCCGATTCCCATTTACCGTCTCACTCACACACTAATCACCCTTAAACGGTTCATTTCCCTATTAATCAACTTTCCAAATCCTTTGTCACCACCAACTATCAATCTATTCCTTCAACCATAGTCCACCGGTCAACCCGGTCATCTTAAGTCGACCATTCGACTCCGGTCCACATTTGTAACTCATGACTTGGCACACATTGGCCCAACTTTCTATACTCTCGTCTTTATACATCGCGATACTTAAAATACTTATTTTCCATTCGTAGTCTCACACTACCCCATGTCCCATACCGTCATGCCATTACTATGCCATGTAACCAATAATTATTTCCTTATCGTTGATATCGAATTCATCATAATTGTCACAAAACTTGACATGGCTATATGCCAACTTTTTATTCAATCACCCATGACAATCAAAATTCGTCGTTCCCGACACTTATTCATTTCCACATATTTCCCATTTACGAGTTCTAAGACATCACTATACCTTAGTCATTCTTGTCTTTACCATTCACGTGTAACAACCAAACGATTAAGCCATAATCACATAACATCAATCTTCACCTAAGATCTCCGAGGTTGCATCATGGACCCCCTCTAGATTTCCTTCCGGGAAGACTTCCCCTTTCAACTCACTCGTGAGTTCCTTTCACAACATATTGTACCGCACTCTCTTTCCAAAAGTTCCATACTACACATTCCACCGTGTCGACGCCTCACCCTTTAATTATATGGATGTCAAACTTATCATATCTTTCTTTCTTCGCTCACTACTCTCTAGCACTCGCTCAATCCACCGAATCCACCAATCGTGACCTCCGGTTCAGAACTTCCGATTTACCCCACGGTCTTACATGCTATGACAACCTTATACAACGTCCTTCCATTTCTTCCGACTAGGTGTGGCTACCTCTTTATGTAGCTACTTCTCACTACGGGCTTCGCCATTCGATAACTCTTCCTTCATACGGGTATTGGAATCATTCCTCCTACCCTTAATCATACGGTCATCAATAGTCTAGTTCACATTCTCATTCATAACTCTTCCCAATTTAGTGGAGCTCGTCCACTTTTCACATTTACTCTTTCGCCATACCAACGTATTCAACAAACAAGATTCAAACGGTCAGCTCAACAGTCAAAAACAACACGATTAGATCAAAACATGGCACTTATCATAGGGGTCGACCCTATCATACTAATGCCCTACGGTCTCCAAAGACTCATATTGCACACTGCATAACAACTTCCATAGGTCCCCTAGGTTCAACCCTAAACTTATCATAAAGTCTCAAGGTCAACCTATCGATCTCAAGGAATCTTTCATTCCTATTGCTACAGTCTAAGACTAGGATGGTCATCCAACCTAATTCACTTAAACTATAGCTCTGATACCAAGTTGTAACACCTCAATTTTCAAAACAATTTTTAAATCATATTTGTAAATAAAAATATTACAAGTCCAGTATTCTCAAAATACGGTTTAACAAAAACCAATAAAAGTTTATCAGAGTATTAAAACCGGTGTTACAAATACAATATCATAACCATAGGATAAACGGGATCTACCTACGAGCTCCCGAGCTGATCAACACTAGGCCACTTCTAACGCGACCCTCTAAACCAACGATCCTGAACCTGAGTACATAGCCAAAAACAAAGTAGTACGTGAGACAAAATAGTCTCGTGAGATACATGAGTTTTAGACCCGGCATTAATATATATAAATGATCACATTTATTATTAATCACATTTATTAGACATATATATATATATATATATATATATATATATATATATATATATATATATATTTATATATATACTTTGGTTACCTCCGTGGTAACCCTATCTCATTCATACACATCAATCACCTCTTCGGTGATTCTATCACATTCATTCATAGCCTATTCGACCGTCAAGTTGTTCGGAAAGCCTCCAAACCAACGAGACCCCATTTTTGTCCTACTAACCAGAATGCCTCCGATTCAGTAGAACCCCCATTGTCACAGTGTTCAGCCAAAGTGACCTATCTCTATCTTACTAACCAGAATGCCTCCAGTTCAGTAAGATCCAACATCTTGTTGGGTGATCGGAATGCCTCCGACTCATCAGTTTTATTCAAGATACCATGATAACCAGAAAGCCTCCGATCTACCATGTACCTGACCTATTTCAATTTACCCGTCATAACTATTTCATGTGACTATGTGTCACATATATCATCAATTCCATAAGGCCATCATACAATCTATCCACATGCTAATCTTAACTAGCATTCACATAATCGAATCAACTAGTCTCGTTATTAGTAATCACACATTATAAAAGTACACTCTTTTACGTCATATCAATAATTAGTTATTAATTACTTTTCATTATCATGATCTCTTTCAAAATCATCAATCACTTTAGACATACTTAGATAGTCTACTATTTATCACTTTCTCATCTTTTCAATCATATCTTTATTAAAAATCATTTATTAATAAAGACTCACAAAACATCATATATATTTTAAAAGAAACATTTGCTATGTACCCAGTTTTAAAAGTCTCATGTACTCACCTTAGCCAAGCTAACTCCAAATCGTGTCTAACAACACAAATCCTTGCTTTCCAACTTGTGACATGTCACCAATCTTTAGGTCTTCTTGACCTATCATCCATATCATCATAAAATCTAGTTATTATTCATAACTAGCTACCAATAAACCCATAACAACATTCTTGGCCACCAAGTTCATCCAACTTGGTGAAACCCCAAAACCCTAGCTCAAGATTTCCATCAATAAACCCAAATCCAACTTGTACACATCATTTACAAGCTTACTATGAGTGTTCTACACCCATGATTAGTCATCTTCCCCAAAGATGACATGAATGATTCCCCAAACCACCATTTCTACCCAAACAAAGTTCATAACTAGCTAGATAACATCAACAATCAAGAAATCTTACCTTTGATGTTTAGATCCTTCAAGATGGTGAAGATCTGAGCTCAAGAACACCAAAATCGCCTCTTTCTCTCTCTAGGATCGGCTGCACCACAATTGAGGGTGAAAATGAGCAAACCCTAGCTCAAACCCGATTTATTGCTGCCCGACCAGACTTCGCGACGCGAACTAAGTTCGCGTCGCTAACTCTGCATAACGCACGCATACTTAGCGATCGTTAACCCAACGCGAACTACTTCGCAACCCAAAGCCAAACTACCTGGCCCGACTTCCCGATCGTTACCACTAGTTCGCGTCGCGAACTTTCCAAAGCAGCAGGGCTGCACTTTTACAACTTTATCTCGACCCGGTTTCGCCCATAACTTCCTCGTACGATGTCCAAATGACACGAAACCAATTCCTACGTGTTTTAAACGATCTATCCTTATTTATCATATTTTTCCCATAATTTATTTTATTCAAATTTCGGGTCGTTACTGTAACACCTCATTTTTCAAAACACCTTTTAAACATATTTTTAAATAAAAATAATACAATGTCCAATGTTCCCAAAATACGGTTTAACAAAAACCAATAAAAGTTTATCAGAGTATTAAGCCGGTGTTACAAATACAATATCATAACCATAGGATAAACGAGAACTACCTACGAGCTCCCGAGCTAACCAACACTAGGCCACTTCAAACGCGACCCTCTAATCCAACGATCCTGAACCTGAGTACATAGCCAAAAACAAAGTAGTACGTGAGACAAAATAGTCTCGTGAGATACATGGGTTTTCGACCCATTCTCAAAAGATTTATAAAATATCATTTATAACATTAAAAATACTTATCCTTATCATTTCTTATTAATTCATAATTCGTCTTCCATTCATTTAACCGTATAAACTAATAAGCTTACCGTAAGCTTACTCGTCATCTAATCACATACTTGTAAGTTATCTCCAAACTTACACTTTCATTATCACATATGCGACGGACCTCTCCGAAGCCAACTCTCCCGATATGGGACGTCATAGGTAAACTATCAAGGTAATTGGGAACCCCCATCTTACCGAGATTCATAAGCTCTCCCCGTTCCCGGGTCGTCATGCTCACCCATCATTGGGTGTTGTAAACTGTGACATTCTACTCTTTGCGCAGGGAGGTACCACCCCAAGTAGACGTCTCATGCTCCCCCATTTCTGGGCGGTCTTATTCCGGATTTTCATTACACATATGAGCCTCAGCTCCTTTCATCAAATATGAGCATCAGCTCCTTTCGTCACTTTCATCACTTATTAGAATACATCTATTCTAATTTATCATACCAATCTCTTTATTATTTCATTTTAAATCTTGACTTTACCAAGTCCTTTACTAATTTAAAACATATTTATCTTTTATCAAAATCATATTACTTTGACTCTTCTTTGACTAGAATACACGTTTATTACTAGTCACTTATTACTTATTCTCTTAGTAATTCGATAACTACTTTCATTAGTATAATATACTATCCGATACTTATTACTTAAAAATCATTGCCTCTAGCTTTATTAATACATATTATTAATAAACCAATTATCAAGCTCTTTTAAATCATTATCTTTATTCGTACATCTTATTTATAAAAACTCATTAATTTCTTTTCATTATCATAATCTCTTTCAAAGATCATCAATCATTTAGACATACTAAAATAGTCTATACTAGCCTTTTTCTCATCATGTAAATCATATCTTTATTAAAAATGTTTATTAATAAAGACTCATAAAACATCACAGTTTTCAAAATCATTTGCTATGTACTCAATAAAAGTCTCATGTACTCACCTTAGCCAAGCTAACTCCAAATCGTGTCTAACAACACGAATCCTTGCTTTCCAACTTGTGAAATGTCACCAATCTTTAGGTCTTCTTGACCTACCATCAATATCATCACAATAACTAGTTATAATCCATAACTAATCACTAATCAATCCATATTCACATTCCTAACCACCAAGTTCATCCAACTTGGTGGAATCTCAAACCCTAGTTCATGATTTCCATCAATAAACCCAAATCCAACTTGTACACATCGATTACAAGCTTACAATGAGTGTTCTACACCCATAATTAGTCATCTTCCCCAAAGATGACATGGATGGTTCCCCAAACCACCATTTCTACCCATACAAAGTTCACAAACTAATTACCAACTATCAAGGATCAAGAATCCATACCTTTGATGTTTGAATCTCCAAAGATGGTGAAGATTTGAGCTAGGAATCACCAAGATCGCCCCTTCTCTCTCTAAAATCGGCTGCACCACAACTTGGGTGAAAAATGAGCAAACCCTAGCTCAAACCCGATTTTATTCTGCTCGACCATAGTTCGCGATCGCGAACACAACTTCGCGTCGCGAAGTTCCCGCCTCGAGCCCACTTCGCGATCGGTAACTGGTCGGGAACTCTTCACGTCCGATCACCAAAATCCCTGCCTCGACTTCACGATCGCTAACCCGAGTTCGCGTCGCGAACTCCTCAGGTGTCCGAGGCTGCACTTTTTCAACTTTATCTCGACCCGGTTTCGCCCATAACTTCCTCGTACGATGTCCAAATGACACGAAACCAATTCCTACGTGTTTTAAACGATTTATCCTTATTTGTCATATTTTTCCCATAATTTATTTTATTCAAATTTCGGGTCGTTACAACTATTCACCCCTTAAAAGGATTCCGTCCTCGGAATCAACTCAAGGATTTCTAATCCTCATTCCACTTCCAACTAATGATTCAATAATACTTATGCATTTAATCGCCCACTCGACCCGTTATACCCGAACGGGTCCAAGATCCAAACTTGAGTTCCTAATACCCGAGCGGGTCAAAATTTCACAATTTGACCTTAACCTTTCTCATCATTTAACCACACTCTTCATCCTCATTGGGATGATATGACCCAATCACTACTAACAACCATTTGACCCAAATGATAGTCAACCCCTCGCTTTGACCAAATTGTCAACATTGTTCCATCTTTGACTTAGCACAAAGTCAACCATTTCTTGACAATTTCCTTACCCACTAGTGATCCATTAGCCACAAATTCCTTAACAATCGTCCTTACCTTCATGGTCCAACAACAATCATACTCGGTTCCTAAATTCAACTCGAAATACCCAGCGGTTAAAGTCGACCCTTTGACTACCATTGTTTCCATTAATCCATTACCCACTATCTTTCACATGAAGATGATACATTATGCTCTTATCCTTGACTAACCAATTTAAACGAAAGTCAAAACCCAATTTTTGACTAAAGTCAACATTCCACTAGTTGACCAACCTTGACTTATGATTAAAGTCAAACTTACTTTGCAAAATTTCCATATTCTTTACTACTAAGGCATCGCTTCCCGAGCTTCTCATTCCCGAATTCCAATATCTAAATTTCCTTTCTCAATTGTTCCTCTTTTCTTCGATTTCAATTTCCCCAATCGATTAACCATTTCCACTTGAATCAATACCAAATCTCTATTACTTCTTAACTTCCATCCAATTACTTATACCTTTTTATAATTTCCTTCAAACATCCTTATACCATACTTGAATTTCCCGATTACCGGCTCTAGAGCCTCGATCATATCCAATTGTGGCCTAACCACCCATAATACATCTTTCACCACTCATTGGCTTCTAACCACTTTGCTTCCTAAAGCATTCCTTTTTCATGAACCATTAACTTGTAGGTATCCCCTACGCATACTCCTACTTAAACAGGACCCGTGTTTTCAACACAAATTCTCATTTGCCATATAATTATAGCAATAACTTAACCATGCGGTTCTACATCCAACAGATATAAACCTCACAATTCTGATACATCAGTTCATACTTTAACCATGCCACCGAGATGATCGGAAAGCCTCCAATCCATCAAGGCCCAAACTGTCACAATGATCGGAAAGCCTCCAATCCAAAGTGACTCATACAATACCATTTCATCTTGCATACCATTCACGTATGCATCATTCGCTTAACATCATGCTATTATTTTCTTTCACAATTAATCACATTTTCTATCCACATTTTCACTTTTCCACTTTCCACATAACACTATTTCTCTAAAACCTCATGCCTCCCAAGGCCATTATTTCCACTTACACACAACACCACACGGCATGCACATATTCACTAACCAATTTATTTATCAATCGACATTTACCAAACATGCTTTCTCAACATTACTATTTTCCAATCTTTACTTTACCACCGAGGTAACCACTAACACCCTTTTTAATTATCCATATTTTACCGATTCACACGGTCCTTATGAGTCAACCCATTGACTCCGATCGATACCCAACCTTGAACTTTCTCATCATTTTTTTTTATTTTTTTATAAACCTTACCAATAACAAACTATTCACCCTTGCCATTGCACACGTCAACCCTGACTTGAATATCTGCACTACTTATCAGGATTTCCACCGAACACCAAAGTTCTATTTTCAAAATCATTATTTCTATAGCTTTCCATTCATACTTTACTAGTCTTACCGAAACTTAGTACTTCACTGTACTACTACCCTTTCTTTGAGCACAATTACTATTCTTATGATTCACCTTCCGATAATTTATAATGACATAATCCTTTCTATTCTTATTTCCCGCGACATACCGGTCGCCAACCCATAACTATACAAATAGTAACCCGGGGAGATTATCTCCCATACTTATTTTTCACATCATATATTCCATCTACAATTATTTCCATACTTATATCACATAAGCACCAATTTGTGCGACATAAAAGCAATTAAATTCCGATTATCTATCAAAATTTCATAAACGAATTACCTGAAGCGGCTCCACGAGTTTCCTTCACCCGATTCCTGTTGGCGGTTGATGCCGACGTGTCGGTTCTCTTCCTTGGGCACGCACTACTAAAGTGTCCCACCTCGTGACAAGTGTAGCATTCCACTTCCTTGAGGTTCCTTACTTTGCAATCCTTTGCTCGGTGTCCTACTCGACCACACTTGAAGCATATAGCCGAATTTGCCTTGCATTCCCCACGGTGATTCTTTCCACAACCTTGGCAACTTCCAATACCGCTATGCTTTGACGAACTCGACCCCAATCCTTCTTTCTTTGTTAATCCCAAGCTACTATCAAACTTATTCTTTTCTTTTCCTGATGCCGACTCTTGTGCCTTTCGCCGAAAAACCCTCTCAACACCTCGAGCGGTACTAATGGCCTCATCCAACGTGGTCGCTCGCTTGACTTCCAATTCAAACTCCGGTGGTAGTCCATTTGCATACCGAACCACCTTCATACGCTCCGTCGGATAGGACTTGAGTACAAACGGGAGTAATCCCGTAAACTTTTTGGTGTATTCTTCCACCGACATATCTCCCTTCTTGATGAACATGAACTCTTCTTGCAACTCTTCTAGATCTCTTTCGGGACAAAACTTTTCCTTCAACCTTCTCGTGAACTCCTTCCACGACATCTTGTACACTTTCTTTCCCAAAGTCGCATACATGGTATCCCACCATGTCAACGCTTCATCCTTCAACTGTCGGGATGCATAAATGACCATGTCTTTCTTTAAACACTTGCTACTTTCTAGCACTTGCTCGGTTTCCCGAATCCAACGCATCGTGACCTTCGGCTCCGAACTACCATAATACACACCGGGGTTGCACGTCATGAATGCCTTGTATGTACATCCCTCTCTTTCCTCCGACCCCGAATCGTTGCTTTCCTCGGTCGATGGCTCCACGGTACGGGTCTTGCTACCCGAAGACTTACTTCCCCCACGGGACTTAGAATTATCATTCTTCTCTTCATTGAACTGGTTAGTCAAGATCCGGTTCACATCCTCATTCACCACTTCCCTTATTTGGGTAAACAATTTCTGGATAGCTTCCATAGTTACCGGGGTTTGATTTGCATCCAAACCGGAACCTTCTCCATTATTACCGGGATGAGTCGGGATTCGATTTGAATCCGTCTCATGATCTCGTGGAATCTCTCCACTTCTTGGGTTCACCATTTTCTATATCAACATGTTAAACCATTAAAATTCAAAGATTGACTTATTAGTCAAACATAACCCATATAGCCCAAAACATTATCCTTTCTCTTAGGGATCGACCCTAGCATACCCATACTTTACTGTCTCAACGAACTGATCAAGGACATCCTATGGAAAACATATGGTCCTACTTAGCATAGCTTAAGACTAAGGAGGTCAAACCTACCTAATTCACTTAAACTATAGCTCTGATACCAAGTTGTAACACCTCATTTTTCAAAACACCTTTTAAACATATTTTTAAATAAAAATAATACAATGTCCAATGTTCCCAAAATACGGTTTAACAAAAACCAATAAAAGTTTATCAGAGTATTAAGCCGGTGTTACAAATACAATATCATAACCATAGGATAAACGAGAACTACCTACGAGCTCCCGAGCTAACCAACACTAGGCCACTTCAAACGCGACCCTCTAATCCAACGATCCTGAACCTGAGTACATAGCCAAAAACAAAGTAGTACGTGAGACAAAATAGTCTCGTGAGATACATGGGTTTTCGACCCATTCTCAAAAGATTTATAAAATATCATTTATAACATTAAAAATACTTATCCTTATCATTTCTTATTAATTCATAATTCGTCTTCCATTCATTTAACCGTATAAACTAATAAGCTTACCGTAAGCTTACTCGTCATCTAATCACATACTTGTAAGTTATCTCCAAACTTACACTTTCATTATCACATATGCGACGGACCTCTCCGAAGCCAACTCTCCCGATATGGGACGTCATAGGTAAACTATCAAGGTAATTGGGAACCCCCATCTTACCGAGATTCATAAGCTCTCCCCGTTCCCGGGTCGTCATGCTCACCCATCATTGGGTGTTGTAAACTGTGACATTCTACTCTTTGCGCAGGGAGGTACCACCCCAAGTAGACGTCTCATGCTCCCCCATTTCTGGGCGGTCTTATTCCGGATTTTCATTACACATATGAGCCTCAGCTCCTTTCATCAAATATGAGCATCAGCTCCTTTCGTCACTTTCATCACTTATTAGAATACATCTATTCTAATTTATCATACCAATCTCTTTATTATTTCATTTTAAATCTTGACTTTACCAAGTCCTTTACTAATTTAAAACATATTTATCTTTTATCAAAATCATATTACTTTGACTCTTCTTTGACTAGAATACACGTTTATTACTAGTCACTTATTACTTATTCTCTTAGTAATTCGATAACTACTTTCATTAGTATAATATACTATCCGATACTTATTACTTAAAAATCATTGCCTCTAGCTTTATTAATACATATTATTAATAAACCAATTATCAAGCTCTTTTAAATCATTATCTTTATTCGTACATCTTATTTATAAAAACTCATTAATTTCTTTTCATTATCATAATCTCTTTCAAAGATCATCAATCATTTAGACATACTAAAATAGTCTATACTAGCCTTTTTCTCATCATGTAAATCATATCTTTATTAAAAATGTTTATTAATAAAGACTCATAAAACATCACAGTTTTCAAAATCATTTGCTATGTACTCAATAAAAGTCTCATGTACTCACCTTAGCCAAGCTAACTCCAAATCGTGTCTAACAACACGAATCCTTGCTTTCCAACTTGTGAAATGTCACCAATCTTTAGGTCTTCTTGACCTACCATCAATATCATCACAATAACTAGTTATAATCCATAACTAATCACTAATCAATCCATATTCACATTCCTAACCACCAAGTTCATCCAACTTGGTGGAATCTCAAACCCTAGTTCATGATTTCCATCAATAAACCCAAATCCAACTTGTACACATCGATTACAAGCTTACAATGAGTGTTCTACACCCATGATTAGTCATCTTCCCCAAAGATGACATGGATGGTTCCCCAAACCACCATTTCTACCCATACAAAGTTCACAAACTAATTACCAACTATCAAGGATCAAGAATCCATACCTTTGATGTTTGAATCTCCAAAGATGGTGAAGATTTGAGCTAGGAATCACCAAGATCGCCCCTTCTCTCTCTAAAATCGGCTGCACCACAACTTGGGTGAAAAATGAGCAAACCCTAGCTCAAACCCGATTTTATTCTGCTCGACCATAGTTCGCGATCGCGAACACAACTTCGCGTCGCGAAGTTCCCGCCTCGAGCCCACTTCGCGATCGGTAACTGGTCGGGAACTCTTCACGTCCGATCACCAAAATCCCTGCCTCGACTTCACGATCGCTAACCCGAGTTCGCGTCGCGAACTCCTCAGGTGTCCGAGGCTGCACTTTTTCAACTTTATCTCGACCCGGTTTCGCCCATAACTTCCTCGTACGATGTCCAAATGACACGAAACCAATTCCTACGTGTTTTAAACGATTTATCCTTATTTGTCATATTTTTCCCATAATTTATTTTATTCAAATTTCGGGTCGTTACAGTTACATCATGGTTATTAAATTGAGCATTTTTACAAATTCAAGATACAATGTTGCATACATTTTGACATTATTTTAATGTGATTTGCTCTTGTTTAATCAAAAGGGGCATTGGTACTAACTATAATCAACTACCAAATATTATTAGGTTATGTGTCATCATAGGCTTTAACATGCTAAATTATGTGTGAGCACTGGTCCTCAAATTTTAGATCTCCTTCAAAAGATATTGTGAGACACAAATGAACATGATTAAATGCTAAATTATGTGTCGTTGGCCCTCACCTTTTAGATCTAGTTCAAAAGATAATGTGAGCCACAAATGAACATGTTAAGAGTAGTAGCCATACTTATTGAGATCTTGATCTTAATCTTAAGGTGTGTTCCTATTAACATATGGTCATACATTCGAGTCTAATTGCAGATAAGATTGTGTATATTTAGGAATAGTTTAAAATGAATGTATATTATGTTGTTAAAAAGAATTAACACACATGAAAATAACTATAGAGTTTTAATCTTGCGAAAATAAACACATGCTATAGAAACCTTTCAATTTAAATAACCTTGACAACATTAAATATCGGTGGTTGGGTCACATGTGTTGTGTAATGCAAAAGTGAGTACACATGATCTTGTTGCGTGGGCTTCTGTTTTTGGTCAAACATATTGAATGGAAGTATCACAATTCCTATTAATTTGACCAACTTAGAATCAACAATAAAAAACGGTTATTCCGATTTTAAATTTGCTCCTTTCAAGCTTTTTACTCGACCATATCTGTGATGGTTGATCATCTCGTCAACTTTTGGATACATGTATCACTTCCCCCTCAACTTTTATAAATAACAATTTGACCCAAACCTACATTAAAAGTTAAATTTATCCCATTAATTACACTTTTAGGTGGCCACCTTGTGATGTTATTATCTTGTCGGGAATTAATATATAGTCCTAGGTTTATGTATATCTCACTTGACTCCCACATGAACATACCAAAATGGGTATTACATGAGAACAAGCATTTAGAACATTCCCAATTCAGTATATTAAAGAAAATATTTAGGTTTTAAAAAAATTAATAGCTACATGTAATGCGACCTTGATTACATGATTGTAATTATTTATGTACCATATCATCTTTATTAATCATTTAACTCATATTATTTTATTGATCACCACTATCACACACCATCACCCACCACCACAATCATTACGGCGGCCACCCACCATTAGTACGCATCACCACCCGTTCACTACCACCGCCGCCCACCATTAGTACGCATCTCCAATAATCATTAGTACGCATCTCCAACAATCATTAATAACCACCATTACACACTATTATCAACCACCACGTTCACTACCACCGCCGCCCACCTTCACTACGTGTCACCACCAACCACCATCACCATATGTCTCCACCCACCACCATCACTACGCACCACCTAGTATTAACATTATTACCACGACCATCATCACTATTACAACCATAAAATTATATGATAAACGTCACAATATTTAAATACATCGAGTTCCAGATGATTAAGGATTTAAGGTTAAAAGACTCACATTTTTTTTTTGAACGGCAAGTTAGTAAGTTAGTGGTTCGAGCCTAAAAAGTGACATCCACAAGGGGCTGTATGCCTTCCCTCGAACCCTCCACATATGGGGAATAAACTCAACCACCTTTTAATTTCTAAATTTTACCTTAAACAAGACTCGAACCCAAGACTAATTGATGAAAAACCCCAAGACTACTCTTTGTGGTCAATTGATTTAAACCAATTGAAGTAAAGACTCACATGACTGAATGAAAACTGGAATGTGATTTTATATATGTAAATCTAGTGAACAAAACCTTGTCTTGTCAACATTGACAGTTGATCATTACCGGTCAACTAACCATGGTTTGTGAATTTCTAATGAAAATGCTAATGACAGGCTTTAGGGCTGTCATTAAGAAGGCAAAATACACAAAAGACAAGCCCCCTGAATGTTAGGAATATTACTTTTTTAATCAATGTACAAGTTTTTTATGCATGTTAGTGACAACCTTAAGAGCTGTCATTATCAAAACCCTAATTTATTTAACATAAATTTTACTTCAATTACCTACAATTATTGCTTCATAATTATGTAATTCATTCTAAAATTTAAACAATATGGTATATATAGTTCTACGTTTAATTCAGGACAAATACAATCGGTAAATCAAATAAACATTAATAGCAAAAATTATTTCATAGGTTGTATGAATGTATCGAAATCAATAGTACCAAAAATCAATCGACCATAAATTGAATTTAAATTCTTAACATAGACTACCCCACCAACCACTACTCTAGTAGTACTACCACTATTAGTTGCTGCTAAGTTTGGACGAATTATTGTACTCTTCTTATACCCAAAACACTAAATATCTCATAAACCATTTGCTTAAGTTATATTAAATCTTTAAATAATTATAATTTGAAATCATATTAACGGTAAATTATAGTTTTGGTCCCTATAATATAAGAAGTTTCTTTAAGTATAGTCCTTAAAACAAATTAATTACATTGTATTGTTTTTGTCCAAATTCATCAATGTACTTGCTAAAATAAGAAATTATATTTTTTTGATTAGAAGGGTAACCGGCCAATAGGGTCAACGAAAGGATTCATGTTTAGACTATTTAGTCAAAGTAAATTGCTGAGAGGAATACATGTTTAGAATATATGAGGAAAAGCTAATCTTTGACTCTAATGTACATGACCTAACTAGTATTCTCGTAATTATTTCCTGGACTTATCTCAAGATCATCCTAAAATGTTCCCGGTGAAGTTTGAAATCTGATCTCTTGTTAGATAAATGACCTCATTTTTCACTACAAAACCTTACACTCTTACATGGGTGGGTGTTGTGGCGATAAAGTGTTCCCATGTGTCCTCAATTTTGGCTGCACCAAAGCCAAGCCAATACTGTGCTAAGGGCTACACGAGTGGGTTGGCACCAAAAATTTTGATTTTTTGAGGTGGGATATGAGTGAAAGGGTATTTTGGTGTATCTTATTTGAGTTATGAGCAAAAAAATAGTTGAGATGTGAATATAAAATAAGTAATATTAAGATGAGGCCAATACATCAATGAAATTGGTGTTTGACTCAAACAACCACACATGTTGCATTAAATATTTATATAATTATCATTTATATAAGATGTTTTATTTATACACTACAATTTTTAGCTTATACACTATAAATATAAGTTTTACAGTTAAATTAATGTACAAACATTTTTTTTTTTTTTTGAATAACATGTAAAAACATACAAATATAAAGTAATAGTTGTGATAGAGCAATACAAATTATAGTATAAAAATCACACGATTTATATAAATATGTTGAGGAAAATTAAAAAGAAGAATCTACTGAAAAACGAAATAAGTACAAGTTCTATAACAACCATGCATGCATGAGTTGTACGCTATGCTACAGTGGTTAAAGAGATAAGCTGCATGTGACGAGTGCAGGTCCATCATAAGACTGAAAGAAAGGACGGCCCCAACTGATCTGACGCATAATCAATCCCAGATAGTCCCACCATGTTATTTTGACACGTGTAATGAAAGGGCATCTTAATTTGTCCAAACTTCATTTCAGTCCCTTTTAACGTAATTTTAAATGCTTTTACGTGGCAAAATATCATTATGTAAGTTTATTTGTTATTTAAAACATATTTAATAAATACTATGATCGATCGATCAATGATAAATGTAGTCACAAAACAGACAACAACTTCCTCTAATTAAAATAAGTGATATATTTTTTATATATGTATGTCATAAAATAAGTGATACATTTTGAAAATTTACCTTATTTGATAAAAAATGGTGGCCCCCACACCCACTAACTACTTACTTTAATAAAGTAAAATGACTCATTTATTTTTACGTTTACTTTTAAATATCATTAACCTTACTTTATTCAAAAATTGTGGGACTCGTTTCCCACTAACCATCCAATTAATCTAATTTAACCATTATTATCATATTTTGTCTCAAAAGATGTGAAACCAACAATGTATCACTTATTTTAAATTTGATCTCTTCAATCTCGGGATACCACCTAAATAACTATAACTATCGGATGAAGTATATGATATCAGTTGTGGTTACGTACGTCTCTTCTTATGGTTATTTAACTTTCAACTCATCATTTTGCCATATCAGCATATTGACAAGAAAATTGATAAAATTAATGTTGATATCTTTTTCTTTTCTCTTTAATTTTGTTATATCAACGTCAAATTATTTTCTAAAATGACATGAATGAACATATAAAAATACTCTTTATATCTATTGAATAGTAATTTTTTTTTTTCATCACATGTAACTTTACTTGAAATAATTATTCGTTAACATATATACATTCGATGATAACAAAACAAGGAATATGTAGATGCATTAAAAATATATGTTAACGAATAAACGCCGGCTTAGTACCTATGGTTAACATAACATTCCACTTCCATTTAAAATAAATAAATTAAAACTATTGAATTAGTAGATCAATTATTGACAAATTGATAACATCGCGAAAGTTATAATATATATTTATTTTCTGGACTCAGAGAATAATTATGCCGATCATGAGCACGACATTTTTGTTAATATTATTACATCTTTAATCGTAAACATTCCCAAAATTTTAATAAACCTTTAAATTTTGTTAGCATATGTCTACTTTAAACTTTAAAAAGTATTTAATTATGAAATGTTCAAACCAAAAGATCAATGGCCTAGCGATAAAGGTGTTTGTCACCAACCTTAAAGTTGTATGTTCAAATCTTATTGTATACATAGGTGGAATTAGGAGTAGATTATGATTGCGGTTCAAAAAAAATAAAAATGAAAAGTTCAAAATCTTTTATGTTAAAACTCCAACAGAAAAAAAATAATCAAGTATGTTTGAACTTATTCTTAAACCTTTAATAGGAGATGCTCTTAATATACTTATTTGTTAGTTAAATCTTTAGAGAGTATAGAGAATGGCGAAGGCCCGCTTCCGTACCACGCTTCGTGTCTGCGGTGTTTTCGCCAGATGGTCTTTGCCAGTAGTGCTATGGGCTATATTTAGGGGTTAATTTTTCATATTAATGTATATGATTATAATATTTATCATACAGTTAAATTACTATTGGAGATGTGATTTTTTCTCATGTTTTGGAGTTTTCCACTTGTAGTTCATATTTATTATTATTTTAGGGCGATATTTGTTAGGAATTTAAGAGTGCATTTTTCAAAACATAATTGACTTATCATATGAGAGATGATTTATATACAAATAAGTTACTTCACTCACCACAGTATACAAATATTAAAGCAAGCAGTACAAACATATCAAAGCACAGATTGTGGTGAAGGAAGTAATTTATGTGGTAGATAAATCATCTCCCTTGTCATATAACACAAAAGATTATATGTTCTAAGTTTCCACTAGAATAAATGTATTATCAGTATTTCTGTTGAAAAGGAAAATATAATACCAAAAGAATCATGAGGGATTAGTTCTGCGTTTAAGTTTTTTAGGCCCATCTATAATGTATATATAGGTTTGTTAATATCTTAAATGAGGAGCGAATTACATCTAAGGTCCCTGTGGTTTACCACTTATTACAGCCACAATCCTTAAACTTCATTAAGTACATTGGGAGTCCCTGGCGTTACCATTTTGTTACACCTGTAGTCCCTGAAGCAAACGTCCGTTAAAAAACTCTGTTAAATCACCCATGTGCACAACACATGATGGGTGGTATGGTAATTGTCCACCCCTTCCTCATATTTAAACCCGGGTAAATTACATGGAAGGTCCCTGTGGTATACTACTTATTACAGCCTTAGTCCCTCAACTTCATTTATTACACCAGAAGTCCCTGGTGTATATGTTTGTGTTCGTTTGTGTTTGTTTCGTGTGCGTTTGTGTTTCTTTATGTTCGTTTATGTTTGTTATCCTCGTTCGCGAACCGTTCGTGAACACTAAATTTTCTTAATAAACGAACACGAACACAAAATTCCGTTCGATAAGTGTTCGCGAACCGTTCGTGAACACATTTTTCCTTAACAAACGAACATGAACAAGACCCCACTCGTGTTCGTTCGGTCCGTTTACAGGCCTACAAACGAACACAAACAAGATTTTGTGTTCGTTTAGTTAAACAAACGAACACGAACAAAGGCCCGTTCGTTCGTTTACGTTCGTGAACATTCATTCGTGTTCGTTTGTTAGTGTTCGTTTGAGTTTGTTTACGTTCGTTTGTGTTTGTTTCGTGTTCGTTTGTGTTTGTTTTGTGTACGTTTGTGTTTCTTTATGTTCGTTTGTGTTTCTTTATGTTTGTTTATGTTTGTTACCCTCGTTCACGAAGCGTTCATGAACACTAAACTTTCTTAATAAACGAACACGAACACAAAATTCCGTTCGAGAAGTGTTGGTGAACCGTTTACGAACACATTTTTTCCTTAACAAACGAACACAAACAAGGCCCCATTCGTGTTCGTTCGGATTGACTTTTCAGGGGATTGGTGGTGCGACAATAAAGGTTGAAGTATATACACCAGGGACTTCCTGTGTAATAAATGAAGTTCAGGGACTAAGGCTGTAATAAGTAGTATACCACAGGGACCTTCCATGTAATTTACTCGGGTTTAAATATGAGGAAGGGGTAGACAATTACCATACTACCCCTCATGTGTTGTGCACATGGGTGATTTAACAGGGTTTTTTAACGGACGTTTGCTTCAGGGACTACGGGTGCAACAAAATGGCAACACCAGGGACTCCCAGTGTACTTAATAAAGTTTAGGGACTGTGGTTGCAATAAGTGGTAAACCACAGGGACCTTAGATGTAATTCGCTCTTAAATGAGTGTTGCATGTTGACAATATAAACAAAGGTCTTGTTTGCACATTAGCTTTCACATATGCATATATAGGTGTTAGATCGAAATGGTCGTTATGTTTTGAGTAAATTACACGAAAGGTCCATTTGGTTTGTCACTTATTACAGCTATAGTCTCTGGTCTTTGTTTATTACACTGAAAATCTCCGGTGTATTCAATTTGTTACATCTGACGTCCCTCTATCAAACGAACGTTTAAAACTTCCGTTAAGTGATCAATGTGCACCTCACATGATGGGCAAAATCGTAATTTCCCTTCCACTTCTAAAGAGCAAATTACACGGAAGGTCCATGTGGTTTGCCACTTATAACAGCCGCAGTCCCTGAACTTCGTTTATTACAACGGAAGTCCCTAGTGTGTTCAATTTGTTACACCCGACGTCCCTCTGTCAAACAGACCTCTAAAAGATCTATTAAGTGTAATGCTCTGTAAATAAGTGATCATGAAGTTCGGTAAGGTGTACATGTATCACTTAGTAGATCTTTTAGAGGTCCGTTTGACAGAGGGACGTCGGGTGTAACAAACTGAATACACCAGGGACTTCCATTGTAATAAACGAAGTTCAGGGACTGTGGCTGTTATAAGTGGCAAACCACAGGGACCTTCCGTGTAATTTGCTCTTTAGAAGTGGAAGGGAAATTACGATTTTGCCCATCATGTGTGGTGCACATGAGGCACTTAACAAAAGTTTTAGACGTCCGTTTGACAGAGGGACGTCGGGTGTAACAAATTGAATATACCAGGGATTTTCAGTGTAATAAACAAAAACCAGATACTGTGGCTGTAATAAGTGACAAACCACAGGCACCTTCCATGTAATTTACTCTTATGTTTTTGTCAACAAAAGTTTGCAATAAATTTATCAAAGGGATATGATACAATTCTTAGAAAATACATAACATTACAAATTCATAAGCTTAGTATAAATAATTAATGCGTTTACTCGGTTTCGAAATATATTTCCGCAATAACAAATTATCAGTATTAGATTTTGTCCATGATTAAATACAAAAACATTAAATGACTTGATGGACTTTAAACTAGGGGTAAGAACCCGAAACCCGATCTGAGAGCGGTACGAAAGTAAACAGATTAGGCTTGAGGCGAACAAGTTTTAAATCAGTTTTAGGTTGACTCAACTGACTCGTTTATTAAATGGGTAGGTTTGGATTGATGATAATATAAACCGCTCGCCCCGCCAACCCGATAAATTATTATAACATGTTCAAAAATAGATATATATATTTATACTTTAATAGTAGTTTATAAATGTATTTGAGAAATAGATACATTTAAATAGGGGTGTGCATCAAGACCGGAAAACCGGGACCGGCTTAAATGGTCCGGTTTCCGGTTCTTAGATTTGCTCAAAAATAACAAACGGGGTTTACCGGTCCCGGGCCCGTTCGATTCCGGTTTTAACCGGGTTTAAGACCGATATTTTAAAGTGCTTTTTTAAATGACATCCTATCTATTTTAAGAGCTCATTAACATTTCGTAATGTGTTTTTTGTAATGACTTACTAATAATGTGTTTTTTTAATTACCAATATACAGTATAATGTTTTTGTGAAAGTCACAAAGTATATATGCACAGATTCATTGATATAGATGTTTTGATACAAATATATATGTGTTCTGTATCAATGAATTATCATATATTCGTAATGTGTTTTTTTTAATCCTAATTCATTGATCCGTACGTATATACACAGATTTACATATATAATGTGTTATCAAGATTCATGATTTGTGAAACAAACCGGCTTTACTGGTGTTGGAATTGCTTAAAGACCGACCTGACCCGGCTCCGAACCGGAACCGGTTAAACCGGTCCGGTTTCGGTCTTAGAATTTTCACTTTTCGAGCAACCGGGTTTACCGATTCCGGTCCGGTTCGGTTTGGTTCCGGAACCGAACACACCCCTACATTTAAAATACGGATATATTTTATTATGTTCTAAATACACATTTAAAAAGTCGACATGTTTGACCCATTTGACTCATTCAAACCGCTAAGTTTATCTCGTTTAATTAAACGGGCTACATGAGTCGGGTTTGAGTTGAAGATATAAATATTAAGATTGAGATATTTAACTCATTTATATAAACACGTCGTTTTAGGTTGAATGTTCATACTTTATTACCTATGAACCCAAACGCAATTTAAATTGTCACCGAACTTTAAACGGCTCATCCTGTTTGACATGCTATCTTTGTAGTTTTATATAACTTGCACATAATTAGATTTATTTAGTAATTATTTTTAATGAGCTAGAAAAAAGGCCCTGCTACATTACGTTAGTCTTAGACAAATGGAAAAGATACAAAGAAACATAATTTGGGGCAAGAATTTTGTGAAATGTTCGTTAATTTCGTTTTTCAAAATAAACAATTAAACTTAATAATTAATAAATCCGAATACTTCATAGAAAAATCATTAAATCGAAGATATTACTCTTGTTTTGATTGGACAACCCACTATAGTGCCTTTCACTCTAAAATGAAATAATGCAATAAAGGAATTCGCCTTTACTTTCCCGAAAAAGGAAAACATATAAATAATTGAAAACAAACTTTTACACCCATCAACTCCAATTTCCACAAATATCTATACGTCAATTTTGCTCAAACACCTATAATCAAGTTACTCATAATTTTATCAATCAGCATCAAATTATTTCTTTCCCACTAACAAGAAATTAACAAGTTTACACCTAAAATTTCCTACAAATATGACAATTTGGAAGTATAAAAAAATTGTCTTATTTGTCATTGTTGTTTCTTCTATATTCTATGACCAGGTTGAACGAGTAAAATTAAAAATAAAAATAACTAGGTCAAATGAATAACAATATTGCCCAAAATGCTTTTAATAACAGTCATATATCAATATTAAGCTCAAAATGACAAAAATAAACAAAATCTCAGGCATCGTGCCTTTTACAAAAACGCTCTAATAATTTAACTCACGGAAAAAAAAAACCATCTTTAGCATATTTCTGTGACATCTGAATAAATCATGATTCGTCTATTAATGAACGCAATTGTCGTCTAAAATTTGGGATACTGGTTGCCTCAACAGCCGTAACTAATCCCATTGGTCGATACTCTTTTAGCTGCAACAAAAGATATATTATAAAACAAAATATTAAAAAAATTATTAAAATAATTAATGGTAAATATGATTAACGATGACTATAGACTTGCCTCGTTGGTGGTGATTTGCTGAGATCGCAAGGGAAAACAGAAGGACCATGCACTGAGCTGATACATTTGAAGGAAAATAAAATAAAAAACATGAAAAAAGTATATATACAAAAAATGAAAAACTTAAAGAATTGTGCATAGTTGTAAAAAACAGAAGAAGAGGGGTACATTGTGAAATATTTCGTCTTCTGGCTTCAAGTAAATTATAGCTTCTTCACTTGAGGAGCTACTACTACTACCACCCTTCTTTTTTCGGTCTCCATTCTTAAGCTAAACATCCATAAATTAAACAAAAAAATTTATGGTTTGTTATGATATAAACAAGTCGATTTTAGTTTGTTATTGTAAGAATGTTGTTTTGTAACCATAATTAACGCGTTAATTATCTTTACAAATTTGAAAAAAAGTGTTTGCGAATCAAAATAATCTGTTTCCATCCAAACTTGTTTTGACTCGTAACCCAACCCGCCTACTTATAATAGGTCAAAATGTATTTTGGTACCCTGAACTTGGCTGACTAGGTCTTCTACTACCTTGAACTATTGAAGGTGCAACATGATACCCTGAACTTGACAAAATGGTCGATTTATTACCCTGACTCACTAATTTGATCTTGTTTTCTCACGTGATGTATTTTTAATATCAATATATTGAAATAAAGGTATACTTTTTAATCTTATCAAAAGCTCAAACTTAAGTAGGTCAAGCAAGAAAACGCGATCAAATTAATAAGTCAGTGTAATAAATCGATCATTTTGTCAAATTCAGAGTATCATGCTTGCACTTTAGTAGTTCAGGGTAGTAGAAGATCTAGTCAGCCAAATTCAGGGTACTAAAATGTATTTTAATCTTTAAAATAAAAGACAGTTAGTGTACACTACCTTGTAGATTTTGCTGACCAATAGATAATATTTGAAGCAGAAAGACTTCCTAAGCTCCTTTGTTGGCTATCAAAAATTTAAAAAAAAAAAAAAAACCTTAAGTTTCCAAAAGATGGTTGAATTAACATGTCTTTTTTTTTTTGTGATTTCATCTAACCTCATCTTCTGTAGCCCATAAAATCTCATCAAAGAGACCATCATACAAAGGTGGTAAAAGCTGAGGTGGCGTATTTACGACACGTTGTGAGATCAAAAGACCGACATCTCCCGCTTTCTCTTCTAAATATGATTTTAATTTATCTTTTATATCTTTATCTTGACACATTGATAAAATAAATTCCTTAACTTCCATCATACATTGACAATCCTGAATAATAAGAGAAATAAAAAATTCAGCTATTTTAACTAATGTGTTACATATCATATACATAATTTTTAAATAGGCTAACATATATTTTACTATTTTAGTACTCCGAACTTGGCTAAATAGGTCTTCTACTACCTTGAACTATTAAAGGTGCAACATGGTACCCTGAACTTGACAATCTGGTCAATTTAGTACCCTGACTCATTAGTTTGGTGGTTTTTCTTACTTAAATAACTTTTATTGGAGCTTTTGACGGACTAAAAAGTATATGTTCATCTCAATATATTGATATTAGAAGCAAATCACGTGAGAAAAGAAGACCAAATTAATGAGTCAGGGTACTAAATCGACCATTTTGTGATGTTAAGGGTACCATGCTGCAACTTTTAATAGTTCAAGGTAGTAGAGGACCTAATCAGCCAAGTTCAGGCCGACCTGCAAATGAATGTTCACCTTATATCTCTGTAAATTAAGAGCAGAAACGAAGCCATAAACACTATTATCTTCATCATCTTCTATCTTAATAACTGTCCCGACAGTTGTTTGTTCCAATATCAAGTCTACAAAACTGCTCAAATTCCATTCTTTAGTATCGAGATAAGTCTGCATTAGAACCTTAACTCCATGGAAATCATTGGGCTTCGGGTCAAAAAAAGCAAAATCGGCTTGAACCACTCCCTTCAAAACTCAAATTCATATCATAATCAATAATTCAATATATATAAATAAATAATTAGATATTTAATTTAATAAAATGAGTAAATAATTACGTCAAAGTCGTCTTCTGAAGAAGAATCTAGATCTCCATCTTCAGAAGAAGGATATTGTTCTTCTTCCCTCTTTGCTTCCTTGTGTTTATCTTTTTTGTTAACTATAAGCAAGAATCGGATTATTAGTAATTTAAGTATTGTTTTTAAAATTAATAAATTGGATATTCATTCATGCCTGTAGGGTTATTTTCGTCATTTTGTTGCTTGACCCTTCGAGAAGAGGTGACTAAAGCCATGGAACGGGCCAAACGAGAGAAAGCGGGCTGAGGCTTCTGTAAATGGCTTCTTCTTGTTGGCTTCCTTGGCATGATGACTGTACAAGCAACCTAATTTCACTGGTAAAGTTGAATTAGATACATATTGAATATAGGTATTTATGATATAACTACATCAATAAATATATTCTTGCAGATATCATCAATATCTATATTTATATATTCATACACAAAACCTAAAAGTGCAGTTCTTATGCATAAAAAAGCTTTTTTTGAACCTCAAAGCCTAACAGTAGAGCTCATGCCGGAATCATGAACCATGAATCATTCATGTCATATTATTATGTCTTGTTCATGGATTTCATTGATGAGAGAGAGAGAGCATATTAACATACATAAAAAAACAGCACACCTCAAAATATCGAGCAAAACCTGGAAAAAAACGACCCTGAGGGAAGAAGAAGAAGAGAGCGGTGACTGACGACGGAAGGAGGGCCGGTGACCGGAGACCGAGGGCGGAAACACCGCGGTTGAAGGTTAATCGTTGAGTAGGAAACATACGAAAGGAGTGTTGGGGAAGTGAAATGACTGTAGAGATTTATTTCTGAAAATGTTTTAATAAAATAATTTTTTTGGGTTTCAATAGAAAGACATGACAAATTCCTAACTAGGTTTTCAAAACCATTCAAATTTTATGAAAAATGCTCAATTGAAATCGCGTATATACAGTTACAAACCTTATGATTAAATTATCTGGAAGAGAAGAACGAAGCTAATTTCGGCATAAATTAGGGTTTTAAATAGAACAAAATTACCTTGTTAATTGAGGCAAAAAGCAGCGAAGAACTCGAGTAAGAACCAGCAGCAGGCGCGATGAGAGTGATAACTTGAGAAGAAGGGTGAAAATTAGGGATTTTGATGAGTAATCGGGAATGGATTATTCCTTCATTTTTGGTATTGATAGTTTGATACCCATAGATCAAGCACTCACAAATTTGATTTATAGGTATTACACAAACACCCCCCTTGAGTTTTGATATGGACGAAAACCCTATATAATTTAGGTGTTTGTGTTAGCTTGACTTATTTTCTTCCATGTTTTAAAATCGTGATTCTAAATTGTACTATTGGATGTTTTAAAAATAGTTGAATTAGACCAATTATTTGAACCGGATTACATTATTATTCATTATTTATGATAACTTTGTTATGAAGAATTCTGTATGTAACCGAAATCATAAAATTAACGATTATGAATATAATCAATCTTGAAAGTGATAAAGATAGAAGCAAGGTGACGATTCACAAATGTAACATTAAGTTAAAACATCTCATGACACATAAACACGTCAAATAACATTAGGGTAAATGTCATAAATTGTTCATGTGGTCTTGGGTTTTCTGGCATTTTGTCCCTAAATTTTTTTTTTCAAAATTTTTGTCCCTGTACTCTTTAAAATTCTGGTTTATTGTCCTTCCGTCCAAATTGGCTGTTAAGTAACAGAATATACCAAAAAAGTGAGAGTAGTTTCGTCATTTTCCTTTTTCCCTTTTCAGAATTTTCTTTTTTGTTTCTTTTTTTATCTTCTTTTTCCAGCAAAATTACCAATAGAAAATAGAAAAACACCTAATTTCAGCTCTAGATCTGAACCGGATAAAGGAAATCGATAAGCACCGTAACTTAAATCGAATTGTAACGACCCGAAATTTTGAATCAAATAAATTATTGAAAAATATGATAAATAAGGATAAATCATTTAAAACACGTGGAAATTGGTTTCGTGTCATTTGGACATCGTATGAGAAAGTTATGGACAAAACCGGATCAAAAATTAGACCAAATCAGCAAAACACAAGGGAACCAGCTGCTCGAGCGCGCGAGAGGTTGTCGAGGGGCGCGAGTGTCTGGGGCTGACCCACTTCTGGTCGTGTCGAGCGCGCGACAAGGTGGTGGTCGAGCGCGCGAGGGCGTCTGGAGCATTAAATTTGGGTTTTTGGCCATTAGATGCCAAACTTGAAACCCTAACTCTCTCTCTAGAACCTTATACATATTTTGAGTGGAAAATGTCGTTTGAAGCTGATTTTGGGGTCCAAATCAAGTGATTTTTCTTCCATTATTGAAGATCAAGGTAAATCTTCACTCCTTTGTAGTTGTAGCTTTAGTTCCATGGATTGTAAGCTTGGGTTTGAAACCATAGTTCTTGGGTTTGTGAGTAATGGTTGAATAAAGGTTGTATACACTTAATAGATGGTATTTTAACAAAGAGAACAAGTGTATGCTTAAGATTTGTAAGAATCTTAAGATTGGTTAAACCTAGGGTTTTGAATGTCACCAAAATTTGGGGAAAAGAGTGTTGGTGACTAATTAGTGTTATGAGACTAATATTGGAGACTAATGATGTCGACCTTGGGTTATGGTTGGGTTTGGGTTTCGTTGGTGAAACCTTGGAGCTAAGATTTTGGGATTTTCACCAAGTTGGATGAACTTGGTGGTTAAAGATGATGATAGAAATTATGTGTTATCTAATTATTAAGGATAACTAGAAATGTGATTATTATGTTGATATGTTGCAAGGACCTAAAAGTTGGAGATATTCCAAAGGCGGGAAGCAAGGATTCGTGTTGATAAACACGATATGGATTTAGCTATCGCTAAGGTGAGTACATGAGACTTTTAATGTAACACCGCAAAATTTAGAATGCGTTTTTTTTAAAGGGCGGAAGCATAAAGATAATAGATAAGGTTTAGGTTTACAAACCAAACGTCCCAAAATAAACTCCAAATAATAATCATATTTAGACGGTGTTAATAAACGGCATGACTCATTTTACAAAACATATCAAATTGAGTTTGGTCAATCATCCCGTCCAAAGCACCGATCACCTGAAAAGATTCAACGAGGGAGGGATTAACACAAAGCTAAGTGAATGAATATAATCTACAAATTCTGTAAAGCACAACAAGCTAGCATAGACATCTCTACGATCGAAAAGCCACATAACCACATAACACTGTTTGTTCAAGAAGCTCGGTGGTGGTCCTGCAGGAGCCTAAAACCATCGTCGGCCCAACGACGGTACCCGAAAGCCTGTACCCAACTCCCCGGTAAACCCCCTACGTATAATGTATACATGTAAGGTCCGAATACCATATGAGTCGATACACTATGCCCAGCGCACTGACATCTCAAACCTCGGTTGCCAATCAAATCGAGTGGTTGCTACCAATCAAGCAAAGTCTCTTCACATATGTGCACATAACCTATTTGACTCAACACTGGCAAATAGGTACCAAACAAACAAGCTAGTTACGAAAAAAAAAACTGCATCAAAACATTGTCGGCAAGTTCACGTCGCGAACTTCAGTTCGCGTCGTGAACTTCCGTTCGCGTTCGGGAACCTGTCGCGAAGTTGTTCACGATCAAACCCAAAATTCTCTGTCCACAGTTCGCGATCGTGAACCCTAGTTCGCGTCGCGAACTCCCCAAAGCTGGTACATTTCCTGCGTTTACCACAAGTATGCAAATACCAAACTAATTGTAACCAGACACAAGTTGGAGGTTAAATCCACTCACCGTAACCTTCTCTTTGCCACCAACTCAGTAGTCTAATGTAACTGAGTTGTCCTCCCGTTTCCTGTGAATCCAAAGGAATACCGAATTAGTAATCAATACTACAAAATTACAAAAATGACAAGTAAGTTTACAAACTAGCTCTTGACCCAATAAAAACCAAACACTTGAAACATCATATAAACATGTCATGACCATATCATACATATCCAATAAGTCAACTAACCATTTTACACATTATCCATCCAACAGGTCAAACTAAGTTGTCGAGTTGAGTTCTAAAGCTAACTTCTCAAGCCTACTTCTCAAGCTCACTTCTCAAGCTTACCTCTCAAGCTCACTTCTCAAGCTTACCTCTCAAGCTTACCTCTCAATCTCAATTCTCAAGCTCACTTCTCAAGCTTACCTCTCAAGCTCAAGCTCACTTCTCAAGCTTACCTCTCGAGCTTACCTCTCAAGCTTACCTCTCGAGCTTACCTCTCGAGCTTACCTCTCGAGCTCAGCTCTCGAGCTCAGCTCTCAAGCTCACCTCTCAAGCTTACCTCTCGAGCTTACCTCTCGAGCTTACCTCTCAAGCTCAGCTCTCAAGCTTACCTCTCAAGCTTACCTCTCAAGCTCACCTCTCAACACCAACTTTCCATCAAGTGTTACCAATACTAATACTAACACATAAACATGACAAGAACACCAATACTTAGACAATTCAAACTACTAATTCACTTTTACCACAAAATGGTCCAAACGGGACAAAACCCGAACATCACTATAACATAAACAATTTCACAACTAATATCCATGACTACTACATCTTAGCTAGTCATAATCATATAACAATTCATCAAGTTCATAACTACCAACAATCCATGTATTTTACTTTCAAATTACTAGTTCATCATTTTGACTCAAATCATCCAAACAACAACTAGTATCTCATCAACCTCATCAAAACTTGACATAATACAACCAACACATTTAACATGTCATTTTAACAAATACAAGCAACAAAACCCATAAAACCTATCATTGACATAATCACACCAACTTGTCACAAAACTCATTTACTAGCTTATAATTTAGACATAAATTACATACAACCTTTTAACTAACAATTTCATCATTTCAAGTCATAATCCACAAATCAACATAAATAACTCATTAAACATATTATCATAACATCTAACACAATATACACAACAAAATTTCAAGAATCATAAACCCTAATTTTACTAACTAGCAAGAATTCAAAACAAATACACATAGGTTGGAGCTTACCTTAAGAGCTACTCAAAAACGAGGTTGGATTAGAGATTGAGCAAGAACTAAACAAGAAATCTTCTGTAACACACCGATTTTTCAACCCAAATTAAAACTTTTAAAATAAAGATTTAAGTCTTTACAAACCGAACATCTAAAATATGGTTTAACTAAAACATTTGGAATAATTAGAAAGTACCAAAACTGATGTAACAAATATATCAAAACTATAGTCTAGGGAATTAAATAAGTACACCGAGCTAATCCTTCCAAATGCTAACTACGGGCCGCCTATTCTTTTGCTCCCGAACCTGAGTACATAGTCAAAGTAAACGTAGTACGTGAGACAAATATTATCTCGTGAGAAACATGGGTTTTAGACCCGGTTAGAAATAATTTGCAATAAAATAATAATTAAATCATTATCAAATTGCACATAGTCAATCAACCTATAAGGCTTGCCATAAGCCAAACACATACGTAACGGGCCTCCCCGAAACAACTCCCCAATATGGGTTAATGAGGTAAACTCCCCCGTTTCCGGGTTATCTATTTGCTCCCCCGATTTCCGAGTTATCTATTTGCTCCCCCGATTTCCGGGTTATCTATTTTCTCCCCCGATTTCCGGGTTATCTATTTTCTCGACACACTACCCTTGCGCAGGGTGGTACCGCCCCAAGTAGGTGTCACTAACTCCACCAACTTGTGTGGGTTATCTAGGATCCAATTGATTAGCTACCACATAACAATCATCAACTTGGGTCAAAGCCCCATATCATAACTCGATCATACTAGTGGTAACTAAGCAAGTCAATTTACAATCAATTCAATTCAATTCAATTAATTCATACTCTATCACTTCAATCTTTCTTTATTAAAAACATTTATCTAATAAAGACTCTAAAATCATTTCAATTCATAAAACATGGTTTACTATGTACTCATAAAGATCACACATGTACTCACCTTAGCAATGCTTTCTAACACTCGTGTTCAACAACACAATCCTTACTTCCAAATTGAGGAAGTACTTCCAATCTCAAGGTCTTCTTGTCCTAACATCAATATCATTACAAAATCTAGTTATAATCCATAACTAGCTACTAATTAATCCATCTAAACATTCCCAACCACCAAGTTCATACAACTTGGTGGAATCTCAAACCCTAGTTCAAGATTTTCCATCATCAATCCCAAATCTAACTTGTACACATTGATTACAAGTCTACAAGGAGTGTTTTACACCCATGAAAGTTCATCTTCCCCAAAGATGATATGGTGGGTTCCCAAAACCACCATTGTTACCCATACTAAGCTCAAAATGAAGGTAACTAAGCAAGATATGCAAGAATTCTTACCCTTGATGCTTGAATCCTTCAAGATGATGAAGATTTGAGCTCCTTAGCTCCAAAAACCGTCCAAATGCTCTAAAAAACGGTTGCACTCTCTCTAGGGTTCGTAGGTGTTATGAGCCCTAGCTTCTACACAACTTTATATAGTCCAGACAGTCCTCGCGCCACGCTCGCGTTTGCCTCGCGCCGCGAGGTGACGCGGAATGTCTTCTTGGTCGCCGCAGGAACGCCTACCTCGTGCCCCGCTCACGCCGCGAGCTCGACGCGCAGCTCAACTCGAGCTTGGCGCGAGTCTCTCGCGTCTGAGTTCTGAACCCACTGTTTGATCTCGCGTCTGGCTCGCGCCTGCCTCGCGCCGCGAGGGCTGTTCCAGCCAGATTCTTGGCCTTTAAACTTGTTTCCATCCAAGTTTTGACCCATACTTGGTTATACCAAGTCCCAAACATTCAAACATTCGATAAAACACAAACCGAAACATAATCTAATATAAATACTAAAATTCGAATAAATCCCGAATAAATTACACGAAAAACAAACGTAAAATTACGGTCGTTACAACTATCAAACCCGAATAACTCTTTTGGCGATCTTGTGCCACTTTCATATTCTTTTGAATTATCCCGATTTTTTCATTTGTTATTTTCACAATTTCGGGACCCGTGAGTTTTGTCTCACCCGCCTCTAACCAACAAGAAGGCGTCCGACATTTTCTCCCATACAATGCCTCAAACGGTGGCATCTTAATTGTCGAGTGATAACTATTGTTATATGAAAATTCAACTAACGGTAAATGTTCATCCCATTTACCGCCAAAATCCAATACACACGATCTCGACATATCTTCAACCGTTTGGATCGTTCTTTCACTTTGACCATCAGTTTGCGGATGGTAAGCCGTGCTCAATCTCAACTTCGTTCCCAACTCTTCTTGGAGTGATCTCCAAAACCTCGAGGTAAACCTTGCATCCCGATCGGACACAATCGACAATGGTACCCCATGCAAACGGACAACTTCATCAACATACAATTTTGCCAACTTCTCGAGTGGCATGGTTTCCCGAGTAGCTAGGAATAACGCACTTTTCGTTAACCTATCAACAATCACCCAAATGGCGTCATGATTCCTACTCGTCTTTGGGAGACCAACAATGAAATTCATTGTGATGTCATTCCATTTCCCGGCCGGCACTTGCAACGATTGTGCAACACCATAAGGCACTTGGTGCTCGGCTTTCACTTGTGCACACGTGGCACATTTTGATATGTACTTTGCTACTCTTGACTTCATCCCGGGCCACCAATAAATTTTCTTCAAGTATTGATAAGTCTTTGTACTTCCGGGATGAATCGAATACTTAGACTTGTGAGCATCATTCAACAACACTTTTCGGTTTCCACCGAATTTCGGAACTCAAATCCGATCATTCACGGTTTTTAGCCCTTGAACATTTTCTTCAAATACTTGATTCTTTCCTAACCTCTCTTGTTTATACTCATCTTTTCCCATCACTTCCCTTTGTGCGGTTTTTTATACTTTCAATAAAGCTAGACACTACATCAATCCGCATCAACTTAGCCTTAACCGGCTTTTCATAATCTTTTCTACTCAAGGATTCGGCTACCACGTTAGCCTTTCCTTCATGATAAACAATCTCACAATCGTAGTCACTAATCAACTCGATCCACCTTCTTTGTCTCATATTCAAGTCTATTTGTGTGAACACATACTTGAGACTTTTGTGATCCGTGTACAAAATACACCTTGTACCGTACAAGTAATGTCTCCAAATCTTCAAGGCAAAGATAATCGCCGCCAACTCTAAATCGTGAGTTGTATACCTTTCTTCCGCATTCTTCAATTGTCTTGAAGCATAAGCTATCACTTTACCTCTTTGCATTAAAACACAACTGAGACCTTTGTTCGAGGCGTCGCTATACACTACAAAATCTTCCATACCGTCGGGTAGAGTGAGAATCGGTGCATTGCACAACTTTTCTTTCAACAAGGCAAAGCCTCTTCTTGCTTTTTCCCCCAATCAAACTTCACATCTTTTCTCGTTAGCCTAGTGAGTGGGACCGCCACTCGGGAAAAATCTTCAATAAATCTTCGGTAATAACCGGCTAACCCAAGAAAACTTCTAACTTCGGTTGGAGTCTTTGGTGCTTCCCAGTTCTTCACCACTTCAATCTTAGACGGGTCAACTTTTATCCCGCTTCGGGATACTACATGACTAAGAAATTGAACTTCCCGCAACCAAAATTTACACTTTGAGAATTTTGCATACAATTTTTCTCGCTTCAAAACTTCTAGAGTTTGCCTTAAATGTTCTTCATGTTCTTCTTCGGTTTTGGAGAAAATAAGAATATCATCAATAAATACTATGAGAAATTTATCGAGAAAAGGTTTACAAACCCTATTCATGAGATCCATAAAAATAGCCGGGGCATTCGTCAAATCGAATGGCATAACTAAAAATTCGTAATGCCCATAACGAGTTCTAAAGGCCGTCTTCTCGGTGTCACCTTCTTTACCACGAACTTGATGGTAACCCGATCTCAAATCAATCTTGGAAAAATAATCGGCACCTTGAAGTTGATCAAATAAATCATCTATCCTTGGCAAAGGATATCGGTTCGTTATCGTCATCTTGTTAAGTTCTCGGTAATCGATACACATCCTCATCGAGCCATCTTTCTTCTTCACAAATAAACCGGTGCACCCCATGGTCACGAACTAGGACGGATAAAACCTTTATCGAGTAAATCTTGGAGTTGGGCCATCAACTCTCTCATCTCGGTGGGAGCTAAATGATACGGGGCTCGGGAAATCGGCGTCGCCCCCGGAACTAAATCAATTCGGAACTCGACTTGCCTCTCCGGTGGAAAACCGGGTAAGTCATCGGGAAAAACTTCGGGAAAATCCCGAATAATCTTCACATTTTCAACCGTCTTTTTCTCTTTTCTTCCATCTAAGACGTAGGCTATAAATGATGAACACCCTTTCGATAAACACTTTCTTGCTTCAATGGCGGTTAACAAGTTTGGCATATGATGCCTCTTTTCTCCATAAATATACACCTTCTCATTCTCGGGAGACTTGATCGACACTAACTTCTTTCCACACAAAATCTTGGCTTGGTGGATTCCCAACCAATCCATCCCAATAATTACATCAAAAGCCTTAATCCCCATAGGCATCAAATCAACCTTAAACTTTTTGCTATTGATTTCTAATTCACAATCTCTATAGATGTGTTGAACCATAGAGGTTTTCCCATCGGTTACTTCTATTTCATACAAATCATCAAGTAACTCTAGTGGAACCTTAAACTTAGCACCAAATTCATGAGACACGAAAGAATAAGTATAACCCGAATCAATCAATACATATGTGGGTATGGAGTTTATGAATAAGGTACCTGAGACGACGTCATGAGTCTCCTTGGCTTCTTCACGTGTGAGTTGGAAGGCACGGCCTTTGACTTTCAACGGCTCCAGCTTCTTGTGAGCGGTTGACACCAACGTTTCGGTTCCCTTCTTTGGGCATACACTGCTATAATGCCCTTTCTCGTGACACGAGAAACACTCTACCTCATCAAGGTTCCTCACCTTGCAATCTTTAGCCTTGTGGCCAAACTGACCACACTTGAAACAACCAATGGAATCCGCCTTGCACTCTCCTTTGTGGTCCCTACCACACTTCCTACATCCACCAACACTTCCTTGTTTTGACCCGCTCGGGGCAAACTTGCTTTTCTTGGATGGCCCCGAAAAACTTTCAAACTTTCTCTTCTCATTACCAACCGATCTCTCTTGCACTCTTCTCTTGCTAACTTTTTCGACACTTCGGGCGACATTGATCGCCTCATCAAGAGTGGTTGCCCTCTTCACTTCGAGCTCATACTCCCATGGTAACCCATTGGCAAACCGAACCACACGACTACGTTCGGTTGGGTAAGTACTTGACACAAACGGGAGGTATCCCGTGAACTTCTTGGTATACTCATCCAATGTCAAATTGCCTTTCTTGAAGTGCAAGAACTCTTCCAACAACTCCTCCAACTCCCTTTTGGGACAATACTTCTCTTTGAGTCTCCTAGTGAACTCATCCCACGACATCTTGTAAATGGCTTTCTTCCCCAAAGTTTCATAAACTGTGTCCCACCATGTAAGAGCATCATCTTTGAACAAACGTGAGGCATAAGTCACCATGTCTTCCTCCTTGCACTTGCTACTCTCAAGCACACGCTCCGTTTCTCAAATCCATTGAACCGTCACTTTCGGTTCCGTACTCCCGAGATAAAAGTCGGGTCGACAAGCAAGGAATGTTTTGTAAGAACATCCTTCATGCTCAATCTTTCTTTCTTCACCACTTTCCCCATTGGAGGACTTCTCGGTCGGGTTGGTATTTCCCGTTGACTTAGTCTTAGTGAGTTGAGGGGAATCTTCACCTTCCTCCCTCTCCTCCTCAAAAAGACGTTCCTCTTCCTCCCTTTCCTCATCATCACCTCCTAAGTTCAACCAATCATTTATGATCCGGTTAACATCTTGTTGCATCACATTTCTCATATTAGTGAGCATGGATTGAATGGCCTCCATTGTTACCGGAGTATGGTTATTCCCGATACCCGAATTGGCCAATCCATTCCCATCTTGATTCAAATTCGAAGCTTGTTCCCCATCCAACAATCGACCACTTCTCGTTCTAGCCATCTTACTATAATAAGATGTCAACTCAATTAGAATCCAATAAGTTGACTAAAAAGTCAAAATTAAACATAAGAATAACTCGATTTAAAACAATAGCCTCAATGGTCAACCCTAATCCTTAAAGGTCAACCTAACTTCCTATTAAACATAATGTCCCAAAAGCAAAGTCTAAGTCTAGGGTGGGTAACCAACCTAATTCATTTAGACTAATGCTCTGATACCAAGTTGTAACACACCGGTTTTTCAACCCAAATTAAAACTTTTTAAATAAAGATTTAAGTCTTTACAAACCGAACATCTAAAATATGGTTTAACTAAAACATTTGGAATAATCAGAAAGTACCAATTACAAATATATCAAAACTATAGTCTAGGCAATTAAATAAGTACACCGAGCTAATCCTTCCAAATGCTAACTACGGGCCGCCTAATCTTTAGCTCCCGAACCTGAGTACATAGTCAAAGTAAACGTAGTACGTGAGACCAATATTGTCTCGTGAGAAACATGGGTTTTAGACCCGGTTAGAAATAATTTGCAATAAAATAATAATTAAATCATTATCAAATTGCACATAGTCAATCAAACTCTAAGGCTTGCCATAAGCCAAACACATACGTAACGGGCCTCCCCGAAACAACTCCCCCGATATGGGTTAACTAGGTAAACTCCCCCGTTTCCGGGTTATCTATTTGCTCCCCCGATTTCCGGGTTATCTATTTGCTCCCCCGATTTCCGGGTTATCTATTTTCTCCCCCGATTTCCAGGTTATCTATTTTCTCGACACACTACCCTTGCGCAGGGTGGTACCGCCCCAAGTAGGTGTCACTAACTCCCCCAACTTGTGTGGGTTATCTAGGATGCAATTGATTAGCTACCACATAACAATCATCAACTTTGGTCAAAGCCCCATATCATAACTCGATCATACTAGTGGTAACTAAGCAAGTCAATTTACAATCAATTCAATTCAATTCAATTAATTCATACTGTATCAATTCAATCTTTCTTTATTAAAAACATTTATCTAATAAAGACTCTAAAATCATTTCAATTCATAAAACATGGTTTACTATGTACTCAGAAAGATCACATGTACTCACCTTAGCAATGCTATCCAACACTTGTGTTCAACAACACAATCCTTACTTCCAAATTGAGGAAGTACTTCCAATCTCAATGTCTTCTTGTCCTAACATCAATATCATTACAAAATCTAGTTATAATCCATAAATAGCTATTAATTAATCCATCTAAACATTCCCAACCACCAAGTTCATACAACTTGGTGGAATCTCAAACCCTTGTTCAAGATTTTCCATCATCAATCCCAAATCTAACTTGTCACATTGATTACAAGTCTACAAGGAGTGTTTTACACTCAAGAAAGTTCATCTTCCTCAAAGATGACATGGTGGGTTCCCAAAACCATCATTGTTACCCATACTAAGCTCAAAATGAAGGTAACTAAGTGAAATAAGCAAGAATTCTTACCCTTGATGCTTAAATCCTTTAAGATGATGAAGATTTGAGCTCCTTAGCTCCAAAAACTGTCCAAATGCTCTGAAAAACGGCTGCACTGGGTCTAGGGTTCGTAGGTGTTATGAGCCCTAGATTCTACACAACTTTATATACTCCAGACAGTCCTCGCGCCCCGCTCGCGTTTGCCTCGCGCCGCGAGGTGACGCGGGATGTCTTCTTGGTCGCCGCAGGAACGCCTACCTCGCGGCCCCTCGCGCCTGGCTTGCGCCGCGAGCTCGACGCGAAGCTCAACTCGAGCTCGGCGCGAGTCTCTCGCGTCTGAGTTCTGAACCCACTGTTTGATCTCGCGTCTGGCTCGCGCCTGCCTCGCGCCGCGAGGGCTGTTCCAGCCAGATTCTTGGCCTTTAAACTTGTTTCCATCCAAGTTTTGACCCATACTTGGTTACACCAAGTCCCAAACATTCAAACATTCGATAAAACACAAACCGAAACATAATCTAATATAAATACTAAAATTCGAATAAATCCCGAATAAATTACACGAAAAAACGTAAAATTACGGTCGTTACATCTTCTAGACAAGCTCAAGAACACAAGAACAATGAAAAGGGTTTTTGAGAGAGTTTTAGAGAGAGGTTAGAGAGAGAGAGAATGTGTTATGGATAAGAAAAAGGAGGAAGGAAAGAAGAAGGGTTACCCCCCTCCCCATGGCTGCCGAATTCACCAAAGGGGGGCCCACTTTGACATTTCTTTTAGTTTAAACAATACGGTCCAAAAGGTCCGGTTCATAGCTAATTTATTTAAAATACCAAATGAACATTGTTTTCAAAAACGAATACATTTTCGGAATCACAATTCAAAAGAGGATCTAGAAATATAAAAATCATACAATCATTTAAACATTTCAGTAATCGGATATTTTAATCCCTTGATTAAAATACCACAAAAGGACAAAAGGTTAAACAATTCATTTACCATTTAATCAGTTTATTCCATATAGGGTCAAATAGAGATTTATCCAATATCAATATATACCTAAAACAACTAGGCCGGTTTTAGGATGTTACAACTCTACCCTCTTTAAAAAGGATTCCGTCCCCGGAATCCAACCACAACTTTTCTACCACAAAAGTATTCCAATTCTGTTTTAAACTTCCATTCCAATTTAAGTCTCACATTAAGTTTTCGCAAAAACATCATCATTCCAATTATCAATCGATTTATTTCTTTAGTATATCCACTAATTCAAAACTATCTCACTGGCCATATAACAATTAACATTCATGGTTCAGTTATCACTTCACAAGACATAAAAATGATCCACATGCATATGTTTTAAAAAAAGTTCCTTACACAAAGTCACACAATTATTTCAAGTCTGGAATACTTACTCGTTCTCTTCTTTATTCTATCAAAATTTATAATCTTGCACAGTTTAACTCGTTAAACGACCCGCAATTTTAAGAATTTCCAATAAATTTTTTTTTTGTCTTAATCAATTAATTTCAAAAAGACTACACTTTCATGAGATGAAGTCACATCAATTTCGCATACTAAACACAAACAGGTCAAAATCGAGCAATTCATCATGACACTATCAAAGTCCTTAGTTAACCATACTTCTAACAATCATATACTATTTCATGCATAGTTGGCCATATTACAAAGATGTCAAAATTTTGTAAAGTCAAGTTGCACGTTTTGTCGTAACGAGTCAAAGTTACACCATTAAAGTGTAAAGCACATATCCCTTTATAAACATGCATGGCAATATAAATAACAATATCTTTATACTTAATTAGTCATACTTATGAGATTTCAACATATACGAAGGTCGAAGTCACTTATCAATTTATGCATTTATCAAATTCTAATATAACCGTCCAATCTAAACACTCGATTTAAGTATAAATCATCAATCTCCAAACTTTTCTTAAATAATCTCATAATCAATGCAAATCATTTAACAAACTCATTTATCTTCAATTATTACTATCACAAGTCATCACAAAAAGATCTACACACACAATTCATTAGTCACATTTCAGACTCCGAATACATCATAGGAAACAATTTGGCAATTTATCATAAGCATTTCAGGTCATATCGATATTTAACACTGACTAACTGTCATAATCAATGTCTATAACAAATCAAACATCAATTTATTCACATTGAACAGACATTTCTGATTCTCACTATACAAGTCACTACATGTGGCCTGACATGTCACAATAAAAGTTTCGCTTTTTCACATAACAAACACTAGTCCTACTTGGACTATTCAATTCACGTATACAATTCCATCCATTTTAATTACAAGCATCACATTCACGATGTTTACAATAATTACTACTATACTCAATTTGATCCATGGTCACATATATTGTGACCGAAACCGACATACAACCGATTCTCTTCGATTCTCCTGAAGTGAAGGAACAACCAATTTGGCAATTTATCATAAGCATTTCAGGTCATATCGATATTTAACACTGACTAACTGTCATAATCAATGTCTATAACAAATCAAACATCAATTTATTCACATTGAACAGACATTTCTGATTCTCACTATACAAGTCACTACATGTGGCCTGACATGTCACAATAAAAGTTTCGCTTTTTCACATAACAAACACTAGTCCTACTTGGACTATTCAATTCACATATACAATTCCATCCATTTTAATTACAAGCATCACATTCACGATGTTTACAATAATTACTACTATACTCAATTTGATACATGGTCACATATATTGTGACCGAAACCGACATACAACCGATTCTCTTCGATTCTCCTGAAGTGAAGGAACAACCAAAACAGTTACAATCAACTTGTCACCAATTTGCACAAATGAAAACGAGCAACTTTAACCACCGAGACACTATGTGTGTCCTGACGAACAAGAAAAGAAACAATCTTTTATAACATTTATTCATAACTATGATTAAACTAGACTAATCCATACATCACATCACACTAAACTTGGTCCAAGTTCCAATAAATAAAGGCGTGAAAGCATGCATCATTTATATCTATAAAACTCCCGGCTCGGGTGATGTATACCAAATCAATAAGCAATCAATTATTCCAAATAGAGTGACATAAAACACCAAAGGAAAGCAGTTCAGTTCATCACATCATTTCACAAGTCCTAATTAAGCGATCTACTCAATTAACAATATTTTTTACGTAAGCGCAAGTGTCTAGTTTATCAAACATAGATGCATAATTTTCTCTACTAATAAACAATATAATACAATATTGAGTTTTATAGAACATACCCGAGCTGTCACGGTCAGTGACATCAGCATTCTTTCATTTCCTTTCTACAGTTGATGAAGATTCCCCGACCACCACCATACTTGACCCATAATCCACTTTCTTTTCCAAAGGACATTTACTCTTTTCATGTCCCTCACTTTGACAATTCCAACACACCTCCCGTGGAAACTTACAATCCTTACCCTCGTGCCCAAATTGACCATATCTAATGCACTTCATGGTCTGAGCAGTGCAGATCCCCGAATGAGCGGACTTACATTTACGACACCATGGGTTCTTTTGACCTGATCTACGAACAGACTATTTAAGACTCATGTTCCCCGGTGGTTTATAAGTACCTGGTTTTCCTAACCCTAGAGGTGACGGAATTCCCAAGTGTGGGTACGGATAAAATCCCTGAGGTGGAAGTGGGTGATTTATCTGAGGTGGAAAGGGTTGGTTCATTTGTGGTGGGGGTGTATAGTTTGTTAGTGGTTGTGTTGATGGGAAGTTAAGAAGCAATGGGGCGAGGATCGAGGGTGTCATTCTCTTGATTAGTTGTTGCTGTTGTTGTACCTAATTTCTCAACTCTTGCACTTGGTTTTCCAACGCCTTTATATGTGCTTCCCGGTCAGTCTCCACATTGTTACTTGAGGTAGCAACATTTTCTGGGGTCAAGGGGGTCGGGTTCTCTTTATCTGTCATATCTGTAACAAAACACAACATCTCACGAAATCTTAGTTTATATCGTTAGTATCTACATACTAACCATAAACTAACTTCATTCACATTTGCTCTAATCCCACTCACCCGGAATGCTTGACCAAACTCGAGCCACGATTTGGGAATGAAACACCAAAACGTGTATCCATCGCCAAACCGAAGCTCTGATACCAAGTTGTAACACCGCAAAATTTAGAATGCGTTTTTTTAAAGGGCGGAAGCATAAAGATAATAGATAAGGTTTAGGTTTAGGTTTACAAACCAAACGTCCCAAAATAAACTCCAAATAATAATCATATTTAGACGGTGTTAATAAACGGCATGGCTCATTTTACAAAACATATCAAATTGAGCTTGGTCAATCATCCCGTCCAAAGCACCGATCACCCGAAAAGATTCAACGAGGGAGGGATTAGCACAAAGTTAAGTGAATGAATATAATCTACAAATTATGTAAAGCACAAAAAGCTAGCATAGACATCTCTACGATCGAAAAGCCACATAACCACATAACACTGTTTGTTCAAGAAGCTCGGTGGTGGTCCTGCAGGAGCCTAAAACCATCGTCGGCCCAATGACGGTACCCGAAAGCCTGTACCCAACTCCACGGTAAACCCCCTACGTATAACGTATACAGGTAAGGTCCGAATACCATATGACTCGATACACTATGCCCAGCGCACTGACTTCTCAAACCTCGGTTGCCCACTAACCGAGTCCTCGGTTACCAATCAAACCGAGTTGTTGCTACCAATCAATCAAAGTCTCTTCACATATGTGCACATAACGTATTTGACTCAACACTAGCAAATAGGTACCAAACAAACAAGCTAGTTATGAAAAAAAAACTGCATCAAAACATCACCGGCAAGTTCACGTCGCGAACTTCGGTTCGCGTTCGGGAACCTGTCGCGAAGTTGTTCACGATCAAACCCAAAATTCTCTGTCCACAGCTCGCGATCATGAACCCTAGTTCGCGTCGCGAACTCCCCAAAGCTGGTACATTTCCTGCGTTTACCACAAGTATGCAAATACCAAACTAATTGTAACCAAACACAAGTTGGAGGTTAAATCCACTCACCGTAACCTTCTCTTTGCCACCAACTCAGTAGTCTAATGTAACTGAGTTGTCCTCCCGTTTCCTGTGAATCCAAAGGAATACCGAATTAATAATCAATACTACAAAATTACAACAATTGTCAAGTAAGTTCACAAACTAGCTCTTGACCCAATAAAAGCCGAACACTTGAAACATCATATAAACATGTCATGACCATATCATACATATCCAACAAGTCAACTAACCATTTTACACATTATCCATCCAACAGGTCAAACTAAGTTGTCGAGTTGAGTTCTAAAGCTAACTTCTCAAGCCTACTTCTCAAGCTCACTTCTCAAGCTTACCTCTCAAGCTCACTTCTCAAGCTTACCTCTCAAGCTTACCTCTCAATCTCAATTCTCAAGCTCACTTCTTAAGCTTACCTCTCAAGCTCAAGCTCACTTCTCAAGCTTACCTCTCAAGCTTACCTCTCAAGCTTACCTCTCGAGCTTACCTCTCGAGCTCCGCTCTAGAGCTCACCTCTCAAGCTCACCTCTCAAGCTTACCTCTCGAGCTTACCTCTCAAGCTCAGCTCTCAAGCTTACCTCTCAAGCTTACCTCTCAAGCTCACCTCTCAACACCAACTTTCAATCAAGTGTTACCAATACTAATACTAACACATAAACATGACAAGAACACCAATACTTAGACAATTCAAACTACTAATTCACTTTTTCCACAAAATGGTCCAAACGGGACAAAACCCGAACATCACTATGACATAAAAAATTTCACAACTAATATCCATGACTACTACATCTTAGCTAGTCATAATCATATAACAATTCATCAAGTTCATAACTACCAACAATCCATGTATTTTACTTCCAAATTACTAGTTCATCATTTTGACTCAAATCATCCAAACACCAACTAGTATCTCATCAACCTCATCAAAACTTGACATAATACAACCAACACATTTAACATGTCATTTTAACAAATACAAGCAACAAAACCCATAAAACCTATCATTGACATAATCACACCAACTTGTCACAAATCTCATTTACTAGCTTATAATTTAGACATAAATTACATACAACCTTTTAACTAACAATTTCATCATTTCAAGTCATAATCCACCAATCAACATAAATAACTCACTAAAAATATTATCATAACATCTAACACAATATACACCAACAATGTAACATCCCGAGATCCGGCCTAGTATTTTATTACTTTCGGTAAATAATATTTTAGTGTTTATTATTTTATATTATTTTTAGTTGAATTATTTGAATTAATTGTATTTTTACCATGTGGTTAAAAATTAAGTAAGTTTCCTTCCTTCTTAAGCTAGGGTTTCATGTTCTTGAGATTGGATGATTTAGGGTTCTTGTGTTATTGGGTTTTTGATGGAGCTTTTGTGAAATCTTGTTTAAAATCCGAAATTGATGCTTGATTTGGTGTTTATTTGTGTTCTTGCAAGTATTACATGAATTGTTGTTAGTTATAGCTCATTTGGTGAAGCTTTCATGAAGCTCCATCAATGGTGGTCTTGGGGAAGAAGATGGAGATCTTCCCCAAATTGGTGAAATGTGAATCTTGTTGTTCTTAAGGTGTTATTATGTTAAATTATGCATGTGAGATTTATAATTGTTAGTTATAAGGATGACTAGTTAGCTATTGTGAAAATGCCTAAAGAATGGTAGTGTTTGGCTAAATGGAAATGTAGTCATAACTAGCTAAATTTGTAGATTGTTGACTTTGGTCAAACCTGGGAGTTGACTTTAGCCTTGTGTGACTAGTAAATTTTAATTATCAATTTCATATTAACAATGTGTTAGTTAATTGAATTGTAAGCTTAATTGTGTTGGTTTCGGGTCTTGACCCGTTTGTTTGACAATTGGTGCAATTTGACCTAAATAGGGTCAAAGTTGGTGAAACTTGCATTTGGATGCAAATAACTTGTTAGTATGTAATTTTGATGTTGATCAAGTAGGATATCCCATTGGAAAGTGTTGTGTAGATTTCCGATTCCTTATTCTTGTTTTGACCCGTTTGGGCCTAAGGTGCAATTTGGCCAATTGGCATAATGAATTGACTTGGTGAAGTGTTGGACTTTAGTATTGGTTATATGTACAATTGCAAGTAATTGGTTGTAAGATGTTGTTGCAAGATGTGGCCTTAAGCTTGTATTACTTGTTAAACAATTGATGATTTCGGGTGACTAATTCGGTATTCATTTTGCACAGGAAAAGGGAAGGAGCCTCAGTGATATAAGATCATTGAGCTCGGCACGAAAAGGAAGCTAAGGTGAGTGGATTTAACCTTCCTTCTTGTGTAATTTGCAAAAATTATGGAATGGTAGAGTTACATGAGAAATTGCAGGATTTTGGCTGATCTGGGGAGATAGCTGCTATCTTTAAGATAGCGGCGCTATCTTGGCTGGTTTGCAAACAGAAACTCGAAATAGCAGATGCTATCTCAAAATAGCGGCGCTATCTTAGATAGCGGCGCTATTTTGGCTGTTTTTTTGGGAAAATTCATTTTTCTTGGTTTTTATTGATTTTCCAGTGGTGCCATTAATTGTGGGATTGTTAATGGTAGTATGTGCACATGTTTTCTAGAGTTTAGCTATGAGTGGGTTTTGGCTAGGCTTCGTTACTATTGGATGGGGTGCTCGGACTCCTACGAATGTGTTCCGTCAGGGGTGAGTACCGTGCTAATAGTAAAGTGGCCATCGGTAAACTGTTGTTCGGCCAACAACAGTTGTAGGTACCTTGCAAGTCCGCCGATACTCTCATAACGTCCAATTGCTTGTGGAAGTTTGGACGGGTTTCCAGATTGATTTCTCTTGTCTCTAATTTGTTGTGGTTATGCAAATTGATTGTTATTTCTATTCACTTAGCTTTGTGCTAATCCCTCAGTTGTTGACTCTTTTCAGGTTGTGGATTTGGCTTGACTAGAGTCAGGTTTTGGAAGTCTGACCGTACTATGATTTTGTAAACCGGGTCGAGCCTGGTTTTAGTAACACCTATAAATGTTTTATATATTTTGGTTAATTTGTAAATGGCCTTTATAATATGTAATAAATAGGGTTTATAGTTTTCTAAAATCGCTTCCGTATGCATATTTAAAAAAAATGGCTCTAAGATTGTGGTGTTACAAACAAAACTTAGAGAATCATAAACCCTAATTTTACTAACCAGCAAGAATTCAAAACAAATACACATAGGTTGGAGCTTACCTCAAGAGCTACTCAAAAACGAGGTTGGATTAGAGATTGAGCAAGAACTAAGCAAGAAATCTTCTACACAAGCTCAAGAACACAAGATAATGAAAAGGGTTTTTGAGAGAGTTTTAGAGAGAGGTTAGAGAGAGAGAGAGAGTGTGTTATGGATAAGAAAAAGGAGGAAGGAAAGAAGAATGGTTACCCCCTCCCCATGGCTGCCGAATTCACCAAAGGGGGGCCCCACTTTGACATTTCTTTTAGTTTAAACAATACGGTCCAAAAGGTCCGGTTCGTAGCTAATTTATTTAAAATACCAAACGAACACTGTTTTAAAAAATGAATACATTTTCAGAGTCACAATTCAAAAGAGGATCTAGAAATATAAAAATCATACAATCATTTAAACATTTCAGTAATCGAATATATTAATCCCTTCATTAAAATACCACAAAAGGACAAAAGGTTAAACAATTCATTTACCATTTAATCAATTTATTCCACATAGGGTCAAATAGATATTTATCCAGTATCAATATATACCTAAAACAACTAGGCCGGTTTTAGGATGTTACATTTAAAACTGAGTACATAGTAAATAGTTTTGAAATACATATGATATTTCATGGGTCTTTATTAATAAATGTTTTGATAAAGATAGTGATTGAAAAGATAAGAAATTAGGTATATTGTGATACTAGAATATGTCTAGTATGATTGATGATATTGGAAGTAGTATGCTAAACTACGTAATAATTGAATCTTTATTAATGTACTATAATAATAAAGATAATGAGTAAAAGAATGCATATTGAGTCTTTATTAATAAATATGTATTAGTAAAGCAATTGGAAATGATCTTGTAGTAATGAGTATATATTGGTAAGATTTACTAATTAAGGTGAAGAACGAATATATATGAAAATGAATATGATGTGACTAGTAATAATTATGTATTATAGTCAAAGAAAAGATATAAGTATTACGATATCGATAAAATAAGAAATGTATCTTATGAAATTAGTAAGTATGGACCTCATAGGTTCATAGATGTAGATGTAAATGTGGGCTGCTTATGATCGGGTCCATGGGACTATATGGGTGTGTTCACACTATGTTGAACTAATTATATGTTGTTATTATTAGATAACTAACTTGTTTGATGTGATAGCCGAAGGCTTTGACTGGCGTAACTGTTAGGTTATGATAAGAGATAGATGGTGGTGACGCGGGAGACCCCCGGTCACTGGGCGATGGTATATATGTTTATACACCGAGTGTATATATGTTTATACACTAAGCACACCGGTGCTTCTAGTACGCATATGTTTGCTACTAGGTATGTTAGGTTCTAATACATATATGTTTATGTATTAGACATGTTTGTACTTCTAGTACATATATGTTTATGTACTAGATATGTTGTGCTTCTGGTACCTATATGTTTAGGTACTAGATATGTTTGCTAGGGAAGCAAGATCGATAGGGTCGCGTTAAGGCGACTAGGTGGTATTGATGTAGTATATATATATATATATGTTTATATATTTATGAAAATGTTATTATTATTGGGGTCTAAATCCCATGTATCTCACAAGACTATTTTGTCTCACGTACTACGTTGTTTTGTGGCTATGTACTCTGGTATAGGTTTGAAGTGATAGAAAGTTGCACTAGAAGTGGCCTAGAGATGGTTAGCATGGGAGCTCGTAGGTAGATCCCGTTTGCCTATAGTTTTGATATACTTGGTGACACCGTATTTTTGTATACTCTGATAAAGGTTTTAAAGTTTATATCTAAACTGTATTTTAGACATCATGTCTATTATTGGGAAAATTGTATTTTAATGATTTAAACGATGTTATAAAAATACGGGTGTTACAACTTGTATCAGAGCTATAGTTTAAGTGAATTAGGTTGGATGTCCATCCTAGTCTTATATTGTAGCAATAGGATTGTAAGATTCCTTGAGATCGATAGGTTGACCTTGAGACTTTATGTTAAGTTTAGGGTTGATCCTAGGGGATCTATGGAAGTTGTTATGGATTGTGCAATGTGAAGTCTTTGAGACCGTAGGGCATTAGTATGATAGGGTCGACCCCTATGAGAAATGCCATGTTTTGATCTAGCTGTTTTGTTTTCAACTGTTGAGTTGACCGTTTGAATCTTGTTGGTTGGATATGTTGGTATGGCGAAAGAATGAATGTGAAAAGTGGACGAGCTCCACTAAATTGGAAGGAGTTATGAATGAGAGTAGGCGAAATGATTCCAATACCCGTATGAAGGAAGAGCAATCGAGTGGCGAGATTTGTATTGGGAAGTTATCTACATAAAAAGGTAGCGAGACCTAACCGGAAGAAACGGAAGGAGGTTGTATAACGCCGTCATAGCATGTAAAAACCTATGTGTAATTCGGAAGTTCTGAGTCGAAGGTCACGATGTGGTGGATTCGGTAGATTTAGCAAGTGCTAGAGAGTAGCAAAGGAAGGAAGAATGATATGGTGACTTTGACGTCACCATTATTGAGGGGTGAGATGTTGACACGGTGGAATGTGTTGTATGAAACTTTGTGAAGGAGAGCACGGTACAAGATATTGTGAAAGGAACTCACAAGTGAGTTGAAAGGGGAAGTCTTCCCGGAAGGAATCTAGAAGGGGGGGTTCATGGTGCAACCTCGAAGATCTTAGGTAAAATTGATGTATGTGATTATGGCTTAATTGTTTAGTTGTTGCACGAATTGGTGCTTATAGAAATTGAGAAGAGTCGTATGATGTGGAGATATTTTGGGAGTAGTCTTCCCGGTTAGTTATGTGTATGGAAATTATATTTATTTTTTCTTTTTTTGGAAAGGATTATGGACCGGTGTGTCGCATGTAGTCAGGAGATAAGGGTTGATGTTATTATGTAAGGTCAAAGGGCGAACCACGAGAATGATAAATGTTATCAACAAAGGTATAGCAGTACAATGCAATACTAAGTCTTGGTAAGGATTGTTAGTTTGGATGGAAGTTATAGAAATAGAAACTTTGGAAATGGAACTCGGATATTCGGCGGGAACTAGGATGAGTAATGTAATATTATTATACGTGAACGGTAAAGGAAAGAATGACTAAGGTATAGTGATGCCTTAGAATTTATAAATGGAAAATATGTGGAAAAGATTAAGTGTCGGGAATGACGAAATTTGATTGTTGAAAACAATTGAGTAAAAGTTGGCGCGTAGCCATAGCAAGTTATGTGACAGGATTGATGGATTCGATAATCTAGGGTGAGAAGAAGATTGTCGGTAAAAGTGTCATAACAATAGCGTGATAATGTATGACGTAGTGTAGTGTAAGACTACGATTGGGAAAGGAATAGTCCTAAGTCCCATGATGTCTGAAAGTAGAAAATCGAGTGTTGGGCCATTGGGTGCTAAGTCATGGGTTGCAAGTGTAGACCGGAGTCGATTGGTTGACTCAAAGATGACCGGGATGACCGGTGAGTTATGGTTAATGGAATGGAGTGATAGTTACTCCCGTAGTGACAAAAAGATTTGGAAATGTGGTAATAAGGAAATGAACCGGTTAATGGTGGTTAATGTGTAAGTGAAACGAGATTTTATTAGTTATCCGCGGGATACAATGCATGTGCATTACATGATGGCCTTCAAAGGCATATGACAAAGAAAAGGTAGTGTCATGTGGATCGTGTTGAGTAATATGTCAAATGAGAAATATGTTAGATATGAAAGAAATCGATAATGTGATATTATGTGAATGGTGCTAGAATGCATGATGAGTAAATAGACGATTGAGTGAGTGAGAAAGTAGCAAAGCTACGTGATGCGAAAAGATGAGTAATAGATGGTATTGGTGTGACATATACATATGTTTGTATATGTGCACAATAGAGATGCATAGATGGTATTGGTGTGTCATATACATATGTTTGTATATGTGCACAATAGAGGTGTTTAGATTGAACTGGCGTGATATATATGTATGTATATATATATATATATATATATATATATATATATATATATATGTGTGTGTGTGTGTGTATGTTTATGTGTTTATATGATGAATGTAGAACCATGTGGTTAATGAGTATTGCTATTATGTTATGGTAAATGAGAATTTGGTTTGAAATGCGGGTTGCATTTAGGTCATGTATGTGTAGGAGATGCCTACGATTCATAAGATAGGAGGAAAGAGAAACTCTTAGTGAGCAAATTATTATTTTGTAACAAAGGTATGGTAAACTTGTATGAAATTCTGGAATGTGTTGCAGTAGGAGATCTAATACCGATGATTGTGAATAAAAGTTATAGAACTGATCGATGTGATGCAAAATTGTTGAAAGAATACTAAATGATGGTATGAGTGACCAAATGATGGTCAAGATTCGGTAAAGGTCGGTGTGACCTTATGTAAAGGTACGACTCTCGGATAATTGGGGAGAAATTGAAGGTGTGGGAAAACGGGGACGACTGTTAAGGGAACAATGACGAGTAGAACCGGAAGTGATAAATTAGTAATAGTATCCCGTGAGTAGGGAATTTGTTAGTTTGAAAAAAAATATGGTTGACTTTATGCAAAAGTCAAGGTTAGTCAACTTGTGATTGGTTGAATTGGTCAAAGATGGGCTTTAACTCTTGTTTTGATTGACTAGTGAATGTTGAGAGCATAATGTATCGATTGTATGTATGTGAAAAGATTAATGGGATAGTTGAAATAGTTGTAGTCGGATTATACGACTTTGACCCGTTTGGGTGTTTTCAATATTGAATTTGGGAATCGAGTATATGTAACATCCCAGAACCCCGTAGCACAATATTGTCCGCTTTGCCCACCAGCGCACGGTTTTGTTCTTGGTATGGACCACTTCCACCCAAAAGGCCTCATGCTAAGAGAGGTATCCACACCCTTATAAGGAGTGTTTAGTTCCCCTCTCCAACCAATGTGGGACGAATCTTACAATTCTCCCCCCCTTGGGACACAACGCCCCCGTTGTGCACATCGGTCCGGGTCTGGCTCTGATACCACTTGAAACATCCCAGAACCCCGTAGCACAATATTGTCCGCTTTGCCCACCAGCGCACGGTTTTGTTCTTGGTATGGACCACTTCCACCCAAAAGGCCTCATTCTTGTAACATCCCAGAACCCCGTAGCACAATATTGTCCGCTTTGCCCACCAGCGCATGGTTTTGTTCTTGGTATGGACCACTTCCACCCAAAAGGCCTCATGCTAAGAGAGGTATCCACACCCTTATAAGGAGTGTTTAGTTCCCCTCTCCAACCAATGTGGGACGAATCTTACAATTCTCCCCCCTTGGGACACAACGCCCCCGTTGTGCACATCGGTCCGGGTCTGGCTCTGATACCACTTGTAACATCCAAGAACCCCGTAGCACAATATTGTCCGCTTTGCCCACCAGCGCACGGTTTTGTTCTTGGTATGGACCACTTCCACCCAAAAGGCCTCATGCTAAGAGAGGTATCCACACCCTTATAATGAGTGTTTAGTTCCCCTCTCCAACCAATGTGGGACGAATCTTACAGTATATGATTGTAGATGGATCATAAATTAAAGGCCAATTGTAAAGGAAAGGAGGATTTATGGGATCCTTAACGATAAGGGAAATTGTTAAAGTATAGTTGACTTTGTTCTTAAGTCAAAGGTTAGACGATGTTGGAATATGGAAACTTGGTCGAAGCTAGACTTTGACATTCGTGTTGGTCAATTAGTTGATTGTAATGCGTGGGTCATGTCATGTTATGTGTATAAAATGATCGGTTAAAGGATTGAAAGTATTGTGGTCAAAATTGTGCAATTTTGACCCATTTGGGAACTAAAGGCTTAAGATTGATTTTTTGACCCGTTCGGGCCTAACGGGGTTAAGCAAATGTTTAAATGCATATTGTCGGTTTAATTGTGATGGGAAAGTTCGATGGTAATAACAACAAGGGAATGGGAGCGGAATACTCGGTTGAATGTGAATTGGAAATCTTTGAGTGATTCCGAGGATGGAATCCTTTTAAGGGGTAGATAGTTGTAACGACCCGAAATTTTGAATCGAATAAATTATTGAAAAATATGATAAATAAGGATAAATCATTTAAAACACGTGGAAATTGGTTTCGTGTCATTTGGATATCGTATGAGAAAGTTATGGACAAAACCGGATAAAAAATTAGACCAAATCAGCAAAACACAAGGAAACCAGCTGCTCGAGCGCGCGAGAGGTTGTCGAGGGGCGCGAGTGTCTAGGGCTGACCCACTTCTGGTCGTGTCGAGTGCGCGACAAGGTGGTGGTCGAGCGCGCGAGGGCGTTTGGAGCATTAAATTCGGGTTTTTGGCCATTAGATGCCAAACTTGAAACCCTAACTCTCTCTCTAGAACCATATATATATTTTGAGTGGAAAAGGTCGTTTGGAGCTGATTTTGGGGTCCAAATCAAGTGATTTTGATTCCATTTTTGAAGATCAAGGTAAATCTTCACTCCTTTTTAGTTGTAGCTTTAGATCCATGGATTGTAAGCTTGGGTTTGAAACCATAGTTCTTGGGTTTGTGAGTAATGGTTGAATAAAGGTTGTATACACTTAATAGATGGTATTTTAACAAAGAGAACAAGTGTATGCTTAAGATTTGTAAGAATCTTAAGATTGGTTAAACCTAGGGTTTTGAATGTCACCAAAATTTGGGGAAAAGGGTGTTCTTCACTCCAAATAAATCACAAGTCGGGTATTCTAACCCCTTGGTTAAAATACCGCAAAAGACAGCAGGCTAAATAAATTGACTAACCATTTAGTCAGATAAACATTTAATAAGATACCTTAAGGTCACTAAACTACTAGGCCGGGTTTTGGGATGTTACAATATATTTATGAAATTGTTATTATTATTGGGGTCTAAAACCCATGTATCTCACGAGACTATTTTGTCTCACGTACTACGTTATTTTGTGGCTATGTACTCAGGTATAGGTTTGAAGTGATAGAAGGTTGCACTAGAAGTGGCCTAGAGATGGTTAGCATGGGAACTTGTAGGTAGATCCTGTTTGCCTATAGTTTTGATATACTTGGTGACACCGTATTTTTGTATACTCTGATAAAGGTTTTAAAGTTTTTGTTAAACTGTATTTTAGACATCATGTCTATTATTGGGAAAATTTATTTTAATGATTTAAACGATGTTATAAAAATACGGGTGTTACAACTCGAATAACCAGATCAATCACAAATTTAACCTAAATTAACAAATCATCAAATCAAAATTAACGAAAATGAAATTAGCGATTGAGGAATAATAATAACAATAAAGATATATAATTACCTCTTATTCTGATAACGGTTTACATTGCATGAGCTGCGTAATATATTCATCGATGTTTCCGTTAGCGGTCGAGACGGCTGGACCCGAACTCATGATTTCTTCTTCAATTTAGGTTTTCTAATTTTGGGGGAATTAATTGATTTGAAGATGATCTGTAAATTGGATTGTGGATTGATAAATGATAGGGATCAAAAAAGGAATTCTGGAAGAATGTTGGGGGGTGAGAGTGAAGAAGACAGTGGGGGAGGGAGGGGAGGGAAGCGAACGGTGGTGGTGAAACCGATATCAAATATGCAAATGAAATAGTTGAGAAAATGAAACCTTGTTATTGCCTTTTTCTTTTAGTTCACAAACCCATAAATTAGATTAGTGTTCAAATTTCTAACTTGCAGAAACGAACGGTAATCAGAATGGAAGCTCCCGACCACCTGCTTGCAGGTGGATTCCGCCGGAGAAGAAAGAAGAAGTGGGTGTTAGTCGGAAAAGATGGATAGTTCTTCAGATCTGACCACCGACGAAGATCTGCCAGACTGGTGGCTTAAGATCTGCCGGAGTGGTGACTACTAACGGAGAATTATTTGTGGTTCTTGCCGGAGACGATGGTGGTGGGTTTTCCGGTTAAACACACACACAATCACGTTTTCTGATCTATGGTTTTCAGATCTGTTATGGTAGATGATGATGATGATGATGATGATAGGATTAGGGTTCTATTAATTGGGGGATTAAGGTTCTAGTTTATGATGATGAAGAACAAAAGTTGTGGAAAGACCAAAATACCCTCACATGTTTAGCATGTGAGGTTAATTAACAGCCAAATTTGGACGAAAGTATATAAAAACAGAATTTTAGAGAGTACAGGGATAAAAATTTTGAAAAAAAATGTTTAGGGACAAAATGTCAGAAAACCCAAGACCACGGGGACAATTTCTGATATTTACCCATAACATTATTTTAAAACTTCAAAAATAAAAGTTCTGGTTCAAGCCAGTTTCTTGAGCCGGTTCAACCCAGTTTGGAAATTTAGTCCATATTTTGCATATTGACCCAACAACATCATATGAATTTCATATTGGCACTATACCAGTACTATTGTCTGACCAGTCCAACCAGCTGGTGCAACCTGATCGTTAAAATAATGATTTTCTGGCTTATGAATTAAAACTAGGATATAAGCAGAATAATAAATATATGTTTCCTCCGATTCAAAATAAGCGCTACGCTTTTCCTTATATGAGTGATTCAAAATAAGTGCTATACTTTCCTTATTTGGTAAATTTTTGTATATAAAAGTACCATTTTATCCTTACTTAACTTTATTAAACACCATTAATTTATCCTTCCCAACCATATTGTAGGATATTTTCTCACTATTTATCCCCTTTAATCTATCATAATCTCTATTACAATATTTTACATCAAAAAACATGAAAAAGAAAGTGTAACACCTATTTTGAATCCGAGGAAGTATTATTGTTACTAACTTAAACTGTTAGTACAACGTTTACTGCATAGGGTACAACTTGTTATACCAAGAGGGCCAATTACACAAGACTAAATGATAGTCAACCAAACCCCCTCCTCTTCTTGTAAAAAGTCTTCTGTACGAAACTCTACCCTCTGCATCTAACATCTTCATCGTTTTTCCCGACAAAAATTCCCGATCTCCTCACTATCAAATCTCTCCTCAATCCAATTCCAAAAAATGGAGTTCGAATCCAACAACATTGCTGAAGAAATCAACAACAATCACGGATGGCAAAAGGTTACTTACGCTAAGAAACAGAGGAAGATTCCGGCGAAACAGCAACAACAGCAACCGACGAAGGTGTTTTCTAACGGATCTTCAATCTCCACCGCTGATAACGTGTTTACATCTATTGAGAAGAAATCCGAGGAGCGGAGGAAGCTTATTGAAGCTGAGAGATTAGCGAATTCGGCGATTTATGATTCTGCTCCCCCGGTTAGATCGTCGAAGAAAAATAACTACTCCGATTATGACGATAGCGATGAAGAGGATGTTTCTAATGCTGCGACTGGTAATGGTGTCGTAGAGGAGAAGAAAACGAAACCAAAGAAGGTGAAGAAACCTAAGGTTACGGTTCCGGAAGCGGCGGTGAAGATCGATGCTGCTGATTTGGCTACGTTTCTGTCCGATGTGACGGTGAGTGATTTAATTAGATCTAGATTTGTAATTGAAGTGCTTTGAATTGATTTTGTTACTATTAGCTGAATTTTGTGGAATTTTCTGTTATCAATTTAATTGGATACTAAAAGCTTCGTTTAAACATGCATGAATCATCACTTCTCTCTAAACCGATTTGATAATTAGCTCCAAATTTTAGAGTTTCAGGTAATTGTTATTGAATTTTGGTTTTAGAACTGCATTAATCATCACTTCCTCTCTTAACTGATTTGATAATTAGCTCGGACTTTAGTTTCAGGTAATTGATAATGATTTGTGGCTGTACATTATATCCAGGGCTTCGTTCATAACACAATAGCATGTATATGTAGTACATAGAATAAGATAAGAGAAATTTTAGCTGTAGCTTACAGATTCTGTTTACATTATCTGGTTTTTAGTTGGAATTTTGGGAATTAATGCTGATCATGTCGATCTGTTTATGCATGTAGGCTTCATTTGAGACGCAGCAGGATATACAGTTAATGAGGTTTGCTGATTACTTTGGACGAGCATTTTCAAGTGTCAATGCTTCACAGTTCCCTTGGGTGAAGTTATTAAGAGAATCTGCTGTTGCAAAAGTTGCAGATGTAAGTTCTTTCATAACTCTTCTTTTTGTAGATGCTCAACTGGAAATATGAACAATAAATTTTATGTCGATTTTTTTTTTTTTTTTTTGTGTGTTCAGAATCCAGTGTCTCATATCCCTGAAGCTGTTTACAAGACATCAGTTGACTGGATCAATAGCCGATCTTTGGAAGCCCTCAGTTCTTTTGTCCTATGGTCCTTGGACAGCATTCTTGCTGACTTGGCAAGCCAACAAGGCAGTACAAAGGGAAACAAAAAAGCTGCCCAAAAAACATCCTCCAAATCTTTGGTAAGATTGTTGGATTCCCAACATTTCTTATGTATATGTAGTGAGATAATACATTAATATAATTAGAGATTTATTTACAAAAATCATTTTGTTGGTGGCAGGTTGGTATTTTTGTTGCATTAGCAATGGTATTAAGAAGGAAACCCGATGCATTGATTAGTGTATTGCCAACTTTGAGGGAAACTTCAAAATATCAGGGGCAAGATAAGCTTCCAATCATTGTGTGGATGGTAGCACAGGTGATTCCACCTTCTTTTTTAACCAAAATAATAAATTATATGCTAATATTAAATCTAATTAAATGTAGGCATCACAAGGAGATCTGGCTGTTGGTTTGTACTGTTGGTCTCATTTAATATTACCCATAGTTGGGGGTAAATCGGGGTCTAACCCTCAAACCAGGGACCTAATTTTGCAATTAGTTGAAAGGTTTAAGTCAACTTTTGACTTTTTCTACTTGTTGACTCAATTTCCGCTTTAAAAACTTGTAATTAATTCATCTTATTTTTTTGTAGAATTCTGTCTGCTCCAAAGGCACGCACTATTTTAGTAAATGGTGCTGTACGAAAGGGAGAGAGGTTAATGCCACCATCTGCACTTGATCTGCTTCTGAAAGTGACTTTTCCTTCATCTTCAGCTCGAGTTAAGGTGGGTCAAAATGGGCGGGTTACGGGTCGGGTCGGGTATTATTTTATTTTATATTTTCTAAAATTATGTTATGATGCAGGCAACAGAAAGGTTTGAAGGTGTATATCCTGTACTCAAGGAAGTGGCTCTTGCTGGTTCCCCTGGAAGCAAAGCCATGAAACAAGTTTCTCAACAAATCTTAACCGTTTCCCTAAAAGCTTCTGCTGAAGGTAAGTTTTTAGAAACTAACCTGTTTCCCAAAACGGGCGGGTTCGGCTTGACCCGTAACAACTATTGTCCAAAAGTCATATCAATTAATTAGTCTGTCAAACAATTACCAAAATAATTATAGCTGACAGCCTGACACAAATCGGCCTGTTCATACTTAAACGGGTCGAAATTGCCACTATTTAAAAAAAAAAAAGTCTTAATTTTCTTGGTTTTGTGTGTTTGGCAGGAATTCCAGAGCTATCACAAGAAGCATCTGGTATTTTCATCTGGTGCTTAACCCAAAACCCTGATTCTTTCAGACAATGGGTGAGTTGTGAATAAATGTATATTTTAAATATAATTTTTTATTTTAAATAACAAATTTTTATATAATATTTGCAGGAGAAAGTTTATGCAGATAATTTAGAAGCAAGTGTTGTGATTCTGAGAAGGCTTGCTGAACAGTGGAAAGAGATTTCTGCAAAACAGTCTTCTCTTGACAATCTCAGTCAAACTCTCAGGACTTTCAAGAACATGGTAATATTAAATAAATATTTTTTTAACACTATTATTTAACTATAATAATTATAAATTTTAACACTAATTGTTTTATTATAATAATTATTAAATTTTAACGCTAGTTATTTTATTATAGTAATTATTAAATTTTTACACTAATTATAACAAAGAGTGCTTATTAATTTTTATTTTTTGCAATCACTTTAACACTAATTATTTGACAGAACGAGAAAGCGTTGACCGAGGGAGAAATCTCGGTTAGTCAACAATCAGTGTACAAAGAAGCAGACAAATATTGTAAAGTCTTACTTGGAAGGCTGACACGTGGATGGGGATGTGTCAAAGGTTTGGGTGTAGCTCTTGTTTTCATTGGTATAGGTATCATTTCCGTCCCTCCAACCGCCTTTGACTCTCTAGATTTGACCAAATTGACCCAAATTCTCAACATCCAGCAATCTCTGTGAGCTCTAACATGCGATCCAACTAGTTGACCAAAGTCAAAGCTATAAGAAAGACTAAAGAGAATCAGGCAGAGGTACTTCTGTTCTAACTTAAGTTCCCCCTTTTTTATAATACTATAAAAGCGTTTATGTTCGATTTTGGATTTGTTTTTCTTTGGGTTGAGATTGTGTAAACTTTAAGGCTTTTCTTTCGAGTTTCAGGTTGTTTAGCTATATATAATATGCTGAATTTTGTTTAGCTATATATAATATGCTGAATTTAAGTTTTATGTTGTTTAATCCACAATAGATGTGGCAAATTTAGATGTGGGTTGAGATTTGGTTTATTAAAAGAACTAGACTAGATTATTTTTCTAATGATTATTTTTTTTCATCCTATTTAAAGTATATAACGAAAAAGTGTTCAAGAACTGAGCTCAACAAGTCATGGTTATGGGAATTATATGCTTAATAACATAAAACATTGAGTGTGTAGAAGAACACACTTATGGATAACTGTATCAAACTCCCACGCAAAATCATCGTCTTCATTGTTTACTCCTGTGACCACTAATACCACGTTTTTTTAACCCGTTTTGAACCCGCCCTGGCAGATATGATGTTAGCATCACGATGTGTATCGGGCTAGGAATGCTTATTTTATTTTAGGAGAATTTCCTCATGTTGCGGTTCCCTCCTGTCGGGTTGGGTTTTCTTTTATATCCTTGCAAGATTTATAAATTGTTTTTATATCCTTTTAAAATTTCTAAATTATCTCTAAATCTTTTTAAAATTTTAAATTGTCTACACATCCTTCCAAAACTGTAAAACTATTCTTTATATCTAAAATCTATTCTTTATATTTATTAAATAAATCATTATAATATCAATAGTCATTATTATCAAATTTATTTATTTAAAAAACTACTATATTATCCTTTTTATTTTATTATTATCAAATTTATTTATTTAAAAAATTACTATATTATCCTTATTCTATCTAAACCTAAGAGTATGTGTAATAGGTGCTCAAACCTAGTTTGGTCATTGCTGACACATCAACGCCACATAAGTTTACTCTTTCCTGATCAAATAGGCAACCAATGCGACCAAACGCACGTAATAGGCGACCGAGCCAACGACCAAAGCGTTTTTTAATAAAATATTGAAGTTATTAATAAATATATAAATATTTATAATATATAAATAACATTAATGTATAAAAATTAAAAACCCTAAAAATTATGAATATAGATCAAGAAAGAAGCATCCTTATTTGAAAAAGTTGAAGAAACAATACATTTTCGTAAAATACACATATATGTATACATATACATACATATATGTATATATACATATATATTCATACGATAGATATACATATGTTCATATTTATACCGTATATATGTATATATATACACATATATCTACGGTATGCATATGCATTTTCGTAAATGAAAATGCAAGTTCCGATTGAAAATGCAAGTTACGACTGAAAATGCAAGTTACGTAAAATGCATGTGTATATATATGTGTATATATAGATATATATCGGGCATGAATATGCACATATATATATATATATGGTATGAATATATATGTATATATACATATATGTATGTATATACATACATATATGTATATTTTACGAAAATGCATTGCTTCTTCAACTTCTTCAAATAAGGACTCTATTCTATTGATCCATACCCAAAAATTATTGCAAACCCTAAAAGAAAAGAAAGAGTTTAAGTTTAAATACATTGATTGATTTGATCAGTTAATCGATTGTGATGAACCTATGCAGTGATATTGGTGTCCAAGTGTGAAATACATTCAAAATTCAAAATATTAATGGATCACATTTATATATTAAGATAATAGTTTAGGTTTAAATAAAATAAAGATAATATACTAATGTTTTTAAATAAATAAGTTATATGTTAATAACTGTTAATTATAATAATTTAAATAAATATAAAAATAAGTTTTCATTGGTATCCAAGTGTGAAATACATTTAAAATAATAATGGATCACATTTATATATTAAGATAATAGTTTCGGTTTAAATAAAATAATGATAATGTACTAATGTTTTTAAATAAATAAATTATATGATAATAATTATTAATATTATAATAATTTAATAAATATAAAAATAAGTTTTTGGATATAAGAGCATCCCCAATGGTTAACCTCACAAATACTTATTACTTTTGCCACATCAACTATCTACTAACAAAAAACCTATTTAAAAAAAGCATCTCCAATGGTTAACCTTTCAAAAAGCTTTTTCTTATTAATATTACTAGTTTACCTTTATGTATCTCAAGTGTTTTATAAATGCCCCTCATATATAATTTGATCATTTTTATAGTATTTTATAATACTTAATATACCACAAAATAACAAAACTTATCATCATTCTTGTTCTTTATAAAAAATATTAAAATATGACAAAATTATCATTTATAGTTATAAAAATAATAAAGAATTCATATATAAATTTATCTAGGGTTTAAAATGTAAAATTAGTAAATATGAGGACTAAATAAATCAAACATTGAAAGAAAGTTAAGAGGTTATGGAAGAATAAGTCATTGAAAAAAGCTTTTAAAAAAGCTCTTCACTTCAATAGCAAAAAGTCATACAAAGACTTATTTAAATAGTAATAAACTTTTGAATAAGTTACCATTGGAGATGCTCTAATGAAAAGTCTTATCAGGTTGGCCCGATAGACCCATTAAAGTTTAAGGCTTTTTCGTACAACTTTTATTTCATAGGGTACAACTTCTTATACCAGGAGGACAATTACAAAGGACTACAGGATAGTCAGCCAAACCCCCTCTGCTTGTAAAACTCTTCTACACGGAACTCTACCCTTGGCATCTAACATCTTCATCGTTTTTCTCGTCAAAATTCCCGATCTCCTCTCTATCAATCCGATTCCAAAAAATGGAGTTCGAATCCAACAACATTGCTGAAGAAATCAACAACAATCACGGATGGCAAAAGGTTACTTACGCTAAGAAACAGAGGAAGATTCCGGCGAAACAACAACAGCAACCGGCGAAGGTCTTCTCTAACGGATCTTCAATTTCCACCAGTGATAACGTGTTTACATCTATTGAGAAGAAATCCGAGGAGCGGAGGAAGCTTATTGAAGCTGGCAGATTAGCGAATTCGGCGATTTATGATCCTGCTCCCCCGGTTAGATCGTCGAAGAAGAATAACTACTCCGATTATGACGATAGCGATGAAGAGGATGTTTCTAATGCTGCGACTGGTAATGGCGTCGTAGAGGAGAAGAAAACGAAGCCAAAGAAGGTGAAGAAACCTAAGGTTACGGTTCCGGAAGCGGCGTTGAAGATCGACGCTGCTGATTTGGCTACTTTTCTGTCCGATGTGACGGTGAGTGATATAATTAGATCTAGCATCGTATTTGAAGTCCTTTGAATTTATTTTGTTACTATTAGCTGAATTTTGTAGAATTTTCTGAAATTGATTTGTTTGATATTAAAAGCTTCGCTTAAAACTACATGAATCATCACATCTCTCTAAACAGATTTGATGATTAGCTCCAACTTTTAGAGTTTCAGGTAATTGATATTAAATTTTTGGTTTTAGAACTGCATAAATCATCACTTCCTCTCTAAACTAATTTGATAATTAGCTCGGATTTTAGTTTCAGGTAATTGATAATGATTTGTGGCTGTACATTATATCCAGGGCTTCGTTCATAACACAATAGCATGTATATGTAGTACATAGAATAAGATAAGAGAAATTTTAGCTGTAGCTTACAGATTCTGTTTACATTATCTGGTTTTTAGTTGGAATTTTGGGAATTAATGCTGATCATGTCGATCTGTTTATGCATGTAGGCTTCATTTGAGACGCAGCAGGATATACAGTTAATGAGGTTTGCTGATTACTTTGGACGAGCATTTTCAAGTGTCAATGCTTCACAGTTCCCTTGGGTGAAGTTATTGAGAGAATCTTCTGTTGCAAAAGTTGCAGATGTAAGTTCTTTCATAACTCTTCTTTTTGTAGATGCTCAACTGGAAAAATATGAACAATAAATTTTATGTCAATTTTTTTTTTTTGTGTGTGTGCAGAATCCAGTGTCTCATATCCCTGAAGCTGTTTACAAGACATCAGTTGACTGGATCAACAACCGATCTTTGGAAGCCCTTGGTTCTTTTGTCCTATGGTCCTTGGACAGCATTCTTGCTGACTTGGCAAGCCAACAAGGCAGTACAAAGGGGTCCAGAAAAGGTGCTCAAAAAACCTCCTCAAAATCTTTGGTAAGATTGTTAGACCTCCCAACATTTCTTCTATATAATGTAGTGAGATAATACATTATATAATTACAAAAATCATTTTGTTGGTGGCAGGTTGGTATTTTTGTTGCATTAGCAATGGTATTAAGAAGGAAACCCGATGCATTGATTAGTGTATTGCCAACTTTGAGGGAAACTTCAAAATATCAGGGTCAAGATAAGCTTCCAATCATTGTGTGGATGGTAGCACAGGTGATTCCACCACTTGATAACCTTAATAATGCAAAAAACAAAAAAAAACACATGCTAATATTAAATCTTTTATCTATTATATATTTATATGTAGGCATCACAAGGAGATCTGGCTGTTGGTTTGTACTGTTGGTCTCATTTAATATTACCCATAGCTGGGGGTAAATCAGGCTCTAACCCTCAAACCAGGGATCTAATTTTGCAATTGGTTGAAAGGTTTAAGTCAACCTTTGAGTTCTACTATTCGTTGACTCAACTATCACTTTAATAACTTGTAATTAATCTTTTTTATATCTTTTGTAGAATTCTGTCTGCTCCAAAGGCTCGCACTATTTTAGTAAATGGTGCTATAAGAAAAGGAGAACGGTTAATGCCACCATCAGCACTTGATCTGCTTTTGAAAGTGACTTTTCCTTCATCTTCAGCTCGGGTTAAGGTGGGTCAAAATGGGCGGGTTACGGGTCGGGTCGCGTTTTATTTTATTATATAATTTCTAAAATTATGTTATGATGCAGGCAACAGAAAGGTTTGAAGCTGTATATCCTGTACTCAAGGAAGTGGCTCTTGCTGGTTCCCCTGGAAGCAAAGCCATGAAACAAGTTTCTCAACAAATCTTAACTGTTTCCCTAAAAGCCTCTGGTGAAGGTAATTTTTAGATATTAATAACTAAAAGATCCAAAACGGGCGGGTCGGGTTGACCCGTAACAACTATTGTCCAAAAGTCATAATAATTACTAAAACAATTATAGACGACTCAAATCGGCGCGTTCATACCTAAACGGGTCAAAATTGCCACTTTAAAAAAAGTCTTGATTTTCTCGCTGTTGTGTCTTTGCAGGAATTCCTGAGCTATCCCAAGAAGCATCTGGTATTTTTATCTGGTGCTTAACTCAAAACCCTGATTCTTACAGACAATGGGTGAGTGCTTTATTTCATCTTTAAAGTTGTTGTTAAATAAATGTATCTTTTAAATATAATTTTGTATTTAAATAATGAATGTTTATATAATATTTGCAGGAGAAAGTTTATGCAGATAATTTAGAAGCAAGTGTTGTGATTCTGAGAAGGCTTGCTGAACAGTGGAAGGAGATTTCTGCAAAACAGTCTTCTCTTGACCATCTCAGTCAAACGCTCAGGACTTTCAAGAACATGGTATTATTAAATAATAATTTTTTTAACACTAATTATTTTATTATAATAAATTATTAAATTTTAACATTAAGGGTGTGTTTGGGAGGGCTTATTTAGAAGGGTTTTTAGCTTTTAAGCTTATTAAGTTAGATAATCCTTTCTAAGTGTTTGGTTTAGCTTATAAGCTTATTAAGAGGGTTTTAAATAAGCTCATTTGAAAGGGTTTTAAGCTTATTTAAGGTCTTTACCCTTTTGCCCTCACCTTTGACATCCACGTAAATTTTTGATTCATAATTTTTCATTTTTTTTTTAATTTTCAAAATTAATGTAATTTTTTTTTAAATATAATTTTTTAGAAAACATAAAAAAATATTATGTGATTGTCAAATGACTAAAATACCCCTCCATGTATAAATTATACACACTTTTATATTAGCTCAACTAGCCAAACACTTTAGTTTATCTTGCTGAGCTTATTAGCTTATTAAAACATTTCCTTTTTAATAATTTTATAATAAGCTTATATAAGCTGTTCCAAACACCTTATTTTAAGAAAGCTTAGTAACTTAAATAAGCTAATAAACATAAGCCCCCTTAATAAGTTTTCTCAAACACCCCTTAAATATCTTATTATAATAATTATTAAATTTTAACACTAATTATTTTATTATAATAATTATAAAATACAGAACGAAAAAGCGTTGACCGAGGGAGAAATCTCAGTTAGTCAACAATCAGCGTACAAAGAAGCAGACAAGTACTGCAAAGTGTTACTTGGAAGACTGACACGTGGATGGGGATGTGTCAAAGGTTTGGGAGTAGCTCTCATCTTCATTGGTATAGGAATCATTTCCGTCCCTCCAACCGCCTTTGACTCTCTAGATTTGACCAAATTGACCCAAATTCTCAACATCCCCCAATCTCTTTGAGCTCTAACATGCGCACCACCTAGTTGACCAAAGTCAAAGTTACAAGAAAGAAAATCAGGCAGAGGTGATTCTGTTTTAACTTAAAGTTTTTCCCTTTTTTTAATACTATAAAAGTAGTTGCAGACGAAATCAACCGTTGTGTTTGTTTTTGGATCTGTTTTTATTTGGGTTGAGATTGTGTCAACTTTAAGGCTTTTATTTTAAGTTTCGGGTTGTTTAGCTATATAATATGTTGAATTCAAGTTTTGTGTTGTTGAATCCACAATAGATGTGGCAAATTTCGACCGTTTTGAGTTATGTTTTAAACTCTAGCGGGTATTTAAGTTTAAGAATTAGTTAAAAAAGGAAGTAGATCGGAAGTTCTCATTTATATTTTACACAAGTTTTTAGAAGATAGTTATTAGTGAAATTCTAGTAATAGTTTTGATTAAAATAAAATGTTAGTTTAAAGATACTTAGTATAAAAAAGTATTATTCATTTAATGGATCCCATAAAGTTTGATAAATAAGAAATTTATTTAAAACAAATGATTAAGGGAGAATGTGAACTACGTAAGGAGTATATGATTATATATATAAGATGTATATAGATTTGGAGCCCCTTTAAAGAGTGAATCTTTATAGGACTAAACCTCCGACACCTCTAATAATGCATCACTATCAAAGTAATTTAGAAAAAGTCCTACTAAGATTGAATGGCAGGAGGAATGCAATGGCCCATTCTAAATGAATGAAAATAACTTGTTTGGTTGGACTTTGGGAAAAGAATGAACCATTCAGTACATACTCCGATTCCTTCAATAACTGCTTCTTTTATTCTTTGATAGGAGCTAGTTTTGCTCCATTCCATTCCTCCAAATAATTAAAATTACATTAGTACCCTCAAAGATAAATACTATAGCACTACATTTTTTCACAATCCAAATATCATCTTCTCAATCAGTAAACGTCAGTAAATTTGTTCGAATCCTTCATCTTAGTAAAAACATAATTAGATTCAAAAATTGCAATTTTTATTATAATTTATTGATCACACATTTATAACAGTTAGCATAATTTTTTTTCAAAGTCACACAAACAGAACCATGCGCATGAACTAGATTGTGTGTTTGGTTATATTTTAATATTTCTACCGATTCAAACTAAGAAAGAAAAATTTGGGCTTTAAGAAAAGTCGTGCGCATGAACACAACTGTATGTTTTTTTTATTTAAATTCATATTTGATAACAGGGGCAATTTGGTCATCCTTTATAAATTTTATTTCATTCAGTCGGTTATTTTTTAAGCAACCAAACATAACAGAGGTAATGTAATGACTCATTCAATTACCATCATTATTCAATTCCTTCATTCATTTCATTCCTTTATCATTCCATTTCGTCCAACCAAACACACCCTAGATGTTATAGTTCATCACTATCAAAATAATAATATAATATATAGAACAAATCCTTAAAGGGTTATGGAGATACTATGGTTAAACTGAAACTTTTAAAAGTATGGTGGTATGGTGAGTGTGTTAAACACATATTAATACTTTTTTGAACTTTTAACATAGGTTTAACACTAATGTTATTTAGTGGCTCTTTGGTGTTAAAGTTAAATGGGTGTTAAAAGGTCTCAACCTTGTTTGCTTTTTATATTCTATATATTTAAATGACGGAAATTATAATACGTTAATATGAAATAAACATGGCATTACATATTTTAAATAAATCATTTCTCTTAAGCCCCACGTTCCAATTTAAGCTGTCAAAGATGTTCAACTATATCACGTCAAAAGTCGTTGTGTACAACTTGATCCCGTAATTGTTTGTATTTCTTGTATTGAACGTCACATCTCTCAAGCCAGGTACGTTGCAAATTTAGTTGTGAAATGACTTGCCGTTCGGACCCCAAAAGTCCGTTCAACATCCTTTCGTGCACTTTGATGGGCATTTTTAAATTTTAAATCTTCTGGATTTCTAGCAACTGAGTAACTTTTAATAAGGGTTGACCAAGTCGGATAAATCTCATTCATTAGGTAATAACCTTTTATGTATGTTTTCCCATTTAACGGATAAGGAACCATTGAAGCAACTCCATTTATTAGGTCGTCAAATTAATTTGAATAACTTAAAACATTAAGATCGTAACTATACCAAAATACGCATGCAAAATCCACAAATCTTAGGCAACAACAACTTCAAGCATAATTGTCGTGTATTTATGATCCTCTTGTCTTGTATTGGTCTTTCAACACAGTGTGACATATAATCCATTCCTAATGCATATAATTTATGCTACTGAGCATATCTGGGAACCCATGATAATATTCGTGTTTTGCATATAAATTGTTGATATCTTCAGAATTAGGTTTTCTTAAAAACTCTTTAGATTATAGATCTCATATACATTTCATAAAATTATCTAAACATTCACGACTACAATGTTCACCAATTTGCAGGTGTTCGTCTAAAGCATCCGGGGTGGGCCATATGCTAATTGACGTATGACAACATGCATTTCGTTATATGACTAATGTTCATTAAACCTCTACAATTGGGTCGTGATTTGAAAGACCTAAAATTGTGCAGGGATAGGTTGAATATTATAGTACTTAGTAATATCTTTTACTATATAAAGAAATGTTTGGAGCTCATATGATATTGGTGTCTAATATACCTCTCGGGGTATTTTTGTGCATCGCCAGAATAATCTTCCATGAGTCGTTCTTCAGCACCAACTCGAACTCAATGAATGTACATCTTCTAGTTCTGAGTTTGTCTTCAGCATACAATCTTTGATACTATTCATTCCAATCATTTAATCTTGCCAATTTTTAGATTCTTTCTTATGCCAATAAACTCAAATCGAATCGTATTCTCGTGATGAGCTCATTGTATTATATATTGTGGGTTGATAGTGTATATAAAACTCTTTAGCGAGTTGGATAACACACCAACCCTGATGCTCTAACTAAAAAACCACATCCTATTCAGATAATCTGGATAAGGAAACCTCATCTATTTACCTAACTGGATTCAGATTTTTAAGATTAATTTTTAACCTTGTATAATAAATAGATATTTCATTATCTGTTACATCAGTATTAAAATGATACGGAGAAAATTATTTAAATGTAAGATATGCTGGTTTCAATTTTCTAGATTGAATCATTGAAAACTATTTTATATGTTTATGAGATCCGATTTCTTCTTTTTTATATAGGGAACTCAAATCCGGTCTTAAAGAAGTTCAGCATTGACTTTATTCAATAATTAATAGTGTCTGGCTCAACACTAATAAACAATTTAGATTTAATTAAATTGTGTATATTTCATTCTTTTTTTAATAATGTTAAATCTACTTCGTAGAAATAGGGGTGAGCATGGGGCGGTTTGGGGCGGTTTTTAACTAAAACCAAACCCCGCCCCAAAAGTTCGGGTTTTAAGAATTACACCCCGTTCGGTTTCCGTTTTTTCAGGTTCGGTTTTTTCGGGTTTTTCGGTTCGGTTTCAGGGTTTTTTTCGGTTTTTTGTTTTCCTTAAATTTACCAATTTGTTACCATAAAAATTAATATTATGATTCAAACTTTGCAAACCTTAACACATTTCGTTATAAATAAAAAACAACTAGTAAGTTTAAGTATAATAAAATGATAAATTCAACTAATATAACTTGAAACTTAGAAAATATAAGAATAAATCACCTAGAAATTCAATCATATATTTTATTTAAAATATAATTAAATGCCAAATCTTTTATAAATATAAGAATATTTTTAAATTTTTGAAAGATATATAATGGCGGGGCGGGGTTTTCGGTCGGGTTTTTTATATGCCCTCGAAAATCGCCCCAAACATTCGGGTTTTCCAATAATCAAAACCGTTTACATCGGTTTTTCAAATGGTTCGGTTTTTTCGGGGCGGTTTTTTCGGGTTTTTTAGTTTCGGTTCGATTTTTCGGTTTTTATGCTCACCCCTACGTAGAAATATCACATGCTTATCACAACTTCCCCCTTTGCCCTTTGTGTACGTGAGTGTATCGATGAAGATCAAGATCACTTATTCTTATTATGCTCAAAGTTCAAGCCTATTCTTAGATATTTTTGCTCATGGTGGAATGTTGATTTAATGAGTTTTCAATCTTTGCCTGATATGTTTGATTGGTAAGACGAGGCAAACATGGTTCATGCAACAAAAAAGGGGTTTTTGAGCGTTTAATATATTTACTTTTGGATCATATGGAGATTTCGAAATGGTAAAATTATTAGATCACCGGAGGAATTTCACAATTGCATCAAAGGAGGATACTTACAAGCGATTTTGCTTTTTTGGATTAAGCATAGGGCTGGCCGTCCGTCTTGTAATCTAAATAATAGGTGGTCAGATTGGTGTATCGATCCTATGTCCTGTTTTTTATTTTCCTTTGTTCTCTAGCATCTTACTAGCTTTCGTTATAAAATGTTTGCCGTTAAAAAAAAAATTGAACTTGTGATCATAAGTCATATGTAACATTAAATAACAATATCATTATATTACAAGTCTTGTTTCATTCTTTGACAAGTCCATAAGTTTCAAAAAATGCAATTAATATAACTTTTTAAGGAATCAAACTGAGTAAAATGAGAACTTTAAGAAATTATAACATCTATTCAGTTTTATAGTGATTAAATTTTATTATAAAAGAAATTATTAACAAGAAGAAATTATCATTTTAAACACAACCAAAATACTCAGTCGATTAGTGTTTTGATAAAGGTAATTAAGGCAAGTCTAACTATTAGTTAAATTTATTATGTATTTACCATATACAAAGTATTTGTTTTTATTTCTATTATTTTTGTTATCGAGAATCTTCTTGCTCTAGCACCTTGCTAGCTAGAGTCATCCGAATACAATCTCGGTTGTTCAAGAATAGTTTCATCGCTTATAAAATTATAAAAACTCTAACGATAGTAATAAAAAAATAAGTTCAAATCAAACTTCATAATTATCTAAAGATTTATATTACAAACAAGCGAAAGAAAACCAAATTATTAGGATTCATACACGATAAAGAAAATCTTCAAGACACAACTCACATATACAACATATATTTTAGATTTTTATTAGCTTAAACCACGAATCCAAATCAACACATATCTCCATCCATCGATCGCCTTATTTAGAAGTTGATGATCTATTTAGTGCTTGCATGATGAACATTAATGGCTTTGATTTCATCGCAAAGAATCTCCATGAAAGAAGTTGGATCGGGTACACTTGCATTTGGCTTCTCGAACTCAACGGTCCAAATGACTAATTCTTTATCACCCTTGGGTTCAACATGAAATGTTAATTTGAAGTTCGAGTATATCTCGAGTAATTCACTTTCAATCACCTTGAACACGATCTTGTGGTTTGTCTCGTCGATCTCTTCAATTATCTCCGTTGTAGTTTCCTTTTTCCCATCTTTGTCCCATCACAAAAATGTTAATTTTAAAGATATAGGTGAATGAGATTCATATTGATGTGCTTGCGCACACGTATACGTATAGGGGTATGAACATGCACACATATATGGTAAGAATATTAATGTATGTATACATAGGTTAGGATCCAGTGAGGATTTAAAAATCTGTGAGGATTGCGAGAATAATTTTCAACCAATCGTTTAAATAATATTAGATCATTATAAATAATATTAGATATATATTTCTTTTATCATAAGAAATTGGATCACGAAATATGGATTATTATCAGGAAATTTTGGATCATACATATATATATATGTATAAGTTACGAAAATATATTTACTTTGTCAAGTTCTTAAAATAAGGATGATTTTTTTTTTTTAACAAAAGAAATGGAGTTGGATCACTTACTATGGTTATAATGCCACCGAAGGACGGATCCGACAGTACCTTGCTCGCCACTCACCAAATCAACACCATGTATACATTCACAAATGGAAGAAATTTCGTGTGGTTTGTGTCTATAAAAATTATGGAACACGTCACCACCTCCGTTGATCTCAACTTCTGCAACTAGTTTTCCTGTTACAGCCATCTCTTTACTATTCCAAGAAAATTACTTGTTTTTTTTTCTTATTTGGAAAAAGTTGTGAGAATTATGGACGTCTAATTACCCTTTTATAGCAAGATGGTAGGACCCACTCACATGTATAAATAATGCTCAAAGTATACTATGAAGTATCACCTATTTTTTTTTTCTTACATACGTCTCAAATTTATTGTTCACTAGAAAAAACACATAACTTAATAAAAGTACATTAATTACATTATGTCACCAATCAAATTATTTTATTTTTCACTTAAATAGTTTTTGATTGATGAAACTTATAAGTACACAGTCATTTCAGGACAAACCAATATAGAAATGTAAACAATAAAAATGGGACGGAGGGAGTATAACTTTTCCCTAAATATAGAAAGGTTTAGTATAGAAAATTTTATTTTATGAGAAATGATATGTGTGCCTACAATTTGTTTGAACTCACACTTAAACTCGACATGTGTCATCCACTAATTCTCTTTCTTCATATCATCCATTGATTTTGACACTTGTCATGATCAAATTGGTAGGCACATGAGTAGACACAAATGATAGGACATCAATATAATTACTCTTGTTTTATTTCATTAATCGAAATTTTATATTTATCTTTTTAAAAACTACACATCCATAAACAATTATGACACGTCAATATGTCATACTTCCTCCGATTCAAAATAAGTGATACACTTTAGGTTTCACGGTTTTTGAGGTAAAAGATTATAATGATGGTTAAATTAGATTAGTTGGATGGTTAGTGGGGAATGGGTCCCACACCTTTTGAATAAAGTAAGGTTAATGATGTTTAAAAGTAAAAAGTAAGGATAAAGATGTCATTTCACTTTGTTAAAGGAGATAGTTAGTGGGTGTGGGTCTCATTGTTTTTGCCAAATAAGGAAACTTTTCAAAGTGTATCACTTATTTTGAATCACCCAAAAAAAGAAAGTGTATCACTTATTTTGAATCGGAGGAAGTATGTTTTTACCAATAACATAATAAATACAAAATCAAAAGTAAAACAAAATAAAATAAAATACATTAAAAACAACTATTAAAATATATCAATATAATAAATTTGATAAGTTTGAATATAATGTAAAGTAATCATATTTAGTTCTATCATTTGGTCCTAATCATAGTCATACTCGTTAGACGAAGTAATGTGTTAAAATCAAAGAATAATATTAAAAGAGAGTTTTAATAGATTACACGTGTCATCCTATTAAATGTGTGAGATTATAAGTAGGACCAAAAAATATGATTAAATATCATTTTTCTTATAAAAATATATAATTAATGCTCAAAGTATCACCTATCACAAATAAAAAAGTCTAAGCACTGAAATCGTCAACTACCCATACTTCCACCACTTAAACACCTTCTCCCACGTATCAATAGCAGAAATAATTATTTAATATAATATATTTAATAATATCATTTTGATTTTATCAGATTATTAATGTTAAGGTGTCTTTAAGGATATGCAAAAAGATGTAGTTGTACATGATTCACGCTTCAGAAGGGTCTTTTTTTATATTAATTTTATATTTATAATTCTAAAATTTGAAGTCCCCTTAATACTTTCATAAGTCTAATTTTTGCATAAATTTCTTGTATTTGAAGACCCTCTGAACACTAATTCCCATTTTTACATATTTTTATATCCAATCATTTTGGATTTTATCCATTTATCGATGATGACAACGATACAACAAACCACTAGGGACTTTTATTGGTAAAAGATAATGAGAACCGCTTCAAGAATATAGGATGGTTGGAGAAAAGAGTCTTGAAATGATTACGAAATACCAGTTAGGCTGTCTATATTAGAATTAAAGACTCAATTTTCTCGGATAACTTGAGTATAGATATATCCATGTTTACACGCTTCCTAAAAAGGTATTATGCCTTTTTATGGAAGAGCAGAAGATTAAGATTAAACCACCAACAAATCAAACGAGACAAAATTGAATAGGAAAATAAGAAATACGAAAGAAGAAAGATACGAGTCCGTGAGAGGCAGGACGTACAAGAAGGCCAAAGATGAAATACTAGATCTTTTTTCTATAAGTAATCACTATTCAATCTAATTATATTAAATTTTAGGAGTTATTATTAGTTGTGTTTGTTTCAATATATTCCTCCAATTGAACAAAAGTAAACAATTCTTATAATAAGTTTAAAATAAAATAAAATTAAGGAGTTGTTTACCAATCTTTTGAATACAAACGACATTAATTTGTTTATTATTATTATTATTATTATTAGTCTATAATTCGTAATAAATTACGTCCCACATATAAAAAAAATTTAATAATTAATTTCACCTCAACGGTAGCTGCAAGTAAAGATTAATCCAAACAACAAAGTAGATTTAAAAATAATAATACATGTCTCATTTAAACGTATAAAGATAAAACATAAATTATAAAAAAAGGACTTCAAGATAAACAATGTTCAAAGTAAATTAACTAATTTTTCAAATCTTTTGTAGTACTTCAAGATAAACAATGTTCAAAGTAATATTAGTTACTTTTTCATCTCTATCGTATATCATCATATTTAATCATTTACGACTCTTAACTCTAGAAACAACAGCGCAAATATTACATATTATTTATTATTATTATTATTAAGCTTAGTGTTTAATTACATTTAATTTCATTTACCAACAATGTGAAGGTGTGTCCATTATCGTTGTTCTTTTTTCTTGTTCAAAAAAAAAAAAAACATCTGGTCCGATAATAATTTCTGATTGCTTCTTTCACCATTATATTTGGTGAGAACAAGGGGCCAATGAAAGCGACGGTGATGTTTTTGTGTATCACATGATTCCCATGTTAATTAAAAAATATCATTAATTAATAATATCTTTTTCAAACCTATTTTAATTTTTTGAATAACAAAAGAAGGCAATATAACAAACTTCGGTAATACCACCATCCACCTCAAAACCCTCAAAGAAAAATTATATAAAAGAAAACTAACAAAAAAAACTAGCAATTACAAGAAACACCAAAATGAGAGATAAATAACACCTCTCCTACCAAACACCACCTTATTCTTATTGATAGTTTTCTAAACCCTTGGTTTTCTGTCTATAAAATAGTAAACTAATGACGTTTTTGTAACTTACAAATATGGTGCATAACTTTTATACAATATAATCATTAAGTATTATTTTCGTCCTTTAGTGATTTATCTTTAACACTTTTAATCACCACGATTATAGTTTGGTATGTAATTTTATTTAATTATTAATGAGATATGGTCCAAATCATCACATATTGTAGAAGAGAAAACCAAAGGAAATAAAAAGAATTTACTAGAAGAGAAAAAACGTATTAACATATTGTAGTTTGGTGAACTATTTGTAGCTGTACAATCTATCCACATATCATCCAAAGTGATGACCAAATGGAATAACTAAGATTGATGGTACGTAGCGGACGACCTTTGGAGAACACGCCCATTGCTTATGACGCGTCGTCTAATACGGCGACAGGCAACCGCGACCATATCCCGCCTTTTTTCCTTCCATTTAGTCATCTACGTTAGATAATGTGAATTAAATGTAATTATTCAGTTATTATTGTGTGTATATTTCCTTCCTAAAATCATGCCATAAGATTAGCCTAGAATGATTCTCTTTATGTATTATATATATGACCATTGTAATCTATTATATGCAAGCAATATAATTCTAATATGGTATCACAGACTAGGGCATAATCTCGATTCTCTCTCACTTCCGCCAACCCTAGTTCCATCTCTGCCGTCGGCCACCTCCCTCCTTCATGTTTCAGCCGTCGGCCACCACCAAATAAACCCTCAGCCACCATGACCACTGGCAGCAAATCACAAGTTCTACTGCCCCGTCTCTTTCTTCCACTTCTCTCAATGCTACTAACATCAAACACAATGTTCCAATCGTCTTAGACATGGAGAACATTCAATACTCTACGTGGGCTGAGTTATTCCAAATACATGCTCGATCTAATCGGGTATTGGATCACATCGTTCCATCCTCCAAAATAGTGGTTCCTACCGCCGATGAAGAGAAGGACGAGTGGTTAACTGTCGATGCTACCGTCCTCAAATGGATATATGCAACGGTTTCTGAAGATTTGCTTAACACCATTCTTGAACCCGCTTCCACCGCTCAAGAGGCGTGGGAATGGCTGCGGGATATTTTTCAAGATAATAAAACTTCACGTGCCGTTACTCTTGAACTATAGTTTTTAAATACGGTTATGGATGACTTTCCGAATGCATCGGCTTATTGCCAACGACTCAAGATGTTGGCAGATCAGTTGAAGTTCGTTGGCGCTCCCGTTTCTTACAATCATCTTGTGTTGCAGATGGTTGCGGGTTTATCCGAAGCCTATAACGACATCGGTACTTTGTTGCGCCAGAGTGAACCTCTCCCTCCGTATTACAAGGCCCGCTCTATGCTCGTATTGGAGGAAGCGGATTTAGCTAAGAAGGTGGCGGTTTCCTCACCATCGCTTTAGTTGCATCCCACATGGATGTGGATCATTCTTCACCGCAACGGTCTTCCAAAGGTAAACCCAATCACTCCCGTTCCAACAGTAAGGGTTCCAACAGTAAGGGTCGCAACAATGAACCACGTAGCGGGAAGAATTCGTCCACAACTGGGAGTGGCAAACCCGGGCAGCAGCCGTACCCATGGGCTCCCACAAATAAGTAGCAGTCATGGCTCGGATGGCCTTTTGGTCAATGGGCTTTCCCTCCGTGTCCATACCCCACCTCGGGTTGGGCCAGGCCCCAATTCAGCCCACGTCCGCAACAATCCAATGCAAGTATTCTTGAGCCTCGTCCACAGGCATACACGGCTGCCGAACCACCATCACAAACCGACATTGAGGCACCGATGCATACTCTTGGTGTCACTCCACCGGATCCACATTGGTATATGGACACCGGGGCTACGTCTCATATGACCTCCTCTCAAGGTAACCTCACGTCTTATTTTAATTTGAGCAAAAATTACGGAATCATGGTTCGGAATGGTCAATCTATCCCAATTAATGGCTATGGTAACACGCATTTACCTTCTCCTTATCCGCTATTAACTCTTAAAAATGTCCTTCATGCTCCCCAACTTATTAAAAATTTGGTATCTGTTCGTAACTTTACTGTTGATAATCATGTTACAGTTGAATTTGATCCATTTGGGTTTTCTGTGAAGGAATTTCAGATGGGGAGGCAGCTCATGAGATGTGATAGTCAAGGACCTCTTTATCTGCTCACCACGAGTGTCCAAAATAAATCGTTTGCTGCTCTTACTTCTTCCATTTGGCATGATCGTTTAGGTCATCCAGGTGCTTCTATTTTGAATAATCTCAGGCAACAAAATTACATTAAATGTAATAAACCTTGTGATACTACAAGTTGTTCTTCTTGTCCACTTGGAAAACACATAAAATTACCTTTTGTTGACTCTAATTCTACTACTTTACAGCCTTTTGATATAATACATTGTGATATTTGGACATCTCTGGTTTTGAGTTTGGTTGGTCATCGTTATTATCTTGTTGTGTTGGATGATTTTTCTAACTATTTATGGACTTTTCCAATCTCTAAAAAGTCACAAGTTTACGCTACTTTAATTTAATTTTTTGTTTATGTTCATACTCAATTTGAACGAACTATTAAAACTATTCAATGAGACAATGGTAGAGAGTTTGTCAACAAATAATTTTGGGATTTTTGTAAACAAAATGGCTTTTTTCTACGTTTTTCTTGTCCCTACTCATCCTCTCAAAATGGTAAATCGGAACGAACAATTCGTACTATAAACAATATGATGGATTTATGTGCACAGTTAGTCAACCTATGATGATACATCCATGCCTACGAAACACTTAAGGGTCACACCGGTGAGTGCATGTAATACGAGCAAGTTACGCAATGATACTACGAAGAGGAATGATTCATAATAGTCATTATGAATCAGTTGAGTATTAAGTTAAGTTTAACTTATTACTAGATTAGTTTGACTAACTAATTAATACAAGTAGTTGTACATTTACTAGTTGAGTAAACATGCAATGTGTTAATTATAGATTATCCATGATATGATTTAAAGCTATTAAATCATATAGTAATTGGATAATATTTTTGTATAAATTACATAAAGGATATTATATAATCAACTATTAAAAGTATAAATACAAGTATATAATTCGTGTATATGGGTACCGAATTATTAAGGTATTAATACTAGACATTTAATAGTTAAGTGCAACAATAATAAACTAGTAAAACTATAAGGGTTTAAAGTGTAAGAGATAAGTTTAATTAAGAGATTAATCTTAATTAAACTAGAAGGGCTCTAAGTGAAAGTCTTTCTATTATAAATAGAATGCATGGGGTTCCCTTATTCCTTGATCAATAATCACGAAACCCTAGCCTCTCTCCTCTCCTTGGTTTCGGCCGAACACAACCCCAAGAACACAACACTTTGTGTTCTTCGTGTTCTTCGTTCGTTCTTCGTGTTCTTCAAGTCTTGAAAATCCAAGTTCGTTGCAAGTGATCATCTAGAGGATCGTTCGTTGTGTTCATCATCAGTGGACTTATCTTAAGCATTAACCTAAGGTATGATTCATGGAACACTCTTCTTCCTCTCCTCTTGTTCGAAGTCGAACCAAGAACCCTAGGGTTCTTGGTAGTAGTCGACGAACACACACAAGTATGTGTGTGTGTTCGAGTTCTTCATACAAGGTTTCTTTCTTGTTAACCTAATCTAGATTTCCAACATCCCAATCCTTTAGGGTTTAAGGATTAGGTTTAATCCCAATTCCACTTTTAGGGATTAAATTAGCTAGTTGGTTTTAACCGGTCAAGAACAAGTTCATGTTCTTGGTCAGTCATGGTTCGAACCAAGTATACTAGGAGGTCGATCCTATGGGTCGATCAGTCGCATGGTGCGTAGGCAAAACCCTACACAATATGGTACGTACACTACTTGTTCATGCTTCCATTCCATCTTCTTTTTGGCATCATGCCCTAAACATGGCCACATATCTTATTAATGTTCTTCCCAAAAAGAATCTTACCTATCTCTCTCCCACTAAAATTATTTTTCACAAAGAACCGTTTTACTCACACATTAAAGTATTTGGATGTTTATGTTTTCCTCTTTCCCCCTCTACAACTATACATAAACTTCAACCTTGGTCTATTTTGTGTGTATTCTTGGGATATCCTTCTAATCATAGAGGATTTAAATGCTATGATATTTCATCCCGAAAAATCATTATATGTAGATATGTTCTTTTTGATGAACATAAATTCCCTTTTGCATCTAGTCACAAACCCATTAGTCATACATATGATTTTCTTAACCCCACATCTCTTGATGATATATCGCAGGCAACAAATGGACAACCTCCACCGGACCAGCCCACTAACAGGCCTGTCACTCCTTCTGGCCCACATGTGACGCAAACCAGCCTCATACCCACTGTTGCCTCTCGGTCCACTGTCATAGCCCAACCAGCGAGCCCATTACACGGTGCTGGGCCATCTCCTCCTCTGTCTCCCACCCACAACCCATCTTATGCTGACATGCCTTCTTCCCTTCACGAACCCAATACGAGCCCACCTACGAACCCAATACGAGCCCACCTACAACCTCTGCTCCGTCACACCAGCCCACTCTTCCTTCTCCCCCTCACCAACGACCGGTTACAAGAAGTCCAAATGGAATTGTTAAATATAAGAAAATAATTTCTCTTAACTTTATGACTACCCGGTCCCCTATTCCAAAAAATCCGGATACAGCTCTTCGTGACCCTAATTGGAAACTGGCCAATGATGACGAATTTAATGCTCTTATTAAAAATAAGACGTGGGAGTTAGTGCCCCGTCCACATAATGCTAATATTATTCGTTCTATGTGGATATTTGCTCATAAATTAAATGCTGACTGTTCTTTTGCGAGGTATAAGGCTCGTCTTGTAGGTGATGGAAAGACACAACATGTGGGAATTGATTGTGGTGAAACGTTCAGCCCGGTGGTCAAGCCTGCTACAAATCCGTACGGTTCTTAGTCTTGCTTTGTCTAAAAAGTAGGATCTTCATCAATTAGATGTCAAAAATGCCTTTTTACAAGGTGAATTAAATGAGACAGTTTATATGCATCAATCTTTGGGGTATAGAGATCAACAACTTCCTGATCATGTTTGTCTCTTGCAAAATGTCATAATACGGTCTCAAGCAAGCCCCCCGGGCATGGTATCGTCAGTTTGCGGACTATGTATCTCAATCGGTTTCTCCAATAGTAAGTCGGATAATTCTTTATTCATTTACCGACAAGGCAACGATACCGCATATCTTCTTTTATATGTTGACGATATCATCTTGACAGCATCTTCTAAAGCTCTACGGACATCTATTGTGTGTTCCCTTGCCGCTGAGTTTGCTATAAAGGACTTAGGTCCTTTACATTATCGTTTGGGTATTGTGGTGGTTCGACATAAGGATGGTCTTTTCTTATCTCAGACGAAGTATGCTGACGAGATTATAGAACGTGTAGGGATGGCGGATTGTTAGCCCTCATCCACACCGGTTGACACTAAACAAAAACTTAGTGCTAAAACCGGAGTCTCATGTTCTGATCCATCATTGTATCGCAGCCTTGCAGGGGCTCTACAATACTTGACTTTCACCCGACCGGACATTTCCTATGCGGTACAGCAAATGTGTTTATTTATGCATCAGCCCATGGAAGTACATATGCATGCTCTTAAACGGATTATACGCTATGTTAAGGGGACCCGTACCCATGGTCTTCATCTCTTTCCATCCGCAATTTCCACACTAGTTTCATATACTGACACGGATTGGGCTGGATGTCCGGATACCAGACGATCTACATCTGGTTATTGCGTTTACTTGGGTGATAATTTACTCTCTTGGTCTTCCAAAAGACAGTCTACACTATCTCGCTCGAGCGCCGAGTCGGAATACAGAGGTGTGGTGATTGTCGTTTCGGAGTCGTGTTGGCTACGGAATTTACTTCTTGAACTTCATTGCCCTATTCAGAAAGCCACTCTAGTATATTGTGATAATATCAGTGCTATATACTTATCAGGTAATCCCGTGCAACATCAACGTACAAAACACATTGAAATGGACATACATTTTGTTAGAGAAAAAGTCGCGCGGGGTGAGGTGAGGGTCTTACACGTTCCATCTAGACACCAGATTGCGGATATTTTCACAAAGGGGCTCCCGTTGTACTGTTTGAAGATTTCAGGGACAGTCTCAGCGTTCACACTCCTCCCGCTTCAACTGAGGGGGTGTGTTAGATAATGTGAATTAAATGTAATTATTCAGTTATTATTGTGTGTATATTTCCTTCCTAGAATCATGCCATAAGATTAGCCTAGAATGATTCTCTTTATGTATTATATATATGACCATTGTAATCTATTATATGCAAGCAATATAATTCTAATAGTCTAGACGACCGATGTCGAGCGTATGTGGTGTGCATTGGTTGCTAATGGAGTAATGGTTAGTGGTACATGTATTAATAAAATCAATTTTAAGGTTTGGTCATGGGTTTGTTCACCATTACTCGGGTTTAGTCATGTGTTTGATATGAAGAGAGAAAGACGATATAACGCTGATATACCACCGGTGAGTCGGTCATTACGAGTAGTTTAAGATCGAATTATCATCGAGATTCAGATGATCAACTCTAAACGGCTGTGACATTAAATTTCACCCACGTAATCTTGGAGTATGTTATATACTACCTCCGTATCAAAATAAGTGATACATTTGAGATTTCACGGTTTTTGAGGCAAAAGATTAAAACGTGAACTAAGATATATTAAAGTACATACTTAGTGGAGAACGAGTCCCACTTCTTTTGAAAAAAATGATATTAATGATGTTTAAAAGTAAAAATAAGAGTATGAATGTAATTTTACTTTATTAAAGTAGATAGTTAGTGGGGATTGTGTCCCACTTTTTTACCAAATAAGGAAACTTTTAGAAGTGTATCGTTTATTTTGTTCCACCAATAATGGAAAATGTATCACTTATTTTGATACTGAGGTAGTATAACACTTGCAGGGCTGGTCCTTTGGTTTTCAATACCCAGGGCGAGATGAGAAATTTATGCCGCGTTGATTTTGGGTCGGGTTAGGTCGACCCAAACATATTTTCATCATTTTCTAAATAACTTGGCGGAGTTTTAAACACCATTTATAACACCGTTAGCATTCATCAACACTATTAGCATTTATCATAATATGGTTAGGAAATTTCGTTAACTACCGAACTATAAAAAACAACACTATTTAGCATCTATAAACATTAAAACACTGTATTCAAGCATTAATGATACAAAGTCAGCAGTTATAATTTGATAAAATTAAAAAGCATGTATTCAAGAGGATATTTGCCATCCAGTTTAATCACATCCAAACACAATAAGGATTCCGCATTATTGTATGTTCTTATGTTTTCTTCAGTAGACATTATGTTTTAAGGCCAACTAGGCTTAAGCTTGATTGGAATTAACAGTTTGATTCTGGCAAAAAGAAAACCAATTCGCCATTTGCAAACAAGTGTTCAATAAACAATTTACAAGTTCACACAACATAAACCCTAAAAGACTGTATGATATTGGCCTATGAATGTTTGGGCCAAAAAATTTAATAGGCAGCTGGGTTAACTTATGCCCCTTTTGGGCCAGAACACTTGCATAACAAGTATACAATTATCAATACAATCTCTCTCGTGTGATAAAAACTGTAAATCAAACATCGTAATAATTAAAGTTAAATATTACAAACAACTGAACAAGTTAAGGAAAGCCAAATTATTACAATTATATATAGCAACCCAAGGGTTCATACATGATACGAAAATATTAAAATCACAAATGCGGCACATATACTTTATTTTCTAGATACATATTTCAGATTTTATTAGGTTAAACCGCACGTATCCAAATCCACACATAACTTCATTGATCTCCTATTCACCTTAATTAGCAACCAATTTAGTGCTAAGATAAGCATCGATGTCTTTGATTTCACGGACAAGAATGTCCATGAAAGAAGTTGGATTAGGTGCACTTGTATTTTTCTTCTCAAACTCAACGGTCCAAGTGACCACTTCTTTATCGCCCTTTGGTTCAACATGAAATGTTATTTTGAGGCTCTTGTATATCGCTGGTACATCACTTTCAAGCACCTTGAACACAATTTTGTGGTTTGTCTCATCGATATCTTCGATTATCTCCGCCATACTTTGCTTTTTTCCATCTTTATTTCATCCAAACGAAATGTTAAGTTAAGAAAACAAATAGGTGCATCTGATATATGGAGGGTTCTGAATGGGCCGAGTCGAGTCCGATTTCAACTAGATTCGAGCTCGACTCGTTTAATTATAAAGATTTTGAGGCTCGTTTTAAGCCTTATGTGTAAATTTCGAGGTCAACTCGTTAAGGTTTTTGCAGGCTTCGTTTCAACTCGATTAGGGTTTTTTTTTAATTATGATATTTAGTACTTCCTCCGTTTCAAAATAAGTTATATACTTTGGAGTTCACGTTTTTTGAGACAATATATGATACTGAAGGTTAATTATTGTTGGGTTTTTAGATTAAACCGGATAATTAGGGCATGTTTGGTACGTGAGAATGGAATGCTGAGAAATGGAATCAACGACTAATCTCCTGTTTGTTGGATGATTGGAATGGAAACGGAGAATCAAAAAGTCATTCTCTTTCCCACTTATCCTTTCTCTATAAAATGTAGAGAATGCGAAGAATCAATAGATATAACACAAACCCATTCTCAACCATTCTCCGTGTGAATGAGAAAGCTCATTTAAAAAATTGGGGGTTTAAAATAAAAAACGCATGTGCAAGGCACATGCTACTAGATCTGAGAAAAATTGGGTTCCTCTCTCTCCAATGGCGATCTCCAATTTCTTTTATCTTCGTCCTCTTCGCCCTCTTCATTCCTCTGGTTTGTAACATCTTATTTGTTCTTCCTTAGTAAAGTAAGGATAAATATGTCTTTTCACTATATTATTTGTTCTTCCTTAGTGGATGATGGGTCCACATATTATTGATTAAAGTAAATTTAATGATGTTTAAAAGTAAAAATTAGGATAGATATGTCTTTTCACTATATTAAATGAGATAGTTAGTGGGTGACGGTCCCACTACCTTTTACCATATATAGTAAGTTTGCAAAGTGTATCACTTATTTTGAAACACCCCGAAATAGAAAGTGTATCACTTATTTTAAAACGCAGGAAGTATATACAAAGACACGTAATTATATAAATATACTATGTATAATATAATTATATTTTTGTAATAATTAATGTATATTAACTCGTTTAGACTCACGAGCTTAAATTACCTCTTAGTCTAAAGCTTGAGTGTGAGCTCATTCAATTACATGAGTCTAACTTCAACTCGAGTTTTTTTCACTTGAGTTTGTATCGATCTGATCACGTAGTTTGCGAACATCTCGACTTAGACCCATGTTAATGGGCACATAGTGATTAAAATTGATGCAAAATAAATGGATCGGGTCACCTACCATGGGTAAAATTCCAACGAATAATGGATCCAACAGTCCCTTGTTGACCACTAACCAAGTCAACGCCATGTATAAAATCACAAACGGAAGATATTTCGTTTGGTTTGTACCTATAGAAATTATGGAACATGTCACCACCCGAATTGATCTCAACATGAGCAACTAGCTTTGACGTTGCAGCCATCTCTTAGCTAAATTACTTGTTTTTTTCTTCCGGTTTTGGAAAGAGGTGTGAGAATTATCGATACACATTTGGCCTTTTTATAGCAAAACATGTTTGATTCGAATATAGACGTATGATCGTTGATCGAGGTGGTCCCTAGAATTTTGGTGATCAACTACCAAGAAATAAATTTCACATAAATGCTAGAGTATGGTTTAGAAACAATCACAATATATCAGTTAAATGCGTACATCTCCGGTATAAACTTGTCCATCCTTGCAGAACCAGTATAAACTAGAGTATCGTTTTACAAAAATAAAAAAAATAAGGTTGACACAAATTGATCAGAATCTGGCAAACCACTTGATGTTGGGTCAAATATCCATTTGCTCCAATTGATGACCCGCTTTTTAGATATTCGCACAAACCGTTCGTACCATTTAAGCTATCTTGAAAGAATTTGCATGTAAATGATTCTTCTTTCCAATTATAGATTTTCCAAATATAGATATTTAAAAGATAGATATCCGCACAATCCATTACGTTGTCTTCCTGAGTTTGAATATAGAGTGAAGGGATTCGCAAAGAAATTTAATTTTTATCTTGTTTTAGGGGTGAACATTTACGCTGAACCGAACTGAAAACCAACTAAAGCCGAATCGAACCGAACCGAGACCAAAATCATGTAATCGGTTCGAGTTTCAGTTTTGTATGCTGACGGTTGACGGTTTTCGGTCCTGTTTTGTTTTGTTTGGTTTGGTAGGCTTAAAAAACCGAACCGATCCAAAACCTTAAACATGTAAACGGTTTGGTTTTTGTTTTTAAAAATATTTGATTATTATTGGTTTTTGTCCTATCGACTTTGGTTCTCTTTCTGGACCACGCTCACCCCTAGTTAGACCTGTGAAAATGTTACACTTATCAACTTACCCTTGACATTCTTTAGTTAATTTATACTTTAAAAGTAAAATTGTAAATTTATTACTTCAACTCAGAGGCAAAAAAAACATTATATTTCCTTCTATATTTTGTTTCTCTTTATCTTTTTGATCTTTTTCTTATTATTAAAAACTCGGGATCACAATGTTAGTGAAATGCTCCTTATCCTATTGTTTGTTCATTACTTCAACTTATTTTATTTTTAATCAATATCATATACATCGATCACTATTCCGTATCAAAATAAGTGACACAAATTGGCTTACACGTTTTTTGAGGTAAAAAATTAAAATAGAGGTTAAAATATATTAAAGTATATAATTAGTGGAAAATGTGTCCCACTTTTCTTGAATAAAGTGATATTAATGAGTTTTAAAAGTAAAAGTAAGGGTATAAGGCTAATTTCATTGTATTAAAGTGGATAGTTAGTGGGTATGGGTCCCACTATTTTTACCAAATAAGGAAAATTTTCAAAGTGTGTCACTTATTTTGATACACCCCAAAATGGAAAGTGTGTCACTTATTTTGATACGGAGGAAGTATGAAAAGTGGACCGTACCAGTCCAACTGGTTAAACTAGGAACATGATAAGACACTTGTTTGGATTTGAAGGGATGTCAGGATCGAATAACTAAACAAGTTATTATAAACCCAGATCTACTAACACAAGAAGTTACAGCGGATTAACACTTATGTTATTTGATTAAGAACAATGTAAACTGTAATTTGAATGAATAATAAACGAAGAACACAGTTTATCACAAAAAGCTTCAATGTATTAATTCGATTGATCAATACACGTATGTTTACAATTCATAAGGAACTATATATAATAGTCCTTGAAGCCTAAATTAATAACCTATTTATTCTAGGAATCGATTACATTTGAATTACAAAGAGATTTACATTCTATAACTAACTCTACTAGAATCTCGGACTTGATCTGTTCAGATACGCTCATCAGTAGTAAATTAGATCGTCAGTAGTAATTGCCTTTAGCAGTAGTAAACCGAGATCAGTAGTAACTTCAATGGATTCCTCAGTAGTAATTCAAGATCAGTAGTAGATACTTTATATTCTGTTTTACATCCCAACAATCTCCCCCTAAACTTATTAATTCATCTTGAATTAATCAAGTTTCTTCTTTTTCTTTCTTTGCTCTTCTTCAGCACCTCGTTTCTCAAGAGTTCTTTGATTTTGTCTTTTCCTTTGAGATATTATATATTTGCTGTTTCTTTTGATGAAATAATTAAGTTTTTCTCTAAACATTAGCTCATCATATGGTTTCATCATTGTGTTTGTGAATATCTGATACATGATTTCTTCAGAATGTGGATATTCTTTTTCATATAAATATAGCTCACAGTTCTTGCTTGATCTTTCAAAGAAGTACATATTTACTGTGGGTAACACATTCCAAGCATACACATTCTCTGTGTTTGAGAATATTTCTGGGTAATTATCTGGATAAAATGCAGTATCTATCATTTTGGTTAAATATCCAGCTCCAGAGTTCTTCCATGTCTTCTTGTTCATTCTTGGTTTTCCTATGATTAGAACTTTGATTATATCACTTCTTGAACAAGATCTGGTCATTGGTTTCCATCCTTTACATTTCTGGACCCTTCTGTCTTCCCTTATAATTTCTATCACATTATTATCAATGACTCTTCAGTTGATGATTGGATTGTCTTCAAGGGGAGCAACATGTACTTCAAAAACAGGAATAATTTGTTCTGATTGCTTTGATTTCTTTTTAACCTTCTGTTCTTGTTGAAGATCTTTTCTTTTCTTTGATTGGGGTTTTGAGGTTTCACCAGGAGTTGGTGTACTACCAGTTTGAATTACTTTTGGATTTATTGGGATTAAAGCTTTTGCTTTTGCTTTTGCTTTTTCTTTTTCATCTTCAGCTTGTGTTTCAGCTAATTCTCTCTTTTTGGCAGTACAATATTTGTCAACTATTGTAATCATCATCATTCTGCCAAAAGATTTAGCACTTTGCCCTTTTGCAATTAAGAAGTCAATCATCTTCTTTTTCTGTTCAAACATCTCCTCTGGTAGGTCAGCTTTTTCCTTTTTGCATTCAGCAACAAGATCTTCAAGGCAATTGAGATGTTCTTCTTCAATATTTCTTTGTTTTTCAAACTCTGCCTTTTGATCCTCTACCAGGATTCCTTCAATTTGAGGAATGGGTACTTCAGCTTCTTGAGTTCTTCGAATTTTCAATTTTTCTTTTTCTGCCTTTTTCTTTTCTTCAAGAGCTTGATACATAGCTACCTTCTTTAAGTAATGCATATGTTTCACCTTCCATCTGGATTGTTTTTCAGATCTGACATGATTAATTTTGTTCACCATGTGGTGACCTAATGCTCTGTTGGGATAATCATCATTATAGATCTCTTTTCCTTTTCCAATACAAGCTGGAAGAACAGATGGAGGTGGAGTATATTTCATATCTGGGATACCAGGAATTTCAAACTTTGGATAAAACAGTTTAAGTTGGTCTTCTGGTAGTATCTTGGGATGTGGAGGAAGTGTGCATTCATCTACTTCAAACCAGTTCACATTATCATCAATGTCAGGTATGATAAGTGGTTGATCAGGAGTTGGTGGTTTGGTGATGATGACATATCGTTCTCTTTCAATAAGTTCAGGAATTTCTTCTTCCTCTTCTTCTATTACTGCCAATTGTTGTGATTGAGTTACTACTGGTAAGGTTGTTTCTGTAGTTACTACTGCTAGGGAATCAGTAGTAACCATTGTATCTTCTTCTAGTGCACTTACTACTGGTGTATTTACTTCTTCATTATGACCAGTAGTAACAACCTCTTGATCCTTTTCATCAGTAATAACCATAGGATCAGTAGTCTCTATAACCTCAGTAGTAACTGGAGAGTTTATTTATTCTGCTGTTTGTGATTGGTTTGCAGACACAAATACATCCTCATCCATTTCTCTGTACAAGTCTTCACCAACATTTTGACTTGCTTCACCATGAACCTCTTTCAAGTTAAGGAGGGCTGCTGCTGCAATAGATTGATCAATCATCCCTTGTATTTGATCTTTCTCCCCCTTAGTGATCTCAACTTGTTGAGCCTCACTATTTGCAATCTTTCTTTGTAATTTTCTTATCAATTTTGATTGCCTTTGAAGCCTTTGTTCAAACATCTTTTGCCTTTTGTTCATTTTATTGATGTAGTGCTTCATGTAGGTTATGGTTTTTCCTTGATTGTTAAGTAACTCCAGACAATTTTGTACATTGGTTTTAAGGTTTTCCTTCCTAGCCGTCAATTTAGTTTGTTTAATACTGCCCTCAGCCCATTTGGGTGGATCATTGGGCTCATTAGGTACATTGGCTTTAAGGTTTTCCATCCTATCCGTCAATTCAATTGGTTCTGTTCTACCCTCATCACTTCTAGGTGATGAAATGGGTTGTTTGGACATACTCTTCTTCCTAGAAGAAGCAGTAATGCCCCCTTGTGGTTTCTTGGCACCGGGGTCCTCTCAGTAATTCCTCAAATTCTGAGTCATCACTAAGAGTTGTCGAGGTCTGGGTCCTAATGATGTTCTCACTATCCTGTGCACCCACCTTTAGGGCATCAGTAGTGAGAGCCCTTTCCTCATGTCCTCTCTCCTCCGTGGAGGACAACTCTTGGAGCATGGGGTGTGACTCAATTTGTCCCCTGGTGTCCTTTAAGGAAGATTTCTTCCTTTTATAAGTTTTTGAAATGTGTTTGGTTAAGGTCTGGTCTTCCTCAGAGTGAAGAGTAGCACTCTGGGGATTAATTGCATGTACCTGGGACACTTGCAGGACATCTGTGGGTTCATTTATTTGAGTGGACTCAATGGGTTCTGTTTGGGCTGTATTTTGTGGTGGAGTGGGTTGGGGTTCAATTGGGTGAGTTGAACCTTCTCCATTAGGTGGTTGATCATTGATCATGTTTGGGAACAGAGGGGTGACTGTACCAGAAAATTTGAATTGTTTTCTCATGTTTGCAAAAACCTTTTTGTTCAACTCTGGTGTTACAAAAATGTTTTTGGGAGTTGACAGATTTTGTAATTCACAATTAATAATATGAGTAAGAAATCTTGGATACATTAAAAATTTTGAAGATAATAAGTTTCCAAGCATTCCTTCAAAAATCATGTTAGAAAATTTGAATACTTATCCTATGCTCAAACAAACAACAGCAGAAGCTATTGATTTGTTGAATTCATTCCAAGTACTCCTTTTAGGAGAGATGCAGTGTTGAATTATGTGTACCAAAAACTTCCATTGGGGTGAAAGAAGACCCTTTAAAAAGTAACTATGTCTGATCTTCCTTCATAACCCATTTTCTTTAAATTTTCAACAAGATCTTCCTTTGGTAAAGAGAACATACCTGATTCATCATGAAGTTGAAGATGTTGTCTGATGGATGGTTCAGTGATGGTGATTGTTTTTCCATCCACAGTTGATTTGATCATGGAAATGGTTGACCCTTCAGTTCTTTCAGCATTGGTCCAGAAATCAACCAAGTGCTGTTGATATGCTTTTGGATTGATGGAGAGGGCAAACTTAATGTAGGAGTTCTTTAAAAACATCACAATAGGTCGGAAGTCTTTTGTACCGTCTGGATTTCTCAAGAAGGCACACATATTATGGAATTCGGAATATTTGAGATCAGTTGGCACTTCAAGAGATTTTAGAGTTGCCATTGCTTGATTTTGATCTTTTGGAATGAATCTTTCAGAGGGAGTAGTCGTTTTGGTAGGAATTTCAAGTATGTGATTGGAATTGAGTTGTTACTGATGTTTGGTTTTGATCGGATTTGCATATGATTAGGGTTTAGCGTAGGGTTTATTGAATCGAGGAGAGGATAATGCTAAACTAAACACAATCTGCTATTTATATTTTTCGTTTTTACCTGCAAAAAGACCAAAATGTCCTTCGAATAATAACCCAACGGCTAATTTCATGAGGGTTAGTCTTGTAATTGTATATTTTACAGATAACGACCGATCAGTAGTAACTAAGTATCAGTAGTAGAAACATCAGTAGTAAACTTTGTTTCTATACTAGACTTAATTTCTACTAAGAAACCCTATCAGTACTAGCTTGTGGTAGTAATAGCAAGATCAGTAGTAATGAATAACCAGTAGTAAAACAAAAAAAATGAAAGTTTAAAAATTTGTACAAAACATTTTACACATGATTTTCCGTTTGGATTTAATTTATTAATTTATTAAAATCATTCCAATACTGCTGACCAAAAAGTTGAATCTTCCTACATCAAATGCTTTTGTAAACAGATCTGCTAATTGATCATCAGTATGAATTTTCTCTACTTTTATTAATTTCTTTTCATTGCAATCCCTTATAAAGTGAAATCTAATTTCAATGTGTTTTGTTTTAAAATGTTTTACTGGATTGTTCACAATACTGATTGCACTTTGATTATCTATAAAGATAGGAGTTTTGAGAATAGATATACCAAAGTCGAGTAGTTGATTTTGTATCCACAGAACTTGTGCACAGCAAGCAGATGCAGCTACATACTCTGCTTCAGCAGTTGAAGTTGAAACATTTGTTTGTTTCTTGCATTGTCATGACACCAATCTTGACCCAAAGAATTGACATCCACCAGTAGTAGATTTCCTATCTTGACATTCACCACTATAGTCACTATCTGTGTAAGCTATAAGTTCAAATGGTGATGCATGAGGATACCAAAGACCAAGTGAAGATTTTCCTTTCAAGTATCTGAAGATTCTTTTGACTGCTTGTAAGTGTATCTCCTTAGGTTTTGCTTGATATCTGGCACACACACAAACACTATACATAATGTCAGGTCTTGATGCAGTTAAGTACATCAAAGATCCTATCATTGATCTGTATAGGTGCTCATCTACATCCTCCCCCTCAACATCAGGATGTAGGTGTTTGTGAGTTTCCATTGGAGTGCTTGCACTTTTGCTGTCTTTCATTGCAAACTTCTCTAAGATATCTCTGATATACTTTGATTGATTAATCAAAATACCATCTGGTTTCTGATTGATTTGGAGTCCAAGAAAGAAATTCATTGGACCCATTGAGCTCATCTTGGACTTTATCTGCATTAACTCTTCAAATTCTTTGCACAGCTGATCATTTGTTGATCCAAAAATGATATCATCTACATATATTTGGACCAGTAGGATATCATTTTTGACCTTCCTTGTGAATAAGGTCTTGTCAGTGGCACCTCTCTTGAAATTGTTCTTTAATAGGTATGATGACAATGTATCATACCAAGCTCTAGGTGCCTGATGAAGGCCATATAGAGCTTTGTCTAGTTTGAATACATAGTCATCATGTTCTGGATCTTCAAAGCCTGGAGGTTGACACACATACACTTCTTCTTCTATTTTTCCATACAAGAAGGCACTTTTTACATCCATTTGGTAAACTTTGATTCTTTTGTATGAAGCATATTCTAGAAAAATTCTCATTGCTTCAATTCTATTAACTGGAGCATATACTTCATCATAATCAATGCCTTCTTCTTGTGTGTATCCTTGTGCTACAAGTCTTGCTTTGTTCTTGATCACTATACCTCTTTCATCTTTCTTGTTTCTGAAGATCCATCTTGTTCCAATGGCCCTTTTTCCTTTTGGAAGAGGTACAAGAGTCCATACTGCTTGAAGTTTGAATTGAAGAAGTTCTTCTTGCATAGCTATAATCCAGTTTGAGTCTTTCATAGCTTGTTGGATCTTCTTTGGTTCTTCTTGTGATAAAAAACATTCATACATACATTCATTAGAGATTAGACTTATGTTGCAAACATTAGAATTTATAGCAGAATTAAATTTGCTTCTTGTCTGCATGGTTGAATTCACATCACTGAGGACTTGGTCCAAAGGATGATTCTTTTCAGTTCTTGTGCCATGAATCTTATCAACAATTAGTTGACTGTCAAGATTTGACTCATTGGACTCAGGAATTTGTGCATCTGTCCATGTTTCTTCTTGAGTATTTGGATTTTGGGAGGATTCTTCATTGCTACTGGTGTCAGTAGTAACATTTTCTTCATTGAATTCTGGTAGTTCATTGTTGTTACTGACATCAGTATTGTTTGATTCATCATCAAGATTTTGTGATTCTGAGTTACTACTGGGATCAGTAGTATCTAGTGAGTTGAAGTTGTTACTGGTCTCAGAAATATTAGGGTTATCTGAGTTACTACTGTCCTCAGTATTAACTGTGGGATCAATATTGACCAGAATATACTTCATCTTATCTTGACTACCAATAGCTGATGATGATCCATCCTGGTGATTTTGATTGTTTGAGACACCTGCATTGAAGTCATAGTTCATATCAAAAGATTTGGTTAGATTATCAATATTAAACAACCAATCTAGACCATTTCCTTATTCATTCATCAAATTTTCATTAAAGGATACATTGAAACTTTCTTCAATGATCCTTAGCCTTTTGTTGAATACTCTGTATGATTTGCTTTGAGTTGAGTATCCTACAAAGATTCCATCATCTGCTTTGCAGTCAAATTTATCAGTTTGTTCTCTTGTAATTAAAATAGTACAAGGACAACCAAATGATTTTAAGAAGCTTATTGATGGTTTCCTTTTATTTAGAAGTTCATATGGTGTTTTAAAATGAGGCTTTACTATTAATACTCTGTTCTGAACATAACAAGCAGTATTAACAGCTTCTGCCCAAAAAGTTATTGGTAATTTTGAATCTGCAAGCATAGATCTGGCTGCTTCAATGATTGTTCTATTTCTTCTTTCAGCTACACCATTTTGTTGTGGGGTTCTTGGTGAGCTTTACTGCCTGTCAATGCCTTTAAGATCACAAAAGTCAATTAGGTTAGTATTTTTAAACTCTGGTCCATTATCACATCTAATTGCTTTCACTTTGAGATCTCTTGTATTTTCCAGCTTTACAATCAGATGCTTGATTATATCACTTGTTTCATCTTTGGTCCTGAGAAAGAATACCCAAGTGTATCTGGAAAAATCATCAGTAATAACAAGGCAGTATTGTTTCTTTCCAATACTCATTACATTTGTAGGTCCAAATAGGTCCATATGTAAGAGCTGCAAAGGATTAGAAATAGAATTAATTGCTTTGGACTTATGAGAAGATTTGTGTTGTTTACCTTTTAGGCAGGCAACACAATGATGATCACACATAAATTCTTTTTGTGGTAAACCAACTACCAAATTCTTTTAACTAAGTTGTTCATATTTTTAAAGTTTGTGTGACACATCCTTCTATGCCTAAGTTCTGATTCATTTGTGTTTGCCTTAGATATAAAACAGTTGATCTCATTTGATGAAATGAGTTCTCCCCCTATATCAAGGCAATACACATTATTTCTCCTTGGTGTTCTTAAAACAACAAATTTTTCATCTATAATAAAATCAGGAGAAAGAATGATGCACTCAACATCTGTAAAAAGAATTTTATTCTTCTTATCACAGACTTGAGACACACTAACCAGATTGTACTTAAGTTTAGTAACATAAAAGACATCATCAAAAGTGATTTTACCATTTGATACTGTACCTTTACCTGTAATCTTACCTCCCCTAGGATTTTCTCCAAAAGCAACATATCCTCCTTCAAAAGACTTGAAATCTTTAAGAATTTGAAGATTTCCAGTCATGTGCCTAGAGCATCCACTATCAATATGCCATGTTCTACCTTCTTCAGGGATCTGGATACTCTGCACATAAAGTAGAAGGATTAGTTAATTTTGGGAACCCAAGCTTATTTTGTCTTGGGTTCATCTTTTGAAGAATAATACTTCTTAACTGAATGATTCTTGTACGCAGTTTTGTATTTAGTGCTGATGTTTTGATTCACTACTGATCTAGGTTTATACTCGTAGTTCTTTACTTTTGAAAATTTTACTACTGATGGACCAGTAGTGTTTGGGTAATAAGGGTTTTGAGCATAATCAGTAGTGTTTTTGTAGTTATACCAAACAGCATTGTAATTAGGGTTTTTACCAGTAGTAAACCTGGAATAGTTTCTACTGAAGTTTGAAAACTTTGAAAATTGAGGAAAATGATTTTGAGTTCCATTGTTTTTAAAATAATTACTTCTGCTTGGACTGTTATACCTGGTGTTTTGAACAAATCTTGGTGCAGTTCTTCCAAATTTATGAGTGTTAGCATATGTTTTATTGAATTTCTTTTGTTCTGGTGTTTTAGATTCCTTTGCTTTTGATTCTTTAGTTTGTTTTAACTTTAAGGCTTTTTCCTTTTCTTTGTTGATTTTAAATTCTTTATTGTTGATAGGATTGAAGTGATAGTTTTTAGCTATGTGATTAACTTTGTTACAAATTAAGCATGATAATTTTGTTGATTTAGAATTTTCAGTTTTTCTTTGTTCTTTTAATCGGTTTAAATTCCTTTGATTTCCCTTTCTTAAGATTGTAGGTATATTTTCTGAGTTATATTTTGGGGATTCAATATGACTTTGTGTGGTGTGAAAACTAGTATCATTTGATTCAGTTGTTTGATCATCATCAGAAGATTCATTTGATTCATTACTGGTTTCAGTTTCAGTTTGACTTTCAATTTTTAAATCATTTAGAATTCTTTCTGTACTAGACTTTAATGGTGGAATAAAATTTGTTGGAGGTGGGACTGCATGATATCCCACTCCATGAATAACTTTTTCTGTAGTTTGATTACTAGTTAATCCAGTGATAATTTTAGAGCTTCTTTCAAACTTTTTAATGGTTAGTTTATTCTGCTCTAGTTCCATTTGACATTCTTCAAGTTTGATCAAAGTTTCTTTTAATTTCAATTCAATATGTTCTTTTTCATAAGTGGTTTGTAGCAATTCATCTTTTATCTTTTGATCAGTTATTTTATAGATTTTAATTTGGTTTTCTAAATCAGCTATACAACCATTATATTCAATTCTTCTGTTTCTATTTAAAATCATCTCTTCTAGTGTTTCTTTGTTTAGTTTTTCTAATTCTTTGTATGATTTAACGCATTCAGGAGTGCAAGATTTAGAATGTACCTCAGTAGTAGAAGAATCAGTAATAAATGCCATGAGAGCTTGGTTCTATGCATGTTCTTCTGCTTGGAAGCTCCAGTCATAACCTTGTCCTTCTTGAGATACTAAAGCAGTTGAATTTGAAGTACTGTTCTTGTTGTAGTTTGATCTTTGATCTTTGTTTGGGCATTCTATGGCAAAGTGACCCAAATTGCTACAGTTGAAGCACTTGACCTTTGTTTTGTCAAATCCAGCTCTATCACCTTTGTTGTAAGACAAATTTTGTCTTCCAGTTCTTTTAAGAAACCTTTTGGTTCTTAAGCTTAGCACAGCCATCTGCCACTTGATGTCCATCTCTTCCAGATCATCAGGGTTGAGTTGTTCTAAATCCTCACTAATCAATGCAGTATGCACATGACTAGTGAAGAAAGACTCTCTTGCAACATCTTCAATGCCTGCATTCTTTATGACTTCTGAACCTGTTCCTGTATTTGACACAAAAGCAGCATTGTTTGATGGTAAATTTGGAGTTTTAGTGCTTACCTCAGATTCAAACACTCTTAGTTCATTGTAGAGTTCATCAAGTTCTTTCTCTTCTAGTGTATCTCCTTGTCTGTATATCACAGTATACATAGACCATTCTTCACCTAAAGACATGAGAAACTTTCTGTTGACATCATCATTGTCTGGTTGATACCCAACTTGATTTAGTTCACCAATGAGTTTGTTGAACCTATCAAAGACCTGTGAAAGTGTTTCATTCTTCTGGCCTTTGAAGTTTTCAAAGTCCTGTTTCAGAACAGACTTCATGTTTCTTTTGGTGCTCTTAGTGCCAACAAACCTCTTTTCCAGTGCCTGCCATAGCTTCTTTGCATCATCATATTCAACAAAGAGATGTTGATAATCATTGGGAATAGCAAGCAAAAGAGTGCTTAGAGCTTTGAGTTCGATTCCTCTGTCTTTCTTCTCTTTTTCACACTTCAGTTTGTCTGCTTCAGTTGATGTACTTGCTGCTTGAGTCTGAATGGTTTTGTTGCCTTCAACAACAACTTCCCATATGGAATAATCAGTAATAAGCATATACTGCTTGATTCTGTTTTTCCACATCCCAAAGTTATTGGGAGTGAGAATGGGAATTTTGTTTGCTTGAGTACTTTCATTGTTATCAGACATGATTAACAATTTTAAGATCGAAAGTATGAAACTTTTTGTTGTTCTTAATTCGTAGATCTAGAACCGCAAAGCTCTGATACCACTTGTCAGGATCGAATAACCAAACAAGTTATTATAAACCCAGATCTACTAACACAAGAAGTTACAGCGGATTAACACTTATGTTATTTGATTAAGAACAATGTAAACTGTAATTTGAATGAATAATAAACGAAGAACACAGTTTATCACAAAAAGCTTCAATGTATTAATTCGATTGATCAATACACGTATGTTTACAATTCATAAGGAACTATGTATAATAGTCCTTGAAGCCTAAATTAATAACCTAGTTATTATAGGAATCGATTACATTTGAATTACAAAGAGATTTACATTCTATAACTAACTCTACTAGAATCTCAGACTTGATCTGTTCAGATACGCTCATCAGTAGTAAATTAGATCGTCAGTAGTAATTGCCTTTAGCAGTAGTAAACCGAGATCAGTAGTAACTTCAATGGATTCCTCAGTAGTAATTCAAGATCAGTGGTAGATACTTTATATTCTGTTTTACATCCCAACAAGGGATAAACCAGTCGTAAGTGAACCATAAGAAACCAAGTCATAACTGAAAACCATGCAATTCCAACCAATTTTGACAAGTGTGGTTTGGAAGCAAAAAAAGTCTGATCAGTCGCACAACACAAAATATTAGGAGTTGGATAGCCAGACAAAAAATAAGTCATATGGTCTATTTTGAAAATATTTAACTCGGTAAGTTGTCTTTAAAATTATAAAGGTACATTTTTAATCTATTTTTGTAATTCTCTCTTTTGTGAATACTTGATTTGGGTTTTTGGGTTTTCTACACATAATTCCATTTCCTTCTTTGACTTATAAAATACGAAAGGCCTCTACTCGATAACTACTTTTTTATAAAGTCCGCATTATATTAAAACAGGCCCAAGGCCCAACAAAATATATTCCCGCAAACATTTTAGGATCGTCAATTTGACAAAACAACATAAATAGTTTTCTTGAAAGTTGAAACTAGAAATCTTAAAAAACAAATTCTTTTGGGAGTTAAAAGTAAACCACTTCAATCTTTAAGGAGCAAACTATGCATCATCCCTAAACTTCTTCAACTGCTAAACCCGTGAAATTCCAAAACACAAATTCTTAAAACTCAAAAACTATTTGATTGTAATCTTGAAGGAGCAAACTAAGGGGCCGTTTGGTATTCAGGAATGGTGGACGGAATGAAAAAGGCCAATCCATTTACTTAAAAAAATGTTGTTTGTTTAGAAAGAGGGAAAGGAAAAGTATATTACGTGCAATACCTCATTCCTTCAAAATTAGTTTTTTTTCATTCAACCCAGTACCCCTATTTTTCCTTCATTCCATGCGTGAACTAATGTACAATGTCAATTATACCCATTACCCTGCTACCCCAATTTTTTCATTCAACCAACCACTTTCATGAAATATAAGACACAATTTTAAGTCATTCTTCATCATACCCCCAATTCAAATATTTCTTACTTTCTTCTCAATTAATGTTCTAACATCTATTATATAAGCTTCTCTAAGCTTGTGTACATTAAGTTTGGCGATTTTCATTTTTGAGTTACAAGTATTAAGTTTCTAGATTTTATGTTGTAATTTTTGTTTAGTTTTTAGGTCGTATTTTTTTAAGTTAATACATTACTCTTTCATGGATATTTTTAACGTGTATTTTTTATTATTATAATGACTTGCTTTAATTGTTTTCATTAATTGATTTAATAACAATGCGATTATTTCAATCTAACATACTACTATAAATTTTTGTTCATTAGATACTTATGTTGCCGTTAAAAAAAATACTTATGTTGAAATTTAAGTTATACATATTTTATGTTATAAGGGTATTTATGTCATTGTAAATTAATTATATTCTATTCCTAGATTTAATTCATTACATTCCAATAGAGCAATCAAATATGACAATGGAATGGTAATGACTCATTTCATTACCTTGTTCATTTCATTTCCATTGTTAATTCCATTTCTTGGTTATTTCATTCCGTCCAACCAAACATACCATAAGCATAACACTTTGAGTGACTTAGATGTCACGTTTTATTTGCCTTATATTAAACTATATTGTATTCATCTTAACTTTCTTTAAAATTTGTTTTGTTAATATAATAATTCACATGTTATTCATACTTTCATTCACATGCCTTCATGCATGTTCTATATGTTTTTCAAATATTATATATCTTTTACATACTCTATATGATTTATATATTTTATTATATCTTTTAATTCTTACATATTTTATATATTTGCATCTATATACTCATAACATTACAAAATTTATTTATTATTTTTTTCTAACCCTCATTTTTGCTGGAAGTATTTCAAAAAGTAATTTTCTTACCTCCGTTAGGGGTGTAAACGAGTCGAGTCGAGCCGAATTCTGCCAAGCTCGAGCTCGACTCGCCAACTAAAACTCGAGCTCGAAACTCGACTCGATACTCGACGAGCTTCCATTTTTAAGCTCGAACTCGACTCGGTGAAAACTCGAAACTCGATTCAATACTCAGCTCGGCTCGAAAAATTCATATTTTTTTTAAAATGCACTTTTTTGTTGTAAATATGTATATGGAAAAGGGTAAAAAGACTAAAAGGTAATTATGTATATGGAAAAAGGGTAAAATGGTAATTAAATAAAAGCTCGATAAGGCTCGCGAGCCTAACGAGATGTGTATTTTGGAACTCGAACTCGGCTCGAAACCCTACTCGAGTAGCTCGAGCTCGAGCTCGACTCGGTTCACAACGAGTCGATTTCAAGTATTTTTCGAGTCGATCTCAAGTAACTCACGAGCTGTCTCGACTCGATTACACCCCTAACATCCGTAGAGATATGAACTCTCATACCTTGTCTTTTACAAGATTTAATATTATTGTTGTACACATTATACACCATTTTTCAGACTGTCCATAACATATACAACTTGTTACTAGTCAATCACACTATGATTTACAATACGTATAATCTAATCACCATAAAAAAAAAAAGGAAAAAAAAGAGAATGGTTGATAACGTAGCCAACATAGTTGACCATATTCTAATTCTGTAGAAATAAAATAAAAAATATTCAAGGAAATAAAAAAAGCCTCCAAATGATGAAATCCCCAAAAGCAACAGCCTAATTTTGCTGTGCAGTTGTCTTCTTTGGATTCCTTGTAACGAGAGAAGAAACCTCTGTATAATCTGTCCAAACACCACGTACAATCATCGATCCATCGATCGATATACTCGCCGATCTATCAGCAACACCGTTGGCTTCAGTAATTCAACAAAAATGGGAACTATGCAAACATGGCGGAAAGCTTACGGCGCTCTTAAAGACCAAACAACTGTCGGATTAGCACACGTTAATAGCGATTTCAAGGTTTTTCCCTCTATAATTCACTATCCTAGTAACGTATTTCAGCATGTTTCTCCCTAATTTGAAAACCAGGGTTTTGATTTGGTTTGTGATTTAGGATGTCGATGTTGCCATTGTTAAAGCGACCAATCATGTTGAGTGCCCGCCCAAAGAGAGACACATCAGAAGTGAGTAATTTCACATTTTCACTTTTCTAATTTCAGTTTTCGATTGAATTGATGGTTTCATTTGGTTTTTTTTGTAGAAATTTTGTCGTATACGTCTGCTGTTCGTCCTCGAGCAGATGTACAATACTGTTTACATGCTTTAGCAAGGAGATTGGCCAAGACTCGTAATTGGACGGTACTGATTTTGGATTTGAACTTAGAGTTCGATGAAATCTTATTGAATCGATATTGTTTCTACTATTTCAACCTAGGGTTTCATTTTCTCCTGCAAATGATTACATAAATCTTCCTGATTTATCTTCTAAATTTTTGATTAATCAACAGGTGGCGTTAAAAACACTGGTAGTTATTCATAGAACATTAAGGGAAGGCGATCCTACTTTTCGTGAAGAACTTTTAAATTTCCAACAACGAGGGCGTGTTCTTCAACTAGCTAATTTCAAGGATGATTCAAGCCCCATTGGTTAGTTAATTTATTATTACTTTTTAATATATTTGAAAAATTAATTAATTTTTTATTTTATTTTGTTTACTAGCTTGGGATTGTTCAGCTTGGGTGCGTACATACGGATTATTTTTGGAAGAACGAATTGAATGCTTTAGAATTTTGAAATATGATATTGAAGCTGAACGAATCCCGAGACCTGCTCAAGGTCAAGAAAATAAGGTATTAATTAAAATAATAAAATATATAAAATAAATCCAATTAATACGCCATTTATGGTGAAAATATTGGTTATTATAAATGCAGGGTTATAGCAAAACAAGGGATCTAGAAAGTGAACAACTATTGGAACAACTGCCTTGTTTACAGCAACTATTGTACCGTCTTATGGGATGCAAGGCAAGTTATCTTTTATATTTATAATATTTAGTTTTAATTTAATTCAATTTAATTTAATTAATTAAATATTTATATTTTAGCCCGAGGGTGCAGCTGTTGGAAATTATTTGATACAATATGCACTAGCTTTAGTTCTTAAAGAAAGTTTTAAAATCTACTGTGCTGTGAATGATGGAATTATCAATCTTATTGATAAGGTAAATTATTAATTTCTGAAAATAATATTTTTATTTTATTTTTATGTATAAAAATTATATACTTTTTTTGTATTTAGTTTTTTGAGATGCCAAGACATGAAGCTATTAAAGCCCTGGATATATACAAAAGAGCTGGTCAACAGGTAAGTGAACTATTTGGGTCAAAACGATCCGGCCCGTATAAAAACGACCCGTTTTGACTTTTGACCCGAACTGAATTTGATGTGGCAGGCTGTGAGCCTTTCTGATTTTTATGAAGTTTGCAAAGGATTAGAGCTCGCTAGAAATTTCCAGTTTCCTGTTCTGAGAGAGGTATGATTCTTGTTATAATTTATAACCCTAGTTTCATCAGGGGTATTTTGGTAATTTCACACGCAGTTACATTTTCTTTAACTTGTTTGCAGCCTCCACAATCGTTTCTTGCAACAATGGAGGAGTACATAAGAGAGGCACCACGATTAGTCGAGGGGCCCACACAGCCGTTGGTGAGTGTTTATTATTTTAAATCATAATTAAACCTTAAAAAAAGAAAATAAAATGTTAAAATGTGGTTTATAAATATTATTTTATTTTTTACTCATAATTGAACCTTGAAAAAGCAAATAAAATGTTAAAATGTGGTTTATAAATATTTGTTTATTTTTTACTCATAATTAATCCTTCAAAAAACAAATAAAATGTTAAAATGTGCTTTATAAATATTTGTATAATTTTTACTCATAATTAAACCTTAAAACAGCAAATAAAATGTGGTTTATAAATATTTGTTTAATTTTTACTCATAATTAAACCTTGAAGAAAAACAAATAAAATGTTAAATGTGGTTTATAAACATTTGTTTATTTTTTACTCATAATTAAACCTTATAATAGAAAATAAAATGTGGTTTATAAATATTTGTTTATATATTTTTTTATTCAGGAATTTCCAGAAAGGCTAATGTTAACATATAAACCAGAAGAAGATATTTCACCTAATGAAGAAGAACCTGTTGAAGAAATTAAACCACAAGTTACAGATGAGTTCACAGTAGCTAATGATGCACCTGAGCCCACACAATCAGTCCCCCCACCAACTTTTAACAGCAGGGATCCTGATGATTTATTGGTAATTCTTTTTAAATTATTTAATAATTACGCTAAGTTTTTTTTTAATTACTTTGGGTTACTGAAATATGTGGTTTTTAGGGGTTAAATTTTGATGCACCTAATGGATCAGCTATTGAGGATAGCAATGCACTAGCTCTTGCCATTGTTTCATCTGGTAAGAATTAGATTTTGTTTATCAAATTCAAATTTCTTTTTTATTCGAGTAAATTACAAAAATTGTTCCAAATTCTATGATTTTGTCCATGCACTTTTAATTTCGTTTCTTTTGTCCATGTACTTTTTGTGAGTTTTGTCCCCACGGTCTTCAAATTTCATTTTCTTCCGTCCATCATTTTACCTAAAATGACCAAAATACACTTATTAATATTTGTCGGAATTTTTGAATAATTTTTAATCCTTTTTATTCTCTTTCTTTTGTTCTTTTTCTGAATAAAAATTATTAAAAAAAATCAGAAAGTATATTAATGGGTATCTGGTCATTTTAGGTTAAAAAAAAGAAATTTGAAGACCATAGGGACAAAAATCACAAAATTAAAAAGTACAAGAAGAAGAAAAAAAAAATTAATAGTAAAAAAAAAAAAAAAAAAAAAATATAGAATTTTCAAGACTACAAGGATAATTTCTGTAATTTACTCTTTTTATTTTTATCAAGTAATAATTTTGATTCGTGTGTAGATAATAATACTAGTACGTCTTCCGGGTCGGGTTTTCAAGCAAACGGGTTTGACCCAACGGGTTGGGAACTAGCTTTGGTGAGCACCAATATCTCTTCACTCCAAGACAGGCAACTGGTACACACATTTAATCATGAGCTTGCTATAAACGGGCGGGTCGGGTAACGGCCGGGTCGGGTTTGAGTCAAAATGGATAACTCTTTTAACAAATTTGTGTTGGCAGGGTGGTGGGCTGGACTCGCTCACACTCAACAGTTTATACGATGAAGGAGCATATAGAGCCTCCCAGCAGCCCTTATTCGGGTCACCCGCACCCAACCTGTTTGAAGCGGGCGACCCGTTTGGTGTGTCTATGGCGGGCCCATCACCTCAAAATCAAACGACACCATCATCATACCAAGCTAACCCATTTGGCCCGTTCCAACCGCAACCGAATCTTATGATGGGCCCGCCAAACCCGTTTGTTGACTTGGGGTTTGGTGCGTTTCCGGTCAACAATGGTGCTCATTCCCAAACCAGCAATCCTTTTGGAACAACGTTATTATGATGATATGATACAATTGTGAAATGAAGTAAGTTTGGTAGTACATATTTGATGATGAGCGTATTACTTGTTGCGGTTTTGAATTCGATCAAGAAATGGATAAAAAAATTATGTATTATTAGTTAGCAAGTAATTGTAATCAATGACTATTGGTTGATGATATGGTCATGTAATTTGCTAGAAAGCATGTTTTTGTGTCATTTATTTATGTGTAGATCATGATAATATTTTATACTCCAAGGTAGAGAGACATTCGGCTCAAGTGATAGTGAGAGTAAATGAGTATACAGATGGTGTGTGCTATATACAAGAAATACATGCGAGAATGATTTTGTTTATGAAAAATGTGCCGTGTGTGCATAAAACATTTAACTATGCGTATATGTGCATGAATCAACTGAATATATCAATCAAGAAATAGATATATAAAGAATGCAAGTCTACATGCAATGCTATATATCAAGAGACTTCTAGATACGGGTCTAGAATTACGTAACTTTAAAGCTCCTTAGAAGTCACTATCCTACAAACATATCTCCTTATACATCTGCCTTAATATTAATCTTGCAAGTGCCCTTATCAGAGATTCTGTAAGGCTAAGATCCTTCAGATCTAGGCTGATTACGTCTATCCACTTGAGGTTCGTTTATTCCTCCTTGAGCCAATGACCGGGAGTTATAGTCTTCTAATTGTTGATGTTTGGGGTCTTCTCTTGACATGGCTAAACCGTCTCAGTTATTCTTCCCTCATCTTGTTGATGATATTCCATACATCAAGATTTGATCTAAAAGCTCCAATTAGTATCATGTCTAGCATTGTTTAACCAAAGGTTCACTTCAGCATCTGCATCTCCACCATCTCCATTTTGCTCAAGACTCTGAGCCGTACAACAGAGCAGGTCTATTCGCCACTCTATATAATTTTCTCTTCAGGTCTATTCGCCACTCTATATCATTTTCTCTTCAGCTTTGGTGGGATTTTTTGTCACACAAGACTCATGTCGTCGCCCTACACTTCACAATCCTACTTGTATACGATGAACCACATCCTCATATATCCTCCCAGATTTGTGAAGCACTTATCCTAGATATCTAAAGGACTCATTCGGTTCTAAGGTTTGATCCTCAATACGCAAAACGCGTAAAATATTGAAAAACATGAGTATTTGTTAAGTTATAAGAAACGAAAGAAAATCTCCAATAATAGTTACTATTATTAGTATCCGTATTTTTATAATTATGTTTTTTTTTAACGGCAAATCTAATCTACTCCTAATTACAACATATGTCCACGACGGGACTCGAACTCCTGACTTCAAGGTTGAGACACAAACATCATACCGCTAGGCCAAAGGCCCTTTGGTTTTTTTTTTTTTTTTTTTTTATCATTATGTATTTAGATAAGTTATTACAAGGGATAAATTTTATAAGTATATCAATATTAATAGCGTTTGTGGACGGTGTCTTTGTACCCGCGCAATACAAAAAAGATCCGGATGCCAGACTCATTTGACTTAGTTTAAAGTATTTTACAACTACATGTAGCTTGGATTTATATGTAAAAACATAATATAAATGTCTTGAATTTGATTATATTATTTTCTATATTGTTAGTTTGATTCTTGATCTTGTTGTGATCAAAATAATTCGTTTTAAAAACCAAGTTATTTAATTCTTAAACTGGAAGCCAATAAGACCATTCAATGATGATATCCATTTTAGACTATTATTTTTAACTTTAGTGGGTGGTAAGGTGTCATTGTTGAAATTGTCTATTCAAAAGTAACAAGATGTGGGGTTCGAGATACATACACATAATATGAAAGCATTTATACTTTCAACATTGTCAAGAATGTAAAATAGAAAATGCCTAAAACATACTATTTTTCTTAGGAATGTAGTTATACATCACACAAAATAATGTTTTGGTGTAAAATAGATATGTTTATATTTAAAAGTTTATTTTTGATGGATGTTTCTGGAAGAAGTCTCTCGTGGATAAGAATATGATTGTTTACATCTGTCATCTCATGCTTCTTATGTCCTCATTTGAAAGGATCATCTATAGTTGATGTTGTTGTATTTGTAAAAATTCAATTATATTGTTAGGATCCTCTTTACCAATGTATCTATCTTTTTCCTTTGTGGTCCTTGAAATAATGCTTTAAGGATAAACAGAAAATAAAGAAAAAGCAAAAATAAAAATAAAGGGGATCTAATAAGCTGTAATTCCACTTTTTGAATTGTTTGAAGAGGCTCTTGGATCTAACGATCTTTTTTGCTTCATACTTTCTTAATATACATAAAGGTAATTAAATATATGATTAACAACATATTTAAATTGACCCAAAAATCATACGTCTTTGTGTAGAATCTTAAGCTATCTATGTTATTTAGTAAAATATGAACGAATTAGTTGGGTTAATTATATATATGATAACCATATATTTAATGTGTCCTTACTCCTTACTAACAAATACAGTGAGTTGGTATCGCACTTGTAATATCTGTTGTGTTGATAGGTTTCAATATAATAGTTCTTTTAAATAGGATTTTAAAAATTCTCATTCATGTGTGAATGTATTGAGTAGTAACAACTCATTGTGAACCATAATCATGTCATAAGAACATGTTTAAAACTTTGCATTTGGATATCATAATGATATGCAAATGCTTTTCACTTCTACCTAAAGAAATAGTTGAAAAAGTACAAAATTACCATGGTTACAAACGAAGGAAATTAAATTCTTACAGAAAATATACAATTGGTATTCTAATTAGCTTGTATTACATTATAGTTTAAAAAAAAAGTTGTTTTCATGTTTATAACGAGCTCCTCCAAGGTAGCTGAATTTATGTTTGAGATGTACGCGACTTAACCGTTTCCGTAACCATTTCTTAAAATTCTTCTGGTCGTCTGGTAAATTTTTACCATGTGAGGGATTAAACATGTGACCTCTATTATTCGGAAACTCTTACCATTATATTATTAGATGGCTATTAAGTTATAATGTTCTAAAAATACTAATTACTTTGCAAGATTAAAGAAAACAGAAACAACAATATATTTCCCACCCAAAAAGTAAGTAGAAATTATACAATGAAAGGGGTATGAAGGTAATTTTAGAACGAAAATGAAGAATAAGTATAGGCACACCATGGTGTGATTATTGACCAAAAATAAGAAAAGGAAAAGATGGACAAGCATGATTAGGTCCAACATATGCCATCCGTGGTGGAACCCCTACCTTACTTTGTATGTGGCCCACCTACTTATTTTGTGTTTTTTCTTGGTCCCTCCATTTGATGCCCGACAACAAAATTACCAAGAAATAATCTCAAATTATAAAGCTTAATTAGGGTTTAATTATATCACTACCTCAAAAATCTACCCGAGATGAGTAAATCGGATATTGTAATCAAGGGATTAAGACTCTCTCATGTAAACTATCATGAAAAATCATGTTCCTTCACAATAAATAAAACTTGATTTATTAATAAATGAAAACTAATAATTTTGTTGATAAATGTTAATTTAGTACCGAATTTCTACTTATCTATATTGAATAATAACAACTTATGTTCCATTAAAAACAAAATGTGTCAAGAAATTAGTTTTGGTTTTATTCACAAAATACCAACCAAACAATTATTAAATAGATGTTCGTTCACTTCTTTTAATAAAACATAAATGCTCCCCCTAGAAAACAACCAGTAACGTAAAAAATAAAGAACAATCTAGTAATTCCCATTGATTTGTTAACCAAACTACTTAATAATTATTTTAATAAATTAAATCATCAAATAATTAATTAACCATTAACTTTGCTTAAAACCTCACTCAAAAGCATTCTCTTCTCTCTCTTTCTTTGTGATATTTGTGTGTGTAAATGCACACACCAAAAACAGAGCATCAAACACCATGGCTGCAAACAAATTTGCAACATTAGTGAATAACAACACAAACAAGATCACACTTGTTCTTATTTACTCTTTTCTTGAATGGACACTCATAATATTACTTCTCTTAAACTCAATTTTCTCATATTTGATCATCAAATTCGCCCGATTCTTCGGGCTAAAACCACCCTGTTTGTGGTGTGTTCGTCTCGATCGTTTCTTCGAGCCCGAAAACAAGAATTCACATAGAGATCTTTTGTGTGAGCTTCATTCTAAAGAGATTTCACAATTAGGGTTTTGTTTAAAACATCAAAAGTTAGCAGAATCCCATGATATGTGTGAGGATTGCTCATACGGGCCAGATGATAAATTGAAGAATTTTGTGGAAGATGATGTTTGTTTGAAGTGTTCTTGTTGTGGTGTTGGTTTTGAGAGGAAAAGTTTTGATGATTCTTCATATTTTGTGATTAATCCATCATGGGATTTTACGGGGTTATCAAAAAATGGAAATTCGATTATCGATCTAATCGGGTCAGATTTGGAAAATGAAAATTTTGTAGAAAAACAAGAAACAGGGGAAACAGAGGTTCAATCAGTGAAGGAGGATTTGATTCAATTTGATAAAAAGGAAGAATTAAATTCTGATTTAAATCTAAATTCAGAAACACCGCCACAAGATCTTGAATTCTTCTTGGATGACAGTGGTAATCAATTGGTTCCTATCGAATCAATCGACCCGATTACGGAAGAATTTATTAAAAATTCAGTGGTTGATGAAGATCAAGAATTTGGGGATTTCCAGAAAGCTCCGGTTATGTCAGAATCTAGAACCGAAATTGAGGAGACACAAGAAACAGGGGAATTGCTTTCTGTAACTGAAAAAACAGAGAAATCATCCAAATTTGCAGAGCTGGATTCAATGGAATTTGAAGAAACTGAGAATTCTCTTGTTTTTCATGCAAATTTAAGTGGTATTTCATCAGAAAATACTGAAATTTCTGAACCTACTCAACCTCCATTGAATACCGAAGAACATCAAGAAACAGGGGAGAGTGATTCAGGCACGATTTTAATTTTAACGTTTTCATTTTTTCTAATCTCACGTTTGCTAAACTAATTGTAATAATGCAGATAATGAAGAAGCAGAGGTTTCTATAGGAACAGAGATTCCGGTTTTGGATTTATGTGATGAAATTAAAGCTCAAGATAATTTCACTTTGTATTCTTTAACACATGAAGAGCCTTCAACGAGTTCTCATGATTTGAATTTCAGACTTGAATATGGTAATATTTCAGTCTTTAAATTTGTAGGTTTTGTACATTTTCAAGGAAATGATACCAAATTGGTATCTTTTTGTTTGTACTAGGTTTCGAAGAAGGCCGAGAAGATGAAAAAACAAGGGAATTAACAAATTTGAATCAAATAGACAACACAATGTTGATGATTGAAAGAAAGGAATCAATGGCAGAGGAATCTTTTGATGGAAGTGAAATGGACGGTGGAGATGCAATTAACACAACCGAGAAACTTAAGTCGGCTTTAAGAGCCGAAAGGAAGTCGTTACAAGCATTGTATATTGAACTAGAAGAAGAAAGAAGTGCTTCCGCGGTGGCGGCTAGTGAAACAATGGCGATGATTAACCGTCTTCAAGAAGAGAAAGCCGCCATGCAAATGGAGGCGTTGCATTATCAACGAATGATGGAAGAGCAATCCGAATATGATCAAGAAGCTTTGCAACTTTTGAATGATCTTATGATAAAGAAAGAAAAGGAATTGGAATTGTGTAGAAAGAAAGTGTCGGAATATGAGACGAAAGAGAGAATGCGGTTTTTGGCGAGTATTGTGAAAAGTGGCACGTGTTCGGCTTCGTGTAGCCATTCCGAGGATGGTGATGGAATGTGGGTTGATTTGAATCATGACCCGAAAGAAGAGGGATTCGTTAACGGGAGTCAAGAAAGTCAACGTCATAATACGCCCGTTGACTCGGTATTGAATCTTGATTCATCGTTTGTGGACTTTGAGGATGAGAGGTTGTCGATTCTTGAACAACTTAAGGTTTTAGAGGAGAAGCTTTTCACTTTGAGTGATGAAGAAGATCGACACTTAGGGGACTTGAGGCAAATAGAAGACTACTTTGAAGAGAATGGGAAACATCTAAATGGGAATTACAATTATGATGGTCAAGAAGTCAACGGTATCATAAACGGGTTTCCGAAGGAAGCACACGAGCTACATTATCAAGATCGAAGATCCATTGGTTCAACGGGAAAGAGACTTCTTCCTCTCTTTGAAGCACTTGACAACGAGAGTGATGATGGTGTGATCACATCAAACGGGCATGAAAACGGTTTCCATGCCAACAAGATGGAGAACACCGCCATCACATTATTCGAGTTACAAAAGAAGAGAATTGACATTGAAGAGGAAGTTGACCAACTTTATGTGAGGCTACAAGCCCTAGAAGCCGATAGAGAGTTTTTAAAACATTGCATCGGATCATTAAAAAAAGGCGACAAAGGAATGGAACTTCTTCAAGAAATCTTGCAACATTTACGTGATCTAAGAAGCGTGGATCTTCGAGCAAAGAATTTCACCGATGGACCACTTGAATGATCGTCTACAACACTCTCTTTACGGTAACACAATAAATCATTTATTTTTAGCTAAATCAATCACACGGGTATCAGAATTTTCATCCAATACATGTATATTGCCTCGATATAATGCATATCGAGTCAAGATGAAAATTCTCGATGCTCGGGTTATACGTTTTTGTAGGTCATTTTTTTGTAATTTAGTTTTACATCTTACGCACATTTTATAGGTGAAAATGGGGCCTTGGCTTAAGGAAGTTAAAAGAGTGTCCATCAAATGGAACGAAATGGGCCATATTTGGAAGTCTAAGCTACCACACTTTTGTTCTTTCCTATGTTTGATTTTTCACTTTTCATTATTTTGTTTTTAAAGTAACCTATTTTAAAAACTAAAGCAGAAAAATTCAGAATAATATACAACCTATATGTATATGTTATAAAGCATCATTATTCTGAATTTAATCTCGAAAAAAAAATTATTTCAAAGGATCCCCATTGTTTTCTTGTGGGTTAGGTGCAATTTCATCTCAACCTTTTGAGGGGAAAAGGTGAAAGGTGAATTAATGTGTTTGTCTCTTTGTAGAGATTTAGGTATTGAATTTGTTTTGGAGTAGTAAGAAAGGAAAGGGGCCTATTCTTGACCACTTCAAGTGTAATTTGTAAGTATGTAAAATGGGTATTTTGTTTAGAATTAAATGTTATGTGTGTAATGATTTATATCATTTATTAAGTTGGTAGTACCAAATGCATTCCAATATTATATGTTCAAATATCATTAGAGGCACTGAGGCAGGGGTAATATTTAGATTAGGCAACCCACAAGGTACTCGAAATTTTCAGCTCTAGTAAAATATAGAAATACTTTGTTGATAAAGCTTGTATCATATATATACTATACATATATTACCATTTATGTATATGTGTATTCACATACTTGCCGTACAATATAAATCCAATATAATCGAGCTTTATTTTGATATGATTAATATTAAACTTGACTAATTTTATAACTAATACTAAAAATCTAGAACTGGTAACGTTTGGGCTAACTAGATTAGTCTTGAATCGAATATCTATAGCGGACCATTGTCACTTTGGGTTAGCCCCTGGTTTAAAGTTGGTAATATGCTTTTGCATTATAATGGTTAAAATTAACTTTTTAACTGAATTCGTAGAATAAATTTATATTTAAATTTAAATGCTTATTTTATGATGTAATTATTAAAATAGACCTATTATCATAATAGACTAGTGCGACTTGATTTTTCCTAAAATAGATATATATTTTTTTGCTACTATGCGACTCCAAATTTATTTTGTGCGTCCCAAATGTTTTTTTTAACGACCAAACATCTTTTATGCAAGGTTCCTAACACGTGTTTTAACATAATTTTTTTCGGTAAAAGTCAAATATCTAGTCTAAATTTTAGCAAAACCAGAACATGACACTTAGACCCGTGCCAACGGCACGTCCTCGGCACCCGTCGTGGGTTTTTTTTGGCCGTCGCCCGCCGACGCCGTTGGCACGGAGGCGTCGTGCGGGCCGTCGTGAGGAATCCGTCGTGGTGAGGACGGGTGGTGCATGGCGTTGAGGTGCGAGGTGGATCCGGGGGAGCGTCCGAAATTGATTCAAATTCAATTTTTTTAATACAAATAATTAATATTACACACAACCTCTATAAAAACACACTATACTCTACCATTTTAAACACACAATCACATTATCATCTACTCACAATCACATACTTCCTCTCTTCCTAATTTCCATATATTTTCTCTCATTCAATGGATCCAAACGATGACGCCGATGATTACTGGCAAGATTATGTTAATGCAACAGCCGTCTTCGATTTGAACCAAACTATTGAAAGGCTTGATTATCTGGATCAAGAAGAAGCTGAAAATTCCACCGTGCCAAGAGCACCACGAAGACATATACCAAGAGATTGCGTTGCGGCTGCTGAACGTTTATGGAATGATTACTTTGCCGACAATGTCGTTTTCCCCCGGGACTACTTCCGAAGACGGTTTCGCATATCGAAACCTTTGTTCATCCGTATATGCCAGGCTATACATTTTTATAATCCACCGGGTCAACTACCGTCGTATTTTGATTATTTCCGTTAAAAGAGAGACGCTACGGGTTACCCCAGTTTTAATGTATTTCAAAAGTGTACCTCTGCCATACGTCAATTGGCGTACGATTGTGCCGCTGATTTGTTTGATGAGTACCTACACATGGGTCAACAAACAGCGTATGATTGTTTGGACAACTTTTGTTAATGTATATTCCATCTATACTCGACTGAGTTTTTGCGAAAACCAACAACTCATGATGTCCAACGTTTACATGCCAAACATCAAGAGATACATGGTTTTCCTGGAATGCTTGGTAGCATTGATTGTATGCATTGGCCTTGGACAAATTGTCCAACAGCATGGCAAGGCCAATACACACGTGGTGATCAAGGATGTCCCGCAATAATGCTTGAAGCTGTTGCGTCATACGATTTGTGGATATGGCATGCGTACTTTGGCCCGACGGGTTCGAATAACGACATAAACGTCCTTAACGAATCAGATTTGTTTGATGAAATAAGGCAAGACAGGTCTCCTGTAGTTCCGTTTACTATTTCGGGTGAGAAATTTACGAAGGGTTATTATCTAGCTGATGGGATTTATCCGGAATGGGCAACGCTTGTCAAGTGGTTTAAATGCCCAATTGAAGAAAAGAACATGAAGTTCAAGCGGTTCCAAGAATCCGCTAGGAAGGATATCGAACGAGCTTTCGGAGTGTTTCAAGGACGGTGGGCAATCATTAAAAACCCGGCACGACCATACAGTGTGAATAAAATACGAATCAGATTGAACCGAAGGGTTCGAATAACGACATAAACGTCCTTAACGAATCAGATTTGTTTGATGAAATAAGGCAAGACAGGTCTCCTGTAGTTCCGTTTACTATTTCGGGTGAGCAATTTACGAAGGGTTCTTATCTAGCTGATGGGATTTATCCGGAATGGGCAACGCTTGTCAAGTGGTTTAAATGCCCAATTGAAGAAAAGAACATGAAGTTCAAGCGGTTCCAAGAATCCGCTAGGAAGGATGTCGAACGAGCTTTCGGAGTGCTTCAAGGACGGTGGGCAATCATTAAAAACCCGGCACGACCATACAGTGTGAATAAAATACGACGGATCATGTACACTTGTGTGATATTACACAACATGATTACGGAAGATACCGGCCGCGCAATTTGTCCAATTGAAGAAGACTATACCGCTAACCCGGATAATCACCCACAACGTACATGGCATGAACGGGTTGCAATCCAATTGCGTATTGAAAAGGAGATACGTGATCGAGTTGTGCATCATAAACTTCGTAATGCCTTAATCGAACACATTTGGAGCCTCCCGCCAAACTACCGTCAACGTTAATGTTTTTTTTCGTAACGTTTTTTTTTCCGTAATGTTTTTTTTATTCGTGTTTTTTTTTTGTTTTTTTAAAATCGTAATGTTTTTATTTTTATTATTAATGTAATGTTTTTTATTTAATGTAATGTGTTTTTTTATTAATTAAAATGGTGACGTGGAAATGATGATGTTGAAAGGATGGGTTTAGTGATGGGTTAGTGATGGTAGGGTTGGCACGACCGTGTCAGTAGCGTGTCAGTAAGGATGTGATGACATGACACTATTGGCGTACGATTGTGCCGCTGATTTGTTTGATGAGTACCTACACATGGGTCAACAAACAGCGTATGATTGTTTGGACAACTTTTGTTAATGTATATTCCATCTATACTCGACTGAGTTTTTGCGAAAACCAACAACTCATGATGTCCAACGTTTACATGCCAAACATCAAGAGATACATGGTTTTCCTGGAATGCTTGGTAGCATTGATTGTATGCATTGGCCTTGGACAAATTGTCCAACAGCATGGCAAGGCCAATACACACGTGGTGATCAAGGATGTCCCGCAATAATGCTTGAAGCTGTTGCGTCATACGATTTGTGGATATGGCATGCGTACTTTGGCCCGACGGGTTCGAATAACGACATAAACGTCCTTAACGAATCAGATTTGTTTGATGAAATAAGGCAAGACAGGTCTCCTGTAGTTCCGTTTACTATTTCGGGTGAGAAATTTACGAAGGGTTATTATCTAGCTGATGGGATTTATCCGGAATGGGCAACGCTTGTCAAGTGGTTTAAATGCCCAATTGAAGAAAAGAACATGAAGTTCAAGCGGTTCCAAGAATCCGCTAGGAAGGATATCGAACGAGCTTTCGGAGTGTTTCAAGGACGGTGGGCAATCATTAAAAACCCGGCACGACCATACAGTGTGAATAAAATACGAATCAGATTGAACCGAAGGGTTCGAATAACGACATAAACGTCCTTAACGAATCAGATTTGTTTGATGAAATAAGGCAAGACAGGTCTCCTGTAGTTCCGTTTACTATTTCGGGTGAGCAATTTACGAAGGGTTCTTATCTAGCTGATGGGATTTATCCGGAATGGGCAACGCTTGTCAAGTGGTTTAAATGCCCAATTGAAGAAAAGAACATGAAGTTCAAGCGGTTCCAAGAATCCGCTAGGAAGGATGTCGAACGAGCTTTCGGAGTGCTTCAAGGACGGTGGGCAATCATTAAAAACCCGGCACGACCATACAGTGTGAATAAAATACGACGGATCATGTACACTTGTGTGATATTACACAACATGATTACGGAAGATACCGGCCGCGCAATTTGTCCAATTGAAGAAGACTATACCGCTAACCCGGATAATCACCCACAACGTACATGGCATGAACGGGTTGCAATCCAATTGCGTATTGAAAAGGAGATACGTGATCGAGTTGTGCATCATAAACTTCGTAATGCCTTAATCGAACACATTTGGAGCCTCCCGCCAAACTACCGTCAACGTTAATGTTTTTTTTCGTAACGTTTTTTTTTCCGTAATGTTTTTTTTTATTCGTGTTTTTTTTTTGTTTTTTTAAAATCGTAATGTTTTTATTTTTATTATTAATGTAATGTTTTTTATTTAATGTAATGTGTTTTTTTATTAATTAAAATGGTGACGTGGAAATGATGATGTTGAAAGGATGGGTTTAGTGATGGGTTAGTGATGGTAGGGTTGGCACGACCGTGTCAGTAGCGTGTCAGTAAGGATGTGATGACATGACACTAGTGATGGATTTAGTGATGAGTAAGGGTTGGGAAAGACCTTATATTCATTGAAAGCACATACAAGCGTTTTAATCATCGGAAAAAATAAATCTTCTTACTTTAAAGCATGTCTTAAAAGATTGTGGTAGAGGGAATCTGGACCCAAACTTAACCTATGCAAAAGAGTTGGTATCACAAATGGGTTTTGGGCCAGAACCCAAATAGTGACCCACCTAAATTTGCCATTTGGTGCTTAGAGAAACATGATTCTTGGTGAAAGGTATATATAGTTTATGTAAATAGAGGTGCAAAATTGTTTTTTTAGAAAAACCGGTTTGGTTTATAAATTGGTTCGGTTTTAGTCAACGAATGTCAAAACCGGTTTGGGGGGAACCGGTTCGGTCATAAATTGGTTTTCGGTAAGCGGGGTTGAAACCGGTTCGGACCGGTTTAAACAGTTTTTTTTTTTTGGTTTTTAAACCGATTTTAAGGGTCGGTTAACAAAAAATCGGTTTTCAAACAGGTTCATCCCCAAATCATTGATCTGATCTCAAACCGACGGTTTACGAACCGATTCCGACCGACAAGGCAAAAACTGGTTTCAAACTGGTTCCAAACCGGTTTTTAAACTAGCTCGAATATAAAAATCGGTTTTTTTTTCACCTCTATATGTAAGTATAAATAAAGAGAGGCGATTCTTACAAAACATTTTTTATCCATATACAGCAATTTCATCCCAAAGGACAATCATGTTCCTCCTTTCCTTTTATCACATTTTACATTTCAGCCCTCCAAATGATTGTCCTTTGCTATGTAATTACTTTGCATGGATAAAAATTGCTTATTAAACTAATACTTAATTAAACTAATATTGTGGTAAAATGTTTGTCTAAAAGGGAAATGAGTTAAAGTGATTGAAAGTTCCCAAAATTCTATTTCTAATTCATAGGTAAATGTTCAAGTTAGTCTATTAATTTTATCTAGTCCCAAGGGATAATTATTAACCTTTGGATCAAGAAAAATCAATGGTCAAGATCAAGATTCAAACCACTACCACCACTACAAACACATGTGCTTCTCCGGCGGTCGGAGACGGCGGACGGCGGCGGACGGCGGACGGTGGCCGGAGGTGGCCGCCGGCGGTGGTGACTGGTGGTGGTGGTCGTGACTGGAAGCACATGTGTTTGAAACACATGTGTTTTGAAAATAAAGGAGTGTATATGTACAGCCAAGCACATGTGTTTCAAGTAATGAAGCACATGTGTTTCATAACGTCAAGCACATGTGCTTCGCGATTCAAAGACAAATGACTTGCTTGTAAGTTACACGTGTTCAGGAACAATAAGACATGTGCTTGGCTTTATGAAGCACATGTGCTTCATAATGATATGTTCGTCACTTGTTTCGATTTTTTTTCTTGTGTACGAAGCACATGTGTTTCATAACGTCAAGCACATGTGATTCGTGATTCAAACACAAATGACTTGCTTGTAAATTACATGTGTTCAGGAACAAAAACACATGTGCTTGGCTTTATGAAGCACATGTGCTTCATAATGATATGTTCGTCAATTGTTTTGATTTTTTTCTTGTTAGTGAAGCACATGTGTTTCATAACGTCAAACACATGTGCTTCGTGATTCAAACACAAATGACTTACTTGTAAGTTACATGTGTTCAGGAACAAAAACACATGTGCTTGGTTTTATGAAGCAATAATATGTTCGTCACTTGTTTTGATTTTTTTTTCTTATGTAGTGAAGCACATGTGTTTCATAACGTCAAGCACATGTGCTTCGTGATTCAAACACAAATGACTTGCTTGTAAGTTACATGTGTTCAGGAACAAAAACACATGTGCTTGGCTTTATGAAGCACATGTGCTTCATAATGATATGTTCGTCACTTGTTTTGATTTTTTTCTGTGTAGTGAAGCACATGTGTTTCATAACGTCAAGCACATGTGCTTCGTATGCTCCCTTGTGTGTTTAAAAACTCATGTTTTTAGTGACTTGAAACACATGTGTTTCGTGACCTGAAGCCAATGTGCTACGAAGTAATATGATGTGTTTTAGTGAAGCACATGTGTTTCAATACATCAATATCACCACCACCCCCATTACCACCAGCACCTTCACTGTCAGCCACCATCACCGCCGCCGGCCACCGGCGGCGGACGTCGGCGATCGGCGATGGTCGGCGGCGGACGGCGGACGGAGGTGGCCGAAGGCGGCGGTCGGCGGCCGGCGGACGGCGGCGGGAGGTGGCCGAAGGCGGTGGCCGGCGGTGGCTGTAGGTGGGGGATTTGATCTTGACCAACTTAATCCAATGACTAGGATTTATCCGTTGGGATTAGACAAATCCTTTAGACTTCCTAGAATATAACTCCTAATTCATAAAATGTCTTTAATTGTTTTATTCAACACTTTACATTAGGGGTAACTACACGATTAGGTACTAAACATTTTGAAAGTTTCCACTTAAACTGCTTCTTTGGTAACTCAATATTTAGTATATATTTTTTTTTTCTGAAAAAAAGGTAAAGGTCAAACATAAAAAACAATTTTGACTATTTACTTATAAACAAGTCAACTCAGGTTATGATTATCTCAAACTGAGTAAAATAAAATAGCTATAAGAGGAAACGGAATGGTAACGAGGGGAGGCTCCCGCCGGACGTCACATAGGCTCGTCGGCCTCGCCACCACACCCCTCGTTACGTGAGCGAGGGGTACCGCGGACCATCGACGAGCCCAACGAGGCAATCACACGCTGCCACGTGGAATAGCCGTTGGGCAACGGCTATTTTTGAAAAAAATTAAATTTTTTTTAAATAAACATTTAACCCTTATAAATACCACCCATTTTATTCAATATTTTCACACAACATTTCTCACTATTTCTCAAACTAAACATTTTCACACAATATTTTCTACACAACTTTTGATCAAAATGCGTCGAAATTTGATGGATCCCGGAAGTTATTCGTCCGATGTTGACGATGAGACAGATATTTTTTTTTATGACTCAAGCGCATCAGTACATGCAACGCCAACAAGCTCAACCAACCCGGACTCGCGTGCCAGTCTATCGAGATCGTGAAGCTGCCGAGCAACGTTTATTGGATGATTACTTTGGTGAGAATCCAAAGTACCCTGAGACGGTTTTCCGGTGTCGATTTCGTATGAGCATGCGATTATTCTTAGAAATAGTTGAAGGTACTTCTAACTATACTGTTGAACCTCTTCCCTACCATTTTGAATTTTTTAAAGTACGACCGGATGCCACCGGTCTAATGTGTTTTAGTGTTATAATGAAATGCACGTCTGCCATTCGCCAATTGGCGTATGGCATAACACCTGGTTCACTTGATGAATATATACAAATTGGTGAGCATTGTGCACGTGATTGTCTAAATCATTTTACCAAGTGTATTATAGACTTATATACCGCTGAGTATTTAAGGAAACCCGACATCAATGAGGTTTCAAAACCTATATACAAAACACGAGAACGCTCATGGGTTTCCTGGAATGCTTGGTAGTATAGATTGTATGCATTGGGAGTGGACCAACTGTCCAAAAGCATGGCACGACCAATATGGTATGGGTGATAAAAAATACCCAACTATAATACTAGAGGCTTCCGCCTCGCAAGATTTGTGGATTTGGCACGCATTTTTTGGGGTTGCGGGTGCCAATAACGACCTCATTGTGTTAAATAACTCACCCTTGTTTGATAACCTTCTTGACGATATTGCTCCTTCGGTCCCTTTTGTTGTAAATGGAGTGACTTATCCGAACGGGTATTACCTAGCTGATGGTATTTACCCACAATGGGCAAGCTTTGTCAAATCATTTACTGTTGCACGAGACGAAAAACGTGCTTACTTCAAACGAAGACAAGAAAGTGCAAGAAAAGACGTAGAACGTGCATTTGGTGTCTTACAGGGGCGTTGGGGGATTATTCGCCAACCAGCTCGTTCGTGGAGTGTCAACAAGCTACGTAGAACCATGTACACATGCATCATATTGCATAACATGATTGTAAAAGATCAAAACTTTGCCATAAGTGATATGAACGAGTTGTATGTTACTCCACAACTTAATTTACAACGTACTTTGATCGAGAGAGTTGAAATACAACGACTGAGATCAAGGGAATTATGTGATAAACGTACACACGAATCACTCCAACGAAATATTATGGATCATATTTGACAACGATATCAAGAAAATCGTATGTAATTTTTGGGAATTTGTTTTAAAAATTCGGTAATTGTATTTTTTAATTTGTAGTTTGTACTTGTTGTTTTAATGAAATATTAAGTTGTTTGAAAAAAGGAAAAGGAAAAAAAAGGGGCCCAAATGGCTTAAGTGATGATAGAGGGGGTATTTGAGGGGTTTGAATGTGAAATGTAAAATGGTGATGTGGCGCAGAGGTGGCGCAGATGTGACATCCGACTTAAGGTTACCACACCTTATGCTCTAAGGGAAACAAATTAAAATGGTCAAAAGTCAAAACTCGCCCAAAAGTGTATCTATAATGCAAAAAACCTCTTACTTCCTCCGATTCAAAATAAGTGATACACTTTCCATATTTGGGTGTATCAAAATAAGTGATACACTTTGAAAATTTACCTTATTTGGTAAAAAGTAGTGGACCCCACACCCATTAACTACCTACTGTAATAAAATGAAATGACCCCTTTACCCTTACTTTTACTTTTAAACATCATGAACCTTACTTTATTCAAAAAATGTGGGACTCATTCTCCACTAACCATCCAATTAATCTAATATAACCCTCATTATAAAATTTTGTCTCAAAAAACGTGAAACCCAAAGTGTATCACTTATTTTGAATCGGAGGAAGTATATCATTTTATTCAGATGACACATGTCAATTCAATCTAATTTGACCTGTGACACAAGCTAACCTGCTCAATCAGCCCATTTTACGACCTAAATAAAAGTTACAATTATTTTCTTTTTTCATAATTTTTCTATGCTTCATTAATAATTCAGTTACTTAATAAAAAGTCAGTGCCGCGTTCTTACAGTAATTAGTTCGATTAAAGTTTATCATCTTTTTGGTATTATTTTGGATATAAAGTCGGCCATGTGTTTGTCATTATTAGAGGAGTGAGACACTTTTAGCTTTAAAGTAGTTTAAAGTCAAGTTGTTATATTGTAATCGACATTACAGCTAGCTATCGTCGTTATAAATATGTTCGGTTAAGAAAACCTTATGGGTCTATATCCATATAGTGGTACTATAAGAACATGATAGCTATTGGTTATTGCAACTTTATTATATCTATTTCTTGGATAAAAAATTGTCATTTCGGGTCAATCGCATTTTGGGTCCAACCACTGGGAACTACGGGCCAGGACTGGGGTGAGACATTTGAGGACCACTTAGCCATTATTTGCCCGGTAGGCCCGTGTTTAAGAACGGTTCAAAGTTAGTTAAGAAAGACGGGTAAATATGTTAACACGGGTCGTTTTTTTTACTTGTGTTGTTTCATCACTTGTAGGGATTGATAGTAACTTGTTAGCCTGATCTTGGCAACTTCTAAATTGTATTACTGACTTAATGATATATAGTATAAGGTTAAATATTTTTTTAATTAAGTGACTCATTAAACTTGTAATTCAAAAGAGACGTAATTTTGAAAATTTGGGTTATTTTTGTACCTTTAGTCAAGAACTTGGGAAACATAGGTATACTTGTGAAGTTTGTAATTTAAATTCTAACTTGTATCACTATTAAATCAATTGAAACAAGCAAAAGAAATGACAAAATAAAATAGAATAAGGATTTTAATTTTTCATTATGTCTTTCAATTTGTTTTTGTGACCGATTATGATTTATTATACTTCATCCGATTCAAAATAACTGATCTGTTGTTGCTTTCTCAATTTTTGAGACAAAAGATTATAATGATTATTAAATTATATTAATTGGATGGTTAATATGGAATTAGTCTCACACATTTTGAATAAACTGATATTAATGATGTATAAAAGTAAAAATAAGGGTAAAGAGATCATTTAACTATATTAAAATAAATAGTTAGTAGTTGTGAGCCCTACTATTTTTTTCTTTCCAAATCACTTATTTTGAATTATCTAAAAAGAAATTTGTATCACTTATTTTGAATAGGAGAAAGTATAAGAGGTATTAGTTAGAGTTATATTATTCTAAAATGAAGTTTATTTGAAAACTTGATAAAACTTGAGACAAAGAACCTTTATGGGCCATTGGATCGAAAAATGAGTGTTTGAGATTGAATTTATTCATATTTGAATTGAATATCACATGTGGATAAATATTAAGAAAAAAAAAAAGAAATTAGCTAACACACATCCTTTAAATGTATACCAATTTTGTCCATAATAAATGTTAACTTACAATCTTATGGAGTTATGGGACATTTAAATATCATATAACGCTAAACTGTAAGTGATTAATAAGACAAGTAATGAAACACATATTTCATAAGTAATGGAGTACACATTTCTTTTTGGATCAAAACGACTTTTTGTGATGTGCTATGAATTGTACGATGTGTCCTGTCGTCTAACGACCAAGTCAAAAGGCACGTAATTGTCACTCGTAGACTATTTGACACAGCTCCCATCGAAAGGAACTTGACAACACCACCTTTGTTCTTTTAATAGCCGTTCAAGGAGGTCCATAATTTTTACAAAATCCCGAGTAACAGATCTCAACCATTGATCAATATGATCTAATGGTCAAGATTAATCACATACTTTATACATGGAGGGGGTATTTTGGTCATTTGGCACTAAATTTTTTATTTTTTTTATTATTTATTTTAAATTTTTTAAATTTTATTTTACTTTAATTGAGGGGTATTTTGGTCATTTTGAAAAAAAAATATTTTTTTTTATTTTTTATTTTAAAATTTTTATTTTTTTAAACAAAAATTATTTTTTTTAAAAAAAAAATATTTATTTAGTATTATTTTTTAAAAAATTATTAAATTTTATTAATAACACATAATATGATTACATAGTGAATCACATGTGATCGCCAACTGAATCAAATGTGATTGAACTAAAACATCAAATGTGATTACATATATAATCACATTTGATTTTACACTAAACTCACATGTGATTTTATACTAAAATCACATGTGATTAAGTTATACACGTAATTATCAAATAAGTATTATTTTTTAATAAAAAAATTAATAAAAAATAAAAAAATTTAAAATAAAAAATCAGAAATATAAAAAAAATCAAAATTTTTTTAAGTGCCAAATGACCCAAATACCCCTTCATAATAAAAAATAATAATAAATAAAAATTTTAAAATAAAAAATAAAAATATTTTTGTTTTTTATAAAATGACCAAAATACCCCTCAATATATAAAATATGTGATTAATCTTGACCATTAGATCCCATTGATCAATGGTTGAGATTTGTTCCTTGAGACTTAATACAAATGATAGACCTCCTTAAACGTTTATCTCTTTCAATAATGTAAACTTCTAAACACAAGAATCACGCCTTTTCATTCTAGTTCGAAATATACTTAGCTCTAGATTTTGGTATCTTCCTTAATTACTTTGTTAATATCTTAATTTGTCGAAAGAAAAAAAGAAAGTTTAACTATGTCTATGCAGATAGTCGATAAATTTTCAACCTAATTGTTGGAAATTTTGGACACATATAATTTTATATTTAATTTTATATAATTAATGGTTGGTATGTCCAAAATGTAGTTGTAGTGAATGAGATATCGACTCTCAAAGTGGGGTGTACGGAACAAAGAAATCAAACAAATGAACTAGTGAAAACTCGAACCTATCCACACTCGTCTCCCGGGTTTCATGGGGGTTCGTTTTTTGCCACTCGGTTTTGCCACTTGATTTGGTGGAAGTATTCAAATAATAACATTGATAATATTATTTGGGATTTTCTAACTTGTGCCCCTAGGGCACATGATTAGGTGCATTAAAATAATTAACAATTTCCAAATTGTGTATCAATAACAATTAATGAAACATATTTCTTACCTTTCCTGGAGACGCATTAAATTACATTTTGAATTTCAATGGTAACTTTAAGTTAATTAAATGCTCTAATTGTGTGCCCTTGGTGCACATATTAGAAAAACCCATATTATTTATATTTTTAATGTTTGTCATTAAAATAAATTTGAATTAGTGGTTTTATTTCTTTGTAATGAATTGTGTTGAATTGACATAATGACATTAATGTGTGTCATTAGACCTTTGGATCATTTCTATTATAAATAGAAGAGGTTGGGTTCATTTGTAGATATATTCTTGACAACTTGAAACACATTCACCAACTTGTCTATACCCACTTACAAGCATCACATATGCTCTCTCCATTTTTTATTGTTCCTTAAACACATGAACTTTCGATAAGTGTTTTGGCTTGGATTAATTTCGGTAGTGTAAAGCTACTCGGTTGTTTTACCCTGTGAGATAGACGACGAATCTATTTTAAGGGGATCGTGAATCTCACGAGACTCAACCAAAACTTGTTTCTTCTTTGTTTCCACATATTCTTGTTTCAATCTTGTATTTATTTTAGTCATTTCCCAATTGTATTGTATTTTATTTAATGAAAATTGGTATTAGCTCCTACAAACTTAAAATAGATTTATCCTCTCTTTGCTAATACCGGTTGGAAAATACATATTTTTTATTTTTCGATTTTTGCTTTTTAATAGCATCGATTTGGAAAAAGTTTTGATTGAAATGTTTATGTAAAACAAGATGTTTGGTTAAGTTTATTATAAAATTGTTAAATCAAATTTTTGGATTTAAAGTTTATTATATCAAGTTTTAAAGTTTGATTTTAAATAACTTGGTATATTGTTTAAAACAATTTTGGATTTAAAATTTATAATTGTGAAAATTATTGTTGTTAATTATAAGTTTTGCAATCATATTTGTTTGTAAGGTTCAAGATAGTCATATGCTTCTTGAGTTGATTCTCATTAGAGATGATATTTGAAATAAATCTTACAAACATTTGTATATCATTGTGAAATTTGTTGATTATTAAAATATCAAAAATTACATTGGTTTGTAAGTGATTTTGATTTCTATTTTCTTCATCTCAAGGTAGCTTTGGCTTCTTGACATATGGTTTCAATTTGTGAGACTATTTGGAAATCAAATACTTTGGATATATATTTGATAATTTTGTCGTTATTCTTCAATTATAAAGAATTTGTTTAAGAAAATATTTTATAAACTTTTCGTAATTTCCATTTTATACATATCAAGATTACTTTGTTATCTTGAATATAGTCTCATTATGTGAGATATTTGAAAATTAAAAGTTTTTGGATATAAAAGTTTTGATTTATTTTGTTTCAAGTATCAAGATAACTTGGATTTTCTTGACTTTAATCTCATATAGTGAGAAACTATACTTGAATTTTTGGATTTAAATTTTTTTGGTAATCAAGTTTGCTTTGCCTACTTGATTTTCTCATACTTGTGAAAAACTATAATTCTTCGGGATTTTTATCTATGGATTGCTTTGACATCTAGAATTTTGCTTTCAAAGTTTGAGAATTATTGTGGTTTTTCTATGAAATTTGTGATTGATGGTTATAGACTTTTCTTGACAAAAAAAAAATAAAAAAATAATTTAATTTCCATTTTATACATATCAAGATTACCTTGGTTTCTTGAATATAGTCTCATGAGGTGAGATATTTGGAAATTATAAGATTTTGGAAATGAAAAAGTTCTATTGTTTTAGCTTTCAAGCTAACCTTGGTTACTTGAATTTTCTCAAATTTGGTAAAAGTTAAATTCTTCGGATTTTATATCTATGGATTGCTTTGGCATCTAGAATTTTACTTTCAAACTGTGAGACTTGGGAAAAATGTTGGTTTATATTAGTGAGTTAGATACAAGATAGTCTTTGGCTTCTTGAGTGGATTCTTGATAAGATGATACTTGAAATATATCTTACTACTAATTGGAACGTTTTGATTGTTAAGGCTAATGGTCAAATTTGCATTTTTATTTGGAAAAAATGACAAATGTTGTGACAATGCCTAGGGGTGAACATGGTACGGTACCACATATATTTTCCTAATACCATGTACCGTACCAATTATAATTGATACACTAATCTAGCTACCAGTACCGTACCAACTCTACTTGGTACCAATTTGTTTGGCTACCAACAATCATGGTTGGTACGAATTGGTAATGGTATATACCAAGATCTCAAACTTATTTGGAATTATTACTAAAAACAAGTCATTTTTCTATACTATTATATTTGGTAATGGTATATGTTAAATGTTATATAAACACTATCTACGATAAAGTACAAATTATGTAGTATTCTAGTCATAATACACTAGCTTGTACCACTCTCGTTTGCTTCACACGCTTAATTATTAACATTATATACAAACACAAGAAGTTGTAACTTGAATGTTTTCATGTTATGATATCATAACTTCTATTAAAATATAACATATACGTATTTTACTTTTCTCGAATTCTTCCAAATAATGTATATATACATGAGTATATAAACTATTGGTTGGTACGGTACTACCGTGGTATTTAAATTTTTGTACCATTACCATACCATGATTACTTGATTGGTATGGTACTACCAACCAAACATGTTGGGTACCAACATATTGGCTACCAACTAATCTTGGTATGGTTGGTAGCATGTTGGTTGGTTTTGTTCGGTACAAATTTGATACCCCTAACAATGCCTAACATGGAAATGTACATGAAGGAAGATGTGCATAATGTGGCCATGATTTCCGATTTGTCGGAAGTGAATTTGATGGGAACCAATTGAAGTGGATGGTATGTCGATACGGGTGCTACCCGTCATGTGTGTTTGTATAAAAGTATGTTTATCATTTTCAAAGATGTTGAAAATGAGCAAACACCTTTATTGAAAAGTTGACTACCACATATATAAAAGGTGAAGGAAATGTTATCTTAAGGATGAATTCCGGAAATGATGTTACATTAAGCAATGTTTTGTATGTTCCGGAGATTTGTAAGAATCATGTGTCCGGATGGTTGCTTACTAAATTTGTTACTCGGGTTGTGATTGAATCCAATAGAATTGTGTTATCAAAATGTGGAATTGTTGTTGGTAAAAATGTTAAAATTAAATGTGACAACTTTTAACCGCGATTTTAATAATTGCTAATAAAGCTCTTCATTTATTTTGAATTGTTAAATATTTAACATGGTTGATTATGCCATATAAATTTAATTAAATTTGGTTTTAAATAAATTTAATTGCATACCACCAACATTCCATATTGATTCAACTCACAAATGTAACAAATGTAACAAATTCATCATTCCATTTGGTTGAAAGAAATAACCAAACTCCTTGATATGATTCATACAAAAGTGTGTGATTTGAAATCAACTTCTAAAGGTGGTCACAAGTATATCATAATGTATATTGAAGATTATACTACATAGTGATATGTACGAATTAAATTATATTGTTAATTTTACTTAATGATAAGTATAATTGAAGCAATTAATTTACTAAGTTGTACAAATGTGGGGGTATGTCGTGTGTCGACTACTTATCTTCTATATATGATACCTAGTTAAGGTTAGATGAATCATTGTACGTATTTTGGTTTGAAAGAAAACCATCTTAAAAATACGTACGAATGTGGGGGTACCTTGCTAAGGTACTCATTCATCTTCATAAAAGTTACATCAATTAAAGAAGATATTCTAAATGATTGATGTATATATTGGTATTGTCTTACATTTACATTAGTCAAGTGTACAATGTATAATGGTAAGACATAATATGATATAACAACTACTCTCAAGTGAAGTTATCATGATTGACTATAAAAGTTAAATAATAACATTGTGGATCCGCTTATAAAAAGGCTTAAGTAGAGAGTTAGTTATAAAGGAATATGACTAAAGCCCGTGGAATAAAGTTTATGCGAAGGAAACCTAACCTAGTTGACTGGAGATCCCAAGATCTAGGTTCAATAGGACAACCTAATTGTATAAACGAAGGGATGTCACTGTGGGGGTAACGGAATTCCTCCAAACATTCTTAAAGAGAGTACATTGTACTACTTCCTAGTCCATTCCTAGTTCAGTGACAATGAGGATAAGCACTATGGCTTTTAATGATTCGTGATAGAGAATCACCTATGTGAGGGAGAAGCGGGGTCGCTTCGAATGGAATTGTTGGGGCACAATTCTTAGTAGCTCTTGCAGAACCAGGCAGTGTCCATGACCAAGACGGGCACGATAAGAGGATATGAACAAGTTAGGGAGAGTCTTGTGAGAATGTATACTGTCGTCTACACAAAAGGCGGGTTCAGTTCAAGGACATCGCGTCTACTGACTGCTAGGAGACTAAGTGTGCTTCTCAAGGGAAGGTTCAAAGGCCAACACCTACCTATCCTTTGCAAGACTTGACTGTTGAACATTTATCGAAATTTTGTTGTGTTTTCGATCGATCTCTATTCATGTGGGGGATTGTTGGAAAATTTTGGACACATATAATTTTATATTTAATTATATATAATTAATGGTTGGTATGTCCAAAATGTAGTTGTGGTGAATGAGATATCGATTCTCAAAGTGGGGTGTACGGAACAAAGAAATCAAACAAATGAACTAGTGAAAACTCGAACCTATCTACACTCGTCTCCCGGGTTTCATGGGGGTTCGTTTTTTGCCACTCGGTTTTGCCACTTGATTTAGTGGAAGTATTCAAATAATAATATTGATAATATTATTTATATTTTTAATGTTTGTCATTAAAATAAATTTGAATTAGTGGTTTTATTTCTTTGTAATGACCTGTGTTGAATTGACATAATGACATTAATGTGTGTCATTAGACATTTGGATCATTTCTATTATAAATAGAAGAGGTTGGGTTCATTTGTAGATATATTCTTGACAACTTGAAACACATTCACCAACTTGTCTACACCCACTTACAAGCATCATATATGCTCTCTCCGTTTTTTAGAGTTCCTTAAACACATGAACTTTCGATAAGTGTTTTGGCTTGGATTATATTCGGTAGTGTAAAGCTACTCGGTTGTTTTACCCTGTGAGATAGACGACGAATCTATTTTAAGGGGATCATGAATCTCACGAGACTCAACCAAAACTTGTTTCTTCTTTGTTTCCACATATTCTTGTTTCAATCTTGTATTTGTTTTAGTCATTTCCCAGTTGTATTGTATTTTATTTAATGCAAATTGGTATTAGCTCCTACACTAATTAACCTAGAAGAATATGCGAGTTCCAAAAACCGAAACCAAACCAGAACTAATAAAACCAAAAAATAAACAAGTACTAAAACTAACTTTTTTGGTTTTTAAAATTTAAAACCTGATTTTTTTTTTGTTTGGTTCAATTTATGTATAATTTTATAATTGTTTTTAGTTTTTTAACTTTTATACTTCCTCCGTTTCAAAATAAGTTATACACTTTTTATTTTGGGTGTTTCAAAATAAGTGATACACTTTGAAACTTTTCTTATTTGGTAAAATATAGTTGGACATATACCCAACCAACCATCTTCTTTAATAAAGTGATATACCCTTATTTTTATTTTTAAACATCATTAAACTTACTTTAATCATAATATGTGAGACCCATCACTAATTCACTAACAATCTAATTTAATCTAATTTAATCTAATTTAACCTTCATTGCAATCTTTTGCCTCAAAAACGTAAAAGCTAATTTGTATCATTTATTTTGAAACGGATAAAGTATATTTTATTATTATTATTTATTATTTATTATTTTTTTAAATTTTTAAATTTTTAAATTTTTGAAAATTTTTTATTGTTTTTTTTTTTAGTTTTTCTAGCTATTCAAATTTTTTAGTTTTTAAATTTTTTTAACGATTTATAAGTATAAAAATATACAATATTTAAGTTTTTTTAATAAAAGAGTGTAATTGAATTCATAGGTTTTTATGAAGGATTTTAATTACAACGAATAAAATATTTCGTAATTACATAAGAATTGAATTGTGAAAAAAGAAACATGTAAACATTAATGGAATTGAATTCTAATTACAAAAGATTACAGAAAATTACATCAAAACAAATGGATTCCTTAATGTAAGTGGGACGCGACCCCGAAACCTAGGCAATGGGGCTTTAAAAAGTGGCCACCTACCACTTTGGAAGACAGCATTTTCTGAATAATATTCAATCTTAAACAATATATTGTATATGAATTTTTTCATAAAAAGAAAAAATATATTCATCTAATGATAAGTTATAAGTGTTAGTATTTCCATCGATTCAAAACAAATGTTACATTTTGGATTTTACGGTTTTTGAAATAAAAGATTATAATTATGGTTAAATTAAATTAATTGGATAGTTAATGAGAAATAAGCCCAAATCTTTTGAGTAAAATAAGATTAATAATGTTTAAAAGTAAAAAGTAAGGGTAAAGTGGTCCTTTCACTTTTTTAAAGTAGATAGTTAGTGGGTATGGTTCCACTATTTTTTGCTAAATAAAATAATATTCCAAAGTGTATCACTTATTTTAAATCATCCAAAAGAAGTATATCACTTATTTTGAATGGTGAGCATATTTTAAAAAGAGTTAATTACACGAATGGTCCTTTAACTTTATATCAAATTTCACCAATGGTCCTTTAGTTTCAAAATTTACACTGATAGTCCTTATTTTTGAAACTTATTTCACCGATAGTCCTTTAGGCTTAACGGTGTTAAAATTTTCTGTTAAGTCTCCCATGTGAGATGCACATGGGTGTGTGTGTGCAAGTGGTGTGGTACTTTTTGCCTTAAAGGTTGTAAATAAGCTTGTTTTTTAATTTTTTTTGCAAAAAGTGAAATGGGAAAAGACTATAATGCCCTCATGTGCATCTCACATGGGAGACTTAACATAAAAATTTAACACCGTTAAGCCTAAAGGACTATCGGTGAAATAAGTTTCAAAAATAAGGACCATCGGCGTAATTTTTGAAACTAAAGGTACATTGGTGAAATTTAGTATAAAGTTAAAGGACCATTAATATAATTAACTCTCTTAAAAATATAAAGCAATTTTATTTAAAAATATAATAATACCCTTCTTCCCAAATTAGCTTTTTACTCCTTCCATTAAATCCCTTTTATGTAACCCAATCTATTCGTTGATATGAGTAGTCAAATTAGGGCTCATATTATTTGCACGAACAAAATAGTTTAGAGCATAATTCCTATTTGCAGCTTGAATTGTCTCATTTTCATCAATAATTTCATTATCAGATTTATATCTATTGAAGTATCTTCGTTCCTCTGCTTTAACATCTTACTTAGCTTAACTTTTGATTTACATACTCCAATATAAATTTTTTGACTATGAGATCTAAACTTTTCTCTTCTTCCACGATCCAGTTCCACTTTGATTGCATGTTAAAAATGAAGTTTTATTGATTCAGGGAGATTATGAGTTAGTTTTACAATATGCACACGGATCCATGGAATCAAATAGCAAAACAGATAGGATACGATGTGGAAAGAAATCAAAAATAACACCATCACAATTGTTAATTTGTTATCATACGTCTAAACAACTGCACCGCTACTTGGAGCACCGAAAGATAATCTGTAATTTAAAGTTACATGACTTTTGGGATAAAAGGTTTTTAAGGAAGGGTTAAATGGTAAAAAGGAGAAGGGTATAATTGTATTTTTACCTTAAATTGCTCTAAATTTCTAGAATATGGTCCGTAAATATCACCACCCATTTTGGATTAGAATAAGTATATAATTTGCTATTAGCTTCAAAATCCGCCCGACTGGGCGGACATGTTTCAAGAGAGATATTAAAGAAAATTAACAAACACATTAATATAGTTTAAATTACATAACAATATATAGTTGTAATGATAAGTTTGTACAAATTTTGATACATGAATAAATGTTAAAGTCAATTTATAGCAAAATAAGACTTCTTTGTAAATGACATTTGTTGTTGAATTAGTCTAATTGTCATCTTTATCACAACAAATAACCTTCAATCTCAACGACATAAAGCTGACCGTGTGAGACTACTGGTTTTTGAAGAAACAAACCAACTTGAGACAACGTCTTACCTGGGCTTTTATTAATAGTCATAGCAAAGCAATCTTGAACATGAAATTGTCTTCGATTCAATTTGAAAGGCATCTTGTTGTCGGAAGGGCTAATTAACCATGCGAGGGATAGCGCAAATTGTACCAACTTTGCCGCCATATATGATTTTACCTTCGATTATATTTATCCCAATTCGTAATATCTGAAGTCGCGTTATGTTGCACAATCCAGCTTTCTGATCAATATTTCGCATACACATTACCGGAGCGCCGATCTTTAACTTCAAGTATGTTACGGGACACCAGACATTTTTATAGTGTTCAAGAAATTGGTGGTGTAAAGATATGAGATTTGGTTGTTTTGAATTGAAATATCCGGATTTTAATGTGAATTACGTTTCTTAATGTATTTTTTAGAATGTTATTAAATTAATGATTTTGTTTGCAAATTCGGAAAATAGGGAAAAGATTCCCGAATAATTTGCCAAAAATGGTTAGGTTTTAAAACAAAAGGGTTTTGATAATGACAGCCCTAAGGGCTGTCAATAGACATGCATCAGAAGGTTGTACATCAATCTATAAGTACCTCTGAATTTTAAGAATCACTTCATCTCATTAATTAATGTACAACTTTTATGCACTTAGAGTCAACTGTCATTATCAAAACATTAAAACAAATTCAAATCCGAATTTTAATGTGAATTACGTTTGTTTTAATGTATTTTTTGGAATGTTAATAAATTAATGATTTTGTTTCCAAATTCGGAAAATAGGGAAAAAAATCCCCGAATAATTTGCCAAAAATGGTTGGGTTTTAAAACAAAGGGTTTTGATAATGATATCCCTAAGAGCTGTCAATATACATGCATCAGAATGTTGTACATCAACCTATAACTACCCCTGAATTTTAAGAATCACCTCATCTCATTAATAAATGTACAACTTTTATTCGCTTAAAGACAACTGTCATTATTAAAACACTAAAACAAATTCAAATCCGGAAAAAATCAAATTATTGATTTTCTTTTATAATTTGGAAAGTTAAAATCATCCGCAAATATGGTTGTGTTTTGAATTTGAGACTTGTTTTGGTAGTCCGAATTGTTTTGAATCAGTTGCGAATGTAAGGATAGTCAGAATATTATGTTTAAATTAGTTGTGTATATATTTGTTTTGACATCCGTTCGTTTAAATTGTACATGCTAGGCGGCATTAGGTGCCAATTATATGTGGCATTGGGACCCAATGAGAGTGTTCTAAATTGATGAGTTGTCAAATTAAAATCAAATTATATGAGTTGTCATATATAGAGGTAGATAGGGTGTTACTAGAAGCTTTCTGTTGAATGTAATTTTCTCTTACCGTTAAAGATTTGAGTTATATGAGGTCCATTGTTTTTACGAATTCCCGGAGAACAAGTCTTTATCATTGATCAATAAGATATAATGGTCAATATTTTATATATTGAGGAATATTTTGGTCATTTTCTAAAAATAAAAATATTTTTTTTATTTTCTATTTTAGAATTTTTATTATTTCTTATTTTTTTAATTATGAAAGGGTATTTTGGTCATTTGGTACTTAAAAAACATTTCGATTTTTTTTATTTTTTATTTTAATTATTTTAATTATTTCATTTTTTATTAATTTTTTTTCATTAAAAAATAATATTCATTTGATAATTACGTATATAACTTAATCAAATGTGATTTTAGTGTAATCACATGTCATTTTAGAGTAAAATCACATGTGATTTTAGTGTAAAATCACATGTGATTGTATATTTAATCACATTTAACTTTTATTTCAATTACATGTGATTTCAAATGCAATCACATGTGATATACTATGCAATCACATTATGTGTTATTAGTGAAAAAATTAATAATTTTTTAAAAAATATTAATAAAAATAAATAAAAATAAAAATTTTAAAAAAATAAAAACTTTAAAATAAAAAATATTTTTTTTCAAAATGACCAAAATACCCTCAATTAAAAATAAAAAAATAAAAAATAAAAAATAAAAAAAATTAAAATTTTTTTAAGCGTCAAATGACCAAAATACCCCTTTATGTATAATATATGTGATTAATCTTTACCATTATATTTTATTGATCAATGGGTGAGATTTGTTTTTCGGGAATTTATATAAATAGTGGATCTTTCTTTAACGTTTATCTACGATTAAAAATATAAAAGTAAAGTACAGAGATATAGTTAATAATATATTGGAAATTCACAACGCAACACAAAAACAAATTAACCAAAAGGGCTGATCCCAACAAGGCAACAACTCATCGAGAATCAATGAACTTAAATACTTCGTACAATGTTTACGTTGCGGCCTCCATCAGAATGGGATCGACAGATTGACACCACTCATTTATTTTCTTATCTTTTTAATATAGTACTATATGTAATTTTAAATAATATTTTATGACTTTCGACTTACATTTTCAAATGTATTATATTATTCGAAGAACGTCTTAGCTAAATCTAAATTAAGGTTTTCATTACGAAAGAGACTTCACTTTCGTTTCTTGCCCTTTAGATATGACATAACATGGACCATATGCTTTGCTGGTGATAGTAGTTTTCTCACAAGGATTTTGGTGGATAATTATGTCATTAAACTTGTTAATTTGTCAACCTAGATGGGTCTCAAGATGTATTATTAGGTTATTAAAAAATTAATTTAGGGCTAATGTTTTTTTTTTAAACGGCAAATACTCATATACCTACACGACACTTTTGACCGGTGCCAACAGTGACACAACTGGCGCGGTTATTTTTTGTTAAATCAGCGTCACGTCAACTCAAACTTCAACTGACATACTCATGCCAACAATAATCATTCTCTTCGGTTTTTTTCGGTGCCACAATTATAAAATATACATACACAATACCCTCTAAAAATACCTTGAGCCCAACCTTATAAATGCCTTATCCACTCTTCCCCCAACCGATGTATCCAACTGACGTGTTGGAGGAGAAGAAGCGACTAAGCGTGCCAATGGTTCTAATTATCTCATCAGTTGAGGAGTCCCAGCCAACTCTCTCGTTGGCATTGGTCTTATATATGATATACTTCCTTCGATTTAAAATAAGTGACACGCTTTATTTTTTTAGGTGATTCAAAATTAGTGACACACTTTAATAATTTACCTTATTTGGCAAAAAGTAGTGGGACCCACACCCATTAACTATCTACTTTAATAAAGTGAAATAACTCATTTACCATTAGTTTTTACTTTTAAATACTTCCTCTGTATCACAATAAGTGATACACTTTTTATTTATGGATGTTTCACAATAAGTGATACACTTCAAAAGTTACCATATTTGGCAAAAATGTGGGACCCAACCTCCACTAACTATCTACTTTAATAAAGTGAAATTATCATTATACCCTTACTTTTACTTTAAAAACTAATTAATATCACTTTATTCAAGAAAAGTGGGATCCATCATCCACTAACTATCTACTTTAATATATTTTAATCTTACTTTATTCTTTTGTCTCAAACTCCGTGATCTTCCAAATGTATCACTTATTGTGATACGAAGGAAGTATCATTAACTCTACTTTATTCAAAAGTTGTGGTACCCATTCCCCACTAACCATCCAATTAATCTAATTTAATTATCATTATAATCTTTTGTCTCAAATACCGTGAAACCCAAAATGTGTCACTTATTTTGAATGGGAGGATGTATATCTCAGACGAATTATGAACCCGTAACTTTTTGGCTGATGCATGAACCGTTCATATATGGGTAGCTTACTAAGCCTTTTGGTTTATGGCTAAATTTCTTCCATCTTCTTCCTTTAACAGAAATCAGAAAACCACCGTCACTAAAAATCAAAAACCACAGCCACTTGTTTGAACATCAGTTGATGTTTTAGGTTAGGGTTGGATATGGTTTTGGGTGTCGCTATCACTGCTTGAAGTTCTTCAAATCCCAATTAGAGCACTAACGATCTCCTGTAGCAAATTCCTAATCCCAGGATCTTTTAAGTTCTTCAAATCTGGAAATTGAAGGCGGCATGAGGATCGGAAATTAAAGGTGGGAGGGTTGCAAGCTGTGCAGCGGCCGAAAATCAGTTCGTTCAGGTAGGGTTCGATGGTTCGGGTCTTGAAAAACGGGATGAAAAACGGGATGATAAGGCTTTTGCTCGTTCAGGTATGGTTGCAAGGAAATTGAGTTTATTTGGAGGAAGAAGATGAAGAACAGGTATGATTGCTCGTTCAGTTCAGGTATGGTTGCTCGTTAGATGATTACCTGCATTGAGTTAGGTTAATTTGGGGAAGAAGGAGAAAATGGAAAAAGAAAAATAAAAAATTACAAAATAAATAAATAGGGGTAATTTGGGGAAATGGACAAAAAAATCGTCGGTTAACGGCTAAAATTGGACAGAATGAAAAGTGAAATCCAAAAATTTTTAAGGACAAAAAGACCGACAAAAAAAAATATTTAGAGAAAGAAATACAGAATCGGATATACCACATGGATAATTTCTGTAATTTACCCATTTATCTTTAAATTGATTTTACTTTACTAAATTTCAAGAAGAAACGCTTGAAACGTTTTCTTACGAAGAAAGAAATGGTAACAAAGAATAGGTTTCTGTATGAGAATATGGCCGTGTTCATAAAAATAATATCAAATAAATATATGAATGCAACGTTAACAGATTTCAGTATTAAGCATTGAATCAAGTACTAGCAGGGTACCCGCGCGATGCAGCGCGAGTACCCTGTGTGACTATATGTAACGGCGAACAAATGTCGATGGGATGCTACATACTTATGTTTATCATGTGAATGAAATGTTTATTCTGCTAATCCTCTATCCAAATGCCTCGTGAGAACACTTATGATAAAATAATCGCACAATGCAGCGCGAGTACCCTGTGTGACTATATGTAACGGCGAATAAATGTCGATGGGATGCAACATACTTATGTTTATCATGTGAATGAAATGTTTATTCTGCTAATCCTCTATCCAAATGCCTCGTGAGAACACTTATGATAAAATAATTGTAATTCACCAATTATTTATGTTTAGATGAAAACAATCTTTATGTTGGAATTGTGATTAGGATGGTCTTACATCTAAACATCCCTTTAGTTGTGTAATTCCAAAACCCGTATATTTTTGTTGTAAATTGATTTCAGAATCTCTTAAAGAATTATAGTTATAAGCTACATGCCGCCGCACAGATACTACCTGTTTTATTAAAGTACATCATATGTCTCATAAAAGTGGACTGAGTTGACCACTGTGTTAACTAAAAGAAAAATGAAAGTTGACTTCTTGTTTAGTGACACATGTTTCATAAAAGTGGAATAAAGTAACAAACAAAACTTAAAGTTTCTCAAATAAAACATACTAATACCATGGTGATACTATATTTAACAAACTTGCATTTTCCATCTTCCATAGCATAATTTTTCTTCGTTCGATCACTACATTCTCAATCCAAACCATTATCACAACCCAGTCTCCAAGAACACATTTTCTCCAAAGCCCGAAACTGTAACTCAAAAGGGTAGTCATGTACAAACAAAATTCACAGGCACGCACCCGTTGACCACCGACAACTAAGATTTATGCAAACTGAAATGGTTGTGTTTCATTATGTAAATTTATCCTATCCGTAATCTCTTATTCTAGGGTAACATATGCTTCTTAACCAAATTATAAAAGCTTCCGTTTGGAACCGAAGATTTTATTGCTAATGATCATTACCAACATCAGGGATCTATTGGCCTTGTGTTTAGGTACATGTTTAGGCTCAGGTTCTTGGAAGGCTAAAATGATGTCTTCTTTTGATAATCTTGACGGTTTAGAATCTTTTATGTTATAGTATTTGGGTTTAGTTTCTTCATAGCCCGAGAGAAATCAGGCTGTGATACACAGTTTCTCAACTCTGATACACCAGAAGCTGCAAACACAATCCATTAGTAAGAAAAATCAATACTTTCAAATGAACCAGTAATGTGCATTAAATATATAGGAGAATTTTAATACCAAACAAAAGGAAGCTGCAGCAGCAGCATTATCTGCCATTAACATTAAAGGTACATACCCATGAAACAGCCCGTCAAATGGTTTGATACGCACAAAGTGATCCAATGATGCCCTTAAACCATACAATACACTAAAAACGTATAACATAAATTTATACTGCTATTTTACAATATCACAAGCTTATGTAATGATAATACACTTATGCAACTTCCGACCCATTTAACTTTTTTAGTCGGTCTAAGGTCAGACACTACGGTTATAAAAAAGTTCATTTTTTGCTTAACTCTTAACAATGACGATAAATAATGAAATAAAAGATTCTAGTCACCACAATAAAAAAATTTATATTTAGCCAGGAGATTTATGGATTTACAAAGTAAGCCGACCTCAAACCAAATCCATCCGGTAGGTTCCAGCACATGCACCAGCTCCAATAGGTAACTTCGGATCACTAAATTGACTTGTGATAATAGAAAATATTCCATTTTCTTAATAGATCCAATTCCCTGCTTCATCATAATGTGTAATCATATTTTCAGTAAATATATAACAAAAGGAAAAAAAATAGCATATAAATTTTATAGTAAATTATACCAATTTGATGTATAATCAAATTCGATCAAAATTCAAAACTTTGTTGATAGTTACCTCAACCGTTCAAATTGTCAGATTCTGGCAGCTTTCTTCTTCTTAATTGTCTTCGTTGTCGTTGAACAGTTCTTCTTCAGTTTTGATCAGAGCAGCTTATGGCAATCGATATTTAAATTGAAATAAAAACTGGTGGTTTAAGAGATTGAATAGTTCTCTTGGGTCGCCGGTGCGGTGATGGCTTTGCTGAATCTTGTTCCCGTCGATCTTTCAGCTGTTAAAAAAAAAAGAGATTGAAATTGAGCCATGGGTATGGAATTGTAGATGATCATTTGTTCCGTCTTATTTGAATGGAATCGATGATTGGAATCGAGGAGGCGTCTTGGGTTTAGGGAGGATTGAGAACGGAATCGAGGAGACGTCTAGGGTTAAGGGAAAATTGAAACGACGAGAGAGGTTAGTAATCGATGAGGCGTCTGATCAGGTTAAGGGGAATTGATGAGGCATCTCTTATGTTATATTAGTTGGTTTTTAAAAATTAGACATATGCGGTCTAGTTGAGCTGGTTAGTTCCTTCGTGTCTGTTCTTTTGGTCCTGGGTTCGAGCATTGTTTGACTCTTAATTTTTAAACCTTTATTCAACACATAAAAGGAAAGTTTTTGGCTGAATTTTCAGCCGTGTATTTATGGAAAGGTCCTAAATGCATTATATATAGTAGTGATAATAAGATCAGTGCCCATAACGCTCTTCAGTAAACAGTTCTCCACAATCAACGGCATCTTCTCATTGGCACGCCTCATCTTGTTGAGCTCGTCGGTTGAATTTTGCGGTTGAAGGAAGAGTTTGAAGAAAGAGTTTGGTTGACCTAAGACAATTTAATAGAGTATTTGGTATCTTTTACGTGGATATATTTTGTAATGATGAACTCAAAAAACTAAATAAAAGAAGTATTGATGAGATGAGTATGTCAGTTGAATGTCTCATATTGAAAAACTAGCTTCATAGCCTGCCCGGCTGGGCGGACATGCTTCAAGATTTATATTATAGAAAAATACTAACAAATATTAATAATTTTAAAAATGACATAAGAGTCGATAGCTGTAATGATAAGTTTGCACAAAATTTGATACATGAAGAAAATGTTACATAAAGTTTATAGACGAAATAAGACTTCTTTGTAAACGACACTGAGTTACGGCAAAGGTATTTCGGTAAGCCTCATCATCTAGTATGACCAAAGCATTAGCCCTGTCTCTATCCTTGGGCTAAGGGCGCATAGACTGGACTTTTGTTGTGTGGGGATGCTTCGATAAATAAAATACATAACAATGAAAAAAAAACATAGGAAAACATATCATATGGAAAACAATTGGTTGATTATATAACATATAATAATAATGATAATTTCTAAAAACATATCAATGCGGAATCTTTGGCATAAGGATGCAAAATCTTGATTGTATAATCTTCCTTTCTTTATTTTGTTTTAGAAATATTTTGATTTTTTTGTGATGAAAAGCCAAATACGAAAGATGAAAAGGTAACCACTGGTATGTAATCACCACATTTTATACTTACAAAATTGTTGATTTGGGTATTATTTGATCTGGTGAAATCAGAATGTTAAACTACACGATAATGGCTCACTTAAAAGTCACCCTAAATGTATTTTTAAGCTAGTAAACCTCATAACTGATTTCATATATTAGAAGGTACAACTTTTTTAGAGAAAGCATGTTTTGGGTCAACCCAGCCCGACCCGAACCGTTTCTTTATAATTCATTTGAGGCATACAAACATATAAATGCTTATAAAGACCAAATGAAGATTTCTCTCTCTTCAGCTCTCTTCCTTGCAGCCTCTCTTGCCTTTAATGCATGCAGTGGTTTAAAAATCCCTCGTTTTTTTATTTTGTCAGAATGTCAGCTACAAAAAAGAAGTTGTACCAATTACTGTAACTTACCTGTGATTTGAAAAGAGAAAATGAAAGATTAGTTAGTGGAACACCAATCACCAATTGCATGTGCATTGTGATTTGCCTGCATCCATAATCAAGACAACAATAAAAATCCGTAATATAGTTAACTCAAATATCAGAAGAAAATCTATTCATATCGTGTGTAATACAAATTTGGGTGACTGTTTTACACCCTAAAAATAATAAAGTGGTATGAAGTAACCAACTTTATTATAATCGTGTAATTTATACACAATTGAATAACAAAATGTTTTCAGTTTTTTTGTGTATCTAAATTTCTAACATCTACAATTGCTAAACAACAAAAATTAACATCCATACAATATTATCAATTATCATAAAACAAAAATTTCAAGTTTCAAAAGGAGAAATACTATGATATTTTTGTTGAAGATCTTTCAGTTGCCTGATTAAATGGGAGTCTGAACATAATATTTTCACGAACGGGTCAAAACTGAAAATAGAAATCGGTCAAACGGGTCAAAAGGTGATCTAAAATAGAAATTGGTCGGGTGCAATTGTAGAATGTATCATCGAACATTGAACACATATAATCTTATCATTCAATTTAAATCAGCAAATTGATAATGTATCATCTCTCCCGTAATACCTATAAACCCCTTAACAGAAACCGAAGTTCAGAATGCAATTAAATTTAATTCATTTAACAAATAAACCCTAATTTATGAATAAGATAAGAAAAAATCTATTTGTAATTGTATGATTTGCTGGAGTAATTTTGTTGAACTTTGGCTATGGCACCATTAGAAGTATTTTAGGACTTATTATCGTTTATTTTATAATCATACAATTAACCATTCAAATTGTATGATTATAAAATAAACGATAATAAGTCCTAAAATACTTCTAATGGTGCCATAGCCAAAGTTCAACAAAATTACTCCAGCAAATCCATCAATTAAAAAGAAGAAACACAAAAAACCCGGAAAACTCGAACAAATCCATTAATTATTTCAATTGATTCTTCAACGGGCAGTGTTGCAATTGTTGCACCTTTGTGGCTACCAAGTAATGAAGAAGAAGGATACATGTTTGTTCCCATACCCGAATTGTCTACCAGTATCTTTAGTCCTGAAACAGATTTTTTTTTTTCATTTTCAGTAAATACATAAAAATAAGTCAGTCTAAAATAATCAAAATAATGGGAAATGGAGACATGCAAAAAGAAACACATTGACATGTAATTTAACACCTTTCAAAGTCTATGTAGAGATATTCATTTTCATTATAATAATTGGTTCTGTTGGTGAAGTTGATTAATTTTGACCCCTAAACAATCAGGAATCAGAACCCAAATCCGTTTTATTTAATATAAACATTATTAAATAATCATACAGTAGTATTAAAACTCAAAACACCCCCTTAAAACATTCTGCAACCATATCTAATTAGGGTTAGAGTTAATTATACCTGTTCAACATCTGTATAAGCAACTTCAGAAAGATCATATTTCCCATGTGCTAATAAATGGCGAGACCGAAACCCTTCACCTGTGTTATAAAAAACATTTATGTAAATAGATACGTATGCAGTGCTTCACATCACTACATGTTGTTGTACAAAACGTATTTTGGTTCTGATTACTTACAATTCAGAAGAACCACAATTACTTACATTATCAAAACCAAGTTTTTAGTATCAATATACCTTGAATTGAAACAAAAACGATAATTCTATGATATTTACCTTGAACTGGAGAGATTGCTTTCTGAGATTTATGGCAAATCCGAAATTGAAGATAAATTCAGGAGAATTGATTTAAGAGTTGAGGTTTCTTGGGTCTTTCTGAGCTGCAAAACAGAAATCGCACCTTTGTAGTTAGCAATCTACTTATGCTTACATGAATTAATCATATATAATCATGTCAACCTAAAATTATGCCAGACTATTAGATTATCGATAACAATACTTTTATTACAAATTTAAATGTAAGAACTTTTATCACAAATATTAATGTAAGAAGCTCACAGGAACAAAAATCGAAAAGACAAAATCATGACATATAAACAATCAATCACGATTGAGATAGAATCCTAATAAGTTATAAATCACGATTAGTGTTTCGTGGTGAAACACACCCACATTTCATGTTCGTTTTTCATTAAGAATTGATGAACCTATATTGAGTCATCTGCTTGATTTTGACCCTGCATTCTCTTGATTATTGCTGATAAAACTACCAAAAAGTTGCCAAAGATGAAACACACTCGAAAAATATATATAGAGAAAAATTCCAACAAAAAATCAAACTTAAATAGAGATTCAATTTAATGGGTGACTGAATTTAGGAAGAAACATTTGAAAATCCGTTAAAAGATTGATCTTTTTACCTTAATACTGGTCTTCTTCAATAACCAATCTTTCTGCTACTAACAAAAAATGCTTGTTGACCAAGAAGGATATAAATACTTGATTACGAAAGAGAGTTTAGCCCTAAGATAGTTGAAATACTGAACCATAAGAAACACCAACAACAATTTTTTAGAATTTGTAATTACCTTTCTGAAAATCGATCGATTCTGCATCATCAACACAAAACTGAGATTTGAATTAAAGTTTATTTCTACTACATGGTTCAAATAAATTAGGGTTTTAAGAAATGTATGTGAATTACCTTTCTGATAATCGATCTAATAGCTCGGCAAGTCGGCATCGTCAACACAAAACTAAGATTTGAATGAAAGGTTATTTCTACTAAATGGCGCAAATGAATTAGGGTTTTAAGAAGATGTACGTAAACCGGGGCTGTGAAGTATCGTATGGCGTGAATTAGGGCTTTAATGAAATTTAGAAAATATTGAGCGGGAAAACGGACTTTGGAACCCTCACTACATCGATCACTTCAGAACCCACCAATTTGGGGCGTGTTTAGGGTTTAATAAAATTGGAAGTTATGAATAAGTTACAGCAAATGAACAACACCTAAATCTCAAAATCAAAGCTTAAGAATTAAGAAATCTTACTTGAAGATGTTTAAGAATCGTCGGCTGCTAGAGAAATCTTGGGTTATTTGCGCCCCAATTTTCCCAACTTCATTGTCTAGTACGTAATCTACGCTCTAATTTCGCCAATCTCGCAATCTTCCAGTGCAAACCGATTACTGAATCCCTAATCATCAACAACTTGAATAAATAATTAAATTCTGACCCCGAAGAAGAATCCATGGATGAAATCGAATGACAAACAAACCCTAAAAAAAGCGATTGATTTAGCAAGTGAAGTCAAAGGATGAATTTGAGAGAGAAAGCGATACGTTTGTTACTGGTGCGGCCAATGGGTGAATTACACGTGGCATATTCGACCAATGAAAAAGCTCCAAACTGCTGAGTTGTCAAAGGTAAATCAAATGTAGGCTCATATATAGGAGAAGATGAGAATTTTTTTGTAGAACAAAATTTAAGGAAGAAATGAAAACTTTTATTAATAAAAAATAACTAATAAAAATATTTCTCTTTCCAAGTAATCCTATATTTTAATAAAAAATATTACAAATGCCCCAACCACTACATATCTCTAAGGGCATGTTTGGATAAGCTTTTTAAAAGTAATTATTGACTTCTTAAGAAGCCAAAATCTAGAAGTAAGAAGGTCTTTACTTTTTTATTTTAGCTTCTCAAAAGCTAATAATTCAATAAGTAAATTTTCAAAAACATTCCCAAACATGCCTATAAATACTTGTGACCAAGAGAAATGAGAACTTTTTTGTGGTACGAGTATATTACATTTAGCAACTTGATGAATAGTTGCTATTTTCTCTTCTACCATATTCTCCTATATTTATTCGATTTAAAACAAGATTATGACAGAGTTAGCTACATGGCTAATTGGTAACTCAACCTTTCAATATCAGTGAGGTCTCCAGCTCGAATCTCAGGCCTTTTCGAATATTTTTTTTGCCCCTTTTCCAAACTTTGCTTAAATTGTATTTTACCCCCTAAGTTTTAACTTTTATTAAATGACAATTTAATACCTTAAATTTTAATATTTAATATCTATACATTATTTTAAAAGTGATTGTTTTACCTTCAAATTTTTATTTTCATATATAAGTAATAAATTCGTAAAACTTGTATGTGAAAGAAAGGGTCATATCTCTCTCTGCGGCGACCTAAACCCTAGCTAGGGTTTTTGACGTCTTTTCTCGATTTTGATCGTCGTTCATCCCCTGTCGATTGGGGAGGGGGAGGGTAGGGCAAGATGGTGTTGAATTATGAAACGCGAAGGAACTATGGAAAGGAGAGTATGTTGTTCCGGAAGAAGGAGATGAATCTTAAGGGTATTTCTACGACATTCTATGTGACGAATTTCCCAAAACATTGGGATCCTAGGGATCTGTGGAAGGCTATGAACGTGTATGGCATTGTTGCTGACGCATACATTGCTCGTAAATTATCGAAGATTGGTCACAGGTTTGCTTTCGTTAGGTTTCTTAAGGTGCAGAATGTTGATACTTTGTTGTCAAAATTGAATGATTCACGGTTTAATTCCTATCATTTGTTTGCGTCTGTATCGCGATTTGAACGTAAGGTTTTCTCTGATACGGTTCCTGTTACGCAACCGTATAGGCAAGAAGTCCGTAATGATCAAAACGGGTCTATGAACAGAAAATTTGTAGATTTATTTAAACCAAAATCTATTTCGATTAAAGGTAATGAGTGGGTGGTGAAGGGAACACATAATAGTGAGGGCGAGGTTAAAAAGGCCATTACCCTAGACAAGGACGACTTGATGCCAATGGTTGATGTAGATACGGTATTGGTTGGGAAGGTGCGGGATTTATCTTTGATAGAAAATATTAATGTGGTTTGTGTTAAAGAAGGTTTTTTGGATGTTGATGTACATCATATTGGTGGGTTGTGGTTGTGGCTCGAATTTGATAGTGCAGCTGCATGTACTCGTTTTAAAAACCACGACGATATGAAATTTTATTTCTTACAGTTGAATTAGGTGGATTCAAACTTTGTGCTAGACGATAAGGTGGTTTGGGTTCGTATTGACGGTCTCCCACTGTTGGCGAGCACTGTAAAAACTATTAAGAAAATGACTAGTAGCTGGGGTGAGCTCATGTTTGTTGACGGGGATAATGGAGATAGTGGGAGCGGGAAAGTGTGTATAAAAACAAAGATTGGGAAAAAGGTTGAAGAACAATTAGAGGTGGTGATTGGTAATGTAAAATACCCCGTTTGGTTGTATGAATTAGCGTTATGGGATCCGGTTATTAAAAAGTACCATGTTGCGCATAAGGATGAGGGTGGCTCATCGGAGAGTGATCTTGATGGGTTTAGTGAAGATGACAGGGAAGACAAAGTTCAAGGTAATGACAAGGAAGATGAAGTTGAGGAGGTTAAGATTCCTAAAGTGGTCGAGCCTAAGGTGACTTCGGGAAATTATGAGAAAGAGGTGCCGACGCAGTATTTAGTCGAAGAGGTGCTTCAAACAGGTGTGTATAAGGAGGGGGATAAAGGCGATGATTCAGGTGGAATAAAACATGCAGAATCAGAGAACTCACTGTCAAGACTGCCGGGTTTTGAAACTCGGGGTGACAAGGGTAGGAGTAATGATGGGGGTGTAGGTAGTTTCCAACGCCTTCATACTCAAGAAAGGGTGGAGAAAAGTTCCTTTTCTCAAACGTCAGCAGCTTCGGTGGCTAATGGCTCGCAGAAAAAGGTGAAAACTGTATCCTTAATTGATGATCTTAATAGATATATTGATATTGGTATGGCTATAGGTCATGATATGAACGGGTGTAAACGTTCTCTTGAAAAATTGATTAGTAGTATGGGTGATGGAAACAGTTGCCCATGAATATTATGTCTCTTAATACATGTGGAATTGGCGATGGGGTGAAAAGGAAGAGAATTTCGGTGATTTGTAATAAGTATAAGGTGTCTTTTTTAGGGATTCAAGAAACGAGATTGACATAAGTGAATGTGTTCATGATTAAACAAATTTGGGGTAATATGTCTTTCGATTTTGCTTTAAGTAGTGCGGTTGGTTTGTCGGGGGGTATTCTTTCAATTTGGGATGCTTCTTTATTTGAAAGCTCCAAAATTGTTAGTTGTCAAAATGTGTTGTTTGTGCATGGGGAGTGGAAGGCGTCTAAAGTTAAGAGTATTATGGTAAATGTGTATGCTCCGCAAAGTAATGTTGAGAAGCGTAGGTTGTGGGAATTTATTGTAAATTATATGGAGATTAACGAGGGAAACTACTTTTTGTTTGGTGATTTTAATGCAGTTAGAGAAGAAGGGGAAAGGTGGGGTTGCTCAAAAAATGATAGAGAGATGGAGGACTTTAATGAGTTTATTGCATCGGCTCATATTCATGAAATTCCTATGGGGGCTCGGCTTTTACTCGGTTACGTAGAGATGGTAGAAAAATGAGCAAGCTGGACCGTTTTTTCTTGAATGACGGGGTGGACGAGGTGTCTAAAGATTTGGTGGTGAAGGTTTTGAATGAGTCTATATCTTATCATAGACCTATATTGTTATTGTGTAACACCCTAAAATTTACAAGATTTTTAGAATTTTTAAAAATAAATTTATAATCAAAAGGTCCCATAAATAAATCTCAGATATTAATATTTAACATTTAAAACGTATTTATTGCGGAAATAGTTAAATTTAGATATCTTAAATAGTTAAGATAAAGTAAAGTGTTTTAAAATATTAAATGATGTCCACATCAGTAATGAAAAGATACAGCGGTCAACCGTCCACCTTCTCCTTTCCTTTGCTGGTACCTGAAACAATGTGGGGGAAAGTTTGGGTCAGCTGGGGAAGCTGAGTGAATAATCTCAAAATGTAAACAATCATAACATACAACACATGAGGGCACATCGGTGTACTCCTACTCAGAATCTACTCGATTAATTACTCAGATTTAATTCTCAGATTTTATTACTCAGATTTTAATTTATATAGCGCGCTTGTGTGATTTGGGACGAGAGATCAACCTCGCCCCTCCTCACACCTCAGATAGGCATAAGCCAAAAACTCAGACGGGAGTGATCCCAAAACTCAGACGGGAATAATCCCAAAAGTCAGACGGGAGGTGATCCCAGGCATATAGCCAAAAACTCAGATGTGTGTTATTATGTTTTATTATCTCTTTAACATAATTATCTCAGATGCCCTAGCAAGTAGTAGCACAGAATGACCCTGTGCCGAGCTCGGTTACCCAGGCACAATGTCTCAGATTAAAATAAATCAACAGCTGCTCAGATACTCAGATAACTCATCAAACTCAGATAACAGATCAAACTCAGATAACAGATCAAACTCAGATAACAATTATGGTGCAAGAAATGTAACACATAAGTCATGCATGTATAACGTTAAAACTGAATACACGGTGAGAATACTCACCTCGAGAAACGTAAGCTCCAAAGGATCCTCAATACTCTAAGGCGCTGCTCAATTATTCCTAGATGATCCTAAAAGCATAAAAATGAAACCCGAATTACAATCCGTTCTAAGGACTCAATTTAGAAAACTGGCAGCACCCGTCGGTCTCACGGAAACTGCTATAACTCTTAAACTTTGCAGTAGATTTATCCCATATTTTTACCAGGAAAAGTAGACAACCAGAACTACATATCTCTGTGAGACGGTCACTGGCTAAAACAGATTCTAAGTGTCTCAAAACAGTGTTGCAAGACAGGCATGTCGCACAGGTCATTTTCCTAACAGCAGCATACTAAATTAGCTATAACTTTTAAACCGTAATTCGGATTGACGAGAGGGTTGCGGCATTGAAAAGCTAACTCAAAAATCAAGGTCCCAGCATGGGCAAAAAATCCAAAAACGTATTTTAAGTGAGGTAAAAACAGACCCGAAAACTGCACACTTACTTTCAATTATCCTAACGACCTAAACCCGACTTTGCCATCCCGAAGACCTACCGAGGTACCCGGGACTGAACTCGTGGGTTTCTTCGAGTCTTGGCCCAATTCCAACATGAAATTACAAAACGTCACAAGTGATACGATTAACAACAAGAAGCTTACCGAGCGACAAACGGGTCACAACATACCAACGAAACACTAACTGTTCAACAGCTCGGGAATCCGAATACGAAGTTGCAGGGGAATAAAAATGCAGCCTTCAAATCAGCCTTCAAGAAGTACAATTGCGAAATCAAACTCAAGAATAATGAATTAAGAATTAAGCACAATGAAAAAGGAATAAAAGAATTATACCCTTACGATACTAACTCGAGGAGACGACACACCAATCACCTACGAACCGAGCACCACTCCATTGTCGGCTGGTCTCTTGGCTGTCACGATCGCCGCACCAAAAAAAAAATAGAAACAAGAGTGGCAGGAACTAAACTTGTCTAGAATCAAGAGATTTAATTAAATACCATCCCAAGAGATTTTAGCAATACGACTTCAAAGATTCAAAGTCACCGTCACAAACATCACTTTTATATTTGGATGAGTACTGACTTGAATGTCCCACCATTTGTTTAATCCACCGGAATATAAAAGAAACACCACAACAATAATGCACTCTATCACCAATCGATCAAGCTGCTTGCTACCTTGTCACTTTCATTTGATCTCACTGGTTCACGAGAGAAGAAAAACTAACGAATGAAAACGGCTGATAGAACCGTCGAAATAATCCAAAAGTATAGGGTTTTTAGGAGTTTTAATTAACTAGCTAAATGGAGCTCCAAATTTCCTAATAGGCCTTAAGCCCGAATTAATTAAAACTTGACAACATAAGCCCAACGCGCCCACGTGACTAAATGACGTCTAATAAATCTTAAAGTGACCAAATAGTTAAAACGTTTACATAATTGACGCGTCTAATAAAACGAACCGTCTAACTTCATTATAATTAATTTACTAATTATTCATTTTAAACTTAAATATGACGATTAAATTAATATTATTTAATTATTAAAATTTTTTAGGGCGTTACAACTCAACTCCACTTGAAATAGACTTCGTCCCCGAAGTCATTGCTCGGAAGAAACTCAGGGTAGTAATCTCGCGTCTCAATTCCTACTCGCCAACGACACACGTCCTCAAATGGGGAAAGAAAAACAAAATGATAAGGTTAAGAATGAAAAGGAAATTCATCAGGATGACCTACGGCATGCATACTCAAATGGAAAAGAAGAATAAAAAAAAAACGATAAACTTATGAATAGAAAGAGGCTCTTCATGGTGAATTTACTTAATAAGAAATGAACTCCAGATCACGTAAGTGCTCATACAATTATCCGCCTCTAGTGGCGCAAAATGATAAGGCTAAAAGAAATAAGGTCAGGATGCTCACTATGGATCTTATTATGCAAAGAAAATGTTGATAATGAGCATAAAATACACCATGATACTCTACTGAAGGCGTCTTCTTGCTCTCGCATTCGGATACAGTTGTTGCACTCAGCGATTAACGTCGCGTTGAATCACCGATTCAACTCCACTTGAAATTTACTATTGATTTGTTGACGATAACAAGTTTTTATGGTAAATTTTCTTCCCGCACAACTCCATCAAATGACCACTTACACATTTTAGCAACAGGTAAAAATTTTCACTATCGATAATTTTCTACCAAAATGACTCGGAAGGTCCTCTACTCTATGGGTCAACCGTTTGTTAACCGCAAAAATAATTTAGCGGTTTACACCATTATCAATTAATATAAAAACCATGCAAATGAATCACAAGGAATATACGTATCACACAGAATTCTCATATACTCAGGTATATAACTCCAAAATATGATCTGGAAATTTAACTCAGAAGTCCAACTCAGAAATAAACTCAAAACATATCTCAGGAGTATAACTCGAAACTGTATAACTCAGGAGCAAACTCATAAATCTTAACTCAGAAGCAAACCCAAAGCTCTAACTCAGTAACCACTCATAAGGTAATAATATTTATAAGTAATAGCATTAGGTACAAATCACATTTTTACTCATTCTTATTTCTATTCGCGTGTTCCAATTTACCAGCTTATAATACTTGGAATGATATACTCTCTCTCAACCGTGTTATTGGTTCTCAAAATAACTCTTCTTTAACATTATATTGTTACCTTACTCTATTAGGTTTGCATATTACCGATGTTGATAACCCTTTAAATAGCTCAAATTAACGATCTTGCCATTTAATTCCCTTTAATAGGTTCTCATTCTATTACATTTATAACCACCCAAGAATAAGTATACTTTCTTATTTTGTATATAATTGTAGTATTACTACTTCCCTTTTTGCACGATATACATTCAACCTAATTAACTTGATTTGTTAATTTCTCCAGTAAACCCGATCTATCATTTTGTTGTAAACTCTATAATTACCCATAGAATAAATTTAATTATTCTCAACTGCTTGTTTTGATAGTTACTCTTATATTTTATTTGCTCAATTATATGTATTTAGATTTCGCACTTTAAATTCATACCAACAAAATCTCTCTGCATAAGCATCATGCTCATAATATTTATAAATAATAATTAATGATAATTATTTCTTGACAATTTTCCTTTTTACCCCTACTCAACTCCACTTGGAGAAAACTCGTCCTCGAGTTTGGCACTAGAATTCTCTATTATGATAACATAAACAACATATACTCACTCAAACAAATAACATGCATAAAATAAATTTACAATAACAAGCATTGGTCCATCGTTCCCCTCAAAATCTCCCCATAACCAACCAAAAGTTCGGTGTGTACGATAATAGGGGCCCTTCTATTACTTTCGACACCTACCTTTGTTTGGTCACGGGTCAATCCCAAAGTTCACAACTTCCCACACATAAAAATAATCCACAAACAAATCCCACTCAGGAGAAAGAAAAGTTTACTTTCAATATCTGATAAATACAGATATGCACTCAGCTGTGGTTACTCAAAACCTCATAAACATTACGCAGAAATCATGCGTATATTTAGTCTCATACGCGATACTCGGATAACTCAGATTCATAGAGATATTTCCACTTTGTTACTTTCACAATACGAATACCTTTTTATCTTCTACTCTTAGTTATCTCATTTGATAATTTATGAATTTTATATTACAAATTGGTATTCATTTATCACACTTTTGGTTAAAATTTCTCAGAACTTATAAAATCTCATTTCAACTTTATTAGGTGTTCCTCTAAATTGGAAACTTTTATTATTCTCATTAAAATTTATAATTCCTCTAGTTTGCGTATTTGTATATGCATAAATATATAGAACTCTAAGAATTAAAATCAAATTTATACTTAAATTAAGCTCTAACTTATACTCAGAATTATAGAATCTCGTAATAGTATATCTTTATACAGATAGAGATATGTTTAGCCATACAATTCACTGTTAATTCTCTCAGGGAATAAACCGAAAATTCTCAGAATACACTACTCGTCTATACTCAGAATATAGCAAAATCTCAAATAATAATACCCTTAAATATTACCGGCAATAGGAAGCGAGAGGTCGACGTGACATGCTGTATGCTTGATGTGGAAACTTTTCTCAGAAAATATTTCACTCTTTTCTCATTTTAAAACTCGACACTCAAACTTGAGTTTGAATTCGCCCCTTGCGAACTCAAATCCCTCAAGTCAGAGCTCTGATACCAACTTGTAACACCCTAAAATTTACAAGATTTTTAAAATTTTTAAAAAATAAATTTATAATCAAAAGGTCCCATAAATAAATCTCAGATATTAATATTTAACATTTAAAACGTATTTATTGCGGAAATAGTTAAATTTAGATATCTTAAATAGTTAAGATAAAGTAAAGTGTTTTAAAATATTAAATGATGTCCACATCAGTAATGAAAAGATACAGCGGTCAACCGTCCACCTTCTCCTTTCCTTTGCTGGTACCTGAAACAATGTGGGGGAAAGTTTGGGTCAGCTGGGGAAGCTGAGTGAATAATCTCAAAATGTAAACAATCATAACATACAACACATGAGGGCACATCGGTGTACTCCTACTCAGAATCTACTCGATTAATTACTCAGATTTATTTCTCAGATTTTATTACTCAGATTTTAATTTATATAGCGCGCTTGTGTGATTTGGGACGAGAGATCAACCTCGCCCCAATCCACACCTCAGATAGGCATAAGCCAAAAACTCAGACGGGAGTGATCCCAAAACTCAGACGGGAATAATCCCAAAAGTCAGACGGGAGGTGATCCCAGGCATATAGCCAAAAACTCAGATGTGTGTTATTATGTTTTATTATCTCTTTAACATAATTATCTCAGATGCCCTAGCAAGTAGTAGCACAGAATGACCCTGTGCCGAGCTCGGTTACCCAGGCACAATGTCTCAGATTAAAATAAATCAACAGCTGCTCAGATACTCAGATAACTCATCAAACTCAGATAACAGATCAAACTCAGATAACAGATCAAACTCAGATAACAATTATGGTGCAAGAAATGTAACACATAAGTCATGCATGTATAACGTTAAAACTGAATACACGGTGAGAATACTCACCTCGAGAAACGTAAGCTCCAAAGGATCCTCAATACTCTAAGGCGCTGCTCAGTTATTCCTAGATGATCCTAAAAGCATAAAAATGAAACCCGAATTACAATCCGTTCTAAGGACTCAATTTAGAAAACTGGCAGCACCCGTCGGTCTCACGGAAACTGCTATAACTCGTAAACTGTGCAGTAGATTTATCTCATATTTTTACCAGGAAAAGTAGACAACCAGAACTACATATCTCTGTGAGACGGTCACTGGCTAAAACAAAATCTAAGTGTTTCAAAACAGTGTTGCAAGACAGGCATGTCGCACAGGTCATTTTCCTAACAGCAGCATACTAAATTAGCTATAACTTTTAAACCGTAATTCGGATTGACGAGAGGGTTGCGGCATTGAAAAGCTAACTCAAAAATCAAGGTCCCAGCATGGGCCAAAAATCCAAAAACGTATTTTAAGTGAGGTAAAAACAGACCCGAAAACTGCACACTTACTTTCAATTATCCTGACGACCTAAACCCGACTTTGCCATCCCGAAGACCTACCGAGGTACCCGGGACTGAACTCATGGGTTTCTTCGAGTCTTGGCCCAATTCCAACATGAAATTACAAAACGTCACAAGTGATACGATTAACGACAAGAAGCTTACCGAGCGACAAACGGGTCACAACATACCAACGAAACACTAACTGTTCAACAGCTCGGGAATCCGAATACGAAGTTGCAGGGGAATAAAAATGCAGCCTTCAAATCAGCCTTCAAGAAGTACAATTGCGAAATCAAACTCAAGAATAATGAATTAAGAATTAAGCACAATGAAAAAGGAATAAAAGAATTATACCCTTACGATACTAACTCGAGGAGACGACACACCAATCACCTACGAACCGAGCACCACTCCATTGTCGGCTGGTCTCTTGGCTGTCACGATCGCCGCACCAAAAAAAAAATAGAAACAAGAGTGGCAGGAACTAAACTTGTCTAGAATCAAGAGATTTAATTAAATACCATCCCAAGAGATTTTAGCAATACGACTTCAAAGATTCAAAGTCACCGTCACAAACATCACTTTTATATTTGGATGAGTACTGACTTGAATGTCCCACCATTTGTTTAATCCACCGGAATATAAAAGAAACACCACAACAATAATGCACTCTATCACCAATCGATCAAGCTGCTTGCTACCTTGTCACTTTCATTTGACCTCACTGGTTCACGAGAGAAGAAAAACTAACGAATGAAAACGGCTGATAGAACCGTCGAAATAATCCAAAAGTATAGGGTTTTTAGGAGTTTTAATTAACTAGCTAAATGGACCTCCAAATTTCCTAATAGGCCTTAAGCCCGAATTAATTAAAACTTGACAACATAAGCCCAACGCGCCCACGTGACTAAATGACGTCTAATAAATCTTAAAGTGACCAAATAGTTAAAACGTTTACATAATTGACGCGTCTAATAAAACGAACCGTCTAACTTCATTATAATTAATTTACTAATTATTCATTTTAAACTTAAATATGACGATTAAATTAATATTATTTAATTATTAAAATTTTTTAGGGCGTTACATATTGTAACGACCCGAAATTTGTAAATAAATAAATTGTATAAAAATATGATAAATACGGATAAATCGTTTAAAGAACGCAGGAATTGGTGTCCTGTCATTTGGACACCGTACGAGAAAGTTATGGATGAAAGCGGGTCGAGACAACAACCGAAAAATGCAGCCCTGCTGCATGGGGAAAGTTCACGCCGTGAACTTGGGTTCCCGATCGGGAACTCCCTACAGCGATTTAGTGGTTTTGGTCGATCAGAGTTCACGCCTAGGTAGCGATCGGGAAGTGTTCACGAAGCGCAAAGTTAGCGACGCGAACTAAGTTCACGTCGCGAACTTGGGACGACAGCAATAAATCGGGAAAAAGCTAGGGTTTTCTCATTTTTCACTCCTCCACTTGTTGCAGCCGAGATTGGAGAAAAAAGAGGCGATTTTGGTGTTCTTGAGCCTAAATCTACACCATCTTTGAGGGTCTATGCATCTAAGCTAAGATCTAAGGTATATTTCATCTCCTAACTAGTTTGTGAACTTGTATTGGGAAAAATTGTGATTATGGAGTTGGTATGTGTAAGATCTTGTTAAGGGTGTTTATGGAGGGTGTAAAACACCCATAGGTAGTATGTGGATTATGTGTTCAAGTTGGATTTATGATTTGTTGCGGAAATCATGAACTAGGGTTTATGGATTTTCACCAAGCTTATGAGCTTGGTGGTTGGATTGATTATGATGATGTTAAATGATGTCTAGTTATGGATGATAACTAGATATGTGATGATTATGTTGATAGGTTGCAAGGACCTAAGAGTTGAAGTTATTCCATAGGCGGGAAGTAAGGATTCGGGTTAACAAACGCGATCTGGAAAGCATTGCCAGTGTGAGTACATGAGACTTTTAAAACTGAGTACATAGTAAATAGTTTTGAAAATACATATGATATTTCATGAGTCTTTATTAATAAACGTTTGATGAAGATAGTGACTGGAAAGATAAGAAAATAGGTATATTATGATACTAGAATATGTCTAGTATGATTAATGAGATTGGAAGTAGTATGATAAACTAAGTAATAATGGAGTCTTTATTACTGTACTATAATGATAAGATAATGAGTAAGAGAATGCAAAATGAGTCTCTATTAATAAATATGTATTAGCAAAGCAATTGGAAATGACTCTGTAGAAATGAGTATCTATTGGTAAGATTTACTAATAAAAGTAAAGAACGAATATATATAAAAATGAATATGATGTGACTGGTAATAATTATGTATTATAGTCAGAGAAGAGATAAAAGTATTATGATATCGATAAAATAAGAAATGTATCTTATGAAATAAGAAAGTATGGACCTCATAGGGTTCATAGACGTAGAAGTAGATGTGGATTGCTTATGATCGGGTCTATGGGACCATACAGGTACGTTCACACTATGTTGAACTAGTTATATATAGTTATTATTAGATAACTAACTTGTTGATGACTGATGTGATAGCCGAAGGCTTTGATTGGAAGAACTGATGAGTTATGGTAAGAATGAGATGATGTGATGACGCGGGGGATCCCCGGTCATGAGGTGTGGAGTGAGGGGCAGTTGGGTGGATTCTCATCGACTCATCCACGGTAGTAGTCTTGCTAACTGGAGGAAGGTCCGGCGATTAAGACAGGTATCGGAAGATTGGGCGATTCCCTCTTGCCGTTATCTTGAGCAATTCGGGGGATCCCCGGTATGTTTCTAGTATGTATATGTTTATATACTAGATTTGGTTGAAGCTTATTAATGCGGGGGATCCCCGGTTAATAAGTTAATGTGCTTCTAGTTAGTTTGGGGGCAACCCGATAACTAGATATGTTGTGCTTCTAGCTAGTGCGGGGGCAACCCGATAGTTAGATATCATTGCTAGGAGAGCAGAGATTGTTAGAGTCACGGTAGGGTGACTAGGCGGTAGTGAGATTGTTTATATATATATATATATATATATATATATATATATATATATATATATATATATATATATATATATATATATAGGGGAGGGTTATATTGAGAACCCTGATTTTAAAAAGAACTCTAAGAACCCTCTAATTTTAATCTCACCCGTTGAATATTACATCTAGTGGCTGAAAAATCGAAATGGCATCAATGTAAATAGTTTCCAATTTATGGGTGGATGCTTAAGGAAATGAAGGGTATTTTTGTAACACACTAAATATTATTTATTTTGTAATTTTAAAAGCCGTGATATTTGATGCATGATTCCCTAAAATAACGTAACTTCTCCCCCATTTTATACGTAAATCATCAACATGTATCCAAAATTAATCTGGTGCAATCAAATGGGAGATACGGGGACTACGATTTTTCTTCAACCAAATCGCACGAAATTAGAACACGATTTCCTCCTAATTTAACAGTTTGTTGCACATTTGCAGCATAAATCTCATAAAAGGTGTGTTTATTTGAAGAATCGGCAAAAAAAATTAGGTTTTACAGAAGGTTGAAGCTACGACGACTGAAAATCGGTGACTAATGGCTGGTAAGTGTTCAATTTATACAAATAAAAAAACATTCATATGTGTTTATTAACTTGAATCGAAGCTGCATTGTGTAAAAATCGGGTTTTTAGTGATGATTATGCGACTATAAATGTATAAAATTGAAACATATATGAACAAAACAAACATGCAATTTGGGAAAATTGTATTATATACATAGAGTTTCACCAAACGTACATGCGATTTGATAATGTTATGTATAACAAAAAAAACAATATAGTTGTTTTCGTGAGTATAACGAAAAATCAACAAAATAATGTTTTGGTTTCTTTCTGATTAAAAATTTGTTTAGATAAATTGGGGTTAAGTTTTAGATTGTTAGTACATTGATGTTGTATTTTTTAAGTTTAGGTGTTACAAGAAGTGAAAAAAAGGGAAAGGACGACAGAAACAGAGGATGACATAAGGTCTACTTCAGCAAAGAAAAAGTATTAATAACTTTTATGTTTCTGAACAAAATTTATGTTAGTGCAGAAAAACAATTTCGCGAAATATGCTTTTAGCATCAATCATGTAAAAGCGGAAGTGTTTTACAATTTTGAGCTGGTCATCGGAGATTTTAAATTGCAAACGGGCATGTACAAAAAGAGTGGTGGAATATATGTGATGAAGTGCATGGAATCATTTTCCAGACAAGATCTAAAGAAATGGAATTGTGGTTTGGAAGGTGACAATTCTAGGTTGTTGAAAAAACTAAATATATTAAAAACAAGATATGGAACAAGGATAATGCTTTCAGATTACAACCTTAAGAAAGATGAGGTGAAAGCAAAGATGTATGCTATGACTTAATTTGGGCTATTTGTTTTCGGTTTTGTTAGTAAACATATGTGTTTTGGTTTTTTTGAAGACAATTGGTTTTATGTTTTGTTTACTATGATTATGGATTATCTGGGTTTGTTTATTTTTTGGTAATTGAATGTTAGATTTTTATTAAAAATAAAGTATCCTACGGTATTAGTTAATAAGAAAGTCAGTTACATATATGTTTTGTATTTACCCTATATAATGAGTTTGAATACGAGGAAAGTAACATGTATGTCACATAAAAAATCGTTTTATAGTACTCAAGAACATATATGTTACGTTCCTTTAAAAATACTTATTTCATAGTTAACTGTATGTAAGTCAAACTGGAAAATTATAAATATCAAATTAAAGCACATTGTATGTTTTGTACATATATGTTTTGTATTTACCCTATATGCATTTTTTTCACATTGATAGAAAACATATGTGTTTACGAATAAGAAAGTTAATAAGAAAGTCAGTTACATATATGTTTTGTATTTACCATATATGCATTTTTTACACGTTGATAGAAAACATATGTGTTTACGAACAAGAAAGTTAATAAAAAAAAAGAACTTATAATGAACACAGTAGAGTAATAGTTTTTGCAAATAAGAAAAAAATAAATCCAAATCTCAAGACAAAGTAAACAAAAAAATGTCAAAAATAAAAATAAATCAATTTCATTCCTCATCCAAAACCCATCTGTGTCATCAACATCATAAATTTCTTCATCACCATGGGTTTCTTCAACAACATGGTGTTTTCGGCGAACGTGGACTTCTCCAGCATCATTTTCCCGAGACTCGATTATAACGAGTTTAGCTCCATCTTCTATTAACATAATCAACGGGAATTTTCTCAACATCGTTATACAAGCAGAAGATCACGTTAAATATTGACAAAAAATATGATACTAAACACATGCTTTCTATCTAAAATTACATTCTGAACACATGCTTTCTCCGATACTGTTAAACCTAAATATAATACTAAACACATATGCTTCTATCTAAAAATACATTTTGTCCTGAAAAACGACAAACAACAACACAATTACATAATAAAAGTCAAATCAAAAACATATAATTTTACAAAATTCGTAACAGTTAAAAGGAAAAAAGTGAATAAAACACGAACACAAACGTAAAACCATCTAAAAAATTTACCTTCGTCATTTAAATTCTGTTCTTCATGATGTTCTTGCAGCCTAATATCCATCCCATCATTCTCAACTTCCTGCATAGGCACATCTACAAGGTCACCATCGATTGAAACATTATGAGATGTTCCTATATCTTCTACTGAAACCATTGTATCGGATGAGAATTAAAATCGCACAAAATCACGAAAAAAAACCGTCTTTAACAACACCAATGATAATCGATAACAAAAATCTGGGCGATTATAGCTAAAAGGAACGAAATTGATTTAGAGTAGGAGATGATGTGAACGTGATTCAGTTACACGAATTATGCTAGATACGATGATATGAGATCCATAATTGTAGGGCTATTTTAAATATTTACCATATATGGATAAAACTGTTTTTATTGCTAATAGACTAAAATACCCCTACCGAATTTCCCTATTAAATTAAATGACAAATAATCTACTAAATTGTGATTGGTCAATTAGGGTTCTCAAAGTTCTTTTTAATTTTAGAGTTCTCAATATAATCCTTCACTATATATATATATATATATATATATATATATATATATATATATATATATATATATATATATATATATATATATATATATATATATATATATATATATATATATATATATATATATATATATTTATGAAATTATTATTATTATTGGGGTCTAAAACCCGTGTATCTCACGAGACTATTTTGTCTCACGTACTATGTTTGTTTTATGGCTATGTACTCAGGTACAGGTTGAAGTGATAGAAGGTTGCACTAGAAGTGGCCTAGAGATGTTTAGCTCGGGAGCCCATAGGTAGATCCCGTTGCCTATGGTATTGATATACTTGGTGACACCGTATTTTTCTAAACTCTGATAAAGGTTTTTAAAGTTTTTGTTAAACTGTATTTTTGACAATACGTCATATATTGGGAAAAATGTATTTTAAATAATTTAAACGATGTATTAAAAATACGGGTGTTACAGTTATTTCATGAAGTTGTGGATTATGGGCCAAGAGTGTTCCGGTTTTTTAACTCGTGGATGGATGAAGATGACTTCGAGGATCTGGTCTTGAATGTGTGGCGGCAGCCAATGACTAATACTAATTCAAGTGCTATGATTTTATTTAAGGATAAGTTGAAAGTCCTTAAAGAAAAGTGTAGGAGTTGGTGGCGTGAAAAAAAGGTGAGTCAACAAAGTGAGAAGGTAAATTTGGTGAGTATTATAAATGATGTTGAAAAGAAGATGGAGACTAATGTCATTACAGTGGAGGATGGAGAAGCTAGATTGAATGCTAAACATCAGTTGTATAAACTTGATGAGAAAGAGTGGCGTGATTTGTCTCAAAAAGCTAAAGTTAAATGGTGTGTCGAAGGGGATGAAAATACAAAGTACTTTCATGGGATTGTTAACAGTAAACGGCGGTACTCGTTGATGCAGGGAGTGAAGCATGAAGGTGATTGGATTACGTCGCCGGCGGTAGTTAAAGAAATATTTCTTGATTGTTTTGAGAAAAAATATAAGCATGTTGAGGCGATTGAATTAGTGAATCGTAGTGATCGGTTCAAAAGTGTTTCAGATGTGAACTCGAGATTTTTAACTTCGCCGGTTACCATGGAGGAGATTAAAATCGCAATTTGGAGCTGTGGGAATGTCAAAGCGCGGGGCCCGGATGGCTTCTCTTTTGCCTTTGTTAAAAGGTTTTGGGAAGTATTAAAAACTGACATTTATAATTTTGTTGCTGAATTTTTTGATACAGGTTTTATTCCGTCCGAGTGTAACGCTTCTTTCATTACGTTGATTCCAAAGGTTCTTAATCCCTTGGCGGTTAATGACTATCGCCCGATTAGTCTCATTGGGCTTCAGTATAAAATCATCGCTAAAATTCTTGCTCTTCGGTTGGCGGCAGTGGTGGATTCGGTGGTTAGTGGAGAACAGTCAGCTTTTATTAAAGGTCGGCAGATTTTAGACGGTCCTTTAATTGTGAATGAGTTGTTGGCGTGGTATAAGAAAAAAAAGAAAAAAACTATGCTTCTAAAAATTGATTTTGAAAAAGCTTACGATTCGTTAAATTGTCAATTTTTGGATAAGATTATGGAATTTATGTTGTTTCCGGCTATTTGGAGAAAATGGATTAAGGCTATTCTTCATTCATCAAAGGCATCCGTTATTCTTAACGGGAATGCATCTAAGGAATTTAAATTGGAAAGAGGTTTACGACAAGGGGACCCGCTATCGCCTTTTTTTTTTTTTTTTATTCTAGCTATGGAAGGTCTTCATGTGGCGATGGAAGAAGCGGTGTCCAAAAATATTTTTAAGGGGCTCCGGGTTAGTAATGCAGATATTCATATCTCTCATTTAGTTTATGCGGATGATGTTATTTTTATGGGAGATTGGTCGTTTTTAAACATTCAATCCCTTATTATTATTCTGCATTATTTTTATATGGCGTCGGGGTTGAAATTGAATTTAAATAAATCAAATTTGTATGGGATTGGTATTAAGGATGAAGATGTTAGCGTTATGGCAGACTCGGTAGGGGTGTGTAAAGGTAAACTTCCTTTTCTTTATTTAGGGCTTCCAGTTGGAGCGTCTATGACTCGAAAGAAAAACTGGGAAGGTTTGATCAATAGATTTAAACAAAAACTTTCTAAGTGGAAAGTAAATACTTTATCGATTGGTGGTAGAATTATGCTTATTAAATCGGTGCTCGGTGGCTTAGGTGTGTACTATCTGTCTTTGTTTTTGATGCCGAAGAATGTTCAAGTTATGTTGGAAAAGTTGAGAGCCTCTTTCTTTTGGGGCGGTACCGAAGATCATAGAAAAATCCATTGGGTTAAATGGGATACCATTTTGGCGTCTATGGAGAATGGAGGTCTTGATGTAGGAAGCTTATTATCATTTAATTTGTCACTTCTTATGAAGTGGATATGGCGATATAATACTAATCGGGGTTCGTTGTGGGCTAGAATAATTTCGAGTTTGTATGGTGCGGGTGGCGGGTTGGATAGGGTCACTTGCAGGGGGTTGGCGGGTGATCAACCTTGGGCACAAATAATTAAAATGATTAGCAAGTACAAAGCTCAAGGGATATCTTTATTAGACAATCTAAAGATAAAGGTTGGAAGTGGGAGAAATACATCTTTTTGGAATGATTGTTGGTTTTCTAATGTCCCGCTTTCGATTTTGTTTCCAAGATTATTCCGTATTGAAAATAACCCTAATTGTTCGGTCGCGGACAGATTTGTTGATAATGCGCCTGCTTGGTCGTGGTCAAGGGAAGTTTCGGGTGGTAGATTGGGTGTGTTGTTATCGCAAATTACAGAGATGGTGGCTGGGGTGGTCCTTACCGAGAGCATGGATCAGTGGAGGTGGGGGATTGGGTCAAGTGGGTGTTTTGAAGTTGGTGTTACTAGAAGGTGGCTTGATGGTTTGTTTCTTCCGAGTTCGGTGGCGCATACACGGTGGAATCGTTTTGTGCCACGAAAGGTGAACATCCTTTATTGGAAAATTAGCCTTGACCGAATCCCGTCGAAGGAAAATCTAGCGGTTCGGGGTGTGAGTCTAGAAGATATGAAATGTGAGGTTTGCGGTGATTTGTTGGAAAATTCGGATCACATTTTTTGAAATTGTGAGGTTTCAAAAAATGTTTGGAGGTCAATTGGTAGGTGGTTGCAAGTTTTAGATTTAAATGCGTCTAGTTTGGAAGATTTGATGTATACGATAGATGCGAGCGGGTCGACTACACAAATGAAGAGCATTGTTGAAACAGTTTGTTTATCGACCATTTGGATTATTTGGAGATATAGAAATGCGGTGACTTTCAAGAACGGAGATATGCGGAAAGATACTTTGGTGGATGCGATTAAAGATGTGTCTTATAATTGGATTCGTAGTCGTAATAAAAAAAATTTAGTTAGTTGGGTAGAGTGGCTAATTTTGTCTTGTAATGTTTGATTTCTTGTTCTAGCTTTTTGCTAGTTTTTGTTATTTATTGAAAGCCGTTTCCAAAAAAAAAAAAAAAAAATTCGTATATAATTTAAAATAATTATTTTTCTTAATTATTTTATTATGAATAGGGTAAATGTTATTAATTAATTAATTTATATTATTAGTATTATTAATAATAATTTGCTACACAAAGTTGGTTTCAAAGATATCTAAGTTTTCAAAATAACAAATTATTTAATCTTATTTTTATCATAAAGTTTTTGGATTGTCATAAGTAGTACAAACTACTACATAAAGTAAAAATAAATGATACAAGGTCTACATAACAACTAAGGATAAAACCAATTTGGATACAGTTGAGATATAACATACGCAGCTATACGTTGTATAACTAAAATGTTTGTTGAGGTAAACAGTAAACTACATCTTTTAGGTGTTATGTAAGAACTCCTAAAGCAACGCACGGGAAATATTTACTAGTTATTCTTTTAAAAGAAGGCAATTTCTAGTCAACTCTTGTCAAGAAATCATATACTTCCTCCGTATCAAAATAAGTGACACAAATTGGCTTACACGTTTTTTGAGGCAAAAGATTAAAGTAGGGGTTAAAATATATTAAAGTACATAGTTAGTGGAGAATGAGTCCCACTTTCCTTGAATAAAGTGATATTAATAAGTTTTAAAAGTAAAAGTAAGGGTATAAGGGTAATTTCACTTTATTAAAGTGGATAGTTAGTGGGTATGGGTCCCACTATCTTTACCAAATAATGAAATTTTTCAAAGTGTGTCACTTATTTTGATACACCCAAAAATAGAAAGTGTGTCACTGATTTTGATATGGAGGAAGTATATAAACTTAGAAGCATAATCCATTTTCAATATTTACAAATAGTATCAAACAAACTCCAAGCTGCAAAGACGTTTCCGCCCCATTTATTACAAGCCCTTTTCTTTTAACAAAAGGTACCATTAACCTCCCCCTCCCAAATATAACTTGAAAATGACATCACTAATTTAAAGTTGTAACATATCAAACTTTTGTACATTTTTATAGCCCCGCTGTATACGGCAATCCGGTCCCCGGAATCCACGAATCACCATCCAAGAAATCACCAACCGTAAACTGCATCGCCTCGGCAGCACTCGTTATAACGTGGTGTCCCGGCCACCTCACTCTGCTGCCAGTCCCAGCACCTGGGCCCGTGTTCATATACTCACCATAATATAACGTACTTACAGCAAAATTACCGCTCCACGGTAACCAACCCGCCGAATTAATTAAACTCCCGAGAGAGCACTTCATGAACACGGTTCTCGAGTACTGCTTCCACGGCCGGCCGAGAAACGTCTCAACCGAACCCCCTAAATCAGAATACGCCTCGATGGCGGAATTGTGGATTATGATGCCCGTATTTTGGTTGGGGTCGGCTCGGGCTTGGGCTGTGATCGTGTTTTTTTGACCGCCCATTGGTTTTCGTACATATATAGTGCACGCTTGAAGTACAACCGCCGCGTTTCCAAATATGAAATCTTGGGTCCCGTATACCATGCAATTGCGGTAAAATTGACGCCCCGAGTATACATATAATGTGTCTTGATAACCCTTGAAGGCGCAATTGTATACGACCGAGAGGTCCGACCCTGACCGAAAGGCTACGGCTTGGTGTTGTGCGGGTCCGGCCGAGTTCTCAAACTGCATGTCTCTCACGATGATGCCAGCTCCAGAAACCGCTGGGTAACACAACATATCATTAATGAAAACATAAAATATTCGAAAATTATAGTAATATACTACGATGAAAAGTGTCATTATATCTATGTTTTAGTGTATAAGAAATTATATTTAGTGACTTTATTTCAATTAATTAAGTATGGATCATTGACTTCATGTTATGCAGTCGGAAACTGAAGCAAAGGAAGTTATTGTAATAAACGTTTAAGAGGTTCATTATTTATATGAAATCTGATTAATAAATTTTAATCATTGATCAATGAGATTTAATGATCAAGATCAATCACATATTTCATATATGAAGGGGTATTTTGGTTATTTGGCACTTAAAAAGAAATTTTGATTTTTTTTAATTTTGATTTTTTTATTATTTTTCATTAAAAAATAATATTTATTTGATAATTAAATGTAATACTTAATCACATGTGATTTTAGTGTAAAATCACATGTGATATTATATTTAATCATATTTGATGTTTTAGTTCAATCACATGTGATTTACTATTCAATTACATGTGATTCAGTATACAATCACATTATGTGTTATTAATGAAAAATAATAACTTTTTAAAAAAATTAATAAAAAATAAAAAATTCTAAAATAAAAAAAAATTAAAAAAAAATTAAATTTCTTTTTTTTTTAAATGAACAAAATACCCATCAATATATAAAATATGTGATTAATCTTGACCATTAAATTTTATTGATCGATGGTTGAGATTTGTTACTCGGAACTTCGTAAAAATGATAGATCTCTTAAACGCAACTCATAAAATAATAATATTGGTAAAGACATCTAGAGCTACTTGATATTTAAGTTTGCGTGTCATGTTAAAATATTAATTCAGTTAAGATAAGACGGATGTTAATTTGACTCAGGATAATAACAATAAATATACTGATTATATAGAAAAATATTTGAATAATTTTTACAATACAAGAATATATAGGAAAAAGAGATGGTATTAGTTCATACTTCATACTAAATCTTCGAATTCCTAGTTATCTTTTACTCATTTTATCAATATAAGTGTCTAAATTAAATTATTAGAATAGAAAATTCAATTATTGAATTTCACATTTGAATCATTTTACAAGTAATATGAGAAAAGATTTAGTAAAAATCAATGCATTTTTCCTTTCCGTATTAGTAAGCCATAAAAAACCAATCTGAAATTAAGTACCATAAAAACAAGTTAACAAAAACTCATCATAATAGTCACTAAAAGATTCATTTTGACTAAGCAAATTAAATCCACATTCAATCATTATTGATGTGTGTTATTATCGATCGTGTATTAACCTCTATTATGCATGGTATGGCCATGAATCTTTTCTTAACCCCATATGCCATAGACTTATTAAAGTCCTCCACAACTAAGTGTAATACGTAACATCATCTACTAAATGCCATGCAAAAAAATATAAGATGAAAATGACATCTAGTTGAAAAGAAAATATTAAAATTAATATCTTGATGATTGGTCAAATATAATAAGTGACAATTAAGTAAACTCACCAAAGGTTGCTGACCGAAAAGTAGTCGAACCTTCTTGCACATTTTTGTTGCTCGTAACGATTGTAGATCCCATACCATCTCCAATTATCATCAAATTATGCATCGTTTTCTTGATTTCTACATTTTCCTTGTACACACCCGCTTTTACATGTATGATAAATCTCGAGTTTCCATTTCTAAGCTTAGGCACGGCTGCAATGGCCTCGGATATGGTCTTGTAGTTACCCGAGCCATCTTGAGCAACAACGATATTGGCTGACGTAGCACCCGGGGGTGTTGCAAGAAGCTTTCTATCACTTTTCGATAACCATTTTGGAAATTTATTTGTAGCCATGAGTCTTCTCCCTTTAAGTTTTTCGGTACTTATAGTTAATGGAGTTAGGGCTTTGTTTATTGCAAGAGAGTTGCTAAGGTACTTCGAAAATCTACTTAAAGAAGAGTGAAAAGTTTGATAACGAGAGGATAAGTTAAAGTCATGAAAACCATTTTGGCATGTTTCATGGTTTGTAGAAGCCGAACTAAGCCATGTTTGGATATCGTAACTATTGGTGGAGCCAAGAGAACGGTTTATTTGATAAACCGAGTCCTCATAAAGCTCCAAACAGTCGGCCCATGCCGACTTAGCCCGTTGTCCATAAGAACTCAAGTCCATAGACGAGACTATCTTATGGGCTTGTTTGGCTTGGGCCAAAGTAGACAAATGGGTCATTTGGCGAACCTCTATTTTTGTATCTATATTGGTCTTTCCAATCAAATAAGTGCAAATTTCGGGATAAGGGGCCCGATTGCATACCGAAACTGTGGTGGTAGTATTGGCACCATGAGCAACTTCAAAAGGAGTGAACATGGTTACAATAACATGAAGAAAAGTGAAAGCAAAAGCATGGTGAAAATGGATGAATTTAGCCATATTTTGGTAGCCTAAAGACTTCTTGCAAAAGGGTTTAAATTTATGTTATGAAAATGAGGAGGGCTTCTTTATATAGGCTTAAAATTCACACACTCAATGCCATGGGCCATGCATGATGTATACACCACTAAAGAATCTATGGACTATGTGCATGAAGCTTTTCTACATAGTTAAGTTTCAATTATCTTTTTTTTTAACGTCAAATCTAATCTACTCCTAATTATCATATATGTCCACGACGGGACTCGAACTCCAGACCTTAAGGTTGAGAGTCATACACCATACCGCTAGGCCAAAAGCACTTTTAAGTTTTAATTATCTAATTGCCTTTTTATTTATTTATTTATTTTTTTGGTTTATTTCATTAGACTTATTTTTGGATACTTATATTTAAATTAAATAAATTCTGAAATTATATTCAGCTAATTAATTTTATAGAAAGTAAAAAGAGTCAAAGACTATAGCCAAAACCTTCCATTTTGTCTACGCCCTTAAAGGTAGGGGTGTTCGTTTGGATAATCCGGATATATCCGAACCAAATAGGTGAATCCAAATGGATTTTGGATTTCAAATGTTCAAACCAAACCGTCCAAACTAATTTAAAACCAAACCGATCCGAACCAAATTACAATTTGGATGGTTTGGATTTGTCCGAACCAAACCGTTTTTTTTTCTTAATATTCACAAGACTACAAAAATATATAACATAACTAATATTAAGTTTAATATATATAATTTCAAAACGATAAACTACTTTATACATAAAAACAAGTCTAATCCATAACTTGTGACATTTAAAATAATATATGCAAAAGTCTTGACATCAACTTTCTCAAAAGCTCCAAAAAGATTGCTCCATTGCCAATTAATACAATGTAAATGAACAAGTAGGGTGTTATACATGCGGGCAAAATCACATATGTCATCGAATCGTTGTTGTTTGATACGAGTGGGTTGTGGGCGATTCACGTATCAAATGGGAAGGGACGAATTGGGATTAAAGTAAGAATTGACAGGGTTAAGATTGTGTGTGGAAACTGGACAGTCGCTGAGATCACATGTCATGTATTTTGTTTTTTGGAATTAGATTGAGAAAGGGCCAATTAAGAAGTTAATAGCTTTAGAATTATTTTGGGCCATAAGATATTTCGTTAATTTCCATAGTCACTATATTTAATTTTTACTAGAAATGGGCTAGAATTGTTTTATATATTTATATTTTATATAATTATACTATTTGGATTTTTTGGACAATCCGGATTTTACAATGAAAACCAAATCCAATCCGAAAACCAAATTATTAATTTGGATCAAGTCCACACCGATCCAAAAAACCAAAAAAACCAATCCAAATGATCCAATCCAAATTATCCATTTTTATAATCCGGATTTATCCGAATAGTGAACACCCCTACTTAAAGCTCATCTAGCGGGCAGTGTTTGACTTTAGTCGACCATTGTAAAGGACTTTGCCTGCACTAAAATCAAATAAAAAGGTTGGCTTAGATATTCCATTAAACAAGAAGAAAACAACAATTAACTTGTAGTTTTTTAAACATTATTTGCTTTATATTTCATATTAAATAAAAATTTATAGGTATGTTCATGTGAAAACATTTTTTGTTGCGAGAAATATACAATTCTGTGTTAATTAACATGCTCTAAATTTTATTCACGTATAAATGTAAGTAAATATTCAAATATAGGAATAAAAAAAAGTTAAAAATAATTTACTCTTATTTAGATGTATTTTTTATTTTTTATTTAATAGATCTTGACATTAACCAATGAAGAAAAAATGACATGTAATTAATAATAATACATTTGATATTTTTGCTCTATGTAATTAATTACTAGCGGTGACATCCCTATGGCGCACGTTCAAGTAGTATTCGATCGATTACGTATTAATCATGAATGTACTTAATTTAAAACATGTGCATTAACACTTAATTTTTATAATTCTCGCAATTTCTGCAAAAAACGTAATTCTCTCATTAGCCCAATTGTTTAAGTTGATAATCATATTGAGGATATAAGAAAACCGTTTGACACTTTAAGCTCATCTATAAGCAATTTGTAGTTGTCAATTGGTTTCAACTCTTTGTAGTCTACAAGCACAAATTCGGAATATATTGCATTTAAGATATAAAATTCCCGATGGTTAAGGACATTAATTTAAGTTTATCTTGATTAATTACCAATGGAAACTAAAATTCAATAAAACTTAAATAATATAATAATTCGGTAATAGCTAGATCCCATGAGGTTTGAAAATGAGATTATGAGTGTACACCTACGGATAGATAAACTCGTGAAGAGCTCGATTTCAAAGTCCTTTTTGTATGCACCTTTATAGGCATTAGGTGAACCCTACATACACTATTTCTTGTCAAGCTCCTATTATGCCACTTGGTCTTACACACATACATCTAGCTAGTGTCCATGTCAACATCCTCTTACGTGTCATAAATCGGATGGTCCATGTGTCAAGCCGCCGGGTTAGCAACAAATATATCAGTTTCTATTCATCATTCGTTTTTGTGTGTCTCACTTATATCTTTTATTAAGAAGATGTAATCGGGTCATAATTACATGGGCGTTAAAACTATCATGAGTTCGAGTGCGGTCAAAATTGCGTAGATTATGAGTAATTCAAGAGGATGTGTTTGTGCCGTTGTTAAAAAAATGTCATGTGTGCGTATGTAATTAAGGACACGACTATATATAAGATTAAGCCGAGTAGAAATAAAGTAATAATTGAGCTATCATCGTCAAAACACAACCAAAAATACACTTCTCTTTCTATGTAATAGCTAAAAATGGATAAAGTTTAAGTAACATAGACTCATGTAACAAAGGCATTGAATTTTCTTGCAAGAATCTTGAAAGTGATTGATACGCGAACTCCTCGTGCAAATATCATTCTCGGTGAGCAACAAAGTGCGAAATTAAGGGCGTATACAAATATAGCAAGGTTATCATCATACCGAGTTGGATTAAATTCCATTATTGTGATTGTCTAGAGAAATTTGATAACTACATTTCATTTTAGTGGAATTATATGTTAAGATGTTGCCATCTTGAAAAATTGAGGCTCATTAAATGTTGCCAAACATATGGCCCTACGCTCCTAGCTATACGCAAAGAGATATGTGCAAAAACAAGCTTATTTTGAGTTCAACTTTACTAAAGTGACAAACGATTTATATATTATGGGAGAGATAGAAAAGTATTGCTTGTTTACTTATATACACAAAAGAATTCAACTATTATATATGCATGTGAAAACATGATATATGCATAAAAGCCCGTATGAAGTTAATTACAAAGGCGGATATATATGACTCTACGGTGAAAATTCATTTCATATGTATAAAATGGTGACAAAATTAACAAAAAAATGTCATTTTTATAACTCAAATAACACAAATACATTAATGCACTATACATATTTTCATATATATTTACAATTCTACATATTTGATAATTTGACATAGATGCGTGTGAATTGATACAATAAAATCAAGTTTTAAACCATTAAATTTGATTATAATGTTTCAAAATGTTGTTAATCAACTGGATTTTAGTCTGACGGTTTAAGGTGTTGCATAAGAGGTTATTTATGGGCATGTGATCATGGATTCGAGTCCTATTATAGATAAATGATGTAAATTTAAAAGTAGTTTGGGGAGTTATACGTGCTTAAAACAGTTAAATAATAATGTTTTAAAAATTTTAAAAGTTTTTTAGTTTTGTAACGTTAATAATTACAATTTTTGTATTTCTGACATTTTTGTATGTATTTCAATAAAAGAAAATATTAATCTTATAGATTTAATGTGGATAAAGTATATCATTTACTTCTGTTATCTTACTACTATATAAAGCATTTAGGCCTACCTCATTAGGCAGGTTTAAGGAGCTCCTTAAACTTGATTTTAAGGACCTTTCCACTTTTGTTAGTTAGTTCTCTAACTTAAAAAAAATAAATCGCGGCTAATAAGATTCGAACCCAAGACCTTTCCTAACTTATCACTATGTGTTAACCACTTGCTATACATTACACTTTGGTAGCACCCCCCACACTTAATAACAAAAGTCTGTTACTCGAAAACCATTTTACCCAATAACATTAAATATACGATGCTGTAAATCATCAACTCTTACCAAAATTCACATTTCCGTTTAATTATTTATTTCTAGCATCAATTATTACCGTGTAAACGAACAACACTTGCTCGCTACGAAATATGGTTTCTGGGTACCCGCCGCCGCATTGCGCGGGTACCCTGCTAGTTATCATATAAACGGTGAAATTATTTTTTACTTTTATTTTTAAGGGTTTTGATAATGACGGTCATTACAGCTGTCAATAAGAAAGAATATTCTTAGATATATTCAATTATTTTTCAACTATTAATCCATATTTATCTTTATTAGTCAACTTTCTTTCATATTTTCAGGAATATTCAACTATAAACGCAACAAATTCAACTAAAACGTCTTTCTCAAAACAGAATATTCTTACTTATTGACAGCCCTAATGTATGTCATTATCAAAACTCTTCTTTTAAAATATATTCAGAACTTTTTTAAAAAAGTCAATATTATAACTAATAGATAATAATAGAAAATGTGATTTATGCTAGACTAAGGGACCAAAGATAGCTAAGGAATGAAAGAATATATTCCTAACAAAAGTTATTATAGACATTAGCCTGAATTGTCATAGCAAATAGAGACAATGAGTGAAAATACCACAACACATTAAACGAATGTATATTTTGCACACTTCTTTTACTCGTATCCAAGCTTCATATGGAATCAAATCAAATAAAAAGTCTTAACTTAATTCATGCAATTAATCTTCGTCTCGTCATAGGCCACACATAATAATTCATCTACTCAAATACATTAAATCTTATGGACCATATATCAAATACACAATTAAAGAAATAGATATATGACATAAAGTATAAAATAAGTCCCAATCAAGAAACTAGCTACTACTTGATTCACAAAAACAATATAATATAATAACATAGTTGCGTTTAAGGAGGTCCATCATTTTTACAAATTTCAGAAGAACAAATCTCAACAATTAATCAATAGAATCTAATGGTCAAGATTAATCACATAATTTATACATTGAGGGGTATTTTGGTCATTTTTAAAAAAAAATTAATTTAATTTTTTATTTTAGAATTGTTATTTTTTTATTATATTTTTTAAAAGATTATTAGATTTTCATTAATAACACATAATGTGATTACATACTGAATCACATGTGATTGAACTAAAACATCAAATGAGATTAATTATACAATCATATACTCCGTATGATTTTACACTAAAATCACATGTGATTAAGTACTACACGTAATTATCAAAACAAATATTATTTCTAAATGAATAAAAAAAATGAAAAAAAAAATCGAATTTTTTTTAAGTGCCAAATGACAAAAATACCCCTTCATGTATACAATATGTGACTAATCTTGACCACTAGATCTTATTAATCAATAGTTGAGATTTATTCTTCAGGACCTCGTAAAAATGATAGACCTCTTTTAACGTTTACAATAACAAATTAAAAATATAACATTTTTACTTGATTTGATACGATAATTAAACACTAAAGAAGTTATTACTCCTTTAGTGTTATGCAAATTACATTTTTTATTTAAAATTTTATTATATTACCTACCAAAGAAATCTTAAATTAAAAAAAAAAAACAATTAAAATGTCAAAAAAAATTAGCGGGTAAGTTATATTTAGTTTTTGTTAATAGAAGTATAATATAATATTAAGACCATGTTTACGAAATCTTATTAACTTATTAAGCTTGAATATTCAATTAATATTCGAGTTTAATAAGCTAATAAACTTAAAACCTCTTAAATATTATTTTTTTCTAAACATTGAGAAATGTTCAAAGTAGTCCAAGAATTTTAGCTAGTCCCAAGGGATAATTAATAGTCATTGGATCAAGAAAAAGTCAAAGGTCAAGATCAAAATTCAAACCACACAAGCACATGTGCTTCAATACATCAATACCCCACCCACCTCCGGCGGCCGGCGGCGGCGATGGGCGGCGGCCGGAGGTGGCCGCCGGTGGTGGTGACCGGTGGTGGTGGCCGTGACTAGAAGCACATGTGTTTGAAACAAAAGTGTTTTAAAAATAAAGGAGTGTATATGTACAGCCAAGCACATGTATTTCATAACGTCAAGAACATGTGCTTCGTGATTCAAACATAAATGACTTGATTGTAAGTTACATGTGTTCAGGAACAAAAACACATGTGCTTGGCTTTATGAAGCACATGTGCTTCATAATGATATGTTCGTCACTTGTTTTGATTTTTTTCTTGTTAGTGAAGCACATGTGTTTCATAACGTCAAACACATGTGCTTCGTGATTCAAACACAAATGACTTGCTTGTAAGTTACATGTGTTCTGGAACAAAAACACATGTGCTTGGCTTTATGAAGCACATGTGCTTCATAATGATATATTCGTCACTTGTTTTGATTTTTTTTCTTGTTAGTGAAGCACATGTGTTTCATAACGTCAAGCACATGTGCTTCGTATGCCCCCTTGTGTGTTTAAAAACTCATGTTTTAAGTGACTTGAAACACATGTGTTTCGTGACCTGAAGCACATGTGTTTCGAAGTAATATACTGTGTTTTAGTGAAGCACATGTGTTTCAATACATCAATACCACCACCACCCCCATGACCACCAGCATTTTCACTGACAGCCACCACCAACGCCGCCGGCCACCGGCGGCGATCGGCGGCGATCGGCGGTGGTCGGCGGCGGTGTGCGGCGGCCGGCGGTGGCTGTAGGTGGGGGATTTGATCTTGACCATCTTGATCCAATGGCTAGGATTTATCCCTTGGGACTATGCAAAACTCTTGGACTTACTAGAATACAAACATACCCTATATATAAGAAGGGCAAATTGCATAAAATACAACAAACTATTAGGTGATTCCTAATTCTAGCAACAAACTATAAAAGTTTTCAAAAATAGTAACTAACTTTTAAATTTTTGCAATTTGAGAAACCTTTTACCATAAACATGAGTAATCGGTATTTTCTAGTGACACAAGTTATTATAAATATATTAATATTTATTACGTGGATCAACAAGCGGAAAAAAGAGAACAAATAAGTAACCGACCACGTCACTAGAAAATACTGACTACCATTATTTAAGGTGAAATATTACCCAAATTGCAAAAATTCAAAAGTTTGTTGCTATTTTTGAAATTTTTATAGTTGGTTGCTAAAATTAGGAATCACTTAATAGTATGTTGCTATTTTTGAAAATTTTGATAGTTTGTTGCTAGAATTAGGAATCACTTAATAGTATGTTGCTATTTTATGTAATTTACCCATATAAGAATTATATGAAAAGAGTAATAACGGTGAAAATATTTTGGAAATGATAATATTTTAGAACATATATTTTATTTATTTAATATAAAATAATCTTTTAGATTTAGATTTATATAATTAAACAATATCGAGCAAGTAAGATACTTGTCTGAGACCAACATGTTGCAAGTGTTGGTGTGTTGTCACTACTACAGATCGGGTTTGTTAGTGCGGATTAATAAATTTATTTATTGCGGTGGTATAATATAACCGTAACAACAAATTCAGTTCGCACTGCAAAAGAAAGAACCGCAACAACAATTCAATTTGTTGTTGCGGTCATGCTAAACCCGCAATAACAATTCCATTTGTTGTTGCGGCCATACATTACCCGCAACAACTACCAAATTTGTTGTTGCGGCCATGCTAAACCCTAAACCCTAAACCCTAAATTTCAAAGAAACTATCATCACGTATATTTTAGAATCTCAAGAAAATATTTGATTCTCCTGCAACACGACCTATGATGTGGTAAAAATCGAGGAAAAACATTTGTTGTTGCAGTTTCCATATTTGTTATTGCGGTTTCCATATTTGTTATTGCGGTTATTTGGATAAGTTTAAAAAAGTAGCTGCAACACTAGCTGTAACTTCCATCCAACTTGATCTGTAGTATATACTCGATGCATTTAATTTAAATCCCAAAATATTAATTTAAATAAAATTGATGCAGTTACATTTGCTAGTGCGGTTTTACGTATTTGTTATAGCGGTTTCACTGTTGCTACGCGCTTGAATTCTAATTGACGGTCAATTTTCCCTCTTTAATTTCGACTCCCTTGGTTATTATATACAGTTAACCAATATTATTCTGAAATGCAGTTACAAGAAAACTATTAATCAAAATCCTTTTTTGGTTATTAACATCATGAGTTCCCAAAGCGAAAATCTTCCACAAGAGATCATTGATATCGAGTCGTCTACCGACGACGATATCAATAACTACAGAAGCGAGGATCCTATAGAGCACAGCCATTACTTTGCTGTGAAATTGTCCTCCCAAGTTATACAACGGAGGGAAATTGTATGCATTCTATATTGTGGTTCTTTTTTCTTTCTGTTAATTTACTGTTTATGATTGTAACGACCCGAAATTTGTAAATAAATAAATTGAATAAAAATATGATAAATAAGGATAAATCGTTTAAAGAACGTAGGAACTGGTTTCGTGTCGTTTGGAGACCGTATGAGAAGGTTATTGTAACACCTCAAATTTTAATACAAAACATTTGCCCAAAATAAATCATTTTCATAAATAGAAGAACTATTCCAAAATATGGATTTACAAAAACCTTTGGTATGAAAATCAGAGTATAAAGTTTGGTGTTACAAAATAGATCAAAACCAAAGCTAAACATAAATCCAATCTAAAGTTCTTCTACTCTAGGCCCCGCATCTCTATCCATGCGTACCTAAACCTTCGATCCCGAACCTGAGTACATAATAAAACAAACAAGGAGTACGTGAGACAAAACGTTTCGTGAGCTACATGGGTTTAGACCCAATAGTAATAATAATCGTATGACATATAGACAAACATGTAAGTAAATCATCCATCTAACTAGTCACCCTATTGTGACTCTAATACTTTGCTTTCCTAGCAATCATATCTAGTTATCGGGTTGCCCCCGAACTAACTAGAACCACCTTGACTTATTAACCGAAATCCATCGCCATTAATAAGCCTCAAGATACCGGCAAGAGGGATTCGCCCAATCTACCAATACCTGCCTTACTCACCGGACTACCTCCAGTTAGCAAGACTACTATCGCGGTGGAGTCGATGGGAATCCACCCAACTGCCCCTCACACCACACCTCATGACCGGGGGTCCCTCACATCATCACATCATCTCAACATTTCATAACTCAATGGTTATGTCAATCTAGCTCTCGGCTATCACGTCTATCATCAAACAAGTTAGTTCAATACTATTATCGGTATAACTAATTACTAACTACTAGTCTACACAATTAAGCAAATAGACCATAACACAAGTAATAAAATGTATTTCATAGGCTATGTACTCAGTAAATTTCCACACGTACTCACCTTAGCAATAAGATGCTCCAACCGAATTCTTGCCACCAAATCTCTTGCTTCACAAATTCACCGACTTTCCAAGATGTCACCGAAAGCCTAATACAATGATCACAAGATGTTCAACATCTCATACTACCAATAATGTATCCATTAACCTCTAATTACCATTAATTAACATTTTCCCCAATTATGGTGATTTACCAAACCCTAGGTTTAACCAACCCTTAAGATTCTTACCAATCTTAATCATACACTTGATCCCTTTGTTAATATATCATCTATTAAGTGTATACACCATTTATTCACCATAATCCATAACCCCCAATAACTAGGGTTTTAAACCCGAGCATCAAAATACATAGATCTAAAGCTAAAAAGATCAAGGAGTGAAGATATACCTTTAATCTTCACTTAGGAGTGAAATCAACCAAAGTTTTGAGAAGGAATCACCCAAGATCAGCCACTATGCTCGAAAATCGCCAAGGAGAGAAACTAGGGTTTTTGTTTTGCATTTATGGCTGAAATCCCGCATTTAATATGATGTCTGACAGGTTCGCGTCGCGAACCCATAGTTCGCGTTCGCGAACTTCCCGTGTCCGGCACTTCGCGATCGTGAGCCCCTCGCGAACCTATCGCGAACTCTTTTGACCCAACGACCCAAAATCTCTGTCGACTACTCGCGTTCGCGAACCAATGTTCGCGTCGCGAACTCCCCTGCACAGCAGGGCTGCAGTTTTCGTTCATTGTCTCGACTCAGTTTCGTCCATAACTTTCTCATACAGTGTCCAAATGACACGAAACCAATTTCTACGTTCTCTAAACGATTTATCCTTATTTATCATATTTTTGTACAATTTATTTATTTACAAATTTCGGGTCGTTACAACTATCTACCCCTTAAGAAGATTTCGTCCTCGGAATCTCATCATAGTTCACGAAATCCGGGTACCTCTTCCGAATCTCGTCTTTGACTTCCCAATTCAAATTTGGCCCAAGTGAATGCTTCCACTTGACCAACACCAATTCGATCTCTTTATTCCGGAGCTTCTTCGTTTTCGTTTCTAATATCGCCTCGGGCTCCTCGATCAACCGGTTCGGGCCGTCAACCCGCAACTCTTGCAATGGAATAATATTTTCGACTTCCCCGACAAACTTTATCAAATAACTTACGTGAAAGGTGTCATGCACACCTTGAAGCTCGGGTGGAAGTTCCAACTTAAAAGCTTGAAGCCCGACCCGTTTCAATATTTTAAACGGTCCAACATACCTTGGACTTAACTTTCCCTTCTTACCAAACCGCATCACACCTTTCCAAGGTGACACTTTCAACATGACCATATCACCGACATCCAAGTCGTATGGCCTTTTCTTCAAACCCGAATAACTTCGTTGCCTATCTTGGGCGACTTTCATGTTGGTTTGAATAATACCGATCTTTTCATTCGTCACTCTCACGATCTCGGGACCCGTGAGTTTCGTTTCTCCCGCTTCCAACCAACAAGATGGAGTTCTACATTTTCTTCCATACAACGCCTCATAAGGCGGCATCTTGATAATCGAGTGATAACTATTATTGTACGAAAACTCGACCAACGGGAAATGTTCATCCCATTTACCACCGAAATCTAGTACACACGATCTTAACATGTCTTCAACCGTTTGAATCGTTCTTTCACTTTGACCGTCGGTTTGCGGGTGATAAGCCGTGCTCAACCGTAACTTTGTATCCAACTCTTCTTGTAATGACCGCCAAAATCTCGAGGTAAACCTCGCATCTCTATCGGAAACAATCGATAATGGAACCCCGTGGAGTCGAACCACCTCATCAACATACAACTTAGCCAATTTCTCAAGTGGCAACGTTTCTCGAATTGCTAAAAATAACGCACTCTTGGTCAACGGGTCAACTATGACCCAAATGGCATCGTGACCCTTTCTCGTGTTCGGTAAACCTACTATGAAATCCATAGTTATGTCTTCCCACTTCCCGGCCGGTACAACCAATGATTGAGCTACCCCATACGGTACTTGATGCTCGGCTTTCACTTGTGCACACGTGGCACACTTAGAGATATACTTGGCCACTCTCGCCTTCATTCCGGGCCACCAATAAACCCGTTTCATATCTTGGTACGTCTTTGTACTTCCCGGGTGAATCGAATACTTTGACTTGTGCACATCATACAACAATTCTTTTCGGATACCACCGAATTTAGGAACCCAAATACGACCGCCTATGCTCTTCAACCCTTGTGCATTTTCGAGAAAATGTTGGTTCTTGCCTAACCGCTCTTGTCTTAACTCTTCTTTTCCCATAACTTCTCGTTGGGCATTCTTGATTCTTTCGATGATGCTTGAGACGACTTCTATACGTGTTAAAATTCCTCGGTTCGGTTTTTCATAGACCTTTCGGCTCAAGGCGTCGGCTACTACATTAGCCTTTCCCGCGTGATACACAATCTCACAATCATAATCGGCAATCAACTCGATCCACCTTCTTTGTCGCATATTAAGATCCTTTTGGGTAAACACGTATTGTAAACTTTGATGATCCGTGTACAACGTACACCGAGTAACATACAAATAATGTCTCCACAACTTCAAGGCAAATATAATCGCCGCCAACTCCAAGTCGTGTGTCGTGTACCTCAATTCCGCATTTTTCAATTGTCGCGAGGCATACGCGATCACCTTTCCTCTTTGCATCAACACACAACCGAGCCCTTGATTCGAAGCATCACTATAAACCACAAAATCTTCCATACCATCCGGTAACGTAAGAATCGGCGCGTTACATAACTTTTCCTTCAACAAATTAAACGCCTCTTCTTGCTTCTTCTCCCACACAAACTTCTCACTTTTTCTCGTTAACTTCGTGAGTGGAATCGCGATTCTCGAGAAGTCTTGTATAAATCTTCGGTAATAACCGGCTAATCCAAGGAAAATTCTAACCTCGGTTGGAGTTCTCTGAGGCTCCCAATTTGACACCGCTTCAATCTTGGACGGGTCAACCTTAATACCATCACACGTCACCACGTGACCTAAGAATTCCACTTCCCGCAACCAAAATTCCCACTTCGAGAATTTTGCATACAACTTCTCCCGTTTCAACACGTCTACAATGAGCCTCAAATGACCTTCGTGTTCTTCTTCGGTTTTCGAATAAATCAAAATGTCGTCAATAAACATGATCAAAAACTTATCAAGGAACGGTTTACAAACCCGATTCATCAAATCCATAAAAATAGCCGGCGCGTTTGTAAGACCAAACGACATCACTAGAAATTCATAATGACCATAACGTGTACGAAAAGCCGTCTTCTCGGTGTCGCCTTCTTTCACCCGAACTTGATGATAACCCGACCTCAAATCGATCTTCGAGAAATAACTAGCACCTTGCAATTGGTCGAATAAGTCGTCAATTCTCGGCAACGGGTAACGGTTCTTAATTGTTACCTTATTCAACTCTCGGTAGTCGATACACATTCTCATCGAACCGTCTTTCTTTTTAACAAATAACACCGGTGCACCCCATGGTGACGAACTCGGGCGAATAAAACCTTTGTCCAACATATCTTGCAATTGAGTCATCAATTCCCGCATCTCGGTGGGAGCTAAACGGTAGGGAGCACGAGCAATCGGCGTCGCCCCCGGAACTAAATCAATTTTAAACTCGACTTGTCTCTCCGGTGGTAAACCGGGCAAGTCATCGGGAAATACCTCGGGGAAATCCCGAATAATTTTTACGTTATCCATCGTCTTCTTTTCTTTTCGGCCATCTAATACATATGCAATAAACGATGCACAACCTTTCGATATACTTTTCCTCGCCTTAATGGCGGTAATCACATTAGACATGTGATGTCGTTTCTCCCCATACACATACACTTTCTCATTCTCAGGTGTCCTAATCGACACTATTTTCTTTCCACAGAAAATCTTGGCTTGGTGCATACCCAACCAATCCATACCGATAACCACATCAAACGCCCTAATTCCCATGGGCAACAAATCTACCTTAAACTTTCTACCGTCTATTTCTATTTCACAATTTCTATAAATACATTCAACCATAGACGTTTTCCCGTCGGCTACTTCTATCTCATAAACCTCATCTAACATCTCGGACGGCGCATTCAATTTACAACCGAACTCATAAGACACAAACGAATAATTGGAACCCGAATCAAACAAAATATGAGTTGGCAAGGAGTTAATGAATAAAGTACCTGACACCACATCGTGTGCCTCCTTCGCCTCCTCCCGAGTGAGTTGGAAGGACCGCCCCTTCACCTTTGCCGGTTCCACTTTCTTTTGAGCCGTGGACACCATCGACTCTATTCTCTTCTTCGGGCATACGTTGCTATAATGCCCTTTTTCATGGCATGAGTAGCACTCCACATCGGCCGACAACTTAGCCTTACAATCCCGGGCTATGTGCCCCATCTTGCCACAACTAAAACAAGCCTTTGACTCTCCTCGGCATATGCCGGTATGATTTTTCCCGCATTTCTTGCACGGGCCAACACTTCCTTGTTTAGAGAAGCTGGAAGTGAACTTCCCTTTTTTGAACGAACTAGAGCCGCTCTCGGCTTTCCTTTTCTCGCCCACATGGGCCCTCTCGGCAACACGTGCCTCATTCACTTCCTCCACACCCCGGGCGGCACTAATGGCCTCATCAAGTGTGACCGCCCTCTTAACTTCCAATTTGTAGTCCCACGGTAACCCACTAGCATACCGGACCACCCTCAACCTCTCATCCGAGTAGGTTTTAGCAACAAACGGGAGCAATCCCGTGAACTCTCTCGAGTATTCCCCGATTGACAAATCACCCTTCTTAAGGGTCACGAATTTCGTGCATCTTTTCCAAATCCCTTTCGGCACAAAATTTCTTTTTCAATCTCGTGGTGAATTCATCCCACGTCATTTTCTCAACCACCTCCCTCCCGAGGGTTTCATACACGATATCCCACCAAACAATGGCATCTTCTTTTAACAATTGTGACGCATACGTCACCATATCGGCATCCTTACACTTGCTACTACCGATAACCCTCTCGGTTTCTCGGATCCACCTCATTGTTACTTTCGGGTCCGAACTACTCGTATACACATTTGGCTTACAAGCCATGAAGGATTTAAACGAACAACCTTTTTTCACAATGGGCCTAGCCCTAGCATCACTTTGGCCACCCGTGGAAGAATTCCCCTCCCCGGTGCCGCTACCCCCGGTTCTCTCATCCGACTTAGCCTCGGATTCACGGTCTCCTCCCGACCTCTCACGGTCTCCAATAATACGGTGCACTTCTTCGGCCACCGTTCCTTTGATTTGATCGATAATAGTTTGGAGATCCGCCATAGTTACCGGAGTTCTATTTGCTCCGACCTCCGACTCACCCATTCGATGCATCGACGGTTGACTTTCTTGTTCAACCACAACCTCTACATGAGGTATCTCCTCCTCCCGGCCCTCCGGGTATCTACCACTTCTACGCATGGTCACCATTTCTTTCAATCAAGACTATACGAAAGACATTAAACATTTAGTACCTTGTGTACAACCCATTAGTCGCATAAGACTCAATATCCATAATTATATCAAATTTCATCGGTCCCCTATGTTCAACCATAAACTTAATATAAAGTCTCAAGGTCAACCTATGATCTTAAGGAATCTTATATTCCTAATGCTACAGTGTAAGACTAGGATGGTCATCCAAACTAATTCACTTAAACAGTAGCTCTGATACCAAGTTATAACACCTCAAATTTTAATACAAAACATTTGCCCAAAATAAATCATTTTTCATAAATAGAAGAACTATTCCAAAATATGGATTTACAAAAACCTTTGGCATGAAAATCAGAGTATAAAGTTTGGTGTTACAAAATAGATCAAAACCAAAGCTAAGCATAAATCCAATCTAAAGTTCTTCTACTCTAGGCCCCGCATCTCTATCCATGCGTACCTAAACCTTCGATCTCTAACCTGAGTACATAGTAAAACAAACAAGGAGTACGTGAGACAAAACGTCTCGTGAGCTACATGGGTTTAGACCCAATAGTAATAATAATCGTATGACATATAGACAAACATGTAAGTAAATCATCCATCTAACTAGTCACCCTATTGTGACTCTAATACTTTGCTTTCCTAGCAATCATATCTAGTTATCGGGTTGCCCCCGAACTAACTAGAACCACCTTGACTTATTAACCGAAATCCATCGCCATTAATAAGCCTCAAGATACCGGCAAGAGGGAATCACCCAATCTACCAATACCTGCCTTACTCACCGGACTACCTCCAGTTAGCAAGTCTACTATCGCGGTGGAGTCGATGGGAATCCACCCAACTGCCCCTCACACCACACCTCATGACCGGGGGTCCCCCGCATCATCACATCATCTCAACATTTCATAACTCAATGGTTATGTCAATCTAGATCTCGGCTATCACGTCTATCATCAAACAAGTTAGTTCAATACTATTATCGGTATAACTAACTACTAACTACTAGTCTACACAATTAAGAAAATAGACCATAACACAAGTAATAAAATGTATTTCATAGGCTATGTACTCAGAAAATTTCCACATGTACTCACCTTAGCAATAAGATGCTCCAACCGAATTCTTGCCACCAAATCTCTTGCTTCACAAATTCACCGACTTTCCAAGATGTCACCGAAAGCCTAATACAAGGATCACAAGATGTTCAACATCTCATACTACCAATAATGTATCCATTAACCTCTAATTACCATTAATTAACATTTTCCCTAATTATGGTGATTTACCAAACCCTAGGTTTAACCAACCCTTAAGATTCTTACCAATCTTAATCATACACTTGATCCCTTTGTTAATATATCATCTATTAAGTGTATACACCATTTATTCACCATAATCCATAACCCCCAATAACTAGGGTTTTAAACCCAAACATCAGAAATACATAGATCTAAAGCTACAAAGATCAAGGAGTGAAGATATACCTTTAATCTTCACTTAGGAGTGAAATCCACCAAAGTTTTGAGAAGGAATCACCCAAGATCAGCCACTATGCTCGAAAATCGCCAAGGAGAGAAACTAGGGTTTTTGTTTTGCATATATGGCTGAAATCCCGCATTTAATATGCTGTCTGACAGGTTCACGTCGCGTACCCATAGTTCGCGTTCGTGAACATCCCGTGTCCGGCACTTCGCGATCGTGAGCCCCTCGCGAACCCATCGCGAACTCTTTTGACCCAAGGACCCAATATCTATTTCGACTACTCGTGTTCGCGAACCAATGTTCGCGTCGCGAACTCCCCTGCACAGCAGGGCTGCAGTTTTCGTTCCTTGTCTCGACTCAGTTTCGTCCATAACTTTCTCATACGGTGTCCAAATGACACGAAACCAATTTCTACGTTCTCTAAACGATTTATCCTTATTTATCATATTTTTGTACAATTTATTTATTTACAAATTTCGGGTCGTTATAGTTATGGGCGAAACCGAGTCGAGACAACAACCGAAAAGTGCAGCCTGCTGCACTTGAGAAGTTCACGTCGTGAACTTGGAGTTCCCGATCGGGAACTCCCTTCAGGGATTTGTGGGTTCTGGCAAATAAGGTTCACGCCTAGGTAACGATCAGGAATAGTTCGTGATTCGCAAAGTTAGCGACGCGAAGTGGAGTTCGCGCCGTGAACTCCTGTCGACAGCATTAAAGTCGAGTTTTGGCTCATTTAATGTATTTCAAAACCCTAGTTTTCTATCTTTGGCGATTTTGGAGCTCTAGTGCAGATTGTGGTTGATCTCTTCACAAATCTTTGGTAGATTTCACTCCTAGGTGAAGATTAAAGGTATATCTTCACTCCTTGATCTTTGTAGCTTTAGATCTATGTGTTTTGATGGTGGGGTTTGAAACCCTAGTTATTGGGGGTTATGGTTTATGGTGAATAAATGATGTATACACTTAATAGATGGTATATTAACAAAGGAAACAAGTGTATGATTTCGATTGGTAAGAAATAAACCTAGGGTTTGATAAACCACCATAATTGGGGGAAATGTTAGTTAATGGTAATTAGTGGTTAATGGATACATTATTGATAGTATGAGATGTTGAACATCTTGTGATTGTTGTATTAGGCTTTTGGTGAAGTCTTGGAAGTTTGACCGAATATGGAAGCAAGAGTTTTGGTGTCAAGAACACGGTTGGAGCATTAATTGCTAAGGTGAGTACGTGTGGAAATTTACTGAGTACATAGCCTATGAAATCCGTTATTTACTTGTGTTATGGTCTATTTGCTTAATTGTGTAGACTAGTAGTTAGTAGTTAGTTATACCGATAATAGTATTGAACTAACTTGTTTGTTGATAGACGTGATAGCCGAGAGCTAGATTGACATAACCATTGAGTTATGATATGTTGAAATGATGTGATGATGCGGGGGACCCCCGGTCATGAGGTGTGGTGTGAGGGGCAGTTGGGTGGATTCCCATCGACTCAACCACGATAGTAGTTTTGCTAACTGGAGGTAGTCCGGTGAGTAAGGCAGGTATTGGTAGATTGGGCGAATCCCTCTTGCCGGTATCTTGAGGCTTATTAATCGCGATGGATTTCGGTTAATTAGTCAAGGTGGTTCTAGTTAGTTCGGGGGCAACCCGATAACTAGATATGATTGCTAGGAAAGCAAAGTATTAGAGTCACAATAGGGTGACTAGTTAGATGGATGATCTACTTATATGTTTGTTTATATGTCATACGATTATATTTACTATTGGGTCTAAACCCATGTAGCCCACGAGACGTTTTGTCTCACGTACTCCTTGTTTGTTTTACTATGTACTCAGGTTCGGAATCGAAGGTTTAGGTACGCATGGATAGAGATGCGGGGCCTAGAGTAGAAGAACTTTTGATTGGATTTATGCTTAGCTTTGGTTTTGATCTATTTTGTAACACCAAACTTTATACTCTGATTTTCATACCAAAGGTTTTTGTAAATCCATATTTTTGAATAGTTCTTCTATTTATGAAAAAATGATTTATTTTGGGCAAATGTTTTGTATTAAAATTTGAGGTGTTACAACTTGGTATCAGAGCTACTGTTTAAGTGAATTAGGTTGGATGACCATCCTAGTCTTAGACTGTAGCATTAGGAATATAAGATTCCTTAAGATCATAGGTTGACCTTGAGACTTTATGTTAAGTTTAGGGTTGAACCTAGGGGGACCGATGAAATTTGATATGATTATGGATATTGAGTCTTATGCGACTAATGGGTTGTACACAAGGTACTAAATGTTTAATGTCTTTCGTATAGTCTTGATTAAAAGAAATGGTGACCACACGTAGAAGTGGTAGAGCCCCGGAGGGCCGGGAGGAAGAGATACCTCGAGGTTTACCTCGAGATTTTGGCGATCTTTACAAGAAGAGTTGGGTACAAAGTTGCGGTTGAGCACGGCTTATCAATCGCAAATCGACGGTCAAAGTGAAAGAATGATTCAAACGGTTGAAGATATGTTGAGATCGTTTGTGCTAGATTTCGGGGGTAAATGGGATGAACATTTACCATTGGTCGAGTTTTCGTACAATAATAGTTATCACTCGACTAACAAGATGCCGCCTTATGAGGCGTTGTATGGAAGAAAATGTAGAACTCCATCTTGTTGGTTAGAAGCGGGAGAAATGAAACTCACGGGTCCCGAGATCGTGATAGTGACGAATGAAAAGATCGGTATTATCCAAACCAACATGAAAGTCGCCCAAGATAGACAACGAAGTTATTCGGGTTTAAAGAAAAGATCATACGACTTGGATGTCGGTGATATGGTCATGTTGAAAGTGTCACCTTGGAAAGGTGTGATGCGGTTTGGTAAGAAAGGAAAACTAAGTCCGAGGTATGTTGGACCGTTTAAGATATTGAAACGGGTCGGGCTTCAAGCGTTTAAGTTGGAACTTCCACCCGAGCTTCAAGGTGTGCATGACACCTTTCACGTAAGTTATTTGAAAAAGTTTATCGGGGAAGTTGAAAAAATTATCCCATTGCAAGAGTTGCGGGTTGATGCCCCGAACCGGTTGATTGAGGAACCCGAGGCAATATTAGAAACGAAAATGAAGAAGCTTCGAAATAAAGAGATCGAGTTGGTATTGGTCAAGTGGAAGCATTCACTTGGGCCGAATTTGACTTGGGAAGTCAAAGACGAGATTCGGAAAAGATACCCGGATTTCGTGAATTATGATGAGATTCCGAGGACGGAATCTTCTTAAGGGGTAGATAGTTGTAACGACCCGAAATTTGTAAATAAATAAATTGAATAAAAATATGATAAATAAGGATAAATCGTTTAAAGAACGTAGGAAATGGTTTCGTGTCGTTTGGAGACCGTATGAGAAAGTAATGGGCGAAACCGGATCGAGACAACAACCGAAAAGTGCAGCCTGCTGCACGTGAGAAGTTCACGCCGTGAACTTGGAGTTCCCGATCGGGAACTCCCTTCAGGGATTTGTGGGTTCTGGCAAATAAGGTTCACGCCTAGGTAACGATCGGGAATAGTTCGCGATTCGCAAAGTTAGCGACGCGAAGTGGAGTTCGCGCCGTGAACTCCTGTCGACAGCATTAAAGTCGGGTTTTGGCTCATTTAATGTATTTCAAAACCCTAGTTTTCATCTTTGGCGATTTTGGAGCTCTAGTGCAGATTGTGGTTGATCTCTTCACAAATCTTTGGTAGATTTCACTCCTAGGTGAAGATTAAAGGTATATCTTCACTCCTTGATCTTTGTAGCTTTAGATCTATGTGTTTTGATGGTGGGGTTTGAAACCTTAGTTATTGGGGGTTATGGTTTATGGTGAATAAATGATGTATACACTTAATAGATGGTATATTAACAAAGGAAACAAGTGTATGATTTCGATTGGTAAGAATCTTAAGGGTTGGTTAAACCTAGGGTTTGGTAAATCACCATAATTGGGGGAAATGTTAGTTAATGGTAATTAGTGGTTAATGGATACATTATTGATAGTATGAGATGTTGAACATCTTGTGATTGTTGTATTAGGCATTTGGTGAAGTCTTGGAAGTTTGACCGAATTGTGGAAGCAAGAGTTTTGGTGTCAAGAATACGGTTGGAGCATTAATTGCTAAGGTGATTACGTGTGGAAATTTACTGAGTACATAGCCTATGAAATCCCTTATTTACTTGTGTTATGGTCTATTTGCTTAATTGTGTAGACTAGTAGTTAGTAGTTAGTTATACCGATAATAGTATTGAACTAACTTGTTTGTTGATAGACGTGATTGCCGAGAGCTAGATTGACATAACCATTGAGTTATGATATGTTGAGATGATGTGATGATGCAGGGGACCCCCGGTCATGAGGTGTGGTGTGAGGGGCAGTTGGGTGGATTCCCATCGACTCAACCACGATAGTAGTCTTGCTAACTGGAGGTAGTCCGGTGAGTAAGGAAGGTATTGATAGATTGGATGAATCCCTCTTGCCGGTATCTTGAGGCTTATTAATGGCGATGGATTTCAGTTAATAAGTCAAGGTGGTTCTAGTTAGTTCGGGGGTAACCCGATAACTAGATATGATTGCTAGGAAAGCAAAGTATTAGAGTCACAATAGGGTGACTAGTTAGATGGATGATCTACTTATATGTTTGTTTATATGTCATACGATTATATTTACTATTGGGTCTAAACCCATGTAGCTCACGAGATGTTTTGTCTCACGTACTCCTTGTTTGTTTTGCTATGTACTCAGGTTCCGGATCGAAGGTTTAGGTACGCATGGATAGAGATGCGGGGCCTAGAGTAGAAGAACTTTATATTGGATTTATGCTTAGCTTTGGTTTTGATCTATTTTGTAACACCAAACTTTATACTCTGATTCTCATACCAAAGGTTTCTGTAAATCCATATTTTGGAATAGTTCTTCTATTTATGAAAAAATGATTTATTTTGGGCAAATATTTTGTATCAAAATTTGAGGTGTTACAATGATGATGAAATATTTTGTTGATTTCTTAATTTCAGACTATACCAGCAAAGCTGGTTGAGGATGTCAAACTCTACAACTATGGCACATGTTGTGTCTTTGAGATGGGAGAGAAGAGTGCAAGGTTCATGTTGGTTGATGTCTTTCGTAATCGAAAGAGACCAATCGAAGAAAGACCCTATGGCCCGATCACCATCCATGGGGATTTTGACGAGTTGAGGATGGCTTGGGGCATCTATTGGAACCAATGGGTTGTTTTCACCATTGATCTTGAGAAAATGAAGCCCGGAGGCCGAGTTTACATGAAAGTAATTTTGTTTTAATTAGTTTTTGGTGCTAAATTTTGTGACTTTTTAATTTCCCTTGTAATGCATCCCCATTTGTTAATAATATCTTAAAGTTTTTTTAGTTAACCATCTATATATCTTCAAAGTCTCCGATAAAATAGTTAATTTATCTTCAAATTTATAATGTCAAATTTCAAAATAATTATTTAAAAATATAAATAGATTAATATAAATATTTTAATTTATTAATTTATAATATTAGCAAATAATGACTGAAATCTTTTAACAAGTTTTACTTGTTTCTGTTGTAAGACAAATTAGCTCAACTCAATTGAGATCATAACAGGTATTCTCATTAGACATAGAAGTATGATACATGGTACAAGAAAGACAAGAGATACAAGGAATGCTACAACATAACACCTCTACTTATAGGGTGGAAATAGGTACACTAATGGTTGTACACTTTATGTACATAAAGTGTACTTATGATGGTGTTAAGTACTAATCAACCACTAATATGAGTTACAACACTCCCCCTTGGTTGCTTAGATTTACACTGAGTCATAGTTGTACTTCTTCGTCTTATAATTCATCAGAAATTCACCTCGTTAAAAACCTTATCAAAGAAAAACCCTTTGGGACAAACACTCTGTTCGAAGGACATAAGAGTGCAATCTGGATGTCTTGTGTGAGGTAAGGAACCATATACAGTGTGCCTCATTAAAACCTTGTTTAGAGAAAACCCAGTGGGACAAAAACTCTAACGAAGGACAAAAGAGTGCACAATGGTTAATAAGTATTGTATCTTCAGACAATCCATAAAGTATTCGCCTCGTTAAAAACTGTAACACCCTCGATTTTACAAGATTTTTAAAAATTTTTGAAAACAAAATTATAATCAAAAGGTCCCATAAATAAATCTCAGATAGTAATATTTAACATTTAAAACGTATTTATTGCGGAAATAGTTAAAATAAAATTAAGTGTTTTAAAATATTAAATGATGTCCACATCAGTAATGAAAAGATACAGCGGTCAACCGTCCACCTTCTCCTTTCCTTTGCTGGTACCTGAAACAATGTGGGGGAAAGTTTGGGTCAGCTGGGAAGCTGAGTGAATAATCTCAAAATGTAAACAATTATAACATACAACACATGAGGGCACATCGGTGTACTCCTACTCAGAATCTACTCGATTAATTACTCAGATTTATTTCTCAGATTTTATTACTCAGATTTTAATTTATATAGCGCGCTTGTGTGATTTGGGACGAGAGATCAACCTCGCCCTCCTCACACCTCAGATAGGCATAAGCCAAAACTCAGACGGGAGTGATCCCAAAACTCAGACTGGAATAATCCCAAAAACTCAGACGGGAATAATCCCAAAAACTCAGACGGGAATAATTCCAAAAACTCAGACGGGAGGTGATCCCAAAACTCAGATGTGTGTTATTATGTTTTATTATCTTTTTAACATAATTATCTCAGATTGCCCTAGCAAGTAATAGCACAGAATGACTCTGTGCCGAGCTCAGTTACCCAGGCACAATGTCTCAGATCATGAATAAATAACCAGCTGCTCAGATACTCAGATAACAGATCAAACTCAGATAAGAGATCAAACTCAGATAACAGATCAAACTCAGATAACAGATCAACTCAGATAACAATTATGGTGCAAGAAATGTAACACGTAAGTCATGCATGTACAACGTTAAAACTGAATACACGGTGAGAATACTCACCTCGATAACGTAAGCTCCAAAGGTCTCTCGGCACTCTACACTACTGCCCAGCTAGCGTCTAGACGACCCTAAGGCACAAAAGATAACCCAATTTAGGCTAGACTCAATACTTATTATAAAATATATAAGTTTCTTGGTTTAATTACTTATGCTTAAAAATATATTTTTCAAAGGGACAATTTCTCTTAATTAATATAACCCAAAAATGGAAAAGAATCCTAATGATAAACCTCGACAATTGTCCCCAAAAATCCACATTGATTTAATTATGATAAAGACCAAACACCATTTTAATAATAATAAACTCAATGTTTTTCCTCTTCAATATTATAATAAAAATGTCATAAACAATCTGCTCAAAAACCCACCCCAAATATCCGTTCAACATCAAACGAAAATTGCAACTTGAACAAACAGAAGGTCGAAAATCGGGAAGAAGGTTACTACCACCAAGCTTGTTGAAACGGATTCCCTTACGTCAAATACGGAGGAGGATACTCGCGAGTTACCCGCTACTCGAAACACACTGCACGATTAGGAAAATCAAATTGTTAAAATCGCGCAAGATCTAAGACGGGAAAAAAATGGGGAACGTAGCTCACCGGAAAAGATGGAGTTCGGAAGCGTACGGCAGTGGTTGTGGACTCCGAACAACATCGGCGGGGATGGTGGTGAAGCAGAAACGAACGTGAAGATTACGGTGGTGATGTCAACAGACGGTGGGGCTCAAACTCATGTGTACGGCGGTGGAGGGCGGCCACCGGATTCAGAAACAAGTAGAGTTCGCCGGAAACAAAACAAGCAACGCTCGCCGGAAACAAGACAAGTAAGGCTCGCCGGAAACAACTTGCAGTGGTGATGGGATTTCCGGTTGAGTCAGAACAGAAACAAAGGTGGCGGAGGAGAAAGATCTTTAACGGCGGTGCAGAAATATGAATCGCAAATACTGCTGCCAATGGAGAAGGTGCTCTTCCGGCGAGGCAGTCACAAGAAACGATGGGTTACGGTGGAGAGAGAGATAGCTTAAAAACAGGAATTATGGGGGAATGATTTCGGCGGCTAGGGTACTGATTAGGAAAACTAGCATTTCTTTTATATCAATATGGAAAAGAAATGGATATAGGTATCGTCCATACCAATCCACAAATAGGACTCTTTAGCCCAAAAGTTGACTTGAGCCCAATTAATCCATCAAAATACATTGCCGGACAAGATCGAGTAGATGGGAAAGCTTATGACAAAAGACATTCATTCTTAATTATAAAAATGTTAGTATTATATCAATACTTGTAGCTAGATATGAGGTATGGTATCACATCTTAATTAGATGTACAATAAACAATTAAGTCCTCAACTTAAATTTAAGTGAATTAGAAGTTAAAATACTTATTTGAAATTTCGGGGCGTTACAACTCAACTCCACTTGAATCAGACTTCGTCCCCGAAGTCATCACTCGGGAATAACTCAGGATAATGGGTGCGCATCTCAAACTCAGGCCCGCCAACTTATTCACATATTCAAATGGGAAGACACGAAGAAGCAAAAAAATTATGAATGAAAGAAGCTCTTCAGGGTGACCTACTCGATCAGGATGAGTCTCCAACTCACGCAACTGCTCATACAAATCCTTCATCTCTGGTCGCGCAAGACGATAAGGGCTAAACACCGGAATGCTCTCTAAGGACCTTGTTTGTTGTCAAAAATGGTGTCGATATTTACGCCAAAACAACTCGCGGCACCATGCTGAAGATGTCTTCTTGCTCTCGCAGACGGACACGATTCCTGCACTCAGCGCTTAACATCGCGTTGAATCACCGCCTCAAGTCCACTTGGAAATTTGCTACCGATATGTTGATGATGTCAGATGATCTCGGCGTAGAACTAGGTCATCCAACCCTTTTTCACAATCACACCCGGCTCTCTCTCATGGCGATAACAAGTTTTTATGGGAAAGTTTCTTCCCGCACATTTCCATTCAACAACACTAAACATTTTTATCAACAAATAAAGTTTATTATAGCTCATCTCTATCAATAATGGCTCAGAAAAGGTTCTCTATACTATGGGACATCGTTTTGGTAAAGCATAAGAAATGAATGTGTGGGTCGCCCCACTATCAAATAACACAAAAGCAGGCACGTTGTTCACAAGGAATGCACCTATCACACAGATAATTCACACAAAATTCAAAATCACCCAGTAGTACTCATGTAATTCACCCAGGAATGCAGGATGATACACAGAATCATAAGCACACAATAAGGAACTCAAGTATTTACCCAGAAATATCACTCAGGAATGTAGCTCAGAACTATACCCAGAATTGTAACTTAGAAGGTAGTAATATCTATCAGCAACATCGTTACCTACCACACATAAATCTCATATACAATCATGTAAAGGCATAATTACACACATCCGATTCATCTCCCATATACTCGTTGATATATATATATATTAGGTCATCTTCGATTAATAATTAAGATATATGAAACAATAATCAAAACGAATTAGTTTAATATTAAACGTGTCTCCCTAAATTTCTCATTCTGCATAAGCTCCAAATACCCTCGATTAGTATTTCCATAACTCCGCTTTTAACTTATCGTCTTTTTCTTTTTTTTTTTTTTTTTTTTTTTTTTTTTTCCTAACAACTTACTCCGAGCATCGTTTGACGGCTTCTCACGAGTCGACCTTTTAACTCCATTTGATTATTTTGCCCACATAGTTACTCGTTAAACTCATATTACCCACTTATTACAAATAGAAAATATTTAAGTAAATTCATACACTTATTTATAATGATTTCTCGTTACTCAAATTACGAATTAATTCCTTAATTCTCATTTACTCAATTCGCAGTTACACTTTATTCTAAATCTTACGGTTTACTCATGGTTCATCCATTCAGTACATTCTCGTCTTTTCAAAATTTCTCCTAAGTTCAATATAAATTTATTGAATAGTTGTTCTCATCTCAAGTTTAATAATTATTCATAAATAGAGTTTTCTCATATAATTTTATAATACCTCAAAACTCATAACACTTTATAGTACTTCAAAAATTTGAATAAAACTTCCCGTTAATTTAATACTTTTCTCTTTTGACTCATTTTATTAATTTGCTTATGTAACTCGATTTGTAAATTTTTTATAACTCAAAATTACTCCATAATTAATCAAAAATAAAATTTTATCATTTAGCTCGTTTTAATAATAACTCATTACCAGCAAATTACCGATCTCATTTTAACTCATTTTCCTCAAAATTTCATTGTAGCAGTTTTCTCATATTCGACTCATTAATAAGTTCTCATCACTTTAATTTAATGATTTCTCGTTATCACATTTATAACCACCCAAGAATAAGTATACTGTCTTATTTTGTATATAATTGTAGTATTACTACTTCCCTTTTGCGCGATATTCATTCAACCCAATTAACTTGATTTGTTAATTTCTCCAGTAAACCCGATCTATCATTTTGTTGTAAACTCTATAATTACCCATAGAATAAATTTAATTATTCTCAACTGCTTGATTTGATAGTTACTCTTATAATTTATTTGATCAATTATATGTATCTAGATTTCGCACTTTAAATTCATACCAACAAAATCTCTCTGCATAAGCATCATGCTCATAATATTTATAAATAATAATTAATGATAATTATTTCTTGACAATTTTCCTTTTTACCCCTACTCAACTCCACTTGGAGAAAAACTCGTCCTCGAGTTTGGAACTAGTATTGTCTACCAAAATAACAAGCAAGTATGTAGTCACACAAACAATTAGGATACACATACTAAATTCACAATAACAAGCATTGGTCCATCGTTCCCTTCAAAATTTCCCCCTAACCAACCAAAAGTCCCGTGTGTACGGTAATAGGGGCCCTCTATTACTTTCGACACATGCTTTTGTTTGGTCACGAGTCAATCCCAAAGTTCACAACTTCCCACATAAAAACCACCAATAAATCATATTCCGAAGAAAGAAAAATAAATTATTTCCATATTTGATAATTCGATAAGTACAGATATGCACTCAGCTGTGGGTACTCAAAACCTCATAAACATTACTCAGAAAATCATGCGTATATTTAGTCTCATACACGATACTCGGATAACTCAGATTCATAGAAATATTTCCACTTTGTTACTTTCACAATACGAATATCGTTTTATCTTCTACTCTTAGTTATCTCATTTATCATTTCTCATGAATCACGTTTACTCTTTCTCAAAATTTTATCCGATTTATTGCCGTCTCGAGCGACAATTAATATTTTCTAGTTCAACATTCTCGGTTACTTATTCTAATAAGCTTATATAGCTCGCTTCAATAAATACACTTTTAATATAAATTAAATTTTCTAATAATTTTGATGTAACTATTTCTCATTATTTAGACATACACCTATATATCGTTTTATTAAAACTATGCTCAATCATTTTCCCTTTTAATTTAACTTGATTAATTCTTACAACCCTTTATAAGTTTTCTCTTTTACTCGTGCTTCATTACTTCTTATACTCTTGTCTCAATACTGTTTCGGTTAATTCAAAACACAAATGATTACTTTTTGTTTCATCAAGATCACCACATAAAATTTTTTTTTTCTCTTTTAATACATTCTACAGATTCTTACACAAATTTGGAATTCCATATTAATGTATCTTTTGGTTGCTTAATCTTGATTCAATAACTTCTCATTATGCATACTCATTTTATTATCAAAATTTGGTTCGATATATTTTCGTTTAGCTAAAATGTAATTATTTCCCATTTTATTGACTCAATAATCCTTCCTTTTACTCAACTTGGAAAATCCTCATAAAAATATTCTTAATCAATTTGATTTACTAATCTCTGATTTACTCGTTTAAATGACTCGGTCTATTAAGTGTTTTCTCCCATATGAAAGGTTTTAATATTTTCCCAATACGAAAATTTAATACTCCTCTTTAATATTAATAATTTTCTCTTTTCTCATTTACTCAAAGCATGCGAATCATAAATTAATATCCCGTTATTACACTTTTAGTTAAAATTTCTCAGAATTTATAAAATATCATTTCAACTCTATTAGGTATTCCTCTAAATTAGAAACTTTTATTATTCTCATTAAAATTTATAATTCCTCTAGTATGCGTATTTGTATATGCATAAATATATTAAACACTGGGAATTAAATCCAGAATTTTACTCAGAATTTTGCTCTAAATTATACTCAAAATTATCAAACCTCGCATTCGTATATCTATATATACATAGTATTTAGTCGTACTATTCATATGTAATTTTCGTATGTTAATATAACTTTTAGGGTTTGTTTCACAGATGTAATCAGAAACAACACTCGGGAAAATATACTTAGAAAATAAACACAAAAATCTCAGCCTACTCTACTCATCCATACTCAGAATACAACATACATCTCCGATAAATAAAAACTATTAAATATTACCAGCAATGGGAAAAGCGAGAGGTCGACGTGACATGCTGTATGCTTGATGTGGAACTTTTCTCAGAAAATATTTTACTCAGTTCGCGTTTTAAAACTCGAGACTCAAACTTGAGATTGAATCCACCCCTTGTGAATCCAAATCCCTCAAGTCGGAGCTCTGATACCAACTTGTAACACCCTCGATTTTACAAGATTTTTACAAATTTTTGAAAACAAAATTATAATCAAAAGGTCCCATAAATAAATCTCAGATATTAATATTTAACATTTAAAACGTATTTATTGCGGAAATAGTTAAAATAAAATTAAGTGTTTTAAAATATTAAATGATGTCCACATCAGTAATGAAAAGATACAGCGGTCAACCGTCCACCTTCTCCTTTCCTTTGCTGGTACCTGAAACAATGTGGGGGAAAGTTTGGGTCAGCTGGGAAGCTGAGTGAATAATCTCAAAATGTAAACAATTATAACATACAACACATGAGGGCACATCGGTGTACTCCTACTCAGAATCTACTCGATTAATTACTCAGATTTATTTCTCAGATTTTATTACTTAGATTTTAATTTATATAGCGCGCTTGTGTGATTTGGGACGAGAGATCAACCTCGCCCCTCCTCACACCTCAGATAGGCATAAGCCAAAACTCAGACGGGAGTGATCCCAAAACTCAGACTGGAATGTTATTATGTTTTATTATCTCTTTAACATAATTATCTCAGATTGCCCTAGCAAGTAATAGCACAGAATGACTCTGTGCCGAGCTCAGTTACCCAGGCACAATGTCTCAGATCATGAATTAATAACCAGCTGCTCAGATACTCAGATAACAGATCAAACTCAGATAAGAGATCAAACTCAGATAACAGATCAAACTCAGATAACAGATCAACTCAGATAACAATTATGGTGCAAGAAATGTAACACGTAAGTCATGCATGTACAACGTTAAAACTGAATACACGGTGAGAATACTCACCTCGATAACGTAAGCTCCAAAGGTCTCTCGGCACTCTACACTACTGCCCAGCTAGCGTCTAGACGACCCTAAGGCACAAAAGATAACCCAATTTAGGCTAGACTCAATACTTATTATAAAATATATAAGTTTCTTGGTTTAATTACTTATGCTTAAAAATATATTTTTCAAAGGGACAATTTCTCTTAATTAATATAACCCAAAAATGGAAAAGAATCCTAATGATAAACCTCGACAATTGTCCCCAAAAATCCACATTGATTTAATTATGATAAAGACCAAACACCATTTTAATAATAATAAACTCAATGTTTTTCCTCTTCAATATTATAATAAAAATGTCATAAACAATCTGCTCAAAAACCCACCCCAAATATCCGTTCAACATCAAACGAAAATTGCAACTTGAACAAACAGAAGGACGAAAATCGGGAAGAAGGTTACTACCACCAAGCTTGTTGAAACGGATTCCCTTACGTCAAATACGGAGGAGGATACTCGCGAGTTACCCGCTACTCGAAACACACTGCACGATTAGGAAAATCAAATTGTTAAAATCGCGCAAGATCTAAGACGGGAAAAAAATGGGGAACGTAGCTCACCGGAAAAGATGGAGTTCGGAAGCGTACGGCAGTGGTTGTGGACTCCGAACAACATCGGCGGGGATGGTGGTGAAGCAGAAACGAACGTGAAGATTACGGTGGTAATGTCAACAGACGGTGGGGCTCAAACTCATGTGTACGGCGGTGGAGGGCGGCCACCGGATTCAGAAACAAGTAGAGTTCGCCGGAAACAAAACAAGCAACGCTCGCCGGAAACAAGACAAGTAAGGCTCGCCGGAAACAACTTGCAGTGGTGATGGGATTTCCGGTTGAGTCAGAACAGAAACAAAGGTGGCGGAGGAGAAAGATCTTCAACGGCGGTGCAGAAATATGAATCGCAAATACTGCTGCCAATGGAGAAGGTGCTCTTCCGGCAAGGCAGTCACAAGAAACGATGGGTTACGGTGGAGAGAGAGATAGCTTAAAAACAGGAATTATGGGGGAATGATTTCGGCGGCTAGGGTACTGATTAGGAAAACTAGCATTTCTTTTATATCAATATGGAAAAGAAATGGATATAGGTATCGTCCATACCAATCCACAAATAGGACTCTTTAGCCCAAAAGTTGACTTGAGCCCAATTAATCCATCAAAATACATTGCCGGACAAGATCGAGTAGATGGGAAAGCTTATGACAAAAGACATTCATTCTTAATTATAAAAATGTTAGTATTATATCAATACTTGTAGCTAGATATGAGGTATGGTATCACATCTTAATTAGATGTACAATAAACAATTAAGTCCTCAACTTAAATTTAAGTGAATTAGAAGTTAAAATACTTATTTGAAATTTCGGGGCGTTACAAAAACCTTGTTGGAGAAAACCCTTTGGGACAAAACTCCAGCCGAAGGACAAAAGAGTACGATCATGATGTCGTAAGCGATGGAAGGAACCATATATGATGTGTCTCATTAAAACCTTGTTCAGAGAAAACCCAATGGGACAAAAACTCTAACGAAGGACAAAAGAGTGCACAATGGTTAATAAGTATACAACTGGATACTCCCCCTGACTTCAACAATTCTTAGTGAGAATGAGGTACTGTTAGTGTCTCATTAAAAAAAATTCAAGGTAAACCCGATGGGACAAAACCCTTGAACTAAAGGAAAAAGAGTACACAAGCATTCATTAGGATGCTCCCCCTCACATGCACTCAACAGGGTGCAAAGCATACGTCAGGATGCAATTATTATTCTCACTCAACAGGGTGCAAAGTATACGCCAGGATGCAATCATTATATGCACTCAACGGGGTGCAAGGCATACGTCCGGATGCAATCATTATATGCACTCAACAGGGTGCAAGACATACATCAGGATGCAATCAGTATTCGCACACAACTAGGTGCATGATATATGTCATTTAGGTAGCTCAGAGACTTTCCTGAGTCAAATACCTTAACATGTTTTGGAAAGAATACTTTTGCAGTGACTTGGTGAACAAGTCTGCATGATTCTTATTTGATCCAATATGTTGCACTTCAATCTTTTGAAATGCTTGTTGTTCATGTGTAAAGAACAATTTCAGCGATATGTGTTTAGTGTTATCCCCTTTTGATGTAACCATGTTTTGCTCAATCGATAACAACGGTGTTATCTTCATATATGATAACTGGTTAATTGGGATCATAAGGTAAACAACATTTACTTCGAATATGGCCACTTACAACTCAAAGCCATACACTATCTCTAGTCGCCTCAACGAGCGCGAGTAGTTCAGAGTGATTTGTCGAAGTACCAACTAGAGTCCATTAACAAGACCTCTAGGATCTCGCTGCATTCCCTATGGTAAAGACATAACCAGATTGGGAACGTCCCTTTTGCAGGTCTGATAAGTAAACTGCATCGACATAGCAGATAAGGGTCGCGCTGTCTTGAGAATCAATCACACTTGATCCACTCGATTACGCTTAGGGATAGATTAAGCCCACATCCTTACTACCTTTAAAGTAATGGAAGATGTCTTTAGTACCATTTCAATGGTGGCGTGTTGGCGCATTGCTATGCCTAGTCATGCATATCACAATAAATAAAATGTCCTGTCTAGTACAATGGACCAAGTACAATATTGCGCCTATTGCACTCAAAGATGAACACACATGGATCAACATCTCATCATCATCATCCTCATTTGGAAGGAATTGGTCCCTTTCAATGTCTAGATAATGAATGACCATGGGAGTAGATGGACGTTTTTGGGTCATGGTAACTAAAGCGTCTTAACACCCCGAGCCCGTTGCTCCGTCATTCCCAAGGTTCGTGTTCGGTGGGACATTCTCCAACGTGTTTCCATCCGTAGCCATTCCTGCTACAAAACACAACATCTCACCAAGGCTTAGTTCAATTCGTTAGTACACATCTACTAACTACTAAACCCAATTCACACTTGCTCTAATCCCTCTTGACCGGAAGGTTTGACCATAACACGAGCCACGATTTGGGAATGGAACATCAACCCCGTGTATCCATCACCAAACCGAAGCTCTGATACCAAGTTGTAATACCGCATTTTTTTTAAAAGGCAATTAAGTATTAATCTAAGTTACGGAAGCATCTAGTTTACTTAGGTTTACAAACCATGGTCCCACAAAATATTACAAACCAAATTTAGTTTAAAAGACGGTATTACTAAACACGGCTCATTTTACAAAACATATAATTTAAGCATGGTCAAACTTCCCGTCCAAGCCCGACCCGTTCCAGCCATCCAACCTGAAATGTGTCGATAAGGGAGGGATTAGCACAAAAGCTAAGTGAATGAATTCCTAACACTACCAACTACACTAATCACTTAAACACGGAAGTTATAAAACATCTCCGGTTGGGTAATCACTTAATTGAGAGGATCGGCGGCTTTGCGGGCCTTAAACCTTGGTCGGCCAAAACCACGGTAACCGATAGCGTTTTATATCCAACACCCCGGGCAACTCCCTCCCCTTAACCATGTAACGCATACAGGTAAGGTCGGATACCCTATTAGTCGATACACTGTGCCCAGCCGTTATCCATCCGACACTGACCTCATCCCGATTGTGCACATAGTCATGTATGGTATTCCCTATCACTAGGCATACATAACAAGTAGACTAGCTACGAAAAACACCGCGAAACACATCACGAAAGAGTTCCCAATCGTGAACGCAAGTTCACGATCGCGAACTAGAGTTCGCGTCGGGAACTCCTATCGTGAACTACTTCGCGACCATCGACCAACTTAGCTGGAACCACTTCACGATCGTTAAGTGGATTTCACGCCGTGAACTCCCCTTGTCTGGTAAATTCCTGCGATTTTTCACCAAAATGCCAATACCAAATAAAATAACCGAAACCCGAGTTGTAGGTCGAATCCACTCACCTTTCAACTTCCGATTCCTTAACTCAGTGAGCTAGAATCACTGAGTATCCTTCCCGGTTCCTGTCAACAATATACCGAGTTAGTGATAATCCACCGAATTGTCAAAATCATCAATTTCAACCACTAACCGCACAAGACTCATAAAATGCACATTTTTATGACATTTCCAACTAGCACAATTCCTTCATCAATACAATTGACCATTTATCAAGTATTCACAACTAGTTGACCCAAACGGGCCAAAAACCCAAACACGATCCTAACACTTCCACATTTCCATCAACTAGCAATTAATCTTTAAACTAGCAATTAATCTTTAAACTAGCAATTCACAATCATTTAACAATTCTATCAAGATCATAACCATCACAATTCCAAGTATGATACTTCCAAGATCACTAGTTAAACATTTGACCCAAACACCAACTAGATCAATACACACAATCAACTATACTAGGTTTTCACCATCCATAACTTACCAAACATGATTTCAAAACTTAATAAACAATTCTATCCAATCAAACATCAAGAATTCCAAGATTTGTCAAAACCCACCTTCAACTTCCACCATTAATGGAGGTTGAAGGTGATTTTCACCAAATCTTGTATTCCTTCACCAATCTACAATACAAATGATGTAAAAGCTTGCATAAACACATAAAACAACATCCATAACAAGATTCACCAACAAATCATCAAGCTACATAAACCCTAGTTCAAACTCTAGCACAAGAACACCAAGAACAAACAAAGGAAAGGATGAAACTTACTTCTAGACTTCTTCTACACAAACTTGAGTATAAAATCGGGTCCTAGCACCAAGAACAAGCTCAAGGAGATGATGAACAAGTAGAGAGGAAGAAGATGGAGTTTTTGCAATGAAATAGTGAAATATGTGGATAATGTTTGAACAAATGAGACAAGGAAGAAAAGGAGGGTTTCTCCCTCCCTCTCTCTTGACCGGCCAAACCCACAAGGTGGGGCCCTTTTGGGCTTTTTATTAATTAACGGTATATGTCTGAAAAATCCCTTTCGTAATTGATTTATTTAAAATGGTAAACGGACTCCAATTTTAAAAATGAAAGCGTTTCTGGAAACGATATTTAACAAAGAATTTAAAGATATTAAAATCACGTTTTCATTCCAAATAAATCACAAGTCGGGTATTTTAAACCCTTGGTTAAAATACCGCAAAAGACAGTAAGCTAATTAAATTAACTAAGCATTTAATCAGATAATCATTTAATAAGATACCTTAAGGTCAATAACTACTAGGCCGGGTTTTGGGATGTTACAGCTCTCCCCCACTTAAGAAGATTCCGTCCCCGGAATCCCATCTCGATCAAATAAGGAAGGATAACGTTCCCGCATATCGGCCTCGGTCTCCCATGTCATATCCGCACCCAAACTGTGCTTCCACTTTTCCAAAACCATAGGAATTTGTTTCTTTCTCAATTTCATCACCTTTCTGTCCAATAACTCCACTGGTTCCTCTACTAAACTCTTCTTCGTATCGACCCGCAACTCTTGCACCGGGAGAATTTGACTCGAAGCTTCGACGTTACACTATCTCAAATAACAACTGTTGAAAGTGTTATGAATTGCCGACCACTCCGGGGGCAACTCGAGTGTTACCGATTGGGAATTCACCACTTTGCTAATTCGAAACGGCCCAATAAACCTCGGGGCCAACTTTCCTCGTTTACCAAAACGAATGACACCCTTCCAAGGTGAAACCTTCAAATAAACCATCTCATTTTCCGAGAACGTAGCGGGTCTACGTCTCGGGTCGGCATACATCTTTTGTCGGTCACAGGCGGCATTCAACTTTTCTCGAGAAATAGCAACTTTATCCGCGGTCATTTGTACAATATCGGGTCCCGCATATTGTTTCTCGCCCGCTTCCAACCAACACGTCGGAGTTCGACACCGACGCCCATACAACATCTCGTACGGTGGCATCTTAATACTCGAGTGGTACGAGTTGTTATAAGCAAACTCGATCAACGGTATGTGGGAATCCCACGACCCACCGTACTCCAACACACAAGCCCGCAACATATCTTCAAGAGTTTGTATCGTTCTTTCCGATTGCCCATCGGTTTGGGGATGATACGCGGTACTCAAATTCACCCGCGTGCCCAATTCTCGTTGCAAGCTATTCCAAAAATTCGAAGCAAAACGGGGATCCCTATCGGACACGATAGAAATCGGAATACCATGTCGGGATACCACTTCATCAATGTATAATTTTGCCAATCTACTAAGTGAGGCGGTCTCACTAGTAGCCAAGAAATGTGCACTCTTCGTCAAACGATCAACTATAACCCAAATCATGTCGTGACCCCTTTGTGTACGCGGCAACTTGGTCACGAAATCCATGGTGATCCGATCCCACTTCCACTCGGGAATCGGCGATTGAGTTAAAGTTCCATAGGGCTTTTGGTGTTCGGCCTTTACTTGAGCACAAATATGACAATGGCCCACGAAACGGGCAATGTCAGTCTTCATTGTCGGCCACCAATAAAGTGCTTTTAGATCATTATACATTTTCGTGCTACCCGGGTGAACCGATAACCGAGAATTGTGAACCTCGGCTAAAATCAATTCCCGCAAACCCCCGAGTAACGGTACCCAAACCCGGGATTGATACGTCTTCAAACCCCGAGAATCTTCTTCTAAATCATCCTTCCTCTTTATCAAAATATCGGTCTTCAAATTTTCAACATTTAAGGCTTCCATTTGCGAAATCTTCAACCGGGACACCAAATCCGATACAATTTCCACCCGCATAAATTGCACCCGCCCCGAATCTCCCTTTCTACTTAAGGCATCGGCCACCACATTTGGCTTCCCGGGATGGTATCGAATTTCACAATCGTAATCTTTAATCAATTCTAACCACCTTCTTTGTCGCATATTCAACTCCTTTTGCGTGAACACGTATTGCAAACTTTTATGATCCGTACAAATCACGCACTTAGTACCGTAAAAATAATGTCTCCATAATTTTAGTGCAAAAACCACCGCCGCCAACTCTAAATCGTGAGTCGGATAATTCTTCTCGTGATTCTTCAATTGCCTCGAAGCATAAGCAATAACCCGATCTCGTTGCATCAACACGCAACCCAAACCCGCAAGTGAAGCATCACAATAAACAATAAAATCCTCCGGGCCTTCGGGTAAGGCAAGAACCGGAGCTTGACATAATAGTTGCTTTATAGTTTGGAAGGACTTCTCGTGATCATCACCCCAACGGAACGGTACATCCTTACGGGTCAACTTCGTCATAGGACCCGCTATCTTTGAAAAATCCTTAATAAACCGGCGGTAATAACCCGCCAAACCCAAGAAACTCTTTATCTCGGTTGGGTTCTTTGGAGCAACCCAATTCATAACCGCATCAATCTTTTCCCGGTCCACCTTGACCCCATTCGAACAAATAACGTGACCCAAAAAGTGAACCTCTCGAAGCCAAAATTCGCACTTTGAGAACTTCACAAATAATTGTTTCCGCTTCAAAGTTTCTAACACTTGCCTTAAGTGTTTCTCGTGTTCTTCTTCGGTCTTGGAATAAATTAAAATATCGTCAATGAACACGATAACGAATTTGTCGAGGTAAGGCCGACAAACTCGGTTCATCAAATCCATAAATATTACGGGAGCATTCGTCAACCCAAACGGCATAACCAAGAACTCATAGTGGCCGTAACAAGTTCGGAACGCCGTTTTATGAATATCGTTTTCGTGAACCCGAACTTGGTGATAACCCGATCTCAAATCAATCTTTGAGAAATAAGAAGACCCTTGAAGTTGATCAAATAAATCGTCAATACGCGGCAAAGGATACCGATTCTTTACCGTTCTCTTGTTCAATTCCCGATAATCAATGCACATACGAAGTGGACCATCCTTCTTTTTCACAAATAAAATCGGAGCTCCCCAAGGTGAGGAACTCGACCGAATAAAACCCTTATCCAATAAATCTTGGATTTGTGTCATCATTTCCCGGATCTCGGACGGTGCTAAATGATACGGTGCTCTAGCCACGGGATTGGCACCCGACACCAAATCAATTTTGAATTCTACCTCCCGAACGGGAGGTAACCCAGGCAAGTCTTCGGGAAACACCTCCGGGTATTCCGAAACCACCCGGAGGTTACCAACCACTTTCTTTTCCTTTTTCACATCGATCACATAGGCCAAAAACGATTCACATCCCTTGGTCAAGGACTTACGGGCTTTCATCATGGATATCATGGGTATGGTCGGGGTCGCACGGTCTCCCCGGGCCACTACGTGTGACCCGTCGGTAGAAGAAAAGTAATTAACTTTTGGTGACAATTTATGTTGGCCTTATTAGCACTTAACCAATCCATACCTAATACCACATCAAAGCCGGATATCGGCATAACAAGTAAAAGAATCGAAAATTTCACGCCATCAATATCAATACTAGCCCCGGACACGGATGTCGTGACCGGAACCATTTCACCATCGTCCACCTCTACCTCTAGAGATGTCGCGATCCAAGAAGTAGGCAATTTCAATTTGTCACAAAAACTCTTTGAAGAAAACGAACAATTTGCAGCCGAATCAAATAATACACGAGCGGGTATGGAGTTTATTAGAAACATACCGGTGACGACATCGTCGGTAGTGGTGGCATCCTCCACCGTCATCTTGAATGCCCGACCCGTAGGTGGCGGATGACTCTTCCTCTTTTGACCTCCCGACGAAGCCGCTCCCCCGCCCGAACCCGAACCCGAACTCTTCTTCGTCGGACAATGCATGGCCCGATGACCCTCCTTTTGACAAGTCCAACAAACGCTATTTTCCAACTTGCATTCCGAGGACTCATGCCCGTGTTTCCCACATTTAATACACCTTCGAGTTTGTGTCGTACACGGACCGGCATGAGAGGACTTACACGGTAGGCACCACGGGTTCCTTTGGTTGGAACCTTGAAGTATTTGCTTGCGACGATCATTGTTTGATTTATGGTTCCCTTGGGATTTCTTGTGGTTGCTCGAGTTTGATTGATCATACTTCCCCTTATGAAACGGGGCCTTCTCTCGACTCGCGGCCCTTTGTGCCAAAACATCACCTTCGGCCGATTTGGCAAGATCATAGGCTTGCAAGAGAGTTCCCGCAAGCCTTGTTACATTCCGATACTCGGGCAACAATGCCCCAACAAAATGTTTGATTTGGGTGGACTCATCGGGCACCCATTGTGTTACAAACCGAAGCTTCCCATTGAATTGAAGGATAAGCTCATCCACCGTCATTCGATCGTTCATCTTCAACATCATGAATTCATTACGAATTTTATCCAACTCAAACGGGCTACAATACCTTGCCTCCACTTGATCCCTAAACTGTTTCCATGTGATCGCAACCATCATCTCATTACTAAAATTTGCGGTCAACCCATCCCACCAATCCATAGCCGGTCCTCCCAACATTCGGGACGCATACCGGACCTTCAAATGGTCCTCACAATTACAAGCAATAAGTGCCTTTTCGGTGGCCCGAAGCCATGTTAGAGTTTCCGCCGGGTCGGAACTACCACGATACTCGGTTGGCTTACAATCGAGAAAATTCTTGTAAGTGCACAGTTTCTTTTCTATCAGGAAAGGTTGATAGAAGAATTGTTGGTGTTGGGCATTGGCAATGGGTACGGTGTGGGTGAGAGGTGGTTGCGGTATACTTGCATTTGGAGATGAGGAGTCATTCCGGGGAAAGACGGGAACACAAGTAGTTTGAGTGAATTGTGGGGGTGGATTTTCTTGGGTGATAGGGGGTACGGTTGACCGAGCCTCGGGTCATGGCTCAGTCGATTGGCTTTGGCGGAGAGCCCTTATGGTATCCTCAAGTTCCATGTTTCGGGTTTCCAATAACACAATATACTCTTCGTTCGGTATCTCGTCACTCCCCGAGCCCGTTGCTCCGTCATTCCCAAGCTTCGTGTTCGGTGGGACATTCTCCAACGTGTTTCCATTCGTAGCCATTCCTGCTACAAAACACAACATCTCACCAAGGCTTAGTTCAATTCGTTAGTACACATCTACTAACTACTAAACCCAATTCACACTTGCTCTAATCCCTCTTGACCGGAAGGTTTGACCATAACACGAGCCACGATTTGGGAATGGAACACCAACCCCGTGTATCCATGGCCAAACCGAAGCTCTGATACCAAGTTGTAACAACACATTTTTTTTTAAAAGGCAATTAAGTATTAATCTAAGTTACGGAAGCATCTAGTTTACTTAGGTTTACAAACCATGGTCCCACAAAATATTACAAACCAAATTTAGTTTAAAAGACGGTATTACTAAACACGGCTCATTTTACAAAACATATAATTTAAGCATGGTCAAACTTCCCGTCCAAGCCCGACCCGTTCCAGCCATCCAACCTGAAATGTGTCGATAAGGGAGGGATTAGCACAAAAGCTAAGTGAATGAATTCCTAACACTACCAACTACACTAATCACTTAAACACGGAAGTTATAAAACATCTCCGGTTGGGTAATCACATAAATGAGAGGATCGGCGGCTTTGCGGGCCTTAAACCATGGTCGGCCAAAACCAAGGTAACCGATAGCGTTTTGTATCCAACACCCCGGGCAACTCCCTCCCCTTAACAATGTAACGCATACAGGTAAGGTCGGATACCCTATTAGTCGATACACTGTGCCCAGCCGTTATCCATCCGACACTGACCTCATCCCAATTGTGCACATAGTCATGTATGGTATTCCCTAACACTAGGCATACATAACAAGTAGACTAGCTACGAAAAACACCTCGAAACACATCACGAAAGAGTTCCCAATCGTGAACTCAAGTTCACTATCGCGAACTAGAGTTCGCGTCGGAACTCCTGTCGTGAACTACTTCGCGACCATCGACCAACTTAGCTGGAACCACTTCACGATCGTTAAGTGGAGTTCACGCCGTGAACTCCCCTTGTCTGGTAAATTCCTGCGATTTTTCACCAAAATGCCAATACCAAATAAAATAACCGAAACCCGAGTTGTAGGTCGAATCCACTCACCTTTCAACTTCCGATTCCTTAACTCAGTGAGCTAGTATCACTGAGTATCCTTCCCGGATCCTGTCAATAATATACCGAGTTAGTGATAATCCACCGAATTGTCAAAATCATCAATTTCAACCACTAACCCCACAAGACTCATAAAATGCACATTTTTATGACATTTCCAACTAGCACAATTCCTTCATCAATACAATTGATCATTTTGACCATTTATCAAGTATTCACAACTAGTTGACCCAAACGGGCCAAAAACCCGAACACGATCCTAACACTTCCACATTTCCATCAACTAGCAATTAATCTTTAAACTAGCAATTAATCTTTAAACTAGCAATTCACAATCATTTAACAATTCCATCAAGATCATAACCATCACAATTCCAAGTTTGATACTTCCAAGATCACTAGTTAAACATTTGACCCAAACACCAACTAGATCAATACACACAATCAATTATACTAGGTTTTCACCATCCATAACTTACCAAACATGATTTCACAACTTAATAAACAATTCTATCCAATCAAACATCAAGAATTCCAAGATTTGTCAAAACCCACCTTCAACTTCCACCATTAATGGAGGTTGAAGGTGATTTTCACCAAATCTTGTATTCCTTCACCAATCTACAATACAAATGATGTAATTGATTTATTTAAAATGGTAAACGGACTCCGATTTTAAAAACGAAAGCATTTCTGGAAACGATATTTAACAAAGAATTTAAAGATATTAAAATCACGTTTTCATTCCGAATAAATCACAAGTCGGGTATTTTAACCCCTTGGTTAAAATACCGCAAAAGACAGTAAGCTAATTAAATTAACTAAGCATTTAATCAGATAATCATTTAATAAGATACCTTAAGGTCAATAACTACTAGGCCGGGTTTTGGGATGTTACAGTTTTCCGGAAACTACTAAACTGATTAAGTAGTGGAACGTTATAACGCCCATTACGGGAGAATACATCTACTCGTAATCAATACCAGGGCTTTTAGAGAAGCCTAGCACCACGAGGCGATCTGTGTATCATACAATCTCATTATTCTCATTACGCTTCCTTACGAATACCGATTTATAATCAGTTGGTTTAACATTAGGTGGTGTTGGAGCAACGGGTCCAAGCACTCATCATTTCAGTAAGGAATCCAATTTTACCTGGATTGTGTGTTTCCATAGACCAGTCCATTGTACTCAACTATATAGTACATGGTTCCATGTCATCATTGCTCATAATGTCAGTGGCCACTGAGTATATGAACAAATTATCGATAACAGTTTCGTTTTGCTTCAAAATATCGTCTAAGCTAGCATACTCGAAAGATATTTTGAGATTAATGGGATGATGAGAAATTGGTGTTTCATCAGGAACACGCTTCTCCGATACACTCCCGTGATCCTTAATGATCTGGTGTAGCAAAACGTATACAACAGAATTTCTCCTCCTTTGAGGCAGAACATCCTTGGAACCGAACCGGTCTTCCTCTTTTATTGGGAAGAGCTGCGGACTGGACAGCCAATGGTAGCGTCCTTTGCACGGTGGGTTCGACCGATACAACATGTTCAAACGGAACATGGCGTCTCACAGGGACGTCTATCCTTGCAGGCATATATGCAGCGGGTATATTTGATCTCGTGACATTTGTTAAGTCATTAAATGTGTGTGGTAGCTGATTAGCAACATTTTGTAGACTCAGAACTTTTTGCACATCCTTATCACTATGTGCAAACGGGGGATCCATATGAGACAAATTGGGTACATGCCACGTTCTTTCACGTCGTTCCTTATCAACGTTAACGTGCAAATCTCCCCCTAACGACGGGAAGATCGTCTCATCAATATCACAATTCGCATGTATAGCGTTAAAGAGATCGCCTGTCAAGGGCTCTAATTAGAGTATAATGGATGGAGATTAATAATCAACATATATTCTCCGTCGATTCTGAGGTCCAAATTTTGAACGCTCTGGAAGTTCAATTGGAACATTGACCAAGCACCCAAGCATGCGTAAATATGAGACGTCGGCCTCATATACAGTTACCAGCTGGTATGCACGAAGTTATTGGGTGCCCATGGGCCTCAGACGGACCAATGCATCAGTGTGCAATATCGCATAACCATATATAAAATGGGGCATTTTGGTGCGCATAACCAAAGTTCTTGCAATTATTTGTATTCGTTTGATAAACGATTCCGCAAGATTAATTTGAGAATGAACGTACACAACAGGGTGTTCAATATCAAGGCCCAATGTTATGCAATAATCATCGAACATTTTTTATGTAAACTCACCGACATTATCAAGTCTAACTGACTTTATTGGATAATTCGGATGATTAGCCCTCAACTTAATGATATGGGCTAGGAGTTTAGGAAATATTTCATTCCTTGTGGACAATAAAGCTACGTGTGACCATCATTGTTGATTCATCAACCAATATATCCTGAAATTTTTAAATGGTCCGCATGCTGGTTGGATAAGTCCACAAATTTCCCCATGAATTCTCTCAAGAAAACGGGAAATCACTTTTGTAGATTATACATAAAGTGGTTTGAGATGTGTCTTTACAATCGAGCATGTTTGGCATAGGCTTTTCGAATTAATCATGAAATTAATTCCTTCAAGAGGATGCCCATGAGATGCATTCATAGTTCGAAGCATCGTATTTTGACCCGGGTGTCCCAGCCGGTCATGCCATAACATAAAAGTTCCATCATCAACAGGGGCTCGACGAATGATTAGATTGCTTTCAATGGTTTAGATCGTAGTGAAGTATAAACCATTTGACAAACATCTCAACTTCTCCAATATACGCTTTTGGTCATATTTATCGGAGGTAACGTAAAGGTATTCAATACCTTTTTCTCGAGCAGTTTCGAGATGAAAACATGTTTTCTCGAATATCCTTAAAACTCAACAAGTTACGACTGGAACTTGGATAATATAAGGCTTCATTTATGGTTAAAATAATACCATTTGATAACATATATTGGGCTATACCAAAGCCAAGGTCGACGGGCCCGAGATGCTTGTCAATGAAGTTACTTTGAGGCTTAAAGTTGATCAAATAATCTATATGTTTTATGGAAATGTGGGTTATACCACAATCAACCAGACAATCAACTCACCCTTGATGCCTCGAAGTAATAATAATTTAAAGTTGGTCACACGCATTGTTTAATTTCATAAGGAAGAAAACAACTTTAAATTATCTCGAGAAACATAATCAATGTAAACAAACCATAGTCCAAAAGATAACCATTATTCAAATGGGAAAGCATAATCCAAAAAAACATAATCAAGGAGCTAAACAATAGCTCTAATATTCCATTTGAGCCAAAACATCGGTGGTCTCAAAGAATTCATGTTTATTTGATATTTTCCTACAACGGGAGGAGAAATATTGGATATAATTATCATATAAAATGATAGTATATATGCTTATGTTTTGTATGAGCATAAATTGTGTGTCGAATCAGCAGGTTCAAAAAAACACAAGTGCGAATGAGTTCTCATTTATCGAGCGACAGGTCGATTGATAGACACCGATTCGTCATAAGTATATAAACACATACATGGAAAAAGATTATTAGTCAACCCTTTTCGGTAGCTCTATTCGAATACAACCAGGAAAGACGGTAAGGGTAGACAGCGCTAGTGCGTATCGGAACCACCCTTATTAGGAGTCAGAAAAACCGCCTATCTTTCCTAGACATTGTAATAAGAATAGGTGAGCCTATGTGGGGAAGATTCATAATTTTTCCAATTTAAGTAGGTTTAATACAATGCTCAATAGTTCATATTTTTCATCATGATTTCGTATGAACTAACAATGTAATTCACATATTGTGAATTATTAACAATAAATCAAAAGATTTATCTAACCTTGCACTTTATGCAACTTGTAAATGATAAGAATAATCATTTCACAATGAAATTGTCAATTTTTATGTTCATGATTTTTTAAAAATACAACTTTCAAAATGATTCTTTTTTAAAATAATCATTACATTATATTTTATTTATAAATTATAGGTTTAAATGTCATTAAACTTGTTAATCAAATCATTTTCACAAGTATTTGCTGAATTGAATTTCTATAATCACTATTTATTTTTAACATGAGCACATTAGTTCAAGAAATAATTTTTTTCTTTTTTATAATTTTCTCTTAAAAACATTCGATAAACTTTATTTCTTGACAAAAATTTTAGGTTAAATTTTTAGTACTCAATTGAATCAAATTTGCTAAATGAGATTAATACTCATTTATATGAATTTTGGTTAACAATTCATTTAGGTGGTGTTTATGTTTCAAAAAAGATTTGTCTCAACAATAAATTTGTCTCAACAATAAATGTTAACACGATAACTTACATATTCAATTCTTGTAATAAATGTTCATAAATATTTTTTTTAATCAATGGTAATTAATAAACGGTTTGAAAATGAGATACAATCTCATATTTATAAACTTGAACAAAATAAAAATTCACTTAAAATGCATTGAAATTCATAGTTTAGTGATAACATAAACTATTATTGGTGACATTTATGTGCCTAAATGAATGCATTGACACATTTAAATTCCCAAATAAACTATGGGAGTTACATTCTTAAACCAAATGTAAATAATTTTTCTTTATGTAATATATTATGCTAAAAACTGAGATTTGTTTTTTTTTTTTTAAATCAAACAAATATAAAGAATATAATTTTCTTAAGTAAACTTGGAATAAACAAATTTGTTCCTCCGTTTTTATTCCTCCGTTTGTTGTTTTTTATAAACAAATTTTCTTAAGTAAACTTTAATTTTCTCCTGAAAAATAGAAAATGCTTGACATACAATTTCTTTGGACACATTGATATCTTTTTTTTTATTCTTCCGTTTCCTTATTTATAAACAGAAAAATTTGCACATTTTTCTATTTGATTATACATACATACGAACCATTTATATAATGACGTTTTGGGAAAAAAATTCTTGTGAATTTGCAATTCATTATTAATGATCGTATATAAAAAAAATGATAAGTATAATGATTCAAAAAAAAACTTACTTTGGAATATGTTGGAAGAACCATCTTTAACTTTTCGATTTGTTACTTCTCGAACGACGAACTTGGAACAACTTGGAGCAAAGTGCCGATAACGTGTTGTAAGACAAATTAGCTCAACTCAATTGAGATCATAACAGGTATTCTCATTAGACATAGAAGTATGATACATGGTACAAGAAAGACAAGAGATACAAGGAATGCTACAACATAACACCTCTATTTATAGGGTGGAAATTGGTACACTAATGGTTGTACACTTTATGTACATAAAGTGTACTTATGATGGTGTTAAGTACTAATCAACCACTAATATGAGTTACAACAGTTTCAAGTTATTTATTTTAACGGCTAGAATATATTTGTTATTGCGAGTTTTCTTCCTTTGTTGTTGCGGTTTGTGGTTTTGTTATTGCGGTTTGACCGCAATAACAAAACAAATTTGATTGTCATCTAATATCCAACGGACATATTTTGAAATAGTTGTCTTTCTTCTTCGTTGAGATCCTGTTTTCGTTCTGCTACTCTTTTTAAGGTAATTTCGTTTTCTTTTCTTTTTTTTTTAATTCAAGCTTTGAAGTAGACTTAGAAATATAAGTATCTTCCAATTAGTTGCCAAAATAGACACATTACATTCATAAAATAGAGAATACAGTAGATTATGCAAATTGCAAACATTGCATATCCTATGAAAACTATGCAAATCCCTATCAAATACAATTTCATTTTCCTTAGCATTAAGTCACGTTCCTCCAGCTTCATTTCAAGATTGTTCTTCGAGTTTATTAATCCTGGAATGATTTGTTTGGATCTTTCACACATAACAGGATCAAACCACACAAAAAATCTACATGTAGAACCCTATAAAAAAGAATATTATACAATAGTTAATAATTAGTTGAATTCTAAAATGGTTATATATTAAATATCTTCAAATTAAAGGCCTTACCTTTGTTGGACATGTATAAAACCTTCGTCCAGGGTTTCTGGTTGTCCATGAAGTGTGAATCACTGCTTGTTTGCCACATGATGAGCAGAAAACCATCTTGTAGCTAGAAAGATAATGTGTTCGTTTTTTTTAGGTTGATAAATGGCTGAATATGAGACTTACTTATATATCCTTCAATTACCATTTAAATATATATATAATATTAATTAATTTTTATTGTCGCTTTATTAATTTTTAGATGGAGCGTAATTATTGGATGTATCATGCTATACGTTCGTCCGCCGATTATGTCATCGGTTTGGAAATTTTATTCGGTTTGCTGAATCGAATCGCGTTAAGAACGCAAGTCCTTCGATCTTATGTCCTTGCAACGTTTGTAAAAACTCTAAAAGATTCACAAACACCGGTGATATAGAGCACCATTTGTTTCACCATGGTTGTATGTATAATTACACTTGTTGGTCAAGTCATGGAGAATCACGACTTAATTGTAACACATCTTCGAGCAATGTAAATAGTAGTAGTGCATATACAACATTGAACAATGACTCATACCACGATAACGATCAATACACTTCAAATGACCGTTTCGATGAATGTATTAATGAATTGGATACTAATATGAGTGGTGACGTTGGTGAACAAGATGAATTACATCGCTTATCTGATGAAGCCGAAACACCGTTATATAAAGGTTCTAAATTAATGAAACTTGATGTTGTGTTGAAGTTAATTAACTTAAAGATGAAAAACGGATGGAGTGATACAAGTTTCACAACCCTATTAGAGCTTTTACATCATGAGTTGCTTCCGGAAGAAAATGGATTACCAATTTCTACATATCGAGCAAAAAAATTAATGTGTCCAATGGGATTGGAAGTAGAAAGAATACATGCATGTCCCAATAATTGTATGTTGTTTCGGAACGAGTTCGCAAATTTGCATAACTGTCCTCATTGCAAGGCATCGAGGTATAAACGGAAAAAAGATACGGATGAAGTTGACGATGATGTGACTAAGAATGGACCACCGGCTAGCTTCCTATTATACCAAGACTGAAAAGGTTATATTCAAACGAGAAAGAAGCCAAGTTACTTTGTTGGCATTCAGAAGAACGTGTGATTGACGGGAAAATTAGACATGTTGTGGATTCACCGCAGTGGAGAAACATTGATAAAAGGTATGTTGAGTTTGGGAAGGAGATCAGAAACATACGGTTTGGGCTTAGTTCGGATGGGATAAATCCTTTCGGTAACATGAGTAGTCGTCATAGTACGTGGCCAGTTCTCTTATGCATTTACAATCTCCCACCATGGTTATGCATGAAACGGAAATACATTATGATGTCCTTGTTGATTCAAGGTCCGAAACAACCGGGTAATGATATTGATGTTTATTAATCCCCTTTGATTGATGACTTAAAAACTCTTTGGAGTGATGGTGTAGATGTATACGATGCTTATAGAAAAGAACAATTTAAATTGTGGGCCATGGTTTTTTGTACTATCAATGACTTTCCAGCATACGGTAACTTGTCAGGATACAAAATGAAGGGTAAGAAAGCTTGTCCTGTTTGTGAAGATGAGGCAAGCTTGGTGTGGTTACGAAATTGTAAAAAAACTGTATACATGCGACATCGAAGATTCCTTACCAAGAGTCACCCGTTTAGGAAGAAGACGATTGAGTTTGACGGAACTGTCGAGGTCAGGACGGTGAAGAAACGATTTGATACATTTTCACGAGTTGAAAATATAAATGTTGTGTTGGGTAAGAGATTCCGTATTGATATTGATGCCATATGGAAAAAGAAGTCCATATTTTTTCAATTGCCTTACTGGAGACATTTAGATGTTAGACATTGTCTTGATGTTATGCACATAGAAAAAAACGTATGTGAGAGCTTGATAGGCTATTATTGGATATTAAGTATAAAACTAAAGATGGTATTAAGGTTCGAAATGACATGGTCGAGATGGGAATACGTAAAGATCTTGCTCCAGTACAACGAGGCACTCGTACTTATCTTCCACCCGCATGTTATAATACAACGAAAGAAGAAGAAAAAAAAGTTATGCCAATGGTTGCACGATATTAAGGTTCCGTCATCTTATTCAGCAAACATTCAAAGATTTGTATCAATGAAAGATTATAAATTGCTTGGGATGAAGTCTCATGATTGTCATGTTTTGATGACACATATGATTCCAATCGCAATTCGTGGAATTTTACAAGATGATATCCGACATACAATCACAAAGCTTTGTTTGTTTTTCAACAATATTCATACGAAAGTTATTGATGTCGAAGATTTGGACAAATGGGAGAAAGACGTTTATGTTATCCTTTGTGAACTAAAGATGCACTTTCCACCATCATTTTTTGATATAATGGTTCACCTAATATCTCATATCATACAAGAGATTAAGGCATGTGGTCCCGTATTTCTACGTTACATGTACCCTTTTGAAAGATACATGGGAATATTGAAAGGTTATGAAAGAAATCGTAATCGACCAGAGGGAAGTATTACTGAAGGGTATACTTCTGAAGAGGTGATTGAGTTCTGCCAAGGTACGTATGTAATATATATGATCAACTATAGCAAAAATTAATTTATTATATATTTTATTTTTCTTAGGCTATATGGAAGGTGTCAAAAGTGTTGGCGTTCCTAAAAGTCGCCATTCAGGTCGACTTGAAGGAAAGGGAGGAGTAGGTTTTAAGATAATAGTGCCAATGCACGGAGAACTACAAGTTGCTCATTTAGTAATCTTAAAGCACATGACATGCCTCACTCCATATGTTGATGAACATATGGATATGTTAAAGTCGATGAACCCGGGTTAACAACAAGTGTGGTACATAAACAACCAAAACAAGGATTTGGCAAGTTGGTTGAAAGAGAGGGTGACAACAAGTGACGACGTTGATGACACTGCCAAAAAATTGGGACAAGGTCCAGATGCTAGAGTAAGAACTTACCAAGGATATGATATTAATGATTATACATTTTACACCAAAGATCAAGATAGAAAAAGTACAGTGCAAAATAGTGGAGTTACAGTAATAGCATCAACAACCGAAATCGATAGGCGTGATCAAGATACATTGATAAGCATCGCAAAAGATTCTTATTACGGTGTGATAGAAGAAATTTGGGAATTGCAGTATTCTGATTTCATAATCCCAGTGTTCAAGTGTAAGTGGGTAAATAACCGTATGGGTGTTAAAGTTGACGAATATGGTTTTACACTTGTCGATCTTGAAACTAATGGCTACAAATCCGAGCCATTCGTTCTCGCAACACATGTATCACAAATTTTTTTCGTCAAAGATCCAAGCAAAGCAAAATACCACATTATGTTGCAAGGTAAAAGACGTGTTCTTGGGGTTGATAATGTTGTGGATGAAGAAGAACACGAAAACTTCGATGATTTACCACCATTTTCCGTCGGTATCGAACCCGGGAATTTTGAAAACATGAATAGAAGCTCATATGTACGAACTGACGGAGAAGGAACATATATTTAATAACTCGATCTATTATATATTATTGAAAATTAATATTTGTATTATATATGTGTTTTAGTACTATGCAAATTTATAATTAACCTACTGTTTTATTCATGTGTAACATTTTTAACAATTTGAATTTGTTACTATGCAACGTTCTTGTAGGTGTAAAAAAATGAAACTCAAAACCGCAACAACAAATTAATAAAAACCGCAACACCTAATTCGCCCAACCGCAACAACAAAAAAACCGCAATAACTAATGGACTAAACCGCGGTAACAAATAGAATAAAATAACCCGCTAAAACGAAATAAAGACCCGTTAAAACGAAATTGTTTATTCCAAATTTTCAAATCCCAAAACATAAGTTATCCAAACATCGAATCCTTAATCACTTTTGCACAAAACCTTAATCGACCAAACTGTCCGTTTTCTTCACCAAAATCACTATGCACTAGTTCGCTGGAGTTTGGATTCACCGTCGTTTTCTTCACCTTGGATAGTAACCGACGTTGCTTTCACCAGGTCGTATCCTTAATCACTTTTCCAAAAACCTTAATCAGTACCTCTCGTCGACCTAAACCCTAGTTTACCGTTACATCGCCGATAATCCTTCACCAAGCTAGGTATTAAAGTATTATGTTAATGATTTCTTGTGTTTGTTATGCATTCGTTCTTAATCATCTTTTTCTGTTAACGTATTATGTTCAAGCATTTGTGTTGTAATTCTGCAGAAATGGCCGATAATCAAGAACGTAAGAGACGTAGAGGCGAACGTGGTCCTGCATCTTTTGGGAAGAAATATAGGAAAGATGTATATAAAACTGAATTTGATGAAAATCATATCCCTCTGAGTAAAGAACTGACGTCATGGTTTGGGATGACGGTTCAACATCGTTTCCCGCTAGCAACTGATATGGGCAAAATGGACAAAGACATATATGAACAACTATGGCTGGATACCAAGGTATATATTTATTAGAAATATGAAATAGTTGTTAAGTGATGATAGCATATAATTTATTTACTCTAAATTGTAGAATATGTGGAATATCGAGAACGATGATGCAAAAGAGTTAATGAGGAAGAAAGATGCGAATGGGTACTAATTTTAAATCTAGGCTTGTTAAAAATTTCATCCTTACAGGTAAGGATGCTTGTGAGAAGTATAAGTTTCTTAAAAGGGATGATTGGGAACCATTTAAGGCACAAAGAAGCACCCCAGAATTTATGGTATCTCTTAATTATATTATATGTTTAGTATTGTACAGTATTTTATTATTAACAACTTGTTAATTTGTGTATCTAAAAAGGGAGAAAGCACTGGCAAGCAATGCAAGCAGACAATTCAAGGTCCGCGTGGGCCGAAGCGGGTGGACCCGTTTTAAAAGAAATAAAAAGGATGCAGTTTGGTCTGAACTTCTACAAAACCATAGTGTTCTTTCGGAGATTCAAAATGAACAGTCTAAGTTGTTTTTGATGGGTTGTGCAGTTAAGAATAGTGAAGGAAAGTTTCAACTTCCTAACGAAGCGATGGACAATTTCCATGTTTTGGTAAACTAAGTTTTATTTAATTGAAGATTTTTATCTTTTTGGTAAACAAATATTTTTTGTAGCTCGCGGAAGAGAAAAGGATGATAACGGATGGTACTTATGCAAAAAATAAGAAGGATCATTTAATTGTTCTCTTAGGACCCGAGCACGGGGGACGATCTCGGACCGTATCCGAGTTAATTGGATACACAAAGGTTAAAGGTGGATTGATTAGAAATGTGATCCCGTAAAGTACCCCCGCGGTCAACACAAGCCACCATGATTCATGTGGTTCCCGTGGAACGGTGGAACACTATCCACCTATTGAGGTAACAATTTAAAAGTTTTGCAGCCTATACTATCCAGCCTTATAATTGTATCTGTTTTTACAGGTGTTGTCACCGTGTGAGTTGCTAGTTAGGGTGGCTGATGCCCATTTAGTCAAAGTTGGTTATGGACGAGTATGGCCAACTGTGGTATTCCAAGTGTTACATAATAAACAGATTGCCAATGGTTGTGTAAAAGTCCAAGTTGATTCGATCGTTTCAGGAAAGGAGGATTTGCCTGTACATCCTCTCACAAAAACAGATGATGTTCAACTGGTTGAGAATTTGCCATATAGTATAGTACAGTGGCCAAGATATGCAGTGAAGGTATATTTTAGTTTTTTTTTTATTGTTTGTGAACACTTTTATATAACTTTGTAGAGATGTTTTAGCTTATCGGTGATGGGCTTGTCAATTCCCCGGAAAGGGACTTGAGAGAATCCTCTCCATTTGATTTGTCAACAAACAATGTTTATATACCAGAAATGCCCGAAACTTCACCATTCCCTTTAGACCAAGAGTTTTATGGATATGCACACATGGTTAGTCTTATCATTATCATTATTTTAATCATTATTTTTAAATACTAATGTTTTTATGATTACTTGTTGTAGTTGCAATCGGAGGATCCAACATTCCCCGCAGCCCAAACCGTCCCCGCAGCCCAAACCGTCCCCGCAGCCCAAACCACCCCCGCAGCCCAACCCATTAACCCAGCCCAAACAGTCCCCATAGCACAAACCATTATCCCAGCCCAAACAGTCCCCATAGCCCAAACAGTCCCAGAAGCCCAACCCGACAGCCCAGCCCGAACAGTCCCTAAACCCCAAACACCCACCGCAGCCCAAACCGTCACCACACCTCAACACGACAGCCCAGCCCGAACCATCCCCGAATCCCAAACAGAACCCGAAGCCCAAACAGAACCCGAACCCGAGAATGTTCCTCTAGATCCTCATTACGACGAGCATTATGCGAAGGTATTGGCCGATGCTCCCCAATTTCTCCCAATACTTGATGCATTCTTCAAATATAACAAATATGGTCTTAGTGTTCCTTCCCCTCCGGGTATGTATCATGAGACATATACAGAAGGCATCCCAGCCACCGAGGTTTTACAATTTGCTCGATTTCATTGGGTTGATAGCAGCATGATACATTGTTTGTCAATGTAAGCTTGATATTTTAATATTTGGGTATAATTGTATTTATTAACTTTATGTTGTATATTTAAGGTATTATTATGCAATGGCGGGCAGCAATTCACGATGTGCATTTTTCAATGCACACTATATTACCGAGCCAGAATGTCGCACCAACAAGAACCATGTCATCCAACATATCAGGGATGTGTTAAATCATCATCCAAGCAAGTCATACATTCTTGCACCATACTATCAAGCGTAAGATTTGATTTTCCATAATACAAGCAACACTGGATGTTTTAAATCATCATACAAGCAAGTAACTTTGATTAATTGCTTGTGTTTACTTGCAGGCAACACTGGATGCTTTTTATCCTCTGTCCTAAATCGAATATTGCATATATTGTTGATTCTTTAAAGCGTGAATCTGGTCCCGATTACTACACTCTTGTTGGAGTATTCAATCATATTTTTCCCCGTAGATTTAAATGGATAAACACAACTGTATGTTTTCAATTTTCATTTTTTACCAATTTATTTAAGATGTATAAAATATTCAATATATTGAAATATTACAGTGCTGGAAACAAGACCAAAGCTGGGAATGTGGTTACATTGTTAGTCGACATATTGAAGAATTTTTACAGACCATACAGTTTAACATCAACCAATCTGTAAGTTTATGTTATAGTTTTAAAATATTACTCATTTAGATGTAAAAATTATTGATATTAATTGTTTTTCATGAGCAGATGTGGAAGACTAATAAGAGTTTTGATGCTTCTATGATTCGTGAATAAATAGCAAGGTTGTTGCCCCTGTATCTCGAATGGATGAAGAGGTGCAAGCAAAGTGATGCCACTTATTGAAGGTTAGCAATTAAGCAAGTGTAAATTTTTGAACATATAGTTGTAAATTTTTGAAACACGGTCCATTACAATGATCACATCCTGCAAGTGTACATTTTTTTTACATTAAGTTACTGTGCGGTTGTATGTTTTTGGGTGCTATCTTTAAATATTTAAGAGCTAGATTTTAAATAGAATATAATATATATATATATATATATATATATATATATATATATATATATATATATATATATATATATATATATATATATATACATATGTATATATATATATATATATGTATATATATATATATATGTATATATATATATATATGTATATATATATATATATGTATATATATATATATGTATATATATACATATGTATATATATATATATGTATATATATATATATTGGTTTATATATATATATATATATTGTGGAATGATTTTTTTTTGTTTATTTTGAATAACAAATATTGCGGTTACTTTATCATGTGTGCGAATAACTAATATTGCGGGTATAACATCTAGTGTAGTGTGCGAAGAACTAATAGCGCGCTTTATGCTTTAATGTTGCGGTTTCTTTCTTATTGCGGTCTCTGTGTTTGATATTGCGGTTTCTGTTTTGTTGCGGTGTTGGCTTTAATATTGCGGTTTCTTTCTTGTTGCGGTTTCTGTGTTTGATATTGCGGTTTCCCTTTTGTTGCGGTTTGTTTGTTTGATAGTGCGTAGTTTGTTAGTGCGTTCCTTTCCCCGCATTATCAAAGTGTTTTCCCCGCATTATCAAATCGTTTCTGTAGTAGTGTGTGTGCATGGATCGGTTGGGTTAATACGTAACAAGACCTACATTGGTGTGTCACTTGCACCCATTTGTTTAATGAGAATTGATATTTAGTCTTATTATTTAGTCCTATTCAGAGTTATACCCACTTGATAGGATGACATGTGTAATCCATTTATTCTCTCTCTTAATATTATATTTTGATTTTAACACATATCTTCATCTAATTAGTAGGACTAAATATCATTACTCTTATTTAATACTTACTCGTGGCCGGCATGCCAAATGTCCTCGACCCAGCTGGGTTTTGATCGAGCCATATGTTGTTTTACATACGTATGCACGCAGTATTATGAAATGAATTAATACATGCATGCAATGCATGGAGAATTGAAATATCGTTGTCCATTTGTGAGAGTTTAAGGATCCTACGTAATAATATGTTCGACACGTATATGTAAAACCAGAGTCAACGCAATAATTAATAGATTGCCATTTATTTATAACTTTTGATTTTGTATGATAGAAAATTATCTCGCAATAGCATATGGTAAGGATGTACTCATGTACTACTAAATTTAATCTCCTATAGGCATGAATAAGATCTCTTCTATAGATAAATATTAACCTGACAATTTGGCAGGGATGTCTTTGAGGATGTGAAGGAGATGCAGTCGCACAGAACTCACGTTTTATTGGGGTACAATTTTTATATATATCTTATAATATAATCTTAAAATTTTAAGTTAGCTTAATAATTTAATAGAAAAAAATAGAAAAGTTCAAATTTTTAAATAAATCTTATATTTAGGGGGTTATTTTCGTCAACTCGCACAGAGCCATCAGAATCTCAAAGACGCTCCTGTAATTAGGGGAAGGTTTTAAAACGACTACGACAAAGCTCATGAAAGATATGTATACGTGCCTTACGAGCAAACTTGATCACCTTCAAAAAGTTTGTTATAAACAGGAGTGACTTAAAAAGAAAACAGAGAAACTTTTTGTATGATAAAATGACTTAATTAATCTATATCTAAGAAAAAAATATATATTTAGACATACAATATCAAAAGATCATGAAAGAGTCAAATAGGAGATGAGTAATCCATGTGACATGTCTTAAACGTAGGGGTGAACATTTGGGGCGAAAATTTTGCACTAAATTCAAAACCAACCGATACATAGTCGAACTGATATTGAAAAGTAACATATAAACTGTTCATTTTTTGTTTTTAAATTCATCATTTTCGGTCGGTTCGGTATTCGGATAAGGATGAGCATTTGAGTTAAAAAAAAAAACTGAAACGAAACCGAATAGATGTGAACCAAAACTGAAAAATATGTAATTGGTTCAGTTTCAGTATTAAAAATTCATTATTTTTGTTTTCGGTTCAGTTTTTTAAATCACGCTCACTCCTGCTTAAACATGTTTATGAAGAATGTATATAGTCTTATTTGATACACAATCTTACTATTTAAGTGTTGGATATAAAGACATCTGATAAAACTTTTTCAAAGTGTTCATAAAATTGTCGTGTCACGTTATTTGTAAACATAGATTACTGAATTATCGAAAAAATTAAATCATATCAATACATCAGATCTATTATTAATATTCTGCTTCTTAACCCAAAAAGCCTTCTTATTCAAATTTATAAAAGGATCCACTAAGAATGTTTTTTTAATAAAATTAAAAAACGAACTAACCAAAATTATGTTCTATATGAACTTTCTCCTTCACCATCTTTTTCATTTAATTTTGTAATCATTACTCTTATATAATTATCACTAAAAGAAAACTACCGTTTAATTACACATAAATGAATTTCTATTCTGTAAGACTGTAATTTATAAATTATTTTTCGTCACAACTAAATTTGCCCAATAATATGTCAAATTTGTGGAATAAACTTTGTGCAGTTGCATTAGCGACTGGAACCATTGGTATCACATTAGTGACGAGACGTATGCCACAATTAGGGGAGAGCATGGTGCAAAAATTAAACCAAGTCGAAATAGAAAATTATGAATTTTCAAAACCGAAACCAAACCGATTACATGTTTTCGGTTTTGGTTTGGTTCAGTTCAGTTTCGATCCAATTTGTTTAGCCCCGGCCAAATGCTTATTCTTATCCGAAAACCGAACAGAACCGAAAAGATAGAACCGAAACAAAAAATGATGAATTTTCAAAATCGAAACCGAACCGATTACATTTTCTTTTAGTTCAGTTTGGTGTTAGTTGGTTTTTATTCGATTTGGTTTTTTCAGCCTAAATACTCACCCCTAGTCACAATACTGAATAGCAATAAACTAAGATGTAGTCGTGCTTTTGTCGTTTGGCCTTTTTGAGGTCTTCTGTCTGCGAGCATTAGATATTTGGAAATATAAAATGTTTGTTTTTTTAGAAGATGTGATATAAGGAAAAGTCTTATTGAAATCTGCTTAAAGACTTGTGAGATTAGAGAGTTTATAATATATTTGTGCGTTAGTACAACAATTTCCTTCAAGGAGAATAAAGGTAAATCCTATGTTTTCTGTAAAGATATCATTGTTTTAAGCTTTAAATTAAACAAAATTTTAATTGGGAAAAAACTAAAAGCCAATTAATCATGATCTTTTTTAAATATAGTTTAAACTAGGTTATGACCCATGAAAAATCACGGGCTGTCGTCATTTTATTGAGCGTAAGTTTTATAATATATAATTATTTTTTGCTAATTATATGATTGTTACATATACAATAAGAAATTAATGTTTCTATATGTACATACTTGAATTCAATCGGTACTAAATCACGTAAATTATGGAATTTAGTTATTTTTTAACGGTAATCTTAATCTACTCTTAAATCGACATATGTCCATTATGGGACTTGAATCCTAAACCTCAAGATTGAGGACAAATACATTTACGTCATTGGCCCTTTGATATTATGGAAGAATAATAAAAAGTCATAAACTTATAATAACCACATAAACAAAATTCAAATAATATAATGTTTATATAGTAAAAAGATTTAATTAAAACAATAATAATATCTTTAAAAATAATACTCCCTCCGTCCCACAAAAAAGTTCTCATTTCTCCTTCAAATTTTATCCCACAAAAAAGTTCTCATTTCTCAAATTTGAGGAGCCAAATTAACAAAATAATAATATTACTAAGATTCCACCAATAAAATACTTTCTCCCTCCAATCTAACCTTATATTTTAATCAAAAGTATTACCAAGGACCCCACCACTAACAATTTCCTAAAAAGTTGTGCACATGAGAAATGAAAACTTTTTTGTGGGACAGAGGGAGTATACGTTAGCATAAATTTAAAATTTCTTCTTTGAATAAAATATTGGACACATTCAAGCAAAAAATTCCACAATCGAATATCGCCAACAAAATTAAGAAGAAAATTTATATAAGAATCAATACAAACTCAGCTAATTTGGTATCTACAAATTATGTTACGTTCGGTTAAAGATTTCAAGCGGCTTCAAAATGATTTGTAATAGGAGTTCACGATTTCAGAAAAGCTTTGTTTGCGGTTTATGTTTTTGATTCATCAATGATTCATAGATGGTGTGATATGGAGGAGTGGATGTGTGTTTCGATTGATCAATGGGGTTCTAAATGTGACGATATGCTAAACATAAACTCTCGGAAGACGAAGATGCTTATTATTGGCTTCACAACGCGTTGGATGATTTGGAGATATCGAAATTCTTTATTGTTTAATAGTGGTAGTTTAAAAAAATCGGAGTTATTTGATAGTATTCGATTGTGTTTCCTTTTCTTGGATCTCTCATAGGAATCAAAAAATTAAGATTCTAAGGGATGATTGGTTGAAAAACCCGTTGGAATATACTCTTGTTTAGTCTAGTTTTTTGCTAGACTCTCGTTTAATATAGTTTTGGAGGTCTTTAGGAGGGTGATGACATTGCCGAAGCTCGACTCGTTGCCTTCTTTTTGCTGTTAAAAAAAACTTAAGGAAAAAATCGCAGTATATTATGTATTAGGGCAGGATGTATTAGGTTGTGGCTACTGAATTTTATTAGGGCTATTTTGTATAATTTGGCAATTGGATTTCTAAAAAATAGCAAGATTTTCGATTTCATCTAAATATATTTAAGAAAAGAATTAGAGTTGTAAGTATAGATTTGTGTATGTATTTAAAAAAAACAAATTGAATTTCGAATTAATTTTGAATTTAGTTAAAAATATGGATTTGAGCTAAAATACGAATTAACAAAATCGATTTATTGATTAATAACCAAACTTGAATTTAAAATTACTTTCATTTTAGTTAATAAAAAAGGGATTTTAGCAAAAAAATGATCCTAATAAAGTAATAATGAGCAATAATATTCAATATAATTTTGACGGAAACCTTAAAAGTGAATATTTATACTATGTTATCTTGATTACAAAATTCAAAATATACATAAGTAGTAAAACAATAATCCTAAACATAAATAAAAGTCAAAATATATATAGAAGTTAAAAGCAAAAATAAAAAAATAAAAAATAAAAAAAATCAATTTTAACTTTTCATAATTGATTACTTCCACAGTTTAATTGTTAACTTACATTAAACGAAAAATATTTAAAAGTCAATATATACAAAGTTTTTTTTTAGTACGGAGTATAAAAGTAAATATACATAACCTTTGAAACTGAATTTTGTTAATTGTAATTTAAATTTCAACCCGTTTGACCTAATTTATTTTTAGTAACATCTTCTTGACCTATTTATACGTACATTGGTTAAATTTCGCCTCTCACTCCTAACCTTGCCTATTAAATATGAGAAATGATATTTAGTTATATCATTTGGTCATACTCACCGTCCTATATACTTGATAGGATAATATCTGTAATCCAATAATTATCTTTCTTAACATTATCCCTTGATTTTGACACATGTTTTCATATAATGAGTAGGAGTATGATTATGACCAAATGGTAGGACTAAATACTATTTTCATAAATATTAACCCAAAAAATATGTGGAAAATTTAGTATTTGTAATAGAAGTACTGTGTATATGCTCCTTAATTTTTCCAAATTGAAAAAGGTGCTTGAAAATATTCCTGAAAAAACGGCATATCTCCATATTTCAACCCGAAAAATTCATGATATTTTACTTACTAAAATACGTGGATATTTTACTTCCTTTATGTCTTCACCAAATTTCATGATATTTTATTGCAATACGAAAATTTCGAAAATTAAGTGGATAATATGAAAATTTCGAAAATTAAGTGGATATTTTAGGAATTGATAAGATAAAATTGATTTAAATTTTATTAAATATATAAATCGGATTTGTAGGAATTTGGTGGAGATTTTGTATATTCAAATTAATTATTAAAATTCAGAAAAATAAAAAACGGGGATAAATTTCTTAACTTAATGAGGAGTTGCCATGTGTCAATTGCATCTAATAAGGTGACATGTGGCCATATAGTAGTAGATACTTGTATTCTATAAGTACACATAATAATTAATTCTGGGGCCTGGGGGCTAAATATTTGGGCTTATTGCTTTGGGGATTTAGCCTAGCCTAATATTTAACTCGAAATTAACAGGCTGTTAAAACTGAATGGACTGGGCTGTGTTGAGATATTTCTATATAAAAATTGAGTAAATAGCAGCCCATTCAGCTATATATAAAATGGTTGGGTAGTTGGGTTATAGGGTCAGTGAAAAATTGTGATGAATAAGAAATGGGTAAAATTAAAGGAAAATGCTAATGACAGTCCTTAGGGCTATCATTAAGAAGACAAAATACACAAAAGACAACCCCCCTAAATTTTAGGAATATTACTTTTTTAATCAATGTACAAGCTTTTTATGCATGTTAGTGACAGCCCTAAGGGCTGTCATTAGCAAAACCCAAAACTAAATGGTCGTTTTTGAGTTTTTCCTTTCTTTATGAAATACTTCATCCGTATCAAATAAGTGAATCACTTTCCTTTTCGAGTATATCAAAATAATTGAACACTTTAATAATTTATCTTATTTGGTAAGTTTTTATATTTAAAATTACCCATTTACCCTTACTTATTCCTCTTTAAAAATCATTAAAGGTGTGTGGCCCATCCATTTTTGTCATCTTCCTATAAAAAGCAACAAAATAGTACAAGGTGTGGGGATCATCCATTCTAATTAACCAATTTAATTTCACTAATCTCTTATTACCTTATTTTATCTCAAAAAACGTGAACTTTAAATTAATTCACTTATTTTGATACGGAGGAAGTAGATCGTAATAGTTGAAGGGTATATTTGACGATAAGTTGTTTAAAGTTTATACATTAGGTTAAAGTTTTTACTTTAAAAGTCAATTAAAATATTCGTTTGGATGTCATGTGAAGTACAAGTTTATTTGACAAGAAAGGCCTTAAAACAAAAAATTATTTGAAGTAACCTTTAAATATCTACCCCTATACATCTACCCTTATACGTAGGATCTGGTGAGTACTCAAAAAACGGTAAAGACTCCTGAGGACACCTCAAAAAAAAATTCAAAAGGTTCTGAAAAAAATATATATAATTTCCCATGATTATTACTACATTTGACCAAAAAAAAATTTGAAAAAAAATTATTATGATCCACTTCTTTTTTTGTGAATCATAATAATGATCCATTTTTTTGGATCAAAATTATAATCCATATTTTTTTTTATCATTTTTGAAATTTTTTATTTTTATTTTTGGATTTTATAGGCTGCGATTTTTATGTTTAAAAATAAATATTTTTGGAAAAAGTTTGTTTTGGATCATTTTCAAAGCTTATTTTTTAAGTCCGGGCAATCCTCACCAATTTTTAAGTACTCACTGGATCTGGACCCTCTACCCCTATATGCCTATACCTGATTCCATTTTGCCCACATGTCTATTTAGCTAATCCCCATTCGTCCAAAATGATGACATGTAATCAGAAACAATGCCACCTGTGCAAATGCTTTCTACCATTCCAATGATAACTTCCGCTACTCTCCACTCAATCACAACTAGCAGCTCTTTTAATTTGTTTTCTTTAATCAATCATCAATCATGCTGAATATGCAATTTCTTCATTCAATTGCCAAAATAATCGATTCACACAACCTCATCTTTCTTCCACTTACAGTCTCCACCCTTCATCATCCTCATCGGCGCCATCGTCATCATCGCATTCTTCTCAATATCACCATAATCTTTCTTCAGTTAATCTTTATTATAAGCATATACCCATTTCAATATCTCTTCCAGAACCAAGGTTAGTCTTTGATGAACCTAAATTTTTTTGTTTTGTTGTATCAATTGTTTTCAACTCTTTATGCCGTTATGGTGACTGGTAATATGCATACCAGGTGTTTGTTAAAATGCCTCAGTTAATCTTTATTGGAGAAAATAAAATAAACCCTCCACCTTATGAAAAGTCTACCTTTAATTCAATTAATCTATTAGAAATCTTCTTGAAATTTAATAATTATAATGCATACTTATGATCAACATAATAATGTTGGGTTAATCGTTTATACCGGGTATATTTTATTTAGTGATTAGAATAGTTGTGTTTTGAAAATTTATGATATTAACTGGTCAAGACTTTGTACGGTTTTTGTGAGTACATGAGCATAGTTTTGTAAGAATACAGAAATGTTTGCTTAGAAAAATAAAAATAAAATATTTTTCACTTTTCTATTCCAACAAACAATAGGTACTAAAGGTGAGCTGCTTACAAAATGAGCCATTAAAGGTTATAATATATTAGGAAAATGTTTCTACATTTAATCCAAGTCCAACCTTTTGAAGAAGGTATTTGAATTTATCTACATTTCTATTTCACATTAATCTTTTTTTTTTAAGTTACTTAATAATTTGTTATTATTTCAGTGGTGTGTGTGTGCGTGTTTTTTGTTCGATCAATGTCAACCGATCAAAAGATGTATAAAATTATATTGAAATGACATTTCGTTTTATATTCCGAAAATAAAATTATTTTCCTATATCTCTCTTGAAGTATGTCCGCCCATTCAGGCGCACTTTGAAGCTAGTATTATATATAAGCATAAACATTCTACAGTACATAGAAAGTGTTAAATTTACTACATTAACCTAAAATAAACTTAAAAACAAAACTAACTATATTTATGATATGTCGTAAACTATATTTATGATATGTCGTAAACAAAAACACTAACTCTAAAAACTACAACAAATAAGCATTAAAAACAAGCAACTAGATATAAAGCAATTAAGAAAATTGACTAAACTGACATAAACTTCCGAAACTTCCAATTAAAAAGCATATTCTGAATAAAAGCTTTGTTTCTTCTAAACCAAAAAGTCAAACGTCAAAAAGTTATGGGGTATGGGTACCACACCCTTTACCAAATTTTCCTGTCACATCATTGACATCTTAGCAACCACACCACCACCACACAACATCATCTCTAGGAAATACTCACCACACCACACCATTTTATTTTCCGTCTCATCATTTCATTTTCATTTATTTTTTAAACATAATATTAAACTTCCATTAAATTAAAATAACAATACATAAAATTAAAAATACAATACTTAAAATTTTTAAAAACTAAATTACTAAAAATTTAAAAACTACAATCCTAAATCGCTCATAGCTTTTCGGGCCCTTTCCTTCGCGGATAGTAGATATTCAAGATCTTCTTGCGGCATGCCTGGCGTCGGTTGCATATTCAAAATATTCAAATTATTGATCAGTCTTTGTTCGGTTGCAAGCGCCCTATCTCTTTCATCTTTCTCCCTCTCCAGTTGAACTTGTTGACGACGCATCTCTAGCCGCTCTTTCGTTGCCTCAACGTGATCGCTTAATCATTTTTTAATTTCTTCCCTATGCTTGCTGTTCGCTTCCATTTCCGCCACATGCCTACCCGCTCGTTTAGCCTTGTCTCTTCCAATTGCTCGTTGAGGAGTTGGGGTTTCATCAATGTCGTCAAATAGGTCATCTGGAATGTCATCATCCCCTGGCATTAAGGTCGATACGAGAACGACCATCAGAAAATCAACCGATTGTGAACTTCTTGAGCGCTTCGATTGTTGTTGATCCTTTGTAATTGTTCCGATCCATTTTGGATCCTCTTTTAAAATCAACCAATGTCGATCTAGCTCAAAATTATGGCCCCTTTTTTCAACTTTGTATTGTGCCTTGGCGGCCGCCAAAACATCAAACTCGACCATTCCGCTACTTCTTTCCGACGAAAGTTTGTTGTATATACCATTAAATTTTGTTACCTTGTTGTTTATTTCACGCCATATGCTACTAAGACTATTGTCTTTTCGGTAGGGAGGGACTCCCATAAAGCTATGAAATTTAGAAAGAATGGCTTTCCAATAGTTTTTAATTCGCATGCCGTTCCGTTCTTGGGCACGGCGTGGCATTTAGCCACATCACCACCCATGGTCACGCCATGAGCCCGTACGAGCAGCCTAAACACGAAAATTTTCATGTGACAAAAACACGAAAATGTACTATCGAAATTGGTATCATTCACATCAGGCTAACAATGTACGTTTTGAAGCTCATGATTACGTTTCGATTAAAAAAGACTTTTATTTATAGTGATCGATGGCCGGTCCTGAGTTTATCAGGGCCCTAGGCGAATATTGATTTTAGGGCCCCTATTATAACCGTTGAAATAAATATCAATGCAAAAAGTATAACATTATTTATTTAATAAATTACTCATTTAAATATGACACGTCTATGAAAATGCTTACTAATACAACCAAACTAACTTTTTTTTGTAGATTATATTTCTTTTCTTTTTTCTGCCCTTAATTTGTATTTTTTTATTGAAATCAATGAATCAAACCCAACAAAATTTATATATGGTTCAAAAATCAAATAATTGCTCTTCGATTTAGAAAACTAAAAATATAAACAAAGTATGAATTATGTAGCTTAAATGTTTGACCATTGAAGATGTTTCCTCCAGTAATCTTACACATTCTGTGCATACAGAGTATAGGGGTGTGTTTGGTACAGAGAATTGATGGGGGAGAAATGAAATTATCAAACAAATCTCTTGTTTGGTTGCGCACTGAGAAATGAAAGTGGAGAGAAATAAGGTTTCCTATTCTCTGGTTTTAATTCTCTATTATACAAAGGAAATTGGTGAGAATCGAAAGTTGGGAAAAGAAAAAAGAACACGGAGACTTCAAATCTCCATTCATTCCTCGTTTTAAGTTGTGGTTATTTTCCACTGAAAAATAACGTATTGTTTTTGTGATTATTTTCCGTTGCAGTTTTCCACATTCGGATTTGTTGTGAAATGATATTGGGAAATACAAGCACGTGAACTTGAAGAATTTTGGAAAATTATGTGTTCACATTTTGTTTATTTTTAACGGCAAACAACTTTATTAAAAACGCAAGGAAAATTATGTGTTCACATACAACTACGAATGCATTGCTAATTCAATTTTTTTACAGAAACTGTATGAGTTGGTCGTTCTTCATTATTTTATTTAAATATTTTGACTTTTGTAATATTTAATTGATTTTTTGAAAATAAATATAGTTTATGTTTTTTATATGTTATTATTGATTTTATTAATACACCATTATTATTAATTTATTCATAATATTTGTATATTTTATGTTTAGTAATGTTTGCTAAGTATAAAGTTTGAACAATTCTCTATTGATTTTTTTATTGTACCAAACAAGAGAACTGATTATTTGTTGCAATTCTCTGTTGAAGTCTCTGTGCTACCAAACAGAATAATCAAGTCTCATTCTCCAGACAAATTCTCTTTCTCTGCAATTCCATTCTCTGCAATCATTTCTCTCCAATTCCATTCTATGTACCAAACACACCCTAGGAGTGAAAAATATTGAATTTTAATTCTTCCCAAAATACAAACAAAGTTTTAAAATATGAGCCCCTTTCTAAAATATGTTATAGGCCTGGGTCTACATCTACTTCCTTGCCGGTTATGAGTCATTATGCTAAACTAATTGATTTATATTTTCAATTTATTGTAACTTAACATATACGGTTTTGGTTTCCTAATTTACATTTTATACCTAATTTTTATGGGTTTTGCTAATGACAGCCCTTAGGGCTGTTAATAACATGCATTAAAATGTTGTACTTTTATTACCGGATGAGTGATACCTAAAATGCAGGAGGTAGTTGTTGATTAATTAATTTACAAGTTTTAATGCGCTTATTGACAGCCCTAAGGGCTGTCATTAGCAAAACTCAATTTTTATAGCCAACGGCCAACCCGGTCAACTATAATCCCTTTTAAATTCATTTATCATTAGAGTTTAGTTTCCATTGTCTTTGTAATCCTCGAAGTTAACATGGAACATTTCATGCAACTATTGTACACTTACGTATGTATTGTATCATTGTATGAGAAATGCTATAGAAACACTTAGCTAAGTTCAGTTTTCTTGATTTGTCGTAAACTTAAATTGCAAAGTATTTCAGAGTGAAATGACTAATATGACCTCTCTTTTCTTCTTACATAAAGTGAATACATCTTTTTCTGAATAATTGTAATCCTCTTTATTTGGTTAGCTACTATTTGTGATATTGTGGTTGAATGTTAGTGTATTTTTTTCCCACTTGATTAATATGTTTAATAAATACATAACAATAACACGTTAAACAATCGCCCTCATGGCAAACTCTGTTATTTATTATTCTAGAAATGCATTTGCTTTTCATGCTAATCTTCCTAGATCAATCGTAACTGTGATTGCAATAGATGTTTCAGTTTTTGTCAACTCATCAACAAGTCAGTTGACATTCAAAGTGAAACAACACTTTTAATAATATACATTTACTTCATATTTTTGGTCCTACATATTATATAAATATACACACAAAATACTCATTTTTATTCCATTATGTCACATACATCGGCTCTAATTCCGTGGCCAAACCAGAGGCAGGAGGTGTTGTCGACAAGTGAATGCTCTACGCCAACGGTATTAGTTCACCGAAGCCGTCAATCGAATTGTTATTTCAATTGACATTCCTTACATATGCTTAAATTTTTATAACTCGTGAATTATACATTCTTTGTGTGTTCCTAAACGTGGGTATTATTTATTTGAGCGCACAAGATAATTGAATGAAAGCAAGTGTCTTTATATTTTATGTAATAAATTATATTTTAGTTCAGAAATAGTATTGGTTTCTACTATATGTTTTTTTATGTGTGTACTAATTTGATTATTACAAATGTCAAAATTAAAGAATAATATAAGAACGATAATCAGTAAATATACATGTCAAGTTTATATATAGATACAGAGAAAATGTTAAAAGAAATATCATTTCTCTTTACTTTTTAATACAAAAAATGATTAATATGGGATTCTAAAATCGAAAATTCTCTTTTAGACAAATGGAATTGGTTAGTCAATCTTTTTTCTTTTGGAAGAAACACATAAAAACTATATTAGTTTATGTGAAAAAAAACTATATTGCAAAGTTTATGTTAAAAAAACTATATTAGTTTTTTTTTTATCAAGTCTGTATATTATATACTTTCACCCATAAAAAATAAATAAGATAATTTTGCACGAAGTACTACATCTCTTTGTATTATTATATTTTAGAACAAAGTTATACAAGAGGACTATGACGAAGCACTGTCTATCACAGTCAACTGATAAAATCATAGTATACTATTTTATGCGATTTAAAATAAGTGATACCCTTTTTGAGGTGATTCAAAATAAGTGATACATTTTAAAAAATTACCTTATTTGGCAAAAATTACACACTCACTAACTATCTATCTTAACAAATTGAAATGACCCCTTTACCCTTACTTTTACTTGTAAACATCATTAGCCCCACTTTATTCAAAAGGTGTGTGTTGGGTCTCATATGTTGTAACCAATAGTATAGGGATCATTTATGTATTTAGTCTAAACTTAGACTGGGTATATATAGTTAGTTGTAACATAATTGTCACCAACCTTTGCCTAAAATTGTAACACCCTCCATCCTAATGCAAAGTGTTCATTATTTCCTTTCCATCTCAATCTTCTAATTTCTAATTGTTATTGCTAAATCTATAGTTCAATACTTGAATCGATCTCTACAGTGTGAGACTCATTCTCCCTAATCATCCAATTAATCTAATTTCATCCAATTAATCTAATTTTATCATCATTATAATCTTTTGGCTCAAAACTTGTGAAACCCAAAGTGTATCACTTATTTTGAATCATAGGAAGTCTATTAAATAAAAAGTGTGATTTGAATTGTGATTAATGATCATTCAATCTTGAATTAAAATTTTAAACCTATTCAATATATTTCAGTTATTTGCTAAATCAGTGTCATGTTAGTTGATATTAAACTGATATATTCATATCAGCAATATATATCAATTAGTATTTTATCATACATAAATACACACATAAAAAAATATCAATGCTTACAATACACACCCACGTCACTTTTCACTTTGATATATCGAAGCAAAACCAACTAAAATAGAACCGAAGATGTGTGCCAACAATATTAATTTGAAGAAGCCCTTCGATTAAACGAAGGTACTCTTCGCAGTGGTAATTGGATAACTCGTGAACGTTAGTCTGATTTAATTTTCGATTTTGCTCTTTATCTTTTCTAGTAGAAAATGTAAATTACTCCGATTTTTGATAATTTGATATTTACCAACCAACATAATGTTTGTCGAAAATTTTTATTCACTCCGAATTGATTAACAATATAAATTAACACCTACATTCTCATAATGAAGATTTCCAACGGGGACAAGATATCAATTTTGAACGTAAGATAGAACTTAACTTACCAATAGTACCTTGAGGGCGCTGATTCTTAGGGCGTTTGGTTCGCGGAATGTTTTCCAGTGGAATTGGAATCTGGGATGGAATTGGAATCTGAAAGAATTTGAATTTGAATCTAATTCTTGCCTTCTGTGTTTGGTTTGTGTCATTAGGAATTGGAATTTAAATGTAGTTTCATCACTCCACAACCACCTAGGGGTGTTGTTTGCTCGAGTTTATTTGGGTTTCGGGTCAGTTAGGTCGGGTTTGGTTTTGATATATTAAAATTATTAGGAATGAGCTCGGTCCAAAAACTCAACCCAACCGAACCGAAACTGATGAAACCGAAACCGAAAACGATGAATTTTCAAAACCGAACCAATAAAATGTTATCGGTTTCGGTCCGGTTTCGGTTCGGGTTTTATAGGCCATATGTTCATCCTTTTCCGAAGACCGAACTGAACCGAAAACGATGAATTTTCAAAAACGAAACCGAACCGCTAACATGTTATCGGTTTCGGTTCGGTGCGGTTCGGTTTCGGTTCGGGTTTTTTAGGCCAAATGTTCATCCTTTTCCGAAGACCGAACCGAAACCGAAAACGATGAATTTTCAAAACCGAAACCGAACCGCTAACATGATATCGGTTTCAGTTCGGTTTCGGTCGGTTTTCGATTTGGTTCGGTTTTTTTGTCCAAATGCTCACCCCTAAAAATTATACCCGATAACCGAATCTCGAATCGAATGATATAACTATAAACCAGGTAACCCGAACAATACACCCGAAACCCAAATAAGATACCCGATTAACCCGAACTTGAATTGGGTTGGTTGAATTATTCGGGTTCAGTTATAACCCGACCCTATAAACCGGAAATCCAATTAACCCCCGATCAGGTGAAGGAGAGGTCTGGTAGTCGGAAGGAATCTAAATTCCTTAGGGTGTGGGAAGGAATCTGAATTCCCTCAACTGAAGGAAAGTTTTGGTGCTCTGGATTCCAATTCCATCCTGAAAATGGTGAACCAAACGCAGGAAATCTCTGGAATTAGATTCCAATTCCCACTAATTCCAGGGGATTCCAATGAACCAAACGCCACCTTATACTTGTATAGAAAGTTTTATTTATATACAATAATTTCATTTTAAATGATAATCATGTACTTTTTTTCCTTTAATCATATTTTGCATACCTCTTCGGCTCTTCCACTATGATTATGATTGTCATTTGATATTAAATAATTTTATATAAATAAAAATTACTCGGTAAGAATAATTTCATATAAATAAAATAGGTAATTACTAAAATAGATAAAAAAAAAATATTCTTTACTTAAAACAACTTAGTTAATTTTCTCATAATAAACTATGTGATTTGATTTCTTTTATGATTATGTGAGTCCATGTGGTAGGTAGATGATCTTTGTGCAAAGCCAGATATATTTTTATACGACTGGTGATATATGATCATACCATTATTTTGTGCCACAAGACTATAAATTTTGTGTGGGGTCATTATGTTTTGGAAAGACTTGAAAGTAACGTTTTGAAAATTTGAGTTTTTACCAAGTTTATTTTTAAATTACCATAAGTGAAAAGAGTAGATAAAAAAAAGCAGAGCAAGAATAATACAGCGAATCACATATGCACGAGGTTGATTACTTATATGCTTCAAAATCTATAGCAATCATAAAGACGTAAGAAATACATAACTTTTTAAATATATTATACTCCCTCCGTCCCACAAAAAACTTCTCATTTCATCTTATATTTTTGTCCCACAAAAAACTTCTCATTTCATACACTTGATGGGCTCCACATAATAAAATACTATTAATACTAAGGACCCACCATTAACTATTCAATAACTATCTTTCTCTCTCCAAACCAATCTTATATTTTAATCAAAATTATTACCAATGACCCCACCACTAACTATTACATAAAAACTTGTGTCAAAATGAAATGGGAAGTTTTTTGTGGGACGGAGGGAGTATATAATTGTAATAGAAACAAACCAAAAACTTCACAAATCTCACATACTTGAATATTAATATTCTTTTGTTTAATTTATCGCGTATACATTAAACTCTTTCTTTCCCAAATCCTAAATAAACAAAAGAAGTAAAGAAAAGAGCCCTAACAAAACGATTTAAATCCTCTATTTTTAATGTATCATCATATACAAATTCTATAAAACATTTAAAAAACTAAATATTTGACGCCAAATAATATTGTTTCAATAATCACACACACAATCACCAGAAATTTTAACGGTCAACAACCGCTATGATCATTACGCCGATATTTTATCCGCATAACTGTTAACCAACGCCAAAGCATTACTCGTAACTTGCATAACCGCCGCCACACGGTCACAAACCTCCGTCTTCGTATCGCCGTCCGGCAGCCCTTCAAATCCGTCCATACACGTGTCCTCATTAGTCAACGCCGCACTCATCCACGTCTGCACGTTGCTGAGCTGGAACCTCAGAGATTCACCGGTCCAACCTAACCGCCGCATTTCCTTACGTGATTTCTTGATTTCGTATACGGCGTCTTCAAATACCGACGAACAATCATCGATTGCGCCGGATTCGGTGGTGTTGCCGGAGTTTGCTTGGCGGGAGATGTTGGTGACGTAGTTGGACATGTGGGCGGCGTGTGAGAGTGCCACGTGGATTGCCACCATGGCGAGGCGGCAGGGGTCATGTTGGATGGCGCCGGAGTAGTTTAAGAGCGTGGTGACGCAGGTTTCTGGGTATCGTGTTGTCTCGCAGTTGGTACGGATGTAATCGAAGTCACCGGAAGTTGGTGGCAATGCTTCGCCGATGGTCGTTGAAGTTGGTGGGAATGCTTCGCCGGTGGTGGATGAAGTTAGTAAGGCCGCTGTGGAGAGGAAGAGAAATAGGATGGTGGACAGTAGGACTTCCATATCTTAAGTTACTTTAAGAAAATTTGGGATCATATCAAGGGTTTAAGTAGAAAACTGTTATGGGTCAAATTTACAATTTTGCCCTTCATGGCCAACTTAACTAGTTAACGTCCTTATTATTTACTAAAGTATTTTTGGCCTATCGGTATGGTATATGTCTCAAAACCTTAAGGTTGGGGGTTCAGGTCTCGTCGTAGACATAGATAGAAATTAAGTATAGATTAGGATTTTCCCTTTAAAAAAACTTCCTTATTATTCAACCGTTTTGAGTTGAATAAGTTGATGCATAGTTAAACCCTTGGTAACTAACACGGTGTACAAAAAATGAAAATAGCGATTAGTTGGGATTTTGTGTACTATTAAAACTATTTTATATGATATTTTGGTTGTCAAATCACGAAACTTTAATTATTAGAAAGTTCTTATATGATATTAGAGCATCCTCAATGGTTAACCTCTTAAAAACTTATTACTTTTGCCACATAAACATTCCACTAAACAAAAACTCTTTCATAAATAACATCTCCAATGGTTAACCTTTTTAAAAAGCTTTTCCTTTTACAAAATTTCTAATTTAGCTTAATTTATCCCAAATGTTTTATAAATACCCATATATATAATTTGACAATTTTTTGAAATCTTACTAAATATAATATTTTTAAAAATATTTTCATACATAAGTATTGTAATAATTAGCATTAGATATTATATAATTTATTTATTAACTAATAAAAATATAATAAAGAATTCATATATAACATATCCAAGATTTAAAATGAAATGTTATTATACATGGGGGATTAAAAAAGACAAACAATGAAAGATGGTTAAAATGTCAGTAGAGAATAAGTCTTTGCAATAAGCTTTTCAAAAAGCTATGTATTCCAATGGTAAAAAGTCTTTCAAAGACTTATTGTAATAATAATAAACTTTAGAAAAAGCTATCATTGGAGATGCTCTTAGCATCAATTAGTTTCACATGATTCAGAAAAAAAGATTAATAAATATTTTAAAATTTATTAAGATTAATAAAGATCATAGTTATGTAACAAAAATATGGTCTATAATCTCAACTGGTTAGGACATTGTGCTAATAATATAGAGGTTACATTTCAAGTCTTGAACGGTGTATATATTTTTATAAAAAATAATACGTTGTGGTATAAAAAGTGTTGGTTGAAAATTAAATCTTATTAATTTGGGAAGATCTCAAATGTATTATACTACCTCCGTATCAAAATAAGTGATATATTTGGGAAAACACAGTTTTTTTAGGAAAAAGATTAAAATGCAGTTTAAAATAGATTAAAATGGATAATCAGTGGAGAATGGATCCTAATTCTTTTGAAAAAAGTGATATTAATGATGTTTAAAGTAAAAGTATGGGTACAAGAGTAATTTCACCTTATTAAAGTAGATAGTTAGTGGAGAAAGAGTCTCACTTTTTAACAAAATAAAGTAAGTTTTAGAAGTGTATCGCTTATTTTGTTCCACCTCTAAATAGAAAGTATATCACTTATTTTGATACGTAGGTAGTATATATTATATAAGAAAGATAGAATAATATATGTAGGAAAATGCTAACTACTTCAGTTTAGAGCTATGATTAAAAAAGATTACATACTTACAGTTAGTGTACCTTAATCATAGGATATGCTAACTATTGTCCTTAAGACAATGATTAATGACCGTATAAAAGGTAATTAATATACAATTAAGAAAACATAACTATTTTAAAGTGATTAATGAAATTTAAAATGGTGATTTTATATTAGTTAATATACAATTAATTTAAGAAAAAAAAATATTCTTAACCATTATCCAAAGACAATATTTAGCATTTGAAAAGCTTAAAACACAACAATCAATCCATTGTTTGATGTTTGATGATGAATTTGGATGAAAAGTTGAAGAACAATGTTAGGTCTTTTAGAGAGAGAGTAGAGAGAGGTTAGAGAGAACAATTGCTGAAATTGTGTGAATTGATTAATGGCAAAAGTTAATGAATTAAGGATTACACTATGGTTTATATACCATGGCCTTAATTCCTAATTAGCTTAAGACTAATACTAAGATTAACTAAAACAATATGCAATGTTACACATTGCACCCCTAGACTATTAATTACAACATTTTAATACCTAACAATCTCCCCCTTTGTAACAATAGTCTAGGTCGCATATCTTTGAAGTCTTCTTTGTTTGTAAAGCTGGAGCTGAGTGTTGAACCGTTGAGCAGTTTTGTTGAAAAATCAGCATCAGCTTTTGATCATCGGTGACAGACATACTTTTAATTGGCTTTTCAACCAATACAAAGTATTCCAGACGACTTCAGGAAAATCAACGGAATGTAGACCCATGGATAGAGCGGTTAGCAGCGGAAGTCCTTTCTTGAAGTTGTGGTGTTTGTTCATTTGCTGCTGATCCTTGGTTCCTGATATTTGTTGAAGTCGTAGTAGTGCGGAATATTGATATGATTTGGATTTTCTGACCATGTTGATAATGTTGGAGTACGGTCATAGAATCCCTTATCTGATGTATTGACTGTTGTTGATAAGATTGGAGTACAGTCATCAGAGCCTCTATCAGACATAGTGACCGTTGTTGATAAGAATGGAGTACAGTCATCAGATCCTCTATCAGACATAGTGACCGTTGTTGATAAGAATGGAGTACGGTCGTCTGATCTTTGCACGAGAAGGAATCAGGGTAACCCAGGATCACATAGATTGCCTGTTAGCACAACAGTTACAGAAACTGTGTGACCTACGTTCAGTGTTGGCATTGATGTTAGCACCGGTAGGATTTCCATTCAATCATCGTGGAATACCAATATTTTTTGGTATCACTATGAATGTTCCGGCAATATCCCAAAGATATGCTTGGTAGAGTGCATGTGTCCTAGAGAGATTAAATTCGGTTCTAGACTCTATACGTGGACAAACGAAGGCGAGGACTGGAGGTGGGTCCTCTTTTTCAATATCAACAATCTCTAAATGAGATGTCGATAGTGGATGTGGTTATCTCCGTGATTTTGAAACAAGTACTTTTTGTACTTGAGTGGTCAGTGGGGGTTGTGCATTGCATCACTGGGTCCATGATGTCTTAGTCAGAAAGCAACATATTCAATCCGATATAGATGAGGTTACCCGGTCATTTGTTCGGTTTAGGGAGGGTTTTTCCGTTTTCTTTAACCCTTTCACACACGCTCCTCACTCAACTCACTTTTTCATTTTCAACCACACCCTCGTTTTTGTTTTTACCATGTGAAAAGCTGATTTGCACCCCATACTTCATACCCCCTCTCAATTTTTACCTCAGCGCACCCCAATCAAGATCCCATGATACTTGATTCTGCTCACCTAGACCTAGGGACCCTCACTTTTAGTTCATATATTGTCGGTGGCTCCGGGGAAGATCATGCTGGGTTTAGCAGATCATAGGAGTAATTTGAGAGTGGTCTATTACGCTCATGTGCATTTTAATCAGCTTTCAAAAGATGTTGCATTTTTAGAAATTCACATGGATTTTTCTTCGGATTTTGATGTAATTCCGGTAAAAGTTGTTGCCTGAATGATTGTGGATTTTAAGGCGCATCAACTTGTTCTTTTAAGGTAACACCGGACTCACATAGTGTATCCGTGAGCACACGGTATGAATCGGTAGTCGTTTGCACAACCGTTGATTCAGATATGTGACATGCGTTTAGAGTTAGCGAGATTTTAGCTCTAGCAGGATTTCCACTCGATCCTCGTGAAACATCAAATTGTGATGCCACTACGAGTGTCCCGATGGATTCACGGAGATCCATATTTGTAGTGCACGTGTCCTATATTGGAAGGTTCTTGAGGGTGAGAACTAGACATACTGTGCATACAAAGAGACTTAACCCGGGGCAGGAGGTTATTATGATTCAATACCGACATACTCGGAATGAGTAGTCAGTAGCTTTTGTGCTACGTCCCCTAATGAAATGAAACAAATTCCTGTTGAGAGGAATTTGAGTAATTGGTGGTGGCGTGCATTTGCTTTACTGGGCCAGTAAAGTCTAGTGAAACATTCAACTTATGAATGATCACCTATTTGTATGGTTGCCCGGTTTGTTAACTGTTTGGATGCACTCAAAGGTGTGTTTTCTTAAAGTTATCATTTTTTCACATCACCTTGCACTCACCTAGTACTATACCCTAGACGTATACCCTCACATTTACCAGTTGGCAGAAAAATATTTCCCTGGGAAGGTAGGCCGGATCTGGCAAACCATGGGAAGGTATTGTCTTGTGAAAGATATTTCGTTCGTTTATTCATGTTGGGTATTTTTGTTTTGATTCTTTTCTAAATTTTCTCCCCCTAGAAATAATAATTCTCCCCCTACAATTAATATTTCTCCCCCTCAACAAAACAAAAGTATGAAAAGTTTTGAGGTTTGAGGACGTACCTTATACATCGTCAGAGGATGGAAGGAGAGTATTTGCGGTGAAGGTTGATTGAGCTTTGTGCTTTCTGTTGAGAGCGGGTTCTGAATCTGATGTGATCAGAAGCCATTGACCGTTAAGGACTGGGTTTCAAGCTGAGGTACTTAAAAGCCATTGCTTTGAAGCTCGGGTCATACACTGAAGTGTGCATAAGCCATGCTGTTGAGACTCGAGTTATACACTGAATTGTGTATAAGTCATTTAATGTTAATGAAATTTTAGATATGTATATATATATATATATATATATATATATATATATATATATATATATATATATATATATATATATATAAGATAAATTAAAAGAAAAAGATCCTTGGTCGAGACTGGTAACTATCCCCAAATATTTATCATGAGTGTTGAATAGGACAGCTCTGTTTCCAGTCATGTGCCTTGAACAGCCCAAGTCAAGGTATCTCAGATTCTACATAAAACAATTAAAACATGTTTGGTACCCAATTATTTATGGGTCGTGAACGATTAGTGACTGATGTTTTATGTAGAATTATTTTATGATGAAATTAGAGCTTTGGAGAACTGCAAGGAGGCAGTTCAGAAGTTATGGATTTAACGACCCATTTTAAAGATTTTTCAGAGGATTGAATAATCCAATGAGAGTTTTCATTTTTGATCCAGTTACATTTTACAAACGTTGAAGATTTGGTGGGCGTTTTGTTGTCGCATTTTGAGGAACCTGAAGATTTTGGCTTAGGTGCGGAATTTCCTCGAGAAGATTTGCGACGAGAGAACAAGTGGGTATCAGAGGTTGGTGGGTTTTTGGGAAAAGATTTCGGTTGTTTGGAAACTGGAGATGATAAAATCTTTTGATTTGATTTTGCTGGTTTAGTGACGTATGATTTGCATTGATATGGATAGCACGTTTTGCACGTGTTTATAAGTTTACCAGATTTATGATATACTATGTTCTTATGAATACTGCAAGGTGCATCAAGTCTTACACAAAAAACGTTTATCAGTCTGAGTTATCTGTTTCTTTGTAATTTTATCAAAAAATCTTTGTGTTCCAGATTTGTCAGTTTTAACATACACATCACCAAAATCAGGAGAGTATCGGACAGGACGATAAACAGTAGAATCATAATCAGTTCTAAAAGCCGTTAAGATAGTTTTCACACAATTAGAGTTATTACATTTATTTTGATAAAAAAAGAGGAAACTACAGACGTACGAGGACTAGACTTCTTAAGGAAGTTGGGCTTCTTAAGCATACTAGGTCCAGTCTGAATAGACTTCTCGGATTTCTTAGCTCTTCTGACTCCATTGGGCTTCTTGACCTTCTCACTCTGAGACTCTAATTTACTATTGGAAGCATTTACGACCGGTAAATTAGAGTTTCTCTTCAAGGTGGTTGGAACTGGATTAACAGGTGCCGGTCCTAATAAAGAGGATTTAGAACTTTGAGAAACATTTTTATCAGTTTTAAGTTTCAATTCTAAAATAGTGTCCTCTAAATTATGTATTTTGTTCTGAAGATTTTCTTTTTATTTATCAAAGGCCTTTTGTGTTTCATCAATTTCAGATTCTAATTGTACAATTTTCTTTTCTAAAATTAATGGTGGAATATAAAGCTTTGGTTCTTTGATTTGTTTTAACACTTCATTTTCAGGAATGGAAAATTCAGCTGGAGTGATGATTGGAAAATATTCGTTGTGTTCAAATTTTGCATTCTTCTTTTCGTATGTTGAGTTTAAGGCATCATAATTAAAGCTAATTTGAGCATTTTCTTCCTTTTCCCTGTTGAACTTTTCAATTTCTGCTTCTTCATCTGGCATATGAAGGAAACTTTGCCATATTCCCAAGTTCATGTAATCGTAATTGTATAGTGTGGGAAGAACATCTGCAGCTTTTTCCAGAGGACGGATATTCTCAGCTCCGAGACCCACTTTTGACTTGTATGATCTGAACTCTTTTGGCTCATTGAATTTTATTGTTTGTGCTGTGTGACCGGCTTTGACAATCGTTTGTTCCAGTTTTGAAATGTGTTCTTCAGCATTTTCTTTTCTGACAGTGAGACTGTGTATAGTTGCTGATTGTTCATCGATTTCCTTTTTAAAACTGTTTGTTATGTTTTTGATTTGTTCATTTAATTTTTGAATTTCGATGTCAGCCTTCTTCAACTGTTCTTGGTAGTCTTTCATCTTGATGTCTGCGGACTTCATCCATGTTTGCTCTCGATTTAGTTGATTCGCCAAGTCATTTATCAGCTGCTTGGAGTCGTCTTTAGCACTTGACACCGTTTACATGGTTTTCAGGTTTGAAATTTCAAGGTTTTTTGTATTAATAATGTGATTTAGACGATTGACCTCACTGGTGTGAGCAGCATGAAACGATGACAACTGTTGTTGTAACTCTTGTGTTTTTTGATTTGAAAGGTTATTTTGATTGACTTGAGGAATAAGAGTTTAAAGTTGACGACGAAAGGTTAAATTTTCTGCCTTTAATTTTGAGATTTGTGCATTTGATTCATTGGTTGTATTAACTTGTGTTTGTAGACTATTTTGTAATTCAGAAATTTGAAATTTATAAGCAGATTTTGACGTAGACAACTGATTTTGTAATTCCTTGTTTACTTGAGTTATTTGAAGAGAACATTGACTTAAATCACTTAAATCATTTAAAAGTTGTTCCTTTTCGGATTCTAAAGAAGTAATTTGTTTTGTCAGTTGTGATTTCTCATCAATTTTAAGAAAAAGTTTTTCATTAAACAAAGAATTATCTGATTCATCAGTGTCTGAGTCAGGTAATACAGACTCAACAGAAGAAGAGTGTACCTCATTTTCATCATTTTTTGGAATGCCCAACACAGCTGTAGCCTCATTTGGTATTGCCATGACTGCCAGGTTGGCAATGCACTGTTTCTCCTACTGGGCATTTGACCCGGCAGACAATGTTTCTTTGGAAGTAATGTTAAGAACACTTCACGGGAATTTTGATTGAAACGAGGTAGAGAAAATTTTAAGAATGAGAAGGTTCTGGAATAGAATATGTGATGTAGACCGTGAATTGGTCTTCAAAAATTCAAAATTACCGAAATCATAAAATGATTATTCCAGATGATAAAGTACACTTTAAATGTGCCTAAGTTTTTCGAATTAGGGAAAAACGACGATCGGGTTAGAAACTAGGGCTAAACGAAGTTTGGAAATTGACCGAAAATCACAAAATCGCAAATAAAGTGATTGAAACAGGTCTCTTTGGGCCGGGAAGTTGGGTAAACCGCCTCGTCGTAGCCTTCGTCTTTAGCTTCGATTTGGTTACTCGTGGGCTCGAAACGGACACCCGAGCTGAAAGTTATGATCGTTTTAGTATAACCCCTTTTGTCACGCGATCTTGAGCCGAGATGATGTAAAGATCTAGGGCCCAACATTTTAGGGAGAGTTCGGGCCGAACACTTTAGGGAGAGTTCGGGCCGAACACTTTAGGGAGAGTTCGGGCCGAACACTTTAGGGAGAGTTCGGGCCGAACAGTGATAAGATCTTGGGCCGAACACTTCGGGCTGAACACTTCGGGCCGAACAGTTGAAAGTTCTCGGGCCGAACACTAGAAAGTTCTCGGGCCGAACACTTTGGGCCGAACAACAGAAAGTTCTCGGGCCGAACACTTTGGGCCGAGCAGTGGATGGTTCTCGGGCCGAACACTGGAGTTCTCGGGCCGAACACTTTGTTCGGACCGAACTGTTTCGCTGTTCTTGAGCAGATGACTTCCGAACAGCCTAGAAATTCCACTAAATTGATCCTAAAACGCTCGTTTCTTAACCAAAATCGATGATTCTTTTTGCAAAATGACTCAAAACCTTTTTCCTTCAATCCATTACAACAATAATCACCAAAAACAACCTAGATCTAATAGGAAATTTGAATTTTGAAGGTTTTTGAAGCGTTAATGGTGTTTACTAAAAATCATAATTTCTTCATTAGAATGGATTGGATTCGATCTAAACTCGATTCTAAGCTTAATATAATCACAATATGAAGCTATTTAACTCATAAGAACAAGTATTAATACCTCTAATCCGTGTTTTGATTTTTGACCCCTTTTTCTTCAAAAAACTTGATAAACCCTTTTGATCTTCTGATTTGGACAGCAAGCAATGGAAATGGATCGTTTTCAGAATAAAATTAAGCTCTGATACCAATTGAAAAGCTTAAAACACAACAATCAATCCATTGTTTGATGTTTGATGATGAATTTGGATGAAAAGTTGAAGAACAATGTTAGGGCTTTTAGAGAGAGAGTAGAGAGAGGTTAGAGAGAACAATTGCTGAAACTGTGTGAATTGATTACTGATAAAAGTTAAGGAATTAAGGCTTACATTATGGTTTATATATCATGACTTTAATTCCTAATTAGCTTAAGACTAATGGTAAGATTAACTAAAACAATATGCAATATTACACATTGCACCCCTAGACTATTAATTACAACATTTTAATACCTAACAGCATTTTACAAAAAAAATACATCACTTAATAATTACTAACTATGAAAAGGTAGTTATATTTAAATATTTGTATATTAATTAATTAACTAACTTTTATGCATTGTACTAGAGGCTAACCATTAGTAAATCTTATATATCTATACAACCAATTTCATATAAATGGAAGTTTGGCTTTCAGATTTATATATCTTTTAGTGCATGAAAATGTTAACAAAAGTATGTACACTTAGTTATTTTGTTGCAGTTAAATGTCTTTTCAAATTATTACAAGAGGCTAATCTATTACTTAGGTCGATTCTTAACGTCCAAGAAACCAATAGGTTGCGAAATATGAATTAGGCGACATGCACGATTTAAGTAGCAATTAAGTACATATCATTATATTAGGTTATAATGTCTACCTTCATACGTAATTTCATTTATGTATTTAAAACATAAATAATTTAATATAATTGTGCATTTAGGATTAATTAATAATTAGCAAATACTTGTGCATGTCGATCATATATATATATACTATACATAATAATGTTTTTTTATATTGTAGTGTTGATTTGATCGAGAGGAGTCACAAGCAAAGACGAAGAAGCAAGAGAAGAGTGATTAAGTATAAATGATTTATGAATCGGATGATAGAATATATTGTTTGGTTGTGATTGTGATTGTGACTGATTTGGCGTACATGCATGTGAGCATTTTGTTAGTTTCTATTTCTTCATGCACCTCTGTCAGGATCGATTAACTATAGAGAAGTTAATAAACACCTTAGATCTAATTGACTATAGAAGTTGCAGCGGATCAACACTATATCAATGTAATAAAGAACAATGAACTGTAAATAATATGCGAAAGTATTAAGAACACAGTTTCACAAAAAGCTTCAATGTATATTATTGAATTAACAATACACACGTACGTTTACAATTCGTAAGGAACTATTTATAATAGTCCTTGAAGCTAAACTATTTACCCTAGTTATTCTAGGACTTTGATTTACATTCGAATTCTATAGATATACATTGATTTACATGCTATAACTATTTCTACGAAGATCTCGGACTTGATATGCTTCCAAAACGCGTATCAGTAGTAAAACCAATCATCAGTAGTAAATATGCAACGTCAGTAGTAAGTCTAATGATCAGTAGTAAGTCCAAAACCATCGTCAGTAGTAACTACTATTGATCAGTGGTATCTTCAATAAGCCTTGATCAGTAGTAACTTTAGTTATAGTCTTCACCAGCATCAACTTCATCAGTAGTAAACATGTTCTGCCCCATCAGTACTAAGTATGATCAGTACTAACTGCAGCATCAGTATTAAGTTGATCTGTGTTTTGTTCCAACAATCTCCCCCTAAACTTATTGATTTTCTTTCAATCAATCAAGTTTTTATTCACCTTTTCTTTTCCTTTTCTTCCAACAACTTTGCTCTTCTCTTATCACCTTCTAAAGTCTGTTGGTTCCTTTTATTCCTTTGTGCAATAATATATTTGCTGATTCTTTTAACAAATTCATTCAATTTGTTTTGGAGCATCACAGCATCATGTGGTTTAATAAAATTCATGCACCATAGTTGATAAAGAGTTTTCTCAGAATGAGGATACTCTTTCTCATAAAGAAATAAGTCACATTTCTTACTTGTATATTCAAAGAAGTACATGTTGACAGTTGGTAGCACATTCCAGGCTTGAACATTCTCTGGATTTGTATACTTCTCTGGATAATTTTCTGGATAGAAAGCAGCATCAATCATTTCAGTAAGATAACCTGCAGCTGAATTCTTCCAGATTTTCTTAGTCATTCTTGGTTTACCAATGATCAACATTTTGATAATGTCACTTCTGGTTAGGGACATGACCAAAGGTTTCCAAGCTCTGAATCTTTGAGTGACCTTATCTTCTCTGATAATCTCAATCATATCATCTATATATCTCCAGTTGATGATTGGATTATTTTGTAGGGGAGCAATAGGAAGATCATAAACTTGAACCATTTGTAATTTCTTCTTTGGTTGTTCAAGTTCAGAAGTAATTGTCTTCCTTTTCTTTGAAGTTTGAGAGGATACACCAGATGATTCTCCAGTTATTGTTTTTCTTTCTTTCATTTCTTTGGAGTCTATCTGTTTGAGTTTAGTGGTGTACTTCTCATTAATATCTTGTTCAGTAAGATCCTTCTTCTTCTCTGCACAGTACTTTTCAATTAAATTGATCAACTTCATTCTTCCAAAGGCCTTTGTGTTGTGACCTCTTGATTTCAAGAATGTGATCATTTCTTTCTTTTTCTCTGCAAATTGTTCTGGCATATCAGCCTTCTGCTCTTTGCATTCTTGTACTTGTGCTTCAAGAAGTTCTAGTGTTTCATATTCAAGTTGCCTAAATTTTTCTAGTTCTTTTCTTTGTAGTTCTTTTCTTGTTTCAGCATCTTGTTTAGTTTTGACCTTTTGTTGAAATTGTGGCAGTTTTGATATATCTGCTATATCTGCCAATTTGATTTCTGTGAATGGTTGTCTCAATATTCTAGCCCTTTCTGCTAATCTTTTGTTTTCATGTGCTAGAGAGACTTCAACCTTCTTTAAATATTTTGCTCTCTTAACCTTCCACCTATCCTGTTTGGCTGATTTGGCATAGTTGATTTTGTTGACCATTTCATGACCTTGTGCTCTGTTAGGTTGGTCTTCATCAGCAACTTCCTTTCCCTTTCCTATGTAGTTGTCTTTCTTCATATTTGGTTCAGATTCAATAACAAATTTGGGACCATAGTAGTGTATCTGTGATATGGGAAGTATTTTAGGATGTGGAGGCAAGGAGCATTCATCAACTTCTAACCAATTTATATCATCATCAATATCTTTCACCACCATTTGTGTTGTTTTTCTTTTTGGAGATGGTGGAAGTATCACTTTAGGTTCTAGTAGTGGTGGCAGCTCAATAATGTCAGTAGTAACCAAGGTAGTTACTACTGGTATGTCTTCAGAGATTACTACTGATAGGGCATCAGTAGTGTTTGCTGCCTTTTCTTCATTTACTACTACTATGATATCAGTAGTAGGTTTTACTACTGATACTTCTTTTTCAGCTTGATCTTCCATAGGAGCAGTAGTAATAGGCTCATCTTCAGTAACCATAATTTGTGGGCCTTCATCAACAGTAGTTTCTTTTAAATTTAAGAGAGAGGACGCTGCTGCTGCAATTGATTCCTCAATCATGGTTTGTATGTTGTCCTTCTCCCCCTTAGTGAGCTCAACTGGTGGAGCCTCACTATCATCAACTTTCTTTTTCAATCTTCTTATAATCTTGGTTTGTTGATGAAGCCTATGTTCATATAACCGCATCCATTTGTTGATGGTATTTACATGCCTTTTCATTGCAGCCATAGTTTTCCCTTGGTTTGTTAGGTATGTAAGACAATTTTGTACAGTGGATTCAAGAGAATCCACTTTTTCCGTCAATTGTTGGATTTTAATACTGCCCTCACTCCATCTAGCAAGATCATCGGGCTCACTAACAGGTACATTGGTTTGAAGGTTTTCCATCCTATCCGTCAAATCAATAGATCTGCCCTCATCACTTCTTGGTGATTCATTGGGTCTTTTAGACATCCTCTTCTTCCTAGAAGAAGCAGAGATGTCCCCCCTTGTGGTTTCTTGGCACCGGGGTCCTTTGAGTAACTCCTCAAATGAGTCATCACTCAAAGTTGCCGAGGTCTGGGTCCTAATGATGTTTTCACTGTCCTGTGCACCCACCTTTGGGGCATCAGTAGTGAAAGCCCTCGCCTCATGTCCTCTCTCCTCCTTGGAGGACAACTCTTGGAGCCTGGGGTTTGACTCAATTTGTCCCCTGGTGTCCTTTGAAGAAATTTTCTTTCTTTGATAAATCGTGGAAATATTTTTGGTTTTATCTGGTAGGTCTTCCACAGAGTGAAGAGTAGCACTTTGCAGATTTAAGTCAAGTTCCTGGGACACATTCAGGACTTCTGTTTGAGTTGGTGATTGAGTGACTAGTTGGGGTGGTGTTTGGGCTGTATTTGGGGGTGATGGAGTGGGTTGAGGTTCAATTTGGGTTGTATCTATGATTGAACCCTCTCCAATTTGTGTTTGATCTTTGATCATGTTAGGAAACAAAGGGGTTTCCTTGCCCGAAAATTTAAATTGTTTTCTCATATTTGAGAAAACTTTCTTGTTCAACTCAGGTAATATGAAAATGTTTTTAGGAGTTGACAAGTTTTGTAATTCACAGTTTATGATATGTTGTAGAAATCTGGGATACATTAAAAATTTAGAAGAAGTAAGATTTCCCAACATACCTTCAAAAATCATGTAAGAAAAATTAAATACTTGGTCTGTGCATAAACAGACAACAGCAGAGGCTATTGCCTTATTAAACCCATTCCAAGTACTTCGTTTAAGAGAAATACAATGCTGAATAGTATGTACTAAAAATTTCCATTGTGGGAGAGAAGACCCTTTTGAAATGTTACTATATTCAGTCTTCCCTCATAACCCATTTTATTTAAAATTTCAGCAATGTATTCCTTAGGAAGAGTAAACATACCTGAATCATCGTGTAGTTGTAGATGGTGTCGAATTGATTGTTCTGTGACTGTTATATGCTTTCCATCTACTTTTGATTTGATCATAGATATGGTTGTTCCTTCTGTTTGTTCAGCATTGGTCCAGAAATCCACCAAGTGCTGCTGATATGATTTTGGTTTTACAGTTAAAGCAAACTGTATATAAGAATTTCTCAAGAATTTGACGATTGGACGAAAATCTTTTGTTCCGTCGGGATTCTTTAAGGAAAGCACACATATTGTGAAATTCTGAGTATTTGAGATCGGTTTGAACATTCAAAGATTTTAGAGTTGCCATTTGTTATTGATTTTGAAAGAAACAGGAATGAATTTTGTTACTGACGAAGGATTTTTGATCGTAAACTAGGGTTTATCGAGAGAATTTAGCAAATCGAAGTGAAGATAATGCTAAATTAATCGACTGCCGCCTTTTATATCTTTCGATTTAACCTGCAAAACGACTAAAATGCCCTTCGAATCATAACATAACGGTTATTTTCATGGGGGTTAGTTTGGTAATTGTGATTCTGAAAGACCAGTAGTAAATGTGATATCAGTAGTAAAACGTCAGTAGTATCTACTAACATCAGTAGTGACTAAGGATTTTGACATCAGTAGTAACTATAAACATCAGTAGTATCTACTAACATCAGTAGTGACTAAGGATTTTGACATCAGTAGTAACTATAAACATCAGTAGTATCTACTAACATCACAAGACCAGTAGTATATGTGAATACCAGTAGTACTGACTTACCATTAGTATTTATGTAAACCTAATACACACCAGTAGTAATGAACTACCAGTAGTATCTTGTGCACATGCCTACAACCAGTAATACAGATCTACCAGTAGTAAAACACTTAAACAAATAAATAATATTTTACAACACTAATTTTACACATGATTTTAAGTGAGATTTTAATTTATCAAAATCATTCCAATACTGCTAACCAAGAAGTTGAATCTTCCAACATCAAATGCTTTTGTAAAAAGATCTGCTAGTTGATCATCAGTATGAATTTTAACAACTTTGATTAATTTCTTTTCATTGCAATCTCTTATAAAATGAAATCTTATTTCAATGTGTTTGGTTTTAGAGTGTTTTACTGGATTGTTCACAATACTAATAGCACTTTGATTATCAATAAAAATAGGAGTTTTAAGGATAGAGATACCAAAGTCTAGAAGCTGGTTTTGAATCCAGAGTACTTGAGCATAACAAGCAGATGCAGCTACATATTCTGCTTCAGCAGTTGATGTTGATACATTTGTTTGCTTCTTACATTGCCATGACACCAGTCTTGATCCAAAGAATTGACATCCACCAGTAGTGGACTTTCTATCTTGACATTCACCTCCATAGTCACTATCTGTGTAGGCTATGAGTTCAAAGGGTGAATCATGTGGATACCATATACCTAGTGATGGTTTGCCTTTCAAGTATCTGAATATTCTTTTAACAGCCTGCAAGTGTAGTTCTTTGGGTCTTGCTTGATATCTTGCACACACACAGACTCTATACATAATGTCAGGTCTTGATGCAGTTAAGTGCATCAAAGAGCCTATCATTGATCTATATAAGTGTTCATCTACATCCTCCCCCTCAACATCAGGATGTAGGTGTTTGTGTATTTCCATTGGTGTACTTGCACTTTTACTGTCTTTCAAATCAAACTTTTCCAAGATGTCTTTGACATATTTTGATTGATTTATCAAAATACCATCTGTTCTTTGATTGACTTGGAGTCCAAGGAAGAAGTTCATTGGACCCATAAAGCTCATCTTGAATTTAATCTCCATCAGTTCTTCAAATTCTTTGCATAATAAATCATTGGTTGAGCCAAATATGATATCATCTACATAGATTTGTACTAGTAGTATATCATCTTTGACTTTCTTTGTAAACAAAGTTTTGTCAATGGCTCCTCTTTTAAAGTTGTTCTTCAATAGGTATGATGATAATGTGTCATACCATGCTCTTGGTGCCTGATGTAGGCCATACAGAGCTTTATCTAGTTTGAACACATAATCACCATGTTTTGGATCTTCAAAACCTGGGGGTTGGCATACATAGACCTCTTCTTCAATCTTCCCATATAGGAATGCACTCTTCACATCCATTTGATAGACCTTGAACTTCTTGAATGAAGCATATGCTAGAAATATTCTTATGGCTTCAATTCTAGCAACAAGAGCATATACTTCATCATAGTCTATTCCTTCTTCTTGAGTGTATCCTTGGGCTACAAGTCTGGCTTTGTTCTTGATCACTATACCTCTTTCATCTTTCTTGTTTCTGAAGATCCATCTTGTTCCAATGGCTCTTTTTCCTTTGGGTAGAGGTACAAGTGTCCAAACAGCTTGTAACTTAAATTGAAGGAGTTCCTCTTGCATTGCCTCAATCCAGTTTGAGTCCTTCATTGCTTGTTGGATCTTCTTTGGTTCATCCTGAGACAAAAAGCATTCAAACATACACTCATTAGCAATTAGACTTATGTTACACATGTTTGCAGTTAAGCTTTTATTTAATTTGCTTCTTGTTTGTAGTGGTGAGTTAACATCACTTAGAACAAGGTCTAATGGATGGTTCTTCTGAGTCCTTGTGGTTCTAGTTTTATCAACTACTAGTTGATTTTCAAGATTGGACTCATTTGTCTCAGGCAGTTGTTCCTCTAGTGATCCTTCATTGATGTTTGATTCATCATCATCTTGGTCAGAGTTACTACTGCTATTGTCTTCATTGAGATCAGTAGTGTTGTTGTTGTTACTGGTATCAGTAGTATGTTGAGAATCTAGGTTATTGTTAGTACCAGTAGTATTTTGAGTACTATTATTGGTATCAGTAGTATTTGAATTACTATTGTCCTTATTCTCAGAGTTACTACTGGTTTCAGAATTTGAGTTATTACTGTCCTCAGTATTAACTATTGGAGCAGTATTAACTACTATGTATCTCATCTCCTCTTGACCAGTATTAACAGATGATGTTCCTTCCTTTTGAGTGTGACAATTTGAATTTCCTGCATTGAAGTCCATGTTAGAATTAAAGGATTTGGTTAGATTGTCTATATTAAATAGCCAATCTGGACCATTTCCTTGTTCATTAAAAACATTTTCATTAAAGGATACATTGATGCTTTCTTCAATTATCCTTAGTCTTTTGTTGAATACTCTGTATGATTTGCTTTGAGTAGAATATCCCACAAAGATTCCATCATCAGCTTTGCAGTCAAATTTACCAATTCGTTCTCTTGTAATCAGAATAGTACAAGGACACCCAAATGATTTTAGGAAACTTATGGAAGGTTTTCTTTTATTAAAAAGTTCATATGGTGTTTTAAAATGTGGCTTCACTATTAATACTCTGTTCTGAACATAACAGGCAGTATTAACAGCTTCTGCCCAAAAAGTGATTGGTAATTTTGAATCTGCTAACATTGATCTTGCTGCTTCAATGATGGTTCTATTTCTTCTTTCAGCTACACCATTTTGTTGTGGAGTTCTAGGTGAGCTGTATTGTCTGTCAATTCCTTTAAGATCACAAAAGTGAATTAAGTTAGCATTTTTAAATTCTGTGCCATTATCACATCTTATGACTTTCACTTTTTGATCAGATGAGTTTTCCAGTTTGACAATTAAGTTCTTTATGAGTTCACTTGTTTCATCCTTTGTCCTGAGAAAGAAAACCCATGTATATCTGGAAAAGTCATCAGTAATAACAAGACAATATTGTTTCTTTCCAATACTCAATACATTTGTAGGTCCAAATAGGTCCATATGTAAGAGTTGTAAAGGAACAGAAATAGAGTTCACAGATTTGGACTTATGAGAAGTCTTGTGTTGTTTACGTTTTAGGCATGCAACACAATGATGATCACACATGAATTGTTTTTGAGGTAGTCCAATGACCAAATTTCTCTTTACTAAATTTTTCATGTTTTTGAAATTTGTGTGACACATCCTTCTATGCCATAGTTCTGATTCAGTGGTGTTTGCCTTGGATATAAAGCAGTTGATCTCATTTGAAGAAATGAGTTCTCCCCCTATATCTAGGCAATACACATTGTTTCTCCTTGGAGTTCTTAAAACAACATATTTTTCATCTAAAATAAAGTCAGGAGAAAGAATGATGCACTCAATGTCTGTGAAAAGAATTTTGTTCTTTTTATCACAAACTTGAGACACACTGACAAGATTGTATTTTAGTTCAGCTACATAAAATACATCATCAAAGGTAATTTTGCCATTAGTAACAGTACCTTTACCTGTAATCTTACCTCCCTGTGGGTTCTCACCAAATGCCACATATCCTCCATCAACTGACTTGAAATCTTTAAGAATTTGCAGATTTCCAGTCATGTGCCTTGAGCATCCACAATCAATATGCCATGTTCTTCCTTCTTCTGGGATCTGAATGCTCTGCACAAGTGAGTAAATGATTAGTTAAGTTTGGGAACCCAAGCTTTATATGTCTTGGGTTCATCCTTTAAGAAATAAGCTTTTGGGGATTTAACTTTAAATATTTTTGGTACCCATACTTGTTGAGTACTGGTGTTTTGTTTTACTACTGCCCTTTTGAAAGTATTACTGGTGTGAGAATTTTCTACTGATCTTGGTTTATACCCGTGATTTTTAGCTTTTGAATGCTTTACTACTGATGGACCAGTAGTATTTGGGTACTTACCATGTTTAGAATGACCAGTAGTGTTTTTAGGGTTGACACCAGTAGTATTTTTGAAAGTTGGTTTGGGAGCAGTAGTATTTTTGTAATTAGGGTTTTTACCAGTAGTGTTCTTGTACTGGTACCATACAGCATTATAATTAGGGTTAACACCAGTAGTAAAGTTTGTAAAGTTTTTACTGGTGTTGGAAAATTTAAAGTATTGTTTATTTTGATTAGATTTTCCATTGTTCTTGAAGTAATTGCTGTTCTTTGGGCTTCCAACTCTTCTGTTTTGCACAAATCTTGGTGCACTTCTTCCAAATCTTGGTGTTTCAGCAATTGGAGTTTTTTTATTTACTACTGAAGGGCCAGTAGTATCTTTTAACTTCTGTGTCTTTGCTTTTTCTTTAAAGATTTTAAATTCTCTTAACTCTTTGCAGTTTATTGGATTGAAGTGACAATCCTTTGCTAAATGATTTACTTTGTTGCAAATGACACATTTTAATTTATTATCTTGAGCCTTTATGATTTTTCTTTGTTCTAAGAGTTGGTTCCTATTTCTTTGATTTCCCCTTTTTAGAATTTTGGGTATATTTTCTGCATCATATTTAGGAGAGTTTTCTTCACTTTGTGCTGTGTGAAAACTTGTATCAATTGATTTTGGTGATTCAGTTTGAGAAATTGTAAATTCAATTGATTGATCATCATCAGAAGAATCATTTGATTCAGGTGTTTCATTATGAGATTGAGTTTGATTTTCAGTTTTTAATTCATTAATGATTCTTTCTGAACTGTTTTTAAGTGGTGGAATGATTTTATATGGAGGTGGTACTGCATGATATCCCACCCCATGAACAACTTTTTCTATAGTTTGATTGTTAGTTAGTTCATCAAGAATTTTAGTGCTTCTTTCAAACTTTTTGATTGTTAATTTATTTTGTTCAATTTCAAGCTGACATTCTTCTAATTTACTTGTTAGTTCTTTATTTTTTATTTCATAAAACTCTTTCTCATCAACAGCCTGAAGCAATTCTTCCTTTATCCTTTGATCAATCATCTGGTACACCTTTATTTGATGTTCTTGATCAGCAATCACACTATCAAACTCATGATTTCTTCTGACTGCTTTTGCTAAATCTTCATTTAATTTAGTGTTTTCTTTTTCTAAGTTTTTAACAATTTTAGCACATTCAGAAGTACAAGGTTTAGGTTTTACCTCAGTTTTGTTGTCAGTAAAGGCCATGAGAGCTTGGTTTTGAGCATGCTCTTCTGCTTGGAAGCTCCAGTCATAGCCTTGTCCTTGTTGTGATACAAGGGCAGTTGATTTTGATCTTTTGTCTGGCTGAGGACATTCTTTTGCAAAGTGACCAAGGTTGTTACAATTGTAACATTTGACTTTAGTTTTATCAAATCCAGCTTTGTCACCTTTGTTGAAGTTGAGGCTTGTCCTACCAGTTCTCTTTAAGAATCTTTCTGTCCTTAGGCTCAGCATAGCCATCTGCCATTTAAGATCCATCTCCTCAAGATCATCTGGATTCAATTGTTCCAAGTCATCACTAATCAGTGCAGTATGCACATGACTAGTGAAGAAGGATTCTCTTGCAGTATCCTCAGAATCTGCAGCCTTTCCTGTGAAGGTTTCCTGACCTTGACCTGTACTAGAGACAAATGCAGCATTATTAGAAGAAATAGAAGGGTTCTTTTGGTTTACCTCAGTTTCAAATACTCTGAGATCATTGTAGAGTTCATCCAACTCTTTTTCTTCTAGAGCATCTCTTTGTCTATATACCACTGTATACATGGCCCATTCTTCACTAAGAGACCTTAGGAACTTCATGTTGACATCTTCTTGATCCATCTTGACCCCAACTTGGTTAAGTTCACCAATTAGCTTGTTGAATCTGTCAAACACTTGAGTGAGTGTTTCATTGGGCTTTCCTTTGAAATTTTCAAAGTCTTGTTTAAGAACAGACTTCATGTTCCTCTTGGTACTCTTTGTCCCAACGAATCTCTTCTCCAGTGCTTCCCAAAGCACCTTTGCATCATCATACTCAACAAAGAGATGTTGATAGTCATTAGGAATGGCCAATAGGAGAGTGCTTAGAGTTTTCAGTTCGATTCCCTTGTCCTTCTTCTCCTTCTCACATTTAAGTTTGTCTGCCTCAGTTGCAGAGCTGCTTGCTTGACCAGGACCAGTTTTGTTTCCTTCAAGGACAACTTCCCACATAGAATAATCTGTAATAAGCATGTATTGCTTAATACGATTCTTCCACATCCCAAAGTTGTTGGGAGTGAGTATAGGAATTTTGTTGGCCTGAGTGCTTTCATTATTATCAGTCATGATTAATAATGTGTGTTTTAAAGATTAAAACTTTTTGTTGTTCTTAACAAATCGTAGATCTAGAACCAATACGCTCTGATACCACTTGTCAGGATCGATTAACTATAGAGAAGTTAATAAACACCTTAGATCTAATTGACTATAGAAGTTGCAGCGGATCAACACTATATCAATGTAATTAAGAACAATGAACTGTAAATAATATGCGAAAGTATTAAGAACACAGTTTCACAAAAAGCTTCAATGTATATTATTGAATTAACAATACACACGTACGTTTACAATTCGTAAGGAACTATTTATAATAGTCCTTGAAGCTAAACTATTTACCCTAGTTATTCTAGGACTTTGATTTACATTCGAATTCTATAGATATACATTGATTTACATGCTATAACTATTTCTACGAAGATCTCGGACTTGATATGCTTCCAAAACGCGTATCAGTAGTAAAACCAATCATCAGTAGTAAATATGCAACGTCAGTAGTAAGTCTGATGATCAGTAGTAAGTCCAAAACCATCGTCAGTAGTAACTACTATTGATCAGTAGTATCTTCAATAAGCCTTGATCAGTAGTAACTTTAGTTATAGTCTTCACCAGCATCAACTTCATCAGTAGTAAACATGTTCTGCCCCATCAGTACTAAGTATGATCAGTACTAACTGCAGCATCAGTATTAAGTTGATCTGTGTTTTGTTCCAACAACCTCCAAACAATTCTTATGTATAAATATATTGTAGTGATATTTTTTGTAATTATGAAAAATACATTTATTTTGATAGTATTAATATAAGGAATGTTATTAAAAATAATTAAAAAAAACAAGTAAAGTAACTACTTGTCAGTTGGTCGTCTGCTTCACTTCGGTTGAGGAACTCATTGACAAGCACACGCCCTCTGTAATTGGCTTCAGTTGTTTTACTTCGGTTTACTGAACTATAATTAGAGAAGAGAGAGTGGACTATTTACATGGGTATTGATATTATTTTCAGTGTGTATTTAGTGTGTTAAATATCAAACGAATGAGTATTGTTAACATAAGTGCATCATTTAGAGTGTCAGTTTAAGTGTTAGCTAATGTGACGATAACTTGACAAAAACTAAAATGTCTAAACATGACTAGGATATCGATGGTGGCGTCGACATGCACAGTTTAACAAACACGATCCTTTCGCTTTCGCTTACAGACTAGATCCTTTCGCTTTCAAATCTTGGAATTCGTAGTTCAAACCTTAATCATAAGCTTATCGAATTCTAGAAGTTCGCAAGCATACAAAAATTAACAGGTAACGAAGTATAAAATAGTTTGGAGACCTCCCATCTAGAGCTTCCCTCTGGATCATAAGCATTATATCTTCGAAGAGTACATTTGATTGGGTTGAACATTATATTAATAAAAAACGCTATACATTTACTTATATATGAATAATAATATTTCCCCTAAGATATGTTATTAGACGGTGCCAATGATGTGTTCGATTGGGCGTCAAGTTGGCGTTGGTAAATCGATACCGTTGCATGCCCATTCGGTTCTTGCGTCACTTAAATATTTTTGGTTTGAAGAAGTTAATACTAACGAGGATATGTAATTTTTGTGGTACTGATATTTTTTATGTTTGTATTTTATATATAAAATATTAAGTGAATGATTATTTTGATAGTTTGAATGTGGCATTTCAGTGTGTCAACTGATATAACGTCTTGATATGACACACTGATTTGACAAAATATGAAATTTTAATTAATATTAAGGTTGAGAGAGGTCTACAATTGCCTCTCAAATAAAAATGAAATTAAAAGTGTTTCGCATGCCAAGCTAATTCCATTCAACTTACTTTTCTACATGTAGCTATAGTTGTAAATTCAATAATAGCAACATGTCATTCACTCATGTTTTGACATTTTCTAATAAAAGTTTAAGTTGGCCGAAAAGGCTCTGCGTAATATAATCTAAAAGGATAATGGGTAGCAATCAATTGGTTCCATAGTCTAAAAGTTGGGTTGGGCCGTCTAGCTGGCCTTTACTCACGTGTACTTTATTCTATATTTATCTATTTATTTCTTTACAGTCTAAAATGCATTTGGTAGGTTATCAAACTAGTGTGGTTTGTTTAAAGAGGTCCAGAATTATTATAAAGTCCCAAGAAATGTTTCTGAACCCTCGGATCAAGGAGATCAATAATACAGATTATATTTTCATTTAAAATGTTTTTTGTGCGTGGAAGGGTATAATGCCCCTCCCTGTGTAATATTTATTTTTCATTTTGATCGTTTATTAAGCTTGATCTAATGGCTGTAAGTTGTTCCTTGGGACTTTATAATATTAGTGTTCCTCCCTGAACACAACTCTCAAACTAGTAACCTTTAATTCCCACGCAAACATATGATATTTCTAAAAATGCTTACGTTTTGAAAAACAGACAACCAAAAACTCGAATATGTGACCTTTATGTTATATATTAGCAAGAGAATACTCTATAATTTATTAACAAATGAACTTGTATTATTCAATTGATCATTACCATCGCTACTAAGTACAACTACCCATCACCCACCACCAACCACTATCATCCACCACCATCATCAACCACCACTAAGAACAAAGCTTGTTTATGTTCATTTAATTAAGTTTAACCAAACAATCGAATAAACACGAATACTTAAACGGACTAACTTCATATAATATCTTTTACTATGTACAAAAGGATAGGTTTTAAGTTTTTATTATATCAAAGTACTTATTTATAAATATTGAAAGTCGTTAAAAAGAACGCCAATATCCTTTTTGAGAGAAACAACTGAAAAGGTTAACCAACAAATATACATTAATAGACAAGTCGATAGATATATAGATTTTCACAAAATTTTAAAACATATGTTAGGAATATTTATATAATATTCAATTAAAGATTTGATGTGTCAAAACTTGGAAAGTACAAGGACCTAAATTGAAGATATGAAAGTCGAAATTTGAATGAAGATTTAGGAGATAATTATAAATGTAAAAGATATAGTATATCTTTATTGATTTAAAAAGATTTAGTATTATCTTTTCCTTATAAATCTATAGGTTTTCTAGTATATAAAGAAACCTAGAGGTATAGAATTAGTCGTTCTTGAAACCCACGTTTTAACGTGTATGTGTGTGTACTCTAAGCCTCAAGGTCGTTTGATCCTGTTAACCAAAATCATTCTACATATTTATATGTAGAATTGGGGCTTTTAGTAATCATTGTATAAATTGATGATGATGAAAACCTTGTTTAGCAATACAAATCTGTTCGATTAATTCCGCATTATTTATGATTTGTAATTGTATATTGCAGATCAAGAACTAACTATTCTTGAGCCTAAAGATCGTTTATTAGAGTTGAAACAAACTCAGCAATTGGTATCAGAGCACAGTGGCTTAGATCTGAAATGAAACAAGGATGGTTCGATGATCACATGAAGAATCAAGCATATAAAAGATAGATATATTTATATATATATGAAGACGTCGGTCATATTTTAAAAGATCCAACTTTGAAAAAGCCTATGGTTGGTTGTGAATCAACATTCATGATTGATTCTATTGATTAACGTGCGGGTGTAAATTTGATTGGAGCGCTAAGCTGCTTGCCGACTATTGGATTTTTTCCGGTCAATTTGCTTTGATTAATTAGCTTCTAGACTTCAAGTGTTTATGGTGGCAGAGGCCACAAAAGCCACGAAATTTTGAGGCAATTGGAAGGACGCACGAATTGGCAGATACGAGGGACTAACACAATTAGGAAAGAAGATTTAAGGGCAACCTACATCAAACATCATCTGGTTAGTGCTGGTCGCAACTTGTTACTGCTGATTTTTCTTTTCTGATCCATTACTACTGCTTATACTTTTACTATTGATCAGTAACACATGTGGATACTACTGATCAGTATCAAATGTGGCTACTTCCAAAATTCAAGATTACCACTGGTTCGCTATTTACTACTGCTCCACCAAAAATACTACTGATCAGTAGTAAATGGGGAAATTAGCTTATTCGAATATTACTACTGATCAGTAGTAAATAAAGAAAGTAGTATTCCGGAAGTTGTTACTGATCAGTACTGAAGTAGACATTTTGCTACTAATTTCTTCCTCATAACCGATACATCATACTTTGGAAAACATGACACACACCATGTTCGTTCCATACTACGGTTTATTGATAGTATCCGGTTTAATCACTTATTATTATTTATTCTCGATAAAAAGAGGATGAAAATAACTCGTGATATCAATGTGAAACGAATCACATTATTCACACACACAGATTGAAGGCTTGATGAAGATAAAAGAAGATGATTTTATTTGTTACATATTCGATCTTCATCAGTTGATTATAGAAGAAGAGTGATTATATTTTATTTGAAGAAGAAGTTGAAAGTCTTACTACATAAGATGTTATGTAAAGATGTAACTGCAATTCAACAGAATTTTAACGAAAAGATCTGTTGAAGACCAAGATGTCCTTCATACAAGATTATGACGTTGCTGATTACTATAGATAGACGGAATGTGATGCATAGTTTGAGTTTCTACTTCAATTTCAAATAGAAAATAGTTGGTTTTCAATGTAATTGATATAGCCTTGAAGAACACATGAATGATATCACAATTTTAGGGGAAGAAAAAGTGTTGATCATTCAAGGGGAAGTTCAAGTTTCTCGGATTTATTTGATTATGTCAAAAAGGGGAAGAGACTAGAAGATTCCAAGCTAATTCTACAAGTTTTGTCAAATCAAATAGGGGAAGATTGTTAGGAATATTTATATAATATTCAATTAAAGATTTGATGTGTCAAAACTTGGAAAGTACAAGGACCTAAATTGAAGATATGAAAGTCGAAATTTGAATGAAGATTTAGGAGATAATCATAAATGTAAAAGATATAATATATCTTTATTGATTTAAAAAGATTTAGTATTATCTTTTCCTTGTAAATCTCTAGGTTTTCTAGTATATATAGAAATCTAGAGGTATATAATTAGTCGTTCTTGAAACCCACGTTTTAACGTGTATGTGTGTGTACTCTAAGCCTCAAGGTCGTTTGATCCTGTTAACCAAAACCGTTCTACATATTTATATGTAGAATTGAGGCTTTTAGTAATCATTGTATAAATTGATGATGATGAAAACCTTGTTTAGCAATACAAATCTGTTCGATTAATTCCGCATTATTTATGATTTGTAGTTGTATATTCCAGATCAAGAACTAACTATTCTTAAGCCTAAAGATCGTTTATTAGAGTTGAAACAAACTCAGCAACATATACACTCTAAGATACGCAATGTGGCTAAAGAATAAACATCTCACCAAAGAGGCCATACAAAACACTCTAAGGAGCCGACTGCCGAGCATACGATGTAATGTACATTTTAACGGGACATTAATATAGTGTGAAATACTAAAAAGAAGTAAAAATCATGCAGTGTTGATTGACTCTTTGTACCCACAAATTTTTTTTAATATAAATTTCATCTCATTTATTGACACCATAACTATATATGATTGTTTCATGCCAGAGCTATAATTGTATCATTATTGATGGATTAACAAATAGTGTAATGCAAAGACTAGGTTTTACTTTAGAAAACAATATTTAAGAATGATACAGTGATAAAGAAATTAACAATTAAGGAAAGCGGATGACGTAGGTTCCATTCACATTGGCGGCCGGCGGGATAGTGGAGTGAGAGGAACAAACGTCGGCTGCAAAAATCAGGCCCACAAATGCAAGCATGGGACGGCCGGTACCCCACCATCTCACTTAGAGCATCCTAGGGGTGTCAATTCAAGTCGGGTTCAGGTTGGCGGGTTCAGGTTGGCCGGTTCGGGTTCACGGGTTGGCGGGTCAGAAACGTTCAACCTGAAACCGACCTGTTTATATAAACATGTCAGATATCTCAACCCTAACCTGTTTATCTTCAACCCGAACCTGACCCATATAACATATTTAATTAAACAGGTTAAACAGGTTAGCAGGTCAAACATGTTAAACGGGTCAAACAGGTCATACATGTTGTTATTATACCACAAATTCAGAATAAAATACCAAAATAACATATTACTAAGTAGTCTTTTTAATTTTTATCAAACTATTAGTTACATTTAAATTAATAACCTATAAACTAAATATAAATATATATATTTTTTAATATATTTAATAATTAAACGGGTTGACGGGTCGACCCATTTAAATTATCATTGACCCGAACCTAACCTGTTTAATATACGGGTCAGTCGAGTCAACCCGAGACTGACCCAATTATTTTTTACCTCAACCCAAACCTATTTATCTATTTCAATTGTTCTATAAATACCCCCTATATATAATTCGACAATTTTTTAACATATTACTAAATATAATATTTTTATAAAATGTCTCATACAAAAATATTATAATAATTGACATTAATATTATATAATTTATTTATTAACTAACAAAAATATAATAAAGAATTTATATATAATATATTTAAGGTTTAAAATTAAAAGTTATTAAATATGAGGGACCAAAAAAGACAAACATTAAAAGTAGGTTAAAAGGTTAATAGAAAAAAAGTCTTTACAATAAGCTTTTAGAAAAGCTAGTCATTGCAATGGTAATAAGTCATGTAAAGACTTATTGAAATAGTAATAAGCATTTAAAAAAACTACCATTAGAGATGTTCTTATACTAGTACTTTTTAATTTTAGATAATGGTACATATTACCTCTTACATATCTTTTATTTGAAGGATATATATCAATAGAAAATGGTCCTTATTTGAAAAAGTTGAAGAAGCAATGTATTTTCGTAAAATATACATATATGCATACATATACATACATATATGTGTATATACATATATATTCATACCATATATATATATATATATATATATATATATATATATATATATATATATATATATATATATATATATATATATATATATATATATATATATATATATATATATATCTGCATATTCATGCCCGATATATATGTATATATACATGTATATATACACATGCATTTTACGTAACTTGCATTTTCAGTCGTAACTTGCATTTTCAATCGGAACTTGCATTTTCATTTACGAAAATGCATATGCATACCGTATATATATGTGTATATATATACATATATACGATATAAATATGAACATATGTATATATATGGTATGAATATATATGTATATATACATATATGTATGTATATGTATACATATATGTATATTATACGAAAATGCATTGCTTATTCAACTTTTTCAAATAAGGATGCTTCTTTCTTGATCCATATTCTTATTTGAAAGGAATGGATAGCGTTATCAATATTTGCAAATTATCTATGTTTTAAAATCAAGTTTTAAAACTGAACCGGTTAATTTTTAACATGGATTGAACTAGGGGTGTGCATGGGGCGGTTTGGGGCGGTTTTAGGCTCAAACCGAAACCAATCCGCTAATTTCGGTTTTAGGATTTTCAAACTCAATGGTTTCGGTTTCTACCGGTTTCGGTTTTAGCGGTTTCTAGGCGTAAACGGTTCGGTTTCGGTTTTAAAACCGAAATCACGTGGTTTTCAATAATAATATATAATTTCATGCACTAATTTTTATTTTCTAAACATTACGTAAAAATTTAAGCAACAATATCTAATATTCAAGATTAAATTTAGTGTATAACAATATATTTAAACATTGAATATCATTTTCCGTCAAAAAATCCAAAATTACACGTAATTTATATTATATGATCATAATATTTAATGGACCCTAATTGTTTATGCACCCTAAAAGTTAATTAGAACAAAAAGTTAATGGACACTACGCTAGTTGGACCTTTAAATATTTAAATAGATTGACTTATATATAATATATAAAAGTAAAAAATATATATAATATTAAATATTAGTGGGGCGGATTCTTAATGGGGCGGTTTTAGGTAAAAACCGAAACCAAACCGAAACCATCGGTTTTTTCAAAATTTAAAACCGAACCGTCGGTTTTGAAATGGTTTTGCTTTTAACGGTTCGGTTTTGGCGGTTTTAACGGTTTGGTTTCGGTTTTTCGGTTTTTATGCTCACCCCTAGATTGAACTAGATGGATTCGTTAAGTTGTTTATTACCACCAAAAACTCGGATTTTGGTTTAGTTTGTAATACTTCTTATATATTTATATCTTTAAAAAATCCTTATTATAGTCAGAAAAATATTTTAATATATGTGAATATGTGATTGTCAATATAAAAAAATACCTCAATTCAAATTTTGTTATAAAGTTAGCCTAAAAATAAAACAGACGATAAAGTGCGTCACAACCCATTCTAATTATTGTGTTCCCTCCCTCGTCTATATCGGACGACCAGTACAGTATGAGTTCCCACAAGTTAGAATTTTTTTCAGAAATAATGCTGTTTTCCTTCAAATTTTCACAAATGATGCTGTTTTTTGTTGACTTTCACAAATGATTTAGTACATAATTTTCACAAATTATTTTATCAGTACATAAATTGGAAATAAGACAAAAAATTAATATAAAGTAGTACTTTTACTGTAATATTTATCACATCACTACTTAATATTCGGATTCCCTAACCACTAAAATTAAACCCGATTTGACTGCACAACATTTATATTCGAACCCAACCACTAAAATTTAAAACTCTGCCTTGCTTTTCAGAATTTCCGGACTCGGGGAGGACGAACAGCTGATTTCCGGACTCCAAGACTGCGCCGCGTCATATTTTTGGACTCCGAGACTGCACCGCGTCAGATTTCCGGACTCCGAGTGTACCAACTTGTAACGATTTCCGGACTCTAGGAGTCCAAAAGGACAATTTCCGGACTCGGGGAACACCATTGACCTTTGTCTTCACCCCAACCACCGAATTAATTGTGAAGCTACCCAACCACAACATTTAAGGACCCGTGAAATCTGTGTATCATTTAACCCCAACCACAAATTTATTTCAGACGTTCAGCATTTACAATACAAACATTTTCCATCGAATTTTTCTTTATAATCACAAAATAAAATTATAACTATAAATATCAACATCAAAAATTAATTTTTCTTCACATTCAAAAAATCTATCACGATCAAAAAGCTCTAACACATTTCTTCAAAAAAACTATCACCATCAAAAAAACAATCACCATCAAAAACCTCTAACACATTTTACAAAATGAGTAACATGCAACTTGTTCCCGGTCCCATCAACCAGGAGTTGTTATATTTAGCTAACAAACACCGAGCTTATCATCTGTTTTATAATCAGATCCCAGAAAATGATTTACATGTCAGGCAGAATGACAAACGATTTTTTCAAATCTTCAAAGCAAACCCACCTGTCATATAGTTATGCAAGTATTTATTTTGAAGTGAATTGCACATGTAAATAATGTCATATATTCATTTTTATCACTTTGCAATCATCATTAGATTTTTATCATTTTTATCACTTTTGCCATTTTGAATTTATCATAACTCTTTCATTTCTAATATATTTTGTCTGATTCTTTTTCACATGTTTAAATTCTCAGGAATACTACAACTAGTATTTAAAAAGTTATATCGGAATAATTAAAGAGCGTACTCTATTAAGCTCCAAAGTTAGACGAATATTATTTTTTAGAAGACAAATTATTCATAGATAAATAACAAATACAATTTACATTTATGTCCAGAACCTTGTAGATTTGAAGTTATCAATCCATAAATTTAGCATTTTGAAAGTTTTGGCATTACAAATAATTTTTTTTTTGCCATTTTGAAATTATCATAACTCTTTCATTTCTCATCTATTTTGTCTGATTCTTTTTCAGATGTTTAAATTCTCATGAATATTACAACTAGTATTTAAAAAGTTGTATCGGAATAATTAAAGAGCGTACTCTACTAAGCTCCAAAGTTAGACGAATAATTTTTTTGGAACACAAATTATTACTACATAAATAACAAATACAATTTAAACTTTATTCCAATTCTTCAAATAACATCGTAGGTCTAAAAGGAAATATTTTGGGCTGTGATTCTAAAATACGATAGCTATAAAATTCACGAGCCATAAGCCGTCGGTAATCCGTAGCCACCTGATTATAATCGATGCCTTCATCTTTCAAGATTGATTTCCCTGTTACCAAATAATGCATAAACTTATAAATAAACACTGAAGAGTCTTCTGCACTTCCTTGAGGTATGCCTTTGGCGAAATAAATAGACGATTTAGGTTGGTCGGGTCTTCCTTCGTACGAAATCGCCATACGTAAAGCGGACAAGTTTTCATTCCAACGTCTAACCATTGACAAAAACAACTCTTTTTTTAAGGACTTCTTACAACTACAGATAAAACATGTCTCGTTTGTAACGAGATTCATCTGCGCAAGTGACCAAATGTTATCATTTAAACAAAAAGGAATGTATACAACATCTACGTCCCCCCAAGCGGGATAAGGTGTCAAACTGCCATCCGCATATTTAGCTGCCTCTGATATGTGAAGTGGTGATAAAAGAGGCTCAAATCCGGTGGATATTATTGTCCATCGCGTATATTCTCCGGTTTTATACCCAACGTACCACCGGTAACGCATCCATCTTTTAATCCAAGCCTCTATATGCTATAAAAAATATATAATTAGTTAAATTTGAGATTTGATTACATAAAACTCATAATAACAAAATTAAATTACTTACCATAGGCCACAAAGAAGAGCTTGCATTCTCACCTACTAGGACACTCCAAAACTCTCTTGGTACTTTTTTACGACCTAAGAATGCAATATAGCAAAAAGTATCATTACCGCGGCTATCCCCGTGGAGGTAAAATTCTTCTACACTTCGGGCCCACCCATGCTGAGTAACCACATCATTTGTGTGTGTTTGTTGACTCCCTGATGCGGAGTTTTGAGTTTGCTGCTCCCTGAGATGTATTGTAGGTGGAGGTCTTTCCCTCATATGTCGGATCCTGGAATATGACATCCTCCTGTGTGTACTTGAAAGAGATGGCTCGGAGTGATAGTCTTCATCTTCAGGTGCCTCCTGATTCTTCTCCTCAAACGCAGCTGAATCAGCCCGACAATGCATGTCGGTAACAGTATCTTGTATCTCATCCATTTGTAGTCGAAGGTCTCGGATTCGAGAACGTTCAGAGTGGCCCTCCATTTGGTCAACTGTATCTTGCAAATCCTCGATCTGGTTTTGAAGTAAAAGGACGGATACTGCTTGCGTGCGCCACATTCTAAAAACTCAAAATATTTAGAATATAAAATATGTTTTTTTGTGAAGTGTTTTAAAAGTATATTTGGTTAAAGGTGGTTTTGAAAGTAGGGAATTTGTGTGTGGAGATTTTGAAGATATTGTGTATATATAAAGCCGTAAGGTTTTCCGGACTCTGGGAGTTCGAAATCAATTATTTCCGGACTCTAGGAGTCATGGAGACCATTTCCGGACTCCAAGAGTACCGAACTCAGGTTTTATGTCCGTTTCTGACAGGGGTACGAGGTAAAAGCAATTTCCGGACTCCAGGGGTACAAGTTTATGGTATTTTCGGACTCTAGGGGTACAACTTTATGGTATTTCCGGACTCCTTGAGTCCAAATGCATTATTTTTGAAAGTCAACACAAAACAGCATTATTTGTGAAAATTCTTGGCAAAAATGCATTATTTCTGAAAAAAATTCCACAAGTTACTACGGCCGTTAACCCACTGTGCCGACCCATTATCCTTCCACTTACACAATAATATAATTTATAAATATAAAATTATAAATGTAACTAAAAGATAAAGATATGTGAGCATTTTTTCTTATGTTGCCTCAACTCTCAATAGGTTAACTAACATTCATTAGCTAATTTTTCTGATTTAGTTATTTATTTATTTATTAGAGAAATGTTTAAGGTAACGGACAATTATTATCTTTGGATCAAGAAAAATCAATAGTCAAGATCAAGATTCAAACCACCACCACTACAAACGCATGTGCTTCTCCGGCGCCCGGAGACGGCGGCCAGCGGCGGACGGCGGCGATGGGTGGCAGTCGGCGGGGGCTGGCGGATGGCGGCCGGAGGTGGCCGCCGGTGGTGGTGAACGATGGTGGTGGTCGTGACTGGAAGCACATGTGTTTGAAACACATGTGTTTTGAAAATAACAAGAGTGTTGTAACATCCTAAAACCGGCCTAGTTGTTTTAGGTATATTTTGATATTTGGAAAAATATCTACTTGACCCTAAATGGAATAAATTGGCTAAATGTTAAATAAATTGGTTGACCTTTTGTACTTTTGTGATGTTTTAATTAAGGGATTAAAATATCCGTGTTCTGAAATGTTTAAATGAAAATGTGATTTTTATATCTTTAGATTCCCTGTCGGATCTCGTTTCCAGAAATGCTTTCGTTTTTAAAATTGGAGTCCGTTTGGTATTTTAAATAAATTAACTACGAAAGGGACTTTTAAATTGTATTGTTTAAAGTTGAGATAAGACAAAAAAAACACCAAGAGTGGGCCCCACCCCCCATGGTGGACGGTTTTGGGAGTCAAGGACTCCCTCCTTTGGTCTCTTTTCACTTCTTTACGTCTCTCTCTCTCTCTCTCTCTGTCTCTCTCTAAATCTCCATCTTCTTCTTCTTCTTCAAGTTCTTGAGCTTTTGGTGAAGATCTCTAGCTAGTTTCTTATTGAATCATCATTCCGATCTCATTTTTTAATAGCTCTTGAGGTAAGCTTTAATCTATGGGTGTTTATTTTCGATTCAATGATAGTTGATAAATTAGGGTTTATGTGTTCTTAAGATTCAGTTGGTGATTATTCTGTTAGATGGTATATTAAGTGTTTATACAAAGTTTGACATGTATTGTTGCATGAGTACAAGTAATTTAGCACAAGGTACAACCTTTTTAGCAAAGTGTACAAGTTGGTGTGTTTATGTAAAAGTAGGTTGTATGGGTTTGTCAAACCTTGGATTTCTTGTGGTTTGAATGCTTGGAATTGTTCATTAGGTTGAGAAAACATGTTTAGTAAGTTATGGATGTTGAGAAATCAAGTATTGGATGTTTTGGTGGATTATGACTTGATTTGGGTAAGATTGTTAGTTAAAACAATTGTTTAAGTTTATGTAGAAATTATGAACCAATTATTGTGTTAAATGACTAGTTGGTGGAATCATGGCATTGATGGGTTTTTGCGGGTTTTGTTGTTTGGATATGTTAACATGATAGATTGGGTATGTTAGTTTTGAATTATGTCAAGATTAGTGAGATTGTTGAAATGTTAGCTAGTGTTTGGATGTTTTTGGTTAAAATGATTAACTAGTAATTTGGAAGTAAAATACATGGATTGTTGGTGACTTGGAACTTGATGAATTGTTACATGATTATGACTTGTTAGTTATAGAGAAATTGTGCTAATTGATGGAAATTGGAAGTGTTATAATCATGTTCGGGCTTTTGACCCGTTTAGGCCATTTAGTGGTAAAATGACTTAAAATAACTTGGATTGTGAAAGTGTAGGTATTTTGTTAGGATTATGTGATTAGCAATGTTATTGGTAACATTTGGTGAATTGCAAGTTGATGATATGATTACAGTTGTAGGATGTATTATTGTTTAATAATCCAGTTTGACCCGTTTGAATGTAAGACTTGCAAATAACTAGTTGACTTGTTATGTAAGTGTAGGCGGTCATGACATGTTCATATGATGATTTAAGTGTTTGGTTATCTAGTTAGTGCAAGTGTTAGTATTAAACGTATATGTAACATTTTTATAATTTGGTGGAATTATATACTAATTCGGTATTCCTTTGGTGTACATGAATCGGGATCGGGACTCAGAAACATTAGACCTCTGAGTTCGGCAAGTGGAAGGTTTTGGTGAGTGGACTTAACCTCAAACTTGTGTTCGGTTACAATCGGTTTGGTATTGCCTGTTTGGGAAAGGTGCAGGAAAATACAGGAAACATGCAGGAAAATACAGGAAACATGCAGGAAAATACAGGAAAATGCAGGAAACGCTCCCTGGAGCGAGTTCACGATCATGAACTTTAGTTCACGTCGTGAACTCTAATTCACGTTCGTGAACTACTGTTCATGATCGTGAACTTCAGATTACAGGTTTTTCGGGTCGTTTCCGGGCGCGAATATTTGACAGTTTGCTAGTTTAGTACCTATTTGCTAGTATTGAATCAAATAGGTTATGTGCACATATGTGAAGAGACTTTGCTTGATTGGTAGCAACAACTCGGTTTGACTTGGTGACCGAGGTTTGAGAAGTCAGTGTGCTGGGCATCGGGTATCGACTAATAGGGTATCCGACCTTACCTGTATTTGTTGCATAGTTAAGGGGAGGGAGTTGCCCGGGTGTTGGATACGAAACGCTATCGGTTACCGTGGTTTTGTCCGACCATGGTTTAAGGCTCCGGCAGGAACCCGATCTTCTCGAACAAACAGTGTTATGTGGTTATGTGGCTTTTAGATCTTAGAGAGGCCTATGCTAGCTTGTTGTGCTTTACAGAATTTGTAGATTATATTCATTCACTTAGCTTTGTGCTAATCCCTCCCTCGTTGAATCTTTTCAGGTGATCGGTGCTTTGGACGGGATGATTGACTAAGCTCAGTTTGTTATGTTTTGAAAAATGAGTCATGCCGTTTATTAACACCGTTAAATATTATTATTATTATTTGGAGTTTATTTTGGGACATTTGGTTTGTAAACCTAAACCTAAACTATATACTTCCTCCGATTCAAAATAAGTGATACACTTTGGATTTCACGGATTTTGAGGCAAAATTTTATAATGATGTTTAAATTAGATTAATTAGATGGTTAGTGGGAAATGGATCCCACATTTTTTGAATAAAGTGGAGTTAATGATGTTTAAAAGTAAAAGTAAGGGTAAAGGGGTCTTTTCACTTTGTTAAAGTAGATAGTTAGTGGGTGTGGGTCCTATTATTTTTTGCCAAATAGGGTAAATTTTCAAAGTGTATCACTTATTTTGATACACCCTAAAAAGGAAAGTGTATCACTTATTTTGAATCGGAGGAAGTATTATCTATATGCTTCCGCACACCTTTTAAAAATAAATAAATAATGACGCTTCCTAAATTTTGCGGTGTTACAAGTGTATACGTACAGCCAAGCACATGTGTTTCAAGTAATGAAGCACATGTGTTTCATAACGTCAAGCACATGTGCTTCGTGATTCAAACACAAATGACTTGCTTGTAAGTTACATATGTTCAGGATCAAAAACACATGTGCTTGGCTTTATGAAGCACATGTGCTTCATAATGATATGTTTGTCACTTGTTTTGATTTTTTTTCTGTGTGGTGAAGCACATGTGTTTCATAACGTCAAACACATGTGCTTCGTATGCTCCCTTGTGTGTTTAGAAACTCATGTTTATAGTGACTTGAAACACATGTGTTTCGTGACCTGAAGCACATGTGGTTCGAAGTAATATGTTGTGTTTTAGTGAAACACATGTGTTTCAATACATCAATACCACCACCACCCCCATTACCACCAGCACCTTCACTGTCAGCCACCACCGCCGCCGGCCACCGGCTGCGGACGACGGCGATCGGCGGTGGTCGGCGGCGGCGGACGGCGGCCGGAGGCGGCGACCGGCGGTGGCTGTAGGTGGGGGATTTGATCTTGACCATCTTGATCCAATGGCTAGGATTTGTCCCTTGGGACTAGACAAATCATTTAGACTTCTTAGAATACAACTCTTATTTATTAATTGATACTCATTATTTGATATAAAAATGTAACATCCCAGAACCCCGTAACACAATATTGTTCGCTTTGCCCACCAGCGCACGGTTTTGTTCTTGGTATAGACCACTTCCACCCAAAAGGCCTCATGCTAAGAGAGGTATCCACACCCTTATAAGGAGTGTTTCGTTCCCCTCTCCAACCAATGTGGGACGAATCTTACAATCCCCCCCCCCCTTGGGACACAACGCCCTCGTTGTGCACATCGGTCCGGGTCTGGCTCTGATACCACTTGTAACATCCCAGAACCCCGTAGCACAATATTGTCCGCTTTGCCCACCGGCGCACGGTTTTGTTCTTAGTATGGACCACTTCCACACAAAAGGTCTCATGCTAAGAGAGGTATCCACACCCTTATAAGGAGTGTTTCGTTCCCCTCTCCAACCAATGTGGGACGAATCTTACAATTCTCCCCCCTGGGACACAACGCCCTTGTTGTGCACATCGGCCCGGGTCTGGCTCTGATACCACTTGTAACATCCCAGAACCCCGTAACACAATATTGTCCGCTTTGCCCATCGGCGCACGGTTTTGTTCTTGGTATGGACCACTTCCACCCAAAAGGCCTCATGCTAAGAGAGGTATCCACACCCTTATAAGGAGTGTTTCGTTCCCCTTTCCAACCAATGTGGGACGAATCTTACAAAAAAACTCAGTTCATTCTAAAACCAGTGTCACCCGTCAGTTGGTTTGCACTTCAGTTGCCTTCCTTAAATCAACACCATTGGCATAGTGACCGGGTGTCAATCGGTTCAAAGCCTTTGGTTTCGGGAGGGCAAAGCTACAAGATTGTTAGGTACTTTTATAGATATTGGTATGTTGTGTGTGTATGTGTTTTATGTATAAAACATTAAGTGAGTGTATATTATTGACATTCATGTGTCAGCTGAGTGTTAGATGGGGTGTCAGCGACGTGACTCTGATTTTACAAAAACTGAATTATCAGTTGATATCACGGTTAAGAACGGTCTAAGTCACATTTTTCTATTTTATACTGATTAAAGAAAAGTAGGAATATGTATTATCTTCAAAAGCATTTAGGCATAAATCTTAAACTCATCATATTTCTAAAATTAATTTTATTAGATTGTCTTTCCTTTTCTCCAACCAAAGAGACTGTGCCAATAATATCAGTAAAGTGATATTCATCATTTTGAAACTAACGAGCCCCTGTAGCACGGGTCTAATAATCATTGATTGACTTACTTACTAAGCAAAAAGTTAGATAATTAATCAAGTATCGATTTAATCATCAAGTCTTTTGAAATAGTAGCAAAAGATAATAGATAGTCATAGGGGTGAGCATTTGGACCGAAAAAACCAATATGAACGAACCGAAACCAATAACATGTAATATGGTACATACATAATTGCAGACAAATAATCAACATATCCCCTAGTATAAGCATGGTTTATTAAAACCTCTTGCTAACAGATGCATTGGAATTCAGGAGCGATGCCGTTTTCAGTAACCCGGAAATAAGAAAAGAATATCTAGTTGATTTTATTAAAGAGTATGTTTTTAATTGGATATGTAATCGTAGAAATATAGTCGTTAATAGTAGGGGTGTTCAAAACCGGGTACCCGGATTTTCAGGTACCAGAAATCCGGGTACCCAGATTTTCGGATAATGATTTTTACTACCCGTATCCGGTATCCGTAAATTCGGATACCCGGATTTCGGGTATCCGAAATTCGGGTACCCGGTATCCCGAAAAAAACAAAATAGTCAAATATTTTTCGGATATTTAGTGTATTTTTTCAGATATTTCGGGTATTATTTAGATATTTCAGGTATTTTTGGATATTTCGGGTATTTTCTCAAATATTTTGGGTATTTTTTCTAAATTTTTCTAATATTTTTTTATTTTCGGGTAATATTTCGGATATCGGGTACCCGAAAATCTTGAAAAACACTACCCGTATCCGCTACCCGAAATTCGGATACCCGGATTTTCGGATACCCGAATTTCGGATATCGGATAATTTTTCGGATACCCCATTTTTCGGATATTTTTTAACACCCCTAGTTAATAGTTGGATAGATTGGTTGAAATATCCTATTGAAATATTATAATTTCTAGCTCCTCGCCTGTGTTTTTATTTTTAATTGAAATAGATGTTTAAAAAAAGCCTCTTGCTAATAAGATACATGTACAAGTTCGAGTTTCAGGGTTGTCAATTTTTTTCAAAACACAAATATATCCAGAATTACCAAGTGTCTTTGTTCAAATTTAGATTTGGAAATTTAATAACGTTACAAATGCATTATTATCAAAAATAAAGATTATGTAATTTAGAGATTTGCTAGTTTGCTAAAAAGGTGATGCAGGCCAAACTTGGAAGAATGGGCAATTTGTTTCTGAAGGCCCACGATAGTGTGAATAAAAGAGCTTGGGTTAAATGAGTATAAATTGGGCTGCGTTTATGCGGTTGTAAGCTTCAATCTAAATGGTCAAGACACTAAAACCGAATCATGTAACCCAAGACCCCAAGTTATACTCATATTAGTGAGATTATATTACTCATACGATTTTAAACCTTAAGAAATAAAAGGGTCCAATTCTAAAAATTACTTAGAATATCATTTTTATATAACAAATGCATCTATTTCATTAAAATACCTGTCTACTACATGAGCCAATAATTTAGTGGGTGTTTGGATTTGCGTTTGCCATCAACTTATCTGCTTATTTCAGTTACAAAACTCAATAATCTACTTTTGAGTGTTTGGGTAAGAAAGTGAAATAATTAATTTTCTGCGTTTTTGATCCTCCAAAACGTGGTTTTGAAAAAGTGATAACCCCCATGCTTTTTGAAAACGCCGTTTCAAAAACTTTACCCTCAAATGAAAATGCCCTAACCTACCCTTCTCTTCCACAATTGATCGTCTCTTCCACAATTGATCGTCTCTTCCACAGTTGATCGACGAAAGAACAGGGCACGGCTTCGCCTCCACCTAAATTCCCCCGCCACGCAGATGCCGGCCACTCTGCCACCACACTTCACCGGTAACTTTTCTTTCCCGTAAGGAATTGTCGATTATAGATTATTAATACCGTTTGATAGTCAAGAGATTGATCCTCCTTTGCTATCGATTTTAGAATTCTAAGACTTTGATTCTTCTTTTGTTCTCATATTGATCCCAATTTCAAAATGCATATACAATTTTCTCTCACAATAATGGATCCCAATTTCAAAATGCAATATTGTTTGATCCCAATTTTTGCATATACAAAACTCAGAAAAATAAATTACATATACAAAACTTAGAAAAAACATTAGATTCTCAATTTTTAATTAATTCTTTTATAAGCCGCTCGCTCTCATTTGACCTCTTTCAATAGATCAAATTACAAATTAAAATAAAGATTAATTCCAAGTTAAGTAGATACTTTTGAAGCTGATGTGATTATATATGGTTATAAGGTTTTGTTCAACTTTTGATTTTTGATGATTTAGATTTGAACTTTGAAAATGTAGTGGAATACTAATTCTTGAAGCACTTAGTGTAGGTGATAATTGAACTAGAGGAATACTAATTATTAAGAAAAATTAGATAATTCTTGAAGCACTTACTGCTATCAGATAATTGTATGTTCTTTTTTTAATCAATTCGAATTATGTGATATTATTGCGTTTTAGGACATGGATAATACAAGTGTTAACCATACATCTAAAAAGGCGGTTATCATTTGGCATACTAGTACCCATAACACATTTGTTGAGTTGTGTCTTGAGGAGGCTAGAAATGGTAATAAACCCGGAAGAGACTTCAATAAGATAGGATGGACGAACTTGGAAAATAACCTAAAAGCTCGGACGGGAGAGGTAATCAACAAACGTCAAATAAAACCCATTGGGATCTGATGAAAAGAGATTGGAAGTAATATGATCGTTTAATGAGAATTGAACCTGGGATTGGGTGAGATCCCGTGAGAAAGACTATTGATGTAACACCCAAATGGTGGGATGAAAAAATACAGGTACTATGAACTTTTGCATTTGACACTTTGGTTTTTTTAAAGAAACATCACTAACCATGTTTTATTTGTTTGTTTTATAGGATGATAGAGAACTTGCAATATTGAGGAACAAAGATCTAGAGATGCATCACATGTATTACGGGCAATTATTTCATGATTAATTTCCCGCCATCTTCGTGATTAATTTCCCATTATCTTCATGAGTTGTTTGTTTTAAATTTGATGTACTTGAGACTATGTTTTGGTTATTTGATGTTTGTTTTAATTTCGTGATATATTTAACATTATGCTTTGGTTATTTGACGATATATTGTTGCTTATTATGTTGATCACTTATATATTTATGTTTGTTGACTTTACTAAATTCTTGTGTTTTTAATTTTGACTTCTTTTATACCTTTATAAACTTGTTTTTGAAAAATGTCTATTTTGGTCATTTTATCTCTTTAGCCAAACATTAATTAGATTTGCCAAACACTAAAAAAACTGATTATCTGATTATCACGATTTCAAACAGCATAATCAAATCCAAACACTATTTTTCAAAATCACGTTTTCTAATCGCTGATTATCTGATTATTCGTTTCAAAACGCATAATCTATTGTCAATAAGCAATCCCAAACACCCCATTAGTTATAATAACATGAAGAGTTTAAAATAATCAGCATTATCATTTTTAACGAGAAGGTCTTGGTCAACAATTTGCGACTATTGAAACTTCCAAGTTGTTGCAAATAAAATTCATTTTTTTATTAAATTAAATATAATTTAGTCATCTACTTCTCAACAACTTCATCTTGTTTGAATCAAATATCCCAGTTTTCAAAGTTTATTCATCATCATGTATCCATCTCTCTCACCAGACCACCACCAAAAACCACCACCGTCAGCTCCGCCACAATCATACGACCAACCACCACTGCCACCACCTGCACCGCCGCCACAGTATGCCACCGGTATTCCGGCTCACTATGTAGGTGTAGGTCCTCATCCGGTCAATGTCAAATGGTCTAGCAGCCTTTGTGCCTGTTGCTCCGATGTCCCCAACTGTAAGTGTATAGTACAACTATATATGCAGAAGGTACAACCAGATTACATTTTGTTTGTGAAATAATCATGTGCAGGTTGCTTAACATGTTGGTGCCCATGCATTACTTTTGGACAAATTGCAGAGATTGTTGACAAAGGAAATACTTGTAAGTGGATTAATTAACACACTTTCTAGTTTCACTCAAAATTTCTATGTGTTGCATCCAATTCACTTCACTCATCATATACTGTATTTATCTAGTAATTTAAATCAAAGTTGTACTATATGAAACCTATAATATGTATATGCTTATAGGGTATATTATAAAATTAAGTATTTAATAACCTCAATTTTTCCAATTAAATTACATAATTTTTTTTAATAAATCACCTAAACCCAAACAAATTTGAGATTCATTGATGTTTATAACTACACTTTGTAATTCTTTAAGTACATGTTATTTTGCTATATTGCATACTTCGTATTTATTTTCTTGTTTGATCATTGATTTGTCATATACATCGAATAAACATTCATATCATCTTAACCAATTTGACTAAATCATTTTAAAACAAGATAAAAATATATTGAACTAGAAAATAGGAAATACATTATGTATCATCAATCTAGATATTGTAGCAGAAAAAAGAAACATTTTAATTACCATAAAAGGGGACTACTTTACTAAACATATAAGCAGAATAAACAAATATATCTAATTAGCAATTTTGATACAATTTAAATTGATATAAACTTAATTTTATATAATGGCTTGATTATATTTGGTTCAAGTTAATACCACAAACCAATGGATTTGGAACATTTTAAAACCATGATTTAACATTTTTATTTCAAAACCGAAGCAAACATATTAGTTCTTTTGTTTAGTTTTGAACTGGAAGCAGTCTCTTTACTTATGTTAGAGGTATGACTGTGTACATTTCTTATACCTATTTAAAATAAATATATTAATCGATGTGTCATGTATACAGCTTGTGGAGTACACGGAGTTCTGTATGCTCTAATCGAGTCTCTCACATGTTGCGGATGCATGTATTCTTGTGTGTATCGTACGAAGATGAGGAGTCAGTATGGATTGCGTGAAAGTCCTTGTAACGATTGCCTTGTTCATTTCTGTTGTGAACGATGTGCCTTGTGTCAAGAGTATCGTGAGCTAAAACATCGCGGATTTGACATATCCATAGGTAGAGCATATTTGGTTTTATGATTGAAAAACATTTTTTAATAATTGTTTTGATACAATATACTTCCTCCGTATCAAAATAAGTGACACAAATTGGCTTACACGTTTTTTGAAGTAAAAGATTAAAGTAGAGATTAAAATATATTAAAGTACATAGTTAGTGGAGGATGTGTCCCACTTTTCTTGAATAAAGTGATATTAATGAGTTTTAAAAGTAAAAGTAAGGGTATAAGGGTAATTTCATTTTATTAAAGTGGATAGTTAGTGGGTATGGGTCCCACTATTATTACCAAATAAGGAAAGTTTTCAAAGTGTGTCACTTATTTTGATACACCCCAAAATGGAAAGTGTGTCACTTATTTTGATACGGATGAAGTATATGTTTTTGCATAATAATTGTGTACACACATGACACATGTATATATTCCTTTTTCTTATTCCATATTTTGGTTTGATTTGACTATAATGTTTACAAAATTATAATTCCAGGATGGGAAGGTAATATGGAGAGGCAAAATTATGGTGTACAAATGCCACCGACGGTTCCCGCAGGAATGTACCGTTAAATTAAAACAAGGGCTACTTCGATTTTATATATGGTTTTTGTTATTGGGTTGATCATGAATTGATTGATTAAAGGAAACTGTATTTTTATATCATATGATCATTTGTACTTATATTTAATTTGTAATTATTAAGCTAAATGGTGTTATATTTGTATTAATTATTAAATTGTTTCTTGCTACAAATACTATACTGTAGCTTAGATTTGTTGTATGAAATATGTTGTCATATTAGTATGTACTTTTAATGAAATTGTCACTTAATAAAATTAAGTTGCTATAATAAGAAATTACATACGACTCAAATTTAGCAATAAAAAATAAAACTTGTGCATTGCAATAATTCTACTAACACTTTATAACGATTATTACTAGTCACGGAAAGATAATTTGGCAAATAATACTTAAAAAGAAAAAAGAAAACATTATGGTTGTTAAATTAAAATTAATTGAATTTGTAATAGAAATACACTGACTATATATGCTAAACTGGACCAATATAGCTTTGTGCTTATCTTTATAATCACTTGTGTTTTATATTAACTCGATCTATATTTAAGCCACTTGACGATTATTCCTCATTAGCCATTTAGTAAGCTTCAACTTATGTGTCATATTCGTTCAACTAACCTTCTTGAAATATTCCAAGTTTCATTTAATTTTAATCTCGCATCAACTTGTACATAAATACTAAGGATAATGTCTCCCTAATTATTAGTTAACCCTTAAGAAAATAACTTCATCACCTACTTATTAATTAATTAATTAATTAATTAATTAATTCATTCATTATAATTAATTGTATTCGAGCATATTTTGGACCCAACAATATGATATTTCTACATACAAAACAAACCGCATTAGAAAAACTGAAATATTGTCGGCTTTCACACACTTGATTTTTTACGTGGATATGCATTTTGAATTGAAGTCAACCCTTTCAGTCTTCGAATATTACTATTAAATAGATTGCTGCTAAATATTCGTACTTAATCTGCCTACACATAAGATAACTGAAATGTGAAATACACTAATTATTTTTCTTAGTCTTATTATTTGATTTAGACACTTGTATTGATCAGATTAATAAGAAGATTTATCAGTAATCAATATCATCTTTTTTATTAAAACATACTACACATCGATCCACATTTCTACGTAATTTCTCCCTAACTTCCAGAATTTGAATAATAAGAATAAATATCCAAGTTGATGTATTAAATGTATCTTATCCCAAGTTGTTTGGATCGAGTGTTAAGATCATGTTTCTGTGAATTGTAGCCCATAAATATATGTCATTTGGTCAGTAGCTACTACTCTTTGTAATTTAACTCGATTAGTTTGAATATTGATCATGTTTACCCACAAGTCTCCACCACCATTAGTTCCTCCACGAGCTGCATCATTTGTCTCTGATGCTTCGGTTTCACCTTCCATGGCTCTAAACCCCTGGTCTAGTGGACTTTGTGACTGCTGCCTTGATATCCCCAATTGTAAGTCATACAAACTATAAAATGAATCTTTGTTACACTTAAATACTCTTATTCAATATTTCAAAAAATCCAGTTGAACAGGCCGTTAGACGGGTCAACATGAAGATAGCTAGTTAGATCGTTGGTTACAACTTAGTCAGAACTGGCCAGTTAGATATAAAAATCCAGTTGAACCGGAAAAATCAATTTTTCTAAAAAATAGTTGAAAAATCATATAGAAATATAGATTTTTTATATAGGTTTTTAGAACTTAAAATTATTGAATTTAGTTGAAAAATAGGTTTGGGATTTTCTTTAAAATTCTTTACGTCATTTATTTTCTATATTTTTAGTTTTTTTTTTTTTGGTATACCATTTACATAATTTCTTACATCATGAATACTTAACAATATTGTCATCTTGTTCAACCAGTTGACCCATTCGATCTGACCGGTTCAACTGTATTTAATGGATTAACCGGTTTTTAAAACATTGCTCTTCAATGGTGATTTCCGTCTTTTTTTTTTTTTACAAAACACGCACACTACTAGAAAAAGACTGATTTATGATTACAAATTCCGTGGGAAATAGTGTTTCTCGAGGAATTTGATGGTTCTCCAAATATAATTTTGCATAGGATTCTATTTTTTATATAGGATGAGATTTCTGCTACGAAATTTGCCATAAAGTTTCCTACAATTTAATGTAAACACAACGATAATTGACCTTTCAGATAACGGGCCAAATCTTATTGTGGATAAATTGGATAGATTAGATGTTTAAAAAAAATATAAAAATTGACCATTTAGTGACCACTTATCAACGGATTTTCAAGGGAAAATTCCCACTAATTTGTTGTCCATATACACAGGCTGCTTAACACTTTGGTGTCCTTGCATTATATTCGGACAAATAGCAGAGATTGTAGACAAAGGGAGTACTAGTAAGTAGTGCTAACAAGAACTACATATTATGGTCAATTTGCAATAAAATTAATAATTTAAATTGTGCATAATTAACACAGCTTGTGGAGTTCATGGAGCCATCTATACATTGATCAATGCTCTAACCTGCTGTGGATGCCTTTATTCTTGCAATATTAGAACTAAAATGCGGCGTCAATACAGATTGCCGGAAGCTCCCACAAATGATTGTTGTGTTCATTTTTGTTGCGAGCCGTGCGCCTTGTGTCAAGAGTATCGTGAGCTGCAACACCACGGGGTTGACTTGTCAATTGGTATATAATTAATTCTTTTTCGTATGATTTAAAAAAGTTGGTCTTCAAAATTTGTTCAACATAAAAGCACAAAGTTTGAGAGAAAATTCAACTTTCATAAAATCGAATACTAAAACTTGTAGTATCTCAAACAAACCCTAAAGAATACCTATATTTTCGAACAAGCCAAAAACCGTGTCTAAAACAAAGTCCAAAAATTAAACAAAAAACTTTAAAATGCAAATAAATCCCAAAATGCAACGTTTTTTTGCCCGAAAGTTCCATAACCACATACAATATCTTACCATGGGGTAGTCCTCGCCGCTAGCTTTGATATGGTTGGTTGAACGCCTGAAAGTGCAAGCTATTTTCTATGGGCTTCAAGTAACAAGTATGTTCACCACACTTGGGCCTGTACCATTTGGGCCAAATCATCATAGAAACTATTTAATGATAAGTTTGATATTTCGTGAAGGGTTTATATTTGTTATTTCTACAATATTAGGATGGCAAGGAAACATGGATAGGAGGATGCATAATAATGGTGTTCAAATTCCACCCATGGCTCATGGAGGAATGAATCGTTAAATTATGGCGAGAAGTTAATTACGCGTATCTTGTTTTGTACACTTAGAGCATGATTTATGTTTGTTGCACATTCTTGATGCTTAAATGAGCAATTCTCGATTGAATTATGTAAATCACTATGTATTTATTTTCTTTCACATTTTGTATGATTGCTTGTGCGGAATTTTTGTTAATTAATCTTGCTAGATTAAAATATGATTAAAAAATGAGAAATGATATTTTTCCTACGAATAGTCTTGACTACTTTTAAATTTGACATGTGTATTCCACTAGTTCTGTTTCCACATATCATCCATTGATCTCGACACTTGTCATGATCAAATTGATAGACACATAGGTAGATATAAATGATAGGAACAAATACCATTTTTCTATAAAAATTAATGAGTTCGGAAACTGAGGTATCTAGAAGACTCACCCTCTCCAGATGACCTCGGTCAACATGTAAAATGTCATCCATCCGCAGGGCCGGTCCGTTGGTTTTTAATACCATGGGCGAGATGAGAAATTTATGCCCTACTTGTATCATACAATACACAAAACATATACTTCCAAGATAATCCCAAACTTTTAACTTCATATTCTAAACCGGTGGATTTGAGACTTGTTTCACAAATCTGTATATGCTACACATGCGCACAAAAATGATAACCCCGTGCAAGTCCAAAACTTGATTACCCTGTTAAAGCACTTCTTTAGTTAGCAATTAGGTTTATTATTTGCAGTTAAAAAAAGTAATTAGGTTTATTAAGATCTTGTTAGCTATAAGAAGTTTGTAAGATGGTTATTATTGAATTGTATCTAGCTACAAGTGACATCTAATGAAAACACCTAACAAAATAAATTGTAATGAACCGTGACATGCTTCACTGACAAAAAAAGGAACCAAGATAAATAATGTGTCCATTAGCAACCAAGTTAATTAGTGAATAAGCATAAATCAATCTATTTAAGTAGTAAATTAAGCTATCAACATGGAACATTCAAAGCTCATTGCCTCTTGAAGTATACAAAGAATGTACCATAAAAAATTTCAGAAAAATCCATCAGGCGAATACAAAATTCTGCAAAAATCATTCTTAAAAATAATTCAATTCTTAAACAATAAGCTTAATGACACATTAAAGGGTTAGAGACACGTCATTTATGCATAAAACGAAACATGAAAATAATCTAAACTCACAAAATCAACAATAAATATTCTTTTCTTAATTATTCATCATATTCAGTCCAAACTCTATTATCTAAAACAAAATAAATTGACAATAGCTAACCAGGGATACCCTTGAGAGCGTTGCTAATATACTGAGGCGTGAATCAGGAGGAATATGGTATTTATCAGACTACAAGAGGTAGAAAGAAACGATGGCGATGATCTAATCAAGAAACGCCTCCTTTTCCAATTTCCAGTAAACAATTGCACTTTCCCAGAACTATGGAACAGACGGACCAGTAAATAGGGTGAAAGACTTCAGGATAAAAGAGTGCAGATTTGGTAGAGAACTCGAATCACATAAAAAATTCATTTGAACGGATAACAAATGCACTCCGAATCTACACTATTTTAGTCCTAGGACTTAAACTCACATCCTTATGAGACATTAAAACAATAGATACTGGTAGTTTATAAACCTTAATCTAAATGAATTGACCATCGGTTGTTCTATGTACTGATCCATCTAAATGATTGCACTTATTAGATCATTTACTATATTAGATATTAACGTCCAATTAATGATTATTGACCACTTACGGAAAATAGAATCAAAATTGACAATATAAGGTGATCACAACCTTCAAATTGTTTTATTCAATGTACGGTAATCGACCCTTAATATGCAACAATTTTCGCAAGTCCTCCCAAAACATCGTTAGAAAACAATGGATAAAATCATCACATTACCAGAATCTCAACTATATAAATAGATACTTTTTTGCACTAACTAATTCAGGCTAATTAAACTCGATTATCCTTCTATTTGGATAATTGAGTTTAAAAATGAATTCCTCGGCCCCAAATGATGACAAGCAACCTACAAATGGTGTGCGCCCTCACAACCCCAACCAGTGGCTGGTCAACCAAACCAATATGTTGTAGGGGCTCCACCGCAACAAGGCACGATTCCTGCGTGGTCCACTGGCCTTTTCGAATGTTTTGACGATATCCCAACCCGTAAGTCCAATCGTACAATTAGACATGTGTTCAGATACACATGTTCACGATCGGGAAATTTGTCGGTGTTCGTTCGATGAACTAAACGAACACAAAATCTTGTTCGTTTTCGTTCGTTTAACATAAACGAACATAAACGAGCTACCACCGAACTCACGAATGATTCATTGAACGTTCGGTTTGTTTACAGCCTAAACATGACCTCTCATGTTGGTTTCGGCACAAAAGGATCACAATTGTTTGATGGCTTTTTCTAACCTGTGCCTTGTGGGCATATGATAGCAAACATTAAATGTTTTATGCCCGTGCATTTAATTTATAAAAACATCTCATTTTTAATTATAGTAAGGGTGGATTTGGTTTAATACAAAAACATTAACGACTCATTAATGTTATTTTATATTGATTAAGGGTAGTTTATTAAATGTACGCTATATGCCAATATGTCACATATTAGAAAAACGCTGTTAGGTTAAATCCTTTATTTATTTTGTAACATCTTCAAGATCATGATTTTTAATTCCTCACTTAGTCACCTACTAACTAATCCATTGCTTCAACAGTTCTCATAACTGCTTTTGCCCCTTGTGTTACTTTTGGGCAAGTCGCAGAAATGGTGGACAGGGGACAAAATAGTAAGTATTCATTATATTGTAATCGAGGATTTCATTTCATGATTTATCGATTCAACCATTTTATTCATGTCAAGATCGATTAACTATAAACAAGTTAATAAACACCTTAGATCTATTTGATGATAGAAGTTGCAGCGGATCAACACTATATCAATAATTAAGAACGATGAACTGTATGAACAATATGAGAAATATTAAGAACACAGTTTCACAAAAAGCTTCAATGTATATTATTAAGTTAACAATACACACGTACGTTTACAATTCGTAAGGAACTATATATAATAGTCCTTGAAGCTAAACTATTTACCCTAGTTATTCTAGGATACGATTTACATCTAATTATAAACGATATACATTGATTTACATTCTATAACTATCTCTGCGAAGATCTCGGACTTGATATGTTCCATAAACGCGTATCAGTAGTAAAACCAATCACCAGTAGTAAATAAGTAACATCAGTAGTAAACTTGGTGATCAGTAGTAAGTCCAGAAACCAACGTCAGTAGTAACTACAATGATCAGTAGTATCTTCAATCTTTGTATGATCAGTAGTAACTAAGTTATAGAGAACACCAGCATCAACTTCATCAGTAGTAAATGTTTCTGCCCCATCAGTAATAAACATAATTATCACTAACTGCATCATCAGTACTAAGTTGATCTGTGATTTGCTCTAACAATCTCCCCCTAAACTTATTGATTATCCTTTAATCAATCAAGTTTCTTATTTACTTCTTCTTTTTCTTTTCTTCCAACAACTTTGCTCTTTTCTTATCACCTTCTAAAGTCTGTTGGTTCCTTTTATTCCTTTGTGCAATGATATATTTGCTGATTCTTTTAACAAATTCATTCAATTTGTTTTGGAGCATCACAGCATCATGTGGTTTAATAAAATTCATGCACCATAGTTGATAGAGAGTCTTCTCAGAATGAGGATACTCTTTCTCATAAAGGAATAAGTCACATTTCTTACTTGTATATTCAAAGAAGTACATGTTGACAGTTGGTAGCACATTCCAAGCTTGAACATTTTCTGAATCTGTGTACTTCTCTGGATAATTTTCTGGATAGAAAGCAGCATCAATCATTTCAGTAAGATAACCTGCAGCTGAATTCTTCCAGTTCTTCTTAGTCATTCTTGGTTTACCAATGATCAACATCTTAATAATGTCACTTCTGGTTAGGGACATGACCAAAGGTTTCCAAGCTCTGAATCTTTGAGTGACCTTATCTTCTCTTATAATCTCAATCATATCATCTATGTACCTCCAGTTGATGATTGGATTATTTTGTAGGGGAGCAATGGGGAGATCATGAACTTGAACCATTTGTAATTTTTTATTTGGTTGATCAAGTTCTGAAGCAATTGTCTTTCTTTTCTTTGATGTTTGAGAGGATACACCAGATGATTCTCCAGATATTGTTTTTCTTTCTTTCATTTCTTTGGAGTCAATCTGTTCAAGTTTAGTGGTGTACTTCTCATTACTATCTTGCTCAGTAAGATCCTTCTTCTTCTCTACACAGTACTTTTCAATTAAATTGATCAGCTTCATTCTTCCAAATGCCTTTGTGTTATACCCTTTTGATTTTAAGAATGTGATCATTTCTTTCTTTTTCTCTGCAAATTGTTCTGGCATATCAGCCTTTTGCTCTTTGCATTCTTGTACTTGTGCTTCAAGAAGTTCTATTGTTTCATGTTCAAGTTGCCTAAATTTTTTCAGTTCTCTTCTTTGTAATTCCTTTCTTGTTTCAGCAACTTGTTTAGATTTGATCTTCTGTTGAAATTGTGGCAGTTTTGATATATCTGCTATATCTGCCAATTTGATTTCTGTGAAAGGTTGTCTCAATATTCTAGCCCTTTCTGCTAATCTTTTGTTTTCATTTGCTAGAGAGACTTCAACCTTCTTTAAATATTTTGCTCTCTTTACCTTCCACCTATCCTGTTTGGCTGATTTGGCATAATTGATTTTGTTGACAATTTCATGACCTTGTGCTCTGTTGGGTTGGTCTTCATCAGCAACTTCTTTTCCCTTTCCTATGTAATTGTCTTTCTTCATATTTGGTTCAGATTCAATAACAAATTTGGGACCATAGTAGTGTATCTGAGATATGGGAAGTATTTTAGGATGTGGAGGCAGGGAGCATTCATCAACTTCTAACCAGTTGATATTATCATCAATATCTTTTACCACCATTTGTGTTGTTGTTGTTCTTTTTGGAGATGGTGGAAGTATCACTGTAGGCTCTAGTAGTGGTGGCAGCTCAATAATGTCATCAGTAGTAACTAAGGTAGTTACTACTGGTATGTCTTCAGAGATTACTACTGATAGGTCATCAGTAGTGTTTGCTGCCTTTTCTTCATTTACTACTGCTGTTATATCAGTAGTAGGAGTTACTACTGGTATGTCTTTTTCAGCTTGTTCTTTAGTAGGAGCAGTAGTAATTGGCTCTTCTTCTGTAATCATCATCTCTGGGCCTTCATCAACTTCTGTTTCTTTTAAATTCAAGAGGGAGGAAGCTGCTGCTGCAATGGATTCATCAATCATTGTCTGTATGTTATCCTTCTCCCCCTTAGTGAGCTCAACTGGAGGAGCCTCACTATCATCAATCCTCTTTTTCAATTTTCTGATAAGCTTTGATTGTTGATGAAGCCTAAGTTCATATTGTCTCATTCTTTTGTTGATGATATTGACATTTCTTTTCATAGCAGCCATAGTTTTTCCTTGATTTGTTTGATAATAAAGACAATCTTGTACAGTGGATTCCAAGGAATCCACTTTAGCCGTCAATTGTTGGATTTTAATACTGCCCTCACTCCATCTAGCAAGATCATCGGGCTTACTAACAGGTACATTGGTTTTAAGGTTTTCCTTCCTTTCCATCAATTCCACAGATCTGCCCTCATCACTGCTTGGTGAGTCATTGGGTCTTTTAGACATTCTCTTCTTCCTAGAAGAAGCAGAGATGCCCCCCCTTGTGGTTTCTTGGCACCGGGGTCCTTTGAGTAACTCCTCAAATGAGTCATCACTCAAAGTTGCCGAGGTTTGGGTCCTAATGATGTTTTCACTGTCCTGTGCACCCACCTTTGGGGCATCAGTAGTGAAAGCCCTCCCCTCATGTCCTCTCTCCTCCTTGGAGGACAACTCTTTGAGCCTGGGGTGTGACTCGATTTGTCCCCTGGTGTCCTTTAAAGATTTCTTTCTTTTATAGATTGTAGATATATGTTTGGTTTTGTCTGGTAGGTCTTCTACAGAGTGAAGAGTAGCACTCTGCAGATTTATATCAAGTTCCTGGGACACATTCAGGACTTCTGTTTGAGTTGGTGATTGAGTGGCTATATGGGGTGGTGTTTGGGCTGTATTTGGGGGTGATGGAGTGGGTTGAGGTTCAACTTGGGTTGTAGCAATGGTTGAACCTTCTCCAATATTGGGTTGATCTTTGATCATGTTTGGAAACAAAGGGGTTTCCTTCCCTGAAAATTTAAATTTTTTTCTCATATTTGAGAAAACTTTCTTGTTCAACTCAGGTAATACAAAAATGTTTTTAGGAGTTGACAAGTTTTGTAATTCACAGTTTATGATATGTTGTAGAAATCTGGGATACATTAAAAATTTAGAAGAGCTAAGATTTCCCAACATACCATCAAAAATCATATTAGAAAAATTGAATACTTGGTCTGTGCAGAAACATACAACAGCAGATGCTATTGCCTTGTTAAACTCATTCCAAGTACTTCTTTTAGGAGAAATACAATGCTGAATGGTATGAACCAGAAATTTCCATTGTGGGGATAGAAGGCCTTTTTGAAAAGTTACAATATTAAGTCTGCCTTCATACCCCATTTTATTTAAAGTATCAGCAATGTATTCCTTAGGAAGAGTAGACATACCTGAATCATCATGAAGTTGTAGATGATGTCTGATTGATTGTTCAGTTACAGTGATGTACTTTCCATCTACTTTCGATTTTATCATTGATGATGTGGTTCCTTCTGTTCGCTCAGCATTGGTCCAGAAATCCACCAAGTGCTGTTGATATGCCTTCGGCTTTACAGTTAAGGCAAACTGTATATACGAATTTCTCAAGAATTTTACGATTGGACGGAAATCTTTTGTTCCGTCGGGATTTTTTAAAAATGCAACCATGTTGTGAAATTCTGAGTATTTGAGATCGGTTTGCACATCGAGAGCTTGTAAAGTTGCCATTGTTGTTGAGATTTTGCAAGAATTTTGTTAAAGATGAAGGGTTTTTGATCGTAAACTAGGGTTTATCGAAAGGTGTTTAGAGAATCGAAGTGAAGATAATGCTAAATTAATCATCTGCCGCCTTTTATATCTTTCGATTAAACCTGCAAAACTACGAAAATAGCCTTCGAATCATAACATAACGGTTATTTTCATGGGGGTTAGTTTGGTAATTGTGTTTATGAAAGACCAGTAGTAAATAAGATATCAGTAGTAAAACGTCAGTAGTATCTACTAACATCAGTAATGACTAAGGATTTTGACATCAGTAGTAATTATAGACATCAGTAGTAACCATTACCACACAAGACCAGTAGTATATGTGAATACCAGTAGTACTGACTTACCAGTAGTATCCATGTAAACCTAAAATGCACCAGTAGTAATGAACTATCAGTAGTATTTTGTGCATACACTTTCACACCAGTAGTACAGCAATACTAGTAGTAAAACACTTAAGAAAATAATATTTTACAACACTAACTTTACACATAATTTTAAGTGAGATTTTAAGTTATTAAAATCATTCCAATACTACTGACCAAGAAGTTGAATCTTCCTACATCAAATGCTTTTGTAAAAAGATCTGCTAATTGATCATCAGTATGGATTTTAACTACTTTGATTAATTTCTTTTCATTACAATCTCTTATAAAGTGAAATCTTATTTCAATGTGTTTAGTTTTTGAATGTTTTACTGGATTATTCACAATACTAATAGCACTTTGATTATCAATAAAAATAGGAGTTTTAAGGATAGAGATACCAAAGTCTAGAAGTTGATTTTGAATCCATAGTACTTGAGCACAGCAAGCAGATGCAGCTACATATTCTGCTTCAGCAGTAGATGTTGATACATTTGTTTGCTTCTTACATTGCCATGACACTAGTCTTGATCCAAAGAATTGACATCCACCAGTAGTGGACTTTCTATCTTGACATTCACCTCCATAGTCACTATCTGTATAGGCTATTAGTTCAAAGGGTGAGTCATGTGGATACCATAGACCTAGTGATGGTTTGCCTTTCAAGTATCTGAATATTCTTTTAACTGCTTGTAAGTGTAGTTCTTTGGGTCTTGCTTGATATCTTGCACACACACAAACACTATACATAATGTCAGGTCTTGATGCAGTTAAGTACATCAAAGAGCCTATCATTGATCTATATAAGTGTTCATCTACATCCTCCCCCTCAACATCAGGATGTAGGTGTTTGTGTGTTTCCATTGGTGTACTAGCACTTTTACTGTCTTTCAAATCAAACTTTTCCAAGATGTCTTTGACATATTTTGATTGATTTATCAAAATACCATCAGTTCTTTGACTGACTTGGAGTCCAAGGAAGAAGTTCATTGGACCCATGGAGCTCATCTTGAATTTAATTTGCATCAGTTCTTCAAATTCTTTGCATAATAAATCATTGGTTGAGCCAAAGATGATATCATCTACATAGATTTGTACCAGTAGGATATCATTTTTAACTTTCTTTGTGAATAGAGTTTTATCAATGGCTCCTCTTTTGAAATTGTTCTTTAATAAGTATGATGATAGTGTGTCATACCATGCTCTTGGTGCCTGATGTAGGCCATATAGAGCTTTATCCAATTTAAACACATAATCACCATGTTTTGGATCTTCAAATCCTGGAGGTTGGCAAACATAAACTTCTTCTTCAATCTTCCCATACAGGAAAGCACTCTTCACATCCATTTGATAGACTTTAAACCTTTTGAATGAAGCATATGCTAGGAATATTCTTATTGCTTCAATTCTGGCAACAGGAGCATATACTTCATCATAGTCTATACCTTCTTCTTGAGTGTATCCTTGGGCTACAAGTCTGGCTTTATTCTTGATCACTATACCTCTTTCATCTTTCTTGTTTCTAAAGATCCATCTTGTTCCAATGGCTCTTTTTCCTTTGGGTAGAGGTACAAGTGTCCAAACAGCTTGTAATTTAAATTGAAGGAGTTCCTCTTGCATTGCCTCAATCCAGTTTGAGTCCTTCATTGCTTGTTGGATCTTCTTTGGTTCATCCTGAGACAGAAAGCATTCATACATACATTCATTAGCAATTAAGCTTATATTACACATATTTGCAGTTAAACTTTTGTTTAATTTGCTTCTTGTTTGAAGTGGTGAGTTAACATCACTTAGAACAAGGTCTAAAGGATGGTTCTTTTGAGTCCTTGTTGTTGTAGCTTTATCCACCACTAGTTGATTTTCAAGGTTGGACTCTTTTGCCTCAGGTAGTTGTTCTTCTTGAGATCCTTCATTGTCATTAGTATTTGGTTCATCATTATCTTGGTCAGAGTTACTACTGCTATCATCTTCATTGAGATCAGTAGTATTGAAGTTGTTACTGGTATCAGTAGTATCTTGAGAATCTAGGTTATAGTTGGGACCAGTAGTATTTTCAGTACTATTACTGGTACCAGTAGTAATGGAATTACTACTGACCTCATTCTCAGAGTTACTACTGCTTTCAATATTTGAGTTCTTACTGACATCAGTATTAACTATGGGAGCAGTATCAACAACTATGTATCTCATCTTTTCTTGACCAGTATAAACAGATGATGTTCCTTCCTTTTGATTAAGACAATTTGAATTACCTGCATTGAAATTTATATTAAAATTAAAGGATTTGGTTAGATTGTCTATGTCAAATAGCCAATCTGGACCATTTCCTTGTTCATTAGGTATATTTTCATTAAAGGATACATTGATGCTTTCTTCAATTATCCTTAGTCTTTTGTTGAATACTCTGTATGATTTACTTTGAGTAGAGTATCCCACAAATATTCCATCATCAGCTTTGCAGTCAAACTTACCAATTTGTTCTCTTGTAATCAGAATAGTACAAGGACAACCAAATGATTTTAAGAAACTTATAGAAGGTTTTCTTTTGTTAAAAAGTTCATATGGTGTTTTAAAATGTGGCTTCACTATTAATACTCTGTTCTGAACATAACAAGCAGTATTAACAGCTTCTGCCCAAAAAGTGATTGGTAATTTTGAGTCTGCTAGCATTGATCTTGCTGCTTCAATGATGGTTCTATTCCTTCTTTCAGCTACACCATTTTGTTGTGGAGTTCTAGGTGAGCTGTATTGCCTGTCAATACCTTTAAGATCACAAAAGTTAATTAGGTTAGCATTCTTAAATTCTGTGCCATTATCACATCTTATGGCTTTCACTTTTTGATCAGATGTGTTTTCCAGTTTGACAATTAAGTTCTTTATGAGTTCACTTGTTTCATCCTTTGTCCTGAGAAAGAAAACCCATGTATATCTGGAAAAGTCATCAGTAATAACAAGACAATATTGTTTCTTTCCAATACTCATTACATTTGTAGGTCCAAAAAGGTCCATATGTAAGAGCTGTAAAGGAACAGAAATAGAGTTCACAGTTTTGGACTTATGAGAAGTCTTGTGTTGTTTACCTTTTAGGCATGCAACACAGTGATGATCACACATGAATTGTTTTTGAGGAAGTCCAATGACCAGATTTCTTTTTACTAAATTATTCATGTTTTTAAAATTTGTGTGACACATCCTTCTATGCCAAAGTTCTGATTCAGTGGTGTTTGCCTTGGATATAAAGCAGTTGACCTCATTTGAAGAAATGAGTTCTCCCCCTATATCTAGGCAATATACATTGTTTCTCCTTGGGGTTCTTAAAACAACATATTTTTCATCTAATATAAAATCAGGAGAAAGAATGATGCACTCAATGTCTGTGAACAGAATCTTGTTCTTTTTATCACAAACTTGAGACACACTGACAAGATTGTATTTTAGTTCAGCTACATAAAATACATTATCAAAGGTAATTTTTCCATTAGTAACAGTACCTTTACCTGTGATCTTACCTCCTTTTGAGTTCTCACCAAAAGCCACAAATCCACCATCAAAGGACTTGAAATCTTTAAGAATTTGCAGATTTCCAGTCATGTGCCTTGAGCATCCACTATCAATATGCCATGTTCTACCTTCTTCTGGGATCTGAATGCTCTGCACAAGAGAGTAAAGGATTAGTTAAGTTTGGGAACCCAAGCTTTATATGTCTTGGGTTCATCCTTTGAGAAATGAGCTTTTGGGGATTTAACTTTAAAGACTTTTGGTACCCATACTTGTTTATTACTGGTATTTTGTTTTACTACTGTCCTTTTGTAGTTATTACTGGTGTGAAAATTTCCTACTGATCTTGGTTTATACCCATTGTTTTTAGCTTTTGAATACTTTACTACTGATGGACCAGTAGTATTTGGGTACTTATCATGTTTAGAATGACCAGTAGTGTTTTTAGGGTTAACACCAGTAGTGTTTTTGAAATTTGTTTTGGGAGCAGTAGTATTTTTGAAATTAGGGTTATTACCAGTAGTATTCTTGTACTGGTACCATACAGCATTATAATTAGGGTTAACACCAGTAGTAAATTTGTTAGAGTTTCTACTGGTGTTGGAAAATTTAAAATATTGTTTATTTTGATTGGATTTTCCATTATTCTTGAAGTAATTGCTGTACTTTGGGCTTCCAGCTCTTCTGTTTTGAACAAACCTTGTTTTACTTCTTCCAAATCTTGGATTTTCAACAATTGGATTTTTAATTTTATTTACTACTGAATGACCAGTAGTAACTTTTAACTTTTGAGTTTTAGCATTTTCTTTAAGAACTTTAAATTCTTTTAACTCTTTGCAGTTTATTGGATTGTAGTGACAATCCTTTGCTAAATGGTTCATTTTATTGCATATAACACATCTTAGTTTCTTATTTTTAGCACCTTCAGGTATTCTTTGGTCTAAGAGTTGTGTTTTATTTCTTTCATTCCCCCTTGTTAAAATTTTTGGTACATTATCTGCATTATATTTGGGAGATTCATTTGGACTTTGAGCTGTGTGAAAACTTGTATCAATTGATTTTGGTGATTCACTTTGAGATATAGTAAATTCAATTGATTGTTCATCATCAGAAGAATTATTTGATTCAGATGTTTCATTAGATGATTCAGTTTGATTTTCAGTTTTTAATTCATTAATGATTCTTTCTGAACTGTTTTTAAGAGGTGGAATGATTTTATATGGAGGTGGTACAGCATGATATCCCACCCCATGAACAACCTTTTCTGTAGTTTGATTATTAGTTAATTCATCAAGAATTTTAGTGCTTCTTTCAAACTTTTTGATTGTTAATTTATTTTGTTCAATTTCAAGTTGACATTCTTCTATTTTACTTGTAAGTTCATTATTTTTTGTTTCATAAAACTCTTTCTCATCCACAGCTTGAAGCAATTCTTCCTTGATCCGTTGATCAATCATCTTGTACACCTTTATTTGATGTTCTTGATCAGCAATCACCCCATCAAACTCATAATTTCTTCTGATTGCTTTTGCTAAATCTTCATTTAATTTATTGTTTTCTTTTTCTAGATTTTTAATAATTTTAGCACATTCAGGAGTACAAGGTTTAGATTTTACCTCAGTTTTGTTGTCAGTAAAGGCCATGAGAGCTTGATTTTGAGCATGCTCTTCTGCTTGGAAGCTCCAGTCATATCCTTGTCCTTGTTGTGACACAAGAGCAGTTGATTTTGATCTTTTGTCTGGATGAGGACATTCTTTTGCAAAGTGACCAAGGTTGTTACAGTTGTAACATTTGACTTTAGTTTTGTCAAATCCTGCTTTGTCACCTTTGTTGAAATTGAGGCTTGTCCTTCCAGTTCTTTTTAGGAATCTTTTGGTCCTTAGGCTCAGCATAGCCATCTGCCATTTAAGATCCATCTCCTCAAGATCATCTGGATTCAGTTGTTCCAAGTCATCACTAATCAATGCAGTATGCACATGACTAGTGAAGAAGGATTCTCTTGCAGTATCCTCAGAATCTGCAGCCTTTCCTGCGGAGGTTTCCTGTCCTTGACCTGTACTAGACACAAAAGCAGCATTGTTAGAAGAAATAGAAGGGTTTTTGTGATTTACCTCAGTTTCAAACACTCTGAGATCATTATAGAGTTCATCTAACTCCTTTTCTTCTAAAGCATCTCTTTGTCTGTACACCACTGTGTACATGGCCCATTCTTCACTAAGAGACCTTAGAAACTTCATGTTGACATCCTCTTGATCCATCTTTACACCAACTTGGTTGAGTTCACCAATTAGTTTGTTGAATCTGTCAAACACTTGAGTGAGTGTTTCATTGGGCTTTCCTTTGAAATTTTCAAAGTCTTGTTTGAGAACAGACTTCATATTCCTCTTGGTGCTCTTTGTCCCAACGAATCTCTTCTCCAGTGCTTCCCACAGTATTTTTGCATCATCATATTCAACAAAGAGATGTTGATAATCATTAGGAATGGCCAGTAAGAGAGTGCTTAGAGTTTTGAGTTCAATGCCTTTATCTTTCTTCTCCTTCTCACATTTAAGTTTGTCTGCCTCAGTTGCAGAGCTACTTGCTTGAAGTTGACCAGTTTTGTTTCCTTCACAAACGACTTCCCACATGGAATAATCTGTAATAAGCATGTATTGCTTAATACGATTCTTCCACATCCCAAAGTTATTGGGTGTGAGTATAGGAATTTTGTTGGCCTGAGTGCTTTCATTATTATCAGTCATGATTAATAATGTGTGTGTTTTAAAGATTAAAACTTTTTGTTGTTCTTAACAATTAGTAGATCTAGAACCAATAAGCTCTGATACCACTTGTCAAGATCGATTAACTATAAACAAGTTAATAAACACCTTAGATCTATTTGATGATAGAAGTTGCAGCGGATCAACACTATATCAATAATTAAGAACGATGAACTGTATGAACAATATGAGAAATATTAAGAACACAGTTTCACAAAAAGCTTCAATGTATATTATTAAGTTAACAATACACACGTACGTTTACAATTCGTAAGGAACTATATATAATAGTCCTTGAAGCTAAACTATTTACCCTAGTTATTCTAGGATACGATTTACATCTAATTATAAACGATATACATTGATTTACATTCTATAACTATCTCTGCGAAGATCTCGGACTTGATATGTTCCATAAACGCGTATCAGTAGTAAAACCAATCACCAGTAGTAAATAAGTAACATCAGTAGTAAACTTGGTGATCAGTAGTAAGTCCAGAAACCAACGTCAGTAGTAACTACAATGATCAGTAGTATCTTCAATCTTTGTATGATCAGTAGTAACTAAGTTATAGAGAACACCAGCATCAACTTCATCAGTAGTAAATGTTTCTGCCCCATCAGTAATAAACATAATTATCACTAACTGCATCATCAGTACTAAGTTGATCTGTGATTTGCTCTAACAATTCATAAAATTAAATTGTATAATAGGTTGCGGTATGTTCGCTATGCTTCATGCTGGAATACTATACTTCACGGGGTGCGGATGTCTGTTATCGGCATACTTTAGGATTAAGATGAGTCATCTATATCAATTGCCCGATGATCCCGTCATAAATATTCTTGTTCATTTAGTATGTGAACCTTGCGCCTTGTGTCAAGAATATCGTGAGCTTCAGGCTCGTGGCTTTGACATGAAACTTGGTAAGTTTATCTGTACCCTGTTACTACAAGAATATTATCGTTAAATGACATTTAAAAAACATCGCTAAAAGTAGATAAAATAATACTTTATTATAGAACTAGCTATATAAATGACATGAAAAGAATTTGAATTGGTTTTCCCCCTTTACAAACACTTCTGAAAAAAGTGTCATCAGATATAACGACAAATTTTATTGAGTCTGTGATACACGTGTCACTAGAGTGATCATTTAGGTCCAAAAAAGTCAAATCGATCTGAAAAACTGATCATAATAAAACCCGAACCAAACTAAAACCGAAAATATGTTATATGTTTAGTATTCGGCTTTGTAATTTCATGATTTTTGACATCGGTCCGGTTCTCGGATAGGGGTGGTGGGCATTTGGGCTGAAAGAATCGAACCGGACCGAAAACCGAACATAAACATGTAATCGGTTCAGTTTTCGGTTTTAAAATTCATCATTATCGGTGTCGGTGCGCTTCGGTTTCTGGACCACGTACGTTCATCATGTCCACTAAAAGACATTTTCTTTGTAATGAATTGTGTTTTCTTTCGAATTTTAGAATTTGCTTTTCTAAACCTTTTCGATTAATTTTTATGTGTACGTGATTTTCTAAAATACACTTTGTGCAATACAAAATTCTGAAAAAAGATCTTAATTTTAAATCTTCTCAAAATATATTGTACGCTCTGTACGCCTCCACACAAAATTTGACAAGTGCTCTCTAATTGAAAAAAATTGAAGCCGCAGAGTCGCAAAAAACATCAAGTCACACTATATATTATAGGAAATCCAAGTCTATTTTGAGAAGAAAAAAAAATTTGTTCTATTTTAGTAATTAAGTCTTTTTTTATAATTATGTTATTTATATAGGAGTTGGGTGGCGTAATCAATCCCCGGAGATACAACAAACCGGTGGCTCATGGTTGCCCCAAAAGTTCCTGGAGGAATGACTCGTTGAAATGCAGAAAAGTTAATGTAATCATCATTTTGGGATGTTGAGGAATTCATTGTGCTTGTTTTTCGAACTTAATTAATAGTTGTATTGTAATTAAATCACGTAATGTACGTGATTATGTATGCTACAGTAAATATTATTAATTATCGCGCAATTTATGTTTTTCGCAGCTGAAGAATCTATAGGGCTGTTATGTTAAGTTCTTGTAAATCTTTGGTTGTTGTAATACATCAGAAAGTTTGAAATTAAACTACAACGTTTCACATGTTTAATCTGTTTATACTGTTTTTCCAATCTTCATTTTCCGGTTTCTGGTTTCCCTGAACCGAACAATAATTATTTTTGATGTCGCACAATATATTTTATGAAAATAATGAATGTTATTTATTTTAAGAAATCTGGAAATCCCTAAGTTTACTTTTGAATATATTTAAGTTTTAAAACATAGTGAATTTTTATTTGGTTTTAGAGTTTCTTGTGTATTATTGTACTCCATCCGTCCCTAAATAAGATTCTCATTTCTTTAATGCACAAGGTTTAAGAGAAAGTTAATGGTGGGTCATTGATAATAAATTTGATTACAATATAAAGTTTGTTGCAGAGAGAAATATAGTTAATGGATGTTAGTAGTGTGGTCCTTGGTAATTATATTATTTTATCAAGTGAACCCCATCAACTTGAGAAATAACAACTTTATTTAGGGACAAAAATATAGGGAAAATGAGAACTTTATTTAGGCTGGTCGGTATGGGTGGTGTGTGGGTGTGGCGTGGGGGTGAGGTGGCATGGCAACGACGTTGGGGGTTGGAGGAACACCGCCCCCCACAGCGGCGTGGGGGGTTGGCGTGGGGGAAGGGTGCAACGCGCAACGGGGTGTAACGGTGTGGGGGGGGGGGGGTGCATCTGCTTGCTTTTGATTGGGTGGTGGGTATTTACTTTTTTATTTTATTTAAAATTTAAGGGAATAAAATGGTGTGGTGTGGTGGGTATTTCTTAGAGCTGATGTGGTGTGGGGGTCATGTGGTTGCTGAAGTGGCAGATGATGTGACATAAAAAATTGGTGTGGGTGTGGTACCCATACCCCGCAACCTTAGAAGGAGTATTAAAATTTTGAGTAAATTGCACTGATAGTCCACATGAGTGTCTTTAAGGAGATGCAGTCGCACATGACTCATATTTTAAAGGGGCCCTAATTTTTTATATTATCTTATATATATAAGCTTAAAGTTTTAAGCAAACTTAATACTTTAATTAAAAAATAAAATTAGAGAGTCTAATTTTTACGTAAATCTTTTATTTACGGGGCCTATTTTTGAATATTTGCACTGGCCTTCAAATTTTCGGAGACGCCCATGATAGTCCATGTGGTGATATGAATGTAAAAATAATAATGTAAACTGTACAAACATGTAAAACAAAGTTTGTGCAATATGCACTAAAAAGTGTAGTGCATAAATCACCTCCTATATTAAAAAGACTTTGAACCTCAAATTCAAATTTAATTTATTTGAGTTGAAATTTTTAATTGTGTATAAGAAGTAAACAGTGCTGTTGGTACAACACACGAGAGTTTTATTCAATGCAAATGCAAGGAGAATATGGGTTTTATTGGTGGTGGGGTTTTAAAAGTAATAGATATGGTAGAATGACAGAAAAGAATATGAATGTACAAGTATTAAAACCCAATCCAGCAAGGGACCACAAGACCTTCGCTATAGACGAACGAATATTCATACAACTGACTGAATGCTCGAGCACCACAGCATCGAACCATGGGTTTGTTGGTCCACTCGCCGGTGTCTTTTGTTAATTGACCATTTTCCGATACCTCCGCTTTATCCTAAAATTATTCCACTGTGATAGACGTGGGAATATAACAAACACATCCCTATTTAAAATAAGTGACATTTTATATTTTTAGCGATTTCAAAATAAGTATAAAGTAATACATTTTAATAATATATCTTAGAGTAAATTACATGAATGGTCTCTGTGTTTTGCTAGAAGTTTTGGATTTGGTCCCTAACTTCCAGAAATTACACTCGTGGTTACCGTGGTTTTAATTTCATATTGTTTTGGTCCAAAATCCTAACTGACGTATAATATAATGGGTATGGATCCATAGAAAAGGGTCCTTATTTGAAAAAGTTGAAAAAGCAATGCATTTTCGTAAAATATACATATATGTATACATATACATACATGTATGTATATATACATATATAACTAGACCATATATATTATATATATGCATATTCATGCCCTATATATATGTATATATACACATATATATACACATGCATTTTACATAACTTGCATTTGCATTTGCATATCGGAACTTGCATTTTCGTTTACGAAAATGCATATACATACCGTGTATATATATGTGTATATATATACATATCGAGGGTATACATGTGAAAATATATATATATATATGGTCTAAATATTTATGTATATGTGTGTTTATATGTATATTTTACGAAAATGCAATCCTTTTCTAACTTATTCAAATAAGGATGCTTCTTTCTTGATCCATATTCTAATATAATAGACTGTTAAATATTTAAGAATAACCAAAATACCCTAATAAAAACTAGCACTGTCACCAGCAGCTCTCTTCTTCCACGCTCTCTCTCCTCGGCCTCCGCACTCCCCACCGTCACCATCACCTCTCCCCTTCCCCCTCCCTCACTCACCTCTTCTGTTTTTTAGGGTTTGAAAAAGTAGATTGCAATAATGACGAAAACGGGTAGAGAAGTAAGGGGCTGGATCGGGTCGGTTTATATGTAATGAGGTGTGTCGCATACACCTTCCCGACCAAACGGCTAAACGAAACCTTCCGGAATGAAAGGTCCGAACAGCTCCTTCCTGAATGGAGGGATTACACAGACGCGGAAGTATTGATGATCCCAAGAATCACGATCCGACCGACATGAGGAAATCACGGAAAGAGCGCCTCATTAGTACGACCGCATTAAATGCGATCAAGTCCCTAGGGCGGCTCCGACGCGAGGGTAAGGTTTTACCCTTCGGTCCAAAGCCTCCTGCGACGACCTAATATCCGCAGAGCTCGAGGGCGACCGGTCCGAAGCAGGCCACTTCCTTTTCCCGCTCAAAAACGACCGGCTATATATATGATCCACTGGCGCCTAAGATGGATCAGGACCTTCCGGTACATTTATTACTTATATCATTTATTACAAGCATTCAATACGGTACTCACTAATCACGACCTCACGTTATATACATACTCATATGCCGATTACTAACTTGACAGTCAGAGTGTTCTCACGGGAAACCACCCGGGGAGCATCTGACTAAGGGTTATCTCGTTGATTGCAGGATCTACACGCTGTAACCGACCGTCTGCACCGTCCTGAAGATTCTTGAATCAACATTTGGCGCCATCCGTGGGACCTCTCGAACAAAATGGTCCAAGAAAATCCGAAAAATGACGCTAATCGTGAATAAGTGACGCCGATTCGGCCCGGGGAGCCGACACAAGGGGTACTGATGCCGGCATCAACTTCCACATGTCCACTACCCACCAGAGGGGAAAACGAGCCTACCCTGGAGGAATTGGAAGAGTACAACCTCTTCTGTAAATTTCGGAAAATGAGGCAGATGGAAAAGTCCCGAACAAAACTAAAAGGAGGAGTGCTAGGGGTCGAAAGAAACCTAACGTACTCCAGTGATGAAGAGCCAATAGAGGAGGTGTACAGAGATCCATCTCCTCCGAGAAGGCCTCGAAGGGCGGAGATCCCCCCAGTTGGGAGACGAGAGGAAGGATGAAACTCTCCACCCAAGAACGAAAGAGAAGCTCCTCATCGACGCACCTCCTCCGGTTTGAGAGACTTTCGATCTCCGTTTACAGATGATATCAACGAAATGCCCATACCTCCAGGTCTGAAAGGACCCAGAGTCAAATCATATGATGGAACCGGAGATCCCGACGATCACGTAGCCAGTTTCCGGTGGGCTGTGCGAATGATCCCGATGGATCCAAGGCTTTGGTGTTTATACTTTGCGGGAACCCTTGAGGGATCTGCAAGATACTGGTTGTCGAGTCTCCCCCAGAAGAGCATCTCCAGCTTCGAAGATTTGGTTCTGCAGTTTAGTCATAGTTTCATACAGCAAAAGAAATACCAACAACGATCTCAATCTATCATGGCCTGCCGACAACGAGAGGGGGAATCTAATAAATCATACTTTAGAAGGTTCAACGAGCAGAGTCAAAAAATGCCCGTTCGGGAAGACTCCCTGATTATTGCAGCTTTCACGTATGGCCTTCGGGAAGGGGAGTTATTCCGCGAGTTGTCGAAAAGGGATTTCGACAAAGCGGATGATATGATTAATGTGGTAAACAAGGTGTTGAAGCAGGAAGAGGAAAGCGCCGAAAAGTTACGCTTTGAGGCACAAGAAAAAAGGAACACCAATGGGTCGAGTTCGTACAAAGGGGATAAAGGTAAGGGCTCCGTCAAGCCCAGTTTCTCCGGAAGATCTCCCTACAAGGCAAGAATCCCGGAAGGAAGGCCCCAGGGTGACAGATACGGTCCTTACCGCCCGGAGGTTTATACTACAACGGAAACCCAAAGAACCGAAGGAAGGATGGTAAGGAAGAAGTATCCAAGAGACCCGAACGCTTATTGTGACTTCCACAAAATCATGGGCCACGCAACGGTAACCTGTGAAAGTTACAAGAGGGAAAAAGAAGCACAGGGGAAGGACCGAACGGAGGCAAACATCGTTGAACCTAAGAAGGAGGCAGCTGCTTATGACGCTGAAATTTTCGCGATTGACGAAGAACCATCACCTTTCTTCCTGGGAAAAAGGAAGGGAGGAGTCGTCGAATTCGGAAGGGGGGAGCCTATCCCAGACGGGTATGTCAGGACGGAGCCGCTAGTCATCTTCGGAATAGTGGCTAAAACAATGGTTCGTAGAGTTTATGTTGACGGAGGGAGTTCGGCCAACGTCATGTATAGCCATTGTTTCGACAAATTCCCTCCTGATATCCGAGCCCTCCTTAAACCAGCCAAGTCTCCGGTTGTTGGGTTCTCAGGGCAGTCTGTTTGGCCCAAAGGAAAGATTCATTTACCCCTCATGCTAGCCGATTGGGAGAGCTTCCACAATAAAACCATTTTGGCAGAATTCATCATCATCAAAGCACCTTCACGATACAACGCCATCCTGGGCAGGACGGGAATGTGGCAATTTCAAGCGATTGCGTCCACGATCCATGGTTTACTCAAGTTCCCTTCCGATCGGGGGGTAATCACTGTCCGAAGTATGCCCATGCCCCCGTTAGAGTGTAATAGCATTACACATCAAGATAGTTGGACGGAACAGGAAGAGGTGCAGGTGATAATCAACCCCGAGTATCCGGATACTCCCATTCAAATTGGAGGAAGCTTACCTCAATCGCTGAGAGACGAGTTGAAAGCTTTACTGAAGAAGTACGAAAAGGTGTTTGCGTGGACTCCTGGGGACATGACCGGGGTCTCCCGGGAAGTGACCTAACACAAACTCATGATCAACCCAAGTTTCCCTCCGGTGAAACAAACAAGGAGAAGAATGGCTGCAGAGCGGAACAAGGTGGTTAACGAAGAAGTACAGAGTTTGGTGAAAGCAGGGGTATTACGAAGTGCCCAATACCTCGAATGGATAGCCAACCCGGTTCTAGTAAAAAAAGCAGATGGGTCCATGCGCATGTGCGTCGACTTTAAGGACCTCAACAATGCTTGCCCGAAAGATAGTTACCCCCTCCCAGAGATTGAGCAGAAGGTGGAGTCCTTAGGCGGGTATCGGTGGAAATCTTTTTTGGACGCCTATAAAGGATACCATCAAGTTCAGATGGCTCGGGGGGATGAAGAGAAAACCGCGTTCCACACAGAAAAGGGAACTTTCTGTTATGTCAAGATGCCTTTCGGCCTTCGGAATGCCGGAGCCACCTATCAGCGTTTGGTCGATAAAGCGTTTGAGAAACAGATAGGGAGAAACCTAGAGGTGTATGTTGATGATATGGTTATCAAGAGTAAGGGTGACTTAAATCTAATCGAAGATATTGAAGAGACGTTGGTGCAGCTCTCGAAGATTAACATGAAACTGAACCCGAAGAAGTGCTCTTTCGGGATGAGCAAAGGCAAGTTCTTGGGACATATGGTGACAACGGAAGGAATCGAGGCTAATCCTGATAAGGTAGGAGGATTGCTAAAGATGCATGTCCCTCGGACGGTAAAGGATGTACAAAGTCTGAACGGGAAACTGGCAGCGTTGGGACGTTTCCTTGCAAAGTCAGCAGAAAAGTCTATTCCTTTCTTTAAAGCGTTGCACGAATGCACGAAGAACGGGGAGGTCGAATGGACGGAAGAGGCAACGGAAGCTTTTGAGAAGCTCAAGAAGCACTTAAAGAACCTTCCTACCATGGCCAGTCCCATATCCGAAGAGCCGTTGGTAATGTACCTTTCCACCAATAGAGAAGCCGTTAGGTCAGTACTCATCGCTGAAAGGGATAAAAAGCAAGTACCCGTTTATTTCGTCAGTCGAGCACTACAGGGGCAGAATTTAATTACTCAATAGTCAAAAAATTGATCTTGGCCTTGATATATGCCGTCAGACGCTTAAAGAGATACTTCCAAGCCCATTCGGTGACCGTCCTGACTAACCAGCCAATCAAAAACATACTCCTGCAACCGGAGCGGTCAGGACGTATGACAAAGTGGGCAATTGAATTAGGGGAATATGATATTACGTTTAAACCTAGGCCCAGTATTAAAGGCCAGGCGCTAGCAGATTTCTTGGTCGAAATGCCGGACGACGAAAGGGTGTTGGCAATTGAAGAGAAGGAAGGCCCGGAAACGAGCGTAGGTCGAAAATCTCTTTCAGTTTGGCAGATGTATACAGATGGAGCGGCCGGAGCAGATGGGTGTGGAGCTGGAATAGTTCTAATCGGACCAAACGACGAAAGGGTCACCTACGCCTTGAGATTTGACTTCGCCTGTTCGAATAATGAAGCAGAGTACGAAGCCCTATTGGCCGGTTTAGGTCTGGCCAAAAGTCTCGAGATCCGAAAGGTGGAGGCTTTCGCAGACTCAATGCTGGTTGTAAATCAAATCAACGGTTCCTATGAGGCGAAAGAAGTACACATGAAACGGTATCTGGAACGAGTCCGAACACATGCGGGCTGGTTCAATAGCTTCAAGATCACACAGGTCCCTCGAACTAAAAACAAGGAGGCCGATGCTCTCAGCAAGTTAGCGGCAATGTTGTATCACCACTTGACGAAAAAATTATTGGTAGAAGTACTGTCGAAGCGGAGCATCGAGGAGGAACAGGTGGCAGAAATAGAGAATGACGAAGTTTGTTGGATGACCCCCTTTCGGTTATATTTGGGGGAAGGTGTGCTACCGACTGAAGTAAACGCAACTAGGAAGATAAGAATAAATGCCGGAAAGTATACCATTAGGAACAACGTCTTGTATCGAAAGGGATACTCCACCCCATGGCTGAGATGTTTGGGAAGCGAGGAAGCCAAAGATGCTATAAGAGAAGTCCACGAAGGATTATGCGGGTCACATTCGGGAGCTAGATCGTTAACCCAAAAGTTACTTCGTACGGGTTACTTCTGGCCGGGCATGTCCAAAGATGTCCATAAATACGTGCAAAGGTGCGAAGGGTGCCAAGCTTATTCAAACGTCCCGAACGCCCCTTCTGTTAATCTGACCAGCATACATAGCCCCTGGCCTTTCTGTCAGTGGGGGATCGATATCGTTGGACCATTCCCTAAAGCCCTCGGAGGGCTGCGCTTCCTGGTAGTAGCTATCGATTACTTTACGAAGTGGGTAGAAGCCAAACCTTTAGCATGTATCTCAGGAGCTAACATTGTTAAGTTTGTATGGAAACAGATTTTGTGTCGTTTTGGCCTTCCTCATACCATTGTGAGCGATAACGGAAAGCAGTTCTCCAGTAACTCGTTCAGAAAATGGTGTGCTGAGCTAGGCATACGCCAAAATTTTACGTCTGTAGCCCACCCACAGGCTAACGGACAAACGGAGGTCACTAACAGAACAATGGTGAAGGGGATCAAAACACGTCTGAGCAGAACGGGGGGTAGTTGGGCGGATGAATTGCAAAGTGTATTATGGTCTTACCGAACAACGGCCCGGAGGGGTACGCAGGAAACCCCATACAGTCTAGTGTACGGTTCGGAAGCTGTGATACCACTGGAGGTTATCATTCCTTCTTCAAGGGTCGAGAACTTCCACCTAGGGGAAAATGAAGAGGCATTAAGACACAACCTGGACATCATAGACGAACGGCGTGAGAATGCTGCTTTAAGACAAGCAGCATACAAGTCTATGACGGAAGGTTATTATAATAAGAAGGTCCGGGGAGCAGCGTGCAAGGTAGGCGACCTGGTCCTGCGGAAGAACGAAGCAAGCCTCCAGCACAAGCCTGGAAAGCTCTGCCCTAACTGGGAGGGACCATATAGGGTCAAAGAAGCTCGAAGAAACGGTTCTTACGTTCTAGAGACAATGGACGGTTCGTTCATACCGCCTACATGGAATATGCAAAATCTGCGGAAGTTTTACTTTTAAATTTTTCTCTTCTATGTATGAATCATTACGTAACCCTTTTGGTGCGAATATTGTACGAACGGGTAGTGTGAGTTCTCACTACCAATACAATCGAAAGTTATGAATGATTAATGAAATGTCTTTTACATAAGCTTTTCCTTTTCTTTCATAAGCCCCTACGAAAGTAACTTATACAACCTAACGAAAGGTTGCATCGACGACGAAAGCATGCTTAAATAGGTAAGGATCGGAAGTAACATTTCCTATTCCTATTCTACGAGGGACGCCTCGCTAGAAAATAAAACCCTATTCGAAAACAAACAAACGAACGCGAAAAACAAGTAAACGAATGCGACAAAGTTAACAAACGAACACGATAGATAAAATTGCGATAAGTAAAGTAGGCAAACGAATCGAGTGAAGGCGATAAGTAAACATAATACGTAAACAGATTAAACTATCCAGATCAAAGGAAGGTAAGACCTTCCATTACAAGCACAAAATAAAAAATGAAACAAAACAAAGGATAGTAAGACAAACAGCCACAACCAACATTCATCAGTCGGTAAACAAACGATTACAAGAAACAACACAAACTAAGACGCAGAGGCACCACCACCTCGGGTAGAGCTTTCACCCGTATCTTCGGGATTAACCATTGCCTTTCTCACAACCTCTTTTATGTCATCTAATGACGTCGCACCGGAGGAAAGCGATCGCAATAGAGGATAATCGGGGGTCACCAGCTCTCCAAAAAGGTTCATTATGTTCGTTTGGGCTTCAGAATGGTCATACACAAGCTTGGCATCCTGAAGTTGCTCCGAGTACTCCCTATGAGTATCTAAACACCCACGATATTGTCCAAATCGAACACTTTCTAACTGGAGTTTAGAATTTCGACTCACAAATTCAGGGGAGTTCAGCAGACTCCCAAACAGTCCGGGCACCCCCGTCCGGATTAACTATTGAAGATCTTCCTGCAGAGCACCCACCTGGTGAGATTGAACGGCGAATTCTTCTTTTAATTTGTCATTTTGAAGGTCCAGTTCACCATGGCAACGAACGGCCTCGTTCAATTGGTTATCCTTCTCAACTAATGCCATCTCTAACTCGGCAATACGAGCGGATGAGGAGCTTTGTTCTCCGCTCAACTTAAGAATCCGGGCATCTTTGGCAGACAGGTTCCTTCTCATTTCTGTTAAAGCCATAGTTAGATCTTTGATCTCTTCAGAAAGACGATTTTTCTCCTCAGTATCAATCTGGTGTAAGCGACGGGTGGTGTTGACTAGTTCTTCCATCCGAGCAAACTCCTCGCGATGACTAGTTAATGATTGTCGGCCACGAACCCCTCTCCGCTGAAGTTCCGAAAGCAACTCGACGGCGTTGAGCAAGCCGGAGCGTGCCCGAAGGAAGATACCCTCAACAGAAACATCGGTTAGATCCAAGGCGGTAGCCGGTGGATCGGCAGCAGTATGCACTATCGGAGGGGTAGGAGTAATGGTTGCTTGTAGGATCGGAGCGGTTGCTGTAGTAAGAACGATTGGGTCAGAAACACTTGTGACCGACACCTCCCGGGTGGAGGAAGCAATTGTAGTGCGCGTCTGGCGAGCTGCAAGGAAAACACCAGGTCGGTTACACAAGATGGGGATATAGTATAAAAACATATAAACTTACGAAGAAATGGAAAATTTGGAAGCGACGACTGCGGCTTTGAGGGTTGAGCAGGACGGGTCTCCTTGCTAACGGGTATCTGAGTGCTAGAGCTAAATAACAGATCGCTGAACATAGCAAGCGCGGAAGCCATTGGGGAAACCGACGCAGTTTTCGGTATGACAGATCCACTAATCGGTGAGACAGGAGCAATACTCGAAATAACAGCAGTGGGAATAATTGACGTTGCAGGAGCAGACGAAATTATCTCAAGCGTTTCAACGGATGGGCGGGGTGACTTTGTTTTCTCTACTGACAAATGATAAAGTAATCTGTAAGAAAGTGTACATATGCATATATAGTAAACAAACAGTAATAAATGCATACTCCAGTTTATACCTTCTCTCCTTTTTCGTTGGGAAGGTGATGAGATTGGGGCCTCACGAGGTCTCTTTGATAGGGTACGAACGAAACGAACTTTGACAGGTTTTGAGAGCTCAGATTGCGAATCGGCAATCATGGTATCTTCCGTTCTGAACCCTAGCGATTCAGTGACAGGTGAGGAAACATCTGAAGCAACCTCAGTGTCCGGCCTTAAAGCGTCCGGCGTACCCTCAGAACTGGAGATAGCTTCAGTGGGGGGAAGGAAATGAGTGATGGGCCCTTCAGTAACCGTTATGGATTCCCTTGGAGGCTTCTGCATGTTCAAACGTTGTAGCAAGGTGATATTCTTTCCGTTCACCTGCCAGATCGGGCGAACTCCACGAACAAAGAAATGGGGACTCAAATCAGCCATCCCAAGGAAGTACTCATCCGGGTCTTCCCATTCCATATCCAGTCCCAATAAGCTTTCGAGTTGCTGATTTTCAGAGGCAGTCAATTCCGGAGCAGCTTCGGAAGATCGTCCGGTAATGGGCCCCCAAGAAAGAACGACATCATTAAATGCCAGACGGTCGACGTAGAAGAATTCGTACTTCCAATCTCGAATAGAGTCTTTCAACCCAGAGATTCTCTCGCTTCTACCGGGTCGGTGGGTAAACACCGCCCAGTCATCTCGACCGGTGACAACGTACAAATTGCGGAACAATTTGACAGAAAGCGGAATACCAAGCGCACGGCTAGATATTATGAAACCGACGATTTTTCTAAAAGAGTTTGGAGCAAGTTGGGCCAGGTGAAGGCCAAGATCTTGAAGCAAGGTAAGAACGAAGTCGTCAACAGGAAACCTTAGCCCACCCAAAAGAAACTGAAGATATACTGGTTCAAACCCAACCGGAGCGGAACGGATAGTGTCGGAAGGACCAGGAAGTAAAAGACGATAACAGCGATCAATGTGGTAATCATCATAGATCGCATTCAGATCAGGAGGAGTAAGTTTAGTATGGGTATTGGCGGCAGTTCTCGGGATCGATTTCTCAAATTTTTCTTTAAGGGTTTTATCTTTCCTCATTTTGATTTCGGAGAAGTACAGAAGGGAAGCTATGAAATGAAGGGACGGAAATGGTTTAAGAAATTGAAGAAGGCTAGAGAGGATGTGTGAAGAATTGAAATCAACAGAGAAGCAAAGTATATATAAAGGGAGAAGGTAAAGAGACGGTTACCTTTGAAAGGCCAACGTTTTAAGAGCGCAAAACCAACGGTCATAAAAGTGCAACGGTCATTTTTATGAAAAGACGGGTGCCCAATAAACGGAAACTAAGTTCAAATAACGATCATGCGTATAATCCTTTTTAAACTTAGGGGACTTAATGAGGTGTGTCGCTTACACCTTCCCGACCAAACTGTAACACCACAATCTAGAGCCATTTTTTTTTTTTCAAAATGCATACGGAAGCGATTTAAGAAACCATAAGTCCTAAATTATTACACATCATAAAAACTTTACATATTAATTAAATATATAAAACATTTAAAGGTGTTACTAAAACAGGCTCGACCCGGTTTACAAAATCAGAGTACGGACAGACTTCCAAAACCCGACTCTAGTCAAGCCAAAACCACAACCTGAAAAGAGTCAACAAATGAGGGATTAGCACAAAGCTAAGTGAATAGAAATAAACATCAATCTGCATAACCACAACAAATTAGAAATCAAGAGAAATCAATAGGGAAAACCCGTCCAAACTTCCACAAGCAATTGGACGTTATAAGAGGATCGGCGGTCGGGCGAGGACCTTCAACTGTTGTCGGCCAACAACAGTCAACCGATGGCTTCTTTACTAGAGGCACGGTGATCCCTCCTTACGTAACGAATACGAAGGAGTCCGATCGCCCCCACCAAGAGTAACGAAGCGTAGCCGAAAACCACCATAGCTAACCTCTAAAAAAAACATGTGCACATACTACTATTAACAATCCCACAATTAATGGTACAACTGAAAATCGAAAAGTATAAAAAAATACACTTTTGCCAAAAAACAGCAAGATCGCTACACTATCGGATCGCTAAGCGATCTGAGATCGCTACGCTATCAGATCGCTACGCTATTTCTGACTCCTTAGCTATTTCGGTTTTCTGTTTTCATAAAAATTCAGCAAGATAGCTAAGCTATCTAGAGATCGCTTAGCTATTTCTGGACCCTTAGCTATTTCTCTTATGAACTCCACCATTTCAACTTTTTGTACATTACACAAGAAAGGAGGTTAAATCCACTCACCTTAGCTTCCCTTGTGAAGAACTCAGTAGTCTTATATCACTGAGTTTCTTTTCCTTTTCCTGTAACAAAACGAATACCGAATTAGTTACCCGAAATCATTAACTTTGCAACAAGTACAAATTATAAGTTAACCATTATTTGAGTACAACCAATTGACAACTTAACACCATCATTTCAAAACATATTAATTGACAATGTCTAGAATTCCATTAAGTCACTTTTAAGCAATTCACCATGCATTTTTATCCAAGTTGCACATAATCGGCCCAAACGGGTCGGGACACATAATCAAGTCAAACTTGCAATTTACTAATACCATATTGTCAAGTTTTCCATTTATCACTAATTTAAGTTATTGACATACTACTTGCATCCATATACAAGCTTAACTAACTTTGACTTTATTTAAGTCAAATTGCACAATTTAACAACCAAACGGGTCAAGACCCGGAACTACCTCAAACATACTTCCAATTAATCAAGTAACACATTTATGACATGAAATTGATAGTCCCAAGTTTACAAGTCATCCAAGACTAAAGTCAACTTCCAGGTTTGACCAAATTCAACAATTCATGAATTTAACTAGCAATTTTAGAAAACGGGTCAAAATCATTTTATTAACTTCCAATGTTTACAAACACCTAATTAACATTTCATCAAGTATACAATTACCATATAATAACCAACTTCATGTTAATTAGTTATACTTTGGAACACCCAAAATAATCAATACAAGTTTAACCCGAAAAAGATGCATACAACCACCTGTTACTAACTCAGAAATCTGCTCATATTTGTAACCATATCAGTCCAGGAAAATATTATATTATTAAAGTAGACTCATAGGCCTTCGAAACGACTGGTCGCACGCCCAAAACGGAGTTACGGTTGATTTTATATGATTTTTGCAAAATGGTCAAAATCTGCCATTTTCTTTTAGTTACGGGATTTTTACAAATTTCACCCAAACACTACTTTTAATCTTTCAAAAACAACCAATTCATGTTATAATCAAACCTATACAACAATTATCACTTCTAACATGTTAGTTATACCTAAATTAACAAAATTTAACATTAAAACGTCACTTTCAAGAATTTGGGTAAAACCCATCTTCTTCCTCAAGAACACAACAATGGTGATTTCTTACAAACATCATCAATTCAGTTTCTAACAAAATATTAGCATGATATAATCACTAGAAATCATTTAGAAGCAAAAGGATTCATCAATTTCACATTTCTTAACAAAAATTCATACAACACAACCCTAGTTCAACTTTTTCACTAAGAACTAAGAACCCTATAATAGATGGGGATTTCCTTACCTAAAACTTGCTTCAAAAACGAAATCACAGAGATGATTGAGAAGAGATTGAACTATGATCTTCAATTTGGGAAAAAGACTTCAAGTGTATGTGTTGTGTGTGTTGGAGTTGTGACTGGCAAAGAAAGGAAGGGAAGAAAGACCAAATTTGACACATACCCACATCTTGGCCACGTACCCCCCTCCCCAACACAGTCCAATCCATTTAAAACGCAGTACAGAATATTAGGTTCGCAGATAATTAATTTAGACCTAACTAACTCTAATTTTAACAACGAAGATATTTTTAGAACCCCGGTTCAGAAGTGAACCCAAATATGTAAAGATCATTTTAATATTTAAATATCTCAGTTTTACTAATTTTAACCCCATGGTTAAAATACAATTAAATATAATTAAATCAAATAAATTATATAAAACAATAAACAATTAAATTACTTACCGAAATTAATTAAAAATTCTAGGCCGGGTCTCCGGATGTTACAATTCTACCCCCCTAAAAGGATTTCATCCTCGAAATCTCATTGATTACACACAAAAGAAATAAAACAAGTTTATAAATATCATTATATCTATGTCTCATATTTACATGTCAAAATATAATTCTTATTGTTCCTCCATTTTATTAATATTATCAAAATAATAATTTATTAAATCCTCATTTCCTTTTCTTTGTAGTTTCAAACTTGGTGTCTCATTAGAAAAATTCTCTAGTTACGTTGTTTTTAATTTATGCACTTAACAAGAAGTCATTTATATTTAAGTAATTCGCAAAATAATCATAATTTCTTCAGATAATCACACACTGTAAACTCTTTTGGCATGTACAGTTTGCACGTTTTATATTTAAAAGTTGATAATTACGTAATGTCATTTATCACAATTTCCAAGTCATGGTCCAGATAACTCTACTTAAATGATTAAAACCATTGCAAAGCATAGACAATCTATTTTTATTTAAAGTAATGCAACATTTAAAGTGTCTTAGATTCTCAAATATCCTCTTATGTTTATTATTTCACCAAAATTTTGCACTCTTAAGCGGTTTAACTTGTTAAAAATCTCATAATTTTAGAATAATTATAATAAATCCACAGTCATAAATCACTAATTCTCAAAATTACACTTTTCGAAATCCAAATTCTAATCAATTTTCACATATAACGGCATTAATTTTCATTATTTCAAAATGTATCTTTAATAAATTTCTCAATCTTATTAAATTTTATATTCACTCTGAAATTTATCCATCAATAATCAGAAATCAATTCAATATGGTCAATAAATTTGATTCTTATGTCGATTTTCATTTACACAATGAACATAAAAGGCCCCCCCCCCCCCTTTTTTTTTTTTTTAGAAAAAACCCACGTATAACAATTTGAGTCATAGAGAATTCATTCAGATATATTTCATTAACTTTCTTTCTTATTTAACATCTATAACACATGAAAGAACCCATTAACACTTTTATAAGCATACAACAATGTATTTCAACTAAGTGGCCATGCAAAATAAAGGTCAATATGTCAGTCTTCACTTTTCAAACCACTACTTGTGATTTGGCAGGTCATGACAAAGATTTCATATATTCTTATTTAAAATACTAGTCGTACCCGGACTACTTAGACTATGCATAAGATTACTTCAGTCTAACTATAGGCATTACATTAACAGATGCTTACAACAATCATTTATCAAAAACAATTTGAACCTCAAATACATGCATTATGAATTGAATCCATATATCACTAACTATCTTTATTCCTAATGGAGTAAACACACACGCAAACAATTTTCAGTTCATCACATAATTCATAATCACAAATAAGCAATTTGCTTCAATACAATTAACATACGTATAAGTAATTAGTTTATCGAAACATACCTGTGATATCATCATCATCAATGGAGGTAGTATCTCCCACGATCATATGAAATGACCTACCCTCGGGTGGAGGGTGATTCTTTCTCTTCCGGCCTGTTGAAGATAACGACCCACTCACCAACCCCGACCCTGAACCCAATTTCCTTTCTGAAGGACAGTCACCGACCCTGTGACCCTCTTTCTGACAATTCCAACATACACTTCGCGGGAACCTACAATCATTCCACTCGTGCCCGAACTGACCACACTTGACACATCTCATAGTCTGAGTTGTACAACCACCTGTGTGAGAAGATCTGCATCTAGCACACCACTGTGCCTTCTGACCCGAACTACCTCCTGATTGTATATGATTCGAGTTTTCATGCTTTTGATATCCCTGACCTTTCTTATTTTGTTTGAAATCCGATTGTCCAGACTTAAACTTTTGATACTCTGACCTATCCCTGATCACCCAATCTCGAGTATTCAAATCACCTTCTACTGTTTTGGCCAAATCGAAGGCCTGTGACAAAGTGGTTGCGAGCCTCGCTGTAGTTCGGTATTCGGGTCGTAAAGCTCCAATAAAATGTTTTATTTTCGCTGACTCATCAGGTACCCATTATTGTACAAATCTTAATTTTTCATTGAACTGCTCGATCAAATCATCTACCATCATCCCCTCTGTCATCCGCAAATTTATAAATTCTGATCGAATTCTATCCACTTCGAATGAATTACAATAACTCTTGCATACTTGCTCTCTGAATTGATCCCATGTTATACCGTCTTTAACTTCCTTGGGTAAATGTTCGATCAGGGTGTCCCACCAATTCATTGCACCACCTATTAATTTTCGTGTAGCATACATCACCCGGTATTTATCATCACAACCGCAAGCATCTAAAGTTCTCTCCATTTCCCTCAACCAGTTCATTGTGACATTGGGGTCTCTACTTCCACCGAATTCAGGGGGTTTACAATCTAGGAATTGTTTGAAGGTGCAAGTTGGTTTCATACCTAATGGATAAGGTTGGTTCGTGAATTGATATTGAGGTATACCTTGACTTGGGTTAACATAGTAGTATTGTGGCTGTGACATTACAGGATGAGGTTCGGATGAGGTTGACATCAAGGGAACCGTCATTGTAAAGGCTGGAGTTGTGGGAATTTGCATGGTAGGGGCGGATAATATAGAGGTAAACATGTGAGGGATGTTTGGTGGTTGGTTATTCTGATTCTGATTCATGCTATCAACAAGATTTTGGAGGTGTTCCAATCGACTTTCCATTCTCAAAATATAATCTTCTCTGTCTGCATTTGCATTTCTAGATGTACCAATGATTTCCGGTTCGGGGTTCGACGGGATTACCAACGGGTTGGGATCGTTATCGGCCATACCTGTGACAAACACAACATCTCACAAACTCTTAGTTTAATCCGTTAGTACCTATCATACTAACTACTACTAAACCACAATTCATATTCACTCTACTAATCCACTCCAAAATTAAGGAAGTTTGACCAACTCGAGCCAAGATTTGGGAATGGTACACCTAAATGTGCAACCATCGCCAAACCGAGGCTCTGATACCAAATTGTAACACCACAATCTAGAGCCATTTTTTTTTTTTTTTTCAAAATGCATACGGAAGCGATTTAAGAAACCATAAGTCCTAAATTATTACACATCATAAAAACTTCACATATTAATTAAATATATAAAATATTTAAAGGTGTTACTAAAACAGGCTCGACCCGGTTTACAAAATCAGAGTACGGTCAGACTTTCAAAACCCGACTCTAGTCAAGCCAAAACCACAACCTGAAAAGAGTCAACAAATGAGGGATTAGCACAAAGCTAAGTGAATAGAAATAAACATCAATCTGCATAACCACAACAAGTTAGAAATCAAGAGAAATCAATAGGGAAAACCCGTCCAAACTTCCACAAGCAATTGGACGTTATAAGAGGATCGGCGGTCAGGCGAGGACCTTCAACTGTTGTCGGCCAACAACAGTCAACCGATGGCTTCTTTACTAGAGGCACGGTGATCCCTCCTTACGTAACGAATACGAAGGAGTCCGATCGCCCCCACCAAGAGTAACGAAGCGTAGCCGAAAACCACCATAGCTAACCTCTAAAAAAAACATGTGCACATACTACCATTAACAATCCCACAATTAATGGTACAACTGAAAATCGAAAAGTATAAAAAAATACACTTTTGCCAAAAACAGCAAGATCGCTACACTATCGGATCGCTAAGCGATCTGAGATCGCTACGCTATCAGATCGCTACGCTATTTCTGACTCCTTAGCTATTTCGGTTTTCTGTTTTCATAAAAATTCAGCAAGATAGCTAAGCTATCTAGAGATCGCTTAGCTATTTCTGGACCCTTAGCTATTTCTCTTATGAACTCCACCATTTCAACTTTTTGTACATTACACAAGAAAGGAGGTTAAATCCACTCACCTTAGCTTCCCTTGTGAAGAACTCAGTAGTCTTATATCACTGAGTTTCTTTTCCTTTTCCTGTAACAAAACTAATACCGAATTAGTTACCCGAAATCATTAACTTTGCAACAAGTACAAATTATAAGTCAAACTATTATTTGAGTACAACCAATTGAAAACTTAACACCATCATTTCAAAACATATTAATTGACAATGTCTAGAATTCCATTAAGTCACTTTTAAGCAATTCACCATGCATTTTTATCCAAGTTGCACATAATCGGCCCGAACGGGTCGGGACACATAATCAAGTCAAACTTGTAATTTACTAATACCACATTGTCAAGTTATCCATTTATCACTAATTTAAGTTATTGACATACTACTTGCATCCATATACAAGCTTAACTAACTTTGACTTTATTTAAGTCAAATTGCACAATTTAACAACCAAACGGGTCAAGACCCGGAACTACCTCAAACATACTTCCAATTAATCAAGTAACATATTTATGACATGAAATTGATAGTCCCAAGTTTACAAGTCATCCAAGACTAAAGTCAACTTCCAGGTTTGACCAAATTCAACAATTCATGAATTTAACTAGCAATTTTAGAAAACGGGTCAAAATCATTTTATTAACTTCCAATGTTTACAAACACCTAATTAACATTTCATCAAGTATACAATTACCATATAATAACCAACTTCATGTTAATTAGTTATACTTTGGAACACCCAAAATAATCAATACAAGTTTAACCCGAAAAAGATGCATACAACCACCTGTTACTAACTTAGAAATCTGCTCATTTTTATAACCATATCAGTCCAGGAAAATATTATATTATTAAAGTAGACTCATAGGCCTTCGAAACGACTAGTCGCACGCCCAAAACGGAGTTACGGTTGATTTTATATGATTTTTGCAAAATGGTCAAAATCTGCCATTTTCTTTTAGTTACGGGATTTTTACAAATTTCACCCAAACACTACTTTTAATCTTTCAAAAACAACCAATTCATGTTATAATCAAACCTATACAACAATTATCACTTCTAACATGTTAGTTATACCTAAATTAACAAAATTTAACATTAAAACATCACTTTCAAGAATTTGGGTAAAACCCATCTTCTTCCTCAAGAACACAACAATGGTGATTTCTTACAAACATAATCAATTCAGTTTCTAACAAAATATTAGCATGATATAATCACTAGAAATCATTTAGAAGCAAAAGGATTCATCAATTTCACATTTCTTAACAAAAATTCATACAACACAACCCTAGTTCAACTTTTTCACCAAGAACTAAGAACCCTAGAATAGATGGGGATTTCCTTACCTAAAACTTGCTTCAAAAACGAAATCACAGAGATGATTGAGAAGAGATTGAACTATGATCTTCAATTTGGGAAAAAGACTTCAAGTGTATGTGTTGTGTGTGTTGGAGTCGTGACTGTCAAAGAAAGGAAGGGAAGAAAGTCCAAATTTGACACATACCCACATCTTGGCCACGTACCCCCCTCCCCAACACAGTCCAATCCATTTAAAACGCAGTACAGAATATTAGGTTCGCAGATAATTAATTTAGACCTAACTAACTCCAATTTTAACAACGAAGATCTTTTTACAACCCCGGTTCAGAAGTGAACCCAAATATGTAAAGATCATTTTAATATTTAAATATCTCAGTTTTACTAATTTTAACCCCATGGTTAAAATACAATTAAATATAATTAAATCAAATAAATTATATAAAACAATAAACAATTAAATTACTTACCGAAATGAATTAAAAATTCTAGGCCGGGTCTCCGGATGTTACACAAACGGCTAAACGAAACCTTCCGGAATGAAAGGTCCGAACAGGTCCTTCCTGAATGGAGGGATTACACAGACGCTGAAGTATTGATGATCCCAAGAATCACGATCCGACCGACATGAGGAAATCACGGAAAGAGCGCCTCATTAGTACGACCGCATTAAATGCGATCAAGTCCCTAGGGCGGGTCCGACGCGAGGGTAAGGTTTTACCCTTCGGTCCAAAGCCTCCTGCGACGACCTAATATCCGCAGAGCTCGAGGGCGACCGGTCCGAAGCAGGCCACTTCCTTTTCCCGCTAAAAAACGACCGGCTATAAATATGATCCACTGGCGCCTAAGATGGATCAGGACCTTCCGGTACATTTATTACTTATATCATTTATTACAAGCATTCAATACGGTACTCACTAATCACGACCTCACGTCATATACATACTCATATGCCGATTACTAACTTGACCGTCGGAGTGTTCTCACGTGAAACCACCCGGGGAGCATCTGACTAAGGGTTATCTCGTTGATTGCAGGATCTACACGCTGTAACCGACCGTCCGCACCGTCCTGAAGATTCTTGAATCAACAATATGTATCATCATCATCTCTCCCCTCCCCCCTCCTCCAATCTCGCCGGAGCTACCTCTACCTGCAACAACCACCACCGGTATTGAACCCATTGATGACCTCCGGTAATGAAGAAGACGACGACTGTCGCGATTAAAGGAAGTCACGAAGCATCTCCGGCGAAAACGACGATGACGAGCTCCACGAGCCGAAGAAAGCAGATTCAGAACGTGAATCCATCTGTTTAGCGAAATTATGATTCTTCAGATTCAGAGGGAGAAGAGAAGTTACAGGGTGAAATTAAAATTGAAAGAAATTGAAATTGAAAGAAATGGTGTTAGTGATTGAAATTGAATAATGATTCTTAGGATTTTTGTTTGTTTTGATCGTAGCCAACATATTTTTATTCTAGCTATTGATTAAGGAAGAAAAATAATTCAGTGGGGAAGAAGAGAGCTGCTGTGATGGTGGTAGTTTTTATTAGTGTATTTTGGTCATTTCAAAATATTTAACAACCCAATATAACGTTTGTTACGATTTTGGACCAAAAACAATACGAAGTCTAAACCAAGGTGATCATGCATGTAATTTCTGGAAGTTAGAGACCAAATTCAAAACTTGTGACAAACCATCATGTAATTTACTCTATATCTTATTTAGTAAAAGATGATGGAGTCTACACACACTAGCTATTTTCTTTAGTACTTTCTCCGTATCAAAATAAGTGAATCACTTCGAAGTTACATTTTTTGAGGCAAAATAAGGTAATTATATATTAGTGAAATTTAATATGGTAATTAAAATGGATGGACCTCACACCTTTTACTATTTTGTTACTTTTTCTAAATGGTAAAAAAATCAAATATATGAAGATGACAAAAATGGATGGTACCCACACCTTTAATGATATTTAAAGAAGGATAAGTAAAGGTAAATGAGTAATTTTAAATATAAAAATTTACAAAATAAGGTAAATTACTAAAGTGATTCACTTATTTTGGTACACCCCGAAAAGAAAGTGGTTCACTTATTTTGATACAGAGGAAGTATAACTAACTCACTTTATTCAAAAAGTGTTAGAAAATTGTGGATAACCATCATTTCGGTCCCAAATTTTATGAGTTATTTTCATTTTTAAGTTTTTTTTGGGTATTTTGCTCGACTTTGTGTGTTTGTTTCGGCCCATTTTTGTATTGAGCTCATTTGAAATTTTAGATGTATTTTAGGGTTTCATAGAGATACTGCCACATTCCGTTTTAGTTTTTATGAAATTTCATTTTTTCTGCTCAATTCATAAAATTCGCATTCCATAGGTGAAGGGTTCGAGGGAAGACATAGTGTCCCTAGTAGATGTCACTATCTAGGCTCGAACCAATAACTTACTAACTGGCCGTTCAAAAATAAATAAAAATAAAAGACAGTTAAAAAAAATTAAAAATTAAAATTAATTTTTTTTTAACATATTCAATTTATGGTGCTTTAGTGAGTTTAGTCTACATCATATGTCCTTATTAAGCATTTATTTTGTCTTATTTGATTTATTCTTCCAAAACTAGCTAGTATGTGTAATTAATAGATTCCAACTAAAACCACTCGATAATGGGGACATCAAAATCAAATTAAGCAACACAAAAAATACATTTTATGATTTTAAAAGAGTACATTTTATAGCAACAAACATGTGTTTCATACAGAAGTAAAACACCCAGCTATATAACTTGTCATTGATAGTTGTTCGCTCGAGAGAAAAACCGTCTTTCATAGAAATTTCAGCGGATCATTCCTCCAGGAGACACTGGCACAGCCTCCACTCCATATTTCTTCTTGTCATCATCTTTTTGACATAAATAAAAATCCATTAAAGTCCCTTCAAGTAATCATTAACTATTTGGATTTATTATCTTTACTAATGCATTTTGGACATTCTTGGATTAACAAAGTTTAATTTTCAATTGTTAGCAAATGAGTCTAACCAACTTATTATGACATATATTAATTACTGTAATTACTTAAGTACTATATTATCTTTATTAATCACTAAACACATATTATTTTATGATTTCCATCCACCACCACCATCACTATGCACCACAACCCACCACCATCATTGTTGTCACTGCAAAATATAATTTTAGGGTATATGTTGCCGCATTACGCGGATACTCTGCTACTAAAAACAAAAATATAAATAAAACAAGTGTAAGTATACCAGGACAGTTGATGGCACCACGAACTTGAAGCTCGCGGTACTCTTGACATAAACCGCATGTCATGCAACAGGAGTGAATCAAACAGTCTTGGCAGGAAGTACCATCTAAATTGTATTTCTTCCTCATCTTGGAACGATACATGCACGAATACTTCCATCCGTACCCCGTCATGTATGTCAATAGTGCATGAATTGCACCACTAACAACGCAAGCTGCAATGATTATTTTGTCATATAAATGGTCTGGTCGTACATCAGTTGCACAAAAATGTTCTGGTCGTACAAAAAAAATCAGAGGCGCGCAAAAAATAATCCAAAGTAGTTGCACAAACAATATCAAGTCGCACAGTTTATTTTAAGAAAATTTGAATCGGGTAAGTTGTGTATACTTACACGTTTGCCCATCGTCGACAGCCTCCGCAATCCGGCCAAATGTAACATAAGGAAACAAGCATGTTAAGCAACCTATACATTATCATGCATGTTAATAACCATTGCTTTCTAATTAGAAAACTATATATAATTAATTGTAACTTTTTTCACGTCAATTATTCCTTATAAGAAATAAAACTTACAAAGCTCAGGGTCGGAACAACAGTCACACAGGCCGGAGGACCAAAGCTCCGGTGCAAATTCGTCGGTTTTTGAAGATTGTGGATTTGCCAAAAGTTTCTGGTAGGCATTTTGGTTTGCCGAAGACATGATTAATCAAACAAATCGTTAGTTTGAAATATTTTGTTTAGTAAAGGAAATATCGTCTCTATTTATAATCATAAAATTTACAGCTAACAAGGGATAACTTTGATGATTATTGTAAATAAATACTAGAGTTAGAAAGGTACGATTAATTAAATAACGCCTGCTAGTAAATTTTACTAGAATGTTGATCTTGTTTGACTATATATTTTAACAACTAATAATGTGACGGGTGATTGAAAGAGACGCTCGTTAGAAACAAGCATAAGTTAACGATATGAAAAATGAGTTGAAAGTTGACTTCATATTCATGGACAAATTTGTGATTAGAATATAATTTTTTTAGACGGCCTTCAATTGTGCACGTAATAAAACTTGTTAATTGCTGAACTATAAGGATAGTTTTGTACTTTATATTTGTTGAGAGGTTAATTTGTAATATTGTATATACTTAGGCTTAGTACAAAAGAAAATTATGTGTCCGTTTATTTTGGTTTATTTTGCTTTTGCATACTTAAAATCTATATAATATACGCGCGATAGACAGAGCAAGTTGCAGTTTAGTTTACAGGTTAGAGAAAAACGTTCAAGAATGTTCGTTATTTTTATGAAGTCTTAAGAAATAAATATTAACCATTGATTAATAAGATCTAATTATTAACATTAATCACAAATTTATATATAAAGGGGTATTTTGGTCATTTGGCATTTAATTTTTTTTTCTTGACTTTTTAATATTTTATCTTTGATTTTAAAATTTTATTATTTTATTATTTTTTATTTTTTTCGTCAAAAACAATATTCATTTGATAATTACGTGTATTACTTAATCACATGTGATTTTAGTGGATATTAGTGATGGAGTTTTAGTAATAATTGTTTTTTATTGTGTGGGGCCCATCAAATGTGAAAAATGAGAAGTTTTTTGTGGGACAAAAATTTAGAGGCAAATTACAAGTTTTTTGTGCGACGGAGGGAGTATATCTTATTGATCAATTGTTGAAATTTGTTACTTGAGACTTCGTAAAAATGATGGACCTCCTTGATAACAACTCTTACTGGTTAATGTATGATATGTTTAAAACATATTACATTGAGTTCGAATTGATTTCATATGCAAGTTTTAACAAAAAAAAAATAAAAATAAAAAAATGGTCTTCTTCATTGTTTTCTGTTTGTTCTTTGATTTCTCTCTATATTTCCCATTTAATTTTTTCTTTTCTCAACTTATTTCCCCCTATTTTTTCAGTGTAAACTCTTATTATTACAAATTTATTCGATTATATACTTATTCTAACAGTTTTTATGCACAGTTTTTATGCACAGTTTTTATGCACAGTCTGGTTTGAAAATTAATGTTAATAAATCTAATTTGTTCGGAATTGGTGTTGGCAGTGAAGATGTTGAATCCATGGCAACTCGCACGGGGTGTGAAGCTGGTGTAGTCCCGTTCACATATCTCGGGTTGCCAATGGCTTCTAATATGCTGAAGCCTAGTAGTTGGAATCAACTAATAGAATCGTTTCGTAAAAGATTATCAAATTGGAAAGTGTCAATGCTTTCTACCGGAGGCCGGTTAACCCTTATAAAATCGGTTCTTGGTAGTGTTGGTATTTATTGGATGTCCGTATTTCGTATGCCTGATTCGGTTGCTAAAAAATTGGAGAAAATGCGAGCTAAATTTTTTTGGGGGGGTCAAGATCAGGATCGTAAACTTAATTGGGTGAAGTGGTTGAATGTTCTAGCCGATAAGCAAAATGGAGGGCTTGATATTGCTAGTATTCAAGCTCTAAATCTTGCTCTTTTGGTAAAGTGGAGGTGGCGTTTCTATAAAGAACCTCATGCATTATGGTGTCGAATTATAAAAGCGATATATGGAGGGGATGGTGGTATTATGACTCGAAGTTCTCAAAGTTTATTTAAAGGTACATGGGCTCGTATTATTGGCACGATGAATTATCTTCATGAAAAGAGTATGATTGATTTTAATTCTATCCGTTATGATCTAAGAAGTGGAAACAAAATTTCTTTTTGGAAGGATAAGTGGTTAGGCCATCAACCGTTGTGTGAAGTTTTTAACCGTTTATATCGGTTAGACTTAACAAACAACTGCATGGTTAGAGATAAATGGGTAAATGGTGTTTGGTCTTGGACGTGGAGGAGACCAATTAGAGCCGGAATAGAAAATGAGCAGTTTGAAAGATTAATATCTTGGTTAGCAAATGTGACTGTTATAGAAGGTGAAGACAAAGTGGTGTGGGATTGTGATAATCAAGTTGAGTTTTCGGTGGCCGGGGCTCGTAAAATTATAGATGATATCATGCATCCGGGTTCAAATGTGTCTACCGTTTGGTTTAAGGAAGCTCCCATTAAAGTAAACGTTTTCATTTGGCGTCTAAGATTAGATCGACTTCCGTCTAGACTCAATTTATCTCGGAGAGGTTTAGAGATAGAGTCAATTTTATGTCCGATGTGCATGGGTAAGGTGGAATCAGTGCCTCACTTGTTTTTTTCTTGTGATGTATCGAAAGAAATTTGGAAGGCAATTTGTAAATGGTGCGATGTGGTAACGTTTGAAGGGGGGTCGTTGGATGATTGGTGGGTTTGGAGTAGTACTGTTTCGAAGAGAAGGAATGCAGAACTGAAGCTGAATTTGATCGGGTTGGCGACATGTTGGTTAATATGGGGGTATAGGAACTCCATTATTTTTGATTTTGGTAGTTTTAAGAGACGCGATATTATTGATTGTATTGTTTTGTTTTCTTTTAATTGGTTAACTCAGAGAGGTCATATTAAGATCTCTTGGGTTGACTGGATTAAAAACCCGTTATGTTGATGTGTTTAGCATTTTGCTAAACTTTTGGTAATAAAATTCTTGCTGTTCAAAAAAAATATACTTATTCTAACTAATCACATATTAGTTCACATCAACTATATATGAACACTATAAAGAAAAATTATCTGAACTTTATAACTGAACTAAATATGAATATTGATTGCGTATACGAACTTTAAATTCTAAATCAACCACTATAAAAAAAATTATTCTGTTTTTCACCTTTCCTAAATTTCATAATCTTTATTCTCGGGATAAATAAAAACACGAAATTAGATTTTGATTGATTTTTACGATTTGACTTTCTTTAAATTAAAATTAGTTTGATTTTCTTTACGATTTAGTCTTAGGAAAGAAATCAACAAACTTGCACTCTAAAACTTTACACACCTTTGAAAAATTTACTGGGACCAAATAGGCAAATATGTGATAGCAAAGGCGAATATCAAGGTTCCATTAGAGGCATATTGTAAAGATGGAGCATGAACATTATTCTCTTTTGCCATTCTATTTATAGGCAACAGGAAACTAGATATTTAATTATTCGTACACATTTTTATTAGCTAAAATAAGTGTGAGATAATATGGGTCTAAGTGGGAAGATGGTTACCCAAAGCGATATCAAGGGAAATGGAGATGTTTATTATGGGCTTTTTAGGTATACACCAAACGATTTGTCAAACTTCACCCCTGATCACATTCAGGGTTGCGAGTTGCATCAAGGCCAATGGGGTGCTGTTGGATCCATCGTCAAATGGAACTATGTAATTGGTAATTATTTTCTCCATCCTTAATTATTTTCTATCTTTTAATCAAGCAATCTAATGTTTATTAATTCAAATGTGACATACAATTTAAGTAAATCGAATTTACAATTGATATAAATTGAGTATGGTAGCACTTTTTCTTTTTTGGAGCTGCATACTCAATTTACATAAACTGCATATTCGACTTATTTAAACTGCTTATTTGATAAAGTAAATATTGGGTAAAAAAAATAAATTTTTTTCTTACTATATGCATGTAGATTATATTTTGATTTGGGTGCTTTTTTGACTATTTATATAATAGATGGAAAATCAGAAGTTTCAAAGGAAGTTGTCGAAGCTGCGGATGACAAAAACAAATCGATCACTTTCAGGGTGCTAGAAGGAGATTTGATGCAGATTTACAAAAGTTTGAAAGCGGAAATTTGTGTTACCCAAAACGGTGAAAATAGCTTGGTAACATGGACCGTTGTGTATGAAAAGATGAATGAAAACGTCCCTGAACCAGATTTCGTCCTTGATTTTGCTAATAAAATTACCAAAGATATCGACACTCGCCAACTCCAGCTCCAGTGATCGTCATATGGATAAAGTGATCAATGTTGAAAGTCTTCAACAAGCAGAACTTTAAGTATGGCAATAAAATGGTGTGGAAGTTATATGTGTGACAAGAATAAATGTATTTATTAAGTATATGTATATGTCTAGGCAGATTCATGCCCAAATGCTTTAGTAGCGTGACAAGAAAGATAAACGTTGTTTCAATAGTATATTTTATATGCAATGTTTTGAGTCATGGATCGAAACCCTTCATATATATCTTTTTTTTTTCTTTGAATGGCAAATCATATCTACTCCTGATTTTCAACATATGTTCACGACGAGACTTGAACCCCCGACCTCAAGGATGGGGGACAAACACCATAACGCTAGGCTAAATGCCCTTTTGTATATATCTCATTTAGTATATGTTTATTATCTCAAGTAAAACTTAAAATCTATCCACCCATGTTTATTTTTATTTTTTCTAATTTTATTATTTTTTAATTATTTAAAAAGAATTATTATTTCTTTTTTTACTTTTTCGTTCAAAGGAAATATCATGTGATCAAATATACCATCACGTATAATTATGCAAAAACATTACATAATTGAGTTTATAATAAACAACAAAAAATTAATTAAAAATAATATAATAAATAATATAATTTTTTTTTATATTGACTAAAATATGTAATTAAAACTGGGATATGGAATAGATAAGATGCAGACAATCATATTTACTCGGAATTTCATTTTGTCAACTGGTAAATTTACTTGATCTCTTTCCAATTTCCATTGATGAAATTTTCCATAACTTTTGCTACAAATAAAAGAACGTTTCTACTCATCCCACGATTTCGAATCAACAGACCCCATTACCGAGATATAACACAACACAAGAAACATACTCCCTCCGTCCCACAAAAAAGTTCTCATTTCACATTTGATAAGCTCCACATGATAAAATATTATTATTACGAAGGACCCCACCACTAATATCCACTAACTATATTTATCTCTCAAAACCAACATTATATTTTAATCAAAATAATTATCAAATTTCTCACTCACCCACCACTAACTATCACCTAAAATCTTATGTCAAAAGGAAATATGAATTTTTTTATGGGACGGAAGGAGTATTATTTAACTTAATTAGCCACGTTTATCCGATGATTTTGGAAATATAAGCCAATGAACAACAACAACGTATTACACGAGCCAGTCGATTTGGCGACAAAAATAGCAAACTATAGAGATGAATATGTGGCGACAACTTATCATCCTAAAAAATTGTCGTCGCTAAATAGGTCATTCCTTGTAGCAGTGAGTTTGTTTTGGTAGAATAACTATTTTGTTGAATTTTTGGCTTATGTAATCTCGGACTTATTAAATGAAAGGGCAAAATACATTTTGATAATCTGAACCTGGTCGATTAGATTTTTTACTACCCCTAACTATTAAAGTTGCAATATAATACCCATAATTTAATAAAATTGACGATTTAGTATCCAAACTTATTAGTTTGATCGCGTTTTCTTACTTGACTTTCTTTCGTTGGAGCTTTGACGGACTAAAAAGATATACATTCATTTCAATACATTGATATTAAAAACAAATCACGTGAGAAAGAGCGATCACGTTAGTGAGATAGGGTACTAAATTGATCATTTTGTTAAGTTTAAGGTACCATGTTACACCTTTAATAGTTCAATATAGTTGAAAACCTAGTCAACTAAGTTCAAGATATTAAAACATATTTTGGCCTAAATAAAATATGTGAGTTGATTTAATAGGTCATGATTTTCATTTAAAACTAGTTAGCTAGGAACAATAAAATAGTGATATTATTCCCATGTCTTTTTTTGGCGAAACAAAATACAAAATATATGGCATAAAACTAAATTGGGGTATTAATCGGAATTGCCACAAGCCAATGGTCCAAGCAACAACTCGTTGATTAGATAGCAAAGGCGAATACGAAGGTTCCTTTAGAGGGCCATGTATTATAAGGTAGAGCATTACTATTATTCTCTATCTTTTACCATTCTATTTATAGGGCAACATGAACTAGAGTTTTAATTATACGGTCATTACAATCTTTTGCATTCGATCGGGTGAGAAAATATGGGTCTAAGTGGGAAGAAGGCTACTCAAATCGAAATCAAAGGTAATGGAGATGCTCATCATGAGCTCCTTAGGTATCGGCTAAACGATTTGTCGAACTTCACCCCCGATAACGTTCAAGGTTGCGAGTTGCTTCAAGGCGAATGGGGTGCGGTCGGGTCCATCGTCAACTGGACTTATCTCATTGGTAATTATTTTCTCCATCCTTTAAGTACTATTTTGATCTTTTACTCAAGCAAGGTAATGTTTATTTCAAAGGTGACATAAATCATATTTTTCTTTCGTACCGCTATAATGATACACTTTCACTTTCAAAATAACTGACATATTTTGATAATTTACCAATGTTAGTGTGCTCATACGCCCACTAAGAATCTTATTTAATATAGTGAAATGATTACTTTACTTTTACTTTTAAATATAATTAGAATTACTTTATTTAAAAATGTGTGCAAGTGCTAACTATCCACTTTAATTCATCTTTAAGACTTATTATACCTTTTTGCTTCGAAAATCATGAAACTAATATGTATCAATTATTGCGATACAGTGTAAGTATATAACTTTTCATTGGGATCGGGTTTATTTATACTATATTCATGTGCGTAGTTCTTAATTACTTTTGTTTGGGTATCTTTTGATTGTATATATAATAGATGGAAAACCACAAGCTTCAAAGACGGTTCTCGAAGCCGCAGATGACAAAAACAAATCGATCACTTTGAGGCAGTTTGAAGGAGATATGATGCAGATTTACAAAAGTTTAAGAGCGCACATCTGTGTTACCCAAAAGGGCGAAAATAGCGTGGTAACATGGACCATGGAGTATGAAAAGATGAATGAAAGCGTCCCTGAACTAGATTTAGTCCTTGATCTTGTTAATAAAATTAGCAAAGATATCGACACTCGCCAGCTCCAGCTCCAGTGATCATGATATCGATCAAGTGGCCGATGTTGAAAGTCTTCAAGATCGAAGCAGAAATTTTAAGTTATGGCAATAAAAATGGTCTTGAAGTTACTCATATATATATGGATCATAGTTTCTTTCTTATGTGTGCTTGTTTGAAGGTGATGATTTCATGTGCATTCATGGGCTTTAACTTCAAGTTTATATGTGTGTGCAACAAAAATAAATGTATGTATTATGTATGTCTGGGTAGGTTCATTCCCATATGTTATAATTGTGTGACATAAAATAAACGAGTAAATTACACCGATAGTCTATGTGGTTTGACCTGAGTTTTGGATTTGGTCTATAAGTTTCAGAAATTACACCGATGGTCACTAAGTATCGGACTTCGTATCGGTTTTGGTCCCTAAGCGTAACATGTAACACTCGTATTTTTATAACAACGTTTAAATCATTTAAAAATACAGTTTCCATTTAAAAACATATTGTCCAAGATACAGTTTAACAAAAACTTTAAAACCTTATCAGAGTTTACAAAAATACGGTGTCACCAAGTATATCAAAACCATAGGCAAACGAGATCTACCTATGAGCTCCCGAGCTAAACATTTCTAGGCCACTTCTAGTGCAACCTTCTATCACTTCAACCTGTACCTGAGTACATAGCCACAAAACAACGTAGTACGTGAGACAAAATAGTCTCGTGAGATACATGGGTTTTAGACACCAATAATAATAATCATTTCATAAATATATAAACATATATATATATATATATATATATATATATATATATATATATATATATATAAATAAATAAATATATATATATATATATATATATATATATATATATATATATATATATATATATATATATATATACATAAACAATCTCACTACCGTCTAGTCACCCTATCGTGACTCTATCAATGTATGCTCTACTAGCAACCATATCTAACTATCGGGTTGCCCCCGAACTAGTTAGAAAAACAAACATACCTAATACATAAACATATATGTACTAGAATCACATTAACTTACTAACCGAAATCCATTGCCATTAGTAAGCTTCACATCAACTTATTAACCGAAATCCATCGCCATTAATAAGCTTCAAGATACCGGCAAGAGGGATTCGCCCAATCTACCGATACCTGCCTTACTCGCCGGAATACGTCCAGTTAGCAAGACTACTAACGTGGATGAGTCGATGGGAATCCACCCAACTGCCCCTCATTCCACACCTCATGACCGGGGTCCCCCGCATCATCACGTCATCTCATACTTACCATAACTCAACAGTTATTTCAATCAAAGCTTTCGGCTATCACATAATCATCAAACAAGTTAGTTATTCAATAATAACTACATATAACTAGTTCAACATAGTATGAACGTACCTGTATGGTCCCACGGACCCGATCATAAGCAACCCACATTTACTTCTACCTCTATGACCCTAGGAGGTCTATACTTGCTTATTTCATAAGATATATTTCTTATTCATCGATATCATAATACTTTTATCTTTCCATTGACTATAATACATAATTATTACTAGTCGCTTCATAATCATTTTCGTATATATTCGTTCTTTACTTTTATTAGTAAGTCTCACCAATAGATACTCATTACTACAAAATAATCTCCAATTGCTTTACTAATACATAATTATTAATAAAGACTTAATATGCATTCTTTTACTCTTTGTCTTTATTACTATGGTTCGTTAGCAAAGATTTCATTATTACTTAGTCTATCATACCACTTCCAATATTATCAATCATATTTACCCTCAAATTCGTCCATCATACTAGACATATTCTAGTTACACACCCTACATACTCTCATACATTTTCAGTCACTATCTTTATCAAAATATTTATTAATAAAGACCCATAAATTATCATATGTATTATCAAAACTATTTGCTATGTACCCAGTTTAAAAGTCTCATGTACTCACCTTAGCAATGAAATGCTCCAACCGTATTCTTTCCGCCAATTTCCTTGCTTCAACAATCAATCAACTTTCCAAGACTTCACCAAAAGCCTAATATAACAATCACAAGATGTTCAACATCACATACTACTAATAATGTATCCATTTATCCCTAGACACCACTTACTAACACATTTCCCCCAATTATGGTGATTTACCAAACCCTAGGTTTAACCACCCTTAAGATTCATACAAATCTTAACCATACACTTGATTCCCTTGTTACAACACCATCTATTAAGTGTATACATCATTTATTTCACCATAACCCATAACCCCAAGAACTAGGGTTTCAAACCCAAGCCTCAAGATCCATAGATCTAAAGCTACAACTACAAAGGAGTGAAGATTTACCTTGATCTTCAACAATGGAAGCAAAATCACTTGATTTGGACCCCAAAATTGGCTCCAAACGACCTTTTCCACTCAAAAACGTATACTCACTTGTTAGGAGAGAAGCTAGGGTTTGTGAGATGCATTTATGACTTGAAACCCGCTTTTTAATGTTGCCAGCGACCAAAGATCGCGTTGCTAAATTGATACAAGGTGTACGTTATATACGGATCACAAGAGTCTTCAATATGTTTTTACTCAAAAAGACTTAAATATGAGGCAAAGAAGATGGATCGAATTGATACAAGATTATGATTGTGAGATTGTTTACCATGCGGGGAAGGCCAACGTGGTAGCCGACGCCTTGAGCCGAAAAGTATATGAAAAGCCGAATAAAGGGAAGCTAACACGTATTGAAGTAGTCTCGAGTATAGTAGAACGAATCAAGTATGCCCAACGGGAAGTGATGGAAAAGGATGAGTTAAGGCAAGAACGTTTGGGAAAGAACCAATAATTGTGGAAAACAAGCAAGGGTTGAAAACCGTTGGTGGTCGAATATGGGTTCCCAAGTTCGGGGGTACCCGAAAGGAGTTACTAACCGATGTTCATAAGTCTAAGTATTCGATCCACCCGGGAAGTACGAAAACGTACCAAGATATGAAGAAGATGTATTGGTGGCCCGGGATGAAGGCAAGAGTGGCAAAGTATATTTCTAAATGTGCCACGTGTGCACAAGTAAAAGCCGAGCATCAAGTGCCTTACGGGGTAGCTCAATCGTTACAAATCCCGGTCGGTAAATGGGATGATATAATAATGTATTTTATTCTTGGATTGCCAAAGACGAGCAAGAACCACGACGCCATTTGGGTCATAGTCGACCGGTTGACCAAAAGTGCATTATTCTTGGCAATTCGGGAAACCATGCCACTTGAGAAGTTGGAAAAATTGTATGTGGATGAAGTAGTAAGACTTCATGGGGTCCCGTTGTCAATTGTCTCCGATAGAGATGCGAGGTTTACCTCGAGATTTTGGAGATCGTTGCAAGAAGAGTTGGGAACGAAATTGCGGTTGAGTACGGCTTACCACCCGCAAACCGATGGTCAAAGTGAAAGAACCATTCAAACGGTTGAAGATATGCTAAGATCGTGTGTGCTAGACTTTGGAGGTAAATGGGATGAACATTTACCGTTAGTTGAGTTCTCCTACAATAATAGTTACCAATCGACCGTTAAAATGCCGCCTTATGAGGCGTTGTATGGAAGAAAATGTAGACTCCATCGTGTTGGCTCTAAGCGGGTGAGACGAAACTCACGGGTCCCGAAATTGTGAAGATGACCAATGAAAAAATTGGAATAATCCAAACCAATATGAAAATCGCCCAAGATCGACAAAGAAGCTACTCGGGTTTGAAAAAGAGACCGTATGATTTGAATGTTGGAGACATGGTAATGTTGAAAGTATCGCCTTGGAAAGGCGTGATGCGGTTTGGTAAGAAAGGCAAATTGAGCCCAAGGTATGTTGGCCCGTTTAAGATTTTGAAACGGGTCGGTTTGCAAGCTTTCAAGTTAGAACTCCCACCCGAACTTCAAGGTGTTCACGATACGTTTCATGTAAGTTATTTGAAGAAGTTCGTGGGTGAAGTTGAAAATATAATTCCATTGCAAGAGTTGCGGGTTGATGCCCCGAATCGGTTGATTGAAGAACCCGAAGCAATACTAGAGTCAAAAACCAAGAAACTTCGGAATAAAGAAATTGAATTGGTGTTGGTCAAGTGGAAGCATTCACTTGGGACGAACTTGACTTGGGAAGTCAAGGACGAGATTCGGAAAAGATACCCGAACTTCGTGAATTATGATGAGATTCCGAGGACGGAATCTCCTTAAGGGGTAGATAGTTGTAACGACCTGAAATTTGTAAATAAATAAATTGTACAAAAATACGATAAATAAGAATAAATCGTTTAAGGAACGTAGGAATTGGTTTCGTGTCGTTTGGACACCGTACGAGAAAGTTATGGGCGAAATCGGGTCGAGCCAAAGATCAAAAAGTGCAGCCTTAGCTGCTCAAGAAGTTCACGGCGTGAACAATGGTTCACGATCGTGAACTTGGTTTAGCGAATCAGACCATCAGGCGCGAACTACTTCCCGATCAGGTCCCGATCGCGAACTTCGCGTGCGTGAAGAAGTTCACGTCGCGAACTCCTGGTAACGATCGTGAACTTTGGCGACACCAGCATTAAATTCGGGAATTCTCATTTATTACACACATTAAACCCTAGTTTTTCCCTCTCCTTGTGTGTGAATAATTTTTGAGTGTAAGGTGTCGTTTGGAGTTCAATCTTCATCAAATCTTGGAGATTCTTGCTCACATTTGAAGATCAAAGGTAAATCTTCAACCCTCTTGTGTTATAAGTCTTAGATTCAAGTAGGGAAGCTTGAATCATAAACCCTAGTTATAGATTTGTTCATGAATGGTTAAACGGAAGTAATATAACTTAGATCTATGGTATTTTAACAAGGAAAACGTGGTCATGTTTTGGATACACGAAAATGTGGTGATTTATGAAATTAGGGTTTGGTAACTTTGGGGAAAATGGTGCTAGTAGTTGACTAGTCATAGATTATATAGTTAGTATTGATGATTGATGCAAACCATTGTATTGGTTTGATAATAGGAGATTGGTTGAAGGATTTGAGGCATTCAAATCTTGAGAAGTGATATTGGTGTTCAAGAACACGAAATTGGTTAAGCTTGGCTAAGGTGAGTACATGCGAACTTTCAAAACTGAGTAAATAGATAGTAAATGTTTTATGATTAAATGTTTTTATCGAGTCTTTGAGTAATTTAGTTATTTATGTGATTTATGACGAATTGCTTACATGATGATGAAATGATTAATTGAATGAGAAATGATGGAGCCATAGGCTCATAATGATAAGAGAAAAGTGTTGATGATGATGTTGTCGTCCCTAGGGCCGTAGTAGATTGGAGGCATTCCGGTTATTACGGTACCTTTAGATTAGTGGTAGATTGGAGGCATTCCGATTACCCAATACCTAAGAGTCCCGGTAGGATGGAGGCATTCCGGTTACCGTGGATATGATGGTCTTGATAGATTGGAGGCATTCCGATTATCTTGACATTGGCCAAAAAGATGAAAGTAATGAAGTGACCAAACAAACCTAGTAATGATATTTTAAGTATAAATGATATTATGTGACTAGTTGTTTATCGGGTTTTAAACCCATGTATCTCACGAGGCAATTTTGTCTCACGTACTATGTTTGTGTTTTTGCTATGTACTCTGGTTCGGGATCGAAGATCTAGGAGGCCCGTTTAGAAGAGGCCTTGTTGAGTGTAACACCCTAAAATTTACAAGATTTTTAAAATTTTTGAAAACAAAATTATAATCAAAAGGTCCCATAAATAAATCTCAGATATTAATATTTAACATTTAAAACGTATTTATTGCGGAAATAGTTAAAATAAAGTAAAGTGTTTTAAAATATTAAATGATGTCCACATCAGTAATGAAAAGATACAGCGGTCAACCGTCCACCTTCTCCTTTCCTTTGCTGGTACCTGAAACAATGTGGGGGAAAGTTTGGGTCAGCTGGGAAGCTGAGTGAATAATCTCAAAATGTAAACAATTATAACATATAACACATGAGGGCACATCGGTGTACTCCTAATCAGAATCTACTCGGTTAATTACTCAGATTTATTTCTCGGATTTTATTTACTCAGATTTTAATTTATATAGCGCGCTTGTGTGATTTGGGACGAGAGATCAACCTCGCCCCTCCTCACACCTCAGATAGGCGTAAGCCAAAACTCAGACGGGAGTGATCCCAAAACTTAGACGGGAATAATCCCAAAAACTCAGACGGGAGGTGATCCCAAGATAGGCATATAGCCAAAAACTCAGATGTGTGTTATTATGTTTTATTATCTCTTTAACATAATTATCTCAGATTGCCCTAGCAAGTAGTAGCACAGAATGACCCTGTGCCGAGCTCGGTTACCCAGGCACAATGTCTCAGATCATGAATAAATAAACAGATGCTCAGATACTCAGATAACAGGTCAAACTCAGAAAACAGATCAAACTCAGATAACAGCTCAAACTCAGATAACAATTATGGTGTAAGAAATGTAACACATAAGTCATGCATGTACAACGTTAAAACTGAATACACGGTGAGAATACTCACCTCGAGAAACGTAAGCTCCAAAGGATCCTCAATACTCTAAGACGCTGCTCGGTTATTCCTAGACGATCCTAAAAGCATAAAAACGAAACCCGGATTACAATCCGCTCTAAGGACTCAATTTAGAAAACTGGCAGCACCCGTCGGTCTCACGGGAACTGCTATAACTCTTAAACTGTGCATTAGATTATCTCATATTTTTACCATGAAAAGTAGACAACCAGAACTACCCATCTCTGTGAGACGGTCACTGGCTAAAACAGACTCTAAGTGTCTCAAAACAGAGTCTCAAGGCAGACATATCGTACATGTCATATTCCTAACAGCAGCATGTTAAAGTAGTTATAACTTTTAAACCGTAATTCGGATTGACGAGAGGGTTGCGGCGTTGAAAAGCTAACTCAGAAATCAAGGTACTATCACGGGCCAAAAATCCAAAAGGTTATTTTAAGCAGGTCGAAACAACCGAGAACAGGAGGCCAAAATCTGCCCGAAAAGTATTTAACTTCAAAACCCGATTTAACAAACCCTACCCGTACCCGACTCAACCCGGTATCATATCACAAATTTACAGCAGCCCTGATCAAAACAGAACTCAGATTAAGACTTGAATGCCAAAAATAAAAATCAAAACTAGTGAGGAAGGACACAAGAATTTCTACCGAATCAGTACCACTTCCCGTTCGATGTAGGCAATCAGAATCTCGGAACACAGCTATCAATTCATTCACCTTCCTGCTTTGGTATACGTTTTCCTTGATATTGAAGTTGCTACTCCACGTGGCCTTCCTTGATTTAAATACCGCCTCATGCTTTAAGATATTACCAGCCGCACATTGTTGAAGTGGGTCGGTGGTGGTAGAGGTTTTACTCCTCCGTCAAAGAACTAATTGCCAAAGCTTTCTTTTAACACAAACCCCCACCCATTACCACGTGACATGGCTGCTTCTTCCCGAATCAGACACACTAGATATTAACCTCCGCTCATTTCTGCTTGGTGACGGAAGGGACTGAAATTGCGATTGGAGATATGCTACACGGCTGGACGAAATCGAGAACAAATTAAAGAACTTATCGAAGAATAACCCGCTATAACCGGTGAACCACCGCTCGAATACTCACCGGATTTTTCCTACAATTTGTGAGTTCCTTTCTTGGCAGTAGTAGACGAGAATGGGGCAGAAGAATTGTCGGCTGAGTGAGGATGATGAAGCCAGAGAATTTACGATGATGATTAGGGTAAGCGTAGGAGAGAATTAGCCTTAAATATTGATTGGCTTCGGGCTTTAAGCCTTCTTTTCCTTTGGTCGGACTTAAGCAGCGCATAAGAGAATTAAAATGGGCTCATGCCCTTCTCACTTATCTCCTCTGCTCATCTAATCCACAGAATCAAGGGCTCGATCTTACTGCACCTGGGCCAGATTCGAGAACAATTGGGCATGGAAGATCTCGGTCTACTCGACAACTATTAAACTGGTTGGGGCTGAAAGTAGAACATGGGCTCGAGTCTCTCTTCTTGGAAACGAATCATGATTACATAATAGAGGGTTTTGGCCTTGGCCTACGGCCGACCTTGACCCGACAAAAAGAATAGACTCAACTCATACTATTAACTAAACGGTCAAAAATAATAATAAAAACGTCTACTAAAATGTACCGTCAGTCAAATTACAGGTCGTCTAAATACGAACCGTCTACTTCATTATAATTAACTTACTAATTATTCATTTTAAATCTAAATATGACGATTAAATTAATATTATTAAATTATTATTAAAATTTCAGGGCGTTACAACTCAACTCCACTTGAAATAGACTTCGTCCCCGAAGTCATTACTCGGAAGAAGCTCAGGGTAACGATCTCACATCTCATTCTCATGCTCAATAACGACACACATCCTCATAAAAAAAAGTTAAGGTCTAGAATAAAAGGAAACTCTTCAGGGTGACCATCTCGATCAGAATAAACTCCGGTTCTTGCAATTGCTTATACAAGTTTTCCGTCTTTAACGGCGCAAGGCGATAAAGCTTAGAATTTGGGATGTTCTCTAAGGAACTCGATTATCTCAAAAGAAAAGAAAGGCGATTGATGTACAAAATAATGCACGATATTCTGCTAAAGGCGTCCTCTTACTCTAGTAGTCAGACACAGTTGCTGCACTCAGCGGTTAACGTTGCGTTGAATCTCCGATTCAACTCCCCTTTGAGATTTGTTACGCTTTGTTGATGATGTTAGATGATCTCGGCGTAGTACTAGGTCATCCAATCCATTTTCACAATCATAATCGGCTTTCTCATGGCGGTAACAATAAATTTATGGGACATTACTTCCCGCACAGCTCCATCAAATAATCACTTAACATATTTACAACGGGATTAATCTTATTATTGTCAATTCCATATAAGAATTAGCTCTGAAAGGTCTTCTACTCTATTGGACACCAGTTTGCATAAGACAAAGAAGCAATCTAGTAGTTTACACCATTATCAGTTAATACAAAAACAGGAAATTATTCACAAGAAATGTACTTATCACACAGAATTCTCAGATGATGCACACAGAAATTAAAATCACTCAGTAGTATTCATGCAATTTACTCAGAAATGTCACTCATGAATGTAACTCAGAAGTCTAACTCATAAATCTAATCTCAAAAAAAAAAAAAAAAAAAAATTTAACTCAGAAATAAGCCCAGAAATGAAATTCAGAAATTTTAACTCATAAATAAACCCAGAAATTTGAACTCAGAATGTAGCAACATTTATCAGTAACAGCGTTACGTACCACACGTAAATCTCATACATAATTATGAACATGCATAATTACGCGCATCCGATTCATCTCCCATATACTTGCTTATATATATATTAGGTCATCTTCGGTTATTAATTAAGATATATGAACCCATAATTAGTACAAATTATTTTAATATTAAATATATCTCCCCAAATTTCTCATTTACATATACTCTAAATACACCCGATTAAAATTTCCATAATTCAGCCTTTAACTTATCGCAGTCTATACTGACAACTTATTTGAAACCTCGATTAATAACTTCCCATTGATAAATTTTTAAATTTTCTCTGGATTACTTCGCCCACATATTACTCATTAACCCTGGTTACCCATTTTTATATATATATATATAAGAATCAATTAAACATCATACACTTATTTTAATGATTTTTCATTGCTCAACTTTGTGAATTAATTCATTAACTCTCATTTACTCGATAATTTAATAATAAATATATTATTTGATAAACTATATACTTACAAATAAAATTTTCCATAAAGATTTTATAACACCTTAGAAATTCTAATTATTTAATAATTTAATAATAAGATATACTATTTGATAACTCTAATTAAAACATATTAGTCACAAATAAATTTTTCTCATAAAAATTTTATAACACCACAAAAAGATAATTAAGTATTCAATAATTAATAATCAAATATATTATTCAATAACTCTAAATAAAATATTTTGTTCACAAATACAATTTTCTCATAAATACCTTATAATACCTCTAAAATTTTGAATAAAACTTCCCGTTAATTCAAAACTTTTCTCCTTTAACTCATTTCTTCAAAATTTCATTGTAATTATTTTTCTCATATCAGACTCATTAATAAATTTTCATCACTTTAATTTAATAATTCATCATTATCTCATTATAATCACACAAGAATAAGTATACTACCTTATTTTGTATATAATTGTAGTATTACTACTTCCCTTTTGCACGATATTCATTCAACCCAATTAACTTGATTTATTAATTTCTCCAGTAATCCCGATCTATCAGTTTGTTATAAACTCTATAATTACCCATAGAATAAATTTAATTATTCTCAACTGCTTGATTTGATAGTTACTCTTATAATTTATTTGATCAATTATATGTATCTAGATTTCGCACTTTAAATTTATACCAACAAAATCTCTCTGCATAAGCATCATGCTCATAATATTTATAAATAATAATTAATGATAATTATTTCTTGACAATTTCCCTTTTTACCCCTACTCAACTCCACTTGGAGAAAACTCGTCCTCGCGTTTGGAACTAGTATTGTCTACCAAACTAAACAAGCAAGTATGTAGTCACACAAACAATTAGGATACACATACTAAATTCACAATAACAAGCATTGGTCCATCGTTCCCTTCAAAATTTCCCCCTAACCAACCAAAAGTCCTGTGTGTACGGTAATAGGGGCCCTCTATTACTTTCGACACATGCTTTTGTTTGGTCACGAGTCAATCCCAAAGTTCACAACTTCCCACATAAAAACCACCAATAAATCATACTCCGAAGAAAGAAAAGTAAATTATTTTTCCATATTTGATAATTCGATAAGTACAGATATGCACTCAGCTGTGGGTACTCAACCTCATAAACCTTACTCAGAACATCATGCGTATATTTAGTCTCATACGTGATACTCGGATAACTCAGATTCATAGAAATATTTCCACTTTGTTACTTTCACAATACGAATATCGTTTTATCTTCTACTCTTAGTTATCTCATTTATCATTTCTCATGAATCACGTTTATTCTTTCTCAAAATTTTATTCCGATTTATTGAAGCGACAATTAATATTTTCTAGTTCAACATTCTCGGTTAATTATTCTAATAAGCTTATATAGCTCGCTTCAATAAATACACTTTTAATATAAATTAAATTTTCTAATAATTTTGATGTAGCTATTTCTCATTATTTAGACATACCTTATATATCGTTTTATTAAAACTATGCTCAATCCTTTTCCCTTTTAATTTAAATTGATTAATTCTTACAACCCTTTATAAGTTTTCTCTTTTACTCGTGCTTCATTACTTCTTATACTCTTGTCTCAATACTGTTTCAGTTAATTCAAAACACAAATGATTACTCTCTGTTTCATCAAGATCACCACATAAATTTTTTTCTCTTTTAATACATTCTATAGATTCTTACACAAATTTGGAATTCCATATTAATGTATCTTTTGGTTACTTGATCTTGATTCAATAACTTCTCACTATGCATACTCATTTTATTATCAAAATTTGGTTCGATATATTTTCGTTTAGCTAAAATGTAAGTATTTCTCATTTTATTGACTCAATAATCCTTTGGAAAATCCTCATAAAAATATTCTTAATCAATTTGTACTAATCTCTGATTTACTCGTTTAAATGACTCGGTCTATTAAGTGTTTGCTCCCATATGAAAGTTGTTAATATTTTCCCAATACGAAAATTTAATACTCCTCTTTAATATTAATAATTTTCTCTTTTCTCAATTATTCAAAGCATGCGAATCATAAATTAATATCCCGTTATTACACTTTTGGTTAAAATTCCTCAAAATTTATAAAATATCATTTCAACTCTATTAGGTATTCCTCTAAATTGGAAACTTTTATTATTCTCATTAAAATTTATAATTCCTCTGGTATGCGTATTTGTATATGCATAAATATATTAAATACTGGGAATTAAATCCAGATTTTTACTCAGAATTATGCTCTAAATTATACTCAAAATTATCAAACTTCGCATTCGTATATCTATGTATACATAGTATTTAATCGTACTATTCATATGTAATTTTCGTATGTTATTATAACTTTTAGGGTTTATTTCACAGATGTAATCAGAAACAACACTCGGAAAAAGCGAGAGGTCGACGTGACATGCTGTATGCTTGATGTGGAAACTTTTCTCAGAAATATTTTACTCAGTTCGCGTTTTAAAACTCGAGACTCAAACTTGAGATTGAATCCACCCCTTGTGAATCCAAATCCCTCAAGTCAGAGCTCTGATACCAACTTGTAACACCCTAAAATTTAAAAGATTTTTAAAATTTTTGAAAACAAAATTATAATCAAAAGGTCCCATAAATAAATCTCAGATATTAATATTTAACATTTAAAACGTATTTATTGCGGAAATAGTTAAAATAAAGTAAAGTGTTTTAAAATATTAAATCATGTCCACATCAGTAATGAAAAGATACAGCGGTCAACCGTCCACCTTCTCCTTTCCTTTGCTGGTACCTGAAACAATGTGGGGGAAAGTTTGGGTCACCTGGGAAGCTGAGTGAATAATCTCAAAATGTAAACAATTATAACATATAACACATGAGGGCACATCGGTGTACTCCTAATCGAATCTACTCGGTTAATTACTCAGATTTATTTCTCGGATTTTATTTACTCAGATTTTAATTTATATAGCGCGCTTGTGTGATTTGGGACGAGAGATCAACCTCGCCCCTCCTCACACCTCAGATAGGCGTAAGCCAAAACTCAGACGGGAGTGATCCCAAAACTCAGACGGGAATAATCCCAAAAACTCAGACGGGAGGTGATCCCAAGATAGGCATATAGCCAAAAACTCAGATGTGTGTTATTATGTTTTATTATCTCTTTAACATAATTATCTCAGATTGCCCTAGCAAGTAGTAGCACAGAATGACCCTGTGCCGAGCTCGGTTACCCAGGCACAATGTCTCAGATCATGAATAAATAAACAGATGCTCAGATACTCAGATAACAGGTCAAACTCAGATAACAGATCAAACTCAGGTAACAGCTCAAACTCAGATAACAATTATGGTGTAAGAAATGTAACACATAAGTCATGCATGCACAACGTTAAAACTGAATACACGGTGAGAATACTCACCTCGAGAAACTTAAGCTCCAAAGGATCCTCAATACTCTAAGGCGCTGCTCGGTTATTCCTAGACGATCCTAAAAGCATAAAAACGAAACCCGGATTACAATCCGCTCTAAGGACTCAATTTAGAAAACTGGCAGCACCCGTCGGTCTCCCGGGAACTGCTATAACTCTTAAACTGTGCAGTAGATTTATCTCATATTTTTACCATGCAAAGTAGACAACCAGAACTACCCATCTCTGTGAGACGGTCACTGGCTAAAACAGATTCTAAGTGTCTCAAAACAGTGTCTCAAGGCAGACATATCGTACAGGTCATATTCCTAACAGCAGCATGTTAAAGTAGTTATAACTTTTAAACCGTAATTCGGATTGACGAGAGGGTTGCGGCGTTGAAAAGCTAACTCAGAAATCAAGGTACTATGACGGGCCAAAAATCCAAAAGGTTATTTTAAGCAGGTCGAAACAACCGAGAACAGGAGGCCAAAATCTGCCCGAAAAGTATTTAACTTCAAAACCCGATTTAACAAACCCTACCCGTACCCGACTCAACCCGGTATCATATCACAAATTTACAGCAGCCCTGATCAAAACAGAACTCAGATTAAGACTTGAATGCCAAAAATAAAAATCAAAACTAGTGAGGAAGGACACAAGAATTTCTACCGAATCAGTACCACTTCCCGTTCGATGTAGGCAATCAGAATCTCGGAACACAGCTATCAATTCATTCACCTGCCTGCTTTGGTATACGTTTTCCTTGATATTGAAGTTGCTACTCCACGTGGCCTTCCTTGATTTAAATACCGCCTCATGCTTTAAGATATTACCAGCCACACATTGTTGAAGTGGGTCGGTGGTGGTAGAGGTTTTACTCCTCCGTCAAAGATTTAATTGCCAAAGCTTTCTTTTAACACAAACCCCCACCCATTACCACGTGACATGGCTGCTTCTTCCCGAATCAGACACACTAGATATTAACCTCCGCTCATTTCTGCTTGGTGACGGAAGGGACTGAAATTGCGATTGGAGATATGCTACACGGCTGGACGAAATCGAGAACAAATTAAAGAACTTATCGAAGAATAACCCGCTATAACCGGTGAACCACCGCTCGAATACTCACCGGATTTTTCCTACAATTTGTGAGTTCCTTTCTTGGCAGTAGTAGACGAGAATGGGGCAGAAGAATTGTCGGCTGAGTGAGGATGATGAAGCCAGAGAATTTACGATGATGATTAGGGTAAGCGTAGGAGAGAATTAGCCTTAAATATTGATTGGCTTCGGGCTTTAAGCCTTCTTTTCCTTTGGTCGGACTTAAGCAGCGCATAAGAGAATTAAAATGGGCTCAGGTCCTTCTCACTTATCTCCTCTGCTCATCTAATCCACATAATCAAGGGCTCGATCTTACTGCACCTGGGCCAGATTCGAGAACAATTGGGCATGGAAGATCTCGGTCTACTCGACAACTATTAAACTGATTGGGGCTGAAAGTAGAACATGGGCTCGAGTCTCTCTTCTTGGAAACGAATCATGATTACATAATAGAGGGTTTTGGCCTTGGCCTACGACCGACCTTGACCCGACAAAAAGAATAGACTCAACTCATACTATTAACTAAACGGTCAAAAATAATAATAAAAACGTCTACTAAAATGTACCGTCAGTCAAATTACAGGTCGTCTAAATACGAACCGTCTACTTCATTATAATTAAATTACTAATTATTCATTTTAAATCTAAATATGACGATTAAATTAATATTATTTAACTATTAAAATTTCAGGGCGTTACATTGAGATTAGCTCGGTGTTGATGATTAGAGTCCTTATCCTATGGTTAAGATATAATTTGTAACACCGTTTTTGTAAACTCTGATAATCTCGAACAAGAAACCTTTTTGTTTTTGTAAAACCGGCATTTGATGTTGATACAATATTATGTATTTTTGAATTAAATGATATTTAAATGTTGTTTTGAAATTGAGGTGTAACAACTTGGTATCAGAGCTATAGTTTAAGTGAACTAGGTTGAGTTGACCATCCTAGACTTAAACTGAGCTAGTAGGACCGTAGGTTCCATAGGATACTTATGAAATGACTATTGAGACCTTAAGTGTAGGTTCGATAGGGTTGACCATAAGGGAATAGATCATGTTGGTTGTGGAACGGTCAATGCTACCGTTACCTTGATAAATTGACTTCTTAATGATTGATGTCTTATTATAGCAAAATGGTGAGAACTAGAAGTGCAAGAGGCCCACTCGATCAAGGGCAAGATTCAAATAACATTGTTGAACCAGTATTTGGTCCTCCACCTCGTGACGAAGTGGAGAATTCGGGTGTTGAAAGGAACACTCACACCCCGGTCACCGTGGAACACCTCCAAACTATGTTCAATCAAATGAGGGACATAGTGAATGAGGATGTGAACCGAATCCTCAATGAGCATAAGGCACATGAAAGGCGGGAGGAATCTCCACCCCGCACGAAAAGCAAGTCAAGTAGTGTTGCTCAAACCAAGAGGTCTTCAACGGAAGAAGAGGAGAGTGACCCCGAGCCGAGGGAAAGGAAGGGGTGCACGTACAAGAACTTTGTGGCTTTTAAGCCCGATAACTACTATGGTAGCTCCGAACCGAAAGTCACGATCCGTTGGATCCGAGAAACCGAACAAGTCCTTGAAGCTAGTAAATGCAAGGAAGGTGATATGGTGATCTATGCTTCTCGGTTACTGAAAGATGAGGCCCTCGTGTGGTGGGATACCTTGTATGAAACATTGGGAAAAAAGGAGATGTACAAGATGACGTGGGATGAGTTTGTGAATCGGTTGAAGGCAAAGTTTTGCCCCGAGAGAAATTGGGAGAAACTTCAAGAAGAGTTTGTTCATTTGAAGAAAGGTGGTTTGAGTGTCGATGAGTACACTAAGAAGTTCACGGGATTAATCCCGTTTGTGATCAAATTGTATCCGGATGAGAGATCCCGGATTGTTTGGTATGCTAATGGACTCCCGTGGGAGTATGAGTTGGAAGTGAAGAGGGCCGCCACACTAGATGAAGCTATTAGTGCGGCGAGGAATGTGGAGGAAGTGGGCCAAAGGAGAATCAATGAGAGGCCAAAGTTTGAAAAGTTTGAGAAGAGGAAGTTTGAGGGGAGCTCGGGTTCGGTGAAGAAAGGAAAGTTCACCCCGACCTTCTCTAAGCAAGCAAGTATGGGTGCTTGTAAGAAGTGTGGCAAAGACCACAAGGGGGAATGTTTGGCGGATTCAAAGTCGTGTTTCAAATGTGGAAGGCCGGGGCATATGGCAAGGGATTGCCGGGCCAAACCGTTGGATGAAATCGAGTGCTATTCGTGCCATGAAAAAGGGCACTATAGCAATTCATGCCCGAAGAAGGGAAGCGAGACCACGGTGTCGACCGCTCAAAAGAAAGCGGAGCCGACAAAGGTCAAGGGACGGTCCTTCCAACTTACCCGAGATGAAGCCAAAGAAGTCCACGATGTCGTTTCAGGTACCCTCCTCGTAAATTCTATTCCCGCCGGGATCTTATTTGACTCGGGTGCTACTTATTCGTTTGTGTCGCATGACTTTGTTGTGGTGTTGAATGTGCCGTTAGAACTTCTCGATGAAATTTATGATATAGAAATTGCGGATGGTAAAACCTCCATGGTTCAACATATGTGTCGAAATTGTGAATTGGAAATAGACGGGAAAAAGTTTAAGGTGAATTTATTACCCATGGAAATTGCGGGTTTTGATATAGTTATAGGTATGGATTGGTTGGGTGAGAATCAAGCAAAGATTTTATGCGGGAAAAAGATAGTCTCGATTAGGACTCCCGACAACGAAAAACTTTATGTGTATGGTGAGAGACGACACCATTTGCCATGTCTTATGACCGCGGTTAAAGCTAGGAAATGTTTAGCCAAAGGGTGTTCGTCCTTTTTAGCATATGTGTTAGATGGAAGGAAAGAGAAGAAGACGGTGGAAAATGTAAGGGTGATTCGGGATTTTCCCGAGGTATTTCCCGACGACTTACCGGGATTGCAACCGGAGAGGCAAGTAGAATTCCGTATTGATTTAGTTCCGGGAGCGACGCTGATAGCTCGTGCTCCATACCGATTGGCTCCCACCGAAATGCGGGAACTGATGTCCCAATTGCAAGAGTTGCTCGACAAAGGATTTATTCGTCCTAGCTCGTCTCCATGGGGTGCGCCCGTATTGTTCGTTAAGAAGAAAGACGGTTCAATGAGGATGTGCATCGACTACCGAGAATTAAACAAGATGACTATTAAGAACCGATACCCGTTGCCTAGAATCGACGACTTGTTTGATCAACTTCAAGGTGCCGACTATTTCTCGAAGATCGATTTGAGGTCGGGTTACCATCAAGTTCGAGTGAAAGAGGGAGATGCCGAGAAGACGGCGTTTCGTACACGTTATGGACATTACGAGTTTTTGGTAATGCCATTCGGGTTGACTAATGCACCGGCCATTTTTATGGATCTTATGAATCGGGTTTGCAAACCATTCCTCGACAAGTTTCTTATCGTATTTATTGACGATATTCTTATTTATTCAAAAACCGAAGAAGAACACGAGAGTCATCTAAGACACACGTTAGAAGTGCTACAACGAGAGAAATTGTATGCTAAGTTTTCTAAATGTGAATTTTGGATTCGGGAAGTCCAATTCCTTGGTCATGTCATGCCCCGAGAAGGAATCAAAGTTGACCCGTCAAAGATTGAAGCGGTTATGAAGTGGGAACCGCCACGAACTCCAACCGAGGTGAGAAGTTTTCTCGGCCTTGCCGGATATTACCGTCGATTTATTCAAGACTTTTCTCGAGTGGCGACACCACTCACATTGTTGACCTGAAAGAGTAGTGAGTTTGTGTGGGGAGAAAAACAAGAAAATGCATTTGCCATATTAAAGGAAAAATTGTGTAACGCCCCGGTTCTCACGTTACCCGAAGGGATGGAAGACTTCGTCGTGTATAGTGATGCTTCACATAAAGGTTTGGGTTGTGTTTTGATGCAACGGGGGAAAGTGATTGCATACGCCTCGAGACAACTAAAGAATGCGGAAGAAAGGTACACGACTCACGATTTGGAATTGGCGGCGATAGTGTTTGCTTTAAAGTTATGGAGACACTACTTATACGGTACGAGGTGTACGTTATATACGGATCACAAGAGTCTTCAATATGTTTTTACTCAAAAAGACTTAAATATGAGGCAAAGAAGATGGATCGAATTGATACAAGATTATGATTGTGAGATTGTTTACCATGCGGGGAAGGCCAATGTGGTAGCCGACGCCTTGAGCCGAAAAGTATATGAAAAGCCGAATAAAGGGAAGCTAACACGTATTGAAGTAGTCTCGAGTATAGTAGAACGAATCAAGTATGCCCAACGGGAAGTGATGGAAAAGGATGAGTTAAGGCAAGAACGTTTGGGAAAGAACCAACATTTGTGGAAAACAAGCAAGGGTTGAAAACCGTTGGTGGTCGAATATGGGTTCCCAAGTTCGGGGGTACCCGAAAGGAGTTACTAACCGATGTTCATAAGTCTAAGTATTCGATCCACCCGGGAAGTACGAAAACGTACCAAGATATGAAGAAGATGTATTGGTGGCCCGGGATGAAGGCAAGAGTGGCAAAGTATATTTCTAAATGTGCCACGTGTGCACAAGTAAAAGCCGAGCATCAAGTGCCTTACTGTTAAGGCAAAAAGCCTTGCCCCTTTGGATCTTAAGATAACAAAACAACCTAGACTAGCTTTGATTTATATGTAGAATAATATAGCTAAGTTTAGGTCTGATACTGAGTGATTAGTGTTGGAACTCAGTGTCAGTACTCAGTATCAGATAGTGATACTGAGTACAAGGACTGAGTAGAAGGACTGAGTGATACTCAGTATAGTAACGGACTAAGATCAAATCCCTTGATCTTAGTCATTTTCCTTACTTAGTCCTTCTGTTACTCCTTTGCTCATCATGTAAGATCTCTATAACATTATAAATAGAGATCATCTTGCAAAGGAGTACTCACTAATTCACTTTACACTTTCATATCTTTGTAATTGATCAGTGGTCTTGTTATTCCGCAACAAGCCACACTTAGTGGATTTGTACACCGACTCTATTACTGTGTTTTACACTTTAATTGTCTTTTGTATAATCAATCTAATCAATTAACTAACAAACCAGGGGTGTTGTGACCTAACAACTGGTATCAGAGCAGGCTAAATAAACTCTTATTTAGTCGATCTATAACCCTGGCAGCCATTTCCTACATTTATCCCTCCAACACTCAAAAATCCAAAATGTCTACAATTGTTGCACCAATTATGTCTGGAAAGGGAGTACCCATCTTTGATGGAAAAGACTTCCATCAATGGAAGCTCAAAGCTCAGTGGTATCTTGAATCTATTCACCATGAGATGCTCACTGTGCTAAATGATGGTCCCATCATTCCACAAACTGTGGAACCTGTTGCTGCTACTGATGATGCTCCTGAGGGCATAAGATCTGTACCTAAACTAAAGCACAACTGGACTGATACTGACCGTCAGTTGTATGCTTTAGACTCCAGAGCTAAAGGGGTGATTGGTAATGCTGTTACCAAAGAGATACTTAATGCAATTATGAAATTACCAACAGCAAAGGCTATGTGGGATAGCCTATCAGTCACCTATGAAGGCACAGCAAAGGTGAAGTTGCAAAGAAAAAGCAACATGAGGAGGAAATATGAAAACTTCTTCTCAACTCCAAATGAAGATATCACCACTCTCTATAACAGGTTCAATACTGTTATCCATGATTTAATCAGTGTAGGCATTGTGAAAGAGGAAGGAGAGCTTGTTCAAAAGTTCCTGGATAGTCTTCCTCAACAATTTCTTGACATGACAAACTCTGTCAATGCTACTAACAACATTGAGTCATACACTCTTCAAACTTTGTATGGTCTAATGCTGAATCATGAGGAGAATAATGCTGCAAGACTGATCAACTGGAAGAAAACTGACAAGTCTTCCACTGGCATGGCTCTAGTTGTGCAACAGGCTTATACTGTGACTGAGCCAGATGAACCAGAAGTTGATCTTGCTGATGCTGAGGCAGAAGAGCTTGAAACTCAAATGGCTCTCATGTCTATGAAGCTGGATCAGTTGAAGAAGAGGCTTGGTGTTAGCTCTTCTAATACTGACCCAAGATCAGGTCTGTGCTATAGGTGTGGAAAGCCTGGACATATTGCTGCAAATTGTCATACCAAGTCTTCTGAGACTGACCAAAATGACAAGATTGCATACCGAGCAAAAAGGTATAGAGACAAATATGTCAAGCTGAAGAATTGGAGCAAGGGCAAGAGGGCAGAAGGGAATGGAGCACCTCATCAAGCACTTTACTCAGAAGCCTGGATGGATGAAGAGTTAAGTGATGATGAAGAAGAGATTGAGAATAAAGCATTTATGGCTTTCACTGAAGATGATTTGAAGAGCTCCTTTGAAAAGGAAATCAAAGAGGCTGAGAGGATGAGTGTTCATACTGATTGGGATTCCACTCAGTTGTACAAGGGTGACAGAAAGTGGTATTTAGATAGTGGCTGCTCAAGACACATGACAGGCAGTATGGAGTACCTTCTCAATTATACTCCAGAGAAGGGTCCTTCTGTCAAGTTTGGAGATGACTCGGTGGGAAAGACAAGAGGTTATGGTGTGATCAACGCAGGCAACATAACTTTTAAAAGAGTTGCCTATGTAGAGGGTCTTAAACACAATCTGCTCAGTATTAGTCAGATGTGTGATGATGACAATGAAGCTCGATTCAGGAAGGTTGCAGGCATCATCTACAATGATAAAGGGCAGCCTGTACTCATTGCTAGAAGAGAAAAGGATGTATATGTGGTCAACCTATCTGAAATAGACCCAACTATTTGAGTATGCCTGCTTTCTAAAGTCAAGCCAGAATTACATTGGCTATGGCACAAGAAACTCTCTCACATCAATTTTAGAAATATCAACGAGCTCAGTATGAAGAAACTGGTGAGAGGACTGCCCACAATTACTTATTCAAAAGATAAGTTATGCTCAGCATGTGAAATGGGCAAGCAGAAGAAGAGTTCATTCAAGTCTAAAGTCAATCATTGCATCAATGAACCTCTTACTATGATACATATGGATCTTTTTGGCCCTATCAGCACACCATCTTTGGCCAAAAAGATCTATACTCTAGTCTTAGTTGATGAATTCTCAAGATACACTTGGGTCATCTTCCTCAAGACTAAGTCAGATGCAACAACAGAAATCATTGCCTTTATAAAAAGAGAGGAACTTCAAAAAGGCAACAAGGTCAAGCAACTTAGAAGTGACCATGGTACTGAGTTTAAGAACTCAGTAATAGCAGATTTCTGTGAGGAAAAAGGAAGCATTCAAAACTTCTCTGCAGCCTACACACCACAACAAAATGGTGTTGTAGAAAGAAAGAACATAACACTGATTGAAGCTGCAAGAACTTTATTATGCCATGCTGGACTGGCACTGAGTTTCTGGGCTGAAGCTGTAAACTGTGCAAACTTTACTCAGAATAGAGCTACTATAGTCCAAAGACATCTGAAGACTCCATATGAGTTATATAATGGCAAGATTCCTAATGTGGAATACTTCCACATCTTTGGGAGTAAATGCTTTGTACTCAGTACAAAACAAAATCTCAACAAATTTGCTCCCAAAGCAAATGAAGGTGTGTTCATGGGCTACTTTCCACACTCTAAAGCTTTCAGAGTGTATATCATCTCAACCAAGATGATTGTAGAATCCATTCATGCCACATTCGATGAAGATCAAAATGAGCATTCTACCTCAGCAAGTGAAGACATAAGTGGCATAGATACTCTATGCAATCCAGAACACTCCATTGCTGAACAGCCTAAGTTTCATCCACACTTTATTCCTAATAAGTTTAATGAAACTGATCAAGTTCAAACTCAGTATCACTCATATGAGACTAATACTGAGGTTCCTTTAACAGAGGACCTCCATACTGAGTTTCCAACTAATGATCTGAACCACTCTATCTATGAAGAAGGTGAAACATCCAACACTTCACAAGAATCCACATCAACTCTGCAAAATGAAGATGAACAGCAACCTGCACTGTCTAATACTGATCAGAATTCCACTCAGTATCAGACAGACAACACACCAACTCAACATGATAGTGTTGATCAAATTTCAAATGCTCCCTTAGGAAACAATTTAAGGGAACACAGAGACCATCCACACTCCAACATTATTGGTCCTATTGAAGAAGGTGTCCAAACAAGAAGAAAATTAGAATTTCCAACCCAAGCAACTGCAAATTTTTGTTTCTTCTCAAGTTTCTTATCTACCATTGAACCAAAGAAAGCTGATGAAGCTTTACTAGATGAAGATTGGGTAGAAGCTATGCAAGAAGAGCTCACAGAGTTTGAGAGAAACAAAGTTTGGAACTTAGTGCCACCTCCTTCTAGCAAAACTATCATTGGTACTAAGTGGGTGTTCAGAAACAAGATGGACAAGGATGGTGTTGTCATCAGAAACAAAGCAAGGTTAGTTGCTCAAGGTTACAGGCAAGAAGAAGGCATTGACTATGATGAAACTTTTGCACCAGTTGCAAGAATTGAAGCTATTAGGTTGTATCTTGCATATGCAGCCTTTAAGAATTTCAAAGTTTATCAGATGGATGTCAAAAGTGCTTTTCTAAATGAAAAACTACAAGAAGAAGTTTATGTTAAATAACCTCCAGGTTTTGTTGATCCCATATTTCCTCATTATGTTTTCAAGCTTGATAAAGCTCTATATGGGCTCAAACAAGCTCCAAGAGCCTGGTATGACACCTTGTCTGAGTATCTTATTGAAAATAAATTTACAAGAGGTAAAATTGATAAAACATTATTTTCAAAAAGGAAAGGTTCTGACATCTTACTCATTCAGATATATGTAGATGATATTATCTTTGGTTCCACTGACAAGTCAATGTGTGACTGGTTTGCTAAGATAATGTCAACTCAGTATCAGATGAGTATGATGGGAGAACTTACTTACTTTCTTGGTTTACAAGTTGAACAAAAGCCTGATGGCACTTTTATAAATCAAAGTAAGTATGTGCATGACATGTTAAAGAAATACAAATTTGAAAATTTATCTTCCATGCACACTCCTATGGGTACTCAGGATAAGATAAGTAAGGATGAAACTGGTAAACCAGTATGTCAATCCACATACCGAGGTATGATTGGTTCGTTACTTTACTTAACTGCTAGTAGGCCTGATATTATGTTTGCCACATGTTTGTGTGCTCGGTATCAGGCTGATCCTAAAGAATCACACATGAAAGCAGTTAAGCGCATCTTTAGATATCTTACAGGTACTCCTAACTTGGGTCTTTGGTATCCCAAAGACTCAAACTTTGACCTTGAAGGGTACACAGATGCAGATTTTGCAGGTTGTAGATTGGACAGAAAGAGCACAAGTGGAGGATGTCAATTCCTAGGTGGAAGACTAGTTGGATGGTCATCCAAGAAGCAAAATTCGGTAGCAACTTCCACAGCAGAAGCGGAATATGTTGCTGCAGGAAGTTGTTGTGCTCAATTATTATGGATGCAGTATCAACTCTTAGACTATGGGTTCAACTTTCATAAGACTCCCATTCATTGTGATAACAAGAGTGCTATTGCTATCACAGAGAACCCAGTCTATCACTCCAAAACCAAGCACATTGATATCAGACACCACTTTATTCGAGATAATGTGGAAAAAGGTAAGGTTGAGGTAGATTATGTACCAACAGATGAACAATTGGCCGATGTGTTTACTAAACCTCTCCCTGAGGAAAGGTTTATGTATTTACTAGGGCAATTAGGTATGTTGAATCCTTAATCTCTCTTAATTTTTCTTTAAAAACTGAGCACTCAGTATCACCCCTGTTGATACTGACCACTCAGTATCACTAGTCTGTTATCATCAAAATTTAAAATTTTTATTTTTTTTATTAATTTCAAAAGTAAATTAATTGTTTTTATATTTTTTTAAAATTTTTTTAAAAAAATTAATTTTTTTTACTCAGTATTGGGGTATTACGGCGCTTAAATCGACCTTAATCCTTATACTGCTCAAACGGTAACCTTTCTTAATAGGAAAGTTACCGTTGGCAGTGGATAAGGCAGTCAAATCAGCCGTTTTTACTTCCCAATACCTTAATTATCTTTCACATCTCCTATAAATAACCGTTTATTTTTACTTCAAATTTTTTAACTGTTATTTCTTTCTTTCATTTTCAATTCTCTCTGCGATTAACGATCTCACTTTCTATTAGCAAGCACACTTTTTCAAATCCAAATCACAGATGGCGAATTACACTTTTGTTGCTCCAGACGTTGAATCGGAAATCCAATTCCGAAATAATGAAGTACCCAGGTTTGCGAGGAACAACATCACAGCAAATTTCAATATTCCTCAAGCCTGGGCATGCCAAGAGTTCACAAACATTGTGACTTTTCTGAAAAATTGCCCAATTGCTCGTGCACTGACCTTGTCTCCTCGAGCAATTTACCCAGAAATGCTATGCGAGTTTTGGTACTCTGCTACACTCGATTCTCCAGATATGATTGCTGGGTGGGTAATTAGAGATCAAAGAAGGGAATTTGTTTCTACTGCCATCATTCGTGAAGCACTGAGACTTCCCGCTCAAGCTCAGTATGACCCATTTGTTGATAGATCAGAGGCACGCTCTGTACTGCCATTTTTGGGTCGAAGAGGAACAACGGGCACCATCAAAAGAAATGAATTTGGTCCTATGTGGGGTATTCTCATTACAACAATAATTCGATGTATGACCCACAAGACGGGAGCTTTGGACCAAATAAACGAATTTGGGATGCAAATAGTACATGCTCTGTACTATGGAAGAAATATTGATTATGCTCGCCTAATTTTCAATGAATTAGCTACTCTGGTTCGAGCAAACACAAGGGAATGCAATGTCCCTTTCTGCAGATTTCTATCACTCATCTTTCAACACTCAATGCCCACACACATTTATGATGATTTTCATAGTCCAAGAGTTGATCTTCCTCCGCTTAGTGAGAAGATTTTCTTTTACAGGCCAAGAGAAGGAGAGCCTCTTCTAAGTCCTCCTATGTGGGCCATTGTTCAAGAACATATAAATGATGAAGAAGATATGTCTGATACTGAGTCAGACAATGATGGTGATGATGATAATGATGATAATAGTGGCAATGGAGCCCAGGCTGGTCAAGATATTGAGATGCAGGATGTTCCACAAGTTCAAGAACCAACTATCTCTCCACCTGCACAAGATCCTGCTGCACGAGATCCTGCTGCTCCTCATATTGAAACCATTTTTGAAACTGAGTCCTCAGAAGACACACCATTGGTTCTTCATAGACGAAGAAGGAATCTCTCTCCTATCATTATGGGAAACTTATCATCTGAGGAGGTGCAGCCTGCAAATGTTCCATCATTAACTGCATCTCTTCAAGCCCAAAGCCTAGTTGCAGCCACCGCTGACCTTCCAGGTCCAGAACTAGCTCCATCTGCTCAACCATTTGAGGAACCTCATGTTCCTCTTGATGTGGAGATTCAATATGCACAAACTACACTGGAAGGTGCTCAGCATGACAGAGAGGTCGGTATTGAAGATGTTGGTGCTGCACATCAACAAACACATGATCCTGCACCGACCTCTGCAGATGCTAGAAGGGAATCTGACAGAGTCTCAGGTATGAATTTCTAAAAACCTTTAAACTTATATATATATTTCATTCCCAAATAGAGACTAAGTATTGGCCAGTACCAACTCAATACTGACCAAAGTCTCAAACGATCTTTCAAATATATATCCTTTTATGACCAACATAGCTAGCCCACTGCTGCTATGCAAAATTCATATACTGAGCACACAAAATTGATCATTGTCAGTCTACAGTTGTCTCAACATTTGAAGAGACAATGGTGGTTGATGTCATACTGACACCCACTGGTACTGCTTGAATCATGTCCAACTTATTTTTGAGTTGGGTAGCATCATTCAAGAAATGATCACAAACCCTTAAGCCACAAAATCCAAAAATTTCCCATGGGGTTTAGCCACATTTCTGTTATCACTCTAATACCGAGTGATAAACATTGAAAATAACAAGAAGCACATCCCAGGCTTCGAATTCCCAAACCCAAACCTTTTAGTAAATGTGACTTATCCTACACTGAGCTACTTAAATTTTCACACTCACTTTTACTAAAATCTTCTTACACATACTATGCACAAGTCCACAATATTTCATCATAAACCAGATGAAATACAGACTTCACAAACTCTGTTTATATGATTGTAGAATTAAACAACACCACAATTCTATTTGATAAACCTTTCTTTCTAACCAGTTTTATATTTTTTGTTTCTTTAGCACCATCTGTGCAGGGCATTCAGGCATCTCAGGCTGCAGCAGACCAAGTGACTCTGCAAGCAATCATGCAGCACATTCTGGCCATCCAACAAACTCAAAATGTAATACTAGCCAGAATGGACAAGATGAGTGGTGATATTGACTTAATAAAACAGTCAGTCTCACTCCTTCAACAACCACAGCAGCCTCCACAAACTCCACCAGGTTCACATGGTGACCACAATGAAGAAGGAGAAGGAGAAGGAGGTGCTGGTGATACTGATGCTGCAACTGAGCCCATGCCCTCCCCTACTCTTGAACAACCTGAGGGGGACATGGGTGGTGATACTGATCCTCTTCCCTCCTCATCAAATGACAACAAAAGGGGGGAGAAGAGACAAAGAGATACTGAGGTTGATCAAACTGAGTCATCTGCTCAGGGGGAGAAAAGAAGAAGATTGAATGAAGATCAACCTCCACATCAACAACATCAGCAAAGTCCTCATACTGAGCCATTTCGCATTCAGTATGAGAGAAGAAGACAAAGAACTAGGTCAGCATCTACTCAGGGGGAGACTCATACTGACCAACCACAGCAAATTCATTCTGAGCCACCTGCTCTTGAAGAGAATAATTTGCAAATTGTGGTCTATAGGCCTTTCATCTGGCCTATTGCTGATGATGAAGATGAAGAACCAGATTTAGTAAACTATGCACTAAATCTGGTAGAACAAGAAAGTTCTTCATCATCATCCTCGGATGATGAAGAACCAGAAAATCTGGTAATTAGAAGAAGGAGCTCCTTATCAAGAAGACCTATCAATGCTGTTCTTACTTCTTCTGAATCAAGTGAGGAATCTGCTCCTTTGGTAACAAGACAAAGAAGACCTGTTCATACAAGGGACAGTGATACCGAGCAGGTTCCAAGACTGACTCCTCAACAACTCTGGGCAGAACAAGAAAGATTTTTATATGAGCAAGAGTTAGGAGTCAAAACTGAACCAGAATCTGACCCAGATACTGGTACTCCTGGTCCTTCCCATAGAATCTCAAGAAAGGGTCAAGACCATATTCAACATTACTGGAATATGGTTGCTGCCAGGACTCAGTATAAGGAGCAAAGAAAGGAGTTCTTGAGGACCAAAACATTTCAAAATGTAAGGGGGATACATTGGTTAAATCTGGATGTCAATAAAGTAAAAGTGAAGCTCAAAGAAGGAAGAATCACTATTACTTGTACTGGCTTAATCAGTCCCCCCATGAAGATATTTATTCATGATATTCAAAAGATTGGTCTTCAAGACTGGGTGAAGATCACAAGACTGATCAAAGAGCTTCCAAAGAAATCAACTTATGATCAAATAGTCTTGGATGAGATCTGTGCAGTAGCTGCAGTATGTTATGAGAAGGACTTACTTCATGAAATAGAGTACAGAACACTCAGTGTGATGACTGAGGCTTACTCAAACAACAGACCAGAATGCCTTCATACATACAAGTATCTTAGAAAGTACCCTCTTCCTCCTAACCTTGTCTTTCAGGATCAAAAGAGTGTCATATATCCAACTTCTGGATATATGTATACTGACTCAGAGGATAGAGAATGCTTCATTTCTGAAGAAGATCTACCAAGAGCTCAAATCAGTCACCTTGTTGGACTGAAATGGATGATCACCAAGAAAGAAGACTCTTGGTTCAGAAAGAAGATTGTTGCAGTTCTGAATAGTAGAAGGGATGAACTCAAAAGCAGAGAAGAGTTTGTCCACATTAAACAAGAAGTCTTCTATGAGAATGAAGCCATCAACAGCAAATGAAGAAGAAGATATTGCTACCTATGTTGTTGTATTTTTTGTTTATCTCTTTGTAATTGTTTTGTTATCATTAGATAGGGGGAGATTGTTAAGGCAAAAAGCCTTGCCCCTTTGGATCTTAAGATAACAAAACAACCTAGACTAACTTTGATTTATATGTAGAATAATATAGCTAAGTTTAGGTCTGATACTGAGTGATCAGTATTGGAACTCAGTGTCAGTACTCAGTATCAGATAGTGATACTGAGTACAAGGACTGAGTAGAAGGACTGAGTGATACTCAGTATAGTAACGGACTAAGATCAAATCCCTTGATCTTAGTCATTTTCCTTACTTAGTCCTTCGGTTACTCCTTTGCTCATCATGTAAGATCTCTATAACATTATAAATAGAGATCATCTTGCAAAGGAGTACTCACTAATTCACTTTACACTTTCATATCTTTGTAATTGATCAGTGGTCTTGTTATTCCGCAACAAGCCACACTTAGTGGATTTGTACACCGACTCTATTAATGTGTTTTACACTTTAATTGTCTTTTGTATAATCAATCTAATCAATTAACTAACAAACCAGGAGTGTTGTGACCTAACACTTACGGGGTAGCTCAATCGTTACAAATCCCGGCCGGTAAATGGGATGATATAATAATGGATTTTATTGTTGGATTGCCAAAGACGAGCAAGAACCACGACGCCATTTGGGTCATAGTCGACCGGTTGACCAAAAGTGCATTATTCTTGGCAATTCGGGAAACCATGCCACTTGAGAAGTTGGCAAAATTGTATGTGGATGAAGTAGTAAGACTTCATGGGGTCGCGTTGTCAATTGTGTCCGATAGAGATGCGAGGTTTACCTCGAGATTTTGGAGATCGTTGCAAGAAGAGTTGGGAACGAAATTGCGGTTGAGTACGGCTTACCACCCGCAAACCGATGGTCAAAGTGAAAGAACCATTCAAACGGTTGAAGATATGCTAAGATCGTGTGTGCTAGACTTTGGAGGTAAATGGGATGAACATTTACCGTTAGTTGAGTTCTCCTACAATAATAGTTACCAATCGACCGTTAAAATGCCGCCTTATGAGGCGTTGTATGGAAGAAAATGCAGAACTCCATCGTGTTGGCTCGAAGCGGGTGAGACGAAACTCACGGGTCCCGAAATTGTGAAGATGACCAATGAAAAGATTGGAATAATCCAAACAATATGAAAATCGCCCAAGATCGACAAAGAAGCTACTCGGGTTTGAAAAAGAGACCGTATGATTTGAATGTTGGAGACATGGTAATGTTGAAAGTATCGCCTTGAAAGGCGTGACGCGGTTTGGTAAGAAAGGCAAATTGAGCCCAAGGTACGTTGGCCCGTTTAAGATTTTGAAACGGGTCGGTTTGCAAGCTTTCAAGTTAGAACTCCCACCCGAACTTCAAGGTGTTCACGATACGTTTCATGTAAGTTATTTGAAGAAGTTCGTGGGTGAAGTTGAAAATATAATTCCATTGCAAGAGTTGCGGGTTGATGCCCCGAATCGGTTGATTGAAGAACCCGAAGCAATACTAGAGTCAAAAACCAAGAAACTTCGGAATAAAGAAATTGAATTGGTGTTGGTCAAGTGGAAGCATTCACTTGGGCCGAACTTGACTTGGGAAGTCAAGGACGAGATTCGGAAAAGATACCCGAACTTCGTGAATTATGATGAGATTCCGAGGACGGAATCTCCTTAAGGGGTAGATAGTTGTAACGACCCGAAATTTGTAAATAAATAAATTGTACAAAAATACGATAAATAAGGATAACTCGTTTAAGGAACGTAGGAATTGGTTTCGTGTCATTTGGACACCGTACGAGAAAGTTATGGGCGAAACCGGGTCGAGCCAAAGATCAAAAAGTGCAGCCTTAGCTGCTCAAGAAGTTCACGGCGTGAACAATGGTTCACGATCGTGAACTTGGTCCAGCGAATCAGACCATCAGGCGCGAACTACTTCCCGATCAGGTCCCGATCGCGAACTTCGCGTGCGTGAAGAAGTTCACGTCGCGAACTCCTTGTAACGATCGTGAACTTTGGCGACACCAGCATTAAATTCGGGAATTCTCATTTATTACACACATTAAACCCTTGTTTTTCCCTCTCCTTGTGTGTGAACGATTTTTGAGTGTAAGGTGTCGTTTGGAGTTCAATCTTCATCAAATCTTGGAGATTCTTGCTCACATTTGAAGATCAAAGGTAAATCTTCAACCCTCTTGTGTTATAAGTCTTAGATTCAAGTAGGGAAGCTTGAATCATAAACCCTAGTTATAGATTTGTTCATGAATGGTTAAATGGAAGTAATATAACTTTGATCTATGGTATTTTAACAAGGAAAACGTGGTCATGTTATGGAATATGGATACACGAAAATGTGGTGATTTATGAAATTAGGGTTTGGTAACTTTGGGGAAAATGGTGCTAGTAGTTGACTAGTCATAGATTATATAGTTAGTATTGATGATTGATGCAAACCATTGTATTGGTTTGATAATAGGTGATTGGTTGAAGGATTTGAGGCATTCAAATCTTGAGAAGTGAGATTGGTATTCAAGAACACGAAATTGGTTAAGCTTGGCTAAGGTGAGTACATGCGAACTTTCAAAACTGAGTACATAGATAGTAAATGTTTTATGATTAAATGTATTTATCGAGTCTTTGAGTAATTTAGTTATTTATGTGATTTATGACGAATTGCTTACATGATGTTGAAATGATTAATTGAATGAGAAATGATGGAGCTATAGGCTCATAATGATAAGAGAAAAGTGTTGATGATGATGTTGTCGTCCCTAGGGCCGTAGTAGATTGGAGGCATTCCGGTTATTACGGTACCTTTAGATTAGTGGTAGATTGGAGGCATTCCGATTACCCAATACCTAAGAGTCCCGGTAGATTGGAGGCATTCCGGTTACCGTGGATATGATGGTCTTGATAGATTGGAGGCATTCCGATTATCTTGACATTGGCCAAAAAGATGAAAGTAATGAAGTGACCAAACGAACCTAGTAATGATATTTTAAGTATAAATGATATTATGTGACTAGTTGTTTATCGGGTTTTAAACCCATGTATCTCACGAGGCAATTTTGTCTCACGTACTATGTTTGTGTTTTTGCTATGTACTCAGGTTCGGGATCGAAGATCTAGGAGGCCCGTTTAGAAGAGGCCTTGTTGAGATTAGCTCGGTGTTGATGATTAGAGTCCTTATCCTATGGTTGAGATATAATTTGTAACACCGTTTTTGTAAACTCTGATAATCTCGAACAAGAAACCTTTTCATTTTTGTAAAACCGGCATTTGATGTTGATACAATATTATGTATTTTTGAATTAAATGATATTTAAATGTTGTTTTGAAATTGAGGTGTTACATTGTCATTCATATCTTTGAAAGAAGTCGAATCTGGAAGGTAGTAAGTTGGGGTGTTCTTGACGATGATGGTAGAGAAGAAGATAAGTATGAATGTACAATTGTTAATACACAAGGTACAAGTAATTTGGGGAAAAGGACATAAATACCCTCATGTCGCACATGATAGGTTTTAACGGCAAAATTTAACACTCGTTATGCTTAGGGACCATAACCGATACGAAGTCCGATACGTAGTGACCATCGGTGTAATTTCTAAAACTTAGGGACCTAATCCAAAACTCAAATCAAACCATAGGGACTATCCGTGTAATTTACTCTAAAATAAACGGTTACTTTTTTAAATGTGTCGTTAATACTCACTTTGTTTTATAATAAAGTTGTTGTTTATATTTTGCACACAACTTTATAGAAGATAATCAGTGGTGGTCTTTGCCTTTAAGAATAGTGTAGATTAAAATATAATGTTATTTTAGAGAGAGAAAGATAGTTAGTAACAGATTTGGTTATCAAACCCGGGAGATTGCTTCTTGTTTCATTCAAGAGACTGGCCAGTTCAGTACAAAAACCGATTTTTAAAACATTGGTTTTCGTGTTCTTGGACTATATAATTCATGATCTATGACAAAGATGATGGATGCATTTGTTTCGATACTCTTGTACTCTATATTAGTCAAGATAACTCAAGATCAGGTCAAAAGAATGTTATATCATCACAAATACAACGAATAGCAATGTTTTTTACAAGAAAGCCACACTCGAGAGTAAGGCACCAACAAGTCTCGAGAAAGAAACCGAATCGAACAGGGATATGCTGCCTGATGTAGTTGAATTCGTTGAAGGAACCATCGTAGTACTGTTGGTAAAGGTGCCGTTACTCCCACCACTACATAAAAATAACACAGACGATTACCTTGTATTAAATATGGGTGAGCATGGGGCGGTTTGGGCGGTTTTTAACTAAAACCGAACCCCGCCCTAAAAGTTCGTGTTTTAAGAATTACACCCCGTTCGGTTTTGGGTTTTTCGGTTTCGGTTTTTCGGGGTTTTCAGGTTTTTCGGTTCGGTTTCGGGGTTTTTTTCGGTTTTTTTGTTTGCTTTTAAATAAACCAATTTGTTATCTTAAAAATTAATATTATGATTAAAACTCTCAAAACCTTAACTCATTTCGTTATAAATAAAAAAACCGGTGAGTTTAATATATAGTAATAATAAATTCAACTAAAATAATTTGAATAAGATTAATAATATAATAACATCCAACAATCTTTCGCAACAATTTTAGTCTATGTCTTCACCCATAGAAGTTTCATTGCACGGTTGCTTTTCTTTTGCAAACAAATCTATACAAAAAATACAATAAATAGTAAATATAACATGACATATTAGATTTTAATCATATCTTTTATTTAAAAGATAATTATATGTCAAATCTTTTATAAATGTAAGAATATTTTTATAAAATTTGAAAGACATATAATGGCGGGGCTGGGCGGAGTTTTTGGTCGGTTTTTTCATATGCCCCCGAAAATCGCCCCAAACTTTCGGGTTTTCCAATAATCAAAACCGTTGACATCGGTTTTTCAAATGGTTCGGTTTTTTCGGGGTCGTTTTTTCGGGTTTTTCGGTTTCGGTTCGGTTTTTCGGTTTTTAAGCTCACCCCTAGTATTAAATACATAGAAAGACAATTAAATGGCATGATTGAAAGTGTCATTATAAGTTTTAGGGGGTGTTTGGCTCGACGTAATCCTCCGTAATGTAATTGAAATCAGTTGTAATTGAATTCGGTTGGAATTGAATTCGGTTGTAATTGAATACGGTTACGCGTTTGGTTACTGAAATTTTGAGTTGTAATCTAAATCAATACTTATGGATCTTTTAAAAAACTTTTTTAAAATTTTATTATTTATCATTTAAAATTTTATTATTATTATTATTTTAATTTTTTAAAAAAATTTATTTCTTTTAAATTTATTTTTAAAATTTTCTAGTTTTTAAAAAAAATTAAATATATTTTTTTAATTTTTAATTTATTTTTAATTTTTTAAACGATTTTAATATCTGAAGCATATAAAATATTCAAAATTGTTAGTTTAATAAAGGACCGTAATTGAATTATAACGAATATCATAATTCGAAATTGCGTCGTAATTGAATTACGAAAAAAAGCATCCAAACGTCATCCGTAATGTAACTGAATTACAATTACGGAAAGTTACGGAGGATTACGGCAAAACAAACGGAGCCTTAGTGTATTTCCAACTCAAACACTAATTTATCTTTTACATTATAATTTACACTAAATAACTCAAACTCGACACTAAACTCTACACATATATAGAGTATAGTGGAAAATTGTATATAGTGACATTATTTACCAACACTATATATATAGTATTATGATTTCATTAGAACAGTAAGAATATACCAATAATACTTTTCTAATGTTAATTATAGTGTAATGGGTTGGAGACGTTTAGTATTAATACTATCATTTATACTATAATTATAATTTTACTGTAAAACATAGTTTTTAATAAAGAATGGAGATAGTTAGTGACACTTTAAAAATATGTACTTTTGTTTTACAACCACCTTTTATGAAATAAAAAATTGTGTCATAAAAGGCTCAAAAAGCTATTCTCGCTCTTTTCGGTGTCACTATATGTCTATATACTACTTTACATAGTCTATTGTTTTATGGTGCTTGTATATTTTAATTTAGATGTTGTATAATGTGGTGCATGAAGTAGTTATTGAGATACCGAAATCACCTCCTGAAACATCTAGACAAGTTTGTGACCATAATTTTACTTTTAACGACAGTTTCCATGTCGTGGTTAAAACAAGTGAAATAAAATGAAACTTTTACCTTCCTGGAAACGTACAATCACCACTACCTGCATATAATTCAAACAAAATAATCAGTAAACCGTAGCACGGCACATAAAATTCAACATCGTGCAATTAATTACAAACTGTTGACTTACTTGGGTCAGTGGTAGTGACGGTAGCCACACCATTAAAATCACACGTCCCTTTAGCCATAGCCATCTGATGATAATAAGCATCAAAGCATAAGTAGCATGAGCCACTGTTAACAAACGGAATTATGTTTATTGTATATTGTATTGTGATTACATTGCAGGAATACTATCATATTTATACACAAGGAATGAGAACATTAAAGGAAGAAAGTAATGAGGATCCCTTGATTTGTGGCAGTGATCATGAGTACCAGCTAGCATTAGTAGGCTTGATTTGTTTTCCTTTTTTATATATTTTACCGTTTAACACTCCCCCTCAAGTTGAATAGTGGGATTACCGAAATTCAACTTGCCAAGAACTTCATGTAGGGACTTCCCGCTCACTGCTTTAGTTAAGATATCAGCAAGTTGGTCTTCGGACCAAACAAATGGAAGTGTGATTATTTTGGCTTCTAACTTTTCTTTGATGAAATGTCGATCCACTTCTACGTGTTTTGTTCGATCGTGTTGGACTGGATTTTCTGAGACTTTAATTGCTGCCTCGTTGTCGCTAAAAACTTCGCTTGATTTTTGTGGAGGATAACCTATCTCAGTTAGCAGCCGTCTTACCCATAACACTTCAGTTATCCCTTTTGCGATCCCTCTGAACTCTGCCTCGGCACTTGATAAAGCTACTACCTTTTGTTTCTTGCTGCGCCATGTTACAAGATTTCCACCGACAAGGGTAAAGTACCCTGCGGTTGATCTTCTGTTATTTTTGTCTCCTGCCCAATCTGCATCAGTATATAGTTGGGTTTCGAGATGACCGTTTGGTTGAAACAGGATTCCATGCCCTACCGTTCCTTTGAGATATTTTATAATTCTTAAAACTGCTTCCATGTGAGGTTTTTGAGGTTTGTGCATGAACTGACTCACTACCCCTACAGCGTATGCTATGTCTGGACGAGTGTGAGAGAGGTATATTAGCTTTCCTACCATTCGTTGTTATCTTGTTTTGTCTACAGGGTCCTCATTCTCTTCATTGAGGAATTTTTGGTTCATAATCATTGGCGTTTCAGCTGGTTTGCAATCGATCATACCAGTTTCTGCAAGTAAGTCAAGAACATATTTCTTCTGATGCATGAAGATTCCCTGCTTTGACCGTAGAACTTCGATTCCTAGGAAGTATTTGAGATTTCCAAGGTCCTTCATTTCAAATTCTGAGAATAGGCTTCTTTTTAATTTTGATATTTCTTCTTTGTCGTCACCTGTTATTATCATATCATCAACATAAATTATTAGACATGTTATTAATTTACCCCTACGTTTAAGAAATAAAGTGTGGTCTGAGTTGCTTTGTTTGAACCCATAGCTTTTCATGGCTATGGTAAATCTCCCAAACCAAGCCCTAGGGGATTGTTTTAGACCGTAAATAGATTTTTTATGGCGACACACTTCCCTTTCTCTGAAATTGCTTGTGAAACCGTGTGGAGCTTCCATGTATACTTCTTCATTCAGTTCTCCGTGTAAAAAGGCATTTTTTACATCAAACTGGTGTAAGGGCCAGGCTTGATTTGCAGCTACAGAGCAGAGGATCCTGATAGTATTGATTTTTGCTACCGGAGAAAAGGTTTCTGAGAAATCAATTCCATATGATTGAGTGTATCCTTTTGCTACTAATCTTGCCTTGTGTCTTTCAATGGTTCCATCTGGTTTGTACTTAATTGTGAACACCCAACGACATCCAACAATTTTTTTTCCTGGTGGTAGAGTACATTTTATCCAAGTTTTGTTCTTTTCTAGGGCTTCCATTTCTTCCTTCATAGCGTTTTTTCCATTCTCTTGATTCTAGAGCCTGCTCTGGGTTTGTAGGGATTTTTTCAGAACATATGGCTACAGTAAAAGCCTTGGCTTGATCAGATAGATTTCCATTGGCAATTTGGCCATTGGATATCTACCTTTCTTTGTCTCTCTTTCTGGTGAGTATCTGTTAGGTGGGATGCCCCGATTTGCTCTTGGATGTAAATTGTATTGTGTGGGTTCATCTTGAACTGTGGTACATTCTTCTTCGTTCTCATTTTCTTGAATTGTGGTAGATCTCTCCTCATTATCTACTCCCTGCATATTTTCTTGTACACACTGATTAGTAACACTAGGAGATGGGTCCTGGTCACTTACCTCGGGTGATATCAGGATAGGCGGCGAGTCTTGGGGGGCACTGTCTTCCGTGTGTTGAGGAACCTCAGATTCTTCTTGATTATTGTCTGTTGGTGGGTTAGTGTCTTCCGTGTGTTGAGGAACCTCAAAATCTTCTTGATTATTGTCTGTTGTTTTGTCAATGTCAAATGTTGCAAGCCAACTCAGTGTGTCATTTGTAGTATTCTCCCCCTGACTGCTGAGGTTGGCGGTGTAGTAATATTCGGTTTCAAGAAAGTCACAGTTCATGGTGGTAAACATGCGTCGGGTTTTTGGATTATAGCATCTGTATCCTTTCTGATTAACACCGTACCCAACAAAAACACATTTTTCCGCACATGGGTCAAGTTTAGAACGAATAGATTTTGGTATGTGCACAAAGACAGTACACCCAAAAATCCGGGGTTCGAGAGTGTGACTGGAAAGAAGATCAGTGCATTCAGTGAGAACTTGCAATGGCGTTTTTAATTTCAAAATTCGAGTTGGAAGACGATTAATGAGATAAGCAGCTGTAGCAAGAGCTTCAGGCCAAAAAGTTTTTGGAACTTGTGATTCTATTAGAAGAGCTCTAGTGATTTCAAGAAGGATACGGTTTTTCCGCTCTGCGACACCATTCTGTTCAGGAGTATGGGGACAAGATGTTTGGTGAATTATACCTTTATTTTGGCAAAAAAGTTTCATATTGGTGTTGATAAATTCTAGGGATGCAAATTTAACCCGCGGGTTTGGGTACCCGCGGGTACCCGAGTCTTACGGGGCGGGTATTACCCGTCTAAACGGGTAACGGGTCGGGGATGAGTTTAAATTTCATACCCGAGAGCGGGTACGGGTCGGGTACGGTTTTTATAATACCCGCACCGTTTATACCCGACCCGAATATATATATTAATGTGTAATTTTTTTAGTACAGGTTTAGCCCACGAGTCACTACTCAAACTTAACCCAACACTTAATCTCTCATTAGCCCAATTTAATAATGGTTAAAATCTGGCTCGTCTCACGTTAGTCCATTACGTCTTGAACGGAATAAGCCTGAACGAACTAAGAGTATTAAATGTTTTACCTATTTTGTTTAATTTTTTTATTGAACGGGTACCCGTCGGCTTACCCGTACCCGGCGGGTATTTTTCTACCAGAACCCGACGGGTATTTGACCGGGTACGGGGCGGGTACGGGGCGGGTACGGGGCGGGTACGGGAATAGGAATAGCGGGTCGGGTACGGGTTTTGCAGTACCCGCTATTACCCGTACCCGTTTGCATCTCTAATAAATTCCCCACCATTATCTGATCTAAGGATTTGAATATTTTTCTTAAATTGGGTTTGGACCATGGTATAAAAAGTCGTGAATTTTTCAAAAAAGTTCGCATTTATTTTTTAGTAAGTATACCCATGTCATACGAGTACAATCATCAACAAACATGACAAAAAAATGAAAGTTTTGTCCTCCAACGATTGGAGCTGGGCCCCAAACATCAGAATGAATTAATGAAAAAGGTAGATCAACTCTTGTGAAATTTGGTTTAAAAGTTTTTCGATGACTCTTTGCAAACACGCATGTTTCACAATGTGTTTTACAATTTAAAGAAAAAAGTTTTGGAAAAAGAGTATGTAAATAACTGATAGATGGGTGACCTAGTATTCTATGCCACAACCAAGCCTCCCTTGATGTCGTCCCGTGAGATAACATTGCACTCCCATTTTGAGTGACTTCATCCACATAATATAACCCATCCTTTTCAGTGCCACGCCCAATTATCGCTCCCGTTCTGATATCATATAAGATACAAAAGGTCGGTTGCATGAGCACCGAACAATTTAATTCTTTTGTGACATGACTCACAGATAAAAGTTTATGAGTCAATTCTGGAATATATAAACATTTAGAGAGCTTAAGAGTCGGAGATATCTCAATATTCCCTCCCTTTTTGACATGAAGTTTTTCTCCATTTGCCGTTTCTATAAAAGCTTTCGTAGGTTTAGTAGTTGTTGTGAAATCATTTAAGTCATGGGTCATTGTATCCGTGGCCCCACAATCTAATATCCATAATTGTTCTTGGTTTTGAAAATTTTTGGCCATATTTACCGAACCACATTTTGTATTTATTTTTACACAGTCGTCATTATAACGTGTACAATTTTGGAAGTTTTCATTTAGATGATACAAAAAAGTGGTTTGTTTAAAAAAGGTTTTAAGTGTGGGGTCACTTGGTGTCCGAAAATCATCATTTGGATCATTTTTTACATTATTTAAACATAAAGGAAATTTACTAGTGTTACTATTGAATTTATTTAAATGCAGAGGGACCTCAAGTGAAAAAGTAGAAGAGTAAAGGGGGGATTTCGTGCATATTGAGCCCTCATCCCCTGTACCTGACGTTTCCATGAAGAAATCACCATCTTCCCTAAAATCGACAGCAACCGATGCTATGCCACCAAATCCGGAGCGTCCCTTCCAATCGGAATTATGTCCGTCGCCTGAGGTTCTTCCCTTATCGTTGTTATGGTGTTTATTGTTCTTCTTGTGGCCATCAGTCCACCAATCGGGATAACCCACTAGTTCGAAGCATTGTTCCTTGGTGTGATTATTCATACCGCAATTGTCACAAAACAGGTTTGTATTATCTTCTTTGATTGTTGAATTTGGTTTTCTTCCTTCCGGTCGGCGGTAGCTTTTGGTTGCAAGCTCTTTGCCTTCGGAATCGTCGGCTGTAACTTTCAGTCCGGAAGCAATACCTTGCGAATCCAGGCTGTTTGTTCCCAGAATTGCCGGGTTGATAGTATTTCTGAGCAGATTTGCCATCAATTGTAGTGACAAATTTGCATCCGAGTTGCCGTCTTCAGACATGGTTTGGCTCGGAAGCTTGATTAGAAACGAAAGAAATGAGGAAACGTTAACCTGTCTCTGATACCATGTTAACAAACGGAATTATGTTTATTGTATATTGTATTGTGATTACATTGCAGGAATACTATCATATTTATACACAAGGAATGAGAACATTAAAGGAAGAAAGTAATGAGGATCCCTTGATTTGTGGCAGTGATCATGAGTACCAGCTAGCATTAGTAGGCTTGATTTGTTTTCCTTTTTTTTATATATTTTACCGTTTAACAGCCACAACCGTATCCGGCTCGTAACACGCTTCACCCTGCACCATAACCGAACAATTAACCTTCCCCGGCCCGCAAGCCCAATCCAAACCCGCTTGCACCATTTTCATATCCGCATCGTTTTTCACAACACCATAAGTATGGCCCGTAGTGAAACGGGCCCTGAATCCGTCAAATGTAACATGTAAACCGGCCTCCCGTCACCATTAAAAAGCCCCCAATTTTTTACGGATACCGATCCCGATCTTAAATCTTCGTTGTATAGCTCATAAATATAGGTATTAATCGCGACACCGGGACGCTTCGGGGTCCCGGTGTTGCTTAGGACATGTTTGATTAAATTACTGTTGTAAGAATTCGAGGGTGGCATCCGGTTCGGATGATGCATCACCCTTCGATGGCCAGCCGGATTCTGTTGCAACAATTGGGATATTCGTGTAGTTTAGATACAACATCGCGAAATAAGCGGCGTTCACCATTGCGTCGAAGACGGTGTAATGTAAAAGTGTGTTGGAATCTATGGCTTGTTTATTCTCGGGTAGTGGTTGGAAAAGCGCGTAATCCAACGGGATTGCACCGTTGGATCGCGTGTAATCATAGTACGGGTATATGTTAAGCATGAGATATGATCCCGTTGTCTGGAGTGCGGTTAAAAAAGCCTTGTGATGGCGGGAACGAGTCGAGGATGATGGCGGAAGAATGGGCGGTTGAAACTTTGATTTGGGAGTCTAGTTTAGCGGAGACGAGGGCAGAGTGGATGTTTTTTAGGGCGGATACTAAGACGGTGGCGGCGTTCGAGGTGGTGGTGAGCACTTCGTTTCCGACTGAAATGGCGGTGATGTTGGTGGTGTAGATGTGGGGTAGGATGTTTCGTGACACCCGATTGGAGGCCGTGGTGTTGGACTGAGCGACGGCGAGAAGTTGCTGGTTGGGAACGGTGACGGTGACTTGGATTCCGGTGCCGGCAAGGATCGTCATAAAGGCGGACATGGCGGATGTTTTGAGATTTGAGGAGGACGGCGGTTTGAGTTGGGTGTGGCATGTCGGAGAGGGCGGTGCCTATGTTTACTCCGATGAAAGCATCTACAACAACCAAACATGGAAAGTGTGAGTACTAAAATTTCACATTCGCATTGTTGAGGGTTGAGAATGGAATATTATACATAAAACGAGTCACTTAATGGTCCAAATTTATATTATAATAAGATGTTGTTCAATGGTCCAAAATTATTAGATATTGGAAGAAAGTTACAATAAAAACAATAGATTAGACAAATGCAACTACAAAATGGCGCAGTCCACACCTTCCAAAGATTTAAGTTATCTCCCACGAAGCAAAAGAAATGACAAAAATGCCCTCTAAATAGGGCCCCCCAAAGAAGCGAGAAACAATGAGTCCATGACAATTGATGATGAGTCAAAGAGGGTGTTTTTAGCTTAAGTTATCTTTATGCAAGAGTATATTAGATGGAAACGTAAAAACCTTTTTGACTCAAATGATAGGTGTTAAAAAGAGTATTTAAGGTTCAAGAAATACACTTTAAAAAAAAGTGCAACTAACAAACACTTTTAATTTCTATACATGCAGCAGCCATTTTATCAAATTTGGTTTATGTGTTTATCCATGCAATGACGCAAATAATACTTGCCGCTGTCATAACTCATAAGAATTAACGATTCTTTTCCCCATTTTGTTTGTAATTTTGTTCTTGCAAAAACTAATTATTGCACTTGTAAGAAAAGATGGTACAATTACACATTGATGTTGCATTTTTAGGGTCTTTCTTGAAAATGGTTATAACTTAAAACTTCAAAGTGTACAAAGAAAAACAATTTTTGAAGTAATTAGAGGTAGGCTTATGCCAATTGAATCGAGAATCGGCTGGAACCGCGGAACCAAACCGGTCCAGTCCGCTGGAACCGCGGAATCAAACCGGTCCAGTTCTCTGTTTTAATTTTCAAGCAAAATAAATTATCAATTCGGTTCCAAGAAGTCACCAATTCGGTCTTCAATCTGGCCGAAACCATTTTCTCGGTTCTCAGATCAGTTTCAAACGGTTTGGCTAGGTTATTGGACCGTGCACAAATTTACACGGGAGATATTAAAAGAATTGAAATTCATCATCAAATAATTGAGAAATAATGAATGAAGCGAGAAACAGGCATAAGCTCAAGTATACATTACCCAAAATAAAAGGGAGTATGAGTAAAGGAGTTGACCTTGGTCAGCTGAAACAGCCAAAGGAAGAAGTAGAAGGATTATGATATTGATGATGTTGATGTTGACCATTTGTGATTTTGATTAATACTCAAATCTTCAGAGAACCATTCAAGATCAAGAACCCTTAGATCATTTAGTAATTTAGCCAATTGTGATCTTTGGGAAAACTTCAAACAACTATTAATTAAGTGATGTGAGTTCAACCTCAAGCTACAAGCCACCATTCAGATGATAAATTTAGAAAAATATGAGAGGGGTTTGTGAGGACTGAGAAATGAAAATTGTGGAAGGCTAAGGAGGGGCTTGTAAATTGCAGAATTACAAGAAAGGTCCTTCACTAATCACAATTTGCAAAATTACCTCTTTTTGTAGAGTTGTAATATCAAAGGCGTAAAGTAAGATAATACACAACAAAATGTGATAGTATGTTGTAAAAAATGATGGTTTGATAGGGTGTATATTATAGAAATTTATTGATTACTATTAACTATTTCAACATTATCATGCTAATGATAAAGTCATTAACCTATGTAATCTGCTAATTGTCTTTTATAATCTCAAAATTTGATTTTGACATTTGTATTAATAAATTTAAAAAGGAAGTTTTAGTAGGAATATCAATTTCTTTTACTACTCTCTCCCATAACAAAATTCTCATTTTCTCTTGATTTTTTTGTCCCAAATAAAATTATTATTTCTCAAATTTAATGAGGATTATTTAAAATAAAGTTCTCATTTCTTCTTAAAATAATATTTTTTATGTGGATCAATATTTTTTCTTTCTAAACTGACCTTATATCTTAAATAAAATTGTTTTCAAAAATTCACCATTATTTATCTTCTAAAACTTGCGGAAAATAAAAATGGGTGATTTCCTGATTTGGACCAAATGAAATGAAATCTCCCCAAAAATAGACTTGGGTTTCAAATCTTCCCAAGATACCCTATGCAACTACCCCCGCGAGCGTGCAACTCCATTAGATAGCCGTCACGTGTCCGAGTAAGTGCTGCTCAAATAGTTACTATTGCTCATTAATACTGCTCAACCTTGTTACTACTGCTCGTTAATACTGCTCAAACTTGTTACTACTGCTCGTTAGTACTGCTCTCCACTTAGTGCTGCTCGTTAATGCTGCTCGTTAATGCTTCTCCCAGAATACCCCGTGCGACTTGGGAGACTTGGACAGTACTAACTGGGAGAAGTCTATCAGTATTAAATGGGAGTGTATCACTTTTTTTGGTCTAAATTGATAATTATTTCAATAAAAACTAACAACTTTATCTTCTAAAAACTTATGGAAAATAGAAACCAACTTTATTGAGGGGTGAAGTATTACAATTTTTAGAATATATAATGCAGTTGCTATTTGGTTGCAGAGATCGAACGGTGGATATCAAGTATCATGGTTGGATGCGAGTGAGTTATGTGCGTGCGTGACTGCGTATCGTATGTGTGTCAGTGTATTTTAATTATGGTGTGTCTGTGTCCAAGATTACGATCCACCAGGACGACTGACTACGTTATGATCTGACGTGGCTATTTGCTTAGCTTTGGTTCCATTCATATGTCAATGACAGAAACCGAGACGAAGAACTGAGTCGATGACACTGATTTTTTTTCTTTTTTTTTTACTAAAAGTTTATAGAAGTAGATATTTAATAAATAATACTTTAGAGTTAACTTTTTTATAAAAACATATTTAGAGCATACGGTATGAGCATACCAAAGCTCCACCAAAGTTCGTCATATCATACCTCCTTCAACGCCAAAAGGCTCAACGTAAATTCAATGATTGCCAAAGGTAAAAAATATAATTTTGTTTTAAATTAAGATTAATTTGGGGTATTTTTTGTGGATATTATATGAATGTTAAAGAATGGAGAATGACTTTAAGGCGAATGTTAAAATTATGTTAAAGAAGCAAAAACGAATATTGGTTTAACATGTAACATTATCTAATCCTATTAATCAAGAAATAACCTTTTAAATAAGGGTGAATATTTTAGCCGAGAAAACTGAACTGAGTCGAAAACCGATCTAAAATGAACCGAACCAAAACCGAAAACTTATAATCAATTCGGTTCTCGTTTTGTAATTTCATGATTTTTAGTTTCACTCCTATTAGTTTTGCTTCAGTTCATTCCTGTCCTCGGGTAGGGGTGAGTTGAAAAAACCAAACCGAAAACCACGAATGCAAGTAGCTGAGATTTGTATAAAATATGAACAGTTGAATTCCAACACATCTTCTAACAAACACAAAACAATCAAAACCTAACAACTCCTTCACAATCATACAAACACCAAAGTACAACTTCTAAACCCAAATAATGGATTACTCGACCGTTTTCCGCTACCCCTAAATCAAGAGAATTCATTTCGACACCAGCTCATACACCACACAGTAACTAACTGTACAACCATATTAAGCAATAGTTGTGGTAAATTAAAGAAGCTGCCAGTCATCTTGTGCAGACCCATCAACATCAAAGAAATCATCATCAGCCTCTTGAGCTCTGCTACTGCTTGCAGAATTACGGGTCTCCGTTATTGTGAATAACGGAGCACCGTTTGATTCTGCTGCCAGCTCAGATGCCCGTGCACAAAAATCATCAAAATCCTCTGTAAAAAACATTTTATTATTTTTTAAAACATAAAATAAATAAAAGTTTATTACTGAAATTCACCTTTGTCTCGGCAATAAAATCCGATGGCCAATGATGGGTCGATTGATTCGAGAGGAATTTGTCGTATAACACTGGCAATATAAGTTGTTATGGACAGTCAGAAACAACCAAAAGGGTAAAATTGTAATTTCATGACTAATGTCATACATATACATACTTGCAGTGATATGATGAAGTGTCAGCCTCCAGATTATCCTTGCTGATACTAATTGCCTGAAGATATAATACAACAAAAAGAACAAGCATTCATCGTCCCATTATTTATTAAAATAAACAAATAACTTAATAAAGGCCAAAATACAGTTTAGTACCTTGAACTTGGCTAACTAGGTTCTTTACCACCCTGAACTATTAAAGGTGCAACATGGTACCCTGAACTTGACAAAATGATCGATTTAGTACCCCGATTCACTAATTTAGTTTTTTTTTCCTCACGTGATTTGCTTTTAATATCAATATATTAAGATGAACGTATATGTTTTAGTCCGTCAAAATGTGATCAAATTAGTGAGTCAGGGGACCATTACGTCAAGTTCAGGGTACCAAGTTGCACCTTTAATAGTTCAGGGTTGTAGAGGACCTAGTGAGCTAAGTTCAGTGTACTAAAATGCATTTTAACCATAAATAAATAAAATATTGTTACCTGTTGAACTTCATGGGGATCAAGATAAAATACTTTATCATCTTCCACACCGATTAGATATGTAGAAGCACCAGGCCTACCGCCCAATATACCAAGGCTTTGTGGAAAGGTAAATGTTGCAGCCAACAACGGTAAATACCTGCTTATAATTACCAAAACAGACCTTAGAAAAAGTTATAATTACCAAAACAGACCTTAGAAAGTTATAATTACCAAAACAGACCACCACCTAAAGTATACTGCTATTTTATATTGCTATTAAATAAAAGAAAAAAAGTCAATGTACCTAGGGTTGACTTTATCAAGACCTAGAACCAAAGGAACAAGGAGGAGAATTGGTGACCAATCAGCTTGATTTCTTGAAAATTCAAAACAAGTTCTAGAAGCATCTTGGATGCAAAGAACTGGAGCTCCACCACGTTCACCATCTTCATCACCAGAAACAACATAAATAGCCATTGGGAATGAATTATTATTTTCTTTTTCTTTTATTTTGGATCGTGCAAGTGTCTCCAATGATCGACACATGGCGTATGGGCCCACTAGGGGTGAGTATCGGTCCAAAACCGAACCGAACCGAACCGAACCGATAGAACCGATAACCGATAAGGGGAAAATTTGGTAACCGAAACCGAACCGATTAGGTCTAATCGGTTTCGGTTCGGTATCGGTTCGGGTATCGGTTTTCGGTCCCCAAAACCGATTTGGACCGATAAGCTAGAGCAATTTAACAAAAAAAAAATCATCATCAACCAAATAAACCCAAACAGATCTGCTGCATTTGCACTTCCAAAAATCATCACAAGCAAACAAAATTCAAATGGGAAATCTTAAAATTCAAAAAATGCACTTCCAAAAATCATCACAAGCAAACAAAATTCAAATGGGAAATCTTAAAATTCAAAAAAAAAACAGTCCACAAAAAATCGCAAATGTCATATGATTTCTTAAGTTTTTTTTAGCAACTACAAGCATAAATCATCAGTCATCACTTCTTGCGTGTCTCCCCATTTTCATCTCCCTTATGTTCACGAATCGTCTCTTCAATTTCTATATAAAAACAAAAAATTATACAAAGTTAATATATGATCAACAATTCAACATTGTCTATAATCGGTTGTTAATTATTACCTTTTGCTATGTCATCATCATTCAAAATATCATCAACATTGTCTATAATCGGTTTCCTTGACTTCCTTACCCAATCTTGGGTACAAATCAAAGCTTCTACTATGGAGGTTGACAAACTAGTTCTATACGGTTCCAATACGCGTCCCCCGGTGCTAAAGGCCGACTCGGATGCCACAGTGGATATTTGTATTGCTAGAATATCTAAAATCAAAATATACAAAGTTATAACTCATAAGAATTAAATGTATTATATAGGTTTACCTTTTGCCATCCGAGAAAGGATTGGGAAACGCATGCCATTTTGTTTCCACCAATTTAGTATGTCAAAACCTTTTTTCCATGGAGTTTTCGGCTCGTCTAAGTATCTTGTTAACTCTGTATCCATTGCAACCGAATTGGTTCCCTCCTCCTTTAAATACTCACCAAAAAAAACATTCCCGACATCACTACAAACATCTTCATTAATATCCTCTTGAGAAGAATCGTTACAGTCACCCGCCTCGCCCGTGTCACACTTTTGTTTATACATCTGAAACAAATTATCCATTCGGGCTCTAATGTCTTTAAGTAAAGTATCTGTCATGCTTTTAATGTCGTCATCACTTATTTTCTTGTACTCCAACAAATACTTAATAGCATGCTTAGTTAAAGAGAACTTCACTGTTGGGTCCAATAATTCCGCGAAATGCATAAAGTCATTAACTTTCTCAAAATCCCCCCAATACTTGTCATACTTATTGAGCATTTCTTTACCCATTAAAAAAAATATTGGGTTTTCTTCCCAATCCCGTAGATGTTTATTGACATCAAAAACTTCTCTTATAAACAAATGGGCCAAGGGTTTCGAAGACCCTGAGACAAGCTCGGTTTTTCTTTTGAAGATCTCAAGAAATTTGACCACGTCTTTACAAGCACTAAAATCTGAATGCTCTGGAACTTTTCCTAGATCACTCGCATATGATTTATCTATCATCAAAAAAGCAAGAAAATATATAAGTTAGTAAATCAATTAAAACATCAAATAAAATTTAAGCATTTACCTTCAACTTCATACTTCACGAAAGCATCTTCCAACGCGACGGCAATTTTTAATGAATCGTGAGTGGAGTTCCAACGTGTAGGGCAATCACCACATAAAAATTTCTTTGATCCAAATTTACAATCTTTCATGCACTTCTTGAATTTCTTTATCCGTTGTGTGGATTGTCTTATATAACGAACCGCTTTTTGCACAACTTCTACGTGACAACTTTGTTCTTTCAAACCATCTTTAACAATAAGATTTAATATATGAGCCATGCACCTTATTTGGAAGTGTTTGCCACCATCATACATATTTGGCAACTTTTTTTTCAAAAATTCAACTGCGGTAGTGTTTGAACTTGCATTGTCTAGTGTCATGCTCATTACATTTTTAATCCCCCACCCATGTATGCAATCTAACAACTCACGACCAATATCATCACCCTTATGACTATCAATGGGTCTAAAGTTAATAATCCTCTTATGCATTACCCATTCATCGTCTATAAAGTGTGCCGTGACAACCATGTAATTCACCCGTTGACACGAGGATGTCCAAGTGTCCGTGGTCAAATGAACCGTAGTGGTTGGACTACTTAAGTAATTAAACAACTTGTTTCTTTCCTCAATGTAGTACTTGGCAACATCTCTACTAACTTTATAACGTGAAGGTAAACTAAACTTCCCATTTAATGCATTTGTGTACTCAATAAATGCTTCATTTTCAACAAACTTAAATGGTAGTTCACCGACTACAAATAAGTTTAATAAAGCTTTCTTGATTCTTTTTTCATCATGCATCCATGTGTTTATGCTTCCCTCCCCATCTACTTCTTTCTTCATTTGTAATATAGTTTGTTTCTTATTAGCTCGGTTTGCGAATTTCGGATTTTTATCACATATGGGAAAATGTCTTTTCAAGGAAGTAGTTCCGTTTTTGTGTGGATCCGCTTTATAAATAATTGAACAAAAGAGGCATTTTCCGTGCAGTTCTTCAATTCCCTCCTCTGTTTTCAGTTTAATCCGTTCAAAGTAATTCCAACATTCGGCTCTTAACTTTCGCTTTTTTGTTTGTTTTTTTTGAGTATTCTCAGGTTGGGTATTCTCGGGTTGGGTATTTTCTGGTTGGGTATTCTCGGGTTGGGTATTTTCTGGTTGGGTATTATCTAGTTGGGTATTATCTGGTTGGGTATTATCTTGATGGGTATCATCGATATAAACTTCATCATCCTAAAAAGACATAAATATGATGAGTTAATAACATAATTAGAAATTGAATCAGAAGCATAATGTATAAAAATTCCATATTGTGAAATCGATAAGTGATTCCCATTTGATGCATGATAAAAATCAATTCCATATGCCCCCTGTTTTTTGTAATCGGCCACTTTATATTTATACTTTATAGTCCATTTGATATTGATTCCCAAATGGATGAAGGGGTGATTTTTAATTCGAGAGTTTAACATGTATTTGCTTATCTAATTTTATTGCTTTTCCATGATTGCTTCAGTTTAACATGTGAGGCCACGTAATTAGTTATCAAACACCATACTTTTTTTTAACAGATCAAACACCATACATGATTTATATAATTATATTAATACAGTAATTATCTATCAAAAAACTCAAATCGTACGTAACAATGTGATATTCAAGAACTCAAAGAAGTCAATAACCCTAAACCCTAATAGAAAATCAACGAAAAACTTACATCAATCTGAGTTTCTTCAGTATCAACCCAATTCATGTTATGATTGTTAGCCATCGACATTTCAAAATCACTGATTGCTTTGTATTGTTGTTCGTCGTATGAAGCTAGAGACGAACTCACGAACAGTCGTTTCTTTTGATAGGAAACCGATGGTTTTTAGGAAACTAAATCATAGGAGTTAAGGAACCGATATAGGAAAACTAATAGATGTATCACGTATTGGACTGAGGTAGCTTAGGAGTCTTATTTTAGTCTTGTTATATGGGCCCATTTAATCGGTCCGGTCCGGTTCAAAACCGAGACCGAATTGACCAAAACCGATATGGCCCGAAACCGATAAAGCCTAATTTCTTAAACCGAAAACCGAACCGAAAGCTGTTATCGGTTCGGTATCGGTTCGGTATCGGTTCGGTATCGGTTCGGTTCGGTTTTTTCGGTCATTTTGCTCACCCCTAGGGCCCACCCATGATCCTGGAGCAAGTGCATAACTCTCTCCAGATTTTATAAGATTGTGAATGGAGAAAGGTGGATCCTCGGAATCACCAAACATGTGGAGTATTTCAATGTATTCTTTATTAAATGGCTGCATTAATATGATAAAAAATTATCAAGAATAAATTACATGAATCGTTAAATCATCTTTTTGATTTGTATGAAATTTTGGATTTGGTCCCTCGACTTCTTTTATTGCACGGATAGTCCCCAAAGCAAAAAAAGCATGTAAAGATTTTAGGGACTGTTGAGGTTACAAGTTTCAAAATTAGGGACTATCCATGTAATAGAAAAAAAAATAGTCGAGGGACAATTTATGTAATTTGCTCAATTATCAATTTAGAACAAGAGGTATAGATTACTGTGAAATAACATACTTGTTGCAAAGGTTTTCTCCATGATCTTCCTAGTCTATGAATTAATAATGCCTGAATTAGACAAACAATTATTCTAAATATAATCGTCTAAAAACAAAAATGAGTGGATATGCAAAATTACAAAAAAAAAAAATGTGTATACCTGAGCAACTAGCATCTGACTGCTTCGAAGCATACAACCCCAATTTACATCACTGGTATATTTTGAATCACCAATAGACACAAAACCTGAATTTAATAACCGCTATTATTTAAATATTTTCTAATTTGTAAAATTAAAAAAATTAATAATAAATAAACCTTTACGGTAAGTCATCAAGATTCTTGAAGAAAAATCTTCAGAAAATGCAGTATATCCATTTGTATTAACCGGTTCTTGAGATGAATCTTCCAAACTAATTTTGTAACAAACTCCTAAAAGCCATATATCACTTACTGAGTTAGTTAAGTTAGTTCTGTACCCCAAAACACGCTCTTGAAGTCTCCTCATTGAACCACTGGTGATAATTCTCTTTACAGCTTCAGTCCAACCATGTTTTTTCTTCTGGAAACTTCTAGAATCACCGTGGGTGTCAAAGACTGTAAAAGGAGATACAAAGAATCCTGACCACAATGAAGACTTTGGGGATTTACGGTTGCTTGTTCCTGTTTCAGAACAGTTGGGACCACAAATTCTATCTGGAGAATTAGTTGAACTTGTGTCAGTTGTGTTAGGTGTGTTCTTCATTACCTAACCATGAGCTGCACCAAAATGATCAAGCTATCAGTTCCCTAATAGGTGATCCACTGTTAAGATCAGTAATCAAACAATGGAAATCAATTGCAAACAACGATTGAATCAAGGTGATTCAATCAATCAATGTATTACTTTCACAATTCGAGAGGTGAAAGAACTCTCCCAAGGTTTACACACCCTTAATATCTGAATGAATGTGAAAGAAAGGTTACAATTGACTTATATCATCTAACTAACTAACTGTTAGATGCAACTGACCAAACAGAATGAGTTGACCAAATTAGTCAACTCATTAAAGTTCTTCTTGACCAACACTTGTCCTCTTCTGCCTTCTAGCATAGGTGACCCGGAAGTCCTTGTTCGTAACATCCACTTTCAAATTTTACCAAATGTTATAGTGAGTAAAAGAAGCTATGTAAACCTAATTTTAGGAACAAATTATAACAATAACAGCTCAAATTAAAAACTATGTTCTTATTAACGAGATGTGGTGCAAAGCTTTTGAAATGCAGCAGAATACTACAAGAAAGGACGATCGAGTATGAATACCTAATTCTGATTCACTTCCAGCTATCGTTCCTCAATTTTCTACCTAGATAACAAAATTAGAATCCAAACACACAGTTCATACACACATATAGCGATAACTTGGTTACTTAACCAGAACAATAACTAGTATCAAATTTGTTAAAGCCTAAAACACGGAGATTATGAAACAAGTTAAACAGAATCAAATTCGTTGAATAAAAACAACAACTTTATAATCGAAGGCAACAAGAACTTACCGGTATGAATGGAACTTCGAATCACATCAATTAGAAAGAAATTTTATAAATTCAGCTCGTAATAAGCTCGAGAAATCGATTTGAGAAAGAAGAGAGGTTTTTCTATGTAGATTTGGAACCCTAATTATACGAATATCACCATTGTTGTGTACAAAATCAATCAAACGGAAGTAAATTGAAGAAAGGTTTAAACGCCTACGCTAAATTTGAGATCAATGGCCACCTGCACAAGCTACGCGTGACGGCGACGAACTCGAATTTTAACGTCTACGCTAATCCGTACAAGTAAGCAATGTTCAGGCTTTGAACGACAACTATTTTATAGCAAGCCGTTCACACACACAAAAGAACTATTTTATACCAAAGTTAAACAACTATATTTTTGTTTTCCGATTAAAACAACTAAAAACATATATTTTTGTTTTGGCCGAAGTCTAAAGAAGTTAGATGGGGAATAATATGAAGATAACTACTAAAATAACTAATATAGAATGGGATTATTATTGATTTCTACCCTATTTTTGAGATTCATACAAATAGTCACACATTTAGTCGGACAATTACCAAAAAATGTCATCATTTTATCTCTACTATCTATAATAAGTGAATGACTTTCTAATTTTAACAGGTCTTAAAACAGGCCTGCCATTTCTGGAAGGTCTTAAACCCACGTCTTAAAAGCAAAAGAAAAAAGGCACTATGCAGGTTTCGAACTTGGGTCTCTAGAATCCATTTTATTCACCTTACCACTAAACCACATCACATTTTTGAAACAAAAGCAAAACACTAAGATGCTATGCTTTAAAGGTCCGGACACAACTAATTAAAAGCCATTACAAATAAGACTTTTTTCTACTCTTATTTTTAGAAACAATAAACCTTAATATTAATTATTTAAAGCGTTTTTAATATTAAGACCTTAATTAAAAGCCGTTAAAAATAAATCTTTTAAGACATTGAAATCATTTACTTCCGTTTTTTAACATTGAAATCATTTAAACTTTGACTTACCGTTTTTTAACATTGAAATCATTTAAACATTGAAACAATCATTTACTTCATACGTTTTTTTTTTCAAGTATGATGTGCAAACCGTCATTGACTTACAAATAATACTTTTTTGCTACTCTTATTGTTAGAAACAAGAATCCATAATGGTAATTATTTAAATCGTTTTTAATTTTAGCACCATAAAAAACCATATGTTTTTTAACAATTAAATCATTTAAATTTTGACTGAACGTTTTTTAACAATTAAATTATTTAAAATTTGACTGAAAGTTTTTTAACATTATTAATTTTACGTTTTTTATATACCATTATTAATTGAAATCATTATTAGATATCATCTTTCATTGAAATCATTATTAATTTTACGTTTTTTTGAAGCTATATATATATACTCCATCAACTTACGATGCGGTTGTTGTGCCTTAATACAAACGACGTTAAAACTTACAATCATATTATCTTCTTCATGGCTTTAATCACCCAATATGGTGCTTCAGTGCTCCAGCCACTGCCACGACCAGTTGAAGAAGTAGAGGTAACGTCTATTTGACTAAATTCAGAGTGTCAAATTCTTACTTTAAAATCATAAACTTGTTGTTAACTAATATTTTTCTATTTCTATTTCGAAGGAATTTGATGGATATGAACCGATTGAAAACTTTGAAGACCTCTGGAATCCACATTACTGGTACAAATGCAAATTTGTTCGAGTTGAATATGTTTGGCTTGACCACAAACATAACAAACTATATTTTGTTCCTGCTTGACAGATTTGTAAGCTACTACTAATTATTATACGATCTCTTTATTTATTGGACAAATAATCATTTATTTTCAGAGGCACAAATTCGCTGCGATTATCCCCCATCTTAGTTTCTGCATACCAATGCCGAAAACTAGAAGGCGGTGTCTTTTCTTTAAAGTATTTCAAAATTGATTACAACGATGTCGAATATTATCCTCGCTTTGACAACTATAGCTTTATTCGTAATGAATGGACAATAATATTCAACACTAAAACCAAGCTTACCGAAACTACGAATGGAGAAGATGGTTGGTTCCCCAAGTACCCGTTGGTCAGATCTCCAACATGGCTCTTGCATGATCAAACAACTCGACAAATGTTGATTGGTACGTCTACGTTACATTTTTATCATTAAAAATTAAAAATATTATTATTTAATGTTTTGGCATAATTACTAACATTGTCACAGACGTTGCTGGAAACATGTCGAACGATTGCTTTTTTTTTACGTCTGTTCGGAAATCGTGTGCAATGCTGCTGCATGACTGTCGGTAAGTATTTATACGTGCTTCACATGATCACCACGTTTTAGGAAATAACCCATTTACAATTTAATCTCCGACAGGGGCAACCGGATCAAGATCATATTGTATCATATACCGGCAGCCACGACCACAATGATTGGGAGATCTTCTACTGAAAACATTACCGTGTACGCAGCTCGCGTGAAACTGATTAGAACACCAACAGGTTAATTCTAGTTTTTTCGATATTTATTTTACTTTAAATGTCCGGACACAACTAATTAAACGCCGTTACAAATAAGAATTTTTTTCTAATCTTATTTTTAGAAACAATAAACCTTAATATTAACTATTTAAAGCATTTTTAATATTAACACCTTAAAAAATACTTACGTTTTTAACATTGAAATCATTTAAACTATGACTTACCATTTTTTAACATTGAAATCATTTACACATTGAAACAATCATCACGTTTTTAGCAGGTAAATCATTTAAAGCATACATTTTTTTTTCAAGTATGATGTGCAAACCGTCATTGACTTACAAATAATACTTTTTTGCTACTCTTATTGTTAGAAACAAGAATCCATAATGGTAATTATTTAAAGCGTTTTTAATCTTAGCACCATAAAAAATCATACGTTTTTTAACAATTAAATCATTTAGTTCCAGTTTTTTCGATATTCATTTTACTTTCCAATCATTGGGCATACCCACTTACCTAACATACTTTTTATTTAAAAAAATATTGATATATTTTTGTGATTTGGTTACATTTCAGTCAAATATCTTGTTTCTACTGACGTTACAAAAATTGAGTTCAACCCGGAAATGCCAGAAGCATATGCACTTCAACGCATCCATCCTATAGTACAATATGATGATTCCGTTGTTTTATGTGATGAAGAACCCGAAGTCCCACCCGACACGCAACCAAAAAGTTATTTCAAACGTTTAAGAACTACCCTATATGGAAATAAGCGTCTCTCGACTTACCTACAAAACAACGTTTAAACAGACCCCACCGGTTGGAACAACAATAATTAATTGGTGTTTAAATGCTTAACGTTTCTGTTACACAAATGGTGCTTTTCTTTTATATTACGCTTTGTCTTATTTATATAAATTACTCACTTTGCCAATAATTGTTTTTATTATACGAATTGTTTTAGTGCAACTACACAAATTATATATTTTGATGTGTGAATTATCTTAATGTGTCATAATAATTGGAAAGTCATGAAAAAGTATGTTAATGACGTTATAATAGTACTCCATTTCTACCTAAATTATAAACCATAATAAATGGTCATTACATCTTTAAAAAATAAATTATATACAAAATAACACCTATATTGAATCACCCTCCAAAATTGATACTTCGTCAACATCAACCACATGCAATTAAAATCGATGTTTGGACGGAATTTTAGTATATAATGCTAATTTAATAAACGTCTTTATGTGATGACAATTTAGATTTACCCTATATAAATATTGACTTATTGCTTTTTACCCCTACTAAACATACCTTTTAATTGATATTGACTTATTGATTTATGTACCAATATTCATAGTAACATTCGTTTTCGATAATTTTATTGCATTTTGATTGTATTTTATATTGACCATACTAAATTGCATATTGAATCCACCCTTACTAAACGTATATGGATATGGAAATCTAATCTAATATTGAATATTAAAATTAGTGGTAACAACCTCTGCATAATTTACTCATTATAATATTTAATGATTGAATTCACACAATATGAATGAAAAAATAAACCGATCAAAATATAAAATCACTTAAATACCAATTAAATGATATCGTGCAAATTTGTTTGGAAAGTGAGTAAAGACGTTGTCATTAAAATGTGTAAAAGCGTGTAAATTCGTTTGTGGAATCGACCGTTACGAACTGTGAGATATTCGATATGGTAACAAATGGATATTTCGGATACCACTATAAAGACTAATTTTTATTAGTAAAACATTTTTTATTCATTTTTAGCAGGTCTTAAAACATAAACTGTCAGTCAATCCAATACCTATATATAAAGAGTTACTTATGTATACGTTTTTTCCTCTCATACGTTTTTTTCATGCTTAACAATGTAAGATATTTCGGATATTTCGGATACCACATTTGGACTTAATTATACGCTATGCGTTTTTTTTATTCATTTTTAGCAAGTATGAAAACAGGAAAAATCAGTCAATGCTATAACTAGGTATATAGACTTATTTAAGTACACTAGCAGGGTACCCGCGCAATGCGGCGGCCGGTACCCAGAAACCATATTTCGTGGCGAGCAAGTGTTGTTCGTTTACACGGTAATAATTGTTGCTAGAAATAAATAATTAAACGGAAATGTGGATTTTGGTAAGAGTTGATGATTTACAGCGTCGTATATTTAATGTTATTGGGTAAAATGGTTTTCGAGTAACAGACATTTGTTATTAAGTGTGGGTGGTGTTACCAAAGTGTAATGTATAGCAAGTGGTTAACACATAGTGATAAGTTAGGAGAGGTCTTGGGTTAGAATCTTATTAGCCGCGATTTATTTTTTTTAAGTTAGAGAACTAACTAACAAAAGTGGAAAGGTCCTTAAAATCAAGTTTAAGGAGCTCCTTAAACTTGCCTAATGGGGTAGGCCTAAATGCTTTATATAGTAGTAAGATATATATTAAAAGCCTACGTTTTACGTTTTAACATTTAAATCATTTAAGTCATACGTTTTATTCAAGTATGATATGCGTTTTTTATATAGTAGATTAACATTTAAATCATTTATAATGAATATGTTTTATTCTTGTATTATATGCGTTTTTTATATAGTAGATTAACATTTAAATCATTTAAGTCATACGTTTTATTCAAGTATGATATGCCTTTTTTATATAGTAGATTAACATTTAAATCATTTATAACGAATACGTTTTATTCTTGTATGATATGCGTTTTTATGTTAGATTAACATTTAAATCATTTAAAGCATACGTTTTATTCAAGTATCATATGCGTTTTTTATATAGATTATATATATTCAAGTATGATATATATATATATATATATATATATATATATATATATATGTGTGTGTGTGTGTGTGTGTGTGTGTGTGTGTGTGTGTGTGTGTAGATATATTTAGTTTTATGTTTTATTCATAGCTAATTAAGTAAACAACACATATTTTGACAACAGTATATCACAGTTCTTAAAACCGTATCGGTCAGTCAATGCTGTAACTAGGTATAAAGACATAATTAGCTATACGTTTCATTTAAAATGAGCGGGTTTTCATGCTTATAACTACCAATTATATCTTTGCATTAACTACCGACTTCATTTTAACGTTTACGTTTTTTATCCATGTTATAACTACCGATTAAATCTTTGCATTAATATTCATTTAATTTGTTATATAGTTTACGTATGACCTCCATTCATCTTATAACTACCGATTAATTCATTGCATTAATATTCATTTAATTTGTTATGTAGGTTACGTATTATCTCCATTCATCTTATAACTACCGATTAAATCTGTGCATTAATATTCATTTAATTTGTTATATAGGTTACGTATTACCTCCATTCATCTTATAATTACCAACGTTGTTGACAGGGAAAGAGACAAAAGCTCCATGCTGACCGCTTTTTTTGATATGAATAAAATCCTTGGAAGAGATAAACAATATCTGTACAAGGACTTTCCCAAACACTTCACATGGAATAATACCTCGCGATGTTGGAGTATTAGAAAAAAACAATCAATGAGGGGAAGAATGGTTTCCGCTAATCCCGCTGAAGGAGAACGATTCTACTTACGCCTACTATTGTCCCATGTTCCCGGGCCTACGGATTGGGAAGACCTCTGCACAGTCGATCGCGTCGTTGACCCGACTTTTCGAAGAGCAGCTCTCGAGAGAGGATTAATTGAGGATGATAATAATCTCTCGACATGTCTTAGGGAGGGTTCACTTTTTCAGTTTCCTCCGGCTCTTAGGAGGTTATTTTCAACTATTTTGATATTCTGTCAGCCAGGGGATGTTCGTAAGTTGTGGGATGACCACTACGAATCACTTTCGGAAGATTACAGACGGCTGAATCCAAATGTGGTGGTCGCCCGAAATATGGTCCTTAAGGACATCAAAGTTTTCCTACAATCTATGGGTAAAGATCTTGATGATTTTGATCTTCCTACTCTAGACATCGACGTCAGTTTATCGTCTGGGATTGTTCGGGAATTACAAGAATAGTACTCCATAGTTGTGGAAGATGAACACCTGTTTGCTTCCGACTCTCTTAATTCCAATCAACGAGACGCTTATTATGAGATTATGAGTCATGTGGATAACAATACTGCGGGCGTCTACTTTATAGACGGGCCTGGAGGAACATGGGAAATGTTTTTGTATAAAGCTCTGCTTGCAAAGGTCCGGTCTCGTGGTTTCATTGCAATCGCGACAGCTTCGTCGGGTGCGGCAGCTAATAACATGTCGGGTGGGAGAACTGCTCGCTCCCGATTCAAGATTCCAATTAACCTTGATAACAACTCACTCTGTAACATTAAAAAACAGAGTGGGACCGCAAAACTGCTTAGAGCTGCAAAACTAATCATATGGGACGAGGCTTCGATGGCTAAGAGGCAGGCTGTAGAGGCATTTGATCGTTCAATGCAAGACGTAATGGGAACGAGACTTCCTTTCGGTGGAAAAGTTATGGTTTTAGGAGGTGATTTTAGACAGGTTTTACCGGTCGTTAGACGTGGAACACGAGCACAGATCGTTGACTCCAGTTTAAGAATATCATCGTTATGGTCTGTGATTAAGAAGATAAGGTTGACTCTTAATATGCGAGCGCGGACCGATCCATGGTTTTCCGATTTTCTGTTACGAGTCGGAGATGGGGATGAAGAAGTCGTCGATGAAAAGTATATCCGAATTCCAGATGGCATGACAATTCCGTACAAGGAAATTCACCAGATTATATTACTTCTCGGGTCAACGGAAATTCACCAGATTATATTATTTCTCGGGCTATATTATCAACCAAAAACGACCATGTCGATGAGCTCAACGAGAAGTTGATCGGTACATTTTGTGGGGTCGAACAAATATATTACAGTTTCGATGAAGCAGAGGATGACAGAAACGGATTCTATCCTATGGAATTTTTGAACTCGCTTAATGTCAGTGGTATTCCCCCGCATGTTCTCCGGCTCAAAATTGGGTGCCCGGTAATACTTTTACGGAATATCGATCCCTCCCAGGGATTATGTAACGGCACTAGACTTATATGCAGAAAGTTTGAGCCAAACCTAATTGATGCGGAGATAGCCGTTGGCCAGCATGCTGGAAAAAGAGTTTTCTTGCCAAGAATACCTCTATCTCCGTCTGAAGCCGACATGTTTCCTTTCAAGTTGAAAAGAAAACAGATTCCGGTTAGGCTAAGCTTTGCGATGACAATCAACAAAGCCTAAGGACAGACAATTCCAAACGTGGGCGTTTATCTGCCGGAATCGGTGTTCTCGCATGGGCAACTTTACGTTGCCCTTTCAAGAGGAATTTCACGTGACAATACAAAAGTATTGATAACTCCAGCAAAAAAATTTAATCTCGACGGAGTTTACACAGCAAACGTGGTGTATCGAGAGGTTTTACATGATGAGTAACACGCATAAATAGACATGTCTTCCATGTATTTTATACTTAATTAGGTTTATCGGGTTACCTCTATTTTATACACAGTTTTCATGCTTATGTATTGTATTTGTTCTAAAAATATGTTACGAATGAACTTTTAATCGCAAGTAATTTTTAGTTTGCAGCACGCCGCATCGCGCGGGTTTTATCCTAGTATTCTAAAACGGTCATATACTCTTCCTTTAAAAAGATTAAATATTATTATTGTTATAAGTTTTTTAATAATTGTTTTCTCAGAAATATGAATTCTTTGTATGAATCTCCGAAATATATAGTCAAAATCAGGTATATCACATTTCGTTTTGGTTAGTTTAGTAATTGTGTTTCATTTTTTATCCTTATGTCATCAATGATTCAATTCCAATCCAAATTCTGTAAGAAAATGATTAAGATTATGATATCATGACAATAAACTTAACAAACACCACCTTTTATATTCAGTGCAACTAAAATCGTTATTTTTTTTTAAATTCAACACTTTATGTACCATTTTATTTCAATATAATGCTTTCAACGGTACACGTAGTTAGTTAAGCAACCATTTTATTGCATGGACTGCTAAACAATGTCCGTGCAACAAAAATATACATAAAGTAATTGCTATGAAATTTTGAAAAAGAAAGAACCAAAGTTGCAGTCATTAAAGAACTATTTATAAAATTAATTCTAAATCTTACAAATAACATCTCTCTTTGTTTCACATATAAACTTCACCATAATTCATGTTAACAGATTGCCTAATTACACTTAGGTGTAAACAATCAAATTAATAAAACATAATCACCGGACATAAAACATCGAACACTTCAAAATACTCATATCTCCGTCTTATCATGTTTTATATCCTTACATATAAGAGAACTTAACCACTATGTATACATAATCAATGTGGTTTAAAAGAAAGAACCCATTTGAGTCTTTGTTGAATTTAAAACCTAATATAACTAACACAACTTTTTTAACAAATTTTATATAAACTTCACTAGTGACATTGTAGGGTTCATGCATTGGCAATTGAGTCCTTTGTGACATTGTAGGGAGCCGAAGCCATCACTCTGTATAATCATAAAATTATAAATAAAAATTCTGTTACCGAACGAAAAACAAGAAAAATAACTTTCAACCTATAAAAATATGGAAAATGGCCTAGAAAATGTAACATAATATATAAATTTTGACAATGGAATTTTTAATCTTTCGAAGGTAACATTAAAAATGTAATTTTTACTTAACCAAATTCTCAAAATTGGTATATTGCGTTCACCTAAATGTAGCAAATTGTATTCAAGCTACCATTTGATGAGCGAGAAATTTTTACATATAATGCTACTTTTGTTGGCAATTTTGCAATATAAAAAGGTTTAAATATTAGGTAAAATGTCTAAAATACCCTCGAGAGTCGTACCTTTCCTTGCGCTTCTCAAGAAACCGAGCCAAGGATGCTTTGCGCGCTTGGGGAACAGCTGCATACCAAAAACCAAAAGTCAACTTCCAAATTTCCAGAACGTAAAAAGTCAAAGGCGCATAAAAAGTCAACAAAAAGTTGTGAAGTTTCTGAAAAATTACCCGATTGCATCACTTGTTCGAGTGAATTGATAACTCTTGGACTATCCAGTTTAGTAACAGGAGTATTAACTGACCCATTTGCTGTTTTAGCAATTTCATCTTTGTTGGTGGGTCCCACAGCCGGTTGACCAACCGGGTGTGATGATACAGACATCGGGCTCGAGATTGCTGAGTTAATGGGTTGAGTCACGGGTATTTGGGTTTGAACCCGTGGTTGAGGTGTGGTTGCAGGTGCACCATTTCCAGCTAAGAACATGATAGCTTGAGCCTGCATAAGTCAGTCAAAATTATCTCAAGATTCGACCTTTTTGAATCAAGATTCAAGCTTTTTGAATCAAGTTCTAAGCTTTTAAATCAAGATTCGAGCTTTTTGAATCAATTTTAGAATCAAGATTCGAGCTTTTTGAATCAATTTAGAATCAAGATTAAGCTTTTTGGATCAAGATTCAAGCTTTTTTAATCAAGATTCAAGCTTTTTGAATCAAGATTCAAGCTTTTTGAATCAAGATTCGAGCTTTTGAGTCAAGATTCGAACTTTGTGAATCAAGATTCGAGCTTTTTGAATCAAGATTTTGGAAATTGTAAAAAGAAAGATTTTTTTTACCTTTTCGGGAGAGATATCATCGTAAACGTGCACCATTCCTCCATAAAAGACGGTTAGCTGAGCAGGAGCACAAGAAGTCTTGGAACTATACCTTATAGTAATTAAAAGAATTAATAAGATAACATAAAATACGGTTTAAAAATACTCCATATTAAAGTTGTTTTTTTCACAAATTCGTACCATGGTTCAGTGGTTCCAGCAAGAAAGGAACCATGGTTCAGTTGCTTACTGGGTGCACCACCAAATTGAGCCCTAAAAAAAGGGCTGCTCATAGAAATAGGAATCGCTTGTTTAGCATCGTTAACAAGTTGAACCGAAAACGGGCTCTGTTGAATGGGATAATTAGCCATTGAATAATGAGTACCACCTTGTCTACCAACACCAAAGCTTTTCTATAGAAATAAATAAAAAATAAAACAATTAATATAATTAAAAAAACAAGTGATTAGCAGTTGAAATGTTGGAAAAAAGCAAACAAAACACCCCGTTTCGCCAAAAATAGAAAAAACAACAACAGTTGGAATGTTTGATAACGTAAGTACCACTAAGTTGAGTGTTTTTACTCCGTTTTTGTAAATATTTTTAGTCATATATGAATCAATAGTACTATATTGTAATAATTATTTGGTAATTTTTTAAGAGCTCAAATTAAGAAATAACCGAATGATGATAATTCATAGTTTCATACTCCATCATAACCATAATTGATCACACTCATATCTCGATTACTAGATCGACTACCAAACGTACCTGAATTTCACTGGCTTGACGATTTTTAGAGGCTTCAAAACCTTCTGCAACAAATACATCATTAAATAAATAATTAGTTTATGATCATTTACAATATTAATTAGTAACCTTAAAAAATTATTAATGGAAAGACAGAAAATTTACCTGATAAAGGCCAGTGGGCTGCAGAGGTCTTCGAAAAAACTAGATAAGATTTAAATCCCCAAATTAGATTTAACAACAATAAAGTGAATCTAAATTACTTAAGTTAAATAAATCTAGTTTAATTAACAAATAAAATACAAATTTCAGCATTAATTAGTTAATTACTACAAATATCCAGTGGAGCATAATATTTTTATTTAAATTAATTTCTTCAAACATGCCAGTTCTAATTAGGTGAAAAAAATGTTAAATTCTACTTTTTTTAGCAAAAGCTTTCACATGAAGCAACTTCAAACGAACTTAACGACACATGCAAAAAATTCCCCCAAAAAGTAACACTAAAATCGATATAGTAACCCCAATAACGCTCCGATAAAGTAAAAGTGACAACGAATTTACCGAACTTCAACTTCGAATTGAAACAAAATTTGAATTCGATTTATTAAAGGTGTACAGATTACAGAATCCAAAAACTTGTAACTAGGTCAAAATATTGAAGAAAAATGTACGAAAATTGGTACCTGATTCCTTGCATCCTTCGACAGCTTCTTCTTTGACCACGATTACAGAATCTTTAGAATTCAAACCCATGAAATCCCTTTCCATCCTTCAACTACAAAAATTTAATTTCCATCAGAATTAATAGATCAAAAGTACAGAATAATCTGAAAAATTAAAGGATTGAAACCTACGAAATCTTTAAATGACCTTTGAAAAAATCAAACTGAATTGAGAGCGAGAAATGCTTGAGACTTGCGAGTCCAACGAAAGTAAGAGATAGAGGGAGAGAGAAATTAGGGAATGTGATTTTTACATTTGGATTTATATCATATCTTTAATAGCATTTTAAAATTACGCATTTTTCCATCAAGTTCCATAATTACATAACTTCCCCTTTATATACTAAAGCTTCCATATTCAATCTAAAACACTAATATAGTAAGACTGATATTAAATTGGATAATTAGTAGGTGATAAGTTTCATATATTTTGAATAAAATAATGCTAATGATGTTTAAATATAAAATTAAGTATAAAAATGTTATATTAAATGAGATAGTTAGTCGCATATGTCTCACTAATTTTTACCAGATAAGAAAATGTTTCAAAGTATCACTTATTTTGATATATCCCAAAATGCATAGTGTATCACTTATTTTGTATTGGAGGAATATAATTCAAAATAAGTAGTGAGACCTACACCCACTAACGATTTCTTTTAATATAGTAAAATTGCTTATTTACTCTTAATTTTACTTTTAAACATCATTAGTATTCTTTTATTCAAAAGATATGAGAATAAGACTCATCCCTACTAACTATCAAATTTAATATAATCTTCTATTTGTTATAATCATATGTCTAAAAAATTGTGAAATTAATAATATTGAATCGAAAGAAATATCATATATAATCAAAATTGTTGTAACATTTCGTTTGTTTCAACTCCATTTCCAGGCAAATACATCCATAAATTCCATACACTGGACCAAAATGAGAGTTTAAGCGTTTAAGGGGGTAAATATAACTACAATATTTTGAGGGAGAACTGTGTCTTTTTATCTTTTATAAGGGGTTTATTTGAAACTAACCCTTGTGTTCTGCTTATTCTTTATGAAACAAGATCAGAGGCGTTGATCTTGTAACCAGTTAAATGACCGGCTTAACCGGTAGCTCACCACGTGCGTGAGCCTCTTAAAACTCGCACGCTTAGCTGTATAAGGTAGCGCAAAAATAGAGGCTTTACCGAATGAGATAGTGACACGTAATATGAGTGGTGGAGGAGTTTTACTCGTGGCGATGTGTGTTCTTGCTAGCTTTTTATTCTAATTTGCTTGCCGTTCAAAAAAAAATTTGCGATGTGTGGGTCACGTGGGTCTCGGTGTGATTACTATTTACTCGGCGAATATTTATCGAATCACTCGCCTTTGTTTTTATCACGAGGGAATGCAAGGCGGTGGCGAGTTATTTAATATCCCAAAATGTGATTTGACGAATTACCCTTTAAATGTTGGTTAAACAACTAGAGTAGCCTTCTCTAATTTAGCAAGTTTTTAAAGTAAATAGAAAGTTTTTTAAGTAAATAGAAAGTTTGATTTTTATTATCGTATTAAATAACTAGGTTATAACCCGTGAAGAATCACGGGTTGTCACTCTTTATACTGATCGTTAAGAATATATAATACAAAGCTTTTTACCGGATTTAGTTTCACCTATATTAAATTTTTAACCTATAAAATAAAAAGGGAATATATTTATAAGAGGACCAATTGGGTTGCAAAACACGTACATAATTTCAATGACAAATATCGAAATATGATTAAAAGGAAGTCCAACATTCATTGACAAATTATGAAAAATATTTAATAAAAAAAATTAAGATAAATTTCTAAAAACTTCTTTAAATACAACGTTTGAAGTTTTATTGGTCACACCGCCATCTTTATCTTCTATTAATATCTTCAGTCCTTTTCTGCTTTTTACTCTAGATAAAGCCACATACAATTGACCGTGTGAAAAAACAGGCTCTCTCAAATACAGACCCACCTTTGACAATGATTGACCTTGACTCTTATTAATTTTCATAGCAAAGCAAATAGAGAGTGAAAATTGCCTTCTTTTAAATTTAATGGGGATTTTGGCGTCAGATGGCTTCAGATAATCTTGATATAAGAATACAATATCCAACATTGTTCCCAGATATAACAACTGCTTCTATAACACGGACACCCAAAGCCACAATCTGAAGCCTTGTACCATTGCATAAACCATTTTTCTGGTCAATATTTCTTAATAACATAACGGGAACACCGACTTTTAAAATTAACTGATGATTTGGCAATCCACCTATTTTAATACCATTAAGCACATCTGGTGAGTACAAACTATCATCAAACCCTTCATTCAAAAACTCTTCAGGACAAATGCTATCTGAACTTAAATATTCCTTGGCTTCTCCTGGGAAAATTGCTAAAAAAATGATCATTAGTATCCCTAACAACTTCATTTTTAGGGGTAAGTATTGCTCTTTCTTGAAAATAGCCAGGAGTATTTATGTTTTCTAGCAAAGAAGGATAAACAAAATCAATCAACGTACTTAACGGGTCTGCAGATGTAGAAATTATAAGATATGGGTCAATATCAATAATCGCGTTACCATCGTTCGGCCCACCAATTTTGCATTCGCCAATATCCAAAAGCCAATTTGCAAATGACATGGTTTCTTCAATATCAGCTATATCACTTCCTACTGTCAACCTCATGTTTTTTTGTTAACGTTTTAACTTTGCAGTTTTCCCATATATATGAAGAACTCAACGATGCATTTACTATATCTTGTCTGCTCCCGTTTGGTACAACAGGTAGAATATGTCTGAAATCTCCACCAAAAACAATAACTTTTTCTCCAAATGGTAGATCACTGTTCACATTATTACCAGCTCTTAAAATATCTCGAAGTGTTCTATCCAAAGCTTCACAAGCATGCTTATGAACCATTGGCGCCTCATCCCATATTATAAGCGATGTTTTTTTATTAACATCGCCACATCGTTGTTTGGCGTTATAGAACACATTGAATCTTGATTAAGATAAACATTTACTTCAACTGATTCTATGTCTATATCAAACCGTCGAATTAATTCTATTTCTACAAAATCATTTGCTAAATTCAGAATATTTTTTTTGTTGAATTAAGTTTATGGAATTGTAGCTAACTTTGTTGTATCTTAATTTTATCGAACTAATTTACAATTTTGATATCACTAACAAACCAATGGATTTGAACTTAAGTGGTTTATCTCAACCATGTAGGTTGTTATCTTGTGAAATTAGTTATCCATTTGTGTCTAATAGAAATGGATTTCTATAAGGAAAAAGGTAATCGGGTTATCATCAATCTGCAATCATTACTTAATTACATTTAGTAACGGGGTTTGTGGCTTTTGACGTTGGTGCGTATTGGTTTTCCTTATACCGCGTATGAATTCATGTAATAGACTATACTTATGTTACTGCTCTATATGTAAATGTTAAATATCAAAGTCAACAAATTGACTATAAAAGTCGGAATATGAATAACCATAAAGACAACAAATTGACAGTTTTCACAAACCTAATCATATTTTTCTTAAATCAGTTAAAATTAAAAAAAATTGTTTATGGGTTAGGGTTAAGGTTAAGGGTAATGATTGATGTCAGGGTTTATGCTTTTCGGTTTAATATTAAAAAAATGATTAAAAAACATAAATTTTATTATTACAAAACTAAAAAATTATAAACAATTAAAAAAATCAAATTTTTTTTAAAATAACACAATATATATGTGATATAACAAAATAACAGGTCAAAATGTGATATAAGAAAAGTCACATAAATGTGTCAATAAAAGGTTAAAAAACCACTAACATTAAAGTCACATAAGAAAACAATTGTATATATCATATATTGACCAGTTTGACTATTATTAAAGTCAAACTGGTATGAAGAAATGTAATTACATTCAAAACAATTACAAAAAAAGGGCAATTGTTATTACAATATTGAAATTATTGTAATTACAATCAATTTAATTAAAAAAGTCAACTGTTTGACTATTAACAAAATTCAAATATGTTTTGAATAAATGTAAATAAATTTAAAAAGTTACAAAAAAAATAGTTTCTAGACTTTAGTATCAGTTGAAGACATGTTGTCAATGTTACTAATGTTAAAGTCACATAACAAAATATCACTTGACCAGTAAAATATTCATTTATATAATTTCTACCAAAAACAAAATGTAATTCTGCAACAGGTGAAACTGTTTTGAAGGAATTTAAATTAATTTCAAAAAAATTACAATAAACAAAAAATAGTCAGTTGTAATTACAATATTGCTATTATTGTAAATTTGTAATTACAATCAAATGATTTCAAAAGGTAAAACTGTTTTCACTAATCAAATGAGTCAAACTCTTTTGAATAACTATTTAAGTGAAAACTGTGAGCAGGTCAGTTGCAGGACCCTTGCAGGCAGAGAAACTCATTTGCAATGTTCGTAGCAGGTATATAATGGTATAGCCAACACTTATTACAGAATAACTTGGCCATATATACAGTGTATACATTAACAGAATAACTTGACCATATTAAAGTCAAGTGTAAAGGCTATCAGAAAATCACTTGACCAGTACTAAAGTCAAGTGTATATTCCACATAAAATATTTAAAAATTTAAAAGGTTTTGCTAAAACAGTTTGACAGTAAGTAATAAATTGATTATCCCCAAATTAAAATTTAATCAAAACATATAAATTAGTCCCTCCATCCCATTTTTATTGTCCATGTGTTCCTTTTTTAAATGTCCCAAAATGACTATCCACTTGAATATTCAACCAATCAAAAAACACTTAGGTGGTAAAGATAAAATTATATTGGATGCACAGTCTAATAAATGTATTTTTCTTAAACTGTGTTGTATTCAAATGTGGACAATAATTTTGGGACGGAGGTAGTATATTATAAGAATTTAAAAAACAGTAAATTTATAATATCCTGTTAATATATGTAACTCGAACCCTAAACCCATTGAATTGTTAACCTGCTTGTGCAAAGGTTAACCTGCTTGTGAGCTCCTGATAAGAATGAAACAGAAAAAACCGTAATTCTATAATTCATGTATATAATTGGCATAAACACAGTGTTTGCATATATATAATTGAGTGATACCTGTTTGTATGATATACACTGTGTGAATGAAAGATTTATGATGCTTATAAAAGTTATAGTTTGTGAATGAAAATTTAAGACTACCGTGTTTATATATAATTTTGAAATACTTCTTCGGGAAACTTAATGTCATAAATATGGAATTCAAAAATATAACAAACATTCCGGTTTTAAGCAAAAATAAAACAAACTCAATGTGATTAATATGGAATTTAAAAATAAAACAAAGGTTTCCGTTTAAAAATAAAACAAACTCTCATTATAAATTTCCGTGAATATCCGGATTTTGTTTTTCAATTTATGCGATATTTATGGTACATAATTATTGCCGGATTTATTATGCAGTAATCAATTGTTTTTTTTTAAATTTTAAGAAAACGCTGGAAATTACTATAAACTGCCACGTGTCATACTCGCTTCTAAGGGGGTCCACGTGGCCACCTATAAAAGCTTGTTTTATTATTATATAGATAGTTGGAGCATCTCGTTGATAGTTAAATAATGTATTAAAAATAATAATGTAGCTACCAAAATACTTATAACCAATTGATCTAGATCAATTGGTCACCAAGGGTTGCCTTGGGAGTTTGCCTTCAAGAGGTCTTGGGTTCAAGACTTGTTGTGGCCATTATTTAGGAGAATAAAAGGTGGTGAGGTTTATTTTACCCACAAAAGAAGATAAATACGAGGAATGCATACTGTCCGCTTGGATGTCACTGCATATGTCGAACCACTAACTTACTAACGTCGTTAAAAGAAAAACCCAAAATGTTTATAGCCAAACGCTATCTAATGTTTATGTGTTCTATACGATTTTATGTTTAAGTTCTATCTTTAACAAAAGTGATGTATAATAAAATCAATAAATGTTGTGTTAGTCATTCAAGAAAAAAAATGTTAAAAGTAATTGTAAGGTCAGGAGTTCGAGTCCCGTCGTGGACATAGGTGGTAATTAGAAGTAGATTAGATTTGTCGTTTAAAAAAAACAATTGTATAATAAGACATCAATAAATAAAGCTACTTTGCTGATATTCAATAATGATCATAGTTTAGAGCAAGGGATGTGGTGGCTTAAGCCAAACTACCACCTATGCGCCACCTATGCGCCACCTCATCATTTCTTATTTCACATTCAAAACCCCCAAATACCCCCTCTACCATCACTAACCAATAATACTCTTTTGGGACCCACCAAAATACTCATAACTTACAAAATACCCTTTAAAAAAATAAAATTCTCTCTCTCTCTCCTCGCCGGTCTCGCCACTCCTCCGGCGAAATGCCTCACTCACCCCACTTGGGGTATGGTGGCGAAGGGGGTTGCTCGCCAAATCACTGCCACATAGGCAAATTTATTCCGGCGAGGGGTGTTGCTCGCCACCGTACCTATCTCTCTTATACAAAACCTTTTTATACAGAGTTTACTACAATAATGAGTTAGGTATATGTGATTAAAAAACATATATTATTTATTTATGTATAAAATCTAATAAAGTTGTGAGTTTTAAACTGCACTTAAACGTTGTCAATACTGACATTTTAATTTTTTTTCAAATCAACGTCACGCTAATTGATACTTCAACTAAAATATGCATGTCAGCAAGACCTCTTTAACTTATTTTATATATAAAATACATATAAACACATATATTATCAGTACCCACAAAAAAATTGCATTTTCGTCTTCCCTTTATCCTTCATCAAATCAAAGTCATCAATAATCAGTGAACTGAAGCCATCATCGGCAACAATATTTTTTATTGTCAAGGAGTGCTATTTTACCTACAAGTTGTTTTTAGATTGTAAGTTTATATAAATTGTTAGAATCATTTTGAGGAAATTATATATATGGTCAACCTAGGTATGTGATTTTCATATACAAATCATCTTGTAATTTTTATAGTATTTAAACATGTGAAATGTATAAAATAAAATGGGTTTTTCTAACATATGCCCCATAGGCATATGTTAAAGAGTATTTAATGATATTTAACTTTCCAAAACAATCACAATAATCATTTAATACATCACATTTAACTATAACATTTAGCTTTAATAATGTATATTGCTACACATTTAGGAAACTTTGACCTCATTCAATGCACTCTAACATGTGCCTTGGGGGCACATGTTAGAAAAACCCAAATAAAATTATCAGGAAACGTATACAAAATAGAACAATTATAAAGAAAGTAGCATATAGGTTAATCAGTATCGGACTTCAAACTTAGGAAAGGCATAATCCCTTTACTATCATGCAGGTTTTAATAATCGCAACTAATAGTCCAAAACCGATCATGTAAAGGCTAAAGCTTTAAATCTCTCCGATGACTCAACTCGTTCACTAGATTTGGTTTACTAGATTCTCAATCTGGCGCCTATAATAAATAAAAGTTGGATTATATGACTTTTATTGTTTTTATTTTAATATAAATTTACTTATCTATATATACATAAAAAACGAGTTTCAAAATCGAAGTTGCAATAAATTCGGTAGTCATTACTCCAACCGTTACAAAATACACAACACATAAAAAACAAGTTGTGTTTAAAAGTTTAATACAGTAGCATTCAAAAGTTTAATGCCATTTAAGTAGCCTACAAAAGTTTATACAATAGATTAAACGCCTTAGCCATTTAACCCAAAAAAACGCTTTAGCCTTTTAATTATCCAATAAAAAACGTCTTCAACCCTTGAAGTCTTCCAATAGAAGCACCTTTAACCCTTCCTAACGTCGGTCAGCATCATATTTAACTCCAAATCAACGCCTTATTCCGCCATTGCATTCGTGGAACCATCATCTTCTAAGGTTTGTCCTTTGGTCTTTTAGAGTTTTCATTTTCAATTTATCTCTCTTATTCTCCGCCCTAAAGCGTGATTATTTTTTCTCATGTTTATTCAATTTCATTTGCATTCTACTTTAACACATCTTCGATATTGCGCGTTTGGTTACAATTTGCAAGGTTTTATGCTTCTCTGTTTTATGATTTTTCCATATGCTTTGTTTAGTTTTGCTATAATTTTGGATTTCAGAAATTGGCGAAGTTGTTTGTTTAAAACAAATACGTCATTACAAAGGCCGACTTGCCTCAGTTTGACAGGTAATTTTTTTTCTTAAAACCTAAATCGGTTAATTGGGTGACCCGTATTATGAGCTCCTTCACTTTCCCTATATTAGAATTCGATATTATTAACCTATTAAGTTTATAACTTTGTTACAAGCAGATGTAGCTGACTGAAAATTTTCATGCACATGTCTTACTGATGTCTGCTCCATACTGCAGTACAATTACAATTTCCTCAGTAATACCAATTTGATGGGCAAACTCCATGAAACAATGTTGGCCATACTATACCGTTGGTTTTCACTGACTAGATGATGTTTGACAATTTTTTATTTAGTATATTCTATGATAATATGAGTCTCTGTAACAACTTTTATTAGAACATTTTAGAGGGTTAATTCATTTAGCATGTTTTTTCTTTAGTTAATTTTCATTAAGGCCACCCATTTGACCCTTTTTCAATTGTCGTCTAGGCGTCTTTTATTAGAGCATTTAGGGAATAAGGACATTTTGAGAAATAAATAAATTAATTTTAGGGAACAGTGTATCCTTCCCACCCTTCGATCCTCCATATCGACTCCATCCCCACCGGCGGTTATCATCCCATCCCGTTGATTCACACCTTTTTCTCTGAGATTTTCACGATGAGGATTCATGGTGAATTTAAATAGGAAGAAATGTTGTTTGAATACTTTGTTTGGCGAATGGTTATTAATTTAATATAAATTTATGTTCAATTAAAGTAACATAATTTTTTAATGAAAATTGAAAAGTAATTGAAATGAAACTTAAAAACTAACATTGGAAAAATCCCAAAATATGTAGTTGAATATTTTTAAGTCATAAATTTTTTCACATGAACCATATTCTACTGTATTTATTTAAAATATGTCTATGATTTTGATCAAATTAATATATTGTGTTTGTGTTAAGTGTACATATATTTATTTGTTTACATATTAAGTATTGTGCTTTCATAATACTACCCAGTACCCATATAACCCGTTTTAATTATCATCTTTTCCACCCGCCGTGTTGTCTTTGTTACATTACTCATTCATACGACACACTTTGCTTATTTAGTAGAGTACCCGCAATCAAAGCTAAACATTTTAGTGATCATTCTTTTGGTACTTTGTCCGTAACACTATTTAATGTATACGCTTTACCTTCAAAATTGTTGCTTATTGTGAAGAAGCCCATGCGGCACGGGCCATGTTGCCTCGTAAAACAAATAAAAGTGGCGGTCACTCCAATAATAATGTCGGACTTTGACCCTCTCTGTCTCTGCCTTTTTCACATGCTTGTATAACGATGGTAGATTCAAGCCTTATTATAATAGGGTTTAGATTCAACATTTTCTTTTAACATCAATTTTATTAAATATAAATAGATAAAATACTAATTATCATAGTAAAATATCCTAATTGGCCATCTTCAACCAGAAGACATAAACTACCGCCGTTGGCACCAATCTAACTTTACACTAATTCATTTATCATAACATATACTATTAATCTCAACATATTTAGAATCGGCTCTATAGGTAGGGTTTTGATATAGAACTTAGGTTCAGAAGGTTTAATCAACACAAGAGGGTTTTGGTTTGGTTATGTTTGATCCGGTCAACTGGCGTCTCTATAGCATAGGAATTTTAGAAACTTTCGTGAACTGTTTAAAAGGCAAATATTGAAGATATAAATAAATGAACTAGTCATGTAAAATTAGTTACAAAGTTTTTCTTATCAATAACTCTTAGATAAATGTAACGGTTAATTTTAAACATAATCAAATATATCACTGGTTAAAAGTTTATTTGGTTTTATATAGAGTTATGTTCAGGGAAGAACACAAAAATTATAAAGTCCCAAGGAACACATCACAGCCCTTAGATCAAGTTTAATCAATGATCAAGATCAATTCATTTAATTAGGCACGGAGGGGTATTATCGTCCAAGCGTCCAAAAATTGATTCAGACCTTCTCAGTCGACTTCTTTCTTCAATCCACAGCTTCTTTCTTCTGCTGGAATTGATTTTGCGATTTCTTCAATCGAGAGCTTCAAAAATCACTCGTAAACGACAGATCTGAATCTCAAACATCGAATCGACTGCAGCAAAACAAATCAAAAACTGCAAATCACGTTTTTTTATAAAACCGCAGAAATCGAACGCAGATCTGAAATCGAAACTAAAAGAACTGACGTTATCAATGAATCTGAATCCAGAGTCTGTCAGTAACAATCAAACAGATAAAAGAACCGATGAATCAGGTAATAAAATTTATTTCAAGTTAACTAGATAATAGAATCACATGTGATTGTATGTTCTGCCTTAGTTGACAGATTCATGTGATTTTGCTAAGCGAATCACATGTGATTTGTTTGCTTAGAAACATGGGAGGTTGATAAGAAACAAATCACATGTGATTCAATTTACAAAATCACATGTGATTGTATTCTCTGCCTTAGTTGACTGATTCATGTGATTTTGTTAAGAGAATCACATGTGATTTGTTTGCTTAGAAACATGGGAGGTTGATAAGAAACAAATCACATGCGATTCAGTTTACAAAATCACATGTGATTGTATGCTCTGCCTTAGTTGACTGATTCATGTGATTTTGCTAAGAGAATCACATGTGATTTGTTTGCTTAGAAACATGGGAGGTTGATAAGGGACAAATCACAAGTGATTCGCTTTACAAAATCACATGTGATTTTATGCTCTGCCTTAGTTGAGTGATTCATATGAGGTTGCTAAGCGAATCACATGTGATTTGTTTGCTTAGAAACAGGGGAGGTTGATAAGGGACAAATCACATGTGATTCGCTTTACAAAATCACATGTGATTTTATGCTCTGCCTTAGTTGACTGATTCATGTGAGGTTGCTAAGCGAATCACATGTGATTTGTTTGCTTAGAAACATGGAGGTTGATAAGAAACAAATCACATGTGATTCAATTTACAAAATCACATGTGATTGTATGCTCTGCCTTAGTTGACTGATTCATGTGATTTTGCTAAGAGAATCACATGTGATTTGTTTGCTTAGAAACATGGGAGGTTGATAAGAAACAAATCACATGTGATTCAATTTACAAAATCACATGTGATTATATGTTCTGCCTTAGTTGACCGATTCATGTGATTTTGCTATGAGAATCACATGTGATTTGTTTGCTTAGAAACAGGGGAGGTTGATAAGGGACAAATCACAAGTAATTCGCTTTACAAAATCACATGTGATTTTATGCTCTGCCTTAGTTGACTCATTCATGTGAGGTTGCTAAGCGAATCACATGTGATTTGTTTGCTTAGAAACAAGGGAGGTTGATAAGGGACAAATCACATGTGATTCGCTTTACAAAATCACATATGATTCGCTTTACAAAATCACATGTGATTTTATGCTATGCCTTAGTTGAATGATTCATGTGAGGTTGCTAAGCGAATCACATGTGATTTGTTTGCTTAGAAACATGAAGGTTGAAAAGGGACAAATCACATGTGATTCGCTTTAGAAAATCACTTGTGATTTATATTCTGATTGATTATGTCAACACGCAGATTTTGATGGGAATAGCACTCCAAAACAAGTTAATTCATTGTACATGGCTACACCAGGAGGGTCGATATTTTATGCTCCAATTGTAGGTGAGGGACTACTACCAATTAAGGGGCAAAAGTTTGAAACACTTAGGAATGTATTCAAATGTATAAAAATTATGCGTTTAAAGGAGGTTTTGACGTACTATTGTCAACACAGAAACGGACAAGGTCAGGTTTAGTAAAAGACAGATATGTTCGGTGCGATAGAGCTGGTTACCCAAGGAATGTGTCTATTGACACCCTCGATGGAGAAGAAAATGTTACAAGAATTAGAAAAACACACACCAGAAAAACAGGATGCATGGCTCATGTTAGGTTTCTTTGGGATGACCGATCAGCAAAATTTTCAATTGTTGGCTTCGAGGATAAACACAATCACGAGTTGGTTCCTCCAGAGTATATGCATTTATCTAGGGAAAGTATAAATTTGAAGTATGCTGAACAACTGTTTGTATTCAATGCTGCAAATGCAAACATAGGTCCAACAAAAGCACATCTTCTTTATAGTAATATCAAAGGATGCGAAGAGAATGTCAATGGAACAGTTGATGATTTCAGGAATTGGAGGATGGATTTAAATGTCTATATAAATGAAAGTGATTCACAAATGCTTGTAAATAAGATGGAAGAAAGGATGAAATACGCTCCAGGTTTCTCATTTGAATACAAGACTGAAAACAATCAGTTGCACTCAATATTTTGGGCAAATGAAGTGGCAAAGTGTAACTACAAAGAATTTAGCGATGTCATGTCATTTGATGCAACATATAGAACAAACAGGTAAACTACTTATTTAAAATCACACGTGATTCATAATATATCACATGTGATTTTGAAATAACATTTTCAGAAGTTGTTTATTAATAATAAAATCACGTGTGATTTATAGGTACAACCTCATGTTTGTGCCCTTCACTAGAATAGATAATCATCGTAGGTGTGTGACTTTTGCAGCGAGATTGATAAAAGATGAAACAGCAGAGACTTACACGTAGCTTCTTAACTCATTCATGAAGACTTTTAAGAAAGAGCCAATTATGGTTGTAACAGACCATGATAAATCTATGAAGAAAGCTATTGACATTGTATTTAGGACTGCTAAGCATAGACTTTGCATGTGGCATATTACTCAAAAGTTGCCAACAAAGGTATTAACAAGTCATTACATTACAAAATCACATGTGATTTGCATACATATTCTTGAGTCACTAAAACTAATGTGTTTCACTCTATCTACTGAATCACATGTGATTCGTATTAATTATAATTAAAATCACATGTGATTTGTTATGTATATAGAATCCTCTGTTTTTATGAAAAACTCTGTTTTACATTATAAAATCACATGTGACTTGCATACATATTCTTGAGTCACTAAAATAAATGTGTTTCACTCTATCTACTGAATCACATGTGTTTCGTATTAATTATAATTATAATCACATGTGATTTGTTATGTATATAGAATCCCCTGTTTTTATGAAAAACTCTGTTTTACATTATAAAATCACATGTGACTTGCATACATATTCTTGAGTTACTAAAACACATGTGTTTCACTCTATCTACTGAATCACATGTGATTCGTATTAATTATAATTAAAATCACATGTGATTTGTTATAGAATCCCCTGTTTTTATGAAAAACTCTCTTTTATATTATAAAATCACATGTGATTTGCATACATATTCTTGAGTCACTAAAACACATGTGTTTCACTCTATCTACTGAATCACATGTGATTCGTATTAATTATAATTAAAATCACATGTGATTTTCTTTAGCATATAGAATTTATGGCCCCCTATAAATTTTGATATAGGTACATGATGCAATTCCGGGAATTAAATTAGAAGCTGAAAAAGATTTCAAAAGCAAATTTGATAAAATTGTTTGGAATATGTACATCGAACCTGAAAAATTTGAGGAAAAATGGGAAAAGTTGATGAATGATTTTGATTTAAAGAACGATATCTGGTTCAAACATATGTTTGACATTAGATCAACTTGGATACCTGCATATTTTATTGAAACCGAAATGTTTGGTTTAATGAGAACAACTTCAAGGTCTGAAAGTGAGAATGCATTTTTTTTCAAACTTCATTAAACAAGGAACAAATCTAATAAATTTTATGGGGATCTTTGATTCAGCAATGTTGAAACAGAGGTCAAAGCAAGCAGAAATGGTTGCAAAGACCATCAAAACTACTAGAAAGTTGTGCACCAAACTGAAAATGGAAGAGCATGCATCAAAATTGTACACAAATACAATATTTGAAATCATTCAAAAGGAGATAGAAGCAGCTATATATAATTGTTCATTCCATAACATGAATACAGAGGATGATTGTCAGATTTCTATTGTTAACGAAACCTCAAAGGAAAAAGAATGTGATCTTCAATACAAGGTATAATTACTAAACAAAAATTGATTTCTACAACAGAATCACATGTGATTGTTAATAAAATCACATGTGATTGTGTGTTGAATCACATGTGATTGTTAACTTACTAACATTGAAACTATTTTTTCTGATTCCAAAGGTACTCTATAATCAGAAGGATGGATTATTAGTGTGTAGTTGTAGACACTATCTTCGATTTGGACTCCTATGCCGACATTGTTTTTGGGTTTTGAAGAATTCCAATATTGATAAAATCCCTAATCAATACATAATGAGACGTTGGAGAAGAAACATAATACCACCTGAATTAAGAGCAAGAAGAAACGGATATGGCAATGAGAATGTAGGAGTTCAAAATTTGGTTAATGAAATGACATCTCTTTTGGGGATTGCGTGGAGCTGCTTAGCACTGATGAAGAAAAGCTCAAATCATATCTAGAAAAACTGAAAGTGTTGAAGACTGAAATTGAAAATGATATGCGAAAACAACCTTCAAAAAACAAAAATGTTACTATAGAGAAATTTTACGGTCCTCAGCCTGATCCTAATAATTTAGGAAACCCAAGTCTTGGTAAATACAAAGGATGTGGAAGAGATAAACGTTTAATGAGTGGTAAAGAAATAGGAATTAAAGAAAGCAACAAGAGGAAAATAATTTGTGGTAAATGTAAAAAAGATAGATCACAATACCAGGACATGTGAAAGATATCATGAAAAGCTAAAACAAAAAGAACAAGAGGAAAAAGCAAAATCTGAAGCCGCTGTGAACAAGGAGTGAAGCAATTATTACACTTTGAATTTTTTGCTTGATTAAAAGAATATGTAACACTTTAGAAATACTATATTTGGATAAGACTTTCTAGAATTTTATAATACATAACTATCTCATTTAAAATAGAAAAAGAATCACATGTGATTGTTAACAAGAATCACATGTGATTGGAAAGTAACAATCAAGGGCAGAACAACAGTTACATAAGTATTTTATTAACTATCACATGTGATTTACTTATGTAAACAAGAGATTTAATTATAAAGAGCAGAGAGACAATAAAACATGTTATTAAGTAATAAATCACAAGTGATTATATTAAGTATCAATCGTGATTTTATTAACAATCACATGTGATTTTGTTGTAGAAATCACATGTAAAAGTAAAAATCACATGTGATATGAAAATTGAGTATGAAGTGCATAAAAACAGTATTCGGAAAGTAAAAACCACAAGTGATTTCAATACAGGATCACATGTGATTTGTTTGCTTAAAAATCAAGTGCAGAAAAAACAGTAACATAAGTGATTTATTATCTATCACTTGTGATTCTACACACAATCACATGTGATTTTGTTATTAAAAAACAGAGTTTTTATTATAAAACGAGTACTCTATATAAAATAACAAAATCACATGTGATTGGAAAAGAGAATAAAGTGAACAAAAACAGTGATATTTGATTTACTACTAAATCACAAGTGATTTTAGCATTCTATACATTAATACATAAAAGCATCAAAAAATGCATCATTATTAAAAATCACCTGTTATTGTAAGTATGTTAACAAAATACCATAGGACTAGGGGTGTTAGCGAGTCGAGCTTTTAACGAGCTACTCGAGCTCGAGCTCGTTTATATCGAGCTCGAGCCTATACTAATTCGATCTCGAGTCGAGCTCGAACATAAAACAAGACTCGATTAATTTCACGAGCCGAGCCTAATAATTTAATACTCGACTCGGCTCGTTCGATAGCTCGTTTAATCTCGAGTTGAACGAGCCAGACGATCTTAACGAGTCGATCCTAACGGGCCGAACAAGTGTTTTATACGATAAGTACAAGTGTTGATACAATAAGTACAATAATATAATAGGGGTGTTAACGAGTCGAGTAATTAACGAGCTTTTCGAGTTTGTAAATTAGTTATTTTCAAAAAAATATGGAAACATAAACGAGTATCGAGCTCGAGCTCGAACACTATATAAATTTTCGAGCTCGAGCACAATTTTAAAAGCTTATTCGAGCTCGAGTCGAGCTCGAGCCGAGTAATTACTAAACGAGCCGAGCTCAAATTTCCTGATATTCGACTCGACTCGAATCGTTAACACCCCTACATAGGACCACATGATACATCAGTTCTAAAATTCAAAATAAGGATCACACAAATTAAGTACAAATTGTTTGAAAATGAACATTGTTTATGCATAATTAAAAAAGTTTCACAAACATTAAGCTTTATCTGACGTCTCGACTTGATCTGTTTTTACGGGCTTCAAGTATCATCTGTCTGATTTCATCCCTGGAATGTTGATTGTAAAAAAATGAAGCCTCATCAATTATCGTTTTTGCAAAGATGTTAAGCTCATGAGTTAAAATCTTGCTTGCAAAACGCATCCTTAGCTTGTTAAGAACCATCTGTTGTTTAGAAATATCTGAGGGCATCCCTATATCCCATGAATTGTCAGATTGGCCTAGATATAACTCCATGTGCAACATCAGAAACACACCACAATCAACAAAATTTTGGTTCGAAAAACCATGGCATCTTCAATCTCTTAACAGATAACTTTGATATGACATCGGCAACTTTATGATGTTTCTTTTGAAGATGCTTCGAGAAACAATATTGCTACAAATAAAAGATTTATTAAAAGAAAAAAATATAATAATTTTAAATAAAAAAATAAGATTGATATACAACTTACAACAAAGCATGATATTCTTTTGTATCTTGAATTAAAATTGCCTCCAGTTAAGTTATCAATAATCAGAAATTTTGGATGACTACTAATGTCAAACACAAATGTATAGAAATGTGATTCATAATAAATTGGGAAGAAAACCTGAAATGAATTTAAATGTAAAAAAAAAGTACAAATCAATAGAACTACAGCATATATGATTGATAATGAAATCACTTGTTATTTGATAAGGTATATATACTCCCCTATTTCATGAAAACTTTGTTTTACATTACAAAATCAGATGTGATTGTTAAGAAAATCACAAGTGATTTTGATATGCATATAGACCCCACTATTTATTGAAAACACTATTCTACAGAATAAAATCACATGTGATTTTGTTATGCATAAAGACTCCACTGTTATGCATAAAGACTCCACTAAAATCATATGTGATTGAATCAACAGTTGTAATATTCAGAATCACATGTGATTTCAATACAATATGCTTTAGAAAAATGTTATCGATCACATGTGATTCAAATACAAAATCACATATGATTTTTACTTTACATTACAAAATCACATGTGATTGTTAATAAAATCACACGTGATTGTTAATAAAATCACATGTGATATGATTTTAAAAAAAATCATTACCAAATCATAAATTCTGAATGATAATTTATCTTGATCATCCTCAAGAAACACCACTAGTTTTTCTGAAAAATTTTTATATCTCTGGAACTTTGAAACTTTGCAATCAGGTTCAAAATCACTGTTTTGCTGTTCAATAAAGATAAATTAATAATCAGAAAAAAATATAAAAATATAATGAAAATAAATAATTAATAAAACTTACAAATAGACAGGTTTGCATAAAAAGTCTTCTAGGAGCAGAGGGATTTTTATACTTTTCTTCATAGTTCAAAATGTAGGCCCATGTATTAATAACAGATGCCTCAAGAAACACTCCCGGGCACAAGGTCTCTAGTCCCAAACGTTCATCAAAACACGGACCATTAGAAGCCTGACAGAAGAAAGATCTATTTTGAAAGAAACAAAACAACACAACATTAGCCACTTAGACTTAAAAAAATTTATTAATTACGATTAACTAATTTTAAGAAGTGAACAAACTAACCCAGAATCACCCGTCATGCAAAACAAATGTGAAGCAACTGCATATTCATTATTATTCAAATAAGAACGACAAGAAGTCTTCTTATTAACGTAAGGTGACCTCAAAACAACTGTTGGTTTTTTTAGTCTTTTAAGTACATTGTTTGCTGTAACGGCCTTTTCACATGCAGCTTCACAAAAAGCATCCAACGTCTCAGCATTCTCGGACCACCAATCATCATCAATATACTCTTCTGGAACAACCACATCTTCCTTCTCAACAGGCTGATCTACAACATCAGCTTTTTCAGAAACACCACCAACACCTTCATCTTTCTTCTCAACAGAAACAGCCTCACCAACAACATCAGCTTCATCTTCCTTCTCAACGGAAACATCCTCACCAACAACATCATCATTTGGAGAAACATCAACATCAGCTTGGCTCTCAATAATAGGAGAGAAAACAACAATATCTAAAACATTCTGAGCCATATCTACATCTTCACACACCAACGATTCCAGATTAAAGACTCTTTTAAATTCTGATTTTATATAATTTAACGCAACATTCCTCTCAGGGAATTTGACATCAGCCCTATCAAAAATCTCGTATGCTAAATCTTTATGTTTTTTTAAAACTTCCTACAAGATATAAACGATGAAGTTAAATTCACAAAGTGATTCAAAAAGAAACATCAGTTGTAATATTCAGAATCACATGTGATTTTAACACAAAATCACATGTGTTTGACAATAAAAAAATGAAATGATGGACAAACAGTTTAAAAATACGATTTCAATCACATGTGATTGAAAATATATTTTAAATCACATGTGTTTGACAAATATAATTTAAAAACAATGTTATCAATCACATATGATTCAAACACTAAGATCACAAGTGATTGAAACAGCAGTTGTAATATTCAAAATCACATGTGATTTCAATACAATATCACATGTGATTCAAATAAAAAATCACATGTGATTGAAGCAGGAAATGAAAAATGTTATCAATCACATGTGATTCAAATACAAATATAATTTGAATACCTTTTTTGATACATATTCAGGACTCTTTTTAACATCAGGATTTAAGAATCCTTCATCATCATTTTCATTATCTTCAAAAGGAGGTAATAGATCAAGTGAACCGAAAGAACCCAACTCCAATTCTTTTAGCTCCCGGGTACCCAAAAATCTCTTCCAATTCTTAAAAATTGGACGTTGCCGAACAATGGGAAGAGAATCGAGTTTTGTTCTATCGCAATACAAAAAGCTACAAAAATAAATAAGAAACAACATAATATTAATAAACAAGTTTTTTAAATATATATAACAAAACAAAACAAAAAAAGAATATACTAACAGTCAAAAAAGTGTCGGGTCCACAGTAAAAGTTTTTCTCAACTTTCTCCCTATCCCAAGTTTTCTTGCTGATTTTAGCACAGTCAAGAACAAACAAACACCAATCCAACAAACTAACATCAACATCTCTTGAGACATAATTCAAAACATCTAGTTTTACTGTCCCATTTCTATCACAAGATGCCATTGTATTAGAAAACAACATCAGTATATTCATCTTAAATAGATGATCAGGAGCAGATACTGAATTTAATTTGAAACGTAATGTTAGAAAGCATAATCTATTTATCTGCCGGAATTTGATCAAGCAATTCCTTAATAAAACAAGGATCAGATTTACACGATAATGATTGAATATTAGTACCAGTTTTTGGAATACCAAAAACATCATGCACGGCATCAACATCAACAGGTATGTCTCCTTTATCAGTTCTAATCACCATATCCACAGGGTCAAACCTATCAACAACGTAATAACACAATCTCCCCGGAAGCTTTTGTATGTCAAACCCTATCAAAGAACCAAAACCAAAACTTCTAACTAATTCTTGTTCAGCAGAAGACAAAGAATTCATAACTTCGGACAGTTGATAAGGAGTTGTCCTAGTTCGAATTGATCTAAGTGTGTTTGACACGGAAGAAGATTTTTTTTTCGTTTCTTTCGGTTTTGGATTTATTTTAGATTTAGAAAAATTTGCTTTTTTCGATATAGGATTTTTGATTTTGTTGGATATAGGCTCTTTGAATATGTTGGATATAGGCTTTCCGGCTTTTTTTGGATATGAGCTTTTTAGATTTTGTTTTCTTAGGCTCGTCAGGTGAAATACAAAATAGAATTGGTCCATGTTTTTTTGCTATCGATTTCTTTCTAGGTTTTGTTTTCTTAGACTCGTTAGATGGATGTTGTTTTTCATCTTGTTTTTTTCTTTTTTTTGGAGATTTCTTCATTCGGTTGCAACATAGGCAACTTGACTATTGACATATCTAAATCGTTTTCGCCACCTACAAACAGAAAAAAAACACATAAGATATCACAAATGATTATATTGGGAAATAATTAAACACACACATTTGGTTAAATTCTAAACAGAATCAAAATCACATGTGATTACCAGACACATTTATCTTAAACTTAAACAGATCAAAATCACATGTGATTAACTAAAAGAAAAATATATGTTTTACACCTAACTAAATGCACAATCACATGTGATTTACAACAGAGGTTCACAAAAATAATAGACCTATTAACATTTCAGTATATCACATGTGATTTAAAACAATGGTTAAATTCTTAACAGAATCAAAATCACATGTGATTTACCAAACACATTTATCTTAAACTTAAACAGATCTAAATCACATGTGATTAACTAAAAGCAAAAAATATGTTTTAAACCTAACTAAATGCACAATCACATGTGATTTACAACAGAGGTTCACAAAAACAACACAGATATTAACATTTTAATACATCACATGTGATTTAATAATAGAATAACATTAGAAAACAAAAACATTAAGTGAAACGTATCAACAAAAATCATACGAAAGCGAACGATTATAAAATAGAAACCCTAAATAAAGTTCGCAATACAAAAATACAGATAAATGAACAACTATTTGTGTATAAACAGTAAAAACACATAATAATAAGAAGAAAATCGCATTTGAACTTACATAGAATTTCATCGGAGGGTTTTTTTCTGGAGAAGAAGCAGAATCGGCCATTCTAAGTCGAGTAAAAGTTGAATACAGAAGTGTTAACTAACAATCTTCGTAAAACGACGGCAAAAATCGGCGAAAATGAGTTGAATCACGACGGTTTCCGATCAAATTGATTGAGTTGAAAAGCGTTTTAAGAGAGAGAGAGAGAGAGAGAGAGAGAGAGAGAGAGAGAGAGAGAGAGAGAGAGAGAGAGAGAGAGAGAGAGAGAGAGAGAGAGAGAGAATGAACACACGATATGAGTGAGCGGAAATAACGACTGAAAAGTAAAGGACAAGTTAGATTTAACACTCGGCGTAAATGACCAACATACCCTTGCGCTCATTTATTTAGATATTTAAAGAGCCAAATAATTCAAAGAATCACATGCGATTTTAGTTCAGTATCAAGTGCACAAAAACATGATTTGGGATGTAAAAATCACATGTGATTGAACGCAAATAATATAATAATAAAAAAATATATAACAATCAGATGTGATTTGAAAACAGAGTAAAAAATAATAATAATGAAACATGTGAACACAGTAAAATCACATGTGATTTACAACTAAAAAACACTAGAAAGCTGAGATATTTATTAAAAAAATCACAAGTGATCTTAACAAGAATAAAAACAATATTTTTTTTTAAAATCACATGTGATTTTGTAATGTAAAACCAGAGTTTTTCATGAAAACAGGGGAGTCAATATACACAACAAAATCACATGTGATTTTAGTTCAGTATCAAGTGCACAAAAACATGATTTGGGATGTAAAAATCACATGTGATTGAACGCAAATAATATAATAATCAAAATATATATAACAATCACATGTGATTTAAAAACAGAGTAAAAAATAATAATAATAAAACATGTGAATACAGTAAAATCACATGTGATTTACAACTAAAAAACACTAGAAAGCAGAGATTTTTATTAAAAAAAATCACAAGTGATTTTAATAAGATTAAAATCAATATTTTTTTTAACAAATCACATGTGATTTTGTAATGTAAAACATAGTTTTTCATGAAAACAGGGGAGTGAATATACACAACAAAATCACATGTGATTTTAGTTCAGTATCAAGTCAACAAAAACAGGATAAATTGTTTGCCATATAACAAAAACACATAACTTAAATATAAAAACTAGAATAAATAAACTAGAAAGTACGATAATTAAACTACAATGTACATTGTTTGAATTTAACAAAACACATAACTTAAAATATAAAACTGTTTTAACACAATTGTTTATTTATCACGAACTGATCGATTAGAAAGGGCATGAAGAATATGAAGCTTGATTTGTTCTTTTGTGTTGGAATTGGTGAAATCAGAAGCCTTTTGAATCATTTTTGAGGCATGTATTTTAAGGTCATGAGTAATTATTTTTGATGCGAACCGCATCCTAAGCTTCTTCAACATCATATTTTGTTTCTCAAAATCAGATTGCATATCAGTGACCCAAACATTTCCTGATTGTCCATTGTATCCTTCCATATGGAACATAAGAAAAACACCACAATCAGTGGAATTCTTATTAGAGGACCATTTCAAATCCAACAACTGCGGCTCCAAGTTTGAAACATCTTCACCAAAACGATGACCATATACGATTAAATGGGTAGAAAAACAATGTAGCTGTATACAAAAAAGTTTATTAAATATTTATCAAAATGTAATAATTTTATAGAAAATTAGATGAATATTTATTTAAAAACTTATAAACAAATCACATATGTGCTTGTATTTAGCATCAAAATCGTCCACAACTCTATTGTCGAGAATATAAAACCCTGGTTTCTTCCTTAAATCAAATACCAAACAATAAAAGTGTTCATGAGCACATATGGGGAAGAAAACCTGTAATACATTAAAATCGAAAAACACAAATTAGATAAAAGTTACAAAATTATACAGAATCACATGTGATTGTTAAGAAAATCACATGTGATTTTTATCTTTGAAATTTAAAAAAACAAAAGCACAAAATCAAGTTACCAGATCAACTTTCTCAAACGACAGCTTATCAACATCGTCATTAAAAAAAGAACGAATACTTGTTGAAAAAGTATTGTATACCCAGTCTTGTGTATATTTGCTACTAGATGAATAAACAAGGGAAGGCTGTTCATTAAAAGATAGTTAATATTAATACAAAAATATACATATTAAAAAAATTAGACTTACAAATATAGTGGATGAAAAAAACACTCTCTTCAAAGCTTTATGATGTTTAAACTTTTCTTCATGATTTATAATAATTGACCAAAGTTCAATTATACGTGCATCAACATAAAGACCAGGAGTAAGTGACTCTAGAGTCAAACGGGAAGCAAATGTCACTTGATCAGAAGTTTCAAAAATATTTTCCCTGTTATGGAAGAAAGAAAAAAAATACAATGTTACATAAAAAAATAATAATAAATAAATATTAACTAATACAAAATTAACTAATAATTCAAAAAGGTAAACAAACTCACATCCGTTCTTCAAGAGCTGCAAAAAGATCACTTGCAACAGCAAATTCAGAAGCTAAAAGGCATGGAATTGCAGCAGTCTTCTTATTTTTATATGGTGATCTCAGAGGTGGTGATGGTTTTAAAAATCCTTGTTCATTTAATGGCTGCACTGCCTTTTCAGAAATATCAACATTGGGAGACCACCATTCAGACATAATATCATCATCATCGGGAATCTCATAATCATCAATAACATCACTCTGAACCTCAACAACCTTTGAAGGAACATTCTCTGCCAAAACATTCTCAACAAACTCAACATTCGAAACACCAACTTCAACCTATAAAATTCAGTTAATACTATTAGAGAAGAAAATCACATGTGATTATGATATGCATATAGACTCCCCTGTTTTTATGAAAAACTCTGTTTTAGAGAAGAAAATCACATGTGATTATGATATGCATATAGACTCCCCTGTTTTTATGAAAAACTCTTTTTTACATTACAAAATCACATGTGATTTTTTTATGCATATAGACTCCCCTGTTTTTTTTTATGAAAAACTATGTTTTACAGAATAAAATCACATGTGATTTTTGTTAGGAATATAAAATTTATGGATCTCTGTAATTTTGATAACATCACTCTGAACCTCAACAACCTTTGAAGGATCATTCTCAGCCAAAACATTCTCAACAAACTCAACATTCGAACCACCATCTTTAGCCTATAAAATTCAGTTAATGCTATTAGAATTTCAAATAATACTCTGCAAATCACAAGTGATTGGAGTACGTTTATAAGAAATTAAAAAGAAAGAGAAACGATAATACCTCAGAAGGAATCACTAAGTCAAGATTAAAAACTCTGTTAAATTCAGATTTAACAAAATTTATTGCTATATCCCCTTGAGGGAACTGAGCAACAACACGATCAAAAATTTCATAAACCAAATCTTTGAGTGTTTTGAAAATTTCCAACAAAATTTCAAAAATGAAAGTTAATATCAAATTAGATAGGAAAAAATAAACACAAGTTATGGTATTGAAAATCACATGTAATTTCAAAATACAAAATCTTTATAAAATTGTTTTATATCACATGTGATTTAACAAGTACAAATCACATGTGATATAAAATGTACAATCACAAGTGATTCAAGAAGATTGTAATAACTTTTGAAAAAAATGTAATACCTTTTTCGATATCATATCAGCAGAGTCAGAAATGTTAATATCATCATCAATGGCATTTGAGGGTTCTGCAGCATCTAAAGGAGGTAATATATCAAATAAACCAAATGATCCACAGTTTGCTTCTTTATTCTCTCGAATGCACAAATAACCCTTCCAGTTTTTACATACTGGATGCCGACGAGGTAAAGAGAGAGAATCACATTTTGTGCGATCACAATACAAAAGCTATAAAAAATAAAAACAAATATTAATAAAAAAACTTATAAAATTATATCTAAGAAAAAAAATTAAAATAAAAGAAACTCACTATCAAAAATGTAATAGGACCACAATAAATTTTTTTATTAACAGCATTCCTATTCCAAAGTTTTTTACTGTCTTTAAGATTGGCCAATAAAAACGAGCACCAATTAAGAGACTTAATATCCATATCTTGAAATACATAATTCAAAACATACATTTTAATTATGCCATTACAATCACAGGATACCAATGTATTCGCAAACAGCATCAATATATTCATCTTAAAAAACTCATCAACATCACCATTTAAACTTAAAATTTTTTCCTTGATAACAGATGGTCTAATATCCTTGGACGATGGGAACTGATTAAGCCATTGTTTAATAAATTTAGATTCAGAATTGAGTTGTAAAGACTAAAGAGTATATATTGGTACAACCCTTGGGAATACCAAACACATCATGAACAGAGTCAACATCAATTGAGATAACACCTTTCTTAGTATTGATAACCATCTTTGCATCATCAAAACTATCAACAACATAATATCCTAACTTTCCAGGATGTTGATGAAAATAAAAATCAATTAACGAACCAAAGCCAATATCTTTTACAATTTCCTTATGTTCAAGAGATAAACCACACATAACAAATGAGAACTGAGATGGAGTTGACCGAGTCCTAATGGATGGAAGATGTTTAGAAACAGAAACATTTTGTGCAGCCTTTGATTTTTTTATTCTCTTTTCTGTTATTGGTTTTAATTTTGTTGGAGCATCAGGAATGATTTCTGATTGATCTGAAGAATAAGATACGCCCTTTGTAGAAAAACTTTATTTTTAATTTTTTTTTGGAGGCATTGGCTGAACTTCAAAATCAACTTCAGAAATTTTCTCTTGTACATATTCAGGTTCAGAACGTTTAATAAGCTTAAACCTTTTATTGTTTTTGGAGTTACCCTCGGCAGTTCCTTTTGTTGATGATGACCTAGGTCTTTTAGTTCTTAACTCAGGCAACTCAGATAACAGAGTAGACATATCATCAACACCTATAAAACAGAAAAAGAAGCAAGTTATGACAACTAATAACAATATGAGATAGATAAACTGAAATCACATGTGATTGAACTCACAATCTCAAATAAACAAACTGTAATTTAGCTTACTAATCACATGTGATTAAAAACTATGAATTATTTGACAGTGATTAGGTGAGATATTGAGAACAATCACATGCGATTGAACTCAAATAACATAATAATCAAATAATAAAAAATAATCACATGTGATTTAAAAACAGAGTAAACATTAAAATAATAAAACATGTGAACACAGTAAAATCACATGTGATTTACAATTAAAAAACACTAGAAAGCTGAAAATTAATAATAAAAACGGTAAAATCACATGTGATTTACAACTAAAAAACACTAGAAAGCTGAAATCTATAATAAAAACAGTAAAATCACATGTGATTTACAACTAAAACACAACATAAGGCAATAATCTACAATAAAAACGCTAAAATCACATGTGATTTACAACTAAAAAACACTAGAAAACAGTAATCTACAATAAAAACGGTAAAATCGACGGATTACAAAACCTAGAAAAGCCGAAATATACAAAACACATAAATGAACACCTATTTATACAAAAACAATAAAAAAACTAATAATAGAAAAGTTAAAATGACCTGATTGTAGTTCGGCATTGACGGAAGCTTCAGCAGATGGTTCTAGTGGAGAAGATGATCGTAAATCAGACATTGAAACATTAGAAAAGGTTTTTCTTCGATTAGTATTGTGCGAGGAAGAAAGAGGAATGAAGAATCACAACTAATCGCCGGTAAAATCGCCGTAAATCGCCGGAAATCGCCGGAAATCACGATCTGTTTCGAGAGGTTTTGAGAGAGAGAAGGAGTTGAAGAGACGTGATCAGAGAGCGGGAAAGGAACAAATGACAGAGTGATGGGGGTTATATCAAAGTGTAAAATGACGAATATACCCTTCCACGTACAAAACCCATTCAAAATAGGATGTAATCTGAACCATTGATTAGACTTGATCCAAGGGTCCAAAAGTATTTCTTGAGACTCTAAAATATATGTGGACCTCCTTGAACATTTCACATTTTATATAAAATAAATATCCTTCTGTTTTATAACTTTCCCCCACGTTATACATACTTTAAAAATAATAAATTAAAAATTCTAACACTTGTCATTACGTATCTGAATCTACAAGTTATATATACACTTGTACTATTAGAAGTTAATTAGAACTTAGAATCATCAACCAAACACATGCTAAAGGTTAATAATTTAAATACTTTTATATTTTATTAAAAGTAGGAGCAATTTTTTATTACAAAATAACAATCATCAACACCGTTTTAGAATTTAAATCATGAAAATTTAGAGTTTGGTCCAGCCGGAGATATTTACGGTTTTAGAATACTGTTTTAGAACCTAAGTATACTTGTCATCAAGGAAAGAGTTTCGGATTAGCCATCACCTAATATATAACACATCAAAATAGAATAAATAAAAAGAGAAGCTAGAGAAATACAAAGTTTAAATACAAAAGGAAAGAAATTTACATCAATCAGATTACTGACTAGATTACAAAATGATCTTTTTTAATTCAAAAAGAAAAATGAAAACACCCGAATTTTACTGAAAATAACCGGATCATTATGTCCGACATTATCACCGACGTGAAATCCTTAAACTTAAGTTGCCAATTTTAGATGGAATCCAGTTTATCCCCAAGATGTTGGAAACGGCTGCCTTGTTGAGGAAAAAAAAATGATCAAAAGCTTTCTCAAAGATGCGACCGTTAAGATACCAGTAGAGTCCAAATGCTCTGCACATATCACTTCCCATGGTAGAAGTATGGATATCCAGATTGATCACCTGAAGTTGGAACCAATCCCCAATAGGAATGTTAACTTTACCATAATCCTTACCATTTTTTAAGATAACCCAAAAGTTTTTCTAATGGGATTTCCATCTTACAACTTACAAGGCACCCAAGTCACCGTGATTAGAACAAATAACATTTTCTCCAAAGACTATTTGTTTCGGTTTTAAATCGTCATTTTTTTTACTAAGCTCTACGATTGTATTGAAACAACTTTACAGCATGTATTTGTTCTCTTTCATACCAACTCTGTTCAAATTAATTACAGAAAATCATTATATGGGAACAGTAACAAACCTTAATTATAAGAAATTAACATCATATAAAATTACAAATAACAATTTAAATATTAAATACCAATCTTACCCTTTTTATGCATATTTATTCAAAATAATTTTTTAGAATATAACTAACATTTCACGTTTAGAATTTTATTTATTTGTTTAAATATATTAAAGGTGGGTTCTTTTTTTTTTGTGTTCAAGACTTTGTTAGAGCATTTATCAGGAAATTAATAAGGAGGTGGGTTTATTCCCCTAAAAAAAGGAGATATGTTCGACGAATGCATACTGCCGACTTGGATGTTACAGCATGTTGGGATCTGAAACAGATATAAACATTCTAATACTAATGCTGCAGTTAGTACTGATCAACGTTTATTGAAGATAGTACTGATGGGGCAGAAACACTAGTTACTACTGATGATGCTGAACTTGGATTTACTACTGATGATCAAGAACATCACTGATGCCTATTTATAGTGCTGATCAAGTCCGAGATTCTAGTAGAGTTAGTTATAGAATGTATATCTTTGTGTATATTGATTGTAATCGAATCCTACAATAACTAGGTTAATAATTTATGCTTCAAGGACTATTATATATAGTTCCTTACGAATTGTAAACGTACGTGTGTATTGTTTTGAGCATATCAATATACATTGAAGCTTTTTGTGATTACTGTGTTCATATTATTTATTCGTATTCATTAACAGTATTCATTGTTTTTAATTGATTAACTCGAGTGTTGATCCGCTGCAACTTCTCGTTGTTAATAGATCTGTGATTAAATAATCTGTTTGAGTTATTCGATCCTAACAAGTGCTATCAGAGCTTTACGGTTCTAGATCTACGAATTAAGAACAACAAAAAGTTTCAAACTTTCGAATACAAAATTGTTAATCATGTCTGACAACAATGAAAGCACACAGGCTAACAAAATTCCCATTCTCACTCCCAACAACTTTGGAATGTGGAAAAGCAGAATCAAGCAATACATGCTTATTACTGATTATTCCATGTGGGAAGTTGTTGTTGAAGGCAACAAAACCATCCAGACTCAAGTAGCAAGTTCTTCAACTGAAGTCGACAAACTCAAATGTGAAAAAGAGAAGAAAGACAGAGGAATTGAACTCAAAGCATTAAGCACACTTCTGCTTGCTATTCCCAATGATTATCAACATCTCTTTGTTGAATATGATGATGCAAAGAAGTTATGGCAGGCACTGGAGAAGAGGTTTGTTGGCACCAAAAGCACCAAAAGAAACATGAAGTCTGTCCTGAAGCAAGACTTTGAAAACTTCAAAGGCCAGAAGAATGAATCATTATCACAAGTCTTTGATAGGTTCAACAAACTCATTGGTGAACTGAATCAAGTTGGTTATAAACCAGACAATGATGATGTAAATAGAAAGTTTCTGAGATCTCTTGGTGACGAATGGTCTATGTATACAGTTATATATAGACAAGGAGATGCTTTGGAAGAAAAAGAGTTGGATGAACTATACAATGAACTTAGAGTGTTTGAATCTGAGGTAAGTACAAAAACTCCCAATTTATCTTCAAACAATGCTGCTTTTGTGACTAGTACAGGAACAGGTCAAGAAACTACAAAGAATGCATGAATTGAAGATGTAGCAAGAGAATCCTTTTTCACTAGTCATGTACACACTGCATTGATTAGTGAAGATTTGGAACAACTTAATCCTGATGATCTAGAAGAGATGGACATCAAGTGGCAGATGGCTATGCTAAGTCTAAGAACAAAAAGATTTCTCAAAAGAACTGGCAAGCACAATCTATCTTACAACAAAGGTGATCGTGCTGGATTTGACAAAACCAAAGTCAAATGTTACAACTGCAGTAATCTTGGTCACTTTGCCAGAGAATGTCCTAGCAAAGATCAAAGATCAAATTACAACAAAAATAACACTTCAAATTCAACTGCATTAGTATCTCAAGAAGGACAAGGCTATAACTGGAGCTTTCAAGCAGAGGAACATGCACAGAACCAAGCTCTCATGGCCTTCACTGAGTCTACTACTGAGGTACATTCTAAAACTTGTACTCCTGAATGCATTAAAGCTTATAAAGAATTAGAAAAACTTAACAAAGAAACTCTTGAAGAGATGATTCTAAACATAAATAAAAGAATTGAATATAATGGTTGTATAGCTGATCTTGAAAATCAAATTAAAATTTATAAAATAACTGATCAAAAGATAAAAGATGAACTCTTACAAACAACTTATGATAAAGAATATGTCGAGTTAAAATTAAAAGAAACTTTAATCAAATTAGAAGAATGTCAAATGGAATTAGAACAGAATAAATTAACTATTAAAAAATTTGAAAGAACTTCTAAAATTATTGATGAATTAACCAGTAATCAAACCACTGAAAAAGTTGTGCATGGAGTGGGATATCATGCAGTTCCACCTCCAGCTAATTTTATCCCTCCTCTTAACTCAAGCACAGAAAGAACATTAAATGAATTAAAAACAGAAAATCAAACTGAAACCAATGATGATTCATCTGATGATGATCAAACAACTAATACAAGTTTTCATACCACACAAAGTCAAACTGAATCCCTAAAATATAACTCAGAAAATATACCAAAATTTTTAAAAAGGGAAAATCAAAGAAACTTGAACTAGTTAAAAGAACAAAGAAAGCCTGAAAGTGCTAAATCAACAAAATTAACATGCTTAATTTGCAACAAAGTTAACCACATAGCAAAGAATTGTCACTTTAATCCTATTAACTGCCAAGAATTCAAAGAATTTAAAGTTAACAAAGAAAAAGAGAAAGCCTTAAAGTTAAAACAAACTGAAGAAACAAAAGCAAAAGAACTTAAACACTCACATGTTGAAACACCCAAATTTGGAAGAACTGCACAAAGTTTCGTGCAAAATATCAGGCATAAAAGTCCAAACAGAAGTAACTACTTCAAAAACAATGGAAAACAAAATCAATTTTCACAATATTCCAGGTTTACTACTGATAAAAACCCTAATTATAATGATGTCTGGTACAATTACAAAAACACTACTGACTATGCTAAAAACTCATATTACCCGAACACTACTGGTCTATCAGTAGTAAAATACTCAAAAGCCAAACACTACGGGTATAAACCTAGGTCAGTAGTAAAACAGAACACAAGTACTAACCAACAACCTAAGACCAAAACTGCATATAAAACTCATTCATTTAGAAAAACTTACTCTTCAAAGGATGAACCCAAGACAAAACAAGCTTGGGTTCCCAAAATTAACTAATCTCTTTACTTTATGTGCAGAGCATTCAGATCCCTGAAGAAGGTAGAACATGGCATATTGATAGTGGATGCTCTAGGCACATGACTGGAAATCTTCAAATTCTTAGAGATTTCAAGTCTTTTGAAGGAGGATATGTTGCTTTTGGAGAAAATCCAAGAGGTGGTAAGATTACAGGTAAAGGTACAGTATCAAATGGTAAGATCACTTTTGATGATGTATTTTATGTTGCTGAGCTCAAATACAATCTGGTTAGTGTCTCACAAGTCTTTGATAAGAAGAACAAAATTCCTTTTACAGATGTTGAGTGCATCATTCTTTCACCTGACTTTATTTTGGATGACAAATTTGTTGTTTTAAGAACACCAAGGAGAAACAATGTGTATTGCCTAGATATAGGGGGAGAACTCATTTCTTCAAATGAGATCAACTGTTTTATATCTAAGGCAAACACAAATGAATCAGAACTTTGGCATAGAAGGATGTGTCACACAAATTTTAAAAATATGAACAATTTAGTCAAAAAGAATTTGGTAGTTGGTTTACCACAGAAAGAATTTATGTGTGATCATCACTGTGTTGCATGCCTTAAAGGTAAACAACACAAGACTTCTCATAAGTCCAAAGCAATCAATTCTATTTCTATACCTTTGCAGCTCTTACATATGAACCTACAAATGTAATGAGTATTGGAAAGAAACAATATTGCCTTGTTATTACTGATGATTTTTCCAGATATACTTGGGTCTTATTTCTTAGGACTAAAGATGAAACAAGTGAGATTATAAAAAATCTAATTGTAAAGCTGGAAAATACAAGAGATCTCAAAGTGAAAGCAATTAGATGTGATAATGGAACAGAATTTAAAAATACTAATCTAATTGACTTTTGTGATCTTAAAGGTATTGACAGGCAGTACAGCTCACCAAGAACTCCACAACAAAATGGTGTAGATGAAAGAAGAAATAGAACCATCATTGAAGCAGCCAGATCTATGCTTGCAGATTCAAAATTACCAATAATGTTTTGGGCTGAAGCTGTTAATACTGTTTGTTATGTTCAAAACAGAGTATTAATAGTTAAGCCTCACTTTAAAACACCTTATGAACTATTTAACAAAAGAAAACCATCAATAAGTTTCCTAAAATCATTTGGTTGTCCCTGTACTATTTTAATTACAAGAGAACAGATTGGTAAGTTTGACTGCAAAGCAGATGATGGAATATTTGTAGGATACTTAACTCAAATCAAATCTTACAGAATATTCAACAAAAGGCTAAGGATCATTGAAGAAAGTGTAAATGTATCCTTTAATGAAAATCTGATGAATGAACAGGGAAATGGTCTAGATTGGTTGTTTAACATTGATAATCTAACCAAATCTTTTAATGTTAATTATGATTTTAATGCAGGAGTTTCAAACAATCAAAACCAACAAGGAGGATCATCATCAAATCGCAGTCAAGACATCATGAAATACATCTTAGTTAATACTGATCCCACAGTTGATACTGAGGAGTAGTAACTCCGATAATTCTAGCCCTCTTGACACCAGTAACAACTCCAACTCTGAAGATACTACTGATCCTAGTAGTAACTCTGAACCTCAAAGTGTTGATGATGAACCATACAACAATAACGTCAGTAACAACAATGAACCTCCTGAACTCAATGAAGAAAATGCTACTACTGACACCAGTAGTAATGAAGAGTCTTCACAAAATCAAAACAATCAAGAAGAAACATGGACAGATGCTCAAATTCCTGAATCCAATGAGTCAAACCTAGACAGTCAAATTATTGTTGACAAAGTTCCAGGAACCAGAACTGAAAAGAATCATCCTTTGGACCTAGTCCTAAGTGATGTCAATTCAAACATGCAGACAAGAAGCAAATTCAATTCATCATTAAATTCAAATGTTTGTAACATCAGTCTAATATCTAATGAATGCATGTATGAATGTTTTCTGCAACAGGAGGAACCTAATAAGATTCAACAAGCAATGAAAGACTCAAACTGGATCATAGCAATGCAAGAAGAACTTCTTCAATTCAAATTACAAGCTGTATGGACTCTTGTACCTCTACCAAAAGGAAAAAGAGCATTGGAACAAGATGGATCTTCAGAAACAAGAAAGATGAAAGAGGTATAGTGATAAAAAACAAAGCAAGACTTGTAGCCCAAGGATACACACAAGAAGAAGGCATTGCCTATGATGAAGTGTATGCACCTGTTGCTAGAATTGAAGCAATAAGAATATTTCTGGCATATGATTCATACAAGAAGATCAAAGTCTACCAAATGGATGTGAAAAGTGCTATTATTCGAAGGGTATTTCGGTCATTTTGCAGGTAAATTCGAAACATATAAATAGCGGAATGAGATTACTTTAGCATTATCTTCTCCTCGATTCGATAAACCCTACGCTAAACCCTAATCTCTGCGAAATCCGATCAAAACCCTGCATCAGTATCAACTAAATTCATTCCACATATCACTCACTCTTGCAAAAGTGATTGAACTCTCTGTGAAATACTCATCTTCAAAGTTCAAAATCATTCAAATGGCAACTCTAAAGTCTCTCGAAGTCAAAACCGATCTCAAATTTTCAGAATTTCACAATATGTGTGCATTCTTGAGAAATCCATATGGCACAAAGGATTTTCGACCAATAGTGATGTTCTTAAAGAACTCACACATCAAGTTTGCACTCACCATCAACCCTAAAGCTTATCAACAACATCTTGTTGATTTCTGGGAAAATGCTGAAAGGGTAGAAGAATCAACTGTAGCAAAAATCAAGTCCATGGTAAAAGGAAAGCAAATCATCATTACTGAACAGTCCATCCGACATCATCTTCAACTACAGGATGAATCTGGTTTGTTTTCTTTACCAAAGGAAGATCTTGTTGATACTTTACAAAAAATGGGGTATGAAGGAAGACTAGATATAGTTACTTTTCAAAAATGTCTTCTTTCACCTCAATGGAAATATCTTGTTCATACTATTCAACATTGTATCTCTCCTAAAAAGAGTACTTGGAATGAGTTCAACAAGTCAATAGCTTCTGCTGTTGTTTGTTTGTGCACAGGACAAGTATTCAACTTTTCAAACATGATCTTTGAGGGAATGATTGGGAATCTATCATCTTCTAAATTTTTAATGTACCCAAGATTCCTAACTCATATTATAAACTGTGAAATTCAAAATCTCTCAATACCTAAAAATATTTTTGTTACACCAGAATTAAATAAAAAGGTATATTCTAATATGAGAAAACAATTTAAATTTTCTGGGAAGGATACCCCATTGTTTCAAAATATGATCTATGATCAACCCCCAACAGGAGAAGGTTCAAGTCACCCCATTGAACCCCGACCAACTCCACCACTAAATACAGCCTAAACACAACCCATTCAATCCACTAAAATAACTGAACCCACAGATGTCCTGAATGTGTCCCAGGTACATGACATTAATCCACAGAGTGCTACTCTTCACTCTGAGGAAGACCAGACCATTGCCAAACAAATCTATAAAACTTACAAAAGGAAGAAAACTTCCTTAAAGGACACCAGGGGACCAACTGAGTCAAACCCCAGACTCCAAGAGTTGTCCTCCAAGGAGGAGAGAGGGCATGAGGAAAGGGCTCTCACTACTGATGCCCCAAAGGTGGGTGCACAGGCTAGTGAGAACATCATTAGGACCCAGACCTCGGCAACTCTAAGTGATGACTCATCTTTTGAGGCAGCACTAAGTGGACCCCGGTGCCAAGAAACCACAAGGGGGGGGGGGCACTACTGCTTCTTCTAGGAAGAAGAGAGTGTTCAAACAACCCATTTTATCACCTAGAAGTGATAAGGGTAGCAAGAAACAAACTGAATTGACGGATAGGATGGAAACCTTCAAACCAATGTACCAACTGAGCCCAATGATCCACCCAAATGGGCTGAGGGCAGTATTAAACAAACAAAATTGACGGATAGGAAGGAAAACCTTAGAGCCACTGTACAACATTGTCTGAATTTACTGAATAATCAAGGGAAAACCATGACCTACATGAAGCACTACATCAATACTCTGAACAGAAGACAGAAGGGGTTCGAGTATAAGCTTCAAAGGCAATCAAATTTGATTAGAAAACTCCAAAGAAAGATTGCAGATAGTGAGGCTCAACAGGTTGAGATCACTAAGGGGGAGAAAGATCAAATACAAGGAATGATTGATCAATCTATAGCAGCAGCAGCCCTCCTAAATTTAAAAGAGGTTCATGGTGAAACAGGTCAGAGTTTTGGTGAAGACCTGTACAAAGATATGAAAAGTATGGATGAGGATGTATTTGTGTCTGCAAATCAATCTCAAACAGCAGAACAAATAAACTCTCCAGTTTCTACTGAGGTCATAGAGACTACTGATCCTATGGATACTACTGAAGCAAAGGATCAAGAGGTTGTTACTACTGGCCATATTGAAGAAGAAGACATTCCAGTAGTAAATACTCCAGAAGAAGAAATTATGGATACTACTGATGCCCTAGCAGTAGTAACTACCACAAAAACCTCACCAGTAGTAAATGAAGATCAACAATTGGTGGTATTTGAACCAGAGATTACACCAGTAGTAACTACATTGGTTACTACTCAAGATGAAAATGAAGAAATACTAGAACTTCTTGAACGTGAACGTGTTATAATCATAACAAAACCTCCAACTCCAGAACAACCACTTATCATACCTGACATTAATGATAATGTAAATTGGTATGAAGTTGATGAATGTGAACTTCCTCCACACCCCAAGATACTAACAGAGGATAAGATTCATTTATTCTCTCCATCAATTGTAATTACTCCTGTTCTTGACATGAAATACACTCCACCTCTACTTTCAGCCTGTGTTGGAAAAGGAAAAGAAAAGTTTGATGATGATTATCCAAACAGAGCTCTAGGTCACTACATGGTAAACAAAATGAACCATGTCAGACCTGCAAAACAAAACAAATGGAAGTTGAACAGGATAAGATATCTAAGGAAAGTTGCAAAGACTCAGGCTCTTGAAGACAAGAAAAAGGCTGAAGAAGAAAGACTGAAAAATCCAGAAATCCAAGAAGCTGATGCAACAATTCAAGAGGTAGAAGGAGTACTGGTAGAAGATCAAAAGGCAGAGTTTGATAAACAGAGAAAAATAGAAGAAGAACATCTAAATTGCCTTGAAGATCTAGTAGCAGAATGCAAAAGAGAAAAGGCTGATCTACCAGATGAAATTTTTGAACAAAAGAAGAAAATGATTGATTTCTTAAAATTAAAAGGGGGCAGAGTGCTAAGTCCTTTGGCAGAATGAAAATGATAACAATAGTAGACAAATATTGTACTGCCAAAAAGAGAGAATTAGCAGAAATAGAAGTAGAAGAAGAAAAGGAAAAAGTATTAGTTGAAATTGATCCCTCAATCATTCTCTCTAGAACACCAACACTTGGTGAATCTTCAATTCCTTCTAAAAAGAGGAAAGAAAGTGAACCTGAAACAGGATCAAGGAAGAAAAGAAAACAAGAAATACAAGTATTTGATGTTCCTGTTGCTCCTATTGAAGATAATCCAATTATCAATTGGAGAGTTGTTGAAAATGTCATAGAAGTCATAAGAGAGGACAAAACAACTCAAAGATTTACTGGTTGGAAACCTATGGTAAGATCTTGTTCAAGAAGTGATATAATCAAAGTGTTGATAATTGGAAAACCAAGAATGGCTAAGAAATCATGGAAGAAATCAGGAGCTAGATATTTGACTAAAATGATTGATGCTGCTCTCTATCCAGACAACTATCCTGAGATATTTACAAACAAAGAAAATGTTTATGCATGGAATGTACTCCCCATAGTATATATGGATTTCTTTGAAATTGCCAGTAAAAATTGTGAACTCTATTTATTGGAAAAAGAATATCCACACTCAGAAGAAACAATGTATCAGATATTCACAAACACCTTCATGAAACCTTATGATGTTGTGATGTTTCAAGAAAAATTTTATTACTTTGTAAAAAGAAACAGCAAATACATAATAGCTCAAAGAAAGAAGCAAAATCAGAGAACATTGAAGGTAGACAAAGAAGAGCAAAATTGTTAGAAGAACAAGAGAAGAAAAATGAAGAAGAGAAGAAACTTGATTAATTAAAAATGAATTAACAAGTTTAGGGGGAGATTGTTGGGATCTGAAACAGATATAAACATTCTAATACCGATGCTGCAGTTAGTACTGATCAACGTTTATTGAAGATAGTACTGATGGGGCAGAAACACTAGTTACTATTGATGATGCTGAACTTGGATTTACTACTGATGATCAAGAACACTACTGATATCTATTTATGGTGCTGATCAAGTCCGAGATTCTAGTAGAGTTAATTATAGAATATATATCTTTGTGTATATTGATTGTAATCGAATCCTAGAATAACTAGGTTAATAATTTAGGCTTCAAGGACTATTATATATAGTTCCATACGAATTGTAAACGTACGTGTGTATTGTTTTAAGCATATCAATATACATTGAAGCTTTTTGTGATTACTGTGTTCATATTATTTATTCGTATTCATTAACAGTATTCATTGTTCTTAATCGATTAACTCGAGTGTTGATCCGCTGCAACTTCTCGTTGTTAATAGATCTGTGATTAAATAATCTGTTTGGGTTATTCGATCCTGACACTGCATATGTCGAACCACTAACTTACTAATTTGCCGTTCAAAAAAAAGGTAGGGTCTTTTTTATGATTATATAATTTTTTAAGCCTTAATTTGGCCAAATTTGATATAAATGAGTATCCTTAATAAATAAAAATATAATCTTGACTAACCTCCACATATATTTATTTATTTGAAAATAATAATATTTTAAGTTTTATATTTGAAATAATAACGATCCTTGATATTTGTGGTTTAGTGTGGGGTCTAATTCTTTAGATAAGGTTTGGTGAAGGTCTAAACCACAAGTGTTCAACTTGTCTTCAAATGTTTTATGGCAAACCAACATCAAACTATTGCATGGAAAGAAAAAAGATTGTTTGTAACATACGATTCCAAATGTTTGAAAAAAGTTCAACTTGGTACTTAAATGCTACTAAGTAGACTATTTGTTTTGTAGTGAATGATCTATGATCAAATTTCCATGATTTGTATACTCTATAACCTTATGTCCATACAAATCCAATAGTCAGATATTAGGCCGGGATTTATATATAATCTTTTTTAATGTCTAAGTATGAGTATAAATGAAGTTATACAAAAAGATGTTTTAGAGGGTAATTCTGATTTAGTCGGTAGACTGAATTTTGTTAGTGATGTACGAAATTTAATTATTAATTGTTGCTGTTTTTGAACATCTAATTGATCATTTGATAAATACTTATTCGAGAAAAAAAAATCCGTAAATTACTATATCATTACCATGAATCATATATAGTTTAACTATTGAGGGGTTTTGATAAAGCTAAATTTTTTATAGTTATTAAATTAGGTGTATAGTGAATCGTGGGGTGGAAGCATAAACATGTGTAGACCTGTGACATTTAAAAATTGAAATAAAAAACACATGCGAATTATATATTAAATTATTAATTGGGTCCCAGATGATATAACATGGTTTTGCACATACCATGTGCCCACAATGGATGGTTTTTATGTGCTTGTTTGATGTGATTATGAGATATAACTTGTAAGTTGACCGCCTCATCATCCATATTAAATATGTTCCATTTTAAAATGTTATAGAGATTAGAGAAATGTTTAAAGAGTTTTATTATTTTTATAAAGTTTTGAGAAATAAATTTTAACTATTGATTAATAAGAGTATCCACAACCAACCTCTATCATCTACTTTATCTATATATTTGAAGTTTTTTCCCCTCCAACCCACCTCTATCTTACACTCTAAATATAGATGAGAGAAAAGCTCACTCTATATTTGAAGTGAGAGAATGCCACTCTATCAATGGACCCCATCACTTCTATTTAATTATTTGATATTTATTTCTATTTAATTGATTTTGTTTTTTGTTTGCTAGCCTACAATCCATCCAATTGAGTTCCTTTGTTATGGGTCTCACTAGTTTTAAAAGGATGGATATAGTTTATGGTTGGAGTTGAAGTTTTGTTTAGAGTTAATGTACCCACTAAATATAGAGATAGAGTGACTTGGATAGAGTTTATGGTTGGAGATGCTCTAAGATCTAATGGTCAAAATCAATCAAATATTTTATAATGAAAGGTATTTTGGTTATTTGGCACTTAAAAAAATTTCGATTTTTTTTATTTTTTATTTTATTATTATTTTTTTAAATAAAAAATAATATTTATTTTATAATTACATTCATGCATGTAATACTAATTCACATGCGATTTTATTGTAAAATTACATGTGATTGTATATTTAACCACATTTAATGTTTTAATTCAATCACATGTGATACAGTACACAATCACATGTGATTAAGTACATAATCACACGTGATTCATTATGCGATCACATTATGTGTTATTAATAAAAAAAATAATACTTTAAAAAAAATAAAAATTCTAAAATAAAAAATATTTTTTTTTCTTTTTTTAAATATCAAAATACCCCTCAATGTATAAAATATGTGATTAATCTTGACCATTATATTTTATTGATCAATGGTTGGGATTTGTTCCTCGGGACTTCGTTAAAATGATGGACCTCTTTGAACGCAACTCTATAAAGATATAACATTTTTATATCAAGTTATTCGACATAATATTGTGATTTTTGTTTTAATTAATTTATTTTTGTAGTGTAGTTCTTATAAGTGAAATTGATTATAGACAATCACTAATTTAGAACATATGATGGTCATGTAATTATATTTAGTTAAGGCTTGTAGTGTAATGATATTGGTGCAAAGTGTTGCTCATAACCTATAAGACATAAGTTCAAGCCTCGTCGCAGATAAATTGAAGTAGATAAATTGTCGTTAAAAAAAATGTAATTATACTTTTTGAACCTGTAGCAAATCACAATACTGTCACAATAATCAATACAACATGTTACTTGATTACCCAAATTTGAGTTATATTTGATATTAATAAGCAGAATAATAATCAATTTAGTCAAACACCCAAAATTGAAATGTTATTGGTTTACATGATAATGCCCAATTTAAAGCACGTCGGACCACAAACTAATTAATGTATAAAGTGAGTTATTGGTCCAAGTTGATGGTCATATGACTCATATCTGTGAAATAATGTTCCTAAAATGCGTAGGCAAATGTTCCTAAAATGCGTAGGCAAAAACTAACATATGCTCCTAACGACTTTGAGTTAGAAATGTTTTGTCACAAAAATTAAGATACCGCTTAATAGAAAGAAAAATAGTTTGTGAGCACATCACATAGATGATTTTAGTGACTTTGCTCTTTATTTTAATTAACACTTTTTTTTTCTTCTTATATTTAAAGTTGTTAAGAAAAAAGTTTGTGAGGTCTATACTTTTGAGAAAGAAAAAGAACATTTTAGCACTTAGGTCTCTCCTAACTGTGACATATTTTCAAACTCGTCGGTACTTTCTGATAAGGTCGTGTCAATACCAACTTATAACTAACTCATCCTCAGTTAAAAGTATATTAAAAAATTAACCCCCACACAATTGACACGGATCTTATTAGTGACACACTGAAACCCATATGCCAGGACTAGGATTTTCTAAACTATATAACTCGTAACATTAATTTTAGAAATATGCTCATCAAAATGAAAATTTAATATATGTTTTTTCTATTCTGAACATTTTTCATTTTAAATAAAATCGAAATAATGTCGTCTTATGTATCATCGTGCACGATTGCAGAATCAGTGTACATTTACTTTCCATCTCATGAAGGATATAGTTCATGGTATTAATTATATTATTTCCTTAACTAGGCTTTTAAGTTAACCTTATGAAATGAATTTGGTGGTCAATTTGGAGATACAAAGATTATTCAACTAATAATTCTAGGATAAATGCATGTAGGTTGTTGAGATATAAATAATCTATTACTGATGCTGCCGTTGGTATTAAAGAAGACTTAATATTGATTCACAAGTTAATATTGATGGGGCAGAATTACAAAGATACTACTGATGAATGATCTACTACTGATAGGTGCATATACTACTGATGATCGTATTTGGAACAGATCATATCCGAGATTCTCGTTTAGTTAGTTAGAATATTAATCTTTTGTAATTTAAATTGTAATCTAATCCTAGAATAACTAGGGTATAATGTTAGGCTTCAAAGACTATTATATATAGTTCCTTACGAATTGTAAGCGTACGTGTGTATTATCGATCTTTAGTATACATTGAAGCTTTTTGTGATAAACCGTGTTCTTGTTAATTCTTATTCGATTTCCAGTTTACATTGTTCTTAATCAATAACAAGAGTATTAATCCGCTGTAATTCATCTTTGTTAATAGATCTGTGATTTAATAACTTATTGAGTTATTCGATCCTGACAAGTGGTATCAGAGATTTAAGGTTCTAGATCTACGAATTAAGAACATCAAAAAGTTTCATACTTTCGAAACTAAAATTGTTAATCATGTCTGATAACAATGAGAGTACACAGGCAAACAAGATCCCAATTCTCTCTCCCCACAACTTTGGGATGTGGAAAAACAGAATTAAGCAGTACATGCTTATTACTGATTATTCCATGTGGGAAGTTGTTTTAGAAGGCAACAAAACCGTACAGACTCAACTCACAAGCTCATCAACTGAATCGGACAAGCTCAAGTGTGACAAAGAGAAGAAAGACAGAGGAATCGAACTGAAAGCATTAAGTACTCTATTGCTAGCAATTCCTAATGACTATCAACATCTCTTTGTTAAATATGATGATGCTAAGAAGTTGTGGCATGCACTAGAGAAGAGGTTTGTGGGTACAAAGAGTACAAAAAGAAACATGAAGTCTGTTCTAAAACAAGAGTTTGAAAACTTCAAAGGACAAAAGAATGAATCTTTGTCACAAGTTTTTGATCGATTCAACAAACTCATTGGTGAACTCAATCAAGTTGGAGTGAAACCCGGCAATGATGATGTCAACAGGAAGTTTCTCAAATATCTTGGAGAAGAGTGGTCTATGTATACTGTTATATATAGACAAGGAGATGCATTAGAAGAAAAAGAACTGGATGAACTCTACAATGAACTACGAGTTTTTGAATCTGAGGTAAGTCAGAAAACTCCTAGTTTACCTTCAAACAATGATGCTTTTGTGTCTAGTACAGGTACAGGACAAGATGCTACAACTGGGAAGCATAAAGAAACTGAAGACTTAGCAAGAGAATCCTTCTTTACTAGTCATGTGCATACTGCACTTATTAGTGAAGATCTGGAACAAATAAATCCTGATGATCTGGAAGAGATGGATCTAAAGTGGCAGACGGCAATGCTAAGTTTGAAAACCAAAAGATTCATTCAGAGAACTGGTAGACAAAACCAGAACTTCAACAAAGGAGAACGTGCTGGATTTGACAAAACCAAAGTCAAATGCTACAACTGCAGTAATTTTGGTCACTTTGCTAGAGAATGCCCTAGCAAAGATCAAAAATCAAATTACAACAAAAACAGTTCATCAAACTGAACTGCTCTTGTATCTCAAGAGGGTCAAGGATATGATTGGAGTTTTCAAGCAGAAGAACATGCTCAAAATCAAGCACTCATGGCCTTCATTAATTCCACTACTGAGGTACACTCCAAATCTTGCACTCCTGAATGTATTAAAGCATATAAAGAACTAGAAAAACTTAATAAAGAAACTCTGGATGAGATGATATTAAACATAAATATAAGAATTGAATTCAATGGTTGATTGTTGATCTAGAAAATCAAATTAAAATTTATAAAATAACTAATCAAATACTAAAAGATGAATTATTACAAGCAACTTATGATAAAGAACATGCTGCATTAAAATTAAAAGAAGCTTTAACTAAGTTAGAAGAATGTCAAGTAGAATTAGAACAAAATAAATTAACCATTAAGAAATTTGAAAGAAGTTCTAAAATAATTGATGAATTAACCAGCAATCAAACCACTGAAAAGGTTGTTCATGGTGTTGGATATCATGCAGTCCCACCTCCAACTAATTTTATTCCTCCACTTAAGTCTAGTTCAGAAAAATCTTAGATGAATTAAAATTAGAAAGTCAAACTGAAACAAGTAATGATTCTTTAGATGATGAACAAACCATTAAATCAACTGATACAAGCTTTCACACCATTCAAAGTCAAGAATCTCATAAAGATAATTCTGAAAATATACCTACTATCTTAAGAAGGTGAAATCAAAGAAATTTAAATCAGTTAAAAGAACAAAGAAAGTCTGAAAGTGCTAAAACAACAAAATTAACATGCCTAATTTGCAACAAAGTCAATCATCTGGCAAAGGATTGTCACTTCAATCCAATTAATTGCAAAGAATTTAAGGAATTTAAAGCAAAGAAAGAAAAATTAAAAGAATCCAAATTAAAACAAACTGAAAAAGTTCAACAAACTAAAAATCCACATGTTGAAGTCCCCAAATTTGGAAGATCTGCACAAATATTTGTGCAAAATATCAGGCATGGAAGCCCAAAAGGAAGCTATTATTTTGAAAATAATCGAAAGCATAATCAATCTTCTAAAAATTCAAGTTTTTCAAACATCAGTAGTAACAATCAAAGATTCACTACTGATACTAAACCTAATTATAATGCTGTCAGATATAATTGTTATAATACTACTGATTATCATAAGAAGTCATATCACCCAAATATTACTGGTCCATCAGTAGTAAAATATTCTAAAGCTAAAAATTATGGGTATACACCTAAATCAGTAGTAACACCAAAAAGCAGTAACAATCAACAACTGAAGACCAAACCTGCATCAAAAGCTCACACTGTTCGAAAATGTTATTCTTCAAAGGATGAACCCAAGACAAAACAAGTCTGGGTTCCCAAAATGAACAAATCCATTTACTGTTTGTGCAGAGTATCCAGATCCCTGAAGAAGGAAGAACATGGCATATTGATAGTGGATGCTCTAGGCACATGACTGGAAATCTTCAAATTCTTAGAGATTTCAAGTCCTTTGAAGGTGGATATGTTGCTTTTGGTGAAAACCCAAGAGGTGGTAGGATTACAGGTAAAGGTACAGTATCAAATGGTAAGATTACTTTTGATGATGTATTTTATGTTGCTGAGCTTAAATATAATCTGGTTAGTGTCTCACAAGTATGTGATAAAAAGAACAAGATTCTTTTTACAGATATAGAGTGCATCATTCTTTCTCCTAACTTTATTTTAGATGAAAAATATGTTGTTTTAAGAACCCCAAGGAGAAACAATGTGTATTGCCTGGATATAGGGGGAGAACTCATTTCTTCAAATGAGATCAACTGCTTTATATCCGAGGCAAACACAAATGAATCGGAACTCTGGCATAGAAGGATGTGTCACATAAATTTTAGAAATATGAATAATTTAGTCAAAAAGAATCTGGTAGTTGGTTTACCTCAAAAGAATTCATGTGTGATCATCATTGTGTTGCATGCCTGAAAGGTAAACAACACAAGACTTTTCATAAGTCCAAAGCAATTAATTATATTTCTGACCCTTTGCAGCTCTTACATATGGACTTATTTGGTCCTACAAATGTAATGAGTATTGGAAAGAAACAGTACAGTCTTGTTATTACTGATAATTTTTCCAGATATGCTTGGGTTTTCTTTCTTAGGACCAAAGATGAAACAAGTGAAATCATAAAGAATCTGATAGTCAAACTGGAAAACACAAGAGATCTCAAAGTGAAAGCTATTAGATGTGATAATGGCACTAAATTAAAAAATGCTAATCTAATTTCTTTTTGTGATCTTAAAGGTATTGACAGACAGTACAGCTCACCTAGAACTCCACAATAAAATGGTGTAACTGAAAGGAGAAATAGAACAATCATTGAAGCAGCCAGATCCATGCTTGCACACTCAAAATTACAAATAACATTTTGGGCTGAACCTGTTAATACTGCTTGTTATGTTCAAAACAGAGTATTAATAGTTAAGCCACATTTTAAAACACCACATGAACTTTTTAATAAAAGAAAACCTTCAATAAGTTTCTTAAAATCATTTGGTTGTCCTTGTACAATTTTAATTGTAAGAGAACAAATTGGTAAGTTTTACTGCAAATCAGATGATGGAATCTTTGTAGGATACTCAACTCAAAGCAAAGCATACATAGTATTCAACAAAAGGCTGAGGATCATTGAAGAAAGTGTGGATGTATCCTTTAATGAAAACTTGATGAATGAACAGGGAAATGGCCCAGATTGGCTATTTAACATTGATAATCTAACCAAATCTCTTGATTTCAGTTATGATTGTAATGCAGGTGAAACAAACAATCAAATTCCACAAGGAGGATCATTATCATTCAATGGTAGTCAAGATACAATGAAGTATATCCTTGTTAATACTGATCCCACTGTTAATACTGAGGACAGTAGTAACTCTGATAACCCTAGCAATCTCGACACCAGTAATAACTCAAACTCACAAGATACTACTGATCCCAGTAGTATCTCAGAAACTCAAAATGATGATGGTGAACCAAACATTACTGATGTCAGTAATAACAATGAACCACATGATTTGAACGAAAATCATTTTTCTACTGATTCCAGTATCAATGAAGAAACTCAAGAAGATCCGGAAAATCAAGAAGAAACCTGGACAGATGCACAAATTCCTGAATCCAATGAATCAAACCTAGATAGTCAAATGATAATTGACAAAGTTTCCAACTCAAGAATTGAAAAGAATCATCCCTTAGACTTAGTTCTAAGTGATGTGAACTCAAATATGCAGACAAGAAGCATATTTAATTCAACTTTATATTCAAATATTTGCAATATAAGTCTAATATCTAATGAATGTTTAGTATCCACATGAATCACCATTTGAACTTGTGGCCTACACAGATTGTGACTATGGTGGTGAATGTCAAGATAGAAAATCTACTACTGGTGGATGTCAATTCTTTGGATCAAGACTGGTGTCATGGCAATGCAAGAAACAAACAAATGTTTCAACATCAACTGCTAAAGCAGAGTATGTAGCTGCATCTGCTTGTTGTGCTCAAGTACTGTGAATAATCCAGTAAAACACTCAAAAACCAAGCATATTGAAATAAGATTTCATTTTATAAGGGATTGTAATGAAAAGAAATTAATTAAAATAGAGAAAATCCATATTGATAATCAACTAGCAGATCTTTTTACAAAAGTATTTGATGTAGGAAGATTCAGCTTTTTGGTTAGTAGTATTTGGATGATTTTAATAAATTAATTTCATTATTAAGATCATATGTAAAGTTTTTGTATATTATTTCCATTTAAAAAATCTTTGTTTTACTACTGATTATTCATCATTACTGTCTATGGCTTATATTCACAAAATACTACTGATTGAGTTTCACTGAGAATTAGGTTAAGTCTGAATCAACACTTACTACTGACGATTCATTACTGATACTTAATTTACTACTGATCGACCGTTATATGTGAAATTCGATGTTTTACCATACTAACCCCATGAAAATAGCCGTTAACTATGATTCGAAGGGTATTTCGGTCATTTTGTAGGTAAATTCGAAAAATATAAATAGCTGAATGCGATTACTTTAGCATTATCCAAACCTCGATCCGATAAACCCTAATATGTGCAATTTCGATTAAAACCTTGAACCAGTAACAAATTCAATCACTCACGAAATTGCTCGTAACAAAATCTCAAAACATCAAAATGGCAATGAAGAATCTATTGGTCGCTAAAACAGATCTTCAATATTCTAAGTTCCACAATATGCTTGCTTTTCTAAGAAATCCAGATGGAACAAAATCATTCAGACCCATTGTCATGTTCTTGAAGAACTCTCCCATAAGATTTACTCTTACAGTAAATCCAAAACTCTGTGAACAACATCTTGTTCAATTTTGGGAGAATGCTGAACGAATAGAAGAACAAAACACAATCAAAATCAAATCTGAAATAGATGGAAAGACTATTAAAATCTCAGAACAAACCTTTAGAACCCATCTACAACTTAATGATGAGTCAGGTACATCTCTTTTATCTAAAGAAGTTTTAGTTGAAAATGTTTTAAAAATGAGGTATGAAGGAAGAACAGACATTCAAACTTTTCAAAAGGGTCTTCTTTCTCCCCAATGGAAATACTTGGTTCATACAATTCGACATTGTATGTCACCAAAGAAAAGTACTTGGAATGAGTTCAACAGATTAATAGCATCTGCTGTTGTCTGTTTGTGCACAAATCAAGTATTTAATTTTTCAAATATGATATTTGAAGGAATGCTTGGAAATTTATCTGCTTCAAAATTTTTAATGTATCCAAGATTCCTTGCACATATTTTTGATTGTGAGATCCCAGATGTTGTAAAAACCAAAAACAGTTTTCCCATTCCAGAATTAAATAAAAATGTTTACTCAGATATGAACAAGAAGTTCAAATTTTCTGGAAAGGTAACTCCACTTTTTGCAAATATGATATATGATCAACCCCCAACTTGAGAAGGTTCAAGCCACCCCATTGAACCCCAACCCACTCCATCACCCCACAAATCAGCCCAAACAGAATCCAACAAGTCCACTCAATCAACCACACAACAAAATGTCCTGAATGTGTCCCAGGTACATGCTACAAAACCTCAGAGTGCTACTCTTCACTCTGAGGTAGACCAACCTAAAAGCCAAACAATTTCCAAAAAGGACACCAGGGAACCCATTGAGTCAAATCCCAGACTCCAAGAGTTGTCCTCCAAGGAGGAGAGAGGGCATGAGGAAAGGGCTCCTACTACTGATGCACCAAATGTTAGTGCATAGGACAGTAGGAACATCATTAGGATCCAGACCTCGGCAACTTTAAGTGATGACTCATCCTTTGAGGCAGCACTTAAAGTACCCCGATGCCAAGAAACCACAAGGGGAGGTATTACTACTTCTTCTAGGAAGAAGAGAGTATCTAAAACACCCAATGAATCACCAAGCAGTGATGAGGGTAGAATGAAAACTCCTGAATTGATGGATAGGATGGAAAACCTTAAAACCAATGTACCAAACAAGCCCGATGATCTACCTAGATGGAGTGAGGGCAGCATGGAACCAACCAAATTGACGGATAGGAAGGAAAACCTTGAAACCATTGTACAACATTGCCTGAATCTTTTAAACAATCAAGGGAAAACCATGAGTTATATGAAGCACTACATAAATGTGATGAACAGAAGACAGAAGAGGTTCGATTAAAGGCTTCAAAGACATCCAATCTTATCAGAAAATTAAAGAAGAAGATTGTTGATAGTGAGGCTCAACAGGTTGAGATCACTAAGGGGGAGAAGGCTCACATACAGGGTATGATTGACACTTCAATTGCAGCAGCAACAACCTCCCTCTTAAACCTTAAGGAAGCTCATGGTGAAACAGATCAAAGCTTTGGTGAAGACTTGGATAGAGGAGTTAGAAGTATGGATGAAGATGTATTTATGTTTGCACAACAATCACCAACAGCGGAACAAATGCCTTCTCCAATTACTACTGAAGTAGTAAATACTACTGATCCTATGGATACTACTGAGGCCATTGAACAAACAGAGGTTCTTACTACTGATCTCATTGAAGAAGAGATCCAAGAAACAACATCAGTAGATGTTCCAACAGCAACAACAAATATTCCAGTTACTACTGATGCCCTAACAGTAGTAACTACAACTGAAGCCTCTCTAGTAGTAGACTCCTCAAACTTGCAACTAGTAATCTACAGACCCTTCAACTTGCAGTCATTAATACCAGTAGTAACTACCTTGGTTACTACTGAGTCTGAAGAAATACCAGATTTAGTTGAACCAGCAGTAGTAATTCCTTCTGAAGCAAATACTAATGAGTAACAACCACTGCAAATCCAAGATATTGATGATGATGTTAACTGGGATGAGGTAGATGAATGTACATTACCTCCACATCCAAAGATCTTTCCACTATCAAGGATTCATAAATTTGATCCCAACATTTGCATTACCCTGGTGGTTGATATGAAGTACACTCCACTTCCAAAGTGTGTTGGTAAGGGAAAAGCTAAATTTGATGATGATTACCCACACAGAGCTTTAGGTCATTACATGGTAAATAAGATAAATCCGGTTAGACCTTTAAAGCAAGATGTATGGAAGGTGAAAAGAATAAGATATCAAAGGAAGTGTACTAAAACTCAAGCACTTGAAGATAAAAGAAAAGATGAAGAAGAAAGAATGAAAAATGCAGCAATTCAAGAAATTGAAGAATTTCTGGTGGAAGATCAACAAGCAGAATTTGATAAATAAAAGAAAATAGAAGAAGAACACTTGAACTGTCTTGAAGATCTAGTTGCAGAGTGCAAACAAATAAATGTTGAACTACCAAAAGAAGTACTTGAACAAAAATAAAAAATGGTAGAATACTTGAAAACAAAAGGTCACAGTGCAATTGTGCAAAGTTATTTGGAAGAATGAAGATGGTGAACATTGTGACAAGTACTGCACTGCAAGAAAGAAAGAATTGGCAGAACCTGAAGAAGAAGAAGTTAAGCTAACAGAGTTGATAGATATTGATCCTAAACTGGTGCTAAATAGAAAAACAGTTGTTGGTGAATCTGCAACTAAACCTGCCAAGAAAAGAAAATTATATATTACCTCCGTATCAAAATAAGTGATATATTTGAAATTTTATGATTTTTGAGGCAAAAGATTAAAATGTGAGTTATGATATATTAATGTAGATAGTAGTAGATAATGAGTCTCACTCCATTGAATAAAGTAATATTAATTATGTTTAAAAGTCAAACTAAGGGTAAAAAGGTAATTTCAATTTATTAAAGTAGATAGTTGTGGAGAATGAGTCAAACGTCTTTTCCAAATAAGGAAGAAATTTTAGAATCTTGAGTTCGAGACAAATGATCGAATGACATGTGTAATTCGCAAATTCTCTCTCATAATAGTATCCCTTAATTTTGGCACGTGTCTTGATCTAATAAGTATGGGGAAAAGTAGGAACAAATGATAGGATGCAATTACCTTTGCTCAAACTTTAATAAAAAATAGTCGTTTTCTCAAAGCTGCAATAAGTCAAATAACCCTTCAAATAAATAAAAAATTGCTTATTTTGATCCGTTCATAAATGGAAAGTGTATCACTTATTTTAATACAGAGGTAGTATATAATGTGGGTTATGGTCATAACAAATAACAAGTGTATGCCTATTTTAGTGAAGTTGTAATGTCAAACATTAGGTGCTAGTTTACAATGTTAGTGTTTGACATGTTATGTTCTTGAATTTTTTAAGATTGTAATTTAGCAATTTTCGTTTGGATCAAGCGAACACAAAGAGTTAGTTTAAAGGTCGAATTATAATGATATAATGATATAATAGTAGTTTTAAAAATGAGTAGTTCAATCAACTTTTTAGAGATAAAAAAATTTGATCACTCATTTAAGTAGTCAATTTATAGGTGGAAATGGAATCAAGTACAAAATATGAACGGATAAGCGAAATGCATGTAACATGGAGGTCGTATTTATGGGTATCCATAGGCCCGTTTGGTTTATAAAATGTTTTTGAAGTAATTGAATTTTGAAGTAACTGAAAATTTAAAGTAATCATATTTGAGTATGAAGAAACTAGAATCTATCACTTGTTTGGTTGGTAATATGGAATGGAAATCATAATAAATTTTAATTTCAATCCTTTTAACTTTTTGAAATGATTTTAGAATTCCACTATACTCCATTAAGTTCTGCAAACTAAATACACCTTATGGGTTAAACAAGTTAGTGGTTTTAATATGTAAAATATGTTAAATATGTCGATTTTTTAAATGTATATAAATACACACATATTGTAACAAATTGCATTAAATGATGGCAAACTGCAACAAATGGCAAACTCTAACAAAGTCATTTATGTTCAAAGTCACGATTATAAAAATCTATAACAAAATACCACAACATCAAAACTACAAAATTCTTACCAACATTCCAAAATATATGTATCTTTAAATATGTTTTAAACTTATAATAATTAATCGGGTTAACAGGTCAATCCATTTAAATTATCAATCCGAACCTGACCCGTTTAACGTTGAGTCAACCCAAAACCGACTCGAAACTTGTTTGCCTCAAGCCCTCAACCTTAACCTATTTATTTTCGTCTCAGGCTCACCAGGTTGAGTCAGAAATTGCCACCAAGACTTTTATAATCTAACATTTTAACCATGTTATTTCTATGCTTTTATAAAACAAGGCAAAATAATCCTAAACACCGAACTATTAACAATCCTAAACACCGAACTATTAGCAATAATCCTAAACACCTAAACACTGAACTTTTATGCTTCTAAAATAATCCTAAACACCGAACTATTAACAATTTATTTTAGAAATCAAACTGCCAATTCTCAATGATCGTATCAGAAACATAAATCAAACTGTTATTGTGGTTCAACTGCTGATTCAGAAACAAGGGGTTCCATGATTTCTAGAAGAGCTGATGGAACTAAATCTTCAACGGTTACGGTTTTTTCTCCAAAATTTGGAATCACACGACGTTTAATCAAAACTGGATGTAATAACTCGAATTCCAAGCTCGGATCTTTCAGTGACGAGCTCACAAACTATATTAAAAAACATAAAAATAAAAATATGTTGTTCATTATACCAATTTTAACGGGAGTACAACATCTACATAGAACAAAGCATTAAAGTAAATGAAGTCGCGACCTTTTTAAAAACCAGACCAAAGTGCATTTTAGTACCCTGAACTTAGATAATTAGGTCCTCTACTCCCCTGAACTAAGATAACATGATACCTCAACTTGACAAAAATAGTTGATTTGATACCCTGACTCACTAATTTAGTCTTATTTTTCTCAAGAGAGTCGTTTCTTATATCAATGGATCGAGATAAACGTATATTATTAGTCCGTTAAAAGCTCCAACGAAAGTAAGACAAATATAAAAAAATGCGATCAAATTAATGAGTCAGGTATTAAATTGACCATTTTGTCAAGTTCATGACATCATGCTACACGTTTAATAGTTTAGGTTAGTAGGCCAGGCAAATTTAAGGTACTAATATGCATTTTTGCCTAAAAACCATTAACTATCATATAAATTCAAAATCAAATCGAAAACAAATTTAAATTAAAAAAAACGCCGTTCAATTATACTGCTTTATATTTTTGGGTTTGATTATACAAGTAAATAATTAAATTTAAATTTTAGATTTGTTCATAATTAAAAGGAAAATGATAATGACAGCCCTAAGGGCTGTCACTAAGAAGTTAAGACACGCAAAAAAAAACTTGTACAATAATCAATAACCGCCCCCTGCATTTTAGGAATCAACCCCCACCACTGAAAGTACAAACGATTTATGCACGTAACCACCTTTTAATGACAGCCCTAAGGGCTGTCATTAACAAAATCCTAATTAAAATTACCTCGTAAAGGGCGGTAGTTGGTTCTTGTGGGTTAAAAAACGCTTGAAGCACTGCGCCATCAAGAAACTGTATTCAGATGACGGTTTTTTCGTATCTTTTTCTAGAAGCTTTAATTTATTTATCTTTGTAAGATTTTGGGACTAACAATTGAGATTCTGCAAGCTTTTTTCTCCTCATTTCAGCTTCTCTTTTCACTTCATTAATGAAGATATTGTAGAAAGAATCCAGAAGTTCGATCTTTGCAGCTACACTTTCCGATACGGAAAAGAACACCCTAATCTGTGTTGGTGATTTTAGTGTCATCAGCTATTTTAAGTGAGTTAATGTATACACTCCAATTGAATTACCCGTTTTCTCGCCAAATTAATTACCCATTTTTCCCGCCAAAACCAACCGACACAGCTGTTGGCCAACAATCATGATTGTTGGGATTCCAACCGTTTTTAACTGCCATCTGTTTAAATAAAGATGTTTGGTCTCATTTTATCATTGACAAAAAAACACATAAATCTCTTTGTGTTTGCTATGTTTTTCTATACCTAGAAACAGAGTGCTTTGATTGTCTTATCCCAATATCTAAGATTATCATCATAACACTAACCTTAATTTCTGACAATCTGGTATCCAAAAAAGTGATTCAAGAAAACATAATACTCCCTCCGTTCCTTAATAAAGTTCTCATTTTCTCCTAAAATATAAAATATTTGTCCTGTAAAAGAGTTTTCATTTCTCAAATTGGAGGGACACGCTCAATAAAATAAGGGAAGTGATATATACACCACATAAATTGCTTCCCTTACCAAAGTGTAGGAGTTTTAAAGTAGATATTGTTACCATGCTCCCAGTGCTAACTATCTCCTAAAAACACTTTCTCTCAATAAAATAACCTTATATTTTAGTTAAATTTATTAGCAACTATTTCTTAAAATCTTGTGCAAAGAGAAATGCGAATTTTATTAAGGGAGGAAGCTGAGTATATGATTCAAAAAACAAAACCATAAAAATTCAATAAAGATTATACCTGCGTCTAAACTGTCTTCACCTCCACCGGCTCCACCGCCTTAGCCTGGGCGGTTGTAGGCGGCGTGTTTTCAACCTCTTTAGGTTCCAACAAACTAATCGCTTGCTTAATCATCCTAATTTTCTCACCGAATACAGCTTCCATTACCACCCACATTTCCCCACTTTCTTCTTTCAGCTCAAACCCAACACTTTCCAACAAATCCAAACCTCCCGCCACGTCAGCAATCGCCTCTTTAATCTACGGATTCCCCAATCGAAGTTTTCGAAATTTAACATTTTCGGGATCTTTAATTATGTTGTTAAACAATTTAAGTACAATCTTAATCGAACCCGCTGATGAATTTCCTGAAATATATGTACCAACACAAGATTCTAATTCAATTTCTGTATTTTTTCGATTTTATCATCGGGTTAAGATTACTTACCTTGTCTGGTTTCGGGTTGACCCAGATTAGACCCGAGTAAAGTTAAAAAAATATTCAATTTAGTTTCTAGATATATTAAATAAAAGAGGGGGTTTAAATGGAAACTTATTTATTTATATAAAACCTAGAAGTTATGTAGGTTTTAAAATCTATTAATTTCTTAAAATTTTTGTAGTTCTGTTCCTAAATTTAGAGTAGCTATGTTAACTGCTAAAATTCAATACTTGTACTTTACCATTCGACTAACCCGAGCCCGACCAACCTGGTTCCTTATAGGGTCATGTTTTGGGTTTATATTTTTCCTACTTCAAACCCGATAGATCTGACACGATCAGAGTCAAACCCGACACACGATCAGAGTCAAACCCGGCCCGACAACCTGATAGCTCTACACAGATGCACACATAAAGACAATTATAAAAAAGTATGATTAAAAGCAAAATACCAGTAAGAAAGCATCATTATCCCCTCTTTTAATATTGTCTTCATTTGGTAACAAATGAGACGTCATCATTTCCCATTCATAAACAAAAACAGATGCAGCCTTGTGCTTATCAACAAAAAACAGTAAAAAACAATATACTTATAATTAAGATTTTATTTTCTTTTAATTCCCGAAAGAAGAAGATTATAGATTATACCTGTGTGCTCAAGCCATCATCTTCCAAGCTGTTGTATTTATAAACGTAATAAAAAGAAATACAAAGACTTGTTATATTAGTTGACTTTGGTCAAAGTCAAAATAGCATATCATAAGGGTATATTGCATTGCAGCAGCACCACCTTCATAAAACCAAGCAATTATCTACATTTAAGGGTATATTGCTTAAAAGTAGGGATGTTTAAGAAACCTGAAAACCTGGGATCGAGCCATCACCGAGCTAACCTGGAACCGGTTAAACCGGTCCGGTTTCCGGTCCCTGATTTATCTTCAAACGGATTCCGGGTTTGCCAGTCCCGAGATCGATCCTGGTTTATTCAGTTAAAGAACCAGTAGTTTAAGGGGCTAATTTTGTAAGATATTTTGTAGTATAAATGCGGGTTCATATTCCATAATCCCATAATTATGTAACACCGTTTCCAAATCATTCACAATTTCCAAATTCCAATTACATTTCCAAAACATTCAATTCTTTGAACTGTAATCTTCATAATCACAAAACCTTGAATTAAGCTTATTTAAATACATAGCACTGAATTGTGTTTTGTGAGAACAACAACAGTCAGTGCAACAAAAAAAAAAGAAAATAATAAGTGCAGCAGTGCAACAAAAATAGCACACATCACAAACCTCTGTATCTTACCAGAAACTGCTTCTCAACTTCATCAGAAACTCAATCGAATCAACGATGACGTTTCCATCAACAATACTGCTCCCTTATCTTTATCTCTACAATTTTAATAAGAAAAAAAACTCAATTTGATAATTAATTGCTCAAAATCACAGAGTCTCAACATTCAACAATGGCTATCGATTCAGTCAGACATAACAAACCTTGGTATCTTGCTGGAAACTGTTGGTCAACTTCATCAAGAACTCAATCCTATCAACGATGCCGTTTCCAAATAATCAGGAACTCATACGAAGAATTTGGTGCTGAAGTTGACAATAAGGGTTTGAAGAAAACCCTTTTCATAGGAGTAGAAAATGACAATGAAGTTGATGATTATGGACTATAGAAAAAGAAATGATGATGATGATAAAGGTATGTACTAGAGAAAAAAGGGCAGGTAAAAGGATCCCTGATTTTGTGGGGAAGATTGTTGAAGAAAGAAAAGAATAGATATCAAGAAGAAGAGAGTAAGAAAACTATTCTATGTACTGGTCATCTACAGCATTTGCAAATGTTAGTATAGGTAATGAATCAAACAGGTCAAACCCGTTGGTTGACTTTGTTGTTTGTTCGGAATTTGTAGGGTTGGGTTTCGGGTCGTTGATATGGGCTATTGGTCGATTAGGGTTTAAATTGACCTGATTTGGGGGTAGAGGTGCACAAAGCCCGGGATAGGCCGGGCTTAGCCCGGGCCTTTGGAGTAAAAAAACCGGGCTTTTTTGGAGTAAAAAAACCCGGACCCAAAAAAGCCCGGGCCGGGCTTAGCCCGGGCTTTAAGAAAAAAAACTAAGCATGTTTAGGCCTGAACGGGCTTAGCGGGCTTAGCCCGGGCTTTTTCAGACTTTTTTTTTACTATTATATCTTTTATATAATAATATAGTTAGAAAAATATATAAATAATCAAAATATTCTTTATACCTAATTAAATAAATCAACAAACTATTACTTTCAATACTTAACCAACATAAAGTACATATAACTTTTGATTGTCAAATTGGAATTCATTTATATAATGCAACGGTAGTCTTCATAATTCATATTATCAGCATCTTTAGTAGTCTTTCCCACTTAAATATTCATCAATAGTATGTAGACTTTGATTGTTCACTTCAATCGGACTAGGAAAGACAAGAGAAACTCTAGATTTTTCGGGCATTTAGAAATAGCCCGGGCTTTATAACGTTAAAAAAGCCCGGGCTTTTGGGCTTTTTCAGGCTTTCGGGCTTTCAGGCTTTTTTTCGGGCTTTTTCGGGCTTCGGGCTTAGCCCGGTCCGGCCCGGGCTTTCATGACTAAAGTCAGGCCCGTTTAGGATTTCGGGCTAAAAGGGGCTTGGGTTCGGGCTTTTTCGGGCCGGGCTTTTTCGGGCTTTTTCGGGCTTTTTCAGGCTTTTTTTAGGCCCGGGCTCGGGCTAAAGCCCATATGTGCACCTCTATTTGGGGGTATTGATGGGGATTACACGTGGCAAATGTGCCGTGTCGGTTTTGTATCGTGTCGAGACCTTAAACGCGTTGAGACCCTTAAATCCAAACCCGACATGTTTAATAGACGGGTTCAAAATGTTGACCCAGACCCGACACAATTAATTTCGTGTCACCCGACCCAACTTGTTTAAGCCATAAAAATTCGCCTATAGTGATTAAACATAATAAAAATCCAACAAAACAAAAAAAGAATTCAAAAAAATGTAACAAAAGGCCAACAAAAACTTAATATAATTAGATTCTAAGCTCAATATGAAATAAAAGCTCAATTTTTTCTATTTACATTTAAAAATATAAATTTATTAAAATATATACATACTTAAATGGATGATTTAGGTTATCTTCAAGTTGAAAATATTGACACTAACCCAACTCGTTTAACTTTCGTGTCATGTCGAGTCAACTCATTTACTTAAATGGGTCGAAACCTCTAATCCAAACCAACTAATTTTATGTCGGGTTCGTGTCATGTCTGATTTGGCATGTCTAAAGTGAATGATGAGCCCAAAACCCTACCTTTGGCCCTTGAGTTTGCTGGATGATGAAGATGTGTTGAATTTTATCATGAATCCTTTCATTTTGCCTTTCACATCATCCATTTTATCGAAATACAGATCGAAAAAAGAGCTAATTGAAGAATTTGATACACAAAAGGACTTATTTGAGTTAGAACACAACAAATTGAATGGGGATTATCTTTTCATCAAATAAACATCATATTATTAGATTATTTCTTGATATGTAGCCATATATTATTAGATTATTTCTTGATTCGTATGAAAGAGCAAACTACTCGACCCTACATGGCGTAAACCAAATCTAATAAGTTTGTCAATAAATATTTTTTAGCCCATCAATTGATTTAGGGAAGATATCAAACCCGATTGAATATATCAATGTTTTAACAACTGGGTCGGACAGGTCAGACCCAAAAACTGGTGTGGTGCTGGGCGGATGTACCCTGACCAATATGCAAGATGTCGGCTTGATTGAACCGCCGGGTTTTTTTTATCGATATAGGTTAAACCGGGCCCAAAAACTGGACTGGGCCTGCCTTTTTACCTTTTAAGTTTTATCCGAATGCTATTAGACGCTTTTGTGTGTCGTGAAATGTTTTAACTTAATGCTACATTCGTGAATCGTCACCTTTGTTTTTTCTTTATCATCTTCAAGATTGATCGACTTAATAGTCGGTACTTTTCTGAACTTCGATCACTTACAAAATTCTCCATAACTCACTTATTATAAATAACGAATAATATTGTAATCTGGCTCAACCGGTACGACTGGTTCGACTGTTTTTAAGGCATCCGCTAATCCAATTCAAAATTCGGGTTTTAAAACATTGGGAATATATTGCTTTGTTTAACCGGTTTATATCGTATCCTATATTTGATATGTGAAGATAGAAGAAAATGAAAAGGAAAAAAAGGACTGAAAATGGTACAACACAAACTATAATAATTCTTCAATATGATAAAAATATGATATACATGGTGGGTAAAAAATAAGAAATTGGGAGTATGTAGCAAAATCCTTCTGCCCATAAGCCATGCTTTCATTTTGGAACACTGGAAACATTTAATCCCTTTGAATGATTGTTTTGTGAATGTGAGATATAGATAGTTATACTTCTATACGAAGGTAAAGAGACTGCTTCTAAGAAATACCATGAAACATTTTAGCTAATGGAGTAGGGATTCAGGTTTGGCCTATCTTATATGTATCCTTCCTTTGCTTTTTGCTGGGCTAATTTTTCGGCTTTTCTTTTTTGGATTGCTTTGTATATATCTTCGACTTCCTTTAATTTTCCTTCGGCTTCTAATGCTCTTTTCCGGAGTTCTTTTACTTTGCGATTGACTGAGGATCCAAAAAAAAAAGACCGAAAGAAAGATAATATAAGCCAATTAACTAATCTATAGAAATCTAAAAATCATGCAACAAACATTCTGATATCTTTTAGGACATGTATTAAACTACTGGTTGTATAATAACTATATACTCCCTCCGTCCCATTTTAAATGTCCAGTATACTATTTTAGTTTGTCTCACAAAGAGTGTCACTTCCTAAATTTCAACCAATCAAAAAACATTTAAGTGGGAGAGAGAAAATTTGATTGGTGACATTATATAATTAATGCACTTTTCTTAAACTGTGTGCTCTTTTGTAGTGGACAATTAAAGTGGGACGGAGGGAGTATAAATAGTTCCTGGCACAATCTTGTAAAAGCTGGTTCATAATAACTACTTTTTTCACCACATTGTACAAGTTTTAAAGTAAACTGAAAAAGTATATAAAAACATATGTGAACAAATTTTGCAGTTTAGATATTGAATCCTCTGTTAAAATGAAATAATGAATTTCTTACGTACCAGCTACACTGGAACCTTTGGACGTAAAATAGCTGACAACTGCACTGACAATTGCACTCACAATTGTGCTTATAGAACTGCTAGTCACTTGATTTATCATGTTGTTCGGACCTCTATAGCATTTTTGGTTGCAACCGTTATTAGAATTATTTTTATCTTTTCCTGCATTAATCAAACTTTTATGTTAATATTATTTAAAATTTAAAATTAGAGCATCACAAACACGACCCACCACTACAACATCGGTGAGCTGGGAATGGAGGCCCCACCCATTTCCTATATGTAATTAAAAACTTATAGAAATGTTTTTTTTTATGTTTGAAGAAAGGTTTTGTTTTATATTTGAACTTTTAAGGGCGCATTACATGTTTCATGGAATTTATAGACTAATCAACATATCTAAAAATATCACATATTATTTGTACGTTAGTAAAAGTACGTTTTTGTGTTTCGTTTGCCCCATTATGCGATTAGATTACCCATTTGAGAAGTTTTTCAAAAGTAATAATGAAGATTATAAACAAATTATCGTTCCAATGTGATTTTAGAAGTGTTTTCAAAAGTATGGCATACAAGATTTGAAAACTCGAATATTCCTCACAATGTGCCACATGTCAATGAGTTGTAGCATCATTTGTGAAATTTTGAGTGTAAAATCAGCGCCAACGGTTCCAATTCTAGAAAGTGGTTGACTGGAAACATGAGGGACAAACGATTGACATGTGTCGCATTTTTGAGGAATATCCAGGTGTTCAAATCCCAGATACCATACTTTTATGTAATTTGTCCAATTTCAGGGAAAATATATATGGCCTCGTCGATGGAGTTTACAAGTCAAACAAGTCCTCCGATTTAATGAGAAAAACGGGACAAGAGACATATTTCGATTGACTAATATGAAACAGGGGATTGTGAGTGTGCGGCTTTTACATATCTAAACTTAGATGTAGAACCACCTATAACTACATAATTTTTGTGAAAAACCTCAAGAGAGTTATTTTCTACGGAAGTCTTGTATCTTTCCCATGATATTAGAACACTTACACAATAAAAAAAAAAACTATATACACACATGCACATGTGTTCATTATAAACACAATTTCAAGAATATGAAGTTTGAAACATCATTTCAACAAAAAAATCATAATTAAGATTAAGATAAATAATGAGTTTCAAACGGGATTTGATACACTAATGTGTTTATGTGATAAGCAATGAGTTATAAGTATTTTCTTTAACCAAAACTATGTAATTTTGTGTGGTTTTACACCTAAGCTTAGGTATGTGACAGCCACATGTACATCGGATACTTAGATAAAAGTAAAAAATACATAAGGATTTTATGTAATTCGTCCATTTTTTAAATATGTTTTCTCTTTCGGGTTTAAACACCATGATTTTTAACTAGTATATATATATTGAAAAATACATGTTTTGAAGCTAGTTGAATAGTACTTACCATTGTCACCATATTGGATATAACATTTTCCTAGGTACATTTCACCGGAAATCGAGTTACCACACTCTGTTCTTAATCGTTGACTTGCCTCCGAAATACAATCTTGACAATCACTTGCACTTAAATCTTGCACACATTGTGCCACACCTTCTATGTTTCTCGAATCTCTCTTCCGAAAGTATTGTCCATTTCCCGCAATTAGGTTTGTCAACACATCATCTATACTATTTAAAACATCCGAATTAGAACCACCCGAAGGGCCACACCTCTTCAACACTTCTATCTTGTCATCCACCCCAAAAAATAACGTGTTATCGTATTTCACAAGGCATCCATTTAAACGTATCGTTCCACCTATTGACACCGGACAAGTTGACTTGAGTTGACTTACCGAGTTACCGACACAGTCTCGGCAGTCGGAAGAGCTAAGGTCGCCGCGACATTGGTAGAGGCCATAAACAACGTCGCTTTGTGAGATTTCAAATTTGTTGTAATTGGAGACGGAGGCTGAGTCGACTAAAGAAGTGAATAGTGAGTTGACATTTGACTCGTAGGGCGTCGTCGGGTCAAAGTAAAGTTGAGAGCATTGGACATAAATGTTGGAGTTAGCAGCCGAAACAGATAAGACGTAGAAGATGAGAGAAAATATGAAGAATGAAAGATAGAGAGTTTGTTGTAGCATTTTTAGAGCATGTAGTTTTAAACCTCTAGTGACATGTATATAGTTATATGCTAGCAAGTATTCTCAACAGAACTTTCGTACTATACTATACATTAATATTTAATTATGAAAATCGGTGGGGCTAGAAAGTTCCACCAGTAGTAACATCTTTGCGGGGGGTCAAATTAAAAAAGGCGAGGGTCAAGGTGATACGCCCCCCTTGCGGGGTCCTAAGGACAACATATTGTTTGATTATATACACCAACAAGTCTTTGTTATGAAATTAACATAATGAACTATATTACAGAAATACCGTGTTTGATTATATATATCAACAAATCTCCAATAACTAGTTTAATAAACCTACAAGACAACTACTAATTTCATAAACATAAACATAAAAGCTAAAAAAACCGATAATTTATGACACGGGTGAATTGTTTGAAAGATATTTGAGCAACAAGGTTTAATATTTGAATGCTCATGTCACTAGTTAAAGAAGTTAATCTTTGAAGGGTTTGTTTAATACGGGCACATAATATGTTAAAAGTTTATCAATAACTCTTTTTTTTAATCCTTTATATATAATAACATAAATAATTGACTAATAGCTAATTATATTTATGTTAGGATTAGCCGATTAGGATACTAGTGTATTTTCTTATATAACATGCATTTAATAGACTAATAGCTACCAAACGCAATAATTAGACACGGAAGGTGAGTTACCGAGTTGGCATAGGGTTGGCTTAATGGGACCATAAAATTATTTTATTACATGTGAAAATATTCTAAAATGTTGTAAATAAACATTATGAAATACTAACATCTAGCCAGTTGCTAGAGGAATAAAATTATCTATGTCCAAATTAAAATTTTAAATTAGTACAAACTCAATAACCGTTAAATTAATATACGAGTAAGGTATGCATTATTTATCAAAAAAGATTCCCTTTTACTATAAGCACATAGACTGTTTAGTTAAAAAAAAAAACTATTTAATATGAACCTGGATTCCAATCCGTTGACTTCAATCAAACTTACACCACTCCCATTGATGCTAACTGACAATTCAATTTTTGCTAAATCAGTACTATGCCAGCTTAAACTCTATCTAACATATTCATGTCAATAATAATCCTTCTCTTCAGCTTTTTGGAACCTACCATTACGAAATGGGAATTAATTTTCCTATTTATGCTTATACCACATTGTACAAGTAATTCTGCATACTGTATAAATAAATAATGTAAATGTTGTGGTAGATGGATTAAAATATATAGTGTAGAAATCACCACCTTTACAAAATACACGCACAAAATACCAAATGTTATATTAAATTAACATGGGATCCACACCAACTCTTCTCCGCCCCATCCTTCAACCGACTAATTTTGTTTTCTCTCTCAAACCGAAGAGGCGTGCCAATGCGGAGAAGGCTTCGGTTTGAAGAAGGCTTCAAGTGAAGTCCCCCGTTAGCAGCGGACTTAAAGATTGCGATCAAAATCAATTGGTGGTGATCCTTCATGGATGCATGAGTTATTTTGCTGATACTTTGTATGCTAGAAATGTTGTTCTCACTATCAAGATCGATGCACACAGTCTACCACCAATAAACAATGTTTTAAAACCCAGGTTTTTAGTCGATCTGGTACAATGGCCAAGTCACGGACCAACCAGTTTAACTGGCGGGTCAACCCGTGCCAACTAAAAACATATAAAAAAGTCATAATCTTATTGGGATAAAACTATACTCTAACTCATAAACTTTGACCAACTTTGGGGCTACAGCTTGTCAATCTAAATGCTCACAAAACCCGGGTCATTTCTGGGTCGCCGGGTCAAAACAGGTATTTTCCATTTTCGTTGCGATATAACTTAATATAACTTAATATTGCAGTATGATTATGGAGTTTTTATTTGTTGCATGTCATTAAGTATTAATCTTCATGTATTGTTGCATATGTTTTTGTAGTGTTTTATATTGTTCTCAAAACGAATACCTAAAAACGAAGAAATAATGTCTATAAAGTCTGTTACTAAAAAACAGTACACCCAGAGCAACACTCCGCGTATTACACTAGTCAGGTCGGCGGTATTCGGATTTTATGTTGATATCTGGTTTTTTGAACCCGATGTTACCACTTACCAACTGGTTGGGTATCATGTTTTGATTGCATAGCTTTATTAGTTTCGGGTTGACCCGATTAGATCCAATTGAATTTTAGATGATTTTTGCTTTATAATTTTTTTTAAGGTAAATTTATTACGTAGGAAGAAACCCAAAAGTGATGAAAGCAGAAAAAAATTAACTTTGTGTTATCACAAGCTCCCCATCTTTTATAATTCGATTCTTTTCTGGATTAAAGAAAACCAGATTGTTAAATGAATGTTTGCCCTTTTATATAGAGGTATATATGTCAAAAGAATGTTTGGCCAATTTTATTGGGTTAACTCGACAAATTTGAAACCCGATTAATCCGAACCAACCAACCCAATTCTATACAGGGTCGGGTTTCGGATTAGATTTCTTTAACTTCAAACCTAACGGAACTGACACGATAAGAGCCCTTAGCCAACCCCCTAGTCACAAGTATGAACGATCTATTTATATTATTCGGAAGGGAAAATGATCTCTAATGTTAATATTAACAAAATATTTTATGGGGAAAATATGAACCAAATAAATGATTGATTATGTACATACGTATTTAACGGCTAATATATATCAACTTACTAGGTTATGACCCGTGAAAAATCACAAGCTATCAACGATTTTACTTGTTTATAATTTTTATAAAATATAAAAATTTATTGTTAATTTCATGATTATTACATGTAGAAATCACCACTTCTACTCATTACCATACCTCCTATTACCTAATCTATATTACAAATTAACAATGTAACAAATATCATGAAAAATAAGATTCACAATTTGAAAAAATTTGAAAACAGGGAGGAACATTGAACAGATTGTGAGATGAATCAGGCACACATTTTATACAAAATCCTTTTTAACTACTAGCTCTACATCATTTGTTATCATCTAAATTACACACATCACATGAATCAAAAATATAATTATAAGTAATCCAAATATGTCAAATGCAACTGCTAATAAATTTGCAAAATCAAAGTAGGTTTAAATCAGTTAAAAAAAAAATTGCCTTCACCTGATAAAATGATCCTTCAGCCTAAGACTACGGTCCACCTGTCAAAATCACATGAAGTAAACTATAAATAGGTCAATTTTGGGTCATGTAAATTATTTTCTGTGTTTTTAAATTTTAAATCTCATTATATAAATGGGTGTTTTTCCAGGGTTAAGCGGGTTGACCCTAACTCGAATACCAATCTCTATCCCAATGAACAATAATTTACAAATTTTATAAGTTGTAATAAAGTCAATGGTGGTCAATATGCTTACCCCGACAAGAGTGCCAATCTCTATCCCAAGGAACAATGTAGTTCCACGAAATTAATGTCTTTTTACTCAAATCTTGTTCGAATACAATTTCAGCATAATCAAGTTTTTCACATTTTGTGTACATATCAAAAATAGCTGTTCCTAATTGGACATCAAACTATAAACTCGTTTTAAATGCACTTGAATACTCTCTCTGATACCAATTTCTTAGCATGGCCAATACTTAAAACTAAACCTGAAAATGTAATGTTAGGATCGATTAACTATAGAGAAGTTAATAAACACCTTTAGATCTAATTGAATATAGAAGTTGCAGCGGATCAACACTATATCAATGTAATTAAGAACAATGAACTGTAAATAATATGCGAAAGTATTAAGAACACAGTTTCACAAAAAGCTTCAATGTATATTATTGAGTTAACAATACACACGTACGTTTACAATTCGTAAGGAACTATATATAATAGTCCTTGAAGCTAAACTATTTACCCTAGTTATTCTAGGACTTGATTTACATCGAATAATAAAAATATACATTGATTTACATTCTATAACTATCTCTACGAAGATCTCGGACTTGATATTCTTCACAAAACGCGTATCAGTAGTAAAACTCATCACCAGTAGTAAATGTGTAACATCAGTAGTAAATCTGGTGATCAGTAGTAAGTCCAGAAACCAACGTCAGTAGTAACTACTATTGATCAGCAGTATCTTCAATCTGTGCATGATCAGTAGTAACTAAGTTATAGTATACACCAGTATCAACTTTATCAGTAGTAATATGTTCTGCCCCATCAGTACTAAGTATGTCAGTACTAACTGCAACATCAGTATCAAGTTGATCTGTGTTTTACTCCAACAATCTCCCCCTAAACTTATTGATTACCTTTTAATCAATCAAGTTTCTTTTGTTCCTCTTGTTCTCTTCTTCTTTTCTCAAGAGTTCTTTGATTCTGTTGAAGCCTTTGTTCAATAATATATCTGCTGTTCCTCTTTGTAAAATAATTCAGTTTGTTTTGGAACATAACAGCATCATAGGGTTTCATCAAAGTGTTTATGAATATCTGATACATAGTCTTCTCAGAATGTGGATATTCTTTTTCATATAAATACAATTCACATACTTTGCCTGATTTCTCAAAGAAGTACATATTGGCAGTAGGAATGACATTCCAAGCATACACATTACCTGAATTTGTAAATTGTTCTGGATAATTATCTGGATAAAATGCAGCATCTGTCATTCTAGTTAGGTATCCAGCTCCAGATTCTTTCCATGATTTCTTTGTCATTCTAGGTTTTCCAATAATCAGAAGCTTGATTACATCACTTCTAGAACATGATCTGATTAAAGGTAACCATCCAGTGAATCTCTGTACAACTTTGTCTTCCCTTATGACTTCTATAATATTGTTTTGTATCACTCTCCAGTTAATAATTGGATTGTTCTGTAATGGAGCAACTGGCATTTCAAGAACAGGTATAGTTTGTCTTGACTTCTTCTTAGAGCTTTGTTCTTGATCAACAGATTTTCTTTTCTTTGATTGGGGAGTTGAAGTATCACCAATAGTTGAAACACTACCGGCTTTGAGCAAATTTGGACTGATTGGGATTAAAGTTTTGGCTTTCTTTGTTTCTTCAGCTTCTTGTTCAGCCAAGTCTTTCTTCTTTGCATTGCAGTATTTTTCAATGATAGTCATCATTTTCATTCTTCCTAATGACTTTGCATTATGCCCTTTTGTTTTTAAATACTCAATCATGTTGGCCTTCTGTTCAAACACATCATCAGTTAATGCACTTTTAGTCTTTTTGCATTCAGATACCAAGTATTCAAGGCATTGAATATGTTCTTCTTCAATCTTTCTGAGCCTTTTGAATTCTTCCTTTTGAGCTTTTATCTGAATGTCATCTGTTTGAACAGGTATTTGTGCAGGAATTTTACTTTGTACTTTCCCTTTCTTTTCCTCTATTGCTTGATACATTTCCACTTTCTCCAAAAATTTTCTGTGTTTTAGTCTCCATCTGGACTGCTTTTCTGCTCTGACATGATTTATCTTGTTTACCATGTGATGTCCTAAAGCTCTGTTTGGATAATCATCATCATATATTTCTTTTCCTTTTCCAATATGAGCAGATGGTGGAGGTGGAATGTATTTCATGTCTGGTATACCCATCATCAGAAGTTTTGGATAAAATAGATGTAATTGACCTTCTGGTAAGATTTTTGGGTGTGGAGGAAGTGTACATTCATCTACCTCAAACCAATTCACATTATCATTAATGTCAGGTATGATAAGTGGTTGATCAGGTGTTGGTGGTTTGGAGATGATGACATGTCTTTCTCTTTCAATCAGCTCTGGAAATTGTAGTTCTTCCTCATCAGTAGTAACCAGAGTAGTTACTACTGGTGTGACTTCAGGAGTTACTACTGATAGGGTATCAGTAGTATTTGCTGCTTTCAATTCCTCTTCTTCATTTACTACTGCTATAATGTCAGTAGTAGGAGTTACTACTGGTGTTTCTTTTTCAGCTTGTTCTTTAGTAGGAGCAGTAGTAATTGTCTCTACCTCTGTAATCATCATCTCTGGGCCTTCATCAACATTTGATTCCTTTAAGTTTAGGAGAGAAGATGCTGCTGCTGCAATTGATTCATCAATCATTGATTGGATATTATCCTTCTCCCCCTTAGTGAGCTCAACTTGGGGAGCCTCACTATCATCAACTTTCTTCTTCAATTTTCTGATGATTTTGGTTTGTTGATGAAGCCTTTGCTCATAGAACCTCATTCTCTTGTTGATGGTATTGACATGCCTTTTCATGGCAGCCATTGTTTTCCCTTGGTTTGTTAAGTATGTAAGGCAATTTTGTACAGTGGATTCAAGAGAATCCACTTTTTCCGTCAATTGTTGGATTTTAATACTGCCCTCACTCCATCTAGCAAGATCATCGGGCTCACTAACAGGTACATTGGTTTTAAGGTTTTCCTTCCTTTCCATCAATTCCACAGATCTGCCCTCATCACTGCTTGGTGATTCATTGGGTCTTTTAGACATTCTCTTCTTCCTAGAAGAAGCAGAGATGTCCCCCCTTGTGGTTTCTTGGCACCGGGGTCCTTTAAGTAATTCCTCAAAAGAGTCATCACTTAAAGTTGCCGAGGTTTGGGTCTTAGTGATGTTTTCACTATCCTGTGCACCCACCTTTGGGGCATCAGTAGTGAAAGCCCTCTCCTCATGTCCTCTCTCCTCCTTGGAGGACAACTCTTTGAGCCTGGGGTGTGACTCGATTTGTCCCCTGGTGTCCTTTAAAGATAATTTCTTTCTTTTATTCTTTGATCAATCATCTTGTACACCTTTATTTGATGTTCTTGATCAGCAATCACACTATCAAACTCATGATTTCTTCTGACTGCTTCTGCTAAATCTTCATTTAATTTAGTGTTTTCTTTTTCTAAGGTTTTAACAATTTTAGCACATTCAGAAGTACAAGGTTTAGGTTTTACCTCAGTTTTGTTGTCAGTAAAGGCCATGAGAGCTTGATTTTGAGCATGCTCTTCTGCTTGGAAGCTCCAGTCATAACCTTGTCCTTGTTGTGAAACAAGAGCAGTTGATTTTGATCTTTTGTCTGGCTGAGGACATTCTTTTGCAAAGTGACCAAGGTTGTTACAGTTGTAACATTTGACTTTAGCTTTGTCAAATCCTGCTTTGTCACCTTTGTTGAAGTTGAGGCTTGTCCTACCTGTCCTCTTTAAGAATCTTTTGGTCCTTAGACTCAGCATAGCCATCTGCCATTTAAGATCCATCTCCTCAAGATCATCTGGGTTCAATTGTTCCAAGTCATCACTAATCAATGCAGTATGCACATGACTAGTGAAGAAGGATTCTCTTGCAGCATCCTCAGAATCTGTAGCCTTTCCTGTGAATGTTTCCTGACCTTGACCTGTACTAGAGACAAATGCAGCATTATTAGAAGAAATAGAAGGGTTCTTTTGGTTTACCTCAGTTTCAAATACTCTGAGATCATTGTATAGTTCATCCAACTCTTTTTCTTCTAGAGCATCTCTTTGTCTATATACCACTGTATACATGGCCCATTCTTCACTAAGAGATCTTAGGAACTTCATGTTGACATCTTCTTGATCCATCTTAACCCCAACCTGGTTAAGTTCACCAATTAGCTTGTTGAATCTGTCAAACACTTGAGTGAGTGTTTCATTGGGTTTTCCTTTGAAATTTTCAAAGTCTTGTTTAAGAACAGACTTCATGTTCCTCTTAGTGCTCTTGGTCCCAACAAATCTCTTCTCCAGTGCTTCCCATAGTATCTTTGCATCATCATACTCAACAAAGAGATGTTGATAATCGTTAGGAATGGCCAGTAGTAGAGTGCTTAGAGTTTTGAGTTCGATGCCCTTGTCCTTCTTTTCTTTCTCACACTTAAGTTTGTCTGCCTCAGTTGCAGAGCTGCTTGCTTGACCAGGACCAGTTTTGTTTCCTTCAAGAACCACTTCCCACATAGAATAATCTGTAATAAGCATGTATTGCTTAATACGATTCTTCCACATCCCAAAGTTATTGGGAGTGAGAATGGGGATTTTGTTGGCCTGAGTGCTTTCATTGTTATCCGACATGATTAACAATGAGTGTGTTTTAAAGATTAAAACTTTTTGTTGTTCTTAACAAATAGTAGATCTAGAACCAATTGTGAAGATCGAATAACTCTTCATAAACATAGATCTTTAGGCTCAAGATCTGGAATAAGCATATACAAAACATAAAATTTGCGGAATTAGATAAACAGATTTGTATAGCTAAACAAGGTTTCATCATCATCTTTATATACAATGATTACTAAAAGCCCCAATTCTACATATAAATATGTAGAACGGTTTTGGTTAACAGGATCAAACGACCTTGAGGCTTAGAGGACACACACAAACACGTTAAAACGTGGGTTCCAAGAACGACTAATTCTATGTCATTAGGTCTCTTTATATAATAGAGAACCTAAGACTTACAAGGAAAAGATAATTACTAAATCTTTTGAATTCTATAAAGATATACTAAATCTTTTACATTTATCATTATCTCCTAAATCTTTATTCAAATCTTGAATTCCATATCAACGATTTAGGTCCTTGTAGTTTCCAAGTTTTGACACATCAAATCTAAATGAATATTATCTAGAATAAACCTAACAATCTTCCCCTATTTGATTTGAAAAAACTTATAGAATTAGCTTGGAATCTTCAAGTCTCTTCCCCTTTTTGACATAATAAAATACAAATCTGAAACTTGAACTTCCACTTGAATGATCAACACTTTTTCTTCCCCTGAAAGTGTTCTATCATTCTTGTGTCTTCGAGGCTATATCAATTACATTGAAAATAAATCATCTTCTATTTGAAGTTGAAGTAGAAACTCAAACTATGCATCACATCCCGTCTAAATCAAGTAATCAGCAACATCATATCTTGTATGAAGGACCTTCTTGGCCTTGAACAGATCTTTTCGTTAAGATTATGTTGAATTGCAGTTACATCAATACATAACATCTTATGTAGTAAGACTTTCCACTTCTTCTTCAAACAAAATTAAATATATCTTCTTCTGTAATTGACTAATGAGGATCAAATATGTAACAAATAAACATTATTCCTTTATCTTCATCAAGCCTTCAACCTGTGTGTGTGAATAATGTGATTCGTTTCACATTAATATCACTAGTTATTTTCATCCTCTTTTTATCGAGAATAAATACTAACAAGTGATTAAACCGGATACTTTCAATAAACCGTAATATGGAACGAACATGGTGTGTGTCATGTTTTCCAAAATATGATGTATCGGTTATGAGGAAGAAATCATGGTAACTTTGTACTCATGAAGATCAGTAATAAAATTTAATCAGCATTAATAACTTTTTCGGGTCAGTACCCTTGTTTAATACTGATCAGTAGTAAAGAGTTACGCGCCATCAGTAGTAATACTGATCAGTAGTAAAAATAAATAGCATTAACTGATCAGCGGAACGAGTGTAGCAGTAGTAAACGTTTCTAGCAGTATTAATGATAAAATTCAAATTTAAACTTTATCAATACTACCGATTGGTGCTATAATTTAGCAAATCTTGATAATGATCCACCGAATTGATTTTAGATTCGCATATCAAGATAATTATCAACCAAATTAACCTTTTCTTTTCCTTTTTTTTTTAATTATCAGCTACTCTCACGTTCACCAAATATTGCATAAATGTCTTTTTAAAACTTTATGCACATACATCAAAATTATCATCAAACTTGAAAACAAACTTATAATTCTCCACCTTTTCACACGATTTAATCTGTAATCCACCAAATAACCCCACAAGAATTTTCCCTTTGTTCTTTACTCAGTTTTATAAGTATCGGGTTGTTTTTTTTTCTGACATTTATTCATTCGACTTCAAAACCCGTTCAAGATTTTCAACCAAATCAGATTCAATTTGATAATTTTTTTTTTTAGTCATTAAAGCATAAACCTTTTCTGCTTTAACATACTCTTTACTATCTAAATTCCCTCTTCAAATAACGTTTCAAGATTTAGCTTCTTTGATCCATTGATTCATTATTGATAGATCCTTGTTTCATTCCAGATATGGAGCCACCTTGCTCTGATACCAATTGTTGGATTTTAATACTGCCCTCACTCCATCTAGCAAGATCATCGGGCTCACTAACAGGTACATTGGTTTTAAGGTTTTCCTTCCTTTCCATCAATTCCACAGATCTGCCCTCATCACTGCTTGGTGATTCATTGGGTCTTTTAGACATTCTCTTCTTCCTAGAAGAAGCAGAGATGTCCCCCCTTGTGGTTTCTTGGCACCGGGGTCCTTTAAGTAATTCCTCAAAAGAGTCATCACTTAAAGTTGCCGAGGTTTGGGTCTTAGTGATGTTTTCACTATCCTGTGCACCCACCTTTGGGGCATCAGTAGTGAAAGCCCTCTCCTCATGTCCTCTCTCCTCCTTGGAGGACAACTCTTTGAGCCTGGGGTGTGACTCGATTTGTCCCCTGGTGTCCTTTAAAGATAATTTCTTTCTTTTATAAATTGTGGATATGTTTTGGGTTTTGTCTGGTAGGTCTTCCACAGAGTGAAGAGTAGCACTCTGCAGATTTAATTCAAGTTCCTGGGACACATTCAGGACTTCTAAGTTAGTGGGTGATTGAGTGGCTATATGGGGTGGTGTTTGGGCTGTATTTGGGGGTGATGGAGTGGGTTGAGGTTCAATTTGGGTTATATCTTTGATTGAACCCTCTCCAAGTGGTGTGTGATCTTTGATCATATTAGGAAACAGAGGGGTTTCCTTGCCCGAAAATTTAAATTGTTTTCTCATATTTGAGAAAGCTTTCTTGTTCAACTCTGGAATTATAAAAATATTTTTGGGAGTTGACAAGTTTTGTAATTCAATGTTTATGATATGTTGGAGAAATCTGGGATACATTAAAAATTTTGAAGAGTTAAGATTTCCCAACATACCTTCAAAAATCATGTTAGAAAAATTGAATACTTGGTCTGTGCATAGACAGACAACAGCAGATGCTATTGCCTTGTTAAACTCATTCCAAGTACTTCTTTTCGGAGAGATACAATGCTGAATAGTATGGACAAGAAATTTCCATTGTGGGGAGAGCAGACCTTTTTGAAAAGTTACTATGTTTAGTCTTCCCTCATATCCCATTTTGTTTAAAATTTCAGCAATGAATTCCTTAGGAAGAGTAGTCATACCTGAATCATCGTGTAGTTGTAGATGTTGTCGAATAGATTGTTCTGTGATGGTTATCGTTTTTCCATCCACAGTTGATTTTATCATTGGTACAGTTGCACCCTCCGTTCTTTCAGCATTGGTCCAGAAATCCACCAAGTGCTGTTGGTATGCCTTCGGTTTCACCGTTAATGCGAATCGTATGTAAGAATTTTTTAAAAGTTTACGATTGGTCGGAAATCCTTTGTTCCGTCTGGATTGCGTAGAAAGGCACACATGTTGTGGAACTCTGAGTATTTGAGATCGGTTTGAACATTGAGAGATTGTAGAGTTGCCATTTTGCAGTGATTTGAGAGAAAATTTTTAAGAATTTTAAGACTGAAGATGAGTTTTTGATCGAAAGCTAGGGTTTATCGAGAGGTTTTAGCAAATCGAAGTGAAGATAATGCTAAACTAATCGTCTACCGCCTTTTATATCTTTTGATTTAACCTGCAAAACTACTAAAATGTCCTTCGAATCATAATATAACGGTTATTTTCATGGGGGTTAGTTTGGTAATTGTGTTTCTGAAAGACCAGTAGTAAATAAGATATCAGTAGTAAAATGTCAGTAGTATCTACTAACATCAGTAGTGACTAAGGATTTTGACATCAGTAGTAACTATAGACATCAGTAGTAACTAAGTTATAGTATACACCAGTATCAACTTTATCAGTAGTAATATGTTCTGCCCCATCAGTACTAAGTATGTCAGTACTAACTGCAACATCAGTATCAAGTTGATCTGTGTTTTACTCCAACATGTAACAACAGTAGGAACAAGATTTTCAGCTTGTCTTAAACATAAAAATAGGTCAAATACTTTGACCCAATTCTTGTTTTTGTGCATATCATGTAATCAGTGAGTTCCCATATTACCCATTTTAACACACATTGGGATCAACCAATTCATCACGAGAATATGATCATAAAGCCCGTTTTGTTTCACATAATAAAGTACAAAATGCCCTTTTTCAATACCGTTCAAATCCATGCAAGTTTTAATTTCTAAAAGGCATTTCATCAAACACCTCATATGCATTCCCAAATTCACCAAGTTTCAAATATAAAGGCAGTCTAAATACTCTTCACGATGAAATCCAAATACAAATTAAGAGAGAGAGAGGCTCATATCAAGTGTAGTTTAAATATATACACCATTGCGTGGAATTTGATGAGAAAAAAAAAAAGGAAATCTTAACATCTTCGGATCAAGATTACGTTCGTCGGAGAAATGTTAACTTGTTTATCACTTCCTATAATTCCTCCGCAAGCACAAATAGGGTTTCTTTAATTAGGGTGAAGAGGACTTCAATGTAAGTATCTGTTGTAGCGATGGAAGGGGCTGAGATTAGGTCTCTATACGATGCAAATAAGGTTAAAGTGGGCGAGAAAACAAAACACATAGGAGGAGGTTGGAAATTTGACAGTGGAGGTTAAAGTCTTTTTTCCACATCATTATTTTACATCTACATTCAAAACTTCAAAATACCTCTCTGGAACCAATAATATTTCTTTGTGACCCACTAAAATACCTCTCATTCACAAAATACCCTTAAAAATGACAATCTCTCTCCTCCCATTAGTCCGTTGGCACTCTCTCTCCTCTCATTGGTCCGTTGCTCTCGTGGATTGTCCAGCGCCCATGGGGTTTGGTGTGGCGGGCGGTGTGGTGGCGAGGGTCGAAAGCTGAGGTGGCGTCCGACGAGGGTGAGGTGTGTTACCCTACCGGGTGCTATTATAGTAGTAGATAGATTATTTGGGTTTTATACCAACCCTGGGCTTTCGTATTCTTATTTTATTACTCTTTTGTTTAAGCTTTAGTAGACAGGGATGAGCCTCATAGGTAGTGTTTGTTTGTAACTTATTAGACTTAATAGGTAATGAGCTTAATCCATAAAGCTATTTTTTTTTTTGAACGGCAAGGGGGAAAAGGAAAGGGAGCTTCGGTATGACCATTACCCCCTACCAAGACCCATAAAGCTATTAATTTTATCATATTTGCTCATGTTTTTGAATTTCACTTTTTTAAGATATATGCTCTGTTTTATTGTTGTATCAATGGCACATAAATGCATACCTATTTCCATTTCCATATGTTATAAACACATAATTATGATGATTTTATTCATTATGCATATTCTCATTCTCTGTTTTACATATGTATCTAGGGGTGTCAAAAAGGGTCGACCCGGCCCGATCAATACCCGACCCGATTATGCTAGTCGCGCCTTATGTTGATATAAGGTTTTTATTTCAACCCGACAAACCTGACTTTAGCTTCATTAACTTGTTATTTGAAATACTATGATCCATAAAACGAATACTATGATCTATAAAACTTATTGACTGTCATTGAAAACTTTATAGGATTTTATGGTTTGCACTTTTCAGTTTTATCAATTTTGATTTGCTTTTAAAATTTTGAAGTTTGAACATGTATTTGTCTGATTGAAGCCTGTACTCTCAAACATAGGCCAGCCAAATACTTTTTCAAATAGTATTAACTTATAAAATGTTTTATAAAGACAAAACAGTATATAGTCTTTTCAAGACTACTGTCTAAAATTTTTAAAATACCAAAACAAAATATTACAGTGAATTAGGCTTCAAATCTTCACCTTCATTATATCTTCTCCTATATATGCAGGTAAATCCGATTTCTATTCGACACCTCATCACTTTGCACGATTCTGATTGGTCCTTTATTCCAGGTGTAATTCCAGGATTGGTCATTCGGTTTTCCTCACAATTCGGTTCACAATGCACATCTTCTCCTATATATGCAGGTAAATCCGATTTCTATTCGACACCTCATCACTTTGCACGATTCTGATTGGTCCTTTATTCCAGGTGTAATTCCAGGTGTAATTCCAGGATTGGTCATTCGGTTTTCCTCACAATTCGGTTCACAATGCACATCTTCGAATATTAAGCTAAGGAAATTCCGGATTTCACGGCTTTGACTAAACAGCCTGTAAACCCTAAACCGAATTACGGAATTTATTCTGTACATTCAAACCCGAGCCTTCTTCTCTCCGCCACAAATCTTCAACCGGAGTTATCTTCTTCCACGGTGGCGCTAATGGTGACGGCGATCACTTACTTAATCACAATAATAACCTCACTACTCTGCTATTAATATCGATTTCGTTCATTCATCAATGGAGGCCGCACAACGACGTCGTTTATCTATAATCGCTTCTCATCTCCGCCCAATTTCAATTACACAAACTACCGAAAACAATTCCTCATCAATTGTCTCCCGTTCTCATTGTGTTTCCGATTCTGAGATGCTGTGGAATCAGGAAACTGACTGTGTTTTCTGTAAGATTGTTCGGGGCGATTCACCTGATTTGAAGGTATATTTGATTTTTAGGTTTTCGTGTTTGATTTTTATTTGATCTAGGGTTTAAGCTGTTCCAGAATCGTGCATTAATTTTTGTTAATTTGCTGAGTTATATTGTTCCCAAATTTGAAGCATACATGAAGATTCTTAATAGCAGAGTAGTGAATGTTTTTTTGAATACCGTAAGACTACGAGTAACGCACGACCCGACCTCCGGTCGCGACCGGCCACATAGGCAACCGGGACGCGTCGCCCCCGTTACGGGCCCTCCTCCCCGACGCGTCGAGCATCACGAACGGTCGAATAGTCGACCGTTCACCAACGTCTCTCTCGCTCTCTCCAACGGCTCTTTTTCCCTTTTTTTTTAATAAATACCCAATTCTTTTACCAAATCATTCACAACTCTCAATTCTTTCTACACTTCTCAAACACACACTCAATTCTCTCAATCACCATCTCCAAAAATGTCTTCCTCCAAGAACAAAGGCAAGGCTCCAAAATCTCGACGCCAAGCAAACACTCCCACACCCTCTCAATCACCCTCGATCAACTTTCAACCACCAACTTTCGTACACCAAACAAATCAACCAATCCCACAAGGTTATCAAAATAATCCATTTGCTCCCCCCTACTACCCACAACCATACCGACCATACCCTCCACAACAACAACAACAACCACAATATCAACAAGGTTATCAAAATTATTTTGGTGGGGAGCAATACGACCACCAAAGTTTTGATCCTTTCGCCGGGCTCGACCAATACGACTACCAACCACGAACACAAAGTGGTTCCCCCGCCACTCCCGCCGCGCCCCTCGACGTCGAGTCTTCCGAGTCGTCCGACGAGCCCGAGCCCGTTGAAGCGCCAACACAAAAGAAGGTAGCAAAAAGGCGTCAACCACCGACAAAGGGGGTGACCGGCGGAAGCGCGACATGGACGAAACTTGAAGAGATAGGCTTATGCAAGGCTTGGATCGACACTTCCGAAAATGTCATCGAGACGAACTCCAGGGCCAAAGTTGGATTTTGGCAGGATGTGTTAGTTCGCTTTGCGAGCGAAATGGGTGGGACGAACCGAACATACGACTCCCTCAATTGCAAGTGGAAGAATAGGCTTCGTCCTAAAATTACAAACTTTTGTGCGATCTATGACAACCTCGTACAAAGAAACCCAAGTGGGGCGAACGACCAAATTTTGTACGAGCGTGCTTGTGGTGAATATAGTGCTCAACATGTAGGGGAGTTCACGGAGGTAGAGTGCTGGAGAATTTTGAAGGACCATCCAAAGTGGAAGGAAATTGAATACCCAAGACAGTTGACGATGTTCGCGAAGGCTAGGGGAAAAAAATCAAGGACTTCGTCATCATCAGCTGCGCAAGGTTCAGGGGTTGGTCCAGAAGAGGAGGATCAGTATGATGAAGAAGTGGAAGTTCCACCCCCTCGACCAATGGGGCGGGACAAGGCGAAGAAGAAAGCAGCGGCATCGTCATCAGCTGCTCAAAGTTCGGAATACGGTGCCCCGCCGCCATCATCGGCTCAGGAATTAGTCGGGCATTGGAAAGACGCCACGAACGAATTTTTTGACTTACGCAAAGCGAACATATCTGATTTCATGGAGATACAAAAAGATGCCCAAGAGCTCAAGCACATGGAATTCTACAATTCGTCCCACGATCACCTCACCGGCAGAAATCTTGAGTGGGTTTTGGCAAAGAAGGCGAAAATCAGGGCCAAATATAATTTGGACTGATAGTTTATTTTTTTTAGTATTTATTGTAATGTTATTTTTATTTATGTTTTTTTTAATTATTAATGTAATGTTTTTTTTTTATTATTAATGTATTTGTTTTTTATTTAAATTAAATTTTTTTTTTTCCGAACGGTCACCCATTACGGGCATTTGGTCGCTGTCTGGTCGTGTGGTTGATCAGGAGAGAGAAAGCTGATGTGGCGCAGAGGTGGCAGGGGTGACCAAACTGCGAATGGTCACCCATTACGCCCAGTCTAACACTAATTGTGATACCAACTATAAGCTGGCCTTTTTCCTGTGTGATTAGAGTTCCAACTTCCAAATAAACAATTGTTATTTTGTTGAAGTGATGAATTAAAGGAGATTTTGGACAATAGCTGGTTTTGATGCATCACAATATATTTAAAATTAGAGTTTCTTCATTTTGATCGCTGTAACATTTTCATTTTTACACAAGTAACCACGATTTCATTTTCCTACTTTGATTTCATTTTCCTACTTTGATATCATTTTTTATGCAATTTAACATAGTTGTTTTCTACTGCAGTGTTACATTGATCCTGAAGGACACACATGCTATTCGAAACCACAAGTTTTTTAGCATCTTAAAAAGATGAACAATGGGACAGCTACTGTAATGCTATATTTACTTTAATATTTATTCCATTTTAATTTCTATTAATCTTACGTAATTATGTTTTTTATTCAGCAAAATGCTGATAGCTCAGCTGCAGACCCAGATGTTCCCCAAACAAATGAATTAAATGAATCAACACCTCAAGGAAGACCTAAAAGACAGAAAACAAAATCAAAGGTACCACCAGTTCATCTTTTATCCACCATTTTATCCCAATTATAGATATAGATACATATAGATATAGATATAGATACATATACAATAATATAACATTTGGTGATTCAGGAATGGCTACCAGATGGATGGACTTGTGAAGTCAAAGTTCGAACATCTGGTAGTAGTAGTAGTGGAATGAAATATAAGGTAACTAACTAACTAACTAAATGAAAATCAGTTTATTTATTTATTTTCAACCCTTTTATTTTTTGTAAATTTAAAAAATTTAAGTTTTTATAACATTGTAGATTTACACAGATCCTATAAGTGGACAAAAGTTCTTATCAAAGCCACGGGTGCTGAGTCATCTTGCCAAAATAAACGAGAGTCCAGCTGTACAGAGAGAAGTATCATATTTGGTATGCCTTTTTACATTTATACCCCCGACACATGAATTTGTTTATCTGACTGATTGTTGCTAACGTGTGCCTCATTTTTAAGGTTGAGAAATATGCTACAAAAGCTGATGAGTCACAGTAACCTGAAGTCAATGAAAAGAAGACAATAAGCAGCCGAATGTCCTCTGAATATGAAGTTTGTTCCATTTTAACCCCCAAGATTATATCCTAAATTTGATAATTGACCAGATTTGACTTATATTGGGTTATTTCTAGGTTATGTCAAGGACTCCAGTTAATATGAAGGATGGATTAAAGAAGTCAGAATGAGAAAAGGTGGGATTCCAGAGAAAAATGATCCGGTTAGTTTCTTCTTCTCTTTTTAAATAATAAAAAAAATTCAATATTATATATAAAATTTAATCCAATGTGTTATAATTATGTAATTTTATATCCATGCAGTATTACCTAGACCCGTTGAGTGATTATGTTTTTTTTATCAAAAAAAGATGCTTTGCGTTATTTGGATTCTGGAGATATAAGGAAATGTGCTCTCAAACCACTGAAAAGGAATATTAATGAAGATAAATATGTAACTTTTATTTTTTTTAAATTTAATTAATATTAATTCTTTTTGTTGACATAATCCTTATAAATTCTATTTATGTAAATATGTTTTAGCATCTGACTTCATGACAGACTTCATGTTTCTTTTTGTACTCTTTGTACAAAATTATTGGTATATTAATAGGACTTCATGACAGACTTCATGTTTCTCACATTAGTTCAACACTTCTTCGATCAACAAACAATTCATAGATAAGTTTTCTTCTTAAATTATTGGTATATTAATAGGACTTATTCAAAAAATTTCAGATTTATCATAATTGACTCGCATGTGCTAACAGTTTACTTCCAATTTCTGATGTCAAACTCGTGCAGCAATTAAATAAACTATATGGACTAGGAGCCTCTATGAACTTAAAGAACCAGTTTTTTTAAGTGATTAGGCATAATTAAAATACATTTTAATTATGTAGCTGTATCACGAGTTAAGAATAAGAACGGATTGAAGGTTATTTGTTGTGACAGAGATGGAAATTACACTAATTCAATAGCAAATGTTGTTTACAAAGAAGTCTTATTTCGTCTATAAATTTTATGTAACATTTGTTCATGTATCAAATTTTGTACAAACTTATCATCACAGCTATCGATTCTTATGTCATTTTTAATAGTATTAATCTTTGTTGGTATTTTTCTATAATATAAATCTTGAAGTATGCCCGCCTAATCGGGCGGGCTATGAAGCTAGTTAGTATATATGTATATCTTGTATTTTAGGATAGTTATTGATTAGAGATAACTACCATATTTTGTATCTCCCTATATAAAGGGATTCTCTATGTAAATATTATTGATTCAATAATAATACCATAAACACTTTTATGGTATCAGAACAAAAACCCTGAAAAACCCTAGCATAAGCCGTTGCAATACCCTAGCCGCAAGTCGAGTTCGAGATGGCTCCTTCTTCGAGTTCGGACGCCTCCACATCGAATCCCAAATCGACCAATCTCCACCCAGTCTACACGGTCACAAACATTCAGAATAAGGTTCGGATTCTCGATGGTACCACCGTTACGTACTCGTCTTGGGTTAAATTGTTTAAGCTTCATGCTAGAGGCTACAAGGTGCTCCATCATATCGACGGCACACGTGCTCCTGTCGAAACCGATGACACCTTCGAAACATGGACTGAGATCGACGCTATCGTCTTGCAATGGATCTACGGAACATTGTCTAATGATCTCTTAGCCCGTGTTCTTGATTCCGACGCTACGACGTATTCGGCATGGACGAAGATCAGAGGTATCTTTCTCAATAACAAGAGTTCTCGGGCCGCAACTCTTGAGCATGAGTTCACAAACCTTACCCTGGCTGCCTGCTCTTCCATGGACGAGTATTGCCAAAAACTTAAAGAACTCGCTGACCAACTAAACGATGTCGACAACCCCGTCAGTCAAACCCGGTTAGTTCTTCAATTGGTTCGCGGTCTCCCTGCGGAATTTGACACGGTTGCCTCATTCATCAATCAAAGTTCGCCAACGTGGGATGTAGCTTGTAGTATGCTCCAACTCGAGCAACACCGTCAATCGGCTAGACAATCGAGGTTCGGCTATGGGCGCACCAAAACAGCCCTCTGCCGATACACCACCACCCACTGATCACCGATCTTTTGGCCGAGGTTGGGGACGCGGACGATCTTCAGCCCGTGGCGGTCGCAACTCAAACCCGGGACGTGGCCGCTACCCGCAATCGGGCCCGATGAACCAATACCCATACCCGCCGTGGGCATGGTGGGCTCCACCTCAGTGTCCTTACCCAACTCAGCCCGATGGCTGGCCCAGTCCTTACCCGCCACAGGCCCAATAGCAGCGTGGACCACCGGCCCAAGCCCACATCGCACCTCAGCCGGACTCCGCATATCCGCAGCCCAACGAGCACCCGGAGGCCCAACCCGATCCACATTACAATGCACTCAACCCGACTGATATTGGAGCAGCCTTCCATGCCATGCACCTGAACACTCCCGATCCAAATTGGTACATGGACTCTGGAGCATCATCCCACATGACTTCAGATGCAGGTAAAATACAATCTCCTTTATCATTGTCTAACATGAGCACTGTATTTGTAGGTAATGGCACTAGCATACCAATAAAAGGATCCGGGAACGCTATTCATAAAACCCCTCAAAACACATACCTCATTCAAAATATTCTTTACACCCCTAATATTATTAAAAATTTATTATCCGTACGTAAATTTACTCGCCATAATCGTGTTTCACTTGAATTTGACCCGTTTGGTTTCTCTGTGAAGGATCTCAAGAGTGGGAAGATACGTTCACGCCACAATAGCTCGGGTGACCTCTACCCATTCACCGCACCCGAACCCCCACCAACCGTCAACCTAGCTACCACCTCGAACGATCAATGGCACAACCGCCTTGGACATCCGGGCACAACTATCTTAGATTTTCTTCGTAATCGTTTATTTATTTCTTGTAATAAGGTTAAACCTTCTAGTATTTGTCATTCTTGCCAATTATCTAAAAATAAAAGACTTCCATTTTATGATTCTCAATCTACTACTTTTGCCCCATTTGACATTATACACTGCGATTTATGGACCTCACCCATTCTTAGTAACTCCGGTTACAAATATTACATGGTTCTTATCGACCACTTTATGTTTGGATATACCCTCTCAAATACAAATCCGAAACCTTCACAAACTTCACCAAATTCCATAACCTAATACTCACACAATTTAACCGTAAAATTAAATCTTTTCAATGTGACTTAGGAGGCGAATTTGATAACAATGATTTTAAAACCACGCACATCCACGCACGGCCTCGTCTTCCGCTTCTCATGCCCTCAAACTTCACCCCAAAATGGTAAATCCGAACGCATGCTACGCCGTCTTAATGACATCGTCTGTGCGCTTCTCACCCACGCCCACCTTCCGCCAAATTTTGGGTTGAGGCCCTCCACACCGCCGCCTACCTTCACAACATTCTCCCCACCAAAAGCCTCCACTCTTCCACACCCACCTATGCCTTATTTCTCCGCCACCCAACATATGACCACCTCCGAGTCTTTGGTTGCGCTTGCTACCCAAACACTTCCGCCACTCAATCTCACAAACTTCAACCACGATCCATTCGTTGCATTTTTCTCGGGTATCCTACTAACTTTCGTGGATACCGATGCCTTGACCCTACCACCGGAAAGGTCCATATCTCCCGCCATGTAATCTTCGATGAATCCTCTTTTCCGTTCTCCACCAACACCTCTCCACACTCATACACCTTCCTTGATGACCACCTCCCCTCACCATTCCTCAATTCTATTAACCCACCACCACACCACACCCCACCCCCACCCCCTCCTCCACCGCAGCCCTCCCCACCACCACCGCAACCCTCCCCACCCCCCACGCAGCCCTCCCCACCCCCACCGCAACCCTCTCCACCCCCACCGCAGCCCCCACCACCACCACCACCACAGCCCTCCCTACCACCACCGCAGCCCACCCATACCCATCCCATGATCACCCGCTCCCAACATGGTATCGTGAAACCGCGAAACCACCCTCTTAACCTTCACGTTACCTCTTCACCACACATCTCTCCCACTCCATCCACATATTCTAAAGCGTTCCAGGATCCTAATTGGTTTAGTGCTATGACTGACGAATATAAGGCTTTGTTAGAAAATGATACTTGGGAGCTTGTACCACGTGGCCGCCCGGTTATACGTTGTATGTGGTTATTCCGCCATAAATTTCATGCGGATGGGACGTTACAAAGATATAAAGCCTGCCTGGTAGTTAACAGTAAATCTCAGACGGTGGGTATTGATTGTGATGATACATTTAGCCCCGTGGTCAAACCGGCCACAATACGGACCGTTCTAAGCCTTGCGGTATCACGATCTTGGCCTATACATCAACTTGATGTGAAAAATGCTTTCCTCCATGGCGATCTTCAGGAAACGGTATTTATGCACCAACCACCGGGCTTCGTAGACAAAAACGCCCCTCATCACGTTGGCAGGCTTCGCAAATCGCTTTATGGGCTAAAGCAAGCCCCACGGGCTTGGTACAATCGATTCGCGAATTATATTACCAAACACGGGTTCCGAAGCAGTACTTGTGACAACTCGCTTTTTGTTTATCGACACGGGGACCAAACCGCATATCTATTATTATATGTCGATGACATTATTTTGACCGCTTCAGACACCGGCCTGTTAAACACCCTCATTCGCACTCTCTCTCGAGAATTTGCAATGAGTGACCTCGGGGCGCTACATCACTTCTTGGGTATTGCAGTTTCTCGGGACAACAACGGTTTATTCCTTAATCAGTCTCAATACGCACTCGACATACTTAAACGGGCTTCTATGACGAACTGCAACCCATGTAACACCCCTGCCGATACTAAATCTAAACTTAGCGCTACTGCAGGAAAACCGTTAGAGGATGGTACCTTATACCGCAGCCTGGCCGGAGCGCTCCAATATCTTACATTTACCCGGCCCGACATCTCCTATGCGGTACAACAAATTTGCTTGTTCATGCACGCTCCTCGTGATGCACACTTCAACTTCATGAAACGCATATTAAGGTACATCAAAGGCACTTTGAACTTCGGTATTCACATCATAAAATCCCCCAGTCACAATCTCACTGCTTACTCTGATGTTGACTGGGTGGATGTCCCGACTCACGACGCTCCACTTCGGGTTACTGTGTATACCTTGGTGATAATTTAATTTCTTGGTCCTCCAAAAGACAAACCACAATTTCACGTTCAAGTGCCGAAGCCGAATACCATGGGGTCGCCAATGCCGTCGCCGATACAAGTTGGTTGCGCAACTTAATGCTTGAACTTCATGTCCCATTGCGCAAAGCCACTATCGTATATTGTGACAACGTCTCAGCCGTATACTTGTCCGGTAACCCAGTCCAACATCAACGTACTAAACATGTTGAAATAGATATTCACTTTGTTCGGGAAAAAGTAAAAATTGGCCATATTCGTGTTCTCCATGTTCCAGCAGCCTACCAATATGCGGATATTTTCACAAAGGGATTACCGAGAAACTTTTTGAAACTTTTCGTACCAGTTTGAGCGTCCGGTCTCCTCCCGCTCCAACTGTGGGGGTCTATTAGTATATATGTATATCTTGTATTTTAGGATAGTTATTGATTAGAGATAACTACCATATTTTGTCACTAGTACAAAAATTGCCTACACTCACACTTTTTTTAAAACAGCCTTGCCACAGTTTGACTTGTTTGTGTGGCTAAAGGTCACAAATAATGATCTAATGTTATTTTAGCCACATTTAACTCCAAAACTGTAACAATCTCAAATTAGATTTGAATACTTTAGCCACAGTTTAACATAATAAAGGTGTCCATTGCTAACCACATTCACGTAGTGTGGCCAAATGTCACACTTTTCGTCATGGTTGTTTGTTAAAATGTGACATTATTTTGTGATGGTTATTATGTGAGACGAGAGACACATATTTAGTCACATGAATCAATTGCTTATGTGTCCAAAAGTAATGTTTATTAGCCACATGAATTCATTGTTGTTGAAAGGTAGTATATAGCCACGGTCTTTATTTTGTGTGTCATGTGGCTATAAGACAAATAATAGCCACTTAATTTTTTGTGCATGTGTGGCTATATGATGGATATATGCCACACCCTAAAACATAGTCACGATAAAACTAAAATTACATGTGGCTATAACATAACAATAGCAATGGAAGTAGTAAAATTAAAATTATGTATCTATAACTAACTTATAACCATGATTTTAATTAACTATGTATGTGTGTCTACAAGTAATAAATTGTCACATTAATGATGTTAAATATGGCTAAATGTTATCAGAGGTCACATGTGATAAAAAAATATGTGGCTAAAGCACAAACAATAGCCATAATTAAATTTATGTGTGTAACTACTAGTAAGAGATAAGGTAGTACAAGTATAGTTGAGCACGTATGTTTATTAGCCACATAAATTCGTTGTTCTTGTCACTTTATTGGTGTTAAATATGACTAAATATTATCAAAGGTCACATGCGATAACAACTTATGTGGCTAAAAGTATCCAATTGTCACATTTTAATTGAGTGTCTACAAATTACCAACTGTCACATTAATAGGTTAAAATATGGCTAAATGTTATCCCACATTGGTATTTGTAAGAAAGTGGGAGAATTTGTTTCATTATAAAAACAAGGGGGCTTCAACTCTCTTAAAAAAAATTAAAGCTTGACATCCTTAAGTCCTTTAGTTTAACCCGAGTGTTTACTAGGGTTTGACTATTACCGGTTGGCTTTAACCGGTCTAGTTTTTTCCGGTGATTTTAAGCAATCAAACCGGTTGAATGTTCGAGTCACAGTTTAACCGGTTAGACCGACAAGTCTATACCGGTTTTTAAAGATTTGTAAATGTATGTCTTTATTATACTTTTAGCTATTGTTTGAGTAATTATATGTGTCTAAAAGGTAAATAATAGTCATAATAGATATATAGTTGTGTGACTAAATAATAGCAAACGCCACTATAAAAATAAATTTATGTTACCATTGGTTGAACAATAGTCACACAAAAACAAAATATGTGTGTCTACAAACAATTTATGGCCACATTATAAGTTAGAATGCATGATTATCACAACAGATTTTCTTCTTAAATAGCCACACTTTTAGGCTACGGTTACTATTTTTCGGTTAATACAACCACTAAATTTAAATGTAGCCATATATTGCCTAAAATGACACGACCTTTGGTCACACTATTAGTGAAAAAAAAATTTAGTGACTAAAGGCATATGGTCACAGTTTTGTAGTGTGACCATTGCTCATTTTTGTACTAGTGTGTATCTCCCTATATAAAGGGATTCCGTATGTAAATATTATTGATTCAATAATAATACCATAAACACTTTTACATTATTTATTTATTGTACACCAGTTTAATCACTATTGCAGTTCTTATATGAACTCACTTTTGACTTTTAGAGCCTAACAATCACCATTTCCTGTCCATATTACATATTAGCAAGATATGATAATTACAATCTTCTCGAACCATCTAATATCGCCTATAAATCACTGTCAATCCCACCATCATCAATTGCAGGTGTTTTACTTGTGGCATCTTTAAATTTGCAACATTTTTTATATAGTATTTAATCTATATAGAAGGTTAAAAGGTAATTTATTCTTATAGTTTATTCATCATAAAAAATAAACAACATAATGTTATTTCCAAACAGACGTCATATATCCATGCTTCAATCATACTTTGTTAATCAAAATCGAAAAATTTATCTGTACTTTTGGTATGGATTAAAATATTAAATTGCTTTTATCAATTTTTTTAAAAATCATGTACTTGTTTTTTACGTGAGCGGATTAAATTGCTTTAATCATTTTTTTTTTAATTATTTACTTCTATTTTATGTGAGCGGATTAAATTTTTTCAAAATTATGTACTTGTTTTTTATATGAGTTGGTATAAAAAGCAGGAATTTTTTTTTTCTTCAAAGTTTCATTAATATACTGATTTTGTAGAAAATTTAATTTTAAGAACTTTGACATTTTTAATTTTGTTTTAAAAAAAAGTTTATGGCCAATAACGAAGTTGAGTGAAAAATATCTTAGCTAATCAGAGCATGACAAGTGACGCTGGGAGAGAGATCGCGTTTTTAAATTGCCATTTTAACCTTCTCAATATTTTTTTATTTCCTAATATATTTCTGATCTTTACAAAAAACTCATAGACTTTTAATATTATTTAATTTTCTTTCACACTAAATGGCTATAATCAAATATGTATAAAACTAGAAACGGAAATTCAATGAATTATGAGCGAAAAAAAACAGAGCTTGATAGGGATGTAATTTAATTTGTTTTATTAGAATAGATAGATTAAAGATGAAATTTGTAGATTTAAATACAATCAATTCAGAAATGAAGACTTGTGAATAGAATTTGAGCTTAATTAAATGTGATCAAAATTTCATAATCTATGTACATTATTGTTTATGAGACCATCAAGTTACACAAAACCACACGTCCACAACTCAGTATGCATTTGATGACAAATGTGATAGCAACCCATTTGACTCGCATAATGACAAACCCTTATGGACCCATTTAATGACAAATTGAATTAGTGACCCGTTTGACAAATTAAAAAAAAAAAAAAAGATAATTAGTTTGATCAAGTAGTGACTCATATGGTATGGTTGATAACAAATTGACGGTTTAGGCCCATATAGCATCGTTGCGAGTTGCGACTTCACAAAATATTAATTATAAATCGCAGGCAATTGCAGAGAGACCCACAAAATTGGCAAGAAAGAAACTATGCCTTTTTGCATCTTTTGGAGATTTTGGCATTTTGCATATTCTATCAAGAAATTTACGAGATTGCTAGTCATATTGTTCAAACTTGAAAATAGTTCCAATATTAAGCATATTTATCCAAAAATGTCTTAGGGCCGATCTCAACCATGACACCAACTGTCATTTTTCGTTAAATCAGTGTTATGTTAGCTGATACTTCAACTGATATACTCATGTTAACAATACGCATTCACTTAATACTCTATACACAAAATACACACACACAAAAGAAATGCTAATACCCACTAAAATACTCACATACTCATTGCTTTTCATTTCTCCAAATCGAAGCCCAAACAACCAACAAAGAACAGAATTTGTGATGCCAACTATGTTGGTTTCAAAAAGCCATTCGGTGGGAAATCGAAAAGACGTTGAAAGGAGTCTAATAATATTAACTAGGGCTGAGCATTTAGGCCAAAAAACCGTATCAAACCGAAAACCGACCAAAACCGAAACCGATAACATGTTATCGGTTCGGTTTTGAAAATTCATCATTTTTAGTTTCGGTTCTATTGGTTTCGGCTTGGTTCGGTCTTCAGATAAGGATGAGCATTTGGCTAAAAAACCGAATCAATCCAAAATCAAAAACATGTAATCGATTCGATTTTGAAAATTCATCGTTTTCAGTTTCACTTCTAATAGTTTCGGTCCGGTTCTGTTTTTGGACCGCGCTCACCCTTAATTAACAATAATAAAAGTAAATTGCGTTTTGGTCCATTTGTAAAATTAAAGTCAAAAGTGAGATTTTTAATTAGGGGATCCCCTTCCCTAAGATTGTGAAGGGTACCAACTTGCTTCTATTTTGGACCATTAAGAATCTTCCAAGAAACACATGGCAAGTTCGGCATTTTCATCTATGTGTACACTTGCAACCTCATAATAATTCAAATCTTTTTCGTTGTAGGCCTGGAAAAAGTTAATAATAAAGAAAGATCGTACAAAGTTTAGGTAACAAACATTCCTATTACAAGAACATAAATTCTTCTTGATTATTCTTAAATATTACAAGAGCTTAATCGATCCGAGCTAGAGCCTGTAAAAAGCTAAATGAGCAATCGAGCTTTACACGTAAAGCTCGAAACTGATCGAGCTCGAGCTCTCTAATATTAAACGAGCCGAAATCGAACCTTGTCAAGCTCATGCTTAACTCGACTTTTTACACTCGGGTACCTACATCTTTTAATTGATTGAGATCATTAAAGATACTTGGTAATGTGATTGGTCTCTAGTCTCTACCAATACAATCACTATGTTGTTTCCTAATATAGAAAAGGTTAAGTATCATGCTGTCTTTTTGTCTCTTTATTTTGGCAAGATGGTACATTTTTTTTTAACAACAAATCTAATCTACTTCTAAATAACCACCTATGTTCACTATGAGACTCGAACCCTCAACCACTATGTTGGAGGGCAAACACCTTACCGCTAGGCTATTGCCCCTTTGGTACATAACATTGACTTTTGAGGTAGATTTGCATTTTCTCCAATTTATTTGATTTCGCTAACCATTTACCCCCTCCCTCATCTTTTAGGCCATTTTCTTTCCCTTTATTTATGGTCTTGGCTTTTGAAAATTTTTTGTTCCACTTAACTTTGTAAATATATACATAAGGGTCCGGATCCGGTGAGTACTCAAAAACCGGTGAGGACAGCGAGGACTAAAAAAAACTCTGTAAATTCTTTTTTAAACATAAAAATCGCAACCTATAAGATAAAAAAAATAAAAAAATTCAAAAATGATCAAAAAAAAATATGGATCATAATTTTGATCCACAAAAAGAATATGGATCATTATTATGATCCACAAAAAAAAGTGGATCATAATTTTTTTTGGTCAAATGTAGTAATAAAAAATTATATATATATATTTTTCGGAATTTTTTGAAATTTTTTTTGAGGTGTCCTCGCGAGTCCTCACCGTTTTTTGAGTCCTCACTGGATCTCACTTCTACATATCAATATATTCGCATTATATGTAAACATGTAAACGAATAAGTTTTCTCTGTTTAGGTTACCAAAAAATTACAAGTTTTTAACTTAGAGTCGCAGTCAAATCAGAGTATCTCTATGATCATTTCCTAATTGCATATGGCTACCTCCATGATTTATATTAGCAAAGTTTGAACTTAAAACATCTTATAAAGAGGTCAACGCCATTACTGGTGGACTAGTTTGTGGTGGTTATTCGCATTATATGTTTATTGGTTGAATAATTGAAATGCTTTTAATATTGGAACTTTTTTCTAATTCAAATAAATATTATTGTTTTTTGCATCAAATATTCAACTCATATAACCCTAACAAGTATTTATATATCGAGCCTTCCCTTCTTGAAACGCTTACCCTAATTGGCGGTCATAACTCTGCCACCCGCTGCCAGAGTTTATCTTACTACTATATAAAGCATTTAGGCCTACCCCATTAGGCAAGTTTAAGGAGCTCCTTAAACTTGATTTTAAAGACCTTTCCACTTTTGTTAGTTAGTTCTCTACCTTAAAAAAAAATCGCGGCTAATAAGATTCGAACCCAAGACCTCTCCTAACTTATCACTATGTGTTAAACCACTTGCTATACATTACACATTGGTAACACCACCCACACTTAAAAACAAAAGTCTGTTACTTGAAAACCATTTTACCCAATAACATTAAATATACGACGCTGTAAATCATCAACTCTTACCAAAATCCACATTTCCGTTTAATTATTTATTTCTAGAAACAATTATTACCGTGTAAACGAACAACACTTGCTCGCCACGAAATATGGTTTCCGGGTATCCGCCGCCGCATTGCGCGGGTACCCTGCTAGTATATATATATATATTCTGCCACCCGCTGCCAGAGTTTATATATATATATATATATTCTCTTTTATGTTTACATTGTATAGTGTACGGCAGTATGTGTAAATATCGTGTGTATATGTAAACTTTATATATATCCATAACAATACAACACATAACTCAGTCGACTTTTTTCAGATGAGATAACATATTTAATATGTGAAGAGTTGGAAGGAAATGAAAAGAAAAGGCTAAAATGGTACAAAACTATTGGAATCAATATTATTCATTGATTAGAATCATACATGATACATTATATTGATACATAAGATAAACTAACTAACTAGGAAAGATAATCTCTATCTAAAATACAAATACTAAAGTCTATCTCTAATATATATACAAGATATGATAGCGGTTCATGCGAGAACCTATATTTTTGCGAGAACTGCGAGAACTATTTTAAAGCCTTTAGATCTTGAGATGGATGGCTAAGATCAAGAGTGATATAATGGTAATAAAGTGAATATTGGAAATTAAAAAAAAAAGACACGGAGGGGTAGTATGGTAAACAACCATCCAAGTAATTATGGCATCTTTTTAATATAGAAGGTGGGTTTAATTTTCCAACCTCCACCCCCCATTTCACACATAACCTGCAGAACACATTCAAATGTGTGTGTGTGAGGTTCTCCCTCAAATCTGGCAACCATCATCCCTCGCCACCAACTCCGACACAACCCCCTCCGGCAACCGATCATCCCCTCCACCCGTTTCGTGAACGGACCAGGTTGGTGAATACACCACCGACATCGTCTATATTCCAACTGTGTTTAGATCTAGGCGATTTGGAAGAGTCTTTGACGATTCATGTGAATAACCGCCGGTTTCTGCTTCTACTCCGATGATCTTCTTCGAGCTTACCAGCGACCGTCGCCGCCCTTACTCCAATGATCTGTCCTCGCTCGACGGTATCAGATCTGAAACAGTCGTCCGTTGATTCGATTGTGTTGCACCGCACCCGGACCACGCGCCGCATTGTCGCACCGCAACGCCGACCGCAACCCTCGTTCGTCTCTCTCCGTCGTTTTCAGTTTCTAGGGTTTCGGATATGCGGTGGTTTATAGGGTTTGTTGTTTTTTCACTTTTTACCTGACGAAGTCGGCGCCGGCGGAATGCTAGGGTTCCGGCGAAGTCGATCTGTTTTGTTCATAGAAACAGCTTCAAATCATTGTCCACATTGGTTAAAATTCCAGTCAAAAATCCTATTTGATGTTCATTATGTTCATCATATTATGTTCATTATATTATGTATATTATGTATATTTGTTCATTATGTTCATTATATTATGTATAGAAATATCTGTGTTTCAGATCTGTTCATCTGTGTTTCAGATCTGTTCATGTGTTTCAGATATGTTCTTGTTCATCAGTTTGTAATTTCAGATTTGTATCCGTCTAAGGTTTCAGTTCATAGTTTGTAACTTTGTTCATTCGTTCATCATTGAATACATTAAATAAGGTTAATAAAATTCTATGTCAGACTTGTTCATTATGTATATTGCGAAAAAAAATATTATTATATGCTGAACGGGTTAAATATGGTAAAAAAAATATTAGTTATTTTTCGGCATTCATCAATGAACACATACGAATTGCGAAAAAAATTACAAATTACAAAATTCGAATCCTAAAAAATAGGATCCGAATTTAAAAATGAATTAATTTAATTAAGGAAACTGGATTTAAAAAAAAAAAGATTTGAGTGTTAAAAAGACTACAATACCCTTTAGATTAAAAAATGTAATTAAGCAAAATGATTGGTTAGAAAGTGGTTCTCGCAGTTCTCGCAATTTTAGTGGTTCTCGCATGAACCGCTCTCTACAAGATATATACAATCGTTAATACACAACCTATTTTTCTTTTTAATATCTTTGATTTTCAATTTTAATACTGTTAAAATATCAATGCTATAACCTAGGGGTGTGTTCGGTTCCGGAACAGGTGGATGCCCAAAAAATGAGAATCCTAAGACCGAAAACCGGACCGGTTTAACCGGTTCCGGTTCGGTGCCAGGTCGGTCTTCAGACGGTTCCAGAAGCGGTAAACCAGTATGGTTTTACCGTGAACGAAATCAGAGTCAACAATATATAAAATCACAAGTCAACAATTCTGTTAATACTCATATAAGTCATAAATAGATATGCATTTGAATTAATTGCTTTGTATTTAATAAAAGGTAGTCTTTTGAAGAATTAAAGTTGATTACATTAAGCAAACCGACATTATATAAGAACAAATTACTTCCTCTGTTAGTCGGTTATGTATTTTTTGGAAGTTTTGTTTTGGAAGGGTGACATTCATATATAAACAGTTCATATCGTCACACCATATTTAAAAGATATTATAAAAATAGGAAATAATTTTTTAATTCCGGTTCTAAACCCGTTAAAACCGGAACCGATCCGGGCCGGGACCGGTAAACGCGGAAATCAGTTTTGGACGAAATCTAGGAACCGGGAACCGGACCACCTAACATGGTTCCGGTTCGTCTCGGTGCCGGTTCCGGTTCCGGTTCGGTACTGGTTCGGTTCCGGTTTTCCGGTTTTGATACACACCCCTACTATAACCTTTAAGGAATGAATTTGCATACCACATTTTTTGATGCCTATATCACACGTAAACCTGCACATTGTACAAATATATAATGCAATGTACATGGTTTAAAAGATATGGTGTAAAATAATTACCTTAACCTTTATGTTTGTGTTTCTATTGTTGTTTAACAATTTCTGAATTTTGCCTTAAATGATTTCTGTCTCTATTTTTTACATTAATAGGTTATACACATTAATGTTAAAAGAAATAGAAACACAATCGCAGGAACATCCTGAGTATGCTAATTGAGAGATTGTATTATGAACTGAAATGTAATCTCGATGAAGATGAACCATATTAATGTTAACTGGCGAGTTTAGTTCCTTACATAAATTAGTCGCGTGATAATCCTGACAGTTTCAAGCACAATAATCGCAGGAACAATTATTCATACTCCAAGCATGCATCTTTATCTCCATCTTTACAAACATTTTTTTTTCTAAGACTTAATACCCAATTTGATTCTACGACTGTTTAAGGCTAAACGGGAAATGGGGAGGTGTCAGTCCGTCAGCTGTATTGGTGGGTGGCTGAATGGGGATAGTGGTATTGTAAAACCAATTAAGAAAAATACTTTATATAATAATAGGTTTTGTTAACCATTGCTTTTAAGGCTATGATTGATGACACAAATATACAAGTCTTGAAACATAACTAACTTGAAGTGGTTAGCGAAATTCAGGGGGTCGGTTTTTTTATGATTATTGTACAATAAATTTAAGCTTCAATTTATTTCTTAACGTAGTCCTAAGGGTCATAGTCAGCAAAATTGTCAAATAATTCATATGACAATTAATGTAAAGTAAAATTATAGGTAGCATTTACCTATATTTTTACTTTACATTGTTAAATTTATTACACTATATAATAGGTAAATGAGGCATTTCATTATATCTTATCTTATCTTACTACTTTAAAAAGCATTCTAGACATTTCTAAAAGAGGAAGTCTGAATTTTCAACACTTCCATTTTTAGCAATGTCCAAGCACCCTTCAAAATCAAAATAAATGTGCCTTACCCGAGATTCGAACCCAAGACCATTCGGAAAACAACCAAGGTGATAATCACTGGGCCATGTGGTTTTTTGTTATGGTTTTGTTAACCTCGACCAATATACATAACGTCCACAGTATAAGACGTATCAATAAGCAGTCAACTTCCTTAACATTTAATTCGCATTTAATACCCTTCCTAAATTATAATTACGTTTACAAACTAATTATTTCCAGTACTTACGTTTTTAAAAAAATTAAATACATATTGAATACATATTGAATTAAATATTATGATTTACGTTTACAAACAGTCAATTACGTTTACTAAATATTATGATTTACGTTTTTAAAAAAATTACGTTTACAAACAGTCAATTACGTTTACTACTTTAAAATGGAGATTGCACATTTCTAAAAGAGGAAGTCTGAATTTCAACCCTTCCGTTTTTAGCAATGTCCAAACTCAAGTTAAAATTAAAATTTTAAACTTGCTGCTGCCAAGATTCGAACCCGCGTGGGCAGGTACCCCAGGCAGGAAGCTTACCACTAGGCTATAAGCAAATTGGTGACTATGTTTCGTAAACTAAATATACTAACTGTACCGAAACGCGTTTGACTATATTAAATAAAAACGTATATACCTAATTAGTTCCTTCCTTTTAGTCAATATTCAAACGTATACCTAATTAATAGAAACGGTTATGATTTCTTATGTTAATTTAAAAAATAGATGCTGCCCATAAATAGATCCCGCAATCCCGCCCGAAAATCCCTTTGTTTCCAAACACGAAACAATCACAAACCGAGTTACACTCCATGATCTGCTTAGCCACATCAATTCACGTAAGTTACATTTTTTTTTTTGGATAAAACCATAATTGGTATAGAATTCCCGGATTGTAATTTTGTGGCTTTCTAATTTTAGTAGGTCTTAAACTAGGCTTTCATTTTATGAAATGTCTTAATTTCCTACATAAAAATAAAATATATCTATATCTATACTATATATAATGAGCGAATGACTTTCTAATTTTATTAGGTCTTAAACTAGACTTGCATTTTATGAAAGGTCTTAATTTTCCAACATAAAAATAAAATATAGCACCCAGGTTTGAAACCCTGGACCTATAGAAGTGAAGTAAACTCCGAAACCAACTCGCCTACTCTGATTATTGGTTGAGTTTTAGTCGGCATTAAATAAATCCCAGCAACTAAACTTTTTTGCAAGCCCACGCTTTTTACATGTTTTCGATATGTTAATTAACCGGCCCTATTCTGATTATTGGTTGAGTTTCTATCTTCAATGTGAAGCGTTTCATTGCATGAAATATATCATTTAACCGGAGAGGATGTTATTCCCACTCGATTTTTAACTCTCCTGAATTAAAAACGGATCCATTAAATTTTGATTTCCATCCCCACCTCTTCCGTTCCCACGTTTCACGCATGACTGTTTTGACTACAATTATGTACGTTCAATTGCCATTATGTAGTTTCAATTCCCAGTTAATTGAGTTATGGGAATCATCACGTATGTTCTTGACTCATATCGCCAATCGTTACAATCGATAGCAATAGTCGTCCTCCTCCTCAGTCGTTTGATTTCAGGGAATATTTCTCTTTATCCTTCTCTTTCTCTACATTTGATTTCATCTTATATTCCTAAAATCAGAATTTCGTATGCTATTTTGAAATATGATTTCTATCCGTCTAATGTTATGAATCTGAATTTTGAAATATTTACGTTAATGCTTCGTACATTAGATATTAATGCTTAGAACTCAGATTAGTTCAGATCTAAGGTGGACTTCATTCCATTTGTATGTTAATTCTCTTTCTCTACAAACTCAAATTAGTATGTTCGTGGTTAATAATTTCTTTTAACATATCTTTTAGGCTAAACTAATAGATGTATTTAACCCTTCAAACATGAAGTTTTTGAATTGGTTTTCCTGATTTCAATCTTGTAGTTGGATCTTGCAATGCTGAAATCACACTTTGGGAACTTGGAAGTTGTTCAAGATATGGGATATGGTAATTTGTTCTTTCAGATTCAACTATAACTTTTTTTTTCATCTCGTAACTTTGAAAGACGTGCATTGTACTATTAAAGATTCAGTGAAATTAACATAAGATACAAAGCATTTGGTGTGTTTTGTAATTATAATTTTATAACTCTTATTTGAATACCTCATAGTGAAGATTATTTTGCAGGCGTCATATGTGAGAGATGCAATGTCTGTAAATCGTGTTAGGTGGAGTCCAAATTGAAATACTAGTGGTAAGTAAATTTCTTTTCTTTAACTCTTGAGTTGCTAATTATTTTCCCAACATGTTTTGCTTTTAATAAGCATTTCATTCAGTTATATAGTTATGGTGCCCCAAACAATTTACGCCAACAAATAGAGGTGAGTTAAGATAATGTTTGTCAGGTCACCAAATAAATAGTTTTAAACTAATCATTTTTGTTTATGCAGATTGATGTTCATGTTAGATCGGTGAACGACTTGGCTTTTGCTCATCGACGTGCGTTGTTACTTGTGGGGACGATAAAAAATAAAAGTGTAAATTGTACAATTACAAAAGTTTATGGAATCTGATGTTTAAATAAGTTCATCTAAATCACACATCAGGGAAAAGTTAAAAAAAAGTATTGAGTCATAAAATCTTTGGATTGACAATTTCAAATCTCAGATTGAAGGTGAGATCATTATATACTATTCAAGATCTTTGGTAGACCTAATGTATTTTTCTATTTAATATATGCTTCTTCTTATGGCTTTATTTTTTATTAATTATTAAAATTTTCTAGGATATTGTAGCATAAAAAGATACCAGCAGAATGCCACCAGCAGCTCTTATAGTTTTAGGACTCAAGACAGAGTACGCTCATCATGCAATTTTATGGTGTGTATTCTGCAGGCTTGAAAAGCACTTTCATGGTCTGTATTCTGGTTTAAAAAGATGGAGTCATCTGCAGATCTTTTAAAAGGAAAGGTTTGTATTTTATGTATTAAAAACATAGTATAATAGACATTTTAATAATTCAATATTTTTAATAACATTTAATTTGTTGTAGGGTGGTAAATCAGATGGTTTGTGTTTGTGTTTTTTCAGAAGCTAATTTGCATCAACTTTGATTCTGTCAGCACTAGATACAACCGCTACTTTAAGGCCTCTATTTTTACACTCTTAAAATCATATTAAAAGATAAATATTGAAGAAATTTTGGTCAACGACTTTACATTTTGTACAAATAATTGGTGTGATATATGATTTTAAAAAGGTTAACATTCTTTCAGTGTTAAACTATATCAAAACATGTAACCGAATATTTCAACGCCAATGCTAATTCTAACTTTTTATCGCTATTTTATGTACAGTTTTCATGCTTATGTACTGTATTCGTTATAAAAATATGTAACCAATGGACTTTTAATCGACAGAAATATGTAGTTCGCAGCCCGCCGCATCGCGCGGGTTTTAACCTAGTTATAGGTAAATGAGGCATTTCACTATATTATATGTAAATGAGGCATATCACTTTATTACATGCATAAACAATTAAATTGAGTTTAAATTTGTTTAAAAGTAAAAGTATAGGTAAATGAGGCATTTCACTATATTATAGTTAGTGATTGTGGGTCACTAATTTTTAACAAATAAGATCAAAATTTAAATTGTACTCCGTATCACTTATTTTAAACACCCAAAAAATGAAAAGTGAATTACAAATATTTTGCAATACTTTACACAATATTTATAGATCAGGTATTTTATTATTCTTAATCACAAAACTTACTTGCTATTTTATTAACAATTACATTCCAGTCTCTAAATTTTAGAAGCATTTCAGCATTTATTATCGTGTATGTAATAGTTCTACAATTAAGCATTTAAATTTATATTTTATAAAAGTTATGTCCAACAAAATTACTGACCATCCGTGAATTTCACGGGTTATAACCTAGTAATTATAATAAAAGAAGCATTAGGATATCACATGTCACTTTTTAAGAAGTCACTTTGATAAATGGCAGTCTCTTATTGGTCAAAGTTCTTTTTTTTTCTTCTTCCCGCCTAAGCATCTTAAAACTACCAGCCTTTAATTTCCTATAATATTAGGTAATAGCTCTAAATCAGGAAGGATTTAATACATATTCAATAGATATATTTTTCTATTATGGAAGCCTTAATTTAAAATTCTGAAAAAAATGTAAAAGGATAACTGGATAAGAAAACAAAATTATATTCACTCGATCTAATGTCTGACTTCTCCAAGAAATATCACACAAGAAAAAGATTTTATTTATTTTTTCTTTTGTTTTATACGTCTTATTTAGCCAATAACGTAGAAATTATACGGACGAAAAAAACGTGCGGAAAGTCATAATAATTTATGTGTCTACGGCTTAAAAATTAAAACCATAGAAAGCAACATTCACAATTTCTGTACAAATCAAGAATATAGTGCATGCTTAAATTTTTTTTGTTAACAATAAACCAATTTTGATAATAGTTAGCCAATTATATTTAACATGTATTTTGATATCATTTAGCCCGTTTTAATATTAGCCCAATTTTTATTATTCGTAAAACTATCTAATCAGATGTTCAGTTTGGGCTAACTGATTTATTGGCTAAATAATACTCTCTCCGTCCCACAAAAAACTTTACATTTCTAATGAACACAATATTTTAGGAGATAGTTAGTGGTGGGGTCATTTGTAATACTTTTGATTAAAATATAAGGGTAGATTGGAGAGAGAACGTGTTTTATTGGTTGAATGATTGGTAATATTATTATTTTATTAGGTAGACCTCCAAAATTTGAGACATGTAAATTTTTTTGTGGGACAAAATTTGAAGGAGAAATGTAAAGTTTTTTGTAGTACAGAGGGAGTACTATATTTTTCACGAATGGGCTAATATGTTTTTTCATGGCACCCGTCCGTCAATACAACATGTGTGATATTTTTTTATTAGAATAACAACATTATAATTTTAGCTTTTACCAACAATGCATTATATTTTTCTATTTTTTTTTCTTCATAAATCTGATAACAATACAATTTCTATATACAATTTTATGTTGACTTTCTAATTGTAAACTATTTATATATTATCAATTGGTACTACACTTCTGATCATAGCATTTGGTACCCGTATTATAGAAGCAATTGTTATATCTAAAATAATTTTAGATATCAAAATTTTATTTTAAGATTGTCGTTAACACCTTCTTATCAAAAGATTCATTTGAAGTTTAAAAGAAGATAATTTCCGTTTGTTTTTTGTTTTGCTATGACCATCAATAAGAGTCAAGGTCAATCATTGTCAAATGTTGGTCTTTATTTGAGAGAGCAAGTTTTTTTTCTTATAAACAATTATATGTTGCTTTGTTTAGAGTAAAGCAGAAAGTTTAGATTCATGGATTTTGAATAAGGATAATTGTACAACAAATAAAACATCAAATATCATATTCAAGAAAATATTTAAAACATTAAGTTAAGACAACATAGTGATTATCATGTAACTTTTTTCTTTATGTAAAATCATGTTATATTTGAATATTTGATTATTCGTATAAACTCATTTATATATCATTTTTCGCAATTTAATTGCATAATTTACCCTAGAAGAATTTTATTATTTAATATTGTATATAAATGCCAATCATAATTACGTTCAACAAAATTACCGACCTCCCGTGATTTTTCACGGGTTTTAACCTATTTGTTAATATGGAAAAGTTCCAAATGTATTATATATACTTCCTCCGATTTAAATTAAATGATACAATGTTGGTTTTCACATTTTTCTAGTCAAAAGATTATAATAAAAGTTAAATTATATTAAATTAGATAATTAATGGGGACTAGGGATACCTCATGGCTCATACACGTTTTTAATAAAGTGGAGTTTTTTTAAAAGTAAAAATAGGGATATATGGGAGGACATATTAAGTTAGTGTCAACCCCGTTATCTTTTACCAAATAAAGTATATTATCAAAATATATCATTTATTTATACACACCCAAAAAATAGAAATTATAACAGTTACTTTAAATATAAATATAAAGAAGTGGTAAGATAAAGATTGAACCTATGTGAATAACTACTTACCACTCTCACCATATTGGATATAACATTTTCCAAGGTAAATTTCACCGGAAATCGAGTTATCACACTCTGATCTTAACCGTTGACTTGCTTCCGAAATACAATCTTGACAATCACTTACGCTTAAATCTTGTACACATTGTGCCACACCTATATTGCTCGAATCTCTATTACGAAAATATTGTCCATTACCAGCAATTAAATATGTCAACACATCATCTACACTATTTAGGAATTGTCCGTGGTGGTGGTGCTGAGGTGGCTTGTTGGCCACAATGTTGTTGACCGGGGAACACCGCCCCCCTATAGACCGTGTGGGAACGGCGTGGGCGGAGGGGATAACGAGCACGGGACAAAACGGCGTGGAGATGCTTTTTTTTTTTGGTGATTTTGATGGTATTAGACTAGTATTTGGAAGAGATATGTACCAAAAAGAGGAAGAAAACTCACCTGTGTATTTTGGAGGTTGAAGAAGACTAGGTTTAGTTTGTTGCGCTCTCATTTTCTAATACAAAAACATTTTGGGCTTTCATATTTTAAGATAATTTTTGTTTGGGCTTTTCATATTTTGAAATAAAAATTTATATGGGCTTAAATACTACTTTACAATTCACAGAATTTTTTATAACAATATTTTAAATGTCATTTATATTTTTTTTTATTAAAATGTGATTTGTGTTTTTATTAAAATAAATGGAAAATTAATGATGAGATGGAAAAAAAAAAAGATTTGGTGTGGTGTGGTGGGTATTTCCTGGATAAAGTGGTGTGGTGTGGTGTGGTGTGGTTGATGAGGTGGCAGATGATGTGACAGAAAATTTCAAGTGATGGTGGTTTCCATACCCCATAACCTTAGAGCATCCGAATTAGAACCAACTGATGGCACACACCTCTTCAACACTTCTATCTTGTCATCCACCTCAAAAAATAACATGTTATCGTATTTTACAAGGCATCCATCTATGGGTGATGATCCCTACCGAGCATTTTTTACTAATGTAGAGCAATTTCAATTAAAAAGATTATTATGTCCTCTACCCCTTTACCCCTCCCTGCTCCCACCCTCCCACACAACACAGTCGCCATCTGAAAATTTTCCTGATCTTTTTTACCAAATTCAACACCAGCTTCATCAGTTATCTACAATTCCCTCTTTTTTCTGATCCATTTTTGAGATGGTGAACACATCCACACCTACTAAAAACATACAATTTCATCATCTTGGTAGCCGATGAAGTCATCAATAATTGTGTGATTTGGGGATTATTTTGTTTGGTGTTTTTTTTCTTAATTGATTTCTATTGTGTAGTACTATTAATCGATTTCTAATTGTTAGAAGATCTGTCGGGAACTAATTATTTTTCTTCATGGGTTTCACACCGCTCCGTGTAATTTCGCCGGATTTTACCATGTAATTTCGCCGGATTTTACTGTGAAGGTATGCCCGCGACGTCGTCTCAATTGTTTGGGATTTCGTTAGAAGATATGCTGGGATCTAATTGTTCCTGGTCGGATAATGGAAGCATTGTCGGCCACATTGACTCAATTGAAAAATCTCCGGTTTTAGCAGTTAGTCGGAAGTTTATATGTCACGCAATTCCGGCAACGTTAGGGGAGCTCCGTCAGCTGATGAGGCTTGATTTGAGTTATAATTAGTTCATCGACGGTGCTAACAAATGTTATCCTCTGTCACAATCATCTTCCGGATCCAATACCGGTCAACCTAAGACATATAATTTGACAGAAATCTTCGATTTTCAATTCAGTTCTTAAACTCTCCAACAAAAATCTCAATCTGAACAACTGTAGATTCCGTTTAATTTTTCGAGGGAAATTCTGAAGATACCTGATTAGTTTGATGCTTTTAAGAGCATCTCCAATCATACTCTCTTCATCCCTCTATCTCTATATTTGAAGTTTTATCTTCTCAAACCCACCTCTATCCCTCACTCTAAATATAGAGTGAGAGAAAAGCTCCCTCTATATTTGAAGTGAGAGAGTATCCCATCTATCCATGCCTCTATCCATGAACTCAACACATCCTTCACTAATTTTCTTTTGTAATGTAAAATAAATTAATTAAAAATATGATTTCTACGGGTCCCACTAGTTTTAGAGGGATTGATAGAGTTTATGGTTGGAGTTGAGGTTATGTTTAGACTGAATGGACCCACCAATTATAGAGATAGAGTGAGTTTTATAGAGTTTATGGTTGGAGATGCTCTAAGAGGAATTTTTGAATTTATTCAATAATATTAATGTTGATTTGTTTATTCTTTTGATTTGTTTGAATTCTGAAATTCTGATTTGTTTAATTTTGAAATTTTGTTCGACGCTTCAAGTGGTGAAGTTGGTGTTGAATTTGGTTAAAGAAGATTGTAAATTTGGTTAAGAAGATGCAGATGATCGACTGGGTTGTGTGAGAAGGGGTAAAACGGTAGTAGAAAGGAGGAGGGTATATTTGTCTTTATATTTTAAGTTGCTCTATAATACTAAAAAGTGCTCAGTAAATATCCTCACCCTAATCGTATGGTTGCACCTATCGACAAAGGACAAGTTGACTTGAGTTGACTCGAGTTACCAAAACAATCTCGGTGATTGGAAGAGCTAACGTCACCGCGACATTGGTAGAGGCCGTAAACAACGTCGGTTTGTGAGATTTCAAATTTGTTGAAATTGGAGACGGATGCTGAGTCGGCTAAAGTGATGAATAGTGAGTTGACGTTTGACTCGTAGGGTGTCGTTGACTCGAAGCAAAGTTAAGAGCATTGGACATAGATGTTGGAGTTAGCTGCTAAAACAGATAAGACATAGAAGATGAGAGAAAATATGAGGAATGAAAGATAGAGAGTTTGTTGCAGCATATTTAGAGCATGCAGTTTTGATTAAATCACTAGCTAGTCACATGTATATATTTATATGGTAGCAACTATTCTCAACATACCCTTAGTATACTCTAGATTAATATTTAATTATGAACATTGGGGAACTATATTGTTCTACTAGGAGTAACACTTTTACGGGGATAAAAAAGGCGAGGGCCGTGGGGGTTGAGCCCCTTGCAAGTCCTATGGGTAGCACCCTGTTTGATTATATACACTGCATTTCTATTACGAATTTAACATGGTTAACTCTATTACAGAAACACGATGTATGATTATGCAAGTCTTTGACAACGACTAATTTGATAAACATAAATGTTAAAAACCCTACAAGACACATTATTTGGTTTTTTTATTATACAATAAGTGTAATTAGGGGTGTGCAAATATATCCGGTATCCGAAAATTCGAAAAAAATATCCGAAATCCGATCCGGAATTATCCGAAAATTCGGATTCGGATTCGAATACCAATATTATGAATTTTCGGATATTTCGGATATCCGATATCCGACTTTTTGTCGATTTTTTATTTGTAAAAATTTAATTTTATCTAATATCAAGAATACACCGATATGTTTTGTCTATATTAATATGTTTACGATAGCTTCAGGTTCCATATAGTTAAAGATCTTATTTTTAGTTTATAAATATTGAAATAATTGCGCTAATTGACTTAATTTACTGGTAATATCATTCAACGTATTGCGAAACTTCTGATTTTCGGATATTTAAATTATCCGATATTTGTATCCGAAATTTCGGATATCCGAATTTCGGATATCCGGAATTTTGGATTAGGATTCAAATAGCGAAAATCCACTATCCGAAATTTCGGATATCCGAAATATCTGATTTTCGGATATCCGAAATTTCGGATAATCCGAAATGCACACCCCCAAGTGTAATGTATGTATCCCACATTGGTGGGTGATTAAAGCAAAGGAGTGTTTAGAGTGCTTTCTCACATAAATGTATACATGTCTTTCAAAAGGTGTTGGAACATTTAGAACTGTTTGTGCACATCTTTTTGGAAATTGTAAAATACAGTTAACTGTAGTTATTTTTATAATTGTTTGTTGGTTATAGTTAACTGCAAATTCGTGTATATAACTGTGTGTTATGGCTGATTAACACACACACAAAATTCCGAAAATACACATACATACAAAATGCAATTGTTTAGTGTTCATGAGAGATCTATGTATGCTACATAAGATTTTGAGGTTGTATCCTGGGAAGAAATTAGTCACGATTCCACCAGCGTTTTATAGTGGGGGATAATATTCTTTAAGAATTGTGATTATCACGTCCTTAATTCGATTCATTCTATTGCAAGCATTATGCATATTGTTAGTCCCGTGATAAGTGAATTTCTACACCTATACGCTTTCACTGATCAATTTAAAATTAATGGCAACACTCAACACTTTTTAAACTTTTCTTTACTAATCAATAATGATACAATAAAGATGCAAGTAGTTTGCGGAATAGCTAAGAACAAATCCTAACTAAACTGCTTGCATGTGATAGACAACAACATATATTATCTAAGACAAGTTTATGATCAACAAATTATCAAGCACAAGACCAGACACCTTTGCTATGAAGATTCAATTCTCGAATCAAATAACTAAGGTTAACTGGTGGTTTACACTCTGCTCAAAAGAATAAAGTTCTGGAGTAATTTCAGCAGCGTGTAACCTTACTGGGTGCACACCGAAATCGATCGCTTAAGTCCTCAATTTATAGCATTGTGAAACATAGAGCCAAAGGAATGATCGATCGATTCCACGTGTGAGAATTTCGTTGGTGCAGAGGATATTTCATGGGACGAACACGACTAACGGTATCCTGACAATACTTTTTGTTGTCTTGTGATCGCCGATATCTTCTAGAAGATTTGCAAGATATTCCCTTTATCAGCGATGCACAAACTTGTGCTTTACTTGTGTCTTTCTGTGACACTGAAACTTCGGGCCTATGTACACTTTAGGTAGCCATGAGTCTTCGGATACTCATGTTTCTTCAGATGGCCTTCAGCTTCAGTGACCTTCACTAAGAGTTTTGTAGAGAAGTATATGTACAATGGTTCAGCGTTATTGTCCAATGTGCGCTGAACCTATTACAACTATCTGATCTGTTAACCAGTATCTGATTCCGCACGGGGAACTGATCGTTGTTTCAGATAGCGATCAGATAGTGTAAGTGGGTAATTGAAATCCGAACTGATCAGATTCAGTTACCCACAATCTGAGGAACTAATCCTCAAATTATCTTCTAACTATTTGCCTTTTTGTCTTCATTAAATCCCTTCAGCGGGGGATGCTTTTCAGCGACCCAACAATCTCCCCCTATTTGATGTAGACAAATAGTTAGGCAACTCCCCCTGAATATGTGAATGTTTTATATATAGTTGTTAAAAGACACGCTTGGCATAGTCAATCCTTGTATCTGAAAACAGAGCGGTCCCTAAGATAAATGCATGTTCAGACACTATATCAAAACCTCTTGTTTTGCTGGTTAGGCACTGCGATACCGTCATGAAGAAAGCAGACCATAGAGGACCCATTTTGGTTCGTGATATTCCTATGGTGAATGAGCCGCGATATTTAATGTATGGAAGAGTGAGCTCTCTTGCATCTTCAATCTCAGGAAGTGGATCGAAATTTTGATTGGGCCCAAGATACTGTTGGAATATGTTTCACGTTCATGACATATAGTTATATGGCTAGACGTATATGAGCCTAAATGGTTACACACTTATACACCAAACACCAAACACCATGTAATATATATAATATAATTAGGGTAATTATATTATTTATATAAACTATAATTACTTGGCTAGTTATGTTTTAGTTAATTGTTAAGTTAAAACATATTAGTAAGTAATCATAAAGAATCAAAAGAATAATGGGCTAAGTGTCATATCTCATAACTTGTATTATGGATATATACTTAGCAGTAAAAAGCAAGAAAGATTAACCGTAATCCTCCCTCCTTGCCCCCATACGGCCGCACAAAACCATAAGCTTTGTTTTGTGGTTTTCAATTGTGACGCACGCACAAACAAGAGAGAAACAAAGGATCCTCTTTTAATTCATGAGTTTTGGACGCGCAGAGACAAAAGAAAATACTTGATTCACTTTGTTTAGTTGTCACGTGGAACAAAAGGAAAAGTTCCTTTTGATTTGTCTTTTAACGTCAGAAAAGAATTTATATTCTTTTGATTTCTTGAGCAATGGACTAATATCCTAATTGGTGTTCTTAATATGGTGTAGTGTGAATACTATTAGAGGAATTCTACATTGAATTCTTGGAGTTTTTCTTCCTCATTCATTAATGTAATCAAAGGCTTCAAGGGTATGATTTCTACGTACTAATCTATTTGATTTTCATGCTTAATTATATTGTCAATATGTAGATCCGTTATTAGTAATTTATTCATTATTTCTGCTGCGACTTACTTTGATTAAATCGTAAATCACTAACAGTGGTATCACGAGTCATCATATTGATAATTTAATTAGCAAGTTTTTTGTAAAAAGTAGCAATTTTTTTTTATAAAATTGAGTTAAAATTTTGATTTTTTGGAACCCTAATTGCTACTAGTTACAAAACCTAAATAAAAAATTAATCTTGATTATTGAATTTTTTATATTATTTCGCTTCAATTTTATTTACATTTTTTATATGGCAAAACATGTATTTTTGGCATATACCAAGCCAAAACCTAGTCAAAAGTTGATTGATTGTGCAAAACCGATGAAAACCTAGACCATTTGTGATTGTGTTGATTGCTTGGATTGTTTGGTTGTTTGGAAAGCCGTATTTTTTGCGATGTTGTAATTTTTATTTTTAATTTGGTACCATTTTTTTGGGGAAATTTTTCAATCTAAAAGTAATAGAATAGGTAGTATTTTCTTTATTTTTTTGTATTGTAAATTGTTGACCAAGAATGAAGAAAAATGAAGAATACAACAAATTATCGTCACTTTGCGAGTGCTGTACGATAACAGCGTTTCCAGGAGCATACGGACTCCTTTTTGGGCGTTTCAAAAGCCTAAGATGCATGCCAAGTCATGGGCTACAACTTTATAGAAGGCCAGGAAGACTAACGAGGACCCCTTCAGTGACTTTTAGGGACTCAAAGTCTGTAGAAATTTCTGGCAGATTGCATTTTTCACAAGTTTGGTTTCTACTTGCCCATGATTGTCTTGGAGTAAGTGGGAGCCCATTAGGTTTATGTAGGCCCGCTCGGGTTCATGTTGGCCCGTCCCCTAGCTTGACCCTTCGGTCTGTCGTGATGACTCACGTGACCGAACATATGTTATCATCAGTCGAGGTTTTACACAAAATGTGTTGCATGTTTCTTTTGTATGTTTGTGGTTGTGCATAATTTCTATTTAATACAAATAATAAAACAACTAAAAATAACATATTTGAAACACAAACTTTAAAAAAACATCCAAACAAAATTAATCTAAACTTGTCTTTTGAGATTAATACAAATAAAGTTTTAAATACGATTTAATACTTCAAACTTAATAATCGTTAAACGTTTTACTGCTTATTAAACCGACTTATGAAGTGGTATGAATGAAGTAAATGATTCATTCATATCTTAATAAATTTTTCTTAAAATTTAATACCAAAAATTTAAGTTACGCCGTCCAATTGGTTGAAATCACTTGCTTCTACTTTTAAATTCACGTGAGATGTGGTTTGAATTTAGAACCGAGGTCATTATTGTCTATGCATGACACCTAGATTTATTTTGACACGAGTTCACATTGGATGACGTAATCGAGTTAACGGTGAAACCTTGACATGAGGCGAAGATGCGACAAACATGCCACTTGACCCTAGATGCTTGTTCACTAGGTACCATGAAGTCCCATAACTCTAAGAGTTGCATTAGTAATGCAATTGTTGATCGTCACCTACCTATTGGATATATCATCACTATCAGATCAACTGATGCGGTGATAGAAGCTCAATGGAATCTTAGCTTTTAATTAAAATTATTTGGGTAGTTAATTTTTTAAAAGAAATTATTATTGAAAATACTATTTTTTGAACTTTGTGTGTTATACAGATAACAACAACATCAAAACCTAAGTATCTCCACTCTAAAATCAGTTCTTGAAAACTGAAACGGACTAATATCAACTTTATCGATTGATATCAAACTCTAAGGATTGTCCTTAGAGATGAGAACAAGTTGATACACCTATAAGAGGCCTTACCTGAGGCACCTCCTGTCCATGATTCTGCTGTTGTTCGTCAAGCCTTTACCGAAACGTTTAACGAACACCAAGAAGTCGCTACTCCTATGCTTGTGAGGATGAACCCCGAGATCCGAAAGAACTTCGAGGAACTCACAGCATATGACACGATAAGCGAGTTGAAAATGATATATCAAAAACAAGCAGAACATGAACTGTTCAAAAAAGTCAAAGCATTCCACGCTTACAAGCAGGAGGAAGGCCAATCAGTTAGCACTTGCATCGTGTACATGAAATGCTATCTTGATCAAATAGAGCGTCTTGGTTACCCATTTCCACAAGTTCTTGGAATGAGCTTGATTCTTACCTCACTGTCCAAGGACTATGACCAGTTTGAAAAGAGTTTTAAAAGTACATAGCATGGGAAGACAATTGTTGAATAACATGTTATAGTAAAACTGGTTGAGCAAAGGTTACCCAATACTTTTCTAGCAATCAGGGAAGGTAAACCGCAAGCAGAATGCAAGAGTCTAGGTAAGGGTAAACTAGTTTACTTTTCCAAACCTATGATTCCCCCACCTGCTAACAAGGAGCACCCTACAAAGGATATTTCTTGCCATTATTGTGATGAAACCGGCCATTGAAGGAGGAACTGTCCTGCCTACTTGGCAGAGTTGATGAAGGGCAAATGTGTTCTGGCTAGCACATTAGGTATCTTCATTATAGAACTCTAAACTTTTACTAATAAATCTTGAGTGTATGACACTATTTGTCGAACTCACATTTATACAAATGTGAAAGATTAAAAGTGAAGTAGAAAGCTAAAAGAATGGAAGATGTGATTTATCCTTCCAGATGCGTTAATTATTGTTTTGAACAATTGTCAATTATGCATTGTTTAGCTTTATCGTTTGTTGAATAATGATTTATTCAAACTATTATGGATTATGATATTTTGTTTTATGAAAATAACATGTTTTTATAACTATTCCCTGTAATAGTATATTTGAAATTAATATGCATGATCCTAATTCAAATAATAGTTCTATATACAAATGTAGCAATCAAGAATCCAAAACGGTTTGGATGCCATCTACCTAGAGGATTGTCATCTTTTCCACATAAACACGAACCACATTTTGATACTACAACACGATGGGCTTCTTAACAAATGATTATGAATAATTTAAATGCCTCTCTTGTATATTATGGAAAGATAACAAGAAAGCTTTTCTCCCATGTTGGCGAAAGTGCTAAAAATCTACTTGGACTCATACATACTGATCCTTTTAAAATTAAGACTAGGGAAGGTGCCACCTACTTTCACTGATGATAGCATTCGATGTGGTTATGTTTACTTGATTAAACATCAACATGAAAGCTTTGATGATATCAGTCGCTATGGTTATGTTTACTTGATTAAACATAAACATGGAATCTTTGAAACGTTCAAAGCTTTCTAAAGTAAAGTAGAAAATCAACTCGACAAGACAACAAAGTCTTTCAGTCCTGATCGAGGATGAAATTGCATGAGACAAGAGTTTCCGGATCATCTAACACAACGTGAGATTGTCTCACAATTCACTCCTCCATACACCCCACAAGATAATGGTGTGTCTGAAAGGATATCGGGCCCTGCTTGACATGGTTCGATCTATGATGAGTCCTACTACTCTTCCACTATCCTTTTGAGGGGCATGCACTGAAGTCTGTTGCTCGAATACCTAATATGTTTCCGACCAAAAGGTTAAAAAGACACCATATGAAATATGGCATGGGAAAGTCCCTAATTTGTCTTACTTGAAAATATGGGGTTGTGAGGATCTCGTGGAATGAGACATGCTGAACAAACTTGAGCCCATATCTATAAACTGTATATTCGTTACTATTTTACTACCCATCCGAGCACAAATTGTTGTTGTTCGGTATGCTGAGTTTCTTGAGAACAGTCTGATTTCACAAAGCAAGTGGGAGCACTATAGACTTTGACAAGATTCAAAGCGAAGATGCACAACCTTCTGGTAACACTAGTAAATATCATTCTAAGACTGGACATATAGATGTTGGACCACAGGATGATGTTGTTCCCATTCGTAGGTCCGCAAGGACACCTCATGCACATGACCGATGTAGATTTATGTCGATGCTGAGGAGCAAAGTTTTGAGGATCATAATGACCCCCCTAACTATCAAGTTGCATTATCGAATTTTGAATTCGAAAAATGACATGAAGCTGTGAATGTGAAAATGAAATCCATAAGAGACAATCAAGTTTTAAACTTAGTTGGTCTTTTCTCAAAACAGTAAGACTGTTGACATGGATGAAAATATACACACCTATAAAACTCTTGTAGTAGTAAAAGGTTACACTCAATCCTAGGGGATTGACAATGATGAAACCTTCTCACCTGTTACTAAAGATGTTAGGATTCTTATAGCTAAAGCAGTGTACTATGACTATGAGATTTGGTTAATGATGAAATAAAAATGGTTGTTTCACCTAAAACCCAAACTGAACATGTGTATATATGAAAGCTAGTGGGAGCATTGTCATTTCTCAAATCATACATGTTGATGACATGTCACTCATGTGAAACACTATACCAATGCTACAAGATGAAAATCCTGGCTTGGAAAATGTTTTGACATAAAGGATTGTAGAAATACGACACACATACTTGAAGTAAAGAATCTATTGGGATAGATCAAAGCGGTTAATTGGTTTAAGTCAAAGTGCTTACATTGAAAAAAATTCTAAAACGGTTTAGAATGGATGCTCCCAAACGAGGAAGTCCTCGTATGCAACAAAATGTAAACTTGAGTGAGACTCAATGACCTTCCACACCTGATGTGGTGAAGCGAATGAACGTAATCCCCTATGAATCGGTTATTCCATTCATCATGTATGATGTAAGGAGCTCTAGGCCAAATGTAACGTCCTTAGGGGACCCTACTAGAAAATACCAACAAAATCCACGAGAGATTCACTGGATTGCTATTATGAACACATTGAAGTATTTTTGAAATACTAGATATATGTTCCTTGGTTATGGTGGAGATACCAAACTGAAACTAAGTATACTTTCTATACTTATTCTGGTTTTGAAATAGGTCGTTATGACGCTAGATCCTATTTACGAAGGTTCACTACATTCGAATGATTTATCGAGATATGTGAAATTCGTACTCTTTTAGTTCAAACAGATAACTAACTAGCTGACACTTTATCGAACTCAATGTCTTGTACCAAACATATTGAATATGAATGGAACATTGGACTTCGACAAGCTAGTAGTTTCATGTAAATCTGTTTTAGTATTTGGATAATGGAACATTGAGCGGTTTTTATTGGAATAAATTGATATATTTGATATGATCGTTTAGAAATGAATATCTATTGTGTTCTATATTTGCATGTTTATATCCTTGAATATATACTGTGTTTTATATTCTAAATTGTCCATTGTCATATTAATAATTGTTAAGGCAAAAAGCCTTACCCCTTTGGATCTTAAGATAACAAAATAACCTAGACTAGCTTTGATTTATATGTAGAATAAAATAGCTAAGTTTAGGTCTGATACTGAGTGGTCAGTATCAGAGCTCAGTATTAGATAGTGATACTGAGTACAAGGACTGAGTAGAAGGACTGAGTAAAAACATTTCCATGTTTACCTTGCCAGATCAAATCCCTTTGATCTCGGCTACTTTCCTTATTCTAGTCCTTGCATTACTCCTTGCCTAACTTGAAAGATCTTTATAACATTACAAATAGAGATCATTTGGCAAAGGAGTATTCACCAATTCACTTTACACTTTCATATCTATTGTAATTGATCAGTGGTCTTGTCATTCCGCAACAAGCCACACTTAGTGGAATTATACATTTGACTCATATCTTGTTCTTATACAATATTTGTCTTGAGTTATAATTATCCAATCAATTAACCATCTAAACCAGGGCGTTGTGACCTAACAACTGGTATCAGAGCGGGCTAAATAAACTCTTATTTAGTCGATCTATAACCCTGGCAGCCATCCCTTATACTTATCCTTCACATACTCCAAAATCAAAAATGTCTACCATTGTTGCACCAATTATGTCTGGAAAGGGAGTACCCATCTTTGATGGTAAAGACTTCCATCAATGGAAGCTAAAAGCTCAGTGGTATCTTGAATCCATTCATCATGAAATGCTCACTGTGCTAAATGATGGTCCTATCATCCCACAAACTGTGGAACCCGTTGCTGCTACTGATAATGCTCCTGAGAGCATAAGAACTGTACCTAAACTAAGGCACAACTGGACTGATACTGGCCGTCAGTTGTATGCTTTAGATTCCAGGGCTAAAGGGGTGATTGGTAATGCTGTTACCAAAGAAATTCTCAATGCAATCATGGAATTGCCAACAGCAAAGGCTATGTGGGATAGCCTATCAGTCACTTATGAAGGCACACCAAAAGTGAAGTTGCAAACAAAGAGCAACATGAGAAGAAAGTATGAAAACTTCTTCTCAAATCCAAATGAAGACATCACCTCTCTTTACAACAGGTTTAATACTGTTGTTCATGGTCTAATTAGTGTTGGCATTGTAAAAGAGGAAGGGGAACTTGTTCAAAAGTTCCTGGACAGTCTTCCTCAACAATTTCTTGACATGTCAAATTCTGTCAATGCTGCTAACAACATTGAGTCATATACTCTTCAAACTTTATATGGCCTAATGTTGAATCATTAGGAGAATACTGCTTCAAGACTGATCAACTGGAAGAAAACTGACCAATCTTCAAATGGAATGGCTCTCATTGTGCAACAAGCATATACTGTGACTGAGCCTGAAGAACCAGTAGTTGATCTTGCTGATGCTGAGGCAGAAGAGCTTGAGACTCAAATGGCTCTTATGTCTATGAAGCTGGATCAGTTGAAAAAGAAGAGGCTTGGTGTTAGCTCTTCTAATACTAACCCAAGATCAGGTCTTTGCTATAGGTGTGGAAAACCTGGACATATTGCTGCAAATTGTCATACCAAGTCTCCTGAGACTGATCAGAATAACAAGATTGCATACCGAGCAAAGAGGTATAGAGACAAGTATGTCTAACTGAAGAACTGGAGCAAGGGCAAGAGGGCAGAAGGGAATGGAGCACCTCATCAAGCACTGTACTCTGAAGCTTGGATGGATGAGGACATAAGTGATGATGAGGAAGAGGTTGAGAATAAAGCCTTTATGGCTTTCACTGAAGATGATTTGAAGAGCTCCTTTGAAAAGGATATCAAAGAGGCTGAGAGGATGAGTGTTCATACTGACTGGGATTCCAATCAGTTGTACAAGGTAAGTTCCTTTCAAACTTATTCAGTGAATGAAAAAACTAAGATTTTTGAGTATATGATTGTTGATCTTAAAACTTCTGTACAAAAAGAAAAAGCTTTAAAATTAACAATTCAAGAACTTGAAAGGGTAAATAATGAAAACTTAGATAAATTAGCAAAGTATAAAGATTTAGAACTAAACTTTTCAGATTTAAAGGACATTAACCAAAGATTAGCTGATAAAGCTCATTTACACAAACTTGAAAAAGAAAAATTTGAAAAACAGTGTAGTTCTTGGGGAAATGCTTCAATAAAATTAAATAAATGTTTAAATCAACAATTCCCAGAAAATGTGAGGGCTGCACTTGGTGTTGATCCTCAATTTAAAAATAGGAATAATTTTGCTGATTTATTTGAAGAGTTTTCTAATATGAACCCTATTAAATTTATAAAAGCTAAAACTTTTTGTGAAGTTGGATGTCAAACCGAGTCAGATGATTAGAAAAACGTATTGGTCCCTCCATCTGCTCAAAGTGCTATACTGAGCTACAAGAACTCAGTATTGAATTTCCTGTAAAGGAAATTTCTGATACTGAGCTCCCAATAGTTCAGTATGACACTTCTGCTGTTCCACCTTTTGAATTATTATTTAATACAAAAACTTTTGAATTATATAATGATAATAAGACTACTTCTATCTCAAATGTTTCATCTAATACAGAAGTTGCAGGAACAGGAACATCATATACTGAGACATCTAAAGAACCTGTTAAAGTTGTTTCTTCAAAACATGATAAACAAAAAACAACTTCAACTAGGTCCACAGTTAGCAGAAACAAGAAGTCTTACACTAATAATATTAGAAAGACTTCTCTGCCAAATAAAAAGAAGCAATCAGATCCACCACCTTTTAAACCAGTAAAAAAAATGTTAAAACACCTACTAAAAATGACAAAAATAACATTTTAAAAACACTTGGTGATCATGTCAAATTTTTAAGTAAAAAATTTGCAAAACTTACTCATACTGATCTACCAAAAGTGCAACAGTTTTCTAAAATACCTTATGAAAATATGTTTAGAAATAGACCTAGAAAATGTTATAGGTGTCATTATATTGGTCATAAGGGAGATGAATGCTTGACTAATCTCTCAAGTCCTAGGTACTCAGTACCAAAGAAAAGGACAGAATCTAAGTCAGTATCACCAAAGAAAACCTCTAAAGTTTCCCCTGAAGTGTTACTGGCCTCTCCAAATAAAGAGATCAGGACAAAATCTGTTTATTCCACCAAAGGTCCCATTCAAAAATGGGTGCCTAAAAGGAACTAACTTTTATTTTGTGTCTTGTGCAGGGTGACAGAAAATGGTATTTATATAGTGGCTGCTCAAGACACATGACAGGCAGTATGGAGTACCTTCTCAATTATACTCCAGAGAAGGGTCCTTCTGTTAAGTTTGGAGATGACTCGGTGGGAAAGACAAGAGGTTATGGTGTGATCAAGGCAGGCAACATAACTTTTAAAAGAGTTGCCTATGTAGAGGGTCTTAAACACAATCTGCTCAGTATCAGCCAGATGTGTGATGATGACAATGAAGCTCGATTCAGGAAGGTTGCAGGAATCATCTACAATGATAAAGGGCAGCATGTACTCATTGCTAGAAGAGAAAAAGATGTATATGTGGTCAACCTATCTGAAATAGACCCAACTATTCGAGTATGCCTGCTTTCTAAAGTCAAGCCAGAATTGCATTGGCTATGGCACAAGAAACTCTCTCACATCAACTTTAGAAATATCAACGAGCTCAGTATGAAGAAACTGGTGAGAGGGTTGCCCACTATTACTTATTCAAAAGATAAGTTATGCTCAGCATGTGAAATGGGCAAGCAGAAGAAGAGTTCATTCAAGTCAAAGGTCAATCATTCCATTAATGAACCTCTTACTATGATCCATATGGATCTTTTTGGCCCCATCAGCACACCATCTTTGGCCAAAAAGATCTATACCCTAGTCTTGGTTGATGAATTCTCAAGATATACTTGGGTCATCTTCCTCAAGACTAAGTCAGATGCAACAACAGAAATCATTTCCTTTATAAAAAGAGAGGAACTTCAAAAAGGCAACAAGGTCAAGCAACTTAGAAGTGACCATGGTACTGAGTTTAAGAACTCAGTATTAGCCAATTTCTGTGAAGAAAAAGGAATCATTCAAAACTTCTCTGCAGCTTACACACCACAACAAGATGGTGTTGTCGAAAGAAAGAATAGAACATTAATTGAAGCTGCAAGAACTTTGTTATGCCATGCTGGACTGGCACTGAGTTTCTGGGCTGAAGCTGTAAATTGTGCAAACTTCACTCAGAATAGAGCCACTATAGTCCAGAGACATCTGAAGACTCCATATGAGTTATACAATGGCAAGATTCCTAATGTGGAATACTTCCACATCTTTGGAAGTAAATGCTTTGTACTCAGTACAAATCAAAATCTCAACAAATTTGCTCCCAAAGCAAATGAAGGTGTGTTTATGGGCTACTCTCCACACTCTAAAGCCTTCAGAGTGTATATCATCTCAACCAAGATGATTGTAGAATCCATTCATGTTACATTTGATGAAGATCAGAATGAGCATTCTACCTCAGCAAGTGAAGACATAAGTGGCATAGATATTCCATGCAATCCAGAAAACTCCATTGCTGAAGAGCCCAAGTTTCATCCACACTTTATTCCTAATAAGTTTAATGAAACTGATCAAGTTCGAACTCAGTCTCACTCAACTGCGACTAATACTGAGGTTCCCATAACAGAGAACCCTCACACTGAGTTTCCAACTAATGATCTGCACCACTCTACCTATGAAGAAGGTGAAACATCTAACACTTCACAAGAATCCACCTCAACTCTGCAAAATGAAGCTGAACAGCAACCTCCGTTGTCTAATACTGACCAGAATTCCACTCAGTATCAGACACACAACACACCCAATCAACAAGATAGTGTTGATCCTACTTCAAATGCTCCCTTAGGAAACAATTTAAGGGAACACAGAGACCATCCACACTCAAACATTATTGGTCCTATTGAAGAAGGTGTTCAAACAAGAAGAAAATTAGAGTTTCAACCCCAAGCAACTACAAATTTTTGTTTCTTCTCAAGCTTTCTATCTACCATTGAACCAAAGAAAGCTGATGAAGCTTTATTAGGTGAAGATTGGGTAGAGGCTATGCAAGAAGAGCTCACAGAGTTTGAGAGAAACAAAGTTTGGAACTTAGTACCACCTCCTACCGGCAAAACTATTATTGGTACTAAGTGGGTATTCAGAAACAAGATGGACAAGGATGGTGTTGTCATCAGAAACAAAGCAAGGTTAGTTGCTCAAGCTTACAGGCAAGAAGAAGGCATTGACTATGATGAAACTTTTGCACCAGTTGCAAGGATTGAAGCTATTAGGTTGTATCTTGCAAGAAAGATTAACCCCAATCCTCCCTCCTAACCCTCATACAGCCGCACAAAACCATAATCTTTGTTTTGTGGATTTCAATTGTGACGCACGCACAAACAAGAGAGAAACAAAAGATCCTCTTTTGATTCATGAGTTTTGGACGCGCAGAGACAAAAGAAAATACTTTATTTTCTTTGTTTAGTTGTCACGTGGAACAAAAGGAAAAGTTCCTTTTGATTTGTCTTTTAAAGTCAGAAAAGAATTTATATTCTTTTGATTTCTTGAGAAAGGGACTGGCATCCCAATTGGTGTTCATGATATGGTGTAGTGTGAATACCATTAGAAGAATTCTCCATTGAATTCTTGGAGTTCTTCTTCCTCATTCATTGATGTAATCTAAGGCTTCAAAGGTATGATTTCTACATACTAAGCTATTTGATTTTCATGCTTAATTATATTGTCAATACGTAGATCCGTTATTAGTGATTTATTTATTATTTCCGCTGCGTTTTACTTTGATTAAACCGTAAATCACTATCAGATACACCATTTTAATGGCGGTCCTGAAAAGTGCAAGATTGAAGATTACTCTATGACGTCTTTGCAAAATTGTGTCTGAGAAGTAGTCTTCCCCATTTTCATGTGAAGCAGTGCACGTATACCAGAACTCAAGAAGCATGCGTTTAGATAACGGAATGTCATAATTAAGGGCTTCCATGAATGGATGGTTGTTAAAGAACTTGACCAGTGCTTGAAATTCTGGTTTCAATTGTCCTCGTGGAATTAGATTGCATCGAGAGTTGTTTTTTGTGTAATACAAATATGTGTAATGACATTGTACTGCTGGAGCAGGTTTGATTGATGTTGGTAAGGTTACGTTGAACGAGATTCTGGATGAGGATGCCATGAGGAAGATGATGGATAGAGGGAATTTGGAGATAGATGTTGCGAGAGAAATTTGGGGAAAATGATATAAAGTATTGAACATAGTGTATATCAAATGGAGGGTTCCAATTTATTAATCGGCATTAACCCTAGATTGTTGCCCCTGAGAAATGAATCAAGACTTTCAACTCGTGTGCTCAATCGGTTGGAATGTGAATCGGTGAATGATCGAACAGTTGGGGTGTTTGTAGAGTAGGCGTGATGATAGAGGTCAATCAATAGGTCAGCGAAAATTGGCGGGGAAAGACATCTAAGGGTCACCATTAATTAGGAAGCAGAGATGATGACCAATGGCATTTGAGTATGTTTTCAGATGAGGTCTTATGAGAGCATGCCATGTCATCACGCGCTGAAGACTTTTCAGATACACAGAGATAGATGGCACTTGATTATCTGATGGATTCGAGTATCTGAAGTTTTAACGATCTGAAAAAAAAAATTTATTTTTATGTGTTCAACATACCAAGACTGCCAATTAGACAACTGAGCCTGGTTTCATCCAATAGTTTAGTAAAAAGATCATCGAGTTGATGTTCAGTGGGGATGAAATGGACTTCGACATTACCTCTCACAACATGATCTCGAATAAAATGATACCTGACATCGCTGTGTTTTATTCGAGAATGAAATACTGGATTATTGGTGATAGCTATAGCACTTGCGTTGTCACAGTAAACTGGAACCTTTTCGTAATGTTGATCGAAATCTGAAAGTTGATTCTTTATCCAAAAAATTTGAGCAACGCATGCTCCAGCAACAATGTATTCAACTTCACAGGTGGAGGTTGAAACAGAGGATTGTTTCTTGCTTGACTAGTTTATCAATTTTCCTCCCAAAAACTAACACCCACCACTTGTGCTTTTCTATCCAGATTGCATCCAGCATAGTCTGCATCGGAGTATCCGACAAGATCAAATCGATTGTCTTTTGGATACCAGAGGCCCAGTCTAGGTGTGCCTTTCAGATACTTGAGAATTCGTTTCACAGCGTGCATATTAGATTCCTTTGGATTAGCTTGATATCTTGCACATAAGCATGTGGAGAACATGATATCGGGTCGACTTGCCGTCAGATAGAGTAGTGAACATATCATTCCTCTGTAAATTGTTGGATTTTCAGCCTTCCCAAAAAAGTCTTCTGTTAATTTTATATTAGTTTCCATTGGAGTCTTCATAGAGGAACACTTTTCAAAATAAAATTTCTATAGAATTTCGGATACATATTTTTCTTGATTTATGAAGATTTCCTCTTCAGACTGTTTGATTTGTAAGCCCAAGAAGTATGTTAATTCGCCCATCATACTCATCTCATAATTGTCTGTCATAAGTTTGGAGAATTTTTGACACATGTTCTCATTTGTTGACCCAAATATGATGTCATCTACATATATTTGAACTAACAAGATATCTGATTTGTGTTTGCGAATAAACGGGGTATTATCAATTGTTCCTCTTATAAACCCACTTTTGAGTAGGAATTAGGATAAGGTGTCATACCATGCCCTTGGAGCTTGTTTAACCCATAAATAGCCTTATCAAGTTGATAGACATATTCTGGATGTCTGTGATCTTCGAATCCTGGAGGTTGTTTTACAAAGACTAAGGTGCTGTTTGTTTTTTGCTAAAAGGTTTTCCTGGGGTCTTTTGTCTTCGCCACGCAGACCACGCGCAGAAAAGGGCTCTAGAAGATGTTTGTTTTTTGGAAGCTCGCAGACCTTATTATGTCTTCCCAAGGTCTTCCCCAGGAAGCTTTGGACATTAGCTTCTTGGTCTTCTCACATTAAAAAAGAAAAAGAAAAAAAAAAGAGGTTTGCCTCCTTTCCCCCTTTCGATTCTCCCGCAACATCCAACCCATCTTCCCCATGAAGAATCCGGCCAAACCACCATCTCCGGCGAACGGCCAACTTCCTTCTTCGGCGCCTCTCTCTCCATTGCACCCTCTCTCTGCCACTTTTGCCTCCGCTCTCTCCCTTTCTGCCGTCGACGGATTTTAGCAGTCGCCAGAGAGCGACTGTCCTCCTCCTCTGCCGTCTCTGTCTCCTTCTCCAATCGTCCTTCTCCAGTCGTCCTCCTCCACCCTCTCCGTAACCGGATATCAACAGTCCTACTCCTCCGCCATCTCCTTCTTCTTCTACAGTCGCCGGGCAGTTGCATTATCGTTCTCCGGCCAGTCAAATTCAGGTATGTTTTTCTCTACTTGAAAGTTCTAGGTTGATTGAGTAGGACACGAACATGGACGAAATGGTTATTTGTCATAAGTTTGGGTTTCTCACGGCGATTTAGGTTTATCATAAATTTGAGTTATTTTTCAAATTCAGCTGTGTTTCTCATATATTTGGGTTCATCGTTGAGTTTTTATGAAATGGTTATTTGTTAAATTTGTTAAATATTTGTTTCATAATTGTTAAATTTGATACAGTTAGGGGCGAAATGGGAGAAGAAATATATTTGTTTCATGTTTGTTATATATGATCAGTTTGGTTTTTAGAAATTTCAGAAAAAGTTGTTTTGTTTATTTAAGCATGCTGCAGATGTTAAAAAACAAACAATAATTTTCTTGCTGACCGCAGATCTTTGGTCCACCTCAGAAGCTGCAGCAGGTGGCAGATGTGGTCCGCAGACTGCAGATCTTTTTACTCAGAAAAAACAAACATCACCTAGTTCTTAGAGCTTTCCGTTAAGAAAGGCACTTTTGACATCCATCTGATAAACTTTAAAGTTTTTGTAAGCAGCATACGCGAGGAACATTCGAATTGCTTCTAGTCTTGCAACTGGGGCAAAGGATTCATCGAAATCTATGCCTTCCTCCTGTCGATATCCCTGGGCCACTAATCTTGACTTGTTTCTAATCACAGATCTATCTTGATCTAGTTTGTTTCTGAACACCCATTTTGTTCCAATGACATTTGTGTTAAACGGTGGACGAACAAGTGTCCACACTTTGTTTTTCTCAAATTGTTGTAGTTCTTCTTGCATTGAAGATACCCAGTGAGGAACTTCAAGTGCAGCTTTTACATTCTTAGGTTTAATCATTGAAACAAATCCAACAAATAAACATATGTTGGCGCTGGCTTGTTGGCTCCGAGTGCGAACACCCTGTTGTAAATACCCAATGACTTGGTCTATTTGATGTTTCTTGTTCCATAGAGTTAATACTTGATTTGATGGTCTAGGTTCATCATTTGTGATAAAAAGAGATTGTGTTGGAGAGAGTGGAGGAAATTGTGTGTAAATGGGTATGGTGTCTGGAGAGGATGTGGTTGCATATTCTTAAGTTTTAGAAACATTTTGGACAATGGTTAATTGATCAGACGATGTAGCTCGGATGGGTGTAATAGGGTCAATTTCAGATGATGAAGGATTTTCAGATTGGATATTGTCAGATGTTGGAGTATTGCTAGGAATATCATTTTGACTTTCTGACGAATTGTTGACCGGAGGTATATCAGATCTTTTGGAAGAACGTTCAGTATCCTCAGCTTGATAGGTTGAGATTGGTTCATTGAAGTTTAGCTCTTCATCATTTTCAGAAGAAGAAGAAAGATCAGAAATATGTTTTTCGTCAAAAGTAACATGAACAGTTTCTTCGAAGGTACTTTTCAGATTATAGACTCTGTATGCCTTGGAGTGTTCGACGTATCCAACAAAGATTCCGTCTTCAGCTTTTGGATCAAACTTTCCAAGATGCTCTTTATTGTTTAGAATAAAGCATGGACAACCAAAGACTCTGAAATATTCAATATTTGGTTTTCTTTCCTTGATAACTTCATAGGCTGTTTTGTTGTGTCTCTTGACAATTACTGCACGATTTTCAGTGTGACATGCTGTGTGAACTGCATAGGTCCAGAATTGACTTGGAATTTTGGATTCATTCAACATGGTTCTGGCTGCTTCAATTAAAGTTCTATTTTTCCTCTCAGCATCCCCATTTTATTTTGGAGTTCTTGGAGCTGAGAAGTTTTGAGTTATGCCTTTTTCGTTGCAGAAATCTTCTAAAGTGACGTTTGTGAACTCGCTTCCTCGATCACTACGAATACTTTTTAGTTTGACTCCAAGACTTACTTCAGTTTTCTTGATAAAGTTTATGATTTCTTCAGGAGTATCACTTTTTGCTCTTAAGAAGAAGACCCAACAAAATCTGGAGAAGTCATCTCTGATAACTAGAGTATACCTTTTTCTTCCACCCAAACTTTCCACATTCACAGGGCCAAAGAGATCCAAGTGGATTAGATTTAAGCATGCCGTAGAGGCGGAGACTAGTTTGGATCTGAAGGATGCTCGATGTTGCTTTCCTTTTTCACAAGCAGAACACATTTTATCTTGGTGAAGGTAAGTTTTGGGAGCCCTTCAACTAAACACCTTTTGCTAATGTTGTTTATATTTTTGAAGTTTAGATGTGAATGTCTTTTGTGCCAGAGCCAGTTAACATCAGTTGGAGCAGCAGCAAAGAAACATAGTACCTTTTCAAGAGAAGCAGAATTCATATCGAGGATGTACATGTCATCTTTTCTTGGTGCATCCATTACCACGGTTCCTTATGGATTAATGATGTAAACCTTTTGTATCAGTAAAAAGCACCATGTATTTTGCGTCACAGAGCTAACTTATACTAATCAGATTATGTTTCAGGCCATGCACAAAAAGTACTTTCTTGAAAGCACACGACCCATTTGAGATTTCTCTTTGGCCTACTCCCTTTCCGGATGAATTATCACCGAAGAAAACTTTAGGACCAATTTTTCTGTGAAGTTTTTAAGAAGCGATTTGCAGCCCGTCATATGTCTGGAGCAGCCACTATTCATGTACCGTATATCATTGTTTCCATCTGATGAATCAGATGATCTTGCCATCAAACATTTGCCGTTGTTGTTGACTGAGGAATTTTCAGATTCTTTGTGAGATGGTTCATCACTATCTGATTTTGTATTTGATACCCTTGATTGACATGTTGCTTTAAGGGCTAAGGCTTTAACTTCGTCTTGTGTTACTGCTAGTTTGGACTTTAGAAACTGGAATCTCGTTCAATTTCTTCATACTTGCTTTTATATTCGACATATGTATCATAATCAGATGTGGATTGATTAAATCTTTGCTGATTATTTTCCAAGTTTACTCTGCAATTTGCTTTATAGTGACCAGTTTGACCACACCGAAAACATTCATTTGACCTTTTATGTGTCTGAGAGTCTGATGCTTCAGAGTTGTTACGTTTCATGACTTTATTGCATCTTGTTACGAGAGCAGCCATTTGTTCTACCAGCTCAAGTGCATTATCGCTGGAATAGTCGCTAATGGAATCTTCTTCAAGATCGTTGTCGTCGACATCGGATAACCTCTTTTCTTCAACATTTTTGGAACAACCATCTCTTGCATATTCAGAGATTGACGGTCTTAAAGATGCATTGACAATAAGAGAAACAGAGGATTCATCATTTAGTTCAGAATATATAGTATTCTCGTTCTCAAAAGTCATTATAGTGCTGTAGAGACTACTCAGATTCATGTTTTTCAATTTCCATGTTGTTCACAAAACCGTATAGATAATGCTCCATTCATTTGGAAGATTTTCCAGGAATTTGTGCATCAGCTCTTGTGTATCTTTCTTAAGGTCAGCTTCTTTAAGCTCATTTGTTAGAATCACAGACCTTCTATATGACAATTTAAGAGATTCACCCTGAATGACTTTAAATGCCTCATACTTTCGATTTAACATGGACTCTTTACTTGTTTTAACAACATCATTTCTTTCATATGATGTTACCAATATATCCCAAATTTCTTTAGCAGTTCTACATTCTTTGACTGTAATAAGAATGTGATTTGGTAGAGAAGTTTGAAGAAGAAACTTCAATTTTGCATCTAATCCTGCCTTTTCCTTGTCGTCTTTAGTCCATAATTCTTTAGGTTTTGCCTCATTAGATTCATATACAAAATCTTCTTCATCTTGAGAGAGGAATTCTTCTTCTTCTTCTGAGTAAGAGCTCTCTTCTTTTCTATCTTCTAAAGAACTCTCTTCTCTTTTATAAATAATAGGTTTATGACTGAGGGAATGTGGAACATAAGGACCAACTTCGAGTATACTAGGACCAAGATCGTTCTGGTGTTTGGCAAATCACAGAAATCGCACCTTCCACATCCCAAAGTCATCACTTGTGAAGACTGGGGCATTTGATTTTGAACCGAGGTTCAGTTTGGAAATCAATTCGCTCATATTGACTAGTAAGTGAGCAGATCAACAATTATGAATTAATTGTCCTGCTCTGATACCAATTGTTAGTCCCATGATAAGTGAATCAATAATGATACAATAAAGATGCAAGCAGTTTGCGGAATAGCTAAGAACAAATCTTAACTAAACTGTTTGCATGTGATAGACAACAACTGATATTATCTAAGACAAGTTTATGATCAACAACTAATCAAGCACAAGACCAGACACCTTTGCTATGAAGATTCAATTCTCGAATCAGATAACTAAGGTTAACTGGTGGTTTACACTCTGCTCAAAAGAATAAAGTTCTGGAGTAATTTCAGCAGCGTGTAACCTTGTTGGGTGCACACCGCAATCGATCGCTTAAGTCCTCAATTTATAGCATTGGGAAACGTAGAGCCAAAGGAATGATCGACTGATTCCACTTGTGAGAATTCCATTGGTGCAGTGGATATTTCATGGGACGAGCACGACTAACGGAATTCTGACAGTACTTTTTGTCGTCTTGTGATCGCCGATATCTTCCAAAAGATTTTCAAGATTTTCCTTTTATCAGCGATGCACAAACTTGTGCTTTACTTGTGTCTTTCTGTGACATTGAAACTCCGGGCCTATGTACACTTCAGTTAGCCATGAGTCTTCGGATACTCATGTTTCTTCAGATGGCCTTCAGTTTCAGTGACCTTCACTAAGAGTTTTGCTTAGAGAAGTATATGTTCAATGGTCCAGCGTTATTGTCGAATGTGCGCTGAACCTGCTACAACTATATGATATGTTAACCAGTATCTGATTCCGCACGGGGAACTGATCGTTGTTTCAGATAGTGATCAGGTAGTGTAACTGGGTAACTGAAATTCGAACTGATCAGATTCAGTTACCCACAATCTGAGGAACTAATCAGCAGATTGTCTTCTAACTATTTGTCTTTTTGTGTTCATTAAATCCCTTCAATGGGGGATGCTTTTCAGCGACCCAACACATATTGTCAAAGGTTATCGGCTTATCGCTATAGGCTAAAAATGTTTCTCTATAGGGATTATTCCTTGTAGTGTTCTGTTGATGTCTTCACCAATTATCAAATGTGATACGTGCTACATGCCATTGGCATCAAACCATAATAAACTAAACTAATACAATTAAGTCATATGTGCCAAGTGTACTATCAAACAAAATCCAGAAATCAACCAAAATACAATAATTTATGATACGAATGAATTATTTGAAAGATATTTTAGTCACAATGTTTAATATATGAATGTTCATGTCACTAGTATAAGAAGTTAACCTTTGAAGGGTTTGCTTAATACGGGCGTGTAATATGTTAAATGTTTATGGCTAACTCTCTTTCTTTACCCTTTTTAAGACAGGTGATATAATTATTTATATATATAATAACATAAAAACTTGGTTAATAGCTAACATTTATTACTTACTCGGCAAAAATGGTTTCCTCTTATGCTTTTGTGGCCTCGAGGGCCCAATCTTGGGTGCTTCAGGTTCACATCTTACGTGACAGTGGGATATCTTGTATGGATGGCGATTATGGTTGTGCTTTGGCTCGTCTTCGTGATATGATTCCGAGCTTTGATTTTAGCGGCTTCACTAATAAGGAAACCGCCCCCTCTAAATCCCAACAAACATTGGCGAGTGCCCTTTTTAGTGAAACAGTCAAGGATTTGGAAGTTCGTTTCGACATGAATGTGAGACAGAAAGCGGTTTTTGATTGTTTACGGGCATCTCATGCTCAGGATTATCTTCTTGCTATTCCCATAGACGGGCTAGGTCAACATATGTCACCTGTGGAATATCGTGTCATTCTTAAGTATCGTCACATGATTCCATTATTTCCGGTTGATGCGTTATGCCCTGTTTGTCGCAAGGCAAGTTTGGATTCCTTTGGGGAACATGCTATTCATTGTAAAGAGCTCTCGGGTTTCAAGTACCGACACGATATGGTTCGAGATGTCCCCTTTGACATATGTAGGCGTGCCGGGATCTCCGCAAAGAAAGAAGCACCTGTGAACTTTTTGACTAACCCGTTGGATAGAATATCCACACTTAGACCTGCTGACATTTTGGTTTTTGGATGGGTTGGGGGGGAAGCACGCGTGTGTGGATCTAACCGGAGTTTCTCCCCTCGTTGGTTTGAGTAGTCGGGGTGCTACGGTGGGATAAGCTGCTTTGAAAGCCGCCTCGTGCAAAGTGACATTGAAAATCAACACGTTTTTATTCCTTTTGCATTTGACACTTTCGGTTTCCTTGCACCTGAGGCAGTGGAGCTTCTCAACACAGTCCAACGTGTTATGCATAGCAATCCTATGACACCTAGATTCACAAACGTTGTTTTTAAAAGAATTTGTTTTGCAATACAAAAAGGGATAGCGGCGCAGCTTGTTGCCTATTTACCTTCTTTATCCGTGTAAAAAAAATGATCTTTATCAATGAAACGTAATTTTCGTAAAAAAAAAAGAAAAAAAAAAAGAAAAAACATCTATATTAGAATACAAATGTATTTTCTTGTATACATTTTTGTATTAGACTAATTAGCTACCAAACACAATAATTAAAATGGACAAGGAAGGTGAGTTACCTAGTTGGCATAGGGTTGGCTTAAGGCGAACATAAAATTATTTTATTACATGTGAACATATTTTAAAATGTTTTAAAAAACATTATGAAAAACTAACATCTAGCAAGTTGTTAGAGTAATTAGATTATCCATGTCCAAATTAAAATAGTATTAAATTATTACAAACTTAATAACCGTTAAATTAAGGAAAATGATAATAACAACCTTATGTGTTGTTACTAATAAGACAAAATTAATATAAAGACATCCCTTGAAATTTAGAATGCCATTTTATCGATGAATATACAAGCTTATATACATGTTAAAACAACTCTTAAGGCCATCATTAAGAAAACCCTTAAATTAATATACGAATAAGGTATGCAATTATTTATTAAAGAAGATTCCCTAATATTATAAGGCCTCTCCCAACCGTGACGCGTCACTAAACCCATCACTAAACCCTTCCTTACTGACGGGTTACTGACGAGGTCGTGCCAACAGCAACACATCACTAACCCATCACTAACCCATCCCCACTTAAAATAAATATTAAAATATTAAATAAAAACCCTTTCCCCCTCACATACGAACCTCGACGGCCGTTTGTACCCCGTCTCCACCAGGACGTGAACCATCGACGGCAGCTAGGGACGGGCACGGTGCCAACCGTGATGGCCCACGACCGATGTTGACGCCCCCCCGACATGGGGTTGGCACTCACCTAAGCAACAATATATTTTTAATAAAAAAAATACTCCCTCCGTTCCAAAAAAAATTCTCATTTCTCTCGGGCACAAGCTTTTAGGAGATAGTTAGTGGTGGAGTCCTTAGTAATATTTAAAATACTTCCTCCGATTCAAAATAAGTGATACCCTTTCTTTTTTAGGGTGTATCAAAATAAGTGATACACTTTGAAAAATTACCTTATTTGGCAAAAAATGATGGGACCCACACCCACTAATTATCTACTTTAATAAAGTGAAAAGACCTCTTTACCCTTACTTTTACTTTTAAACAACATTAACTTCACTTTATTCAAAAAGTGTGGGACCCATTTCCCACTAACCATCTAATTAATCTAATTTAACCAATATTATAAACTTTTGTCTCAAAATCCGTGAAATACAAAGTGTATCACTTATTTTGAATCGGAGGAAGTATAAGATTAGATTGGAGAGAGAAAGTGTTTTATTGGTGGACTCTTTGGTAATAGTATTATTTTATTAAGTGGACCCCTCAAACTTGAGAAATGAGATTTTTTTGTGGGATAAAATTTTAAAGAGAGATAAAACTTTTTTGTGGGAGGAGTATTTAATACTTCCTCCGATTCAAAATAAGTGATACACTTGGGGTTTCACGGTTTTTGAGGTAAAAGATTATAATGATGGTTAAATTAGATTAATTGGATGATTAGTGGGGAATAGGTCCCACACATTTTGAATAAAGTAAGGTTAATTATTTTTAAAAGTAAAAAGTAAGGGTAAAGGGGTCATTTCATTATGTTAAAGTAGATAATTAGTGGGTGTGGGTCCTATTTTTTTGCCAAATAAGGAATTTTTCAAAGTGTATCACTTATTTTGAATCACCCTAAAAGAAAAGTGTATCACTTATTTTGAATCACAGGAGGTATGAAACTTGGATTCCAGTTCGTTGACTTCAATCCGACTTAAGGTTGCAATTAAGTAGACCTATTGTCGGATGTGAGTTACCCAGCCGTTGACAATACCTTTGGATTCCATTAACTTAAAGTCCCTATTTTAGATAGCCGTTGGATCTGTCTTCATCACCTGCCAGCCACTGGATCAATGCATAGCCAATTGGTGACTAATTAAGAGCATCCAAAATAATTTCTAATTTTAACATTCATAACGGATTTTACAAAGAAAAGAAAAAGAATCAAACAAATGATTGATTATGTACACACGTATTTAATGGCTAATATATACTCCCTCCATTCCACAGAAAATTTCTCATTTCACTTGGACACATGTTTTTAGGAGATAGATAGTGGTGGTATATTTGGTAATAAATTTGATTAAAATATATGAATAGTTTAGAAAAAGAATGATAAATAAAAGAGAAGTGACATAAAGTTAGTGAGAGAAATGATAAATAAAATATAAGTAATATTAATTTATTAAGTGGGTCCCTCCAATTTTCTCACATGAGAAGTTTTTTGTGGGACAAATATTTTGGGTGAAATGAGAAATTTTTTAAACTAATTATGAGGGTCTTATACTAACTATATGCTTTCGTATTCTCATTTTAATACTATTTTGTAGGGGTGATTATCAGGCCAAAACCGAACTGAATCGATAACCGATAACGATGAATTTTCAAAACTGAAACCGAAACGATAACATGTTATCGGTTTCGGTTTCGGTTCGGTTATTTTAGGCCAAATGTTCATCCTTTTCCGAAAACCGAACCGATAGAACCGATAACCGATCACGATGAATTTTCAAAACCGAAACCGAACCGATAACATGTTATCAGTTTCGGTTCGGTTCGGTTTGGGTCGTTTTCGGTTCGGTTCGGTTTTTTCGGTCCAAATGCTCACCCCGACTATTTTGTTTAACCTGTAGTAGACAGAGTTGGGCCTCACAGTCCGGTGTGTCGGCCTTTTAGTCCATGCTTCTATAATAATGATGATTGGAACTTTTACAGTTTTTTTTTTTTAATTTTATATCTTGTGTTCTGACTCCTTAGGGAGTCGGCTAATCCCAGAGTGACACCCACTTTTTGCGGGTAGCCGAAGTCGGCGCTGGTGAACCTCCATGACCACAAGGGGTATATTTGTTTGCTCCAGGTGGGATTTGAATGTAACACCGCTAATTTCAAGCCATTTTTTAAATACAGTGGAAGACTGAAGATACTTTTCATATCAAAAAGTAAACTGTTGTAGTTTAAAAATTTTACGTAAATATATTTATATAGCTTGCTTCACATCTGAACCATGCAAAAGAATTTACCAAAATGGTTCACATTATAATATAACATTCGTTTTCTAAAAATATTGTTTCGCTGTTACCAAAAGCAATAAAAACAGGGCTTGCGTCCAGCACCGTTAAGTATCCCAACTCTAACAGTCATCTAACTTGCAGTTACCAAAACTGTACAAACTTGCATCAAACTGAATAATTATAAATTCAGGAACCGAGTTACCATAAACACATAAACAATTAGGTCTCCATTTTGACCCGCAACTTATCTCACTGAATATTACAATTCAGGAATCGATTTTATAAACACATAGTTGTAGTTATCACTACACATTTCCACACAGTTTGGACTCCATTTTGACCCTCACCAGGAGGAACGGTTCCCATTGGCCTACGTCAAGAGTTACCGTTAGCCCATTAACTCAGTACGCGACCTAAGTAGGCCAGTCTGAAGACAACCTCCGAATACACATTGTTAGGTCTCCATTTTGTGAATTCATCTAAATTACTAAATTACAAATATCTAAATATTTCAGTGTTATTAATTTGAACTCCTTAGTTAAAATATAATTTAATTTAAATTTAATTATAATAACTTTTAAATATAAAACTACGAGACCCTGATTGAGGGTGTTACGTTGAACTTGGGACCTCTAAGCAATTTTGTCAATGGAGACCAAGCTCTTACTATAAGACACCCCCTTATGGTCTGAAAATTTATAGTTATTAGGGTCAGCATTTGCGCCAAAAAATTCAAACGCACGAAAACTGATCGAACTTCAATTGAACCACCTTTGATTATAATTTGGTTCGATTTTTAGTTTTGTAGTTTCATGATTTTCGGTTTTGATCCTATCGGTTTCTATCCGATCCTCGGATAGGGTCTAAAAAACAATTTTGATATAAATGTGTGATATCCCACATTAGCTTTAGCATTTGCCCACTTTGTTGTACATGAGCTCCTCATCCAACTTACTACCTGTAAAGAAAATAAGTCCGTTCATTGAATCTATTAATCTAAGTCTCCATCTTGAAAGCCGGTCTATTAATACAAGTACTGTAAAGAGTGGTTGTGGTGTTTAGAGTAACTTATGTGGTCCCAAAATCACTACCCAATGGAATATCAATGACACAAGTAGTAAATTCATTAGTTCGCAGGAGCAAAAAAAGAAAGTGTATAGAGGATCTTAACTTGAATATTGGACTGCTTTCGTTTCTCTTGTTTTTAATATACATAGATATATACATTTTAAAATATTTCTTATGGTATAAACATTGCATAAAAATCATATACATATTTGGAATGCATAAAACGCATTAATAAAATTTTACATAATTATAAAATGGAAATTCAATTAATTATGAACGGAAAAAAAATCTGAGTTTTACAGGGATGTGGTACGTGACATATAGAGGATGAAAAAAATAACATATGACATTATTTAGTTTGTTTTTATTAAAGTAGATAGATTAAAGATGAATTTTGCATATTAAAATTCAATCAATTCAGAAATGAAAGACTTGTCAACAATGTTTTAAAACCCGGATTTTGAACCGGACCGGCCGATGTCTAAAAAACGATCGAACCGGTCGGACCGGTTGAACCGGCTGGTTGAACCGGATTACCCGAAAAAGCCTAAAAGTACAAAACAATCATTATAACAAATCCAAAAAAAACTCCAAAAATTATTTCCCAACAATAACCTTAAGTTTCATATGTATCAAACACTTAACAATCATTTACTGTTTAAAACTTTAAACTATATTCATACTCACAAAATGTATAATTATTAAAAACGCTCTCAGATTTTACTTCATATTGCCAAGAAAGCTCCTGAATTGCCATTGTTCATATTGTCAATTTGCCAAAGAATCGTATAATTAAACTACAGAAGAATTGTTCATATATCCACAAACAAACTAATTATTTGTGAAATTTAATTTTTCTGTTGAACTATACATTTATTTACATTAAGATGGAAAAGAAATATTCAATCAAATACGTCTCTACACTAGCAAATAATAGTGTTTATAGAAAGAGAGAAGAAAAGAGTATATTTCTCCATCACACATAGCTGTGAGAGAAGAAAAGACACAAGGTAGGAGCAATATAAATATATGCGACATGCAGCCAACTTTTGTCATATGCTCGATTAGAATCTTCCTCTAAGGCTTGGTTCGTTTCAGTGTAACTAGTGAAATCCGGCCTGAATCCGGTTTTTATGTCCGGTTGAACTCGGTTTGTGTAAAAACCCGCTGGTTTAATCCGGCTTGTTTTTTGCTTATTGGACTGCCGCTTCTGACCGCTTCATACTAAAGGTGTGAGACTCATTACTCAATAACCATCCAATTAATTTAATTTAATCATCATTATAATTTTTTGCCTCAAAAACCGTAAACCCAAAGTGTGTTACTTATTTTAAATCGGAGGGAGTATATTAGTTTCTATAACTTACACATAATATAAACTTACACATAATATAGATTTTCTAATATGTGCCCCATGAGTAATAATCTTAAAGGTCTTTTATCTCTACAATTTATAAAGTATTTAGGCATTTCCTTAAATAGATGGCTGCAGCCAAATACTTGGCATTTTCGGAATGTGATATTCTTTTCAAAAAAAAATTGCGAAGGGATTCGAGCACGCAACCTATAGGTTAAATTCGAACGACCAAACCAACTGCGCTGGCCAGTGGCTACTATGCCAATCCTAAACCCAATTGTAAAATGGTAAACATACGGCTCTGTCCCTCGCCCCTTCCTATTCAACCTTGTAATTTGCAATAACCTAGATTATTGAACAGTCGCTGCTTCCTATTCGAGCAGATACTTCGGGAACCAGAACTTTGGAATCGCCGCTGCATGTCTCGCTCTTCTACCACCACCAAACCGATTACAAACCCTAATGTGGTATTTTATCCACTTGAGAACTTTACCAAGCAAATTTATGGCAATCAAAACTTTCTTCCAGATGTTATTCAAATTGTAATCTACATGTTTTGAAGAGGGCAAAAGATCTACCAATGTTCTCAATGTCATATACATCTCCATCTTTCTTCAAATCCAGAGCTTCCGTTGATGGTTACTGTATAAAGAAACGATTTTTCTTGTTTTAATTTTGCTAATTTTCATGTTTGATTAATTAATTTCTTTGATCTATTTCAACTGTTGGTTTTTAGGAATCTGAAATCTACTTGAAATTGATGTTTGAGGGATCCGACTTTTTTTATTCAGTTCTTGATTACGCAATTGTAATCCGATCACTGTTCTGTACTCAACTTTATGAGGATAAGGTAAACGTTTACTTATTTTTACCCTTGTTTATACCCACATTTTTTTATCGATTGAGATGGGATTTATGTAGAATTGTGTAGTTTGGATGTTTTGTTAATAAATAGTAGTTGTAATTATATAGAATGTATACAAGTTTCCGATTGTTTTTGTAATTGCTTATTCTTCTCCAGTTTCTTTTTTAGTATTATAGAGAATGGTGTCTTAAAGCACGATAGGCTAACCAGAAGTAAATTCCAGACATTCCAGTCTCATTGGATTCTTAATAAGTTAGCCATTGAAAACATTGATGGTATGAAGTTTGTTATCACCTCCAACGTGAATACGTGATCCTGACAAACAAGTTAGAATTCCTCTTATTAAACTGTTTTTTAGAACTATAAATTCCATTTGTTATCTGATTCTTGATTACTTTTCATAGCATTCCATTTGTTTGGTACCAGCTTTAATACTTTTATGTATTAATTATTTGCAGGAATTCTTAATGGGGTTTACTCAAATGTTGCTTCTGCTATAATGGAAGGGGTGTGCTCACTCAAAACGACTACTAACACATGTACTGAAATAAACGAAACCTAAAGCATGTAATTTATTCAGTTTCGGTTTCGAAAGCTTATCATTTTCGGATTTGGTTTTATCGGTTTTCTTATGGGTCCTTGGATAAGACGAGCATTTAGGCTAAAAAACCGAATCGAACGAAAACAGACAACATGTAATCGGCTCGGTTTTGGTTTTGAAATACATCATATTCGGTGTTGGTTCTATCGTTTTCAGTTCGATTTAGTGAAGCATATTCAGCTGTATTTTGATTTGTTAGCTGTTAAACTTAGAATTGGCTAATTGAGACGCAGAGAAGATTTAGTGAAGCATATTCAGGTTTAGGATTCAAAAATAAATTTATTGTTAGGTTGTGAATTTTAAATTTAGGTTGTATCTAACCATGATTTCTTAGTGTTATAAAACGCTTGTGGTATGAGATTTTGTGACAAAATGTTGAAGATGTATTATTGGGTTATGAATTCAAAAATAATATGATCTAGCATTGAATTATTAAGTAACTAATTTTTTTCAATTTAATCTTTATCGATTGAGTCTATTTTATTTCTATTAAATCGCATTTTGTTTAAGAAACAAATAGTTTGAATTCAAGTTTATACTACAATGAAATTGTTGGGATATAAACATTCTAATATTGATGCTGCAGTTAGTACTGATCAACAAGTATGGAAGATAGTACTGATGGGGTAGAAACACGAAACACTACTGATGATTGATTACTACTAACGATCTGAAATACTACTGATGTCTATATTTGGTGCAGATCGAGTTCTAGTTTTTCGTATAGTTTGTTAAGGAATGTTTATCTTTTGTAAATTCAATTGTAATCGTTTCCTAAAATAACTATGTTAATAGTTTAGGCTTTAAGGACTATTATAAATAGTTCCTTACGAATTGTAAACGTACGTATGTATTGTTCGATAATATCAATATACATTAAAGCTTTTTGTGATAACTGTGTTCTTATTATTGTTCTTATTCGATTACAGTTTTCATTGTTCTTAATCAAATAACAAGAGTGTTAATCCGCTGTAACTTTTCTTGTTAGTAGATCTGTGATTAAATAACTTGTTCGAGTTATTCGATCCTGACAAGTGGTATCAGAGCTTTAAGGTTCTAGATCTACGAATTAAGAACATCAAAAAGTTTCATACTTTCGAATTTAAAATTGTTAATCATGTCTGATAACAATGAAAGCACACAGGCTAACAAAATCCCAATTCTCACTCCCAACAACTTTGGGATGTGGAAAAACAGAATCAAGCAATACATGCTGGTTACTGATTATTCCATGTGGGAAGTTGTTCTTGAAGGGAACAAAACCATTCAAACTCCATTAGCAAGTTCGTCCACTGAATCTGACAAACTTAAGTGTGAAAAAGAAAAGAAGGACAGAGGAATCGAACTCAAAGCCTTAAGCACTCTTCTGCTTGCTATTCCCAATCTATCAACATTTATTTGTTGAATATGATGATGCTAAGAAGTTGTGGCAGGCACTGGAGAAGAGGTTTGTAGGCACCAAAAGTACCAAAAGGAACATGAAGTCTGTTCTGAAGCAAGATTTTGAAAACTTAAAAGGCCAGAAGAATGAATCATTGTCCCAAGTCTTTGATCGATTCAACAAGCTGATTGGAGAACTAAATCAAGTTGGTGTTAAATCAGACAATGATGATGTAAACAGAAAGTTCCTTAGATCTCTTGGTGAAGAATGGTCTACGTATACTGTTATATATAGACAAGGAGATGCATCGGAAGAGAAAGACTTGGATGAACTGTACAATGAACTAAGAGTGTTTGAATCTGAGGTAAGTAATAAAACTCCCAATTTACCTTCAAACAATGCTGCTTTTGTGTCTAGTACAGGAACAGGTCAAGAGGCTACAAAGAATGCAGGAATTGAAGATGTAGCAAGAGAATCCTTTTTCACTAGTCATGTGCACACCGCATTGATTAGTGAAGATTTGGAACAACTTAATCCTGATGATTTAGAAGAGATGGACATCAAATGGCAGATGACAATGCTGAGCTTAAGAACAAAAAGGTTTCTCAACTGGAAGACAAAATCTGAACTACAACAAAGGTGATCGTGCTGGATTTGACAAGACCAAAGTCAAATGCTACAACTGCAATAATCTTGGTCACTTTGCTAGAGAATGTCCTAGCAAAGATCAAAGATCAAATTACAACAAAAGCAGCACCTCAAACTCAACTGCCTTAGTATCTCAAGAAGGTCAAGGGTATGACTGGAGCTTTAAAGCAGAGGAACATGCTCAAAACCAAGCTCTTATGGCATTTCCTGATTCTACTACTGAGGTACATTCTAAATCTTGCACTCCTGAATGCATTAAAGCTTACAAAGAATTAGAAAAACTTAATAAATAAACTCTTGATGAGATGATCTTAAATAGAAACAGAAGAATTGAATATAATGGTTGTATAGCTGATCTTGAAAATCAAATCAAAATTTATCAAATAACAGATAAAAAGATAAAAGATGAATTATTACAAACAACTTATGATAAAGAATATGCTGAGTTAAAGTTAAAAGAAACTCTAATTAAATTAGAAGAATGTCAAATGGAATTAGAACAGAATAAATTAACTATTAAAAAATTTGAAAGAAGTTCTAAAATTATTGATGAATTAACCAGTAATCAAACCACTGAAAAAGTTGTGCATGAAGTGGGATATCATGCAGTTCCACCTCCAACTAATTTTATCCCTCCTTTTAAATCAAGCTCTGAAAGAATATTAAATGAACTAAAATTAGAAAATCAAACTATTGTTTCATCTGACGATGATCAAACAACTGATTCAACTGATACAAGTTTTCATACCACACAAAGTCAAACTGAATCCCTTAAATATAACTCAGAAAATATACAAACAATTCTAAGAAGGGGAAATCAAAGAAACTTGAACCAGTTAAAAGAACAAAGAAAGCCTGAAGGTGCTAAATCAATAAAATTAACATGCTTAATCTGCAACAGAGTTAACCACATAGCAAAGAATTGTCACTTCAATCCAATTAACTGCAAAGAATTCAAAGAGTTTAAAGAAAACAAAGAAAAAGAGAAAGCATTAAAGTTAAAACAAACTGAAGAAGCAAAAGAAATTAACATGTTGAAGTTCCCAAATTTGGAAGAACCGCACAAAGATTCGTGCAAAATATCAGGCATGGAAGTCCAAACAGAAGTAATTATTTCAAAAACAATGGAAAACAAAATCAATTTCCACAATACTCAAAGTTTTCAAACATCAGTAGGAACTCGTCCAGGTTTACTACTAGTAAAAACCCTAATTACAATGCTGTCTGATACAATTACAAAAACACTACTGACTATGCTAATAATTCATATTACCCAAATACTACTGGTCCATCAGTAGTAAAACACTCAAAAGCCAAACAATACGAGTATAAACCTAAGTCAGTAGTAAAACAAAACACCAGTAATAAACAACAAATAAAGACCAAAACTGCATACAAAGCTCATCCATTTCGAAAATCTTACTCTTCAAAGGATGAACCCAAGACAAAACAAGCTTAGGTTCCCAAAATTAACTAATCCATTTACTTTATGTGCAGAGCATTCAGATCCCTGAAGAAGGAAGATCATGGCATATTGGTAGTGGATGCTCTAGGCATATGACTGGAAATCTTCAAATTCTCAGAGATTTCAAGTCTTTTGAAGGTGGATATGTTGCTTTTGGTGAAAATCCAAGAGGTGGTAAGATTACAGGTAAAGGTATAGTATCAAATGGTAAGATCACTTTTGATGATGTATTTTATGTTGCTGAGCTTAAATATAATCTGGTTAGTGTCTCACAAGCCTGTGATAAGAAGAACAAAATTCTTTTTACAAATGTAGAGTGCATCATTCTTTCTCCTGACTTTATTTTAGATGAAAAATTTGTTGTTTTAAGAACACCAAGGAGAAATAATGTGTATTTCCTGGATATAGGGGGAGAACTCATTTCTTCAAATGAGATCAACTGTTTTATATCCAAGGCAAACACAATTGAATTAGAACTCTGGCATAGAAGGATGTGTCACACAAATTTTAAAAATATGAATAATTTAGTCAAAAATAATCTGGTAGTTGGATTACCTCAAAAAGAATTTATGTGTGATCATCACTGTGTTGCACGCCTGAAAGGTAAGCAACATAAGACTTCTCATTAGACCAAAGCAATTAACTCTATTTCTAATCCTTTGCAACTCTTACATATGAACCTTTTTGGACCTACAAATGTAATGAGTATTGGAAAGAAACAATACTGTCTTGTTATTACTGATGATTTTTCCAGATATACTTGGCTTTTCTTTCTTAGGACCAACGATGAAACAAGTGAGATTATAAAGAATCTAATTGTCAAGCTGGAGAATACAAGAGATCTCAAAGTGAAAGCCATTAGATGTGATAATGGCACAGAATTTAAAAATTCTAATTCTAATTAATTTCTGTGATCTTAAGGGTATTGACAGGCAGTACAGCTCACCAAGAACTCCACAACAAAATGGTGTAGCTGAATGAAGAAATAGAACAATCATTGAAGCAGCAAGATCCATGCTTGCAGATTCAAAATTACCAATAACTTTTTGGGCTGAAGCTGTTAATACTGCTTGTTATGTTCAAAACAGAGTATTAATAGTTAAGCCTCACTTTAAAACACCTTATGAACTTTTTAATAAAAGAAAACCCTCAATAAGCTTTCTAAAATCATTTGGTTGTCCTTGTACTATTTTAATTACAAGAGAATAAATTGCTAAGTTTGACTGCAAAGCAGATGATGGAATATTTGTAGGATACTCAACTCAAAGCAAATCTTACAGAGTATTCAACAAAAGGCTAAGGATCATTGAAGAAAGTGTCAATGTATCCTTTAATGGAAGTTTAATGAATGAACAGGGAAATGGTCCAGATTGGTTATTTAATATTGATAATCTAACCAAGTCATTTGATGTTAATTATGATTATAATACAGGAGATTCAAACAATCAAAGCCAACAAGGAGGATCATCATCACTCAATGGCAGTCAAGACATAATGAGATATATCTTAGTTAATACTGATCCCACAGTTGATACTGAGGACAGTAGTAACTCTGATAACCCTAGCATTCTTGACACCAGTAACAACTCCAACTCTCAAGATACTACTGATCCCAGTAGTAACTCAGAATCTCAAAGACATGATGATGAACCTAACAATAATGATGTCAGTAACAACAATGAACCACCTGAATTTAATGAAGAAAATGTTACTACTGATACCAGTAGCAATGAAGAATCCCCACAAAGTCCAGACAATCAAGAAGAAACATGGACAGATGCCCAAATCCCTGAATCCAATGAGTCAAACCTAGATAGTCAAATGCTTGTTGACAAAGTTCCAGGAAGCAGAACTGAAAAGAATCATCCTTTGGACCTAGTCCTAAGTGATGTCAATTCAAACATGCAGACAAGAAGCAAATTCAATTCATCATTAAATTCCAATGTCTGTAACGTCAGTCTAATCTCTAATGAATGTATGTATGAATGTTTTCTGTCACAGGAGGAACCTAAGAAAATTCAACAAGCAATGAAAGACTCAAACTGGATCATAGCAATGCAAGAAGAACTTCTTTAATTCAAATTACAAGCTGTATGGACTCTTGTACCTCTACCAAAAGGAAAAAGACCCATTGGAACAAGATGGATCTTTAGAAACAAGAAAGATGAAAGAGGTATAGTGATAAAAAACAAAGCAAGACTTGTAGCCCAAGGATACACTCAAGAAGAAGGTATAGACTATGATGAAGAGTATGCACCTGTTGCTAGAATTGAAGCAATAAGAATATTTCTGGCATATGCTTCATACAAGAAGATCAAAGTATATCAAATGGATGTGAAAAGTGCTTTCCTATATGGGAAACTTGAAGAAGAAGTGTATGTGTGTCAACCTCCAGGATTTGAAGATCCAGAACATGATGACTATGTGTACAAACTAGACAAAGCTCTATATGGCCTTCATCAGGCTCCAAGAGCTTGGTATGACACATTATCATCATATTTACTGAAGAACAATTTTAAAAGAGGTGCAATTGACAAAACTTTGTTCACAAGAAAGGTCAAAGATGATATACTACTGGTCCAAATATATGTAGATGATATCATCTTTGGATCAACAAATGATCAACTGTGCAAAGAGTTTGAAGAATTAATGCAGATCAAGTTTAAAATGAGCTCAATGGGTCCAATGAACTTCTTCCTTGGACTCCAAATCAATTAAATATCAGATGGTATTTTGATTAACCAATCAAAATATGTTAAAAACATTTTGGAGAAATTTGCAATGAAAGACTGCAAAAGTGCAAGCACACCAATGGAAACACACAAACACCTACATCCTGATGTTGAGGGGGAGGATGTAGATGAACATCTTTACAGATCAATGATAGGCTCTTTAATGTATTTAACTGCATCAAGACCTGACATTATGTATAGTGTTTGTGTATGTGCCAGGTATCAAGCAAGACCTAAGGAGCTACAATTGCAAACCTTCTCTTGGTCTTTGGTATCCACATGCATCACCATTTGAACTCATAGCATACACAGACAGTGACTATGGTGGTGAATGTCAAGATAGAAAATCTATTACTGGTGGATGTCAATTCTTTGGATCAAGATTGGTGTCATGGCAATGCAAGAAACAAACCAATGTTTCAACATCAACTGCAGAGTCAGAGTATGTAGCTGCATCTGCTTGCTGTGCTCAAGTTCTATGGATTCAAAATCAACTCCTAGACTTTGGTATCTCTATCCTTAAAACTCTGATTTTCATTGACAATCAAAGTGCTATCAGTATTGTGAATAATCCAGTAAAACATTCAAAAACAAAACACATTGAAATAAGATTTCATTTCATAAGAGATTGTAATGAAAAGAAATTAATAAAAGTAGAGAAAATTCATACTGACAATCAATTAGCCGATCTATTTACAAAAGCTTTTGATGTAGGAAGATTCAGCTTCTTGGTTAGCAGTATTGGAATGATTTTAATAAATTAATTTCACCTTAGAAGTAAAAACCGATCTCAAATATTTTGAATTTCACAATATGTGTGCATTCTTAAGAAATCCAGATGGCACGAAGGATTTTCGACCAATAGTCATGTTCTTGAAGAACTCATACATCAAGTTTGCACTGACAATCAATCCAAAAGCCTATGAACAACATCTTGTTGACTTCTGGGAAAATGCTGAAAGGATTGAAGACACAAACATGTCTAAAATCAAATCCATTGTAGATGGAAAGACCATCATCATCACTGAACAGTCCATCAGACATCATTTACAACTGAATGATGAATCAGGTATGTTTTCTTTATCAAAGTAAGATCTTGTTGAAACTTTACAAAAGATGGGGTATGAAGGAAGACTAGACATTGTTACTTTTAAAAAAAGTCTTCTTTCACCCCAATGGAAATTTCTTGTTCATAATATTCAACACTATATCTATCCTAAAAAGAGTACTTGGAATGAGTTCAACAAATCAATAGCATCTGCTGTTGTTTGTCTGTGCACATGACAAGTATTCAATTTTTCAAACATGATTTTTGAAGGAATGCTTGCAAATTTATCATCTTCTAAATATTTAATGTACCCAAGATTCCTCACTCATATTTAACTGTGAAATTCAGGATCTCTCAACACCTAAGAATATTTTTGTTACTCCTTAATTAAATAAAAAGGTGTATTCTAATATGAGAAAACAATTTAAATTTTCTGGGAAGGTTACTCCACTGTTCCAAAACATGATATATGATCAACCCTCAATTGGAGAATGTTCAAGTCACCCCATTGAACCCCAACCAACTCCACCACTAAATACAACCCAAACAAAACCCACTCAGTCCACTCAATTACCTTCACCAACAGATGTCTTGAATGTGTCCCAGGTAGATGAAATTAATCCACAGAGTGCTACTCTTCACTCTGAGGAAGACCAACCCATTGCCAAACAAATTTCTAAAATCTATAAAAGGAAGAAAACTTCCTTAAAGAACACCAGGGGACCAATTTAGTCAAACCCCAGACTCCAAGAGTTGTCCTCCAAGGAGGAGAGAGGGCATGAGGAAAGGGCTCTCACTACTGATGCCCCAAAGGTGGGTGCACAGGCTAGTGAGAACATCAATAGGACCCAGACCTCGGTAACTCTAAGTAATGACTCATCTTTTGAGGCAGCACTAAGAGGACCCCGGTGCCAAGAAACCACAAGGGGGGATACTACTGGTTCTTCTAGGATGAAGAGAGTGTCTAAACAACCCATTTTATCACCAAGAAGTGTTAAGGGTAGAAAGAACCAAATTGAATTGACGGATAGGATGGAAAACCTAATAGCCAATGTACCAAATGAGCCCAATGATCCACCCAAAGGGGCTGAGGGCAGTATTAAACCAACCCAATTGACGGATAGGAAGGAACACCTTAAAACCAATGTACAAAATTGTCTGAATCTATTGAATAATCAAGGAAAAACCATGACTTACATGAAACATTACATCAATACTCTGAACAGAAGACATAAGAGGTTCGAGTACAAGCTTCAAAGACAATCAAATTTGATCAGAAAATTACAAAGAAAGATTGCAGACAGTGAGGCTCAACAGGTTGAGATCACTAAGGGGGAGAAAGATAAAATTCAAGGAATGATTGATCATTCAATTGCAGCAGTAGTCTCCCTTCTAAAGTTGAAAGAAGCTCCTGGTGAAACAGGTCAAAGTTATGGTGAAGACCTGTACAAAGGAACAAAAAGTATGGATGAGGGTATATTTGTGTCTGCAAATCAGTCACCAACAGCAGAACAAGTACACTCTCCAGTTACTACTGAATTTATAGAGACTACTGATCCTATGGATACTACTGAAGCTAAGGATCAAGAGGTTGTTACTACTGATCCCATTGAAGAAGATGAAACCCCAGTAGTAAATGCTCCAGAAGAAAATATCATTCCTACTACTGATGCCCTAGCAGTAGTAACTACAACAACAACCTCACCAGTAGTAATCTCATCACAACAGTTGGTAGTATTTGAACCAGAAACTACACCAGTAGTAACTACCTTGGTTACTACTGAAGATGAAGAAGAGCTACCAGAAGTTCTTGAACCAGCTGTGATCATCCCAAGGCCTCCAACTCCAGAACTTAAACCACTTATCATACCTGACATTGATGATAATGTGGATTGGGATGATGTTGATGAATGTGCACTTCCTCCTCACCCCAAGATACTTCCAATAAACAAACTCAAGTTATTTTCTCCATCAATAGTTATTCCTGAAGTTAAGGATATGAACTACATTCCACCTCCAAAGTATGTTGGTAGAGGAAAAGAAAAATTTGATGATGACTACCCAAACAGAGCTTTAGGATATGGTGAATAAAATAAATTGTGTTAGACCTGCAAAGCAAGATTAATGGAAGGTGAACAGAATGAGGTATCTGAGGAAAGTTGCAAAGACTCAAGCTCTTGAAGATAAGAAAAAGGCTGAAGAAGAAAGACTGAAAAATGCAGCAATTCAAGAGGTTGAAGGATTTCTAGTAGAAGATCAACATGCAGAGTTCAATAAACAAAGAAAAATAGAAGAAGAACATCTGAACTGCCTTGAAGATCGTGTGGCAGAATGTTAGAGAGAAAAGGCTGACCTACCAGATGAAATATTTGAACAAAAGACCAAAATGATTGACTTTTTAAAATCAAAAGGTCATAGTGCTAAGTCTTTTGGCAGAATGAAAATGATTACAATAGTTGATAAATATTGTACTGCCAAGAAGAGGGAATTAGCAGAATCTGAAGCAGAAGAAGAAAAAGAAAAGGTCTTAGTTGAGATTGATCCCACAACTGTACTCTCCAAAACACCACTCTCTGGTGAATCATCCAAACCTCCTTCTAAAAAGAGAAAAGCTCTTCAACCAGATCAAGAGGCCAGGAAGAAATCTAAACAAACAGAACTAGAAGTAAAAGCACTTGATCTTCCTGTTGCTCCTCTTGAAGAAAATCCAATTATCAATTGGAGAGTTGTTGATGATGTAATAGAAGTAATAAGAGAAGACAAAACAACTCAAAGGTTAGTGCTTGGAAACCAATGGTGATGTCCTGTTCAAGAAGTGACATAATAAAGGTTTTAATTATTGGTAAACCAAGAATGACAAAGAAGTTATGGAGAAACTCAGGAGCTGGATACCTAACTCAGATGATTGATGCTGCTTTCTATCCAGACAACTATCCTGAAATATTCACTAACACAGAAAATGTTTATGCTTGGAATGTGTTACCAACTGTGAATATGTACTTCTTTGAAAAAACCAGTAAGAAATGTGAGATGTACTTGTATGAAAAGGAATATCCTCACTCAGAAGAAACAATGTACCAGATCACCACATGCTCATTCATGCGACCAAATGACCTTGCTATGTTTCAAGAAAAATATAACTACTTTGTGAAAAGAAACAGCAAATACATAATTGCACAAAGAAAGAAACAAAATCAGAAAACATTAGAAGGTGATCAAAGAAGAGTTGTTGTGTTAGAAGAGAAAAGGAAGAAGGAAGAAGAAGAGAAGAAACTTGGTTAATTAAAAGCGAATTAACAAGTTTAGGGGGAGATTGTTGGGATATAAACATTCTAATAATGATGCTGCAGTTAGTACTGATCAACAAGTATGGAAGATAGTACTGATGGGGCAGAAACACGAAACACTCCTGATGATTGATTTACTACTGACGATCTGAAATACTACTGATGTCTATATTTGGTGCAGACCGAGTTCTAGTTTTTCGTATAGTTTGTTAAGGAATGTTTATCTTTTGTAAATTCAATTGTAATCGTTTCCTAGAATAACTAGGTTAATAGTTTAGGCTTCAAGGACTATTATAAATAGTTCCTTACGAATTGTAAACGTACGTGTTTATTGTTCGATAATATCAGTATACATTGAAGCTTTTTGTGATAACTGTGTTCTTATTATTGTTCTTATTCGATTACAATTTTCATTGTTCTTAATCAAATAACAAGAGTGTTAATTCGCTGTAACTTCTCTTGTTAGTAGATCTGTGATTAAATAACTTATTCGAGTTATTCGATCCTGACAGAAATCAAAATGCAATTTGTTGAATCTCAGTGTTGCTGATGTGGTTTACAAGGCGTGATTTAAGGCGTGGCGTGGCGGCACCATCAAGCCTCAGCCAAGGCGAGCCATGGCGGGTCATGTCGTTTTTCAAGGCGTGATTTAAGGCGGCAAATTTTGTATATAATTTATATATATGCGTATATTAAATTAATTTTTTTTATAAATCTATTGATTTATATAACAATTCATATATAAAGCTCATAAAAAATATTACATCTAAATTTATAATTATATATTTTACAATTTAAAAAAAAAAAATCATTTTTCACAGCCGCCTTCAGAAAAACTCGTCATAAGGTGCGCCTTATCGCGCCTTATCACGCCTTATCTCACGTCACGCCTAGCCCAACCGCCATGATCTGTTTCGTAACGTCGACGTCGCGCCTCACGTCTTGGCGACGCCTTTTAGAACCTTGATCTTACATCAACATCAGCATTGTTTTTGGAAGATGGTACTTGTATTTTTAAGACGTTCATCTTTACAATATTACATCAACATAATCATTGTTGTTGCCCTTATACAAGTTTGTTTTGGTTGTGAAGTCTGATTGTAAACGTTTTGAAGTCTTTGCACTACACATAATACCCGATGGAAAATATAGTTAATCAGGGTACCCGTCGCCGTATCGTGCGGGTACCCTGCTTGTGCTCTTATATGTAGTTCGTCAAAAACTTTCATTTTGAATTATGATAAGGTTAAAATTAGTATAAAACAAATATATTAATGATTGATAGTATCATTTTACTTTAATCAATGAAAATTTTGTTTATTAAACATTTGTTATCGTATTCTCATAGGGCACACATTAGCAAAACCCTGCATAATATACTACCTCCGTATCAAAATAAGTGATACATTTTTCATTTAGGGGTGTATCAAAATAAGTGGGACACTTCTAAATCTTACATTATTTGGTAAAAACTAATGATATCATACTTCACTAAAGATCTACTTTAATAAGTAAAATTATTTTTTTATTCTTACTTTTACTTTTAAACGCAATTTATTCGAAATGAGTGGGGCTCATTCTCTGCTAACTTTTCATTTTAATATATCTTAATCCACATTTTAATTTTTTACTTAAAAAATGATGAAACCTCAAATATATCACTTATTATGATACGGAAGTAATATAATATATGTGTTAAGAAATTACGTAAATATATATTAGCTTACGTTTTTTTCCTTGTAATACATATTAAAGTAGATGTGTTAATATTTAGAAGTTCGCAAAAACCAACTTTTAATTTTACTTAAGAAAATAAACGATTTAAAATCTCGTATCAACGCAGTTATTTAGCTCGTTTGATGACAAATGTGGTAGTCACGCATTTGACCCGCATAATGACAATTTATGGACCCATCTAACCCACTTAATGACAAAATTGAATTTGCGACCTATTTGACAAGTTCAAGAAAGGATAATTAATTTGATCAAGTAGTGACCCGTTTGGTATGGTTGATTATAAATTGACGGTTTTGGCCCATATAACATCATTGCGACTTTAAACCAATATGTGAGGAAACTAATATTGCGAGTTTACAAACTACTAAACCACAAAATTGCACTGTATGTTCCTTTGACGAGTGGCAGCTAATTTTTTTATTTTTTTTATAACCTGAATTCTGATTCACTTTGCAAGCTAACTAATTCAAGCCTCCCACGGCAACCACCTGCAAAACGGATAGCCTGGATTCGGCGCATGTGAACCTCCGTGGCCACAATGGAGTTTTTTTTTTTGCTCATAGTAGGAATTGAATCTAGGATCTCATGGGAATTTCACCTTTTATGAGACCAAGTTCAACTACTAGGGCCATTAGGCGTCCACCCTTGTGATTAACCAAAAAGAAATTAATTATCAAAATAAACTAAAACTACATCCATTTTCTCAAAGACAGCCTACCGCCTCAAATCTTTATAAAATTGACTGTGTGACTTTGATGTTATTTTTTTGATTCGGAATTCTTTTTGTACGACCTAGATATTTTTCTGTGTGATGTGAATTCATATCTTTTTTGTGAAAGCACACTATTTTTTGTGTGACCGGTGTAAAGCAGATTATTTTTTTTGCGAACAGACAATTTTTTGTTTGTTTAGAAGATAATTGTTAAATTTTGTGAGAAAGTGTTTATGTCACGCAATCTATTTTGAGAAGATTTGAAATTGAAGTCTTTTTGCGATTTTGAATTTTACAAAGTTTATTTTTAAAATTTTCACTTAATTTTTATTGTCGTTTTGCATCTTCTCGAAATTATGCGAATCGTATCAAGAACTTTACGAGATTGCTAGTCATATTGTTCAAACTTGAAAATAGTTACAATATGAAGTATAACCATCGAAAAATACCATTTGGATGATATCCTCAATACTCACTCTATATTATAAAATTTATAATAAAATTTTCATTTTTATTTTTAAATTTTATGTCAAATAAAGTTCTTATTTCTCAAAATTAAAAGATTCACTCATATACTAACATTTTTTATACACATAACCCACCACAACTTACAATCTTCTTAAAACTTCTGCGAAATATAAACTAAAACTTTATTATTGGACAGAGGAAGTAGTTAATAACATAAAATCCATTTCTACACCATAAATTTTAGCTTATACAATACACAATGCAAGTTTTATAATTTAACTATACAACTGTGCTAAGTAATGATTATGGTGAATGCAATAAAAAATTATACTTCCCCCGTATCAAAATAAATGACACTTTCGATTTTAAGGTGTTTCATAATAAGTGACACACTTTGAGAACTTTTCTTATCTTATCTTATCTTACTACTTTAAAAAGCATTCAAGATATTTCTAAATGTGGAAGTCTGAATTTTCAACACTTCCTTTTTTAGCAATGTTTAAATACCCTTCAAAATCAAAATAAATGTGTCATAGCCGAGATTCGAACCCAAGACCATTCGGACATCAACCAAGGTGATAACCACTGGGCCATGTGGTTTTTTGTTATGCTTTTGGTAACCTACACTATTATACATAACTCCCACGGTAATAAAGATAATGAGCGTATACACTTATATTACTTCCTAAACAAATAATTCGGTATTTAATACTCTTCCTCAATTAGATTTACGTTGACAAACCTATTATTTCCATGAGGTCTTACATTTTTTACAAAATTAAATGCATATATACACGAAAAAATTTAATGCATATATATACGAAAAATATTAAATACCTGGCGATGCGTTTTTTACTAGGATACATTATGATTTACGTTATCTAACAAATTAAATACCTATTGAATTATACGTTTTTTTTAAACTATATATATACTCCATCAACTAACAATGGAGTTGTTGTGCAGCATAGAAACGATGGATTTTGATGGATACGAACCTGTTGAAAACTTTAAAGACCTCTGGAATCCACCTTTGTGGTAAAATGCAAATTCGTTCGCGTTGAATATGTTTGGCTTGACCACAAACATAACAAACTATATTTGTTCCTGCTTGACAGATTTGTAAGTTCATACTAATTAAAATACTATTTTTTGTGAGTAATTTTAACTACTAATCATTTATTTTCAGAGGAACAAATTCGCAGCCATTATCCCCCCAGCTTATTTTCTGCATACCAGAACCGAAAACTAGAAGGCGGTGTGTTCTCTTTAAAGTGTTTCAAAATTGATTACACCGATGTCGAATCCTTTCCTCGCTTCGAGAACTATAGCTTTATTCGTAATGAATGGGCAATAGTATTTAACACTAAAACCGAACTTGCTGAAACTACCAATGGAGAAGATGCCTGGTTCCCCAAGTACCCGTTGGTCAGATCTCCGACATGGCTATTGCAGGATCAAACAAATCGAAAAATGTCGATTGGTACGTTTACGTTACATTATTAGATGTTTTACTTTATAGTTATAATATTTTAATATTTTCCGTAATTAATAAACATTTCACAGACGTTGCTGGAAACATGTCGAACGGTTGCTTTTTTTTACATCCGGTCGGATATCGTGTGCAATGCTGCTGCATGACTGTCTGTAAGTATTTATACCTGTTTAACATGATCACCACACGTACGAAATAACCCATTTAAAATGTAATTTCTGGCAGGGGCAACCGTATCAAGCTCATCTTGTATCATATACCGGCAGCCACGACAACAATGATTGGGAGTGTGCTTCTGAAAACATAACTGTGTACGCATGTCGAGTTAAACTGATTATAAAACCAACAGGTTAATTCCAATTAAGTGCTTCATTTTACTTTAATTAAAAATATATTGATATCTCTTTTTTATTTGGTTAAATTTCAGCCAAATATCTTGTTTCTACTGACATCACAAACATCGAGTTCAACCCCCCGATGCCAGAAACATATGCACTTCAACGCATCCATCCGATTGTGCAATATGATGATTCCATTGTTTTAAATGATGAAGAACCCGATGTCGCGTTCGACACGCAACCAAATAATAGTTTGAGACGCTTAAGAACTACCCTATCTGGAAATAAACGTCTATCGACTTACACACAAAAACAATAGAGCTTTGCTAATCGGACAACAATAATTATTTAGTTATGTTACTCTTAACTTCTGTTACACAATTCGTGTGTTTTTTTTTAATGTGGTTTGCGTTAATAATATTAATTTTGTCATTAAACCAAATAATTGTTGTCTGTGAAATGTTCAAATTTTTCACACCTACTAATAGACGTATTTATTAGAAAACGTAAATACCATATGTATTTTCGATAATCATAACGTAACTACCATAAAAACATAATTAATGATCTTTAACCTTGAAACGTAATTACCATATAAATTGTTCATCAAAACGTAACTCATAATATCTCAATTTAATATATTTATATTTACCATATGTGAAATCGCAAAAAACGTATGACGAAAATTGAATTACTTATATACGTTTTTATTGTCCAACTAAAACGGTCAATTACGCCATGAAACATAATTACCATATAAATCGTTCATCAAAACCAAAAATAGCGAATATAAATACCAAGATTTGCGTTTATAAATACATATTTTACCAAGTCTGAAAATACAGTTCATTACTGGACATAAAAACAGTATCTTTAGTCAAAACAAATATGAAAATATCATTTAGACGGATGCGTTATGATGACTGAACTTGTAAGAAATTTTAAAAAGCTATGTATTCAGTGAGTAATTGGCAGAGTTTAAATAGAATAAACTATACATGTTGGTTATTGTTTGTTCCCTAAATTTGTCATTTATATTAGAAGTTTATAAATAAAATTCGAAATTTGTTTTGTTACATTTAATATAACGTATATACCAACTTTAAAACAGACATTTTAGTTGACCATGCAAATTAATATACGTTTTATTACATTTAAAAACGTCCATCCAATTTTCTGGTGAAGAGAAAACGTATTATAGTTTCGATGAAGCAGAAGATGACAGAAACGGCTTATATCCTATGGAATTCTTAAACTCGCTTAGTGTGAGTGGTCTGCCGCCTCATGTTCTCCGGCTCAAAATTGGGTGTCCGATTATACTTTTACGGAATCTCGATTCCTCGCATGGATTATGTAATGGCACGAGACTTATATGCAGAAAGTTTGAGCCAAATCTGATTGTTCCAGAAATAGTTGTTGGTCAGCATGCTGGAAAAAGGGTTTTCTTGCCAAGAATACCTCTATGTCCGTCTGAATCCGACATGTTTCCTTTCAAGTTGAAAAGAAAACAGTTTCCCGTTCGGCTAAGCTTCGCTATGACAATCAACAAAGCCCATGGACAAACAATTCCAAACGTCGGCGTTTATCTTCCGGAATCAGTGTTCTCGCATGGGAAACTTTACGTTGCCCTGTCAAGAGGAATTTCACGGCAGACGACAAAAGTATTGGTAACTCCAGCAAAATAATTTAATGTTGACGGCGTTTACACAGCAAATGTGGTGTATCGAGAGGTCTTACATGATGGATAATATACGTGACAATTCTTCCCCATGTATGTTTTTTTTTTCAAAACATGTAATTTAACAAATTTTAAACGCCGATAAGTTTTCAATGTAGTTTTATGCATATTTCATTCCCAACTATCAGTCATTTGTATAATAATCGTTATACAAAAACATGTACACGAACACCATCAACATCGTCGCGGAATAGATGTATCAGTGTACCCGCCGCCTCATTTGCGCGGGTACCCCACTATATATCAAAACATGTAACCAAACAACATTTCAACGACAATGCTAATTCTTGCTTTTTACCTCTATTGTATACACAGTTTATGATTATGTACTGTATTCGTTTTAAAAATATGTAACCAATGGACTTTTAATCGCCAGGTTTATATATTTCGCAGCCCAACGCATCGCGCGGGTTTTATCCTAGTTTGGTAAAAATAGTGGGACTTATACCCACTAACTATCCACTTTAATAAAGTGAAATTAGCCTTATACCCTTATTTTTACTTTTAAAACTCATGAATATCACTTTATTCAAGAAAAATGTGACTTATCATCCACTAATTATGTACTTTAATCTATTTTAACCCCTACTTGAATCTTTTACCTCAAAAAACATGTAAACCAATTTGTGTCATTTATTTTGATACAGAAGAAGTATATAAAAATCACCCCTTTAATAATATTGGCAATAATAAAAGTAAAATACATTTTGGCCCATTTGTGAAATTAAAGTGAGATTTTTAGGGGATCCCCTGCCCTAAGATGGTGAAGGGTTTCAACTTGCTTCTATTTTGGACCACTAAGAATCTTCCAAGAAACACAAGGCAAGTTCGACTTTTTCATCTATATGAGAAGGGTTACAACGTCTTACTCATTCACATCGTTTTCGTTGTAGGGCTCTAAAAAGTTAATAACAAAAAAGGTCGTACAAAGTCAAGGTAACAAACATTCATATTGTAAGAACATAAATTCTTCTCTAATATTCTTAAATATTTCAAGACTCTCGTCTCTTTCTTGTACTCTTAAAAAAAACATGACCTAACAAATCCTCTTTAAATATGTTGAACACATATATATACAACAATGTATAAGCTAAAACACAAGTACACAAAATCACTAAACTTTTCATTCATAAGATACAAAACAACAAGGACAACTAGGGGTGACAATTTCTCACCCGGTACGAAACCCGACCTGAAACCGACACGAAAATAAGCAGATTTGAGTTGAGGTAAATATGTTTTCGGTCAACTATTCAACTATAATACACAAGTATGTTGCTTCCAAATTCGAAAATCTCAAAATTATATATGTACAATTTTTCATGATCTCAAAATAAACGTTAGATATATATTATGGCGATTTTGATAGGGAGAATGTAGTTCTATCATGTGTATCCCTGGAAAGCTTAAAACAACACAATCAATTCATTACTTGATGATTGATGATGATTATGGATGAAAACTTGATGAAGAATGTTAGGGCTTTTAGTGAGAGAAAGTAGAGTGAGGGAGAGAGAACAATTGCTGAATTGGTTCTTTGTTAATTGCAAAAGTTGGGGAATTAAGGTTTACACTATGGTTTATATACCATGACCTTAATTCCCTAACTAGCTTAAGACTAATCCTAAGACTAACTAAACTAATATACAATGTTACCACTTACCCCCTAGACTATTAATTACAATAAAATAGTACCTAACAATCTCCCCCTTTGAAACAATAGTCTAGGTTGCATATCTTTGAAGTCTTCCTTGTTTGTAAAGCAGGAGCTGAGTGTTAAACCGTTGTGCAGTTTTGTTGAAAAATCAGCTTCAGCTTTTGATGATCGGTGACAGACATACTTTTAATTGGCTTTGCAACCAATATAAAGTATTCCAGAAGACTTCAGGCGAATCAACGGAATGTAGACCCATCGATAGAGCGGGTAGCAGCGGAAGTCATTTCTTGAAGTTGTGGCGTTTGTTGATTTGCTGCTGATCCTCGGCATCCTGATATTTGTTGAAGTCGTAGAAGTGCGGAATATTGATTTGATTTAGATTTTCAGAACGTTGTTGATAATGTTGGAGTACGGTCATAGAATCCCTTATCTGATGTATTGACTGTTGTTGAAAAGAGTGGAGTACAGCCATCAAATCCTCTATCAGACATTGTGATTGTTGTTGATAAGAATGGAGTACAGTCGTCTGATCTTCGCACGAGAAGGTATCAGGGTAACCCAGGATCACATAGATTGCCTGTTAGCACAACAGTTACAGAAACCGTGTGACCTACGTTCAGTGTTGGCATTGATGTTAGCACTGGTAGGATTTCCATTCAATCATCGTGGAATACCAATATTTTTGGTATCACCATGAATGTTCTGGAAATATCCCAAAGATATGCTTGGTAGAGTGCCCGTGTCCTAGAGAAATTTAATTCTGTTCTAGACTCTATACGTGGACAAACGAAGGCGAGTACTGGAGGTGGGTCCTCTTTTTCAATATCAACAATCTCCAAATGAGATGTCGATAGTGGATGTGGTTATCTCCATGATTTTGAAACAAGTACTTTTTGTACTTGAGTGGTCAGTGGGGGTTATGCATTGCATCACTGGGTCCATGATGTCTTAATCAGAAAGCAACTTATGAAGTCTGATATAGATGTGGCTACCCGGTCATTTGTTCGGTTTAGGGAGGGTTTTCCGTTTTCTTTAACCCTTTCACACACGCTCCTCACTCAACTCACTTTTTCATTTTCAACCACACCCTCGTTTTTGGTTTTTACCATGTGATAAGCTGATTTGCACCCCATACTTCATACCCCCTCTCAATCTTTACCTCAGCGCACCCCAATCAAGATCCCATGATACTTGATTCTACTCACCTAGACCTAGGACCCTCACTTTTTAGTTCCTATATTGTCGGTGGCTCCGGGGAAGATCATGCTGGGTTTAGCAGATCATAGGAGTAATTTGAGAGTGGTCTATTACGCTCATGTGCATTTTAATCAGCTTTCAAGAGATGTTGCATTTTAGAAATTCACATGGATTTTTCATCGGATTTTGATGTGTTTCCGGTATAAGTTGTTGCCAGAATGATTGTGGATTTTAAGGCACATCAACTTGTTCTTTTAAGGTAACACCCGACTCACATAGAGTATCCGTTAGCACATGGTATGAATCGGTAGTCGTTTGCACAACCGTCGATTCAAATATGTGACCTGCGTTTAGAGTTGGCATGATTTTAGCTCTAGCAGGATTTCCACTCGATCCTCGTGAAATATCAGATTGTGATGCCACTACGAGTGTTCCGATGGATTCACGGAGATCTATATTTGTAGTGCAAGTTTCATATATTGGAAGGTTCCTGAGGGTGAGAACTAGGGTGAGAACTAGACACACTGTGCATACAAATAGACTTAACCCGGGGCAGGAGGTTATTATGTTTCAATACCGACATACTCCGAATGAGTAGTCAGTAGATTTTGTGCTACGTCCCCTAATGAAATGAAACAAATTCCTGTTGAGAGGAATTTGAGTAGCTGGTGGTGGCGTGCATTTGCTTTACTGGGCCAGTAAAGTCTAGTGAAACACCCAACGCATGAATGATCACCTATTTGTATGGTTGCCCGGTTTGTTAACGGTTTGGATGCACTCAAAGGTGTGTTTTATTAAATTTATCATGTTTTCACATCACATTACACTCACCTAGTTCTATACCCAAGACGTATACCCTCACAATTACCAGTTGGAAGAAATATTTCCCGGGGAAGGTTAGGCCGTATCTAGCAAACCATGGGAAGGTATTGTCTTATGAAAAGATTTTTCGTTTGTTTATTCATATTGGGTATTTTCGTTTTGATTTTTCTGAATTTTCTCCCCCTAGAAATAATAATTCTCCCCCTAGAATTAGTATTTCTCCCCCTCAACAAATCAAAAGTATTAAAAAGATTTAGAGGTTTGAGGACGTACTGTTACCATCGTCGGAGGGTTGAAGGAGAGTTTTTGCATTGAAGGTTGATTGAGTAGTGCGCTTTCTTTTGATGATCGGGTTCTGAATCTGTTGTGATCAGAAGCCATTCTTCAGAAGGTGGAGTACCTCCCAGCAATTGATTATTGACGTGGGCCACCCCTCCTGTTTAGTCTTCTGAGAGCAACTGGTTCGTCAGCCCATCGCAGGCCATGATATTGACCAAACTTTAGTGGTTGGTTACTGACTTCAGTTGTGTAGGTGGGCGTTTTTTGTCGTTCTCGTACCCCCAGATGAACCTCAAAGTGTCTAATCACTGTACGCCACTTTAATCTGTCATCAATGGCAGTGATGAGTTTGTTGATGTTGCTTTGTAGGGAGGTGTTCTCTGGGTTGCTAGGAAGCCGGTTCAAGTGTCTCCCCTTTTTCTCCAACTTCTTCTTGAGGAGTTTTAATGTGCCGTCACAGAACTTGGCAATCTGTGACACACGAAAGAAAAGTCTTTCATCGAAGAGGTTCGTGTAAGTCATTCCCAAGTTTGGTTCACCCAGAACAACTGTTCTCCGAGTTTGAATTTCGGAGGGAAGTGATCTGTAAGGTGCAGCCAGGTGAACCTTTTCTGTGCCACTCTAAATAGCCATCTGTACATCTTCCATTCGAACAGCAAGAGATTTGACGAGCATGAAACGTTTCAGAGCAGCTTGAGCGAAATTTCTCGCATGATTTTTGACTGGATGTGGGCTGTCTGGAAGTTCTCGTACTTTGTTGTATAGACATTCTATATCTCTAGGTTCGAGGATATAGAAGTCTCCTTCATCAATCGTGTACAATTGATCGTCTGCTCTGCGAATATGGAAGATGTTGTGCTAGTAGTAGCCTGAGAAGTGGTTTGTCGTTATCTCCAGGAGCTGTGTGATTGGTGATCTATTGTATCGCTGTGTTTTGCCCCTGAGATAGTGCATTATGAGATAATACATTCTCTTTTCTCTTGGTGGCAGAATCACTTCTTTGTACAGATTTAGATAATTGATTTGCAGCTCTGTCTCCTGGAAAATAGCTGAGAAGCAGTCTTCAACAAATGATATTTTAACTTGTTGGAATAGGCATTTTTTGGAGATTTTCAGACGGCGTTTGTTAGCTCTATCCGCCGCTCTCTTCTCGCTATCTGATAAGTCAGGCACATCATGTGTTGGAGAGGCAGTTGGTGGTTCCGGTGCTGGTGTTCTTGAGGCAACCAGTGAATCGTAGTTGTGGAAGAATCTATGATAATTTTCACGGGTGAATGGAACTCTTTCTACTTCCACTCGTTCCTCCTCCATCAATTTTTCGCTGTCTGAGTTGTCAACTGGAGGAGAGTTGTCCGCTGGAGGTGGTTTGGTGAACGCCTCATTCACAATTTTATCTTCATCAGAGTCACTTGGTAGATCAATCACGGTTTCCGCCTCCTTAGTTAGAACACGTTTGACGTTGCCCGTTTGATGATTCTCAACCTCAGCATTTATAGATTGAAGATGACTCATTGATTCTAGTTTTTCTTCTTCAGTCATCTTTTCTGGTGCAAGTTTGTTTTGTGGCAATATATCTTCACTTTCATCCACGCGCCACTGGTTGAGGGGTTCAACATGTAGCGCCTGATAGTAGTCAAAATCAACAATCGCCCAGTCATCAATATAATCTTCGTCTCGAGGGCCTCCTCCCTGTCCTTGATGAGAGGAACTGGGTGATGTTGTGACTGACTCCCGCCTCCTGTTTGATATTGAGAACTGGATCCTCCTTGTTCCAGTCTCCTTCTTTGTCCCCCTCCCTGAGGATCATCCCGAGAGGATCATCCTCAGGGTCTTCTGGCCTTCTGTGTAGGAGGGTTGCTTGAGAGCAGGGCTCAAGAAGTTCTTCCACGTGATAGTTGAACATCGCTTTAATGTCTTCCAATGTGAAAGAACGAGATGCTTGCAGAAGTTGCTCCCTGTTTCTTGGACCAGATGCCGGTGGAGGAGGAGCAACAGTCGCCATTTTACTCTTAAGGTTTTCCAGCCTTGTATTAAATGTTTGTATCGTTGAGGCGAGATGAGGGATGATCTGCAGATCTGGAATTGGCATTGCAGTTGTGGTGGTGGTGGTAGCCTCTGATAATGTAGTCTGATGAGGGAGGGTCATAACAACTTTTGTAGGTGGAGTTGTAACGACCCTCGAGGCAATACCAGTTGTGATGGAGAATGGAGGAAGTGAGGTTTCTGTTGGTGGTATTGTGGTTGTAACTGGTGGAACGGTGGTTGTGGAGGTTGGGATTATGGAAGTGATTGGTGGAATGGTAGTTGTGGTAGGTGGGATGACTGATGTGATTGGTGGAACGGTGGTTGTGGAAGTTGGAATGGTGGATGTGAGTGGTGGAATGGTGGTTGTGGTAGTTTGGATGATTGACGTGGTTGGTGGAATGGTGGTTGTGGTAGTTGGGATAGAGGATGAAGAATGAGATACAGATGAGGGTGGTGGTTGGGTGTGTTGTGGAGAAGGATCCGAGAAAAAAGGATCATCGAATGGATCTGGAGATCTTTGTGGTGGTGGTGCAGGGGACCTGATGGTGATGGTGGTGAATCTGGTCGATCAGACACAGTGGCAGCAGAGTCTTCTGATGAGGAAACGGAGGATGGTTCAGCTGTTTGTGTGGGTGGTCGTATAATGGGTCGAGTTGGCGGAGTTTCAAGCTGTTGTGAAGATGGAGTGGCAACCGACCGACTTCCGGAGGCACCGCTGGATGAGAGGCGAAGTCGTTTTGCACATCGGTGAGCCGATGGTTGTTGTGGTTCTGTTGCGCGACGTCGAGGTCGTTGTTGTTGAGGTGGTGGTTGTTGTTGATGAGGTTGTGGTTGTTGTTGTGTAGCCGGTTGTTGTTGTGGAGCAGATGGTTGTTGAGGAGCAGCTGGTTGGTCGGGTTGCGGTTGTGCATCCTCTGGTCTCCATTCAGGATAGTTATCATCCCGGTATTGTCTGATGAAATCACGATTGATGTCACCAAGTTTAAGAAGTGGGAGAGGGACCGGTGCTGCGTCAACAACAGTTGTACCACTATCTCTTCTACGAACGAAACACTTGCTGGTCTGAATCGATTTGCAGCGTCTCTGATGTGAATGGTTGGGTATCGCTGCATGAAGTCTTCAATTAGGATGGACCAGAACCGCGGGTATATCAGATATCTTGGTTCCTTTTCTTTGGCGAGCTTGAATTCTTCCCACAGATAGGCAGCATAATCATAGTGTCTGTTGTAGCAGAGGGCATGGTAGGCGTGATGGACGTTCATAGAGGCCCTGTCATGACCAGATGACTTTCCTGTCAGACATTTGTTGAAGATAGTGAAGACGTGGGACCTGTTCCTTGCCATATATTTCATTTTGAATTCTCTGAGATCGATTGTGTCTCGAGGAACGGCAAGACCAAGATCGTGGATTCCTTTATACAATTCCTCGAATGGTAGCTGAGGCTCATGTGTAGTAAACAGTGGTCTTGAATCGCCACGAGGTAGCCTGAAGATGTCATATAGATCATCTTTTGTGAATTGAACCGCTTGTTCGTCAACCATAGTTTCGAATTGGTGTGGGTCGGATGATGTCACCAGGGTGAGGTTGCTCAGAAATTGTTGAACATATATCGCTGGAACCTCTGGCCTAGCATTTATCAAGTAGAATAGCGGGTGACGTTGGATAACGTGGGATAGAACCGGATAATCGATGCTGAAGGTGACCTCTTCGTCCGAGGCCCATTACGAGTTGTTTTCTGTCAGTGGTTTGATCCTGTAAAGGGGAACCAGGGTGTTCTCGTCTAAGATTTGTTCTGCGGCCATCTGAGAATTATACAATAAAAACAAGATGGCACAAACAACAAGTAAAGTTAGTACACAGTGTTTGGAAAAATGTTACGATCATAAATCACTGATCGAGACGAAATACTGCTAAATAACTGTTAATGATATATAGATATATAAATATAAGACTAATATAGAAATTTTAATTTTATTAAAAATATTAATAAAATAAAATTTAGACATTATAATTATATATAATATATAATATATATAAAAAAAAACTTAGAGAAAAAAATGTGAAAAGTGTTCGGCCCGAGAACAGTGACTAAAAAAGGAGTTCGGGCCGGGAATAGTGAAAGAGTTCGGGCCGGACTCTTTGAAAGAGTTCGGGCCAAAGATATTACTATGTTTGGGCCGAAGATGTGGCCAGGAGTTCGGGCCGAGAACATAACAAGAGTTCGGGCCGATCACAGTGCAAGAGTTCGGGCCGAACTCTCTTTGAAAGAGTTCGGGCCGAAGACTTGGGCGATTTATCAGATTTTACAAGTTTTGAGCTCCAATTGTTCCTTGATCGATTTGAACTGTGAAAAACTACGAAATAGGGATCGATTTACCTAGTCGACTACCCTATTTAAATGTATTACTTGTTAAGAAATCCTAGATTGAGCAAAAACATAGAGTCGGTAACCCTAGGTCACAACCGAACCAAAACGGAGTGATAATCAGTAAATCGAACATCAAAAGAATGAAATTAAGGGCGAAATGTTACCAAAATCAGTTAGGAAGTGGATTGCGAGTGATTGGCAACCGATTCGAGCAAAGGTGATGATGAATCGAAGATCGGGGATGGAACTGTGTGTTTCGTCAGTGTGTTTAGTGTGTGTGTTCGAGAATAGGAGAGGAAAAAAAAGAAATTGTGTTCGAGGGTACTATTTATTTGGGAAAGGAGTTCGAGCCGAACAAGTGGGAACCGCCATTGATCTTCGGGCCGGAAACAGTAGCTTGTTCGGCCCGAGGAGTTTTTGAAAAATAATTTTATTTTTTTTATTTTTTTAAATTTTTGATTTTAAATTTTTAAGGAAAATAATTGAAAATTAAAAATTAAAAATTAAAAACTAAATTAAAAATAAAGAAAAATCCTAATAATTGTCGAGAGACGGAATGTTGAACACGACTTTTGACAGGTGACGACTTTTGACAACCGGGTTTCAAGACGAGTTTCTTGAAAACCATTATGATGATACGAAGAATGCAACGATTTAACAAATTGAAATATAAGAATTGAAGACAATTAAGTTTTGAGATTTAGCATACCAAGCTTTGAGACCAGATAATGAAAACGTTTTTTCGTCCAAAGCCTTGGTAAACAAATCAGCCAATTGAAAATCGGTGGATACGAAGTACAATTCAACATTACCCAGTTCAACGTGATCTTTGATAAAATGATATCGAAGATCGATATGTTTAGTTTTAGAATGTTGAACTGGATTGCAAGATATTGCAATTGCACTTCTGGAATCACAATATAAAGGAATGCGGCTATAGGAAAAGCCATAGTCCTTTAATTGTGATTGCATCCATATCACCTGGGACAGACAGCTAGCGGCCGCAACATATTATGCTTCAGCTGTTGATAGTGAGACACATTTTTGCTTTCTTGATGACCAGCTGACTAGCTTATCTCCCAAAAAAATTGAACTCCCCTAGATGTACTCTTCCTGTCCAGCATACACCCAACATGATCAGCATCAGACAAGGCAAAAAGATCAAACGAGGTCTCCTTGGGGTACTAAAGACCAAGATCTGTGGTGCCTTTTAGGTAACGGAAGATTCGTTTGACCGCCAGAAAGTGAGACTCTTTGGGAGCAGCCTGATACCGAGCACAGATGCATGTGGAAAACATGATGTGCGGACGACAGGCCGTTAAGTAAAGTAGTGAACCAATCATACCCTGATAGTTTGTTACATCTACCCGTTTACCATCCAGATCAGCATTTAGTTTGGTGGTCGTGGACATCGGTGTTGCAATAGGTTTACAATCGTCCATGAGATACTTCGTCAGCAGATCAGAGATATACTTTGATTGATTGATGAAGATTCCAGTTGGAAGTTGAAGAACTTGAAGACCAAGGAAGAAGTTCATCTCCCCCATCATGCTCATTACAAAGCGTTTTACCATGAGATCGGAAAAACGTTTGCAATATTTTGGATTTGTAGACCCAAAGATAATGTCATCGACATAGATCTGAATTAGTATGATATCTTCCCCTTGACGTTTGATGAACAAAGTGGTATCAACTTTTCCCTTTGAAAAGCTAGATTCGACTAAGAACTGGGAAAGAACATCATACCATGCCCTAGGGGCCTGTTTCAAACCATATAGAGCTTTGTCGAGAACATAGACATAATCTGGATGTTTTGGATTTACAAACCCTTCTGGTTGATGAACAAACACTTCTTCTTTCAGAATGCCATTTAAGAATGCAGTTTTTACATCCATCTGATAGATAGTAAAAATTTTGTGAGCCGCATATGCTAGAAAAATGCGAATAGCTTCAATACGGGCAACATGAGCAAATGTTTCTTTGTAATCAATTCCTTCTTGTTGAGCGTAACCCTTAGCAACCAACCTTTCTTTGTTACGAATGACGATTCCATTTTCATCTTTCTTGTTCTTAAAAATCCACTTAGTTCTGATGACGGATGGTCCTGGGGTCTTAGGAACTAAGCGCCAGACTTTTAATCTTTCAAATTGATTAATTTCTTCTTGCATTGCAATTATCCAGTCTAGATCGGAAAGCGCTTCACTAACTTTCTTAGGTTCAGTGGAACTTAAGAATGAGGCATGGTGACATTCATCCGCTGAAGCCCTTCTTGTTTGGACGGAAGACTCTGGGTTTCCGATGATTAGGTCTAAGGGATGTTCCTTTGTCCACTTAGTAGAATGAGGAAGTGGGAGTTGACCAGGGTTAACGTTGGAATTATCAGTGAAAGCAAGATGTGGTATGATTGCAGTTTCAGGATTTGGGGGATTTATCTGAGGTGGTGGTTCAACACGAGGAATATGAAATTTAGATAAGTCGATCACTAGTGGAGCGATAATATCTGACGGAGGTGGAATATCGAATGGTGTAGATTGATTTCCTTGTGTTGATGTTGAAGGACCAGCATAGGCTGTGGGTATTGGTCAGGTTGGAGCAGGTGAGGTAGGTGATGGGGATTCATTTGGGGATGGAGTGTTGATTTCCGGAGCGGTGATGGATTGAACATCTTTCGGAGGTGGGGGTGGGGGTGGAGGTGGAGGTGGAGGTGTGGGTGGATGTCTGACATTGTGATATTCATCATAGAAGTGTTCAAATAGAATTTCAAGATCATTCAGAGATGTTGAATCGTTAGAAGAGGTTGTGGGTAGAGGTCTTTTAATGGTAGTTGAACTCGAATCAAGTAGGAATGTTTCATCGAATGATACATTTACACTTTCTCTGACCATTCTCGTTGATCGGTTGTAAATTCTGAATGAGGCTGAATCCGTTGAATATCCAATAAAGGCTCCATCCTTGGCTTTCTCTTCAAACTTGTTGAGTTTCTCTTTATCATTCAGGATGAAGCATCGACTACCAAAGATGTGGAAGAAGTTTACATTTGGTATTCGATTGTTGATTAGCTCATATGGAGTTTTGTTGTATGTTTTGTTGATTATTGAGCGGTTTTGTGCAAAACAGGCGGTGCTTATGGCTTCTGTCCATAACGACAAAGGAAGTATTGAAAATGAAAACATCGTACGAGCAGCTTCCACTAATGTACGGTTTCGTCTTATAACAACACCATTCTGTTGAGAAGTTCGTCTTATAAGAGTCAAGGACCCGATTCTTGAATTCAGTACTATTGTCGGTACGGATTGTTTGAACATTTAATTCCAGGTTCATTTGAGTTTTCTTGATAAATGAGATGATGATCTCTGCGGCTTGATCCTGGAATAGTCATCAACAATAACCAAAACATAGCGTTTTCCAGCAAGACTGTGAACGCTCATTGGACCACATAAATCCATGTGCAGTAGTTCAAGAGGTTTGGAAGTAGTTGGAGCTGGTTTAGGTTTCTGAGACTTTTTGGTCATTTTTCCCATTTCACATGATGAACATTTGTGATCTTTGTCAAAGGCAACATCAGGTAATCCAGACACATGGCCTCCTTTTACGAGTTTTTTCATCGTTTTGAAGTTGAGATGAGACAAACGGCGATGCCATAACCATGACTCATTGGCAGTAGGTTTTGATACGAGACAAACTTCATCGATTGGACCAAGGTCATTAAGATCAATTGTGAATAAGTTTGTGTCACGAGTTCCAGTTAGAAGTTCATCTCCGTCATATGTACGAATAGCACACTTTTTTGTGCGAAAGTTGACTTCCAGAGTCTTGTCACAGAATTTGCCGATGCTGAAGAGATTATCAGAGAGATCTTCAACAAAGGCAACATTTCTTATAATTAGGTTATGGGAAATGATGTCACCGAGTCCTAAGATGGCTGCTAAATGATCATTCCCAAATTTGACCGTTCCTAAATATTTTTCTCGAAAGTTGGTCAGGAGATTTTTGTTTCCCGTCATGTGCCTCGAACAGCCCGAGTCGAGGTACCATATATTCTACATAAAACAAATAAAACATTTTAGGTACCCAATCATGTATGGGTCCAGAACGATTAGTGACACATGTTTTATGCAGATTTTATGAGATGATCAATTTAGAGCTTTTGGGAACTGCTAGGAGGAAGTTCAGTTTTGATGACCCATTTGAAAGATGTTTCAGAGAATTGAATAATTCAATGAGATTTTTCATTTTTAATCCAATTATATTTCACATGAGTAGACGTTTTGGTGGATGGTTTGTCGCTTTTTGAGGAATCTGACTGTTTTGGCTTTTGTGCAGAGTTTCCTTAAGGAGATGTGCGACTAGAAGAAGAGTGAGATACATAAGTTTGTTGGTTTTTAGACGGTTTCTTTGATTTTTCTTAAGTTATCTTGTGAGCTTTTATTGGAGACTCTGAGTTCGACGATGTTTGTTTAGAAGCTGCCCGATACACAAGACGACGATGAGATGAAGATTTTTTAGAGGTTGGTTTGAATGGACGTGTAACGGTAGATTTTACTGTTCGAGAGTTTATTGATTTGCATGGATCTGGATAGCAAGTTGTGCAAGATTGAATGATTTCACGACGTCTACCAAGAACATCATGTCTTTTACCTAGGGCTGTCGAAAATAACCGTAACCCGTTCTACTCGCCCGACCCATTTCGAATTTGGATAGATCAGGTCGGGTAGTTCGGGTATCGGGTAGAAACATTCGGGTATCGGGTAATCCGAAAATATAACGGATCGGGTATCGGGTAATATTTTAAGTCGGCGGGTATACCCGAATACCCGAATTTTTAAAAGGGTTTTATTTAGAAGGTAAATCATATATTTTTGGTAATAGAGCTACATGGAATCTGGGGTTATAGAAGCTGATATGGGAATCAAAGGACAAATACGTTACGATTTTCTTCTTTTTATACGAACATTAAGGTGTCAAATTGAAGATGCAACATGGATTAGTTTATTTTGTGAAACTTACAACTTTGTAAGGTTGATTTTGAACTTGGTTTTGGTTTTTGTGTTTTTTGTTTTCAAGACTATTTACATTCAATTGCATTTTGGTTTTCTAGTTTACACTATTTGAAGTTTGATAAATGTATTTTCAAGACTATTTACATTCAATTGCATTTTGGTTTTTTAGTTTGCACTGTTTGAAGTTTGATAAATGTAAAACTCTAATGATTGTCGTGATTTAATTTTTAGTTTACATATTAAAGATTCGTAATTATAATTTTTGTTAACTAAAAGTTTAAGCAAAATATTTGGGTACTATTGGATATACCCGTACCCGACCCATTATCCGAAGTACCCATACCCAAATACCCGAATTTAATTTGGTTCGGGTATTGGGTATTTTTGATATATGAAAAAACCGATCTACCCGACCCGAACTACCCGATACCCGAAAAAATTACCCGATCAACACCCCTACTTTTATCACAGGAGCATCTATTTTAATAAAATATCATTCATCGCACTGTGAAATTGGTTTTCAGTCTTTTTATCAAAATAAATCTTTTTGCCATTTTTGTCAGTTTTAATAATTAAATGTACACCATTAACTGTGTAATTAACTGGACGATAAATTGCAGAATCATAAACAATGCCATAAGCTTCTTTCGGAGAAATAAACTGTCTAGAGTCATTATATTTATTTTTAACAGAAAAAGATGAAACTACAAACTTAAATGGACTAGACTTCTTAAGTAGACTAGGCTTCTTAAGCATACTAGATCCAGTCCGAATAGACTTCTTTGACTGCTTGCCTCTTGTGACTTCAGCTTGCTTCATGGACTTCTTCCCTCCAGACTCTAATCTTCCATCTGCAATATTCAAAATAGGTGGATTAGAGCTTCTCTTCAAGATGGTTGGAACTGGGTTTGTTGGTGTTGGTCCTAATAAAGAGGTTTTAGTATTTTGAGAAACAGTTTTGTTCGTTTTAGCTTTAATTCTAAAATGGTGTCCTCTAAATTATGTATTTTGTTTTGAAGATTTTCTTTTTCTTTATCAAAGGCCTTGTGAGTTTCATCAATTTCAGTTTCTAATTGGACAATTTTCTTTTCTAAAACTAATGGTGGAACATATACCTTTGGCTCTTTGATTTGTTTTAAAATTTGGTTTTCAGGAATGGAAAATTCATCTGGTGTGATGATTGGAAAATATTCACTGTGTTCAAATATCGCTTTCTTCTTTTCGTATGTTGAGTTCAGGGCATCATAATTGAAGCTAATTTGAGCATATTCTTCCTTAACCGGTTGAACTTTTCAACTTCTGCTTCTTCATCTGGCATATGAAGGAATCTTTGCCAGATTCCCAAGTTCATGTAATCGTAGTTATATAACGTTGGAAGAACATCTGCAGCTTTTTCCAGAGGGCGGGTGTTTTCTTCTCCAAGACCCACTTTTGACTTGTACGATCTGAACTCTTTTGGCTCGTTGAATTTTATCGTTTGTTCAGTATGACCAGCTTTCACAATCGTTTGCTCCAGTTTTGATATGTGTTCTTCAGCATTTTCTTTTCTGACAGTGATACTGTGAATGGTTGTTGATTGTTCATCGATTTCCTTTTTAAAACTGTTTGTTATGTTTTTGATTTGTTCATTTAGTTTTTGAATTTCGTTGTCAGCCGTCTTCAACTGATCTTGTTAGTCTTTCATCTTGATGTCTGCATACTTCATCCATGTTTGCTCTCGATATAATTGATTCGCCAAGTCGTTGATCAGGTGCTTGGAGTCGTCTTTCTCACTTGACACCGTTTTCATGGTTTTCAGGTTCGAAATTTCAAGGTTTTTTGCATTAATAATTTGATTTAGTCGATTGACCTCACTGGTGTGAGCCGCATGAAAGGATGACAACTGTTGTTGTAACTCTTGTGTTTTTTGATTTGAAAGGTTATTTTGATTGACTTGAGTAACAAGAGTTTCAAGTTGACGACGAAAGGTTAAATTTTCTGACTTTAAGTTTGAGATTTGTGCATTTGATTCATTGGTTGTATTAACTTGTGTTTGTAGACTATTTTGTAATTCAGAAATTTGAAATTTATAAGCAGATTTTCACGTAGACAACTGATTTTGTAATTCCTTGTTTACTTGAGTTATTTGAAGAGAACATTGACTTAAATCACTTAAGTCATTTAAAAGTTGTTCCTTTTCGGATTCTAAAAAGGTAATATGTTTTGTCAATTGTGATTTCTCATCAACTTTAAGAAAAAGTTTTTCATTAAATAAGGAATTCTCTGATTCATCAGTGTCTGAGTCAGATAGTAAAGAGTCAAAAGAAGAAGAGTGTACCTCATTTTCATCGTTTTCAGGGATGCCCAGCACAGCTTTTAGTTCGTTTGATCTCGCCATAAGAGCCAGGATGTCAGTGCATTCCTCTTCCTCTTGATCATCTGAGTCTTCCAACCACTGTTGGTCCTCAGCTAGTAGGACTTTGCCATTCTAAACTTGCTTAGCCATGAGCATTTTCCTCTTGAAGTATTCAGAGTCTTTTACCTTAGGCTTCTTGCATTCTTTAGCAAAGTGCCCTGTCATACCATAGTTGTAGAATTTCTTCGGTGGCTCAGTAGAGGAAGATGAAGATTTGTTGTTAGGTGTTTGGGAAGAGGAGTTGAATTTGAAGTTTGAGGATGATCTGAGGTTGTTGTTCGTTGGCTTGTTGTAGTACTTTTTTTATAGCTTGAAATTAGGACTAAGGCTTGACGAACCGACTCAATTTCATCATTTGTCCCGGCAGGGATCAGAGTCTCTGATTCATCTTTTACCACTTCTTTTGATTGTACTGCAATTAGTGCTTCCTTGATGCCTTTGTTGAGAGCTTGATTTTGTTTGGCCAACATTGCAAGTGTGTCAGTATTTTCTTGCCTTGATTTTGCGATTCCTTTCACCATAGGTTCATTTTGATGTAGGTACTCATATAATTCATGAACGTCTATGAGTCTTAAGTCCTTGTGTTGCATCGCACTGTTGCCAAACATCTCCCATTCCGGTTGTAACATCCGAAAACCCGGCCTAGTAGTTTATTGACCTTAAGGTATCTTATTAAATGATCATCTGATTGAATGCTTAGTTAATTTAATTAGCCTGCTGTCTTTTGCGGTATTTTAACCAAGGGGTTAAAATACCCGACTTGTGATATAATTGGAATAAAAATGTGATTTTTATACCTTTAGATTCCTTGTTGAATTTTGTTTCCGGAAATGCTTTCGTTTTTAACATTGGAGTCCGTTTGCTATTTTAAATAAATTAATTACGAAAGAGACTTTTCAGACATATACTGTTAAAGTGGAAAAAGCCAAGATGGGGCCCCACCCCTTGCCTTGGCCGGTCGTGAGAGAAAGAGAGGAGGAGGGAACCCTCTTTTTCTTCTTTCTCTTTGTTTTCAAACATTATCCTCCCATTTTATCACTATTTCATTGCTAGCAAACTCCATCTTTTGCTCACTACTTGTTCTTGAGTAATCCTTGGTGATTCTTGGTGTTAGACCCATTTTTTTCACTAGGGTTTGTGTAAAAGAAGCTTAGAAGTAAGTTATACTCTCTCCTTGACTTATTTTTGGTGTTCTTGAGTTATGTCTTGAACTAGCGTTTGTGATTGCTAGCATTTTGTGGTTAAATCTTGTTATGGATGTTTTAGTATGTGTTATTACAAGCTTTTACATGGAATGTATGGTTGGTTGTGGTAGGAAGACAAGGTTTGGTGAAAATCACCTTCAACCTCCATTAATGGTGGATGTTGAAGGTGGGTTTTGACAAACCTTGGACTTCTTGATGTTTGAATGGTTGAAATTGTTTATTAGGTTGAGAAATCATGATTGGTAAGTTATGGATGGTGAAAACCTAGTATAGATGATTGTGTGAATTGATCTAGTTAATGTTTGGGTCAAAATGGTTAACTAGAGATTTTGCAAGTATGACACTTGTTATTGTAATAGTTATGAACTCGATAGAATTGCTAGATTATGGTGAATTACTAGTTTAGAAGTTATGTGCTAGTTGATGGAAATGTGGAAGTGATTTAGTCATGTTCGGGTTTTTGGCCCGTTTGGATGAATTAGTGGTAGAACGGTTTATATGGTTATAAATGATTAATTGGTGAGTTGTATTTGTTATACAAGTTGGCGTGGTCATAAAATGTGTATTTTATGAGCCTTAGGTTGCGGTTTGTTAAAATTGTCAATTTTGACATTTCGGTGGATTGATCACTAACTCGGTATACTTGTTACAGGAACCGGGAAGGAGACTCACTGATACTAGCTCACTGAGTTAAGGAAATTGAGGATTGAAAGGTGAGTGGATTTGACCTACAACTCGTATCTCGATATTTTCCCATTCGGTTTTGGCATACTAGTAAAATGCAGGAAAATTGCCAGACGGGGGGAGTTCACACCGTGAACTCCACTTCACGATCGGGATGTAGCGACAGAGAAATTGGTTGTTGCTCGCGATCTAGTTCACGATCGGGTTACCGACGCGAACATTAGTTCGCGGTCGCGAACTAGAGTTCGCGATTGGGAACTTTTTCGTGACGTTTTTCGGGGTGTTATTCGTAGCTAGTCTACTTGTTATGTATGTCTAGTGTGAGGGGAATACCATACATGACTATGTGCACATTCGGGATGAGGTCAGTGTCGGAAGGATATCGGCTGAGCATAGTGTATCGACTAATAGGGTATCCGACCTTACATGTATACGTTGCACGGTTAACGGGAGGGATTTTGCCGAAGTGTTGGATACAGGCTATCGGTTACCGTGGTTTTGGCCGACCATGGTTTAAGGCCCGCAAAGCCACCGATCCTCTCAAATAAGTGATTACCCAACCGGAGATGTTTATAACTTCCGTGTTTGAGTGATTAGTGTAGTTGGTAGTGCTAGGAATTCATTCACTTAGCTTTTGTGCTAATCCCTCCCTTATTGACACATTTCAAGTTGGAAGGCTTGAACGGGTCGGGCTTGGATGGGAAGTTTGACCATGCTTAAATAGCTGTTTTGTTTAATGAGCCGTGTTTCGTAATACCGTCTTTTTAACTAACATTTGGTTTGTAATATTTTGTGGGACCACGGTTTGTAAACCTAACGTAATTAGGAACTTAACTAAATGCTTCCGTAACCATAGTTTAATTCTAAATTGGACATCTTTTAAAAAAAATGGTTTCAAAAATGCGGTGTTACAACTTGGTATAAGAGCTTCGGTTTTGCGATAGTTACACGGGTCGGTGTTCCATTCCCAAATCGTGGCTCGTGTTTGGTCAAACCTTCCGGTCAAGAGGGATTAAAGCAAGTGTGAATTGGGTTTAGTAGTTAGTAGTTGTGTACTAACAAGTGAACTAAGCCTTGGTAAGATGTTGTGTTTGTAGCAGGAATGGCTACCGATGGAAACTTGCTAGAAGGAGCCCCGCCGAATGCGAACCTTGGGAACGATGGGGCCGCGACCTCGGGTGGTGATGAGATACCGAACGAGGAATACATTCTGTTGTTGGAAACACTAAACATGGAACTCGAGGATACCATAAGAGCCCTCCGGCAAAGCCAATCGACTGTGCCGCGACCCGAGGCTCGGTCTACCTTACCTCCTACCACCCAAGTAAACCCACCCCCACATTTCACTCAAACTACTCACATTCCCGTCTTTCCCCGAAATGACTCCTCATCCCCGAATGTAAGCATACCACAACCGCCTCCCACCCACACCGTACCAATTGTTAATGCCCAACACCAACAATTCTTCTACCAACCCTTCCCGGTAGAGAAGAAATCGTGTACATACAAGAACTTTCTCGTTGTAAGCCCACCGAGTACCGGGGGAGTACCGACTCGGTGGAAACTCTAACATGGCTTAGGGCTACTGAAAAGGCACTTATTGCTTGTAGTTGTGAGGACCATTTGATACGCGTCCCGGATGTTGGGGGAACGGCTATGGATTGGTGGGATGGGTTGACCGCAAATTTTAGTAATGAAATGATGGATGCGATCACGTGGAAACAATTTAGGGATCAAGTGGAGGCAATGTATTGTAGCCCGTTTGAGTTGGATAAAATTCGGAATGAGTTTATGATGTTGAAGATGAATGATAGGATGACGGTGGATGAGCTTATCCTTCAATTCAATGGGAAGCTTCGGTTTGTAACGCAATGGGTGCCCGATGAGTCTAACCAAATCAAACACTTTGTTGGGGCGTTGTTGCCCGAATACCGAAATATAACGAGGCTTGCGGGAACTCTCTTGCAAGCCTATGATCATGCCAAGTCGGCCGAGAGTGATTTCTTGGCACAAAAGGCCACGAGTCGGGAGAAGACTACGTTCAACAAAGGGAAATTTGAGCAATCGGGATCTCACCATTACAAGAAGTCTCAAGGGAACCATAAGTCGAACAATAACCGTCGAAAGCAAATACTTCAAGGTTCCAACCAAAAGAGCCCATGGTGCGTACCGTGTAAGTCCTCTCATGCCGGTCCGTGTATGGCACAAACTAAACGGTGTATCAAGTGTGGGCAACACGGGCATGAGTCGTCGGAATGCATGTTGGAAAATAGTGTTTGTTGGAATTGTCAAAAAGAGGGTCATAGGGCCATGCATTGTCCAACGAAGAAAGGTTCGGGCTCGGGCGGGGGATCGGCTTCGTCGGGAGGTCAAAAGAGGAAAGGTCATCCGCCACCTACGGGTCGGGCATTCAAGATGACGGTGGAGGATGCCACCACTACCGATGATGTCATCACGGGTATGTTTCTAATAAACTCCATACCCGCTCGTGTATTATTTGATTCGGGTGCAAATTGTCCGTTTTTCTCAAAGCGTTTTTGTGACAAATTCAAATTGCCTACTTCTTTGATCGCGACACCTCTAGAGGTAGAGGTGGCCGATGGTGAAATGTTCCGGTCACGAGATCCGTGTCCGGGGCTAGTATTGATATTGATGGCGTGAAATTTTCGATTCTTTTACTTGTTATTCCGATATCTGGCTTTGAAATGGTCTTAGGTATGGATTGGTTAAGTGTCAATAAGGCCAACATAAATTGTCACCAAAAGTTAATTACCTTTCTTTTACCCGACGGGTCACATGTCGTGGCCCAGGGAGACCGTGCTACCCGACCATACCCATTATATCCACAATGAAAGCCCGTAAGTCCTTGACCAAGGGATGTGAATCGTTTTTTGCTTATGTGATCGATGTGAAAAAGGATAAGAGGGTGGTTGGTGATCTCCGGGTGGTTTCGGAATACCCGGAGGTGTTTCCCGAAGACTTGCCTGGGTTACCTCCCGTTCGGGAGGTAGAATTCAAAATTGATTTGGTGTCGGGTGCCAATCTCGTGGCTAGAGCACCATATCGTTTAGCACCGTCCGAAATCCGGGAAATGATGACACAAATCCAAGATTTATTGGATAAGGGTTTTATTCGGTCGAGTTCCTCACCTTGGGGAGCTCCGGTTTTATTCGTGAAAAAGAAAGATGGTGCACTTCGTATGTGCATTGATTATCGGAAATTGAATAAGAGAACGGTAAAGAATCGGTATCCTTTGCCACGTATTGACGATTTATTTGATCAACTCCAAAGGTCTTCTTATTTCTCAAAGATTGATTTGAGATCGGGTTATCATCAAGTTTGGGTTCATGAAAACGATATTCATAAAACGGCTTTCCGAACTCGTTACGGTCACTATGAGTTCTTGGTTATGCCGTTTGGGTTGACGAACGCTCCCGCGATATTTATGGATTTGATGAACCGAGTTTTTCGGCCTTATCTCGACAAGTTTGTTATTGTGTTCATTGACGATATTTTAATTTATTCCAAGACCGAAAAAGAACACGAAAAACACTTAAGGCAAGTGTTAGAAACGTTGAAGCGGGAACAATTGTATGCGAAGTTCTCGAAGTGCGAATTTTGGCTTCGAGAAGTTCACTTTTTGGGTCACGTTATTTGTTCGAATGGGGTCAAGGTGGACCCGGCAAAGATCGAAGCGGTTATGAATTGGGTTGCTCCAAAGAACCCAACCGAGATAAAGAGTTTTTTTGGGTTTGGCGGGTTATTACCGTCGGTTTATTAAAGATTTTTCAAAGATAGCGGGTCCCATGACGAAGTTGACCCGTAAAGATGTACCGTTTCGGTGGGGTGATGATCACGAGAAGTCCTTCCAAACTCTAAAACAACTATTATGTCAAGCTCCGATTCTTGCCTTACCCGAAAGGCCCGGAAGATTTTATTGTTTATTGTGACGCTTCACTTGCGGGTTTGGGTTGCGTGTTGATGCAACGAGATCGGGTTATTGCTTATGCTTCGAGGCAATTGAAAAATCACGAAAAGAATTACCCGACTCACGATTTGGAGTTGGCGACGGTGGTTTTTGCACTAAAATTATGGAGATATTATTTGTACGGTACTAAGTGCGTGATTTGTACGGATCATAAAAGTTTGCAATACGTGTTCACGCAAAAAGAATTGAATATGCGGCAACGAAGATGGTTAAAATTAATTAAAGACTACGATTGTGAAATATGATACCATCCCGGAAAGGCGAATGTAGTGGCCGATGCCTTGAGTAGAAAGGGGGATTCGGGGCGGGTACAATTTATGCGAGTGGAAATTGTATCGGATTTGGTGTCGCGGTTGAAGATTTCACAAATGGAAGCCTTGAATGTTGAAAATTTGAAGACCGAGATTTTGATAAAGAGGAATGATGTTTTAGAAGAAGATTCTCGGGTTTGAAGACGTATCAATCTCGGGTTTGGGTACCGTTACTCGGGGGTTTGCGGGAATTGATTTTAGCCGAGGCTCACAATTCTCGGTTATCGGTTCACCTGGGTAGCACGAAAATGTATGATGACCTAAAAGCACTTTATTGGTGGCCAACGATGAAGACCGACATTGCCCGTTATGTGGGCCAATGTCATATTTGTGCTCAAGTGAAAGCCGAACACCAAAAGCCCTATGGAACTTTAACTCAATCACCGATTCCCGAGTGGAAGTGGGATCGGATTACCATGGATTTTGTGACCAAATTGCCGCGTACACAAAGGGGTCACGATATGATTTGGGTTATAGTTGATCGATTAATGAAGAGTGCTCATTTCTTGGCTACTAGTGAGACCGCCTCACTTAGTAGATTGGCGGAATTATACATTGATGAAGTGGTATCTCGACATGGTATTCTGATTTCTATCGTGTCCGATAGGGATCCCCGTTTCGCTTCAAATTTTTGGATAGCTTGCAACGAGAATTGGGGACGCGGGTGAATTTGAGTACCGCATATCATCCCCAAACCGATGGGCAATCGGAAAGAACGATACAAACTCTTGGAGATATGTTGCGGGCTTGTGTGTTGGAGTACGGTGGGTCGTGGGATTCCCACCTACCATAGATCGAATTTGCTTACAATAACTCGTACCATTCAAGTATTAAGATGCCACCGTACGAGATGTTGTATGGGCGTCGGTGTCGAACCCCGACGTGTTGGTTGGAAGCGGGTGAGAAACAATATGTGGGACCCGATATTGTTCAAATGACCGCGGATAAAGTCGCAATTGCTCGAGAAAGGTTGAAAGCCGCCCGTGACCGACAACAGATGTATGCGGATCCGAGACGTAGACCCGCTACATTCTCGGAAAACGAGATGGTTTATTTGAAGGTTTCACCTTGGAAGGGTGTCATTCGTTTTGGTAAACGAGGAAAGTTGGCTACGCGTTTTATTGGGCCGTTTCGAATTAGTAAGGTGGTGAATTCTCAATCGGTAACACTCGAGTTACCCCCGGAGTTGTCGGCAATACACAACACTTTTAACATTTGTTATTTAAGAAAATGTAACATTGAAGATCCGAGCCAAATTCTTCCGGTTCAAGAGTTGCGGGTTGATACAAAGAAAAGGTTGGTCGAGGAACCGGTGGAGTTGTTGGACCGAAAGGAGACAAAATTGAGAAAGAAACGGATTCCTATGGTTTTGGTAAAGTGGAAGCACTGTTTGGGTGCGGATATGACATGGGAGACCGAGGCCGATATGCGGGAGCGTTATCCCTCCTTATTTGATCGAGATGGGATTCCGGGGACGGAATCTTCCTAAGTGGGGGAGAGTTGTAACGTCCCAAAACCCAGCCTAGTAGTTTATTGACCTTAAGGTATCTTATTAAATGATTATCTGATTGAATGCTTAGTTAATTTAATTAGCATGCTGTCTTTTGCGGTATTTTAACCAAGGGGTTAAAATACCCGACTTGTGATATAATTGGAATAAAAATGTGATTTTTATACCTTTAGATTCCTTGTTGAATTTCGTTTCCGGAAATGCTTTCGTTTTTAAAATTGGAGTCCGTTTGCTATTTTAAATAAATTAATTACGAAAGGGACTTTTCAGACATATACTGTTAAAGTGGAAAAAGCCAAGATGGGGCCCCACCCCTTGCCTTGGCCGGTCGTGAGAGAGAGAGAGAGAGGAGGAGGGAACCCTCTTTTTCTTCTTTCTCTTTGTTTTTAAACATTATCCTCCCATTTTATCACTATTTCATTGCTAGCAAACTCCATCTTTTTATCTCTACTTGTTCTTGAGTAATCCTTGGTGATTCTTGGTGCTAGACCCGTTTTTATCACTAGGGTTTGTGTAAAAGAAGCTTAGAAGTAAGTTACACTCTCTCCTTGACTCATTTTTGGTGTTCCTGAGTTATGTCTTGAACTAGGGTTTGTGATTGCTAGCATTTAGTGGTTAAATCTTGTTATGGATGTTTTAGTATGTGTTATTACAAGCTTTTACATGGAATGTATGGTTGGTTGTGGTAGGAAGACAAGGTTTGGTGAAAATCACCTTCAACCTCCATTAATGGTGGATGTTGAAGGTGGGTTTTGACAAACCTTGGACTTCTTGATGTTTGAATGGTTGAAATTGTTTATTAGGTTGAGAAATCATAATTGGTAAGTTATGGATGGTGAAAACCTAGTATAGATGATTGTGTGAATTGATCTAGTTAATGTTTGGGTCAAAATGGTTAACTAGAGATTTTGCAAGTATGATACTTGTTATTGTAATAGTTATGAACTCGATAGAATTGCTAGATTATGGTGAATTGCTAGTTTAAAAGTTATGTGCTAGTTGATGGAAATGTGGAAGTGATTTAGTCATGTTCGGGTTTTTGGCCCGTTTGGATGAATTAGTGGTAGAACGGTTTATATGGTTATAAATGACTAATTGGTGAGTTGTATTTGTTATACAAGTTGGCGTGGTCATAAAATGTGTATTTTATGAGCCTTAGGTTGCGGTTTGTTAAAATTGTCAATTTTGACATTTCGGTGGATTGATCACTAACTCGGTATACTTGTTACAGGAACCGGGAAGGAGACTCACTGATACTAGCTCACTGAGTTAAGGAAATCGAGGATTGAAAGGTGAGTGGATTTGAACTACAACTCGTATCTCGATATTTTCCCATTCGGTTTTGGCATACTAGTAAAATGCAGGAGAGTTCGGGCCGAGGTGTTTGAAGTGTTCGAGTCGAAGAGATTGAATGTGTTCGGGCCGAAGAGATTGAAGTGTTCGGGCCGAAGTATAGATTGTGTTCGGGTCGAAGACTTTGTGGTGTTCGGGTCGAAGAGTTGATAGTGGTGTTCGGGCCGAAGACTGTATAATGTTCGGGCCGAAGACTGTATAATGTTCGGGCCGAAGACTGTATATTGTTCGGTTCGAAGACTTTGGAAGAAGTTCGGGCCGAACTGATCAATATGTTTGGGCCGAACTGTTAGATGAGTTCGGGCCGAGAACAGTAGCGTCGTTCTTGAGCAGAACTGTTCCGAACAGCCAAGAAAAATCCACTAAATTGATCCTAAAACGCTCGTTTCTTAACCAAAATCGATGACTCTTTTTGCAAAATGACCCAAAACTGTTTTCCTTCAATCCATGTCAACAATATTCACCAAAAACAACCTAGATCTAGTAGAAAACTTGAATTTTGAAGGTTTTTGAAGCTTTAATGGTGTTTACTAAAATGAATTGGATTCAAACTTAACTCGATTCTAAGCTTTATATAAACACAATATAACGCTATTTAACTCATAAGAACAAGTATTAATACCTCAAATCCATTTTTTGATTTTTGACCCCTTTTTCTTCAAAAACTTGATAACCCCTTTTGATCTTCTGATTTGGATAGCAAGCAATGGAAATGGATCATTTTCAGAGTGAAATTAAGCTCTGATACCAATTGAAAAGCTTAAAACAACACAATCAATCCATTACTTGATGATTGATGATGATTATGGATGAAAATTTGATGAAGAATGTTAGGGCTTTTACTGAGAGAAAGTAGAGAGAGAGAGAGAGAGAGAGAGAGAGAGAGAGAGAGAGAGAGAGAACAATTGTTGAATTGGTTCTTTGTTAATTGCAAAAGTTGGGGAATTAAGGTTTACACTATGGTTTATATACCATGACCTTAATTCCCTAATTAGCTTAAGACTAATCCTAAGACTAACTAAACTAATATACAATGTTACCATTTATCCCATAGACTATTAATTACAATAAAATAGTACCTAACAATCTCTTTTAACTATTTACCACCAACATGGTTATAGTTTGATAACTATATTTACATTGTAACTCTATATATTCATGTCGATATAACGTATCATATAACTCTAACGAGTCTTTTCACAATCCCCAACAACGTAGTATTAAGTCCTCCTTCTCGAACAATGAACATATTATTGGCCGTCATATATAACTCTGCAGCCTGCAGCCATAATTTATATATTTTATATCTTATACTTACATTGTATAGGTAAGATCTTATATGTAATATTGTGTATATGTAACTCTGTATATCTATGTCAACACAATGAATAAACTTAACTAGTGCTTTCGCAATTTCCAAAATATACTTGGTATGTGAAGATGGAAGAAAATGAAAAGAAAAGGCTAAGAATGGTACAATACGAACTATAATAATTCTCCAAAATGATAAAAATAAAAATTACATGTGATTTAGAGATCCCTAACAGTGGGTGAAAAGTAAGAAATAGGGACTATTTAGCAAATTAATCCCTCTGCACATATATAAGCCATGCTTTCATTTTGGAGCACCAGAAAATATTTTAGGTAAAACAGTAGGGCATTGGCATAGGCATAGGCATAGGATATGGCCTGTATTCTGCATCTTTTGATTTTTTACTACTTCTTTCGGATTTTATATCTTCCTCGATTATATTAACATTCTTTTCGATAGCATTTACTTTATCATCGGTTTTGTCTGCTTTAATCCGGACCTGTTTTACTTCATGCTGAACTTCTTTTGCTTTCTCCAGGACTTGTTTCCACAAAAAAAAAAAAAAAAAAAAACAGAAGAAAGAAAATATAAACCAAATTAACCATGTATAAAAATCTAAAAATTATGCAATTGTATTATATTGTATTGTACTATTATACATTTATCATTCAAATTTTCATTAAATCACCTGTTTATAACGGCGTAAGTTCACTACTTCATTGTTAAGTTAACTGCTAAATATTGAAATGGAGAAAAAGCATTTACTTCTAGAAAAAAGTGTTGCTTCTCCAACTTCAATTATTTAAACAAATGAAATTAAAAAATATAATTATAAAAAACATATTCAATAATCTAATTTACTTTTAAATATCATTAACTTCAATTTATCTAAAAACTGTGGGACTAATTTCTCACTAACCATCCAATTAATCATATTTAACCGTAATTGTAATTTTTTGACTAAAAAACTGTGAAACAAACAATATGTCATTTAGGTTGTGTTTGTTTTCAGCGTAATAGAACCATTCAGCGCTGAATGCTTGATCATTCAACATTCAATGCGTTTTTTTAGCGCCTCTGAATGAAGTATATGCTGAAGATATGCTGAATCATTAAGCAATCAAAATTCTTATAAAAAAGTTTCTGACATTCAAAACAAGTTTTATACAAAACCTCTTAATCATTCAGACTGTTAAATCATTCAGCACTTAATCATTTTGTTCCTATCAAACAACACTTTATTCTGAATCGGGGTAAGTATTAAATTGGGTAGCTAGTGGGGATGATTGAAACACATTTTACTTAAAGTAAGTTTAATAATGTTTAAAACTAAACGTAATGGTAAATATGTCATTTTACTATATTAAATGAGATAGTTAGTGGGTGAAGTTCACTATTATTTACTCCCTCCGTCCCACAAAAAAGTTCCCATTTCATCTTGGCACAAGCTTTTAGGTGGTAGTTAGTGGTGGGGTCATTGGTATTAATTTTGATTAAAATATAAGGTTTGATTGGAGAGAGAATGATAGTTAGTGGATATTAGTAGTGGGGTCCTTAAGAATAATAATATTTTATTATGTGGAGCCCATCAAATGTGAGAAATGGGAACTTTTTTGTGGGACAAAAGTTTTGTTAGAAATGGGAACTTTTTTGTGGGACGGAGGGAGTATTAAATAAGGTAAATTTTAAAGTATATCACTTATTTTAAAACAACTCAAAATGAAAATATATCACCTATTTGAAATCGAAGTATAAATAATACTTGGCACAAACTTGTTAGAGTGAAATAACTTTCTCCTTACCTGGTGCAGTGTTACTTTTAGACGTAAAATAGCTCACAATTGCACTCACAATTGCACTTACAATTGTGCCTATAGCACCGCCAACCACTTGTATCATGGTGGTCTTCCAATCGTCACTGTCATTCCCATTGCAACAATTATTACAATTATCTTTATTTTTTCCTGCATTATTCAAAATTTTATGCAGTTAGCATTATAATTTTTTAAAAAATTGAAGCATCACGTGCCTGAGCTCGGATCATTTAAGTTTGCTGATCTCGAGCATGAGCTCGGCTCATTTCAAGCCTAATGTGTAAAATTCTAATTTTAAAACTGATTCAGCCCAATGATAGAGGAGCAGACCGTTTTGTTTTTTGGAACCCAAGATTGTGTTGGAAAATGGGCTCAGCTGAAAACGTCATAAATTTTGGCTTAAGTCTCCGTTTCAGCCTATGAGTAGCCAAATCGAAGCTTGAGACGAGGGCTACGACACTTTATTTGTGTTTTGTGTTTTTCTTTGGTTTTTGTGAAGTTTGTTTAGGCCCATTTATATGCCCGTTTGTTGTTTTAGGCCCATTCGAAAATCTAGGTCATATTTAAGGTATGTTTTATGCATTGAAATAATCACTTGGCATTTTTGCAAAAATTGAGTTTTTCTCTCCAGAATTGTATTCTTATGTTGAACAACTTTTAAACACCATTTCTACGAAATTCTTGAATCAACGTGATTTTAATAAGACTATCACGGTATTCGTTGAATCAACGGATCAATCTATACTATCATCATTTTTATTCACATCAAAAACGAATTGCACCTAGTTGAAGAACAAGTACGTACTTACCATTATCACCATATTGGATATAACATTTTCCAAGGTACATTTCACCTGAAACCGAGTTACCACACTCTGATCTTAACCGTTGACTTGCCTCTGAAATACAATCTTTACAGTCACTTGAACTTAAATCTTGCACACATTGGGCCACACCTTCTATGTTGCTCGAATCTTTCTTACGAAAGTATTCTCCATTCCCAGAAACAAGATATTTCAGCACGTCATCTATACTCTTCAAAACATCGGAATTAGAATCAACTGATGGCCCACACTTCTTCAACACTTCTATCTTATCCTCCACCCCAAAGAATACCGTGTTATCATATTTTACAAAGCATCCATCTAACTGTATGGTTCCACCTATCGACAACGGACACCTTGACTTCAGTTGACTTACCGAGTTACCGACACATTCTCGGCAGTTGGAAGAGTTAAGGTCACCTCGACATTGGTAAAGGCCATAAACGACGTCGCTTTGTGAAATTTCAAATTTGTTGAAGTTGTAGAGGGAAGCTGAGTCGGGTAAAGTGGTGAATAGTGCGTTGACGTTTGACTCGTAAGGTGTCATTGAGGTGAAGCAAAGTTGGGAGCATTGGAGATAGATGTTGGAGTTAACGGCGGAAGCAGAATATAAGAGGGAGAAGATGAGAGAAAATATGAGGACTAGCATTTTAGAGCTTGTAGTTTTAAAACCTCTAGTGACATGCATATATTTAATTATACGCTCTACGTATATTAATTGGGCTACTCGGGACCTCGGGTACATGGGACCATATGACATATCAAAACTATTTTTATATTATATGCTACCTAAGCAAATACTTTACATTACATTATTTTAGAGGGAATAACACCACGATGTAAAAGGGGTGGTGTTACATGCAGGGGCGGATTTATATTGTAACATGCGGCGTCACGTGTTACTGCTAAAATATTAAACTTTTTTGATGTCATATGCTACTACCGAATTACAAAACTTAAGTAATAGCCCAAATCTATTTTATAAAAAACTCAAGTATTAGTATACCAAACCCGAATTTCAACTCAAAATCTAAACCAAAAAAATAATCTAAAGTGTGTCTTTAATCTAACTATTAGGCTTATAACATTCTTTTCTTAGTTATATGATATATTTTTGAAATTAATGTTTGAAGAGTTCTTGGTGTATATGATAAAACATGGTGATCATATATATATATATATATATATATATATATATATATATATAGGGATGCTTTATATACAGAACCAAATTAGAAGCAGAACCGACAGAACTATAATTCAACCAATGAGGGAAGGTAATTTTCGGATTTAATTTGTATTTTTAATTAATTCGGTAGGGGTATATTGGGTAATGCATCACCACTATTTTCTTTTGGCAACTGGCGAGTGGATTAATGATACCCAATTATTTAGGAAAGTTGATTTTGTGAATTAAATGGCCATTAATAAGGGATCCTACATATCCCGAATTCCTTGATTGATTAACCAAATTGTGGGATATTGTACAGAGGAACAAAATCTGAATGTTGAATATTGATGGTGTTGATGAGTTTGAACAAATATGTAGTAAACAGAATAATCTACAGAAATGTATCATGCATGTTGTATGTTGATTAATGTAACTGTTAATTCATAGATTTAGATAAAAGCATGCTACAAATGTTTGAAAACACCAATGTATAATATGCAATTGCAATAAGTGCGTGTATAGGCGTAAAAAACACCTATGTAATAGTGTGTCATTATTGCTTTAAAACATGTATACCCCATAGATGGACCATTTACAAATAAAACGTGATTGTATAACATTTTTTATATAAATGAATACAAATACATACATGTATACCCCATAGATGGACCATTTACACACTACAATCACTACCAAATACATACATGTATGCCCCAATAAATGAATACATATGCATACATGTATACCCTAATGATAGACCATCAACCGTCAATACTAAATACATAATGTTAAAACATCAGTGTAAGTACAAAATGTGAACGTGATATTTAGGCATCCAACTTGGTTTCCATAGGGTTCTTGATTCATAATGTTATCATGAAATGATAACATGTATGTAATACGGACACATCTAGAAAAGTTGTTATATTGTAAAAAAAGAAACAACAATTTAACGTCGAGTTGATTTCCATCATCATTGTCATCCTCATCGAATGATTCTTCTTCGTCTTGCTGATTTTCATCTCGCCGGAATCGGTCTAGATAGAACCTGAATCTCGATAGTCATCCAACCACCACCGTCAGAATAACGTGATAGCAAAAGAAAGATTATGACGTTTCAAATGGTGGTGACGGTGGTTGTTGCCGCTAGAATAGCTTGTAGTTGCTGTTCGAATGTTGATGATGGTGGTTGTTGTGAGAGCAAAAGGAAGAAGACGATAGAAAAAGTATTAGTTTGGGGTAGGGTTTTCAAGGTAAAAGATGAATTGTGGTAATTGCTTTTGACAAATTAAATAGGAATAAGATAATATGGAAAGAATGTAGGCAATATTTTAGGAATTCTTTATAGAGTATCATTTAGATAATGGTTTAGGGTAAAATGCCTAATATACCCTTCCGAAATTTATAAAAGAAAATAATAAAAAAAATGTTTTCCTTTTTTCTGATTGATCCATATTAGTTCTGACGGTTTTGTAGCCTTAATTGGTTCTGATTTTAATTCTACACTATATATATATATATATATATATATATATATATATATATATGTGTGTGTGTGTGTGTGTGTGTGTGTGTGTGTGTGTGTGTGTGTGTGTGTGTGTGTGTGTGTGTGTGTGTTTGTGTGTGTGTGTGTATGTGTGTATAGTGTTCGATTCAGCGCAGAACCGTTTAAAGGTGCAGAACCACAAAGCCATTTTAATTTTTAATCTTGGCCCTTGATGATCTGATCGACAGTTGAGGGGAAAGATCCATTTTTCTATTCTTTATTCAATTAAAAAATCGGATATTTAATTTAAGTGGGGGTATACTCATAAATTGACATATTTGGATAATTGAAAAGGATTAAAAACCGAATATTTAACCAATTCGTGTGCAGAATTTTCGGAGATCACGTACCAAATACTCCCAATTTCACGCTCCTTCCATTTCACCGATTCTTTAAAATTGTAAACGAAATCTTCCAAATCTTCTACAATATATGAGTTATTATACCATATCGCTTGAAATTACGGCTGATACAACTCGAATCACAAGTCACCATCGTTCGAGTTAGGGTTTTTATTGCGGGGCTGAAGAAGGAGATAAAGTGAAATTGAAGGATCAATAAAGATGTCCGGTTAGTAATCTACTAGTATTTGTTCTTTTATTAATCGATTATGTTAATTTTGATGTGGTTTTCTTCCGAAACCCTTATCCCCATTATCGTGTATATTGTTCAGTCGAATAAAATGCTTGGTGTTTTTTTAGCTCCTGTATAGAAAATAAATACCTAATACTCATTCTTGTAATCGTTTTCTTATATTATCAGGTCATTTTTCGAACAATATTAATGGTTGTTTTCAGTTTTTTAGTTGTTGTATAGCAAAATTAGTATGTAATCGTTTTGGTGTAGTTGATTTCTGACAGCGGTGTATATCATGTTCACTGTACTAAATGTATTATGTTGCATGATCAATAGAATACGTGTATTTTGTTAATTATTGTTGATAAAATATATATGTATGGGAATCATCCATGTTATGTTATTTGATATTGTATGATTTTTATGATTAAATCAAGTTATATTGTCTTATGTTATGTTATCAGGTGTAAGAAGAAGTGGTAGGAAGAAGGCAAGATCAGTTAATTACAATGAAAGTATGAGGAATAAACTGGTTGAAACAATTGGTATGTTTGGTTTGATTTATTATTGTGTGTATTTTATCTAATGTATGTCATTGTTTAGTTTTTGACGAAGAAGAAGAGGAACACATTAATCTTATTCGGAAAAGGAAAGCTAAGGTTGGTGAATCATCTGACCGCCGAACAAATTAATCTTAATCGGAAGAGGAACATCATCAACTGTTTTGAATCATTCAATGTATATGAAACGTATTTGTGTATTATAATCTTACACTTATGTCGACTACATCAACTGTTGTGATTTTTTAATTAATTTACAGTAATGTCGTATGACATTCAATGTCATAATCAGGCAATGTATAGTAATCATGCAATGTATAGTTTTCATGAAACGTATTTGTGTATTATAATTCTACACTTATGTCGACTACATCAATTGTTGTGAATTTTCTTATTTAATTTATAGTAATGTCATATGACATTCAGTGTCATAATCATGCAATGTATTGTAATCATGCAATGTATTGTAATCATGCAATGTATAGTAATTTCGTATGACATTCAATGTCGTATGACATTCAATGTCATATTTACTGGTGTTCGTTGCTGATTATAATCTCCACGTATGTATTATGCAGAGTTTATTGAATTCTCTTAATCGGTATTCATCTTTCTTCTGTTTGGAGTAATGAGAATCGATGTTTAGGGTTCTCAGAATTTCCAGCGTTTACAAGGAAATAGAGGATAATCAGTTTTTTATTTTCAATTGATCACATGATAATGAATATCAAACCAACTTTCCATAATTATAGGAAACCAGCACACATTTATTCAGTTTCCATACATAACTGATTTTTGCTGAATTACTTAAATGCCCTTTTGGTCTAAATAAAATAAATAAATAATAATTACATTTTGCTGCATTATGATTGGCTGAAATATAGTTCTGTAGTTCTGCACCTTTAAACGGTTCTGCACTGAATCGCACCCTATGTATATATATATATATATATATATATATATATATATATATATAGTGTAGAATTAAAATCAGAACCATTTAAGGCTACAGAACCAGCAGAACTCAATCTAAACCATTGACTTTTGAAATGAAATGATCATGTAAGACACATTAATTGATTGCCTTGATGAAATTCAGTTTGGAGAAGGTAATGACAAACTTATTTGGAAGGTTGGTGATGATATTGGTTTCTCTATTTCTCAAGCCCGGTTACATATTGATTGCATATTGTATCCTGGTAGTAATTTCACATCTTTGTGGTGTCCGGTTGTTCCAAATAAAGTGAATATCTTTATTTGGAGAATGTTGAGTGATCGGTTGCCTACTCGGCAAAACTTATCGATGCGGGGCCTTGAGATTAACTCTATCGCATGCCCACTTTGCAACAGTGGTGTAGAGTCGATGGTGCATGTTCTTTTTTTATGTCCAGTTGCTGCTTCAGTGTGGATCAAGGTAAGAAGGTGGTGCGATCAAACGGGACGGGAAACTTTTTCATTCTCGAGTTGGTGGTTTGGTTGTGATGTTCTTGCTCAGGCAAATTGCAAACGGCTAAAACGTCAAGTTATTGGAATTTCTTCTTGTTAGTGGATTTTGAGACTAAGGAATGCCACATTATTTGATTCTAGTATCCTTAGGAAAAGTGAGGTTTTTGATCGTATTGTTTTGTATTCGTTTTTATGGCTTAACCACAGAAATCATAAACTTAAGATTTCTTGGATTGAGTGGCTTTTAAACCCTTTGTAATTGTTTAGCATTTTGTTAAATTCTAGTAATATATTTCTCGGGTCCATTTGGAGGGGGTGATGGCAATGCCGAAGCTCTCTCCGATGGTTCCTTTTTTTGCTGTTCAAAAAAAAAATTGATGAGAGACCCCCAAATATTGGTTTGCATGGATGTCATTCATGCATGTATACATACATGTATAGATAACACTTATGTATATGTTTTCATGTATGTATATAATGATATAGATTGAGTTCTGCTGGTTCCGTAGCCTTAATTGGTTCTGAAATTAATTCAACCATATATATATATATATATATATATATATATATATATATATATATATATATATATATATATATATATATATAGGAATGAGTTCATTTGAGAATTAATATATTGGGTGAGAATGTGATAATAGATCTTAGCCATTGATCTTGGTGTATTTGGGGCTCCCGGCCCGGCAAAATCTGTAGCGCGGCGAGAGGGGCACATGTGCCCTTTTTTTTAATCATCGATGATTACACTAATTCTCACATTCTTACAATTTTTTCAATTCTCAAAGGAACCCTCCCCTATATAGGACTGAGTTCCATTGAGAATTAATATATTGGGTGAGAATGCGAGAATAGATCTCATTCGTTGATTAGGGCGGATTTGGGGCTCACGGCCCGACACAGTCTGTCGCGCGGCACGAGGGGGGCACATGTGCCCTGTTTAATCATCGATGATTAATGTGTAATCATCGATGATTGCCCCATGATAACAAAAATTCTCACACTCTCACCATTTTTCCAATTCTCAAAGGAACTCTCCCCATATATATATATATATATATATATATATATATATATATATATATATATATATATATATATATATATATATATATATATATATATATATATATATATATATATAGGGGCGAGCTATTTACAGAACCCATTTTTTGCGTAGAACCAAGCAGAACTCACCTAAGAATATTAGAATTTAGTAAAAAAAAATATGTAAAATAATAACATTAAACCCAAATGAAACATATACTTTCAGAAAAACATCAAAAATACCGAAAAACATATATGTTCAAATAATGCAAAAATAACACTAAGGGCTAGTTACAGAACCCATGTTAGCCTACAGAACCCGCAGAACTCAATCTAAACCATTGAATTTCAAAATGAAATGATCATGGAAGATACATGAAGTGATTTAACGAGGGACCCCCATGCATGTATGTTATTCATGCACGAAAACATATATGTTTTTGTGCATGTATGTTTTCATGTATATATACATAAGTGTTATTTTTGCATTATTTCAACATATATGTTTTCAGTATTTTTGATGTTTTTCTTAAAGTATATGTTTGATTTGGGTTAAATGTTATTGTTTTGCATATTTTTTTACTAAATTCTAATATTCTTAAATGAGTTCTACTTGGTTCTACGCAAAAAATATGTTATATATATATATATATATATATATATATATATATATATATATATATATATATATATATATATATATATATATATATATATATATATTAAATTTGTTATTGTTTTGGGGTGTTGGCCTGAACTCTACGAAGTGTATCTACGCCTTAGTCGCTTTGTTGGGATTTAAGCATTCTATTACTGATGATGCAGTTAGTACTGATGAAGACTTAATGCAGTTAGTACTGATGGGGCAGAAAAGAAAAGTTACTATTGATCTTGGAGTTAATACTGACGATGGCAAATACTACTGATGTCTATTTATAGTGTTGATCGTGTCCGAGATTCTAGTTTAGTTAGTTTAGAATGCATATCTTTTTGTAATTCAATTGTAATCATATCCTAGAATAACTAGGTTAAAGTGTTAGGCTTCAAGGACTATTATAAATAGTACCTTACGAATTGTAAACGTACGTGTGATTGATCGATAATTAATATACATTGAAGCTTTTTGTGATAAACTGTGTTCTTAATCATACTTATTCGATTACAGTTTACATTTTTGTTAATCTTATAACAAGAGTGTCAATCCGCTGTAACTTCTCTTTGTTAGTAGATATGTGATTCAATAACTTGTTTAAGTTATTCGATCCTGACAAGTGGTATCAGAGCATTAAGGTTCTAGATCTACGAATTAAGAACATCAAAAAGTTTCATACTTTCGAAACAAAATTGTTAATCATGTCTGATAACAATGAAAGCACGCAGGCAAACAAAATCCCAATTCTCACTCCCAACAACTTTGGGATGTGTAAAAACAGAATCAAGCAATACATGTTATTACTGATTATTCCATGTGGGAAGTTGTTCTTGAAGGGAACAAAACGATTCAGACTCAACTCACAAGCTCATCAACTGAATCCGACAAACTCAAGAGTGACAAAGAAAAGAAAGACAGAAGAATCGAACTAAAAGCATTAAGCACTCTTTTGCTTGCTAATCCTAATGACTATCAACATTTATTTGTTGAATATGATGATGCTAAGAAGTTGTGGCAGGCATTGGAGAAAAGGTTCGTTGGCACCAAAAGTACTAAAAGAAACATGAAGTCTGTTTTGAAGCAAGACTTTGAAAACTTCAAAGGACAGAAGAATGAGTCATTGTCACAAGTTTTTGATCGATTCAATAAACTTATTCGTGAACTTAATCAAGTTGGTGTTAAACCAGACGATGATGATGTCAACAGGAAGTTCCTCAGATCTCTTGGTGAAGAATGGTCTATGTATACTGTTATATACAGACAAGGAGATGCATTGGAAGAGAAGGAGCTTGATGAACTATTCAATGAACTAAGAGTGTTTGAATCTGAGGTAAGTAATAAAACTCCTACTTTACCTTCAAACAATGCTGCTTTAGGGTCTAGTACAGGACCAGGTCAGGATGCTGCAACTGGAAAGAATGTAGAAATTGAAGATGTAGCAAGAGAATCCTTCTTTACTAGTCACGTACACACTGCATTGATTAGTGAAGATCTGGAACAACTCAATACTTATGATCTGGAAGAGATGGACATCAAATGGCAGATGGCAATGTTGAGTTTGAGAACTAAAAGATTTCTCAAAAGAACTAGTAGACAAAATCTGACCTTCAATAAAGGTGATCGTGCTGGATTTGACAAAACCAAAGTCAAATGCTACAACTGCAATTATTTTGGTCACTTTGCTAGAGAATGTCCTAGCAAAGATCAAAGATCAAATTATAACAAAAACAGCACTTCAAACTCAACTGCATTGGTATCTCAAGAGGGTCAAGGTTATGACTGGAGCTTTCAAGCAGAGGAACATGCTCAAAACCAAGCTCTCATGACTTTTACTGAATCTACTACTGAGGTACATTCTAAATCTTGCACTCCTGAATGCATTAAAGCATATAAAGAATTAGAAAAACTAAATAAAAAAACTCTTGATGAGATGATTTTAAACAAAAATAGAAGAATTGAATTTAATGGTTGCATTGCTGATCTTGAAAATCAAATCAAAATTTATAAAATAACTGATCAAAAGATAAAAGATGAATTATTACAAACAACTTATGATAAAGAACATGCTGAGTTAAAATTAAAATAAACATTAATCAAATTAGAAGAATGTCAGTTGGAATTAGAACAAAATAAATTAACTATTAAAAAATTTGAAAGAAGTTCTAAAATAATTGATGAATTAACTAACAATCAAACCACTGATAAGGTTGTTCATGGGGTTGGATATCATGCAGTTCCACCTCAACCTAATTTTATTCCTCCTTTTAAGTCAAGCTCAGAAAGAATATTAAACGAATTAAAATTAGAAAGCCAAACTGAAACAAGTAATGAGTCATCTGATGATGATCAAACAATTAACTCTACTGATACAAGTTTTCATACCACACAAAGTCAAAATGAATCCCCTAAATATAATTCAGAAAATATACCAACTATTTTAAGAAGGGAAAATCAAAGAAATTTAACCAGTTGAAAGAACAAAGAAAGCCTGAAAGTGCTAAAACAACAAAATTAACATGTTTAATTTGCAACAAAGTTAACCACTTAGCAAATGATTGTCACTTCAATCCAATTAACTGCAAAGAATATAATGAATTCAAAGAAAACACAGAAAAATTAAAAGAATTGAAATTAAAACAAACTGCAGAAGCTAAAGAAATTAAAAATCCACATGTTGAAGTCCCTAAATTTGGAAGAACTGCACAAAGATTTGTGCAAAATATCAGACATGGAAGTCCTAAAAGGAGTAATTATTTCAAAAATAATGGAAAACAAAACCAATTTCCAAGATACTCAAATTTTTCAAACATCAGTAGGAACTATTCCAGGTTTACTACTTGTAAAAACCCTGGTCCATCAGTAGTAAAATACTCAAAAGCCAAAAACTATGGGTATAAACCTAGGTTAGTAGTAAAACAAAATAACAGTAGTAAACAACAAATGAAAACCAAACCTGCATTAAAAGCTCATCCAATTCATAAATCTTACTCTTCAAAGGATGAACCCAAGACAAAACAAGCTTGGGTTCCCAAAATTAACTAATCCATTTATTTCTTTGCAGAGCATTCAGATCCCTGAAGAAGGAAGAACGTGGCACATTGATAGTGGATGCTCTAGGCACATGACTGGAAATCTTCAAATTCTTAGAGATTTCAAGTCCTTTGAAGGTGGATATGTTGCTTTTGGTGAAAATCCAAGAGGTGGTAGGATTACAGGTAAAGGTACAGTATCAAATGGTAAGATTACTTTTGATGACGTATTTTATTTTGCTGAGCTTAAATATAATCTGGTTAGTGTCTCACAAGTATGTGATAAAAAGAACAAAATTCTTTTTACAGATATAGAGTGCATCATTCTTTCTCCTGGCTTTATTTTAGATGAAAAATTTGTTGTTTTAAGAACACCAAGGAGAAACAATGTATATTGCCTGGATATTGGGGGAGAACTCATTTTTTTCAAATGAGATCAACTGTTTTATATCTAAGGCAAACACAAATGAATCAGAACTCTGGCATAGAAGGATGGGTCACACAAATTTCAAAATTATGAATAATTTAGTCAAAAAGAATTTGGTAGTTGGCTTACCCCAAAAATAATTTATGTGTGATCATCACTGTGTTGCATGCCTGAAAGGTAAGCAACATAAGACTTCTCATAAGACCAAAGCATTTAATTCTATTTCTAACCCTTTGCAGCTCTTACATATGGACCTATTTGGACCTACAAATGTAATGAGTATTGGAAAGAAACAATACTGTCTTGTTATTACTGATGATTTTTCCAGGTATACTTGGGTTTTATTTCTTAGGACCAAAGATGAAACAAGTGAGATCATAAAGAATCTGATAGTCAAACTGGAAAATACAAGATATCTCAAAGTGAAAGCCATTAGATATGATAATGGCACAGAGTTTAAAAATGCTAATTTAATTTCTTTTTGTGATCTTAAGGGTATTGACAGGAAGCACAGCTCACCAAGAACTCCACAACAAAATGGTGTAGTTGAAAGAAGAAATAAAACAATCATTGAAGCAACCAGATCCATGCTTGCAGATTCAAAATTACCAATAACTTTTTGGGCAAAAGCTGTTAATACTGCTTGTTGTGTACAAAACCGAGTATTAATAGTTAAGCCTCATTTTAAAACACCTTATGAACTTTTCAATAAAAGAAAACCTTCAATAAGTTTCTTAAAATCATTTGGTTGTCCTTGTACAATTTTAATTACAAGAGAACAAATTAGTAAGTTTGACTGCAAATCAGATGATGGGATCTTTGTAGGATACTCAACTCAAAGCAAATCATACAGAGTATTCAACAAAAGGCTAAGGATCATTGAAGAAAGTGTGAATGTATCCTTTAATGAAAACCTAATGAATGAACAAGGAAATGGTCCAGATTGGTTATTCAATATTGATAATCTAACCAAATCCTTTGATGTTAATTATGATTGTAATATAGGAGATTCAAACAATCAAAGTCAATAAGGAGGATCATCATCATTCAATGGTAGTCAAGAGATAATGAAATATATCCTAGTTAATACTGATCCCACAGTTAATACTGAGGACAGTAGCAACTCAGATAACCCTAGCAATCTTGACACCAGTAACAACTCAAATTCTCACAACACTACTGATCCCAGTTGTAATTCAGAAACTCAAACAAATGATGATGAACCAAACAATAATGATGTCAGTACTAACAATGAACGATAGGAACTAAATGAAAATCATGTTACTACTGATACCAGCAGCAATGAAGAATCTCAACAAAATCCAGAAAATCAAGAAGAAACATGGACAGATACTCAAATCCCTGAATCCAATGAATCAAATCTCGATAGTCAACTAGTTGCTAATAAAGTCTCCAACTCAAGAACAGAAAAGAATCATCCCTTAGACTTAGTTCTAAGTGATGGGAACTCTAATATGCAGACGAGAAGCAAATTTAATTCATCTTTAAATACAAACATTTGTAATATAAGTCTAATCTATGATGAATTTATGTATGAATGTTTTCTATCGCAGGAGGAATCTAAAAAGATTCAACAAGCAATGAAAGATTCAAATTGGATTATAGCAATGCAAGAAGAACTTTTCCAATTCAAATTACAAGCTGTATGGACACTTGTACCTCTACCGAAAGGAAAAAGAGCCATTGGAACAAGATGAATCTTTTGAAACAGGAAAGATGAAAGGGGTATAGTGATTAAAAACAAAGCCAGACTTGTAGCCCAAGGATACACTCAAGAAGAAGGAATAGACTATGATGAGGTATATGCTCCAGTTGCAAGAATTGAAGCAATAAGAATCTTTCTGGCATATGCTTCATTCAAGAAAATTAAAGTCTATCAAATGGATGTAAAAAGTGCATTCCTTTATGGGAAAATTGAAGAAGAAGTCTATGTTTGTCAACCTCCAGGATTTGCAGATCCTGAACATGATGATTATGTGTACAAATTAGACAAAGCTCTATATGGCCTTCATCAGGCACCAAGAGCTTGGTATGACACACTATCATCATATTTATTAAAGAACAAATTCAAAAGAGGTGCAATTGATAAAACTCTGTTCACAAGAAAAGTCAAAGATGATATACTACTGGTCCAGATATATGTAGATGATATCATCTTTGGTTCAACAAATGATCAACTGTGCAAAGAGTTTGAAGAATTAATACAGATCAAATTCAAGATGAGCTCAATGGGTCCAATGAACTTCTTTCTTGGACTCCAAATCAATCAAAGATCAGATGGTATTTTGATTAATCAATCAAAATATGTCAGGGACATCTTAGACAAGTTTGCAATGAAAGATTGCAAAAGTGAAAGCACACCAATGGAAACACATAAACACCTACATCCTGATATTGAGGGGGAGGATGTAGATGAACATCTGTATAGATCAATGATAGGTTCTTTAATGTATCTAACAGCATCAAGACCTGACATTATGTATAGTGTTTGTGTATGTGCCATGTATCAAGCAAGACCTAAGGAGCTACACTTGCAGGTTGTCAAAAGAATCTTCAGATACTTGAAGGGAAAACCTTCTCTTAGTCTTCGGTATCCACATGACTCACCATTTGAACTCATAGCCTACACAGATAGTGACTATGGAGGTGAATGTCAAGATAGAAAATCTACTACTGGTGGATGTCAATTCTTTGGATCAAGATTGGTGTCATGGCAATGCGAGAAGCAGACCAATGTCTCCACATCTACTGCGGAAATAGAATATGTAGCTGCATCTGCTTGATGTGCTCAAAAACTGTGGATTCAATGTAACGACCGTAATTTTTCGTTTTTCATTTCATATATTTATTCAGGATTTATGTGAATTTTCGTTATTTATGTTAGTTTACATTTCGGTTTGTGTTTTATCGAATGGTTGAATGTTTGGGACTTGGTATAACCAAGTATGGGTCAAAACTTGGATGGAAACAAGTTTAAAGGCCAAGAATCTGGCTGAAACAGCCCTCGCGGCGCGAGGCAGGCGCGAGCCAGACGCGAGATCGAACAGTGGGTTCAGAGCTCAGACGCGAGAAGCTCGAGTTGAGGCTCGAGTTGAGGCAAGAGCCGCGAGCCAGATGCGAGCCAGTCGCGAGCGAAATGCGAGATCTGTTTTTCAGCGGCGACAAAGAAGACACCCCGCGTCACCTCGCGGCGCGAGGCAAACGCGAGCGGGGCGCGAGGACTGTCTGGAGTATATAAAGTTGTGTAGAAGCTAGGCTCATAACACCTACGAACCCTAGACTTAGTGGAGCCGTTTTTTAGGGCATTTGGACGGTTTTTGGAGTCTTGGAGCTCAAATCTTCATCTTCTTGAAGGATTCAAGCATCAAGGGTAAGAATTCTTTCATATTTCACTTAGTTACCTTCATTTTGAGCTTAGTATGGGTAACAATGGTGGTTTTGGGAACCCACCATATCATCTTTGGGGAAGACGAACTTTCATGGGTGTAAATCACTCCTTGTAGACTTGTAATCAATGTGTACAAGTTAGATTTGGGATTGATGATGGAAAATCTTGAACTAGGGTTTGAGATTCCACCAAGTTGTATGAACTTGGTGGTTGGGAATGTTTAGATGGATTAATTAGTAGCTAGTTATGGATTATAACTAGATTTTTGTAATGATATTGATATTAGGTCAAGAAGACCTTGAGATTGGAAGTACTTCCTCAATTTGGAAGTGAGGATTGTGTTGTTGAACACAATTGTTGGATAGCATTGCTAAGGTGAGTACATGTGACCTTTTATGAGTACATAGGAAAATGATTTTAATGATTAAAATGATTAAAAGAGTCTTTATTGAATAAACATTTTTGATAAGGAAATTGATTGTAATGTTTATATGCCATGAAATGATTTGTGACATTGACTTGTTGAGTTGTTCAGTTGATGATTTGATTGGAACTAAGGCTCATGTTGATGACCAATTATGTGTTAGTCAAATTATCCGGAAACGATAACCCATTCGTGGGGGAGTTGAGATTACTACTTGGGGCGGTACCTCCCTGCGCAAGGGTAGTATATCTAAGTGAACGATAACCCGAAATTCGGGGGACTATGATAACCCGATAAAAAGGGGGATTACGATAACCCGCGAGACGGGGGAGTGATGATATCGGTAAGTTTGGGAGAACCCCAATTACCATAAGATCTTTTTATGATAACCCACATCGGGGGAGTTGCTTCGGGACGACCCGTTGCGTATGTGTGAGCTTAGGACAAGCTTGAGATTATGTTGAACTTATGTGCAATTTGATAATCATTTATCTATTATTACTTAATTGCATTTAATTATGACCGGGTCTAAAACCCATGTTTCTCACGAGACAATTTTATCTCACGTACTACGTTTTCTTTTATGTCTATGTACTCAGGTTCGGGAGCTAAGGATTAGGCGGCCCGTAGTTATAGCATTGGATGATTAAGCTCGGTGTACTTATTTAATTCCCTAGACTAGTTTTGATATGTACTTGTAACACCGATTTTTGGCACTTGTAATCATTCAAATGTTTTATTCAAACCATAACTTGGTTAAATGTGGAATTTTGTTCATTAAACTTAATTATTTAAAGGTTTAAATTATTTTGAAAAATTGGTGTGTTACATTCAAAATCAACTCCTAGACTTTGGTATCTCTATTCTTAAAACTCTCATTTTTATTGATAATCAAAGTGCTATTAGTATTGTGAATAATCCAGTAAAACACTCAAAAACCAAACATATTGAAATAAGATTTCACTTTATAAGATATTGCAATGAAAAGAAATTAATTAAAGTGGAGAAATTCGTACTGACAATCAATTAGCAGATCTTTTTACAAAAGCATTTGATGTAGGAAGATTCAGTTTTTTGATTAACAGTATTGGAATGATTTTAATAACTTAATCTCTTAAATTAAAATTATATGTAAAGTTTTTGTATAATATTTATACTTGAAAGTGTGTTTTACTACTGGTTATTCATTATTACTGACTATGAGTTGCACTCGAAATTTAGTACCGATAAGGGTTTCTCAGAGAATTAGGTTAAGTATAAAAAAATAGTTACTACTGATGTTTTACTACTGGTACTTAGTTACTACTGATCGACCGTTATCTGTGAAATACGATATATTACCATACTAACCCCCATGAAAATAGTTGTTGGGTTATGATTCGAAGGGTATTTCGGTCCTTTTGCAGGTTAATTCGAAAAATATAAATATCTGACCTAGATTAGTTTAACATTATCCTCACCTCGATTCGATAAACCCTACGAAAAACCCTAATCTCTGCAAATCTCGATCAAAACCCTGCATCAGTAACAAAGAAATTCATTCTCCAAATCTTTCAAACGCTCAAATTCTCTCTGAAATTAAGAACCTAATATCAATTTCAAGATCAAAATCAGAATCAATGGCAACTCTAAAGTCTCTCAAAGTGCAAACAGATCTAAAATACTCAGAATTCCACAATCTGTGTGCATTCCTAAGGAATCCAGATGGAACAAAGGATTTTCGACCAATAGTTATGTTCTTAAAGAACTCTTCCATCAAATTTGCACTCACTGTGAATCCCAAAGCCTATGAACAACAACTTGTTCAGTTCTGGGAAAATGCTGAAGTAATCGAAGGAACAAGTCATTCCAAAATAAAATCAACTGTAGATGGGAAATCAATCATAATCACAGAACAGTCCATCAGACAACATCTTCAACTGAATGATGAAACAAGTATGTTCTCTCTTCCTAAGGAGGTTCTTACTGAAAATCTTAAAAACATGGGTTATGAAGGAAGACTTGACATAGTAACTTTTCAAAAAGGTCTTCTTTCACCCCAATGGAAATTTCTGGTTCACACCATTCAGCATTGTATCTCTCCCAAAAAGAGTACATTATATATTTTACAATCACTTGAATCATTTCAAACTGAGGAAATCTACTAATTGAATGATTCCTTAGTGATGTTTCATTACAATTCAAATCTACCGGACAGTTTGAGAAAGGAGTCAATGATTGTGGGGCAGAAAAGTTAGTGTGGTATATAGTTTCTTGAAGTACTCGGCGAATAAAGAATATGAAGAGATCTCAAAAAGAAGACGATACAAGACAAGATTGAAGATTGTTTTGTTATCATTAGATAGGGGGAGATTGTTAGGGCAAAGCCCATGTCCCTTGTTATCTTATGATTACAAAACAAACAAGTGGGGCAGATCTCATACTGAGCTACTCAGTATAGGTCTGATACTGAGTAGATAGACGTCGATCAGATATGACAGCTCAAAACCTTTGAAGATGATCACAAATGAGTTGCACTGACCTACTCAGTATCGGTCTCATACTGAGCTACTCAGTATATGTCTGATACTGAGTAGAATGACCGAGTTATCCGTGCATGATCTTCTGCCCTCAACTTGTTGGTACTAGTGTTAAGTCTCAGTCCTATACTGAGTGGTCAGTATCAGTATGACCAGATACCGAGTTCACGGACCGAGCTGCACAATCAGTGCATGATTTCCCATGATTCACTTTATTAGTCAAAGCCTTTAATCATGGGATACACTTAATAAGAATTGGGAGTTACATTTTAAATAGGGTTAATTGTAAAACCTCTATCACTTATAAATAGAGGTTTAGTCTTTAGTTGTTATTCATCCTTTTGGATCCCGGTTGATCACTTGTGTGGATCACCGGTAACCCAATTCTAAATGTAACACTTTGTGGAGTGTTCTTGGTTATTCCGCAACCAAGAACACATTTTATACGTTTGTGCTTAATAAGAATAATCGTATGACGTATATGATCTTGTCTTTACCGATTTTATTAACAATATATGGGTGGTTGGGTCCTACAATTGGTATCAGAGCGGTTCAAAGTTATCTACAACTTTGATGATCATATAACCCTATATATTGTTGAAGATCAAGTCTTTTCATAAAGAAGAACAATGCAGAATTTTCATTACAAACTGAGGAAATCTACTAATTAGTAGTCCTCCTATGTGGGCCATTGTTCAAGAACACATTGATGATGTAAAAGACATGTCTGATACTGAGTCAGACAATGATGATGATGATGATAATGATGATAATAGTGGTAATGGAGCACAAGCCGGTCAAGATATTGAGATGCAGGATGTTCCACAGGTACAAGAACCATCTATCTCTCCACCTGCACAAGATCTTGCTGCTCCTCATATTGAAACCGATCGTGAAACTGAGTCCTCAGAAGACACACCACTGGTCCTTCGAAGAAGAAGAAGGAATGTTTCTCCTATCATTATGGGCAACTTATCATCTGAGGAGGTGCAGCCTGCAAATGTTCCATCATTAACTGCATCTATTCAAGCCCAAAGCTTTATTGCAGCCACCGCTGACCTTCCAGGTCCAGAACAAGCTCCACCTGCTCAACCAATTGAGGAACCTCATGTTCCTCTTGATGTGGAGATTCAATATGCACAAACTGCTCTGAAAGGTGCTCAGCATGACAGAGGGGTCGGTATTGAAGATGTTGGTGCTGCACATCAACAAACACATGATCCTGCACCGACCTCTGCAGATGCTCGAAGGGAATCTGACAGAGTCTCAGGTATGAATTTCTAAAAAGCCTTAAACTTATATATATATATATTTCATTCCCAAATAGAGACTAAGTATTGGCCAGTACCAACTCAATACTGACCAAAGTCTCAAACGATCTTTCAAATATATATCCTCTTATGGCCAACATAGCTAGCCCACTGCTGCTATGTAAAATTCATATACTGAGCACACTAAATTGATCATTGTCAGTCTACAGTTGTCTCAACATTTAAAGAGACAATGGTGGTTGATGTCATACTGACACCCACTGGTGCTGCTTGAATAATGTCCAACTTATTTTTGAGTTGGGTAGCATCATTCAAGAAATGATCCCAAACCCTTAAGCCACAAAATCCAAAAATATCCCATGGGGTTTAGCCACATTTCTGTTATCACTCTCATACCGAGTGATAAACATTGAAAATAACAAGAAGCACATCCCAGGCTTCGAATTCCCACACCCAAACCTTTTAGTAAATGTGACATATCCTATACTGAGCTACTTAAATTTTCACACTCACCTTTACTAAAATCTTCTTACACATGCTATGCACAAGTCCACAATATTTCATCCTATACCAGATGAAATACAGACTTCACAAACTCTGTTTATATGATTGTAGAATTAAACAACACCACAATTCTATTTGATAAACCTTTCTTTCTAACCAATTTTATATTTTTGTTTCTTTAGCACCATCTGTGCAGGGCATTCAGGCATCTCAGGCTGCAGCAGACCAAGTGACTCTGCAAGCAATCATGCAGCACATTCTGGCCATCCAACAAACTCAGAATGTAATACTAGCCAGAATGGACAAGATGAGTGGTGATATTGATTTAATAAAACAGTCAGTATCACTCCTTCAACAACCACAGCAGCCTCCACAAACTCCACCAGGTTCACATGGTGACCACAATGAAGAAGGAGAAGGAGAAGGAGGTGCTGGTGATACTGATGCTGCAACTGAGCCCATGCCCTCCCCTACTCTTGAACAACCTGAAGGGGACATGGGTGGTGATACTGATCATCTTCCCTCCTCATCAAATGATAACAAAAAGGGGGAGAAGCGACAAAGAGATACTGAGGTTGATCAAACTGAGCCATCTGCTAAGGGGGAGAAAAGAAGAAGATTGAATGAAGATCAACCTCCACAACAAGAACAACAACATCAGCAAAGCCCTCATACTGAGCCAATTCGGATTCAGTATGAGAGAAGAAGACAAAGAACTAGGTCAGCATTACAAGTTCAAGACCCTCTTGAGCCATCTGCTCAGGGGGAGACTCATACTGATCAACCACAGCAAGCTTATACTGAGCCATCTGCTCTAGAAGAAAATAACTTGCAAATTGTGGTCTATAGACCTTTTGTGTGGCCCATTGCTGATGATGAAGATGAAGAACATCCAGTGGAATCAGAAGATTTTTTAAACTTTGCACTGGATGAAGCAAATAAAGAAACCTCTTCATCATCATTCTCAGATGATGAAAAGCATACAAGAAAATCTATCTCATCTCAAGCTGAAGGACCTTCTAGAATTCCTAGAAGACCAATAACCAGAAGAATGACAAATGTGGTTATGTCCTCAGAATCTAGTGAAGAACAAGATCCAGCTCCTCTGATTTCAAGACCTAGAAGATCTGCTCAGTTTACTGAGGAAAAGAGTGAAGCTGAGGATGAGATTGAGGCCCAAAAGTTCTTCCCTGTTAAGGAAGAACCTGAATCTGAGTCTGAAGATGTTCCAAGAAGATCTCATACTGTAAGAAGAACTAGAGATGAATTACTTGAACAGTATTGGAACATTGTGGCACAAAGAACAAGATATAGGGAAACAAGGATGAGTATGCTGAGGAAGAAAGCATGTCTAACTGTAAGAGACATATACTGGCTAAATGAGTTTGTCAACAAAATAAAGGTCAAAACTGTTGATAAATCAATTGTTGCAACTTGTACTGGGCCAGTCAGTCCTCCAATGAAGTTTCTCCTCCATGACATTCAAAATATGGGACTTCATGATTGGATAAAAATTGCTAGACTGATCAAGGAAATGCCTTCAAGATCTTCTGAAGCCCAAGTGATGATGGATGAAATCTGGGTTGTATCTGCTATATGCTATGAAAAAGGCATTCTTTATGCAGCAGAATACAGGGCACTCAGTGTGATGACTGAAGCTATGAGGAACAACAAACCTGAGTGTCTTAATACTTTCAGAATAATTCCCACATATACTGTTCCCCCTAATCTCATTTTTCAGGATCAAAAGAGTACCATATATCCAACATCTGGATACATGTATACTGACTCAGATGACATGGAATGCTTCATTACTGAAGCAGATTTGGCAACAGCTCCTATCAGACATTTGGTGGGCCTTAAATGGATGATAACCAAGAAAGAAGATGCTTGGTTTAGAAAAAAGATAGTTGCTGTACTAAACAACAGGCAAGATGAACTGAAGAAAAGAGAAGAGTTCATCCATGTGAAGAAAGAAGTCTTCTACGAGTTTGAATCGATCAACAAAGACTAAAGAAGAAGACTTTGCAGCCTGTAGCTTATTTTGTTTAGTTTTTCTTTGTAATTGTTTTGTTATCATTAGATAGGGGGAGATTGTTAAGGCAAAAAGCCTTACCCCTTTGGATCTTAAGATAACAAAACAACCTAGACTAGCTTTGATTAATATGTAGAGTAATATAGCTAAGTTTAGGTCTGATACTGAGTGATCAGTATTGGAACTCAGTATCAGTACTCAGTATCAGATAGTGATACTGAGTAGAAGGACTGAGTGATACTCAGTATAGTAACGGACTAAGATCAAATCCCTTGATCTTAGTCATTTTCCTTACTTAGTCCTTCGGTTACTCCTTTGCACATTATGTAAGATCTCTATAACATTATAAATAGAGATCATCTTGCAAAGGAGTACTCACCAATTTACTTTACACATTCACATCTTTTGTAATTGATCAGTGGTCTTGTTATTCCGCAACAAGCCACACTTAGTGGATTTATACATATGACGTAAAAAAAAAAAAAGAAAAAAAAAAAAGAAAATTCTGCATTGTTCTTCTTTATGAAAAGACTTGATCTTCAACAATATATAGGGTTATATGATCATCAAAGTTGTAGATAACTTTGAACCGCTCTGATACCAATTGTAGGACCCAACCACCCATATATTGTTAATAAAATCGGTAAAGACAAGATCATATACGTCATACGATTATTCTTATTAAGCACAAACGTATATAATGTGTTCTTGGTTGCGGAATAACCAAGAACACTCCACAAAGTGTTACATTTAGAATTGGGTTACCGGTGATCCACACAAGTGATCAACCGGGATCCAAAAGGATGAATAACAACTAAAGACTAAACCTCTATTTATAAGTGATAGAGGTTTTACAATTAACCCTATTTAAAATGTAACTCCCAATTCTTATTAAGTGTATCCCATGATTAAAGGCTTTGACTAATAAAGTGAATCATGGGAAATCATGCACTGATTGTGCAGCTCGGTCCGTGAACTCGGTATCTGGTCATACTGATACTGACCACTCAGTATAGGACTGAGACTTAACACTAGTACCAACAAGTTGAGGGCAGAAGATCATGCACGGATAACTCGGTCATTCTACTCAGTATCAGACATATACTGAGTAGCTCAGTATGAGACCGATACTGAGTAGGTCAGTGCAACTCATTTGTGATCATCTTCAAAGGTTTTGAGCTGTCATATCTGATCGACGTCTATCTACTCAGTATCAGACCTATACTGAGTAGCTCAGTATGAGATCTGCCCAATTGTTTGTTTTGTAATCATAAGATAACAAGGGACATGGGCTTTGCCCTAACAACATGGAATGAGTTCAACAAGTCAATAGCTTTTGTTGTTGTTTGTCTGTGCACAAACCAGGTATACAATTTTTCCAATATGATTTTTGAAGGAATGCTTGCAAATATCTCATCCTCAAAAATTTTAATGTACCCAAGATTCCTTGCACATATTTTAAACTGTGAAATTCAAAATCTTTCAATTACAAAGAATATTTTTCCTACACCTGAATTAAATAAAAAGGTGTACTCAAACATGCGAAAACTGTTTAAATTTTCTGGAAAAAAGACTCCATTATTCCCAAACATGATCTAAGATCAACCCCTAACTGGAGAAGGTTCAAGTCACCCCATTGAACCCCAACCCACTCCATCACTCAAAACAACCCAAACACAATCCCACAAGTCCACTCAATCACTCACTCAAACAAATGCCCTGAATGTGTCCCAGGTACATGTAGATAAACCCCAGAGTGCTACTCTTCACTCTGAGGTAGATCAACCTAAAGCCAAAAAAATCTCTACAACATATAAAAGGAAGAAAACTTCCTTAATGGACACCAGGGGACCCCATGAGTCACACCCCAGGCTCATAAAGTTGTCCTCCAAGGAGGAGAGAGGGCATGAGGAAAGGGCTCTCACTACTGATGCACCAAAGTTGGTGCACAGGCTAGTGAGAACATCATTAGGACCCAGACCTCGGCAACTTTAAGTGTTGACTCATCATTTGAGGCAACACTTAAAGGACCCCGGTGCCAAGAAACCACAAGGGGAGGTACTTCTGCTTCTTCTAGGAAGAAGAGAGTATCTAAACAACCCATTTCATCACCAAGAAGTGATGAGGGTAGATTGCACACAATTGATTTGACGGATAGGATGGAAAACCTTAAAGCCAATGTACCAAACAAGCCCAATGATCCACCTAGAAGGAGTGAGGGCAGTATTAAACAAACTCAATTGACGGATATGAAGGAAACCCTTAAAACCACTGTACAACATTGCCTGGAACTACTAAACAATCAAGGAAAGACCATGAGCTATATGAAGCACTATATCAATGCTTTGAATAGAAGACAGAAACAATTTGATTATAGACTTCAAAGGCAATCCAATCTCATTAGAAAATTACAAAAGAAGATTGCTGATAGTGAGGCTCAACAAGTTGAGATCAATAAGGTGGAGAAGGATCACATACAGATTGATCATTCAATTGCAGCAGCAGCAGCCTCCCTCCTAAACCTTAGAGAAGCTCATGGTGAAATAGGTCAAAGTTTTGGTGAGGACCTGAATAGAGGAGTTAGGAGTATGGATGAAGATGTGTTTATGTCTGTAAATCAATCCCCAACAGCAGTACTACTGAAGTCATGGAAACTACTGATCCTATGGATATTAATGAAGCTAAAGAACAAACAGAGGATGTTACTACTGATACCATTGATGAAGAAACAATATCAGTAGTAAATATCGCAACAACAGAAATAAACATTCTAGTTACAACCGATGCCCTAGCAGTAGTAACCACAGAAACAACCTCACCAGTAGTAGACTCCTCAAAACAACTGGTAGTACATACAACAGTTGAAACACCAGTAGAAAACATCTTGGTGACTACTGAATCAGATGAAGAAACACCTGAATTACTTGAACCAGCTGTGATCATCCCAAGGCCCCCAACTCCAGAGTTAAAACCACTCATCATCCCAGATTTTGATGAAAATGTGAATTGGGATGAAGTAGATGAATGTGCATTACCTCCACATCCAAAAATACTTCCAGATCACTTGTCACATACATTTTCTCCATCAATAGTGATCAATCCAATTGTAGACGTGAAGTATTATTATCCACTATCAAAGTGTGTGAATGTTGGAAAAGAAAATTTTGATGATGATTACCCACACAGAGCTCTAGGTCATTATATGGTAAACAAAATTAACTTAGTCAGACCTAAGAATCAAGATAAGTGGAAGGTTAAAAGAATGAAGTATCTCAGAAAAGCTGTTAAGACTCAAGCTCTTGAAGACAAAAGAAAAGCTGGAGAAGAAAAATTGAAAATTGCAGCAATTCAAGAGATTGAAGAGTTCTTAGAAGGAGATCAACAGGAGGAACTGAATAAAATAAAACAAATTGAACAAGAAAGTATAGATCTCCTTAAAGCACAAGTGAAAGAATGCAAACTCATGAAAGAAGACATGCCTGAACAGTTTGCTGAGAAGAAAGAAGACATGATCTCTTACTTAAAATCAAGAGGTCACAATGCAAAATATTTTGGAAGAATGAAGTTAATCACCATTATTGAAAGATATTGCATTGAGAAAAAGAAAGAATTTGCAGATCTAGAGGTCAAAGAGGTTGAAGAAGAAAAATTAACAAAATTAATGGATATTGATCCTAAAGAAGTAACTACAAGAATTCCAACCTCTGGTGAATCCTTAATTGTTTCTACAAAGAAAAGAAAAGCTCTAGAAGTTGAACAAGAAGCTAGGAAGAAAGCTAAACAAGATACAAAAATACTTGATCTTCCTATTGCTCCTCTACAAGATAATCTGATTATCAATTGGAGAGTTGTTAATGATATAATAGAAGTAATAAGAGAAGACAAAACAACTCAGAAGTTCAGTGCTTGGAAACCAATGGTTATGTCATTATCCAGAAGTGATATAATTAAAGTTCTAATTATTGGTAAACCAAGAATGTCAAAGAAGTCATGGAGAAACTCAGGAGCTGGATACTTAACAGAAATGATAGATGCTGCATTCTATCCAGATGACTATCCTGAGAGGTTCACAAGTACAGAAAATGTTTATGCTTGGAATGTACTTCCTACTGTGAACATGTACTTCTTTGAAAGCGCAAGTAAAAAGTGTGAACTATATTTATATGAAAGAGAATATCCTCACTCGGAAGAAACTATGTTTCAAATCACCACCTGTTCATTTATGGAACCTCATGATCTTGCAATGTTTCAAGAAAAGTACAACTACTTTGTGAAAAGAAACAGTAAATACATTATTGCACAGAGGAAATAACAAAACAAACAGACAATAGAAGGTGATCAAAGAAGAGCTAAACTATTAGAAGAGAAAAAGAAGATAGAGGAAGAAGAAAAGAAACTTGATTGATTCAAAGTGAATTAATAAGTTTAGGGGAGATTGTTGGGATATAAGCGTTCTATTATTGATGTTGCAGTTAGTACTGATGAAGACTTAATGAAGTTAGTACTGATGGGGCAGAAAAGCAAAGTTACTACTGATCTTGGAGTTAATACTGACGATGGTAAATACTACTGATGTCTATTTATAGTGCTGATCGTGTCCGAGATTCTAGTTTAGTTAGTTTAGAGTGCATATCTTTTTGTAATTCAATTGTAATCGTATCCTAGAATAACTAGGTTAAAGTGTTAGGCTTCAAGGACTATTATAAATAGTTCCTTACGAATTGTAAACGTACATGTGTATTGATCGATAATTAATATACATTGAAGCTTTTTGTGATAAACTGTGTTCTTAATCATACTTATTCGATTATAGTTTACATTGTTCTTAATCTTATAACAAGAGTGTTAATCCGCTGTAACTTCTCTTTGTTAGTAGATCTGTGATTCAATAACTTGTTTAAGTTATTCGATCTTGCAACTTAAGACCACACCCCAACGTTCACGCCCGGCCATACCCATCAAACTTATAACAACTCTTTTATAAGAATCCTATTACTGCTTCAGATATTATTGTTGTTTATTTTATTTATTTTTTTATTATTTTTTTATTTTTATTTTTTTTTTGAACGACAAGTTAGTAAGTTAGTGGTTCGAGCATAGACAGTGACATCCACAATGGGCAGTATGTCTTCCCTCAAACCTTCCACCTATGGGGAATAAATCCCACCACCAAAGTCCACGACGAGACTTGAACCCGTGACCTATAGGTCATGGGCAACACCTTATACCACTAGGCTAGAAGCCTTGAGTGTTATTATTATATATATATATTTTTTAACGGCTAATTAATAGACATCATAATTTTACAACTTTTTTGTCCACGTCGGGACTTGATCCCACAATTATATGGTGTACCATAAACACCGGATACCGTTGGCATATAAGCCCTTTGGTTTGCTTTTTATATATAATAGTATAGAATAATTGATGTTAGTTTTGAAAATCAAAAGTGTGAGTTCTAGGGGATCCACTACCCTAAGATGGTGAAGTGTTTCAACTTGCTTCTGTTTCCAAGAAACACATTGCTATTAAGTTCGACCTTTTCATCTATATATACACTTGCAACGTCTTACTCATTCACATCATCTTTTCGTTGTAGGACTCACAAAAGCTAATAACAAAGAAATATCGTACGTAGTTTAAATAACAAGCATTCATATTCAAAGAACACATTTTTTTCCCTAATATTCTTAAATATCTAGAGACTCTCATCTTTTTATAAATTTTAATATATTAAGATATGTATTTAATGTATAAGTATTACACCCTTAAATCCCTAGCTAAGACACAAATTTACTAAAGTTTTCATTCATAAAATACAAAGTTATCTTCATAAAAAGTTACAAATTAAACTACCAAATGATATTATGCTGGGGAATAAATCCTTGACTAAAACACGTGGCAATGAGGGCGTTGATGACGGTTGTGAAGATGATGGGGACGGTCAAAGGCGGGCGTTGAAGAAGTGTAGAACTAAAAGACATAAATCATATCAATAAATAGAAAAAGGAAATAACAAAATAAAGCAAATATAAAAAAATAATTAATTATGATAATATATTCATTTTGAATTTACTTGTAATTGAAAATTCCACGTTGTTATTCAACTCAGCCGACATGTCAACATTACCAATATCATGTCAGTTTCTTATCTCTTTTTTGCCGGTTTTACATACTCAATAATTTTTTGAGTAAATTATAAAATTGTGTATATGGTATTCTGATTCTGCTATTTTTTGTAAAGGTATAAGTAGGGGTGTCAATTCGGGTTGTCGGGTCGGGTTTGGCTCTAATCAGGTCGGGTCCGTCGGGTCAACCTGCTCGGGTTAATCGGGTTACATATCCAGTTTATAAAGATAAGTTTATGGAGAACAAAACTATACCTTAAATTGTTTTAAGAAAAAAACTCATACAAAACTCAAATAAAACCAACAATGCATTGGGTGCATAGAACTGAATTGATTGGTCCTAAGAGAAAACATATCTTGAAGGATCAGCAAAACGATTGTTATTAACTAAAAGACTGTTTATGTCTTCCAATGGGATTATGCTAATAGGCCGAACGGTGTTTATCTTTCGTTTGTTTACTGTACTTTAATAAAACAAGTTTAATATGTCTAGAAATTAAGTATTAAACAAATATTCAAATGTTTAAAGGAAAAAACTTGTGAAGTGCAGTCGGGGTCTAATCGGGTCAATCCGAAACCCGACAAATGTAAGCAATCCTAACCCGATACCCGACCCGATTTTAATGTCCTGTCATGTCGGGTTCAAACAACCCGACATTAATATAAGCCCTGAATACACCCGACCCGTCTTGCAAAATCGGGTTAGGGTTGGGTTGACCCTTTTGACACCCCTAGATATAAGATAGAGGCACAAAGGTAAACCAGAAGAAAAACTACTCGAAAACCTGTACAACAAATATCATGGGCCTAGGCCTACGCGAAATTAAAACAACGAAAAAACAAGAAGCAGATTAGAGCCAGTTAAGAAAGCCACAACACATGGTCTGTCACTTTAGTTGAGCATATGGGCCAATTTAATCTTGATAACGGGCTGGACGAATTATGGCTCTTGTGGGCCTGTCTGTTACCGATTGGACTGCTTTGGGTTCGTATCACTGTATCGGCTTTATTTTTGTAAACGTTTGCGTCTAAATGATGCACGTAGCTTTTCAATCACCGAATAGCTATCAAAAGAAACTTTTTAAGACGCTTCTTTGATCGACAAATATTAAGAACCTTTGATGATGAATCAGTATGTTTATTCTTTCATCAATGCCGTATTAGTGTCGCATCAATACTTCTAAACGGATACATCATTGTCTCAGGGCCGGCCCTGAGAATTCGAAAACCCTATGCAATTTATCTAAAAATACTTTAAAACTTGTAAGTTATAAGATTATAAACAATAAAATTTAAGTTGTATTTAATCTGATAATAGACAACTTCAAATTTCTATTTCTTCTAACGTTTTATATATTCATGTGTCTTTAATTCGTTGATGCATACAAAAATACAAAAGAGAAAAAAGAACCAAAATATCAAAATAAAAAGAACACCACATGTGCAACGAAGTAATGTGGTATTGGGACTTGGGTTAACAAAGTATAATTGGTTTTATTGTACGGTATAACCTATAACTAAGAATGTGGGCTAAGAGTAATGTATAATAGTAAGAACGAATTGGGCCCTAAAATAGTAGGCCCTGTTCACTGGAACTTGTTGAACACGGGTGTAGCCGGTCCTGATTATTTGTCAGCAATAATTTTCACTTCCTTGGCCACTAATCCACTATACTTTATACAATATACACATCCACAAGGGAGAACCTTGTATGATGCACACTATTATTATTTTTTTTGAAAAGCGTTTAAAAAATTTTTAATATTTTTTTGTTAGTGTATGTAAGTTGTGACACTCCTGAAAAAAATAATGGCACTTAGTGAATAGTGATACCCAGTGCACTCTCATTTTTTTCCTGGATCCACCACTTCATACACATGCAAATACACACATAACTCGCCGGTTAACCGAACAAAACAAAGAGATGAAGCAATCGACAAGGTGGTACCAACAGTGTCCCCTAACCAACACAACTGACAAAGACAAGTACAAAAGGAATATCTGTGAACCAACCCGCAGATTTTTTAAAGCAGAAAAGCAAAGAAAGATGGTGTTTACATCACATATCCACTCAGCTTTGACTCATCAATTTTGTCTTCAACTGCTCGTTTAAATCCCAACTGTAATGAGTTTATACTTATCATATATTTTAAACAAATCTCTTCATACTCCTTATCAGACCAAAATTATATAAAAAAAGCCCATAAAAAAAATCAAGTTTGAATACTTTTAAATTAAAATATGCTCTTAATTTTATTTAATATTTAATATAAAATACTCATTTTATTTGATTGGTTTGTATTTGATTCACATTCACATATGTTAGTATGTATGCATATTAGTATATTATTTGATATTTTGGCTGTTGCGTACGGGAAAACAATATCGTTTTGTAAAGTGCTCCTATTTATTTAGGGTGTGACTGAGTTGAGTCTGCACAGTGCCCGTTTTGGTACATGGCGTATTCACGTGTCAATAAAAAAAAGAACAAATTAAAAATATATAATCGGCATAAAAAATCTAAAAAATGTGGTGCAATGTCCCAATCGGAGATAAAAGACAAACATAAATGACTTGGAACCACTGGCACAAGTGACAAGCCAATGTTCAATCCATCCGTTGACTCCAGAATCAGGTCAAGATGCAACAACTTCATTGTTTGTTTCTTATTTTATAATTTATTTTAAATACAACAACATCAATAACTAAATACAACTACGGTTCAACAAATATTTACCAACGAGTTTCATTCGGAGAAATGATATTTAGTCATATCCACTTGATAGGATGACATGTATAATTCATTAATTCTCTCTTATATTATCTTTAAATTTTGACACATGTATTCATCTAATGAGTAGGATTATGAATAAAACTAAATGGTATGACTAAATACCATTACTCTTTCATGCGTATTGTGTATCTATTAAAATGCAACGGATTATGTACCTACGGATTTCTCACGAATTTTGTAATATGTTTTGATCATATAATCTAATAACATTATCGGATCCTAGCTTGGTGAACAGTAAGCTAATTTATAGGATTATTTTATTCGATATTATGATCCATTTCTCTATCTTGTCTAAGAACTTATTCATCACGAATGGTCGACTTTATAAAATAAATTTGTTAAATGTACATAGTCATGTCTTTAGCGAAGCGATTTAGAAAATAGATTTGTTAAATCAAGATTCACGTTTGATCTGTATGACTCTGTTTCCATTGCCCAAATCGTTCACCAATTAGAGGACAGTTTTGTTTTTCTTTATGTATGTACATGAAAGCAAAGTCATTATATAAAGTATGAAAAAGAAGAAGAAAAACTAATAACATTAAATTATTATTCTAAATAATACTAATATTAAAACTAATTCTAGAAATTTTGCTTGGTGAAGGTTGGTGAGATGAGTCTCTCAACAAATACATCCAAAGCTTCCTTCATCCACCAACTCTGACAAACTTCTCTCGCTTCTTCTACCTTCATCTGCAATAACATCAACGTTGTTTTATTCAGTCTTTTTAATCTAAATTTATTTTTAAAAATGTATATACATTTATTTTTTAAATCTTTGTTAAATAGCATTTTAGGTACCTTGTTAATAATTACATTTGTGTTAAATCACATCATTACCGATAGGTGTAGTTATATAATTGCAATAATTAGCCATTAAGTTTAGTAATTAACTAGTAATATGAAAGAAAATGACTAAATAAACGATTTTAGATAACTTATTTTTTAACTAACCAGTTAATAAGTTAACGGTTCAAGCCATGAAATAATCTCTAAGCGGGCAGTATACATTCCTAGAACAAATCTTTTCTTTTTTGGAATAAACATAAATTTTTTCCTAGAATAAACATTCCTAGAATAAATTTCTTCTAATAATGCTGCATTTGTATCTAGTACAGGTCAAGGTCAGGAAACCTCCACAGGAAAGGCTGCAGATTCTGAGGATACTGCAAGAGAATCCTTCTTCACTAGTCATGTGCATACTGCACTGATTAGTGATGACCTGGAACAATTGAATCCAGATGATCTTGAGGAGATGGATCTTAAATGGCAGATGGCTATGCTGAGCCTAAGGACCAAAAGATTCTTAAAGAGAACTGGCAGGACAAGTCTCAACTTCAACAAAGGTGACAAAGCTGGATTTGACAAAACTAAAGTCAAATGTTACAACTGTAACAACCTTGGTCACTTTGCAAAAGAATGTCCTCAGCCAGACAAAAGATCAAAATCAACTGCCCTTGTCTCACAACAAGGACAAGGATATGACTGGAGCTTCCAAGCAGAAGAGCATGCTCAAAATCAAGCTCTCATGGCCTTTACTGACAACAAAACTGAGGTAAAACCTAAACCTTGTACTTCTGAATGTGCTAAAATTCTTAAAAACTTAGAAAAAGAAAACACTAAATTAAATGAAGATTTAGCAAAAGCAGTAAGAAGAAATCATGAATTCGATGGTGTGATTACTGATCAAGAACATTAGATAAAGGTGTTTATTAACTTCTCTATAGTTAATCGATCCTGACAAGTGGTATCAGAGCTGAGGACAGTAATACTGCTCCAATAGTTAATACTGAGGACAGTAATAACTCAAATTCTGAAACCAGTAGTAACTCTGAGAATAAGGACAGTAGTAATTCAAATACTACTGATACCAGTAATAGTACTCAAAATACTACTGGTCCTAACAATAACCTAGATTCTCAAGATACTACTGATACCAGTAACAACAACAATACTACTGATCGCAATGAAGACAATAGCAGTAGTAACTCTGACCAAGATGATGATGAACCAAACATCTATGACAATGAAAGATCACTAGAGGAACAACTGCCTGAGACAAATGAGTCCAATCTTGAAATTCAACTAGTAGTTGATAAAACTACAACCACAAGGACTCAGAAGAACCATCCATTAGACCTTGTTCTAAGTGATGTTAACTCACCACTACAAACAAGAAGCAAATTAAATAAAAGCTTAACTGCAAACATGTGTAACATAAGTCTAATTGCTAATGAATGTATGTTTGAATGCTTTTTGTCTCAAGATGAACCAAAGAAGATCCAACAAGCAATGAAGGACTCAAACTGGATTGAGGCAATGCAAGAGGAACTCCTTCAATTTAAGTTACAAGCTGTTTGGACACTTGTACCTCTACCCAAAGGAAAAAGAGCCATTGGAACAAGATGGATCTTCCGAAACAAGAAAGATGAAAGAGGTATAGTGATCAAGAACAAAGCCAGACTTGTAGCCCAAGGATACACTCAAGAAGAAGGAATAGACTATGATGAAGTATATGCTCATGTTGCTAGAATTGAAGCCATAAGAATATTTCTAGCATATGCTTCATTCAAGAAGTTCAAAGTCTATCAAATGGATGTGAAGAGTGCATTTCTATATGGGAAGATTGAAGAAGAGGTCTATGTATGCCAACCTCCAGGTTTTGAAGATCCAAAACATGGTGATTATGTGTTCAAACTAGATAAAGCTCTGTATGGCCTACATCAGGCACCAAGAGCATGGTATGACACATTATCATCATACCTATTGAAGAACAACTTTAAAAGAGGAGCCATTGACAAAACTTTGTTTACAAAGAAAGTCAAAGATGATATACTACTGGTACAAATCTATGTAGATGATATCATTTTTGGTTCAACAAATGATGTATTATGCAAAGAATTTGAAGAACTGATGCAGATTAAATTCAAGATGAGCTCTATGGGTCCAATGAACTTCTTCCTTGGACTCCAAGTCAGTCAAAGAACAGATGGTATTTTGATAAATCAATCAAAATATGTCAAAGACATCTTGGAAAAGTTTGATTTGAAAGACTGCAAAAGTGCAAGTACTCCAATGGAAACACACAAACACCTACATCCTGATGTTGAGGGGGAGGATGTAGATGAACACTTATATAGATCAATGATAGGCTCTTTGATGTACTTAACTGCATCAAGACCTGACATTATGTATAGTGTTTGTGTGTGTGCAAGATATCAATCAAGACCTAAAGAACTGCACTTGCAAGCTGTCAAAAGAATATTCAGATACTTGAAAGGCAAACCATCACTAGGTCTATGGTATCCACATGATTCACCCTTTGAACTCATAGCCTACACAGATAGTGACTATGGAGGTGAATGTCAAGAAAGAAAGTCCACTACTGGTGGATGTCAATTCTTTGGATCAAGACTGGTGTCATGGCAATGTAAGAAGCAAACAAATGTATCAACATCAACTGCTGAAGCAGAGTATGTAGCTGCATCTGCTTGTTGTGCTCAAGTACTCTGGATTCAAAACCAGCTTCTAGACTTTGGTATATCTATCCTTAAAACTCCTATTTTTATTGATAATCAAAGTGCTATTAGTATTGTGAACAATCCAGTTAAACACTCTAAAACCAAACACATTGAAATAAGATTTCATTTTATAAGAGATTGCAATGAAAAGAAATTAATCAAAGTGGTTAAAATCCATACTGATGATCAATTAGCAGATCTTTTTACAAAAGCTTTTGATGTAGGAAGATTCAACTTCTTGGTTAGCAGTATTGGAATGATTCTGATAAATTAAAATCTCACTAAAAGTCATGTGTAAAGTTTTGTTGTAAAAATTTATTTATTTGTTTAAGTGTTTTACTACTGGTAGATCTGTATTACTGATTGTAGGCATGTGCACAAAATACTACTGGTAGTTTATTACTACTGGTGTGTATTAGGTTTACATAAATACTACTGGTTAGTCAGTACTACTGGTATTCACATATACTACTGGTCGTGTGATTACTACTGATGTCTATAGTTACTACTGATGTCAAAATCCTTAGTCACTACTGATGTTAGTGGATACTACTGACGTTTTATTACTGATATCTCATTTACTACTGGTCTTTCAGAATCACAATTACCAAACTAACCCCCATGAAAATAACCGTTATGTTATGATTCGAAGGGCATTTTAGTCGCTTTGCAGGTTAAATCGAAAGATATAAAAGGCGGCAGTCGATTAATTTAGCATTATCTTCACTTCGATTTACAAAATCCTCTCGATAAACCCTAGCTTTCGATCAAAACCCCTCATCAAGAACAAAATTCTTACATCTTTATCTCAAAATCAACAAGAATGGCAACTCTACAATCTCTCGATGTGCAAACCGATCTTAAATATTCAGAATTTCATAACATGTGTGCATTCCTAAAGAATCCCGACGGAACCAAAGACTTTCGTCCAATAGTTAAATTCTTGAGAAATTCTTACATACAGTTTGCTTTAACTGTTAAACCAAAAGCATATCAACAGCACTTGGTTGATTTCTGGACCAATGCTGAAAGAACAGAAGGAACAACCACATCGATGATCAAATCAAAAGTAGATGGAAAGCATATAACAGTAACTGAACAATCAATCCGATACCATCTACAACTACATGATGATTCAGGTATGTCTACTCTTCCTAAGGAATACATTGCTGAAATTTTAAATAAAATGGGTTATGAGGGAAGACTGAATATAGTAACTTTTCAAAAAGGTCTTCTCTCCCCACAATGGAAATTTTTAGTACATACAATTCAGCATTGTATTTCTCCAAAAAGAAGTACTTGGAATGAGTTTAATAAGGCAATAGCCTCTGCTGTTGTCTGTTTATGCACAGACCAAGTATTTAATTTTTCTTACATGATTTTTGAAGGTATGTTGGGAAATCTTAGTTCTTCAAAAATTTTAATGTATCCCAGATTTCTCCAACATATCATTAACATTGAATTACGAAACTTGTCAACTCCCAAAAACATTTTTATCATTCCAGAGTTGAACAAGAAAGTTTTCTCAAATATGAGAAAACAATTTAAATTTTCGGGCAAGGAAACCCCTCTGTTTCCTAATATGATCAAAGATCAAACACATACTGGAGAGGGTTCAATCAAAGATACAACCCAAATTGAACCTCAACCCACTCCATCACCCCCAAATACAGCCCAAACACCACCCCAAACAGCCACTCAATCACCCACTAACATAGAAGTCCTGAATGTGTCCCAGGAACTTGAAATAAATCTGCAGAGTGCTACTCTTCACTCTGTGGAAGACCTACCAGACAAAACCCAAAATATTTCTACAATTTATAAAAGAAAGAAATCTTTCTTAAAGGACACCAGGGGACAAATCGAGTCAATCCCCAGACTCAAAGAGTTGTCCTCCAAGGAGGAGAGAGGACATGAGGCGAGGGCTCTCACTACTGATGCCCCAAAGGTGGGTGCACAGGATAGTGGGAACATCACTAAGACCCAGACCTCGGCAACTTTAAGTGATGACTCATTTGAGGAGTTACTTAAAGGACCCCGGTGCCAAGAAACCACAAGGGGGGGCATCTCTGCTTCTTCTAGGAAGAAGAGGATGTCTAAAAGACCCAATGAATCACCAAGAAGTGATGAGGTCAGATCTGTTGAATTGATGGATAGGATGGAAAACCTCAAAGCCAATGTACCTGTTAGTGAGCCCGATGATCTTGCTAGATGGAGTGAGGGCAGTATTAAAACAAAACAATTGACGGATAAAGTGGATTCTCTTGAATCCACTGTACAAGATTGTCTTACTTATCTCACAAATCAAGGGAAAACAATTGCTGCAATGAAAAGGCATATGAACACCATCAACAAGAGAATGAGATTCTATGAGCACAGGCTTCATCAACAAACTAAAATCATCAGAAAATTGAAGAAGAAGATTGATGATAGTGAGGCTCCACCAGTAGAGCTCACTAAGGGGGAGAAGGATAATATTCAAACAATGATTGATGAATCAATTGCAGCAGCAGCATCCTCTCTCTTAAATTTAAAAGAAACAACAGTTGATGAAGGCCCAGAAATGATGGTTACTGAAGATGAGCCTATTACTACTGCTCCTATGGAAGATCAAGCTGAAAAAGAAGTATCAGTAGTAAAACCTACTACTGATATCATAGCAGTAGTAAATGAAGAAAAGGCAGCAAACACTACTGATGCCCTATCAGTAGTAATCTCTGAATACATACCAGTAGTAACTACCTTGGTTACTACTGATGACATTATTGAGCTGCCACCACTACTAGAACCTACAGTGATACTTCCACCATCTCCAAAAAGAAAAACAACACAAATGGTGGTGAAAGATATTGATGATGATATAAATTGGTTAGAAGTTGATGAATGCTCCCTGCCTCCACATCCTAAAATACTTCCTATGTCACAGATACAATACTATGGTCCCAAATTTGCTATTGAATCTGAGCAAGATATGAAGAAAGATAACTACATAGGAAAGGGAAAGGAAGTTGCTGATGAAGACCAACCTAATAGAGCACAAGGCCATGAAATGGTCAACAAAATCAACTATGCCAAATCAGCCAAACAGGATAGGTGGAAGGTTAAGAGAGCAAAATACTTAAAGAAGGTTGAAGTCTCTCTAGCAAATGAAAACAAAAGATTAGCAGAAAGGGCTAGAATATTGAGACAACCATTCACAGAAATTAAATTGGCAGATATAGCAGATATATCAAAACTGCCACAATTTCAACAGAAGGTCAAAACCAATCAAGTTGCTGAAACAAGAAAAGAGCTACAAAGAAGAGAACTAGAAAAAATAAGACAACTTGAATATGAAACACTATAACTTCTTGAAGCACAAGTACAAGAATGCAAAGAGCAGAAGGCTGATATGCCAGAACAATTTGCAGAGAAAAAGAAAGAAATGATCACTTTCTTTAAATCAAGGGGTCACAACACAAAGGCCTTTGGAAGAATGAAGTTGATCAATTTAATTGAAAAGTACTGTGTAGAGAAGAAGAAGGATCTTACTGAACAAGACATTAATGAGAAGTACACCACTAAACTTGAACAGATAGACTCCAAAGAAATGAAAGAAAGAAAAACAATAACTGGAGAATCATCTGGTGTATCCTCTCAAACTTCAAAGAAAAGGAAGACAGTTACTTCTGAACTTGAACAACCAAAGAAGAAATTACAAATGGTTCAAGTTTATGATCTTCCCATTGCTCCCCTACAAAATAATCCAATCATCAACTGGAGATATATAGATGATATGATTGAGATTGTCAGAGAAGATAAGGTCACTCAAAGATTCAGAGCTTGGAAACCTTTGGTCATGTCCCTAACCAGAAGTGACATTATCAAGATGTTGATCATTGGTAAACCAAGAATGACTAAGAAGATCTGGAAGAATTCAGCTGCAGGTTATCTTACTGAAATGATTGATGCTGCTTTCTATCCAGAAAATTATTCAGAGAAGTATACAAATCCAGAGAATGTTCAAGCCTGGAATGTGCTGCCAACTGTCAACATGTACTTCTTTGAATATACAAGTAAGAAATGTGACTTATTCCTTTATGAGAAAGAGTATCCTCATTCTGAGAAAACTCTTTATCAACTGTGGTGCATGAATTTCATTAAACCTCATGATGTTGTGATGCTGCAAAATAAGATGAATGAATTTGTGAAAAAGATCAGCAAATATTTTATTGCACAAAGGAATAAACAAAACCAACAGACATTAAAAGGTGATAAAAGAAGAACGAAATTGTTGGAAGAAAAGGAAAAAGAAAAGTAGAAGTAAATAGAAACTTAGTTGATTGAAAGATAATCAATAAGTTTAGGGGGAGATTGTTGGAACAAAATCACAGATCAACTTAATACTGATGCTGCAGTTAGTACTGATCATACTTAGTACTGATGGGGCAGAATTGTTTATTACTGATGAAATTGATACTGATGAAGTCTATAACTAAGTTACTACTAATCAAGGCTTATTGAAGATACTACTGATCCATAGTAGTTACTACTGACGTTGATATTGGACTTACTACTGATCAATAGTAGTTACTACTGATACGCGTTTTGGAAGCATATCAAGTCCGAGATCTTCGTAGAGATAGTTATAGAATGTAAATCAATGTATATCTTTATAATTCGAATGTAAATCAAGTCCTAGAATAACTAGGGTAAATAGTTTAGCTTCAAGGACTATTATAAATAGTTCCTTACGAATTGTAAACGTACGTGTGTATTGTTAACTCAATAATATACATTGAAGCTTTTTGTGAAACTGTGTTCTTAATACTTTAAGCATATTATTTACAGTTCATTGTTCTTAATTTATTGATATAGTGTTGATCCGCTGCAACTTCTATAGTCAATTAGATCTAAGGTGTTTATTAAATTCTCTATAGTTAATCGATGGTGCTCTTAATTAAGAGAGACGTATATGTTCTAGATTGTACTCACAAGGTCACATACGTAACATCCAACTCCTACGTCTTTATGGAACTTTTCTCATAAATAATATAGTGTCCAAACAAGTTTTCATTTTTATAATGGTTTTTTCACCTCTTTTAGAACTATGATATCTTGGATTAGAAAATCCACATACTCCCACAAAATGTATCATGTGTCAGTTGTGCCTCATATGTCCTATCAACCATTTTCCGGGATTTGGAATCCGGGATTATCCTTTTACTTTGAAAATTTCATGGGCGCGACCACATATGATTGACACGGTCCCAAAACTTGAACTCCCGTAGGTTATTAATTAAACGACTGAACTGAAGCCAAGTCTTTGTTTCTTTCTTGCTTCTCCCCAAGTCTTTCTAGTTATATCTTTAATGGCGGTTGGATTTTGTCCTTTATATTTTAGTTTAATAAACAATCTTTGGTTATGGAGTTAAATTGTAATAATTAAATTAAAATGGTAAGTCATAATATATTTATATGTTTGCATTTTAATCTATAATGTTTTTCATCATCTAGCTATAATTCTTTGTTACAAATTGAGCTTAATTTCTAAGAATACGTGTTTTCTTTACACTTATAATTTATTTTAGTATGTAATTTATAACAAGAATACATATATATTGGCTTCGAAAGTCGATTGTCACATTTAAAGAAATGGTAGGTTAGAATTTAGAGGTTGGGGTTGCAAAGTAGCATGCTACAAGTAACTGAGGACCGATGACCGAACCGATGAAGCATGGAATCGAATCGAACCGAATTAACTGAGATTCAGTCGGAACTGAACCTAACCGAGGTAATTTCTCCGATTTTTTTTTTTTTGGTTTTTTCGGTTTTGGACCGAACCGGTCGAACCACTCAGAACTAAACCGGTTGGAACAGAGAACCGATTTTTCATAAAAATTAAAACCGAGAACCAAATCGATGTAGCTCGGTTCTGTTCAACGTTTATAGTCAGTTTTCGGTCCAATTTACACCGGACTAATCTAATGTATTAAATGATTATATTTTAGTTTTTCATGTCAAAGTCATGTTATTTATTAAGTTCCATCCATGGTATTGTGTTATTTATTTACTTTTCTTATCCAGCCACGTTTGGTTGTCGGGTTCTTAGATGAGATCATTGGACTTTGTCATATTTTCTGTTTAATAAACTTGAATATTAGACCATAATGTGTCCTAATCGTGTTATAGCTAAATTATATGATTTTTGTCCTATAAATAAATTGTTATAACATTCATTTTAAATCAATTTTTCTTAGAATATTCTTTTCAGACCCATTTAAAATACACCAAACCAATCAAAATTTTTAAAAATTATCTTTAACTAGTCGTTAAAGTCATGGAAGCAGATCTTTAGCGCGGCCTATGGTATCCTATGGCGGTTCCATAGCGTGTTTTGCGGAGCTTTAACACATAGTGTACCTCCATCTCTTAGAGGCTTAGAGCTATGGCTTTATAACTTATTAATCGTATTTGTAAGATGGATACATATTATATATTTAGTACGATAAATTTGACATTTAACGATTAAATTTAATGATATACTTGACATTTACAGATTTTATCTGTATATTACTAACAACAAAAGTTCACTACAAGGTTATAAAAACGGTCGCCTTTTCATGTGATATGTTTTTGTATTACTTCCAAACACCGAAGTATTGTTGTTCATGAAGAATTTTCCGTACCTACGTTGCAAGATAAGTCTCACTTAGTAACATTAATAAAAGCGTCAGCAAAAGAATTGGTCTATATTAATTGGCCACCAAAGGTTGTCTTCAGGAGTTTTTTTTTTAAAGATTTTGGGTTCAAAACCTGCTAAGGGTATTCTTTAGGAGATTAAGGGGGTGTTTGGGAAAGCTTATTTAAAGGGGCTTATAGCTTATGAGCTTATATAAGCTTAAATAATCCCTTTAAAAAGGGATTATTAAGGCTTATATAAGCTTATAAGCCATAAGCACCTCTAAATAAGCTTTCCCAAACACCCCCTAAATAGGAGATGGGTTTTGTTCCCTAGAAATAAAATATATTCGAGCAATGTATACTATCCGCTTGAATGTCACTGTATGACTTAAATCACTAACTTACTAATTTGTCCTTCAAAAATAAAAAGTGTCGTCAAAAGTAACAAAATATTGGACCACTAAATATTTTTTTGGTAAAAATATAAACTATTTTACTTCTTTTGAAAAAACTGTTGCACAAAAAAGTATAATGCTAGATAGGTAAAATCTACAACACACAAAAGTTAATGTAGATAATAAATTTTCAACCTTTTAATAACACAAGTTTTTATTGAAAACGAGAGTAAAATAAGTTTATTCGAATTATCCTATTCGAATTATCCTACGCATCACATCTCTTAAACTTTTTGTCATTTTTATCTTCTATTTAAAAGTAAACTGCAAAAAAATTTGCAAAAATCATGCCAAATTACACGTTTGGTCCTCGTCATATCGAAAGTGCAAGCGTCGTCCTTATTTTACAAACATTGGTCCGTTTTGGTCCTTTTCGAGTAACGGTGTTAGTAGATGTTTGTTAGAGCCATCACGTAGTCCGTGCAACCCACATGAGGGTATTTTTGTCATTTTACCCTACTTTAAACCACAAGGACCAATTCTGCAACTTCACCAAAAGCAAACAAAAAACTATCTGTTTTACGAACGGCACATATTTACCCTGCTTGATCGCTAACTATAAGTTACACAAATTAGGCAACCGTTGGCTCACATCTTCCAACGGTGACATATATTTTTCATAAAGTGTTTAGTGTTGTCCCTAGTCTATATATTAAAACACTTTGGTTGATGTATGGTTAAGAATAAAGTGGGACAAAACAAGAAATTACCACACAAGTTCCCAATGGCCCTAGTGAGTGAAGTATGCTAGCTATAGTGTCCAATATTGACTCTAACACAACTTGGAGCATTGTATTCCATTTATCTTAGCTTTTTAAATTCTTATTCTAAGTACCAACCATATATATATGGGGTAAGGTTTTGCACCAAACATGTGCCAAAAGGTTTGGCGCCAAGGACTTAACGCTAGCTTAAATGTATATGTATATAACATGCGATTTATTTGGGGAATTTTAGTGTGTCTCAAAGAGATGTTATAATAATGTTAAATGAGTGAATGTAATTTGAATGTGTGTGTTAAAACCATGTTAAAAGGAGAAAAAAATGCTACGTACTATGGGTAAAAGTAGTTAAATAAAAATAAAGTTCATTACAAAACTTAATTAGTATGGTTAATTAGCTTTTATTGTTGTGTGACGGGCTTTATCTAGCTAAATCAGGTTAATACAAGTAAAATATTATAAAAATGTACTTTCAAATTATGGTCTTTAAATATGCGATTTATTTGTGCCCTGGTCTAAAAGTAAGGTCTTGTTTATATTGTTAAAAATCTAGTTGTGCACTTGTAAACAAAGCTAGGAATCTTTTTCTTATGCTATATTTGTTATGCCTCATCTAAAATAGTTATATTTTAGCATATAAGTTAAAGGGAGCCGATCTATACACGATTAAAAGTTGTGCCTGTCTTTAAGTAACTTTTTCTATTTGACAACTTTACTTTTACATAATGAACAACTTTTTTTTGTCTTTTAGTATTATGTGAGAGTGAATTCATCAATAAAAAAAGTGAGGTATACAAGTCATTTTTTTTTGTGGGCTTTAGAGTTTAAACACTTGGGTACAATATGGAACCAAAGCAAAGTTCATACTTTAAACTGGAAATAGATAACTTGGGCTTGTTGGTGCATATTTGAGTTCATTTGGATATAGCAATTTTGGGCTTTATTGTATATTTTTGGGTAAAGAGTAAAGGTGTTAGCCTGTTAGGTTAGCTGCAAATTAAACTTCTCATTTCTTGCCAACTTAGGGGTGGACATGCACAAACACAATTTAAAAAAAAAAAAAAAAAAAATCTGGTTTTAAAATCGGTTCGGATTCAGTCAATGGTGATGAAAATCGGTTTGGGTAAAAACCGGGTAAGATTGGAACCAAATTCGAATAAAAAACTTAGAATTTGTATCGGATCGGATCGAAACCGGATTGTATACATCTTTTGTTCGCCACCCAAAATCACTTATAAATACTTGAATCCGGCTTTTAAACCAGTTTGCTCAAGGATACTCAAACCGATCTTAGTCTAGCGGTTTCGAGTCTGATTTGATATGCCTCAACTTGTTTCAATGCACTTTGAAACCGGTTTTAGAGCATATTCTGGGTTTGATGTGCACCTATACTTAAGGGTGTGTTGGGATTACTATATGAAGCAGGTAATCTATTAATTATGTTTTGAAAATAAAAGTAATTTAAAATGAGTATTTTTGGAAAAGTATGTAAGTTATTTATTGTATTTTCAAAATTGATTATTTTAATTTACTTATTATTAAACAAATAATCAAGTATTTTAATTACTAAAATATAATCTCTCTTTTATTAACTCACAAAATTTGTTTAAAAACCATCATATACGCATCAAAGGTGGCACTACCCGACTATTGAGATAATGCCACGTGGCAATAGAGATAGAAGAACCTTGACGCATAATGAGCCGGCAGCCGACCGCCAACTAACTTAACCGCCACAACTAACCATCCCCTATCCACGTCGACGTATAGACGCCGTTACTTCTTGGACACGTCATCACTTTATCCAACTTTTGCCATCACCTTCTTGTCCTTCAATGCTCAATGGAAATGACCAGATTACCCTTTGTGATGTCAGGTACGCCTTCACACGTGGCAGTTAGTTGTTGGTAAACCACTTCCCTCTTCTGGAATATTTCACAAGAGAATAATCTGGAAAACCTCTAACTCTAACAAGTTACCATGTTGACTTTGCTTTTACCAATTTTTGTTTGACTTTTCATATGCCAAAATCGTTGACTTCAAAATAGCTCGTTTCCACGAGTTTAAAAAATTGGACGTGCTTCATGCCTAAGTATTTTAGTGTTACATATAATCTTTGTTTTATACTCCCTCCGTCCCACAAAAAACTTCTCATTTTACCCTAAATTTTTGTCCCACAAAAAACTTCTCATTTCAATAAAATATTATTATTACTAAGGATCCCACCACTAACTATCCACTAACTATCTTTCTCTCTCCAAATCAATCTTATATTTTAATCAAAATTATTGTCAATGACCCCACCACTAACTACCACCTTAAAACTTGTGCCCATCTCAAATGGGAAGTTTTTTGTGGGACGGAGGGAGTATAATGTATTTTGAACTTTTCCTAATCAGTAAGTTTTACTCCCTCCGTCCCACAAAAAACTTCTCATTTCACCCTAAATTTTTGTCCCACAAAAAACTTCCCATTTGCTACATATGATGGGCTCCACATAATAAAATACTATTATTACTAAGGACCCCACCACTTATTATCCACTAACTATCATTCTCTCTCCAAATCAATCTTATATTTTAATCAAATATATTACCAATACCCCACCACTAACTATTACCTTAAAACTTGTGCATAAGTGAAATGGGAAGTTTTTTGTGGGACGGAGGGAGTAATTGAGTTGGTATACTTAATATGAGTTGCGTTGAATAAGCTCCATTATTATTACGAAGTCCCGAAGAACAAATCTCAACCATTGATCAATAAGTTCTAATAGTCAAAATTAATCACATATTTTATACATTGAGGGGTATTTTGGTCATTTTAAAAAAATAAATATTTTTATTTATTTTTATTTTTATTTTATATTTTTTTTTTAAATATTTTTTTCATTAATAATAATGTGATTATATACTGAATCACATGTTATTGCATACTGAATCACAAGTGATTGTGTACTGAATCACATGTGACTTGACTAAAACATCAAATATTATTAAATATACAATCACATGTGATTTTACACTAAATTACATGTGATTAAGTACTACACGTAATTATTAAATAAATATTGTCTTTTAACGAAAAAAAAAATTAAAAAATAAAAATTTTAAAATTTTAGAAAATAAAAAATAATAAAAAAAATTAAAAAATAATAAAAAAATTAAAATTTTTTTATGTGCCAAACGACCAAAATACCCCTTCATGTATTTAATATGTGATTAATTTTGACCATTTTATGTTATTGATCAATGATTGAGATTTGTTCATTGGGACTTCGTAAAAATGATAGACCTCCTTGAACGGTCTCTTCTTATTATTTCGATACATGTTTGAGTTTATAAAAAATGTGCAGAATGCAGGACTTGAACTTTAGACATCTTTGTTATTAACACAATGCCCTAACCAATTTAGCTACTAGAACATTAGTTCCTACTTCCTACCTTAGACTACAATTATCTTTATCAATCTCTCATATCTTTAAAGTTGAAATTATTACATCACTATTGTTGCCACCACCAACACTACCCATCAATTGGTCGTCGCAAAATAAGTCACATAGTACCTGTCTACGCATTGCATGCACAAGTACCCTGCTAGTCAATTTTAAATACATTTTGCATATTATTTCCAGGGTGACCGAAGTTTGCCCGTGAAGTATGCTACCTAACCGTTGTCATCGCCACATGCGTACACTTGATTGACCATATAGTGAATGATTACCTTAGCAATGGATCAAACACATGAACTCTTGGAGATCATGTGAAGCGTCATTATCACTAAATATTACTGGAGGCTTTAGCTATTGCTTTTGATACATTAGAAGTTAAATTTATTCGATAATAAAGTTAAATAACCCCTCCGAATCATCTCCCACTTCCAAAAAAGCAAAAATAATTATTTGAAGGATGGACAAGATTAGAGTCAAAGTAAAGAATAGGTTAGGGTTGGTGATTATGCAGAAGGGGGTTGGCCAATCCTTCTCAATTCTTTCTATTTCATAATTTATTTATTACGCCGTCCACTTACGTTTCTACTTTCTAGTCTTTAAAAAAGATACACTTTGCAAAAGAATTCAGAAATTATTTCTTGAATATATTCTTAATTAATTAATTACAGCACTAAAACTGCCATTTACACTGTAGAAATCTGTCACTAAATATAAAAAAGGTGTCACCAAAGGTAAAAATAGAAGAAGATGTCACTAAAGGATAGAATGTGCCAACTCAAATGTCCGAATATTGATCAATTTAGTGACACATTCTTTGGTGGCACTTTTTCCGGAGTGTCACTATTGACAATTTTCTTTGTAGTGGTAAGGCATCAAAGAGAGACATGAATTGTCCCATGAATATGCTGCAAAAACAAGCATCAAACTTGGTCAACCAAGAGGAAATTGACCTAATTGTCGTTGGGTAAGTTATCCATCCAATCAAGGGCAGATTCGGAATTAAAACTAATAATAATAGTCAAACTTTTCTAATCCCTATCACCAAACACGCTTTAATACACGTCATACATGATACACCCCCATTCCGTAGCCAATTGAATGTTTGTTTTCTTAATTGAGCCTAATCTTTTTGTTTTAAATCCCATTGCCTAATTACATTGCAAGTTTAATTATTAATTATTAAACTAATTTTGTTTTATCATGTGAGATGTTAACCTCATCTTGTTAACTTCTCTTGTTTTAAATCGACAATCGCATCAAAAAATAACTAAATACATGTAAATAATATATATAGATATGGATATCTAAAAGTGCTTGTGAATAATATATTTCTATAGAACCAAAAGTCCAAAGCAATATAATCAAACTTCAAATAAAGAAGTCGACTTAAAATAAATCCCATAAATTCAAACAAATGCCTTTAATACTTAAAGTTTGACCAAAGTTCTTTTTAAAGGTATTTTCGTCTATAACGAGCTCCTCCGAATAGCTGAGCTTATGCTTAAAATGTATATGATCCAACTATTCTCATAACTGTTTTCGGATCTATCAATTTCTATGTGGTATATATTTATATGTCCAAACCTTCCCACTAAATTATAACAATATATTTCTTCTTTACAAAATAAACCCCTCAAAATAAAGTCAGGAAAATTCCATTTATTTAATCATTCATGAAATCATCGTGTCACACGCGCCCGTATGTCTCATCTATTTCTCTATCTAAAAATCCCATATATAAATACCATATTAGAGTCAATACACACACCATAGCATCCTCCGAACATTATAGAAATAAATATAGATAGGTGAGAAGTGCAAAGGGTGTGATCTTTTCTTCTTTTTTCCAACATGAAGCAAAAGGCGGAATCCACTAACACCACCACCAACAACCACCGTGAGATGGTGGAGGAAGAAGCCGATGTCAAGTATATGGTTGGTGGCGTGGTTGCTATTCATAGTCAAGTGAAGAAAATTAAACAAGAATTAGAGAAAACGATGCATCTCGAGCAACCTGAGATGAGATCGGTTTTACGGGAATTCTCGAGGCAGCCGAAGCGTTCTCGCTCGCCCTTGGGAATTTCTAACCGACCTATTTCAGTGTGTAATTCCTAGAAAGTTTACCGAAATCGAGGATCATTGTTTCATGTTTCTTTTATCCTTGTGTTTTTCATGGTATTTTGATCTTTAGATGTAAATACTTTTGAAGGATAAATAGTGAACTTTTTTAATTCTATATACTGTTGGTTACGATTTTGTTTTATAAGTCTTGTGTTGTGCATCTAACAATAGTTGTAGGCGTGTGCATGGTTCAAGAATCAATATGACAATAGTTTCGGCGAGAAAGTTTCTTCGACTTTTTTTAGTTCTTTTTTGGTTTGGACCGTAGCAGACCGAACTCAGAACTGATTTTGTATGAAAATTAAAATCGGGAACAAGACTATAGCTTGATTCAGTCCGGTTTGATGTTCCCAGTCGGTTCTTGGTCCAGTTTGCATATGCGTAAATAGTTGTCGCTTGTGGTGCACGTGTTGCTCTAAGTGTATAATTGGAATCGAATTGTGAAGCGTCGATAATATCTTGGATAGCGAAGCATGACAATACATTAGAAGTTGTACATGGTAGAGTTACAACACCCCACCCACTACATCACAAAAGCAAACTGGCAAAAGGAATCAACAACAGCCACCAATTTCTTTGATGCCCAAAATATCCTGATTCAGATTTTAAGTAACATCTTTATAGTCACACTGTGTAGTCCAGTTGTCGGTCCAATATATGGTCCAAAACCAATAATCAAATAATTGGACTTGGGTTACTAGCCCAAAAATTTGAGCCTCGTTTAGGACCGACCCAGCTCTAAACTAGTACTATATGGCCCTATTCTCAATTTCAATATTAACAAATTGGATTTTGTTAATGAGTTTAACATGCATAAAACAATTGTACATTCATTAAAAAAGTAGTGATCCTAAAATTCAGGGGTTTTTTACTTTTTAGATTCATTTTGCCTTCTTATTGACAGCCCTAAGGGCTGTCATTAACATTTTCCTTACAAATTTTAAGTTTTGGTTTAGTCTGGTTCGGACTATTGCAAACCCATAGAGCCAAGGGTTGCCCATTGCTAATTGAGCCTCAACCGGACCAAACCCGTTCAAAATGAAGATAAGGTGATAATAATAATATTAATAAAGTTACAAAAAAGGTTCGATAGAAAAGTTCAAATCCAAAAAATACCGCCAAGAACAAACTAAAACATACAACCAACATCAAAAATCACGTCAACTTTGAGATTCGTTCGAAGAAAGTAACTTGACTCTTTTTGTAAGATTTCTCATAAACTCAATAATAACCGTTTCTTATGCATTCTAAATCGTATAGCCAATTTGGATGAGGTAGAAATGCTTTTTCAAGTAAATCTTCATGTCTTCCATTATTTTGGAGGGAAAGTGATTGAGTGCTATCACACATAATGCAATAAGTGTACGAAGAGCGATTATTTTATTTGTTAATCCAAGTGGGGCCTTAACCGAGAGTGATTTTAGAGAATTTTAAATCATGTTATTGTATGGTTTCTGCATCGTTTGCTACTTAAAGCAGCCAATAACCGACCTTCTACTATTTCTTGAAATAACTAAGTTTCAAAAACTGTTAAGAGAGGTGGAAAATGGACAGGTTGGGTAACGAGTCGTGATAACTAATTATTAACTTATTCAGATACAAGTATAAAATTACCTAAATACCCCTAACGCATTAACACTAACACCTAATTGTTGAAATAAAAAAAGGGGTAATGATTAGATACCTTGAGAAGAGCTTGTTCTCCCTCCAAATTCAGTTTTGATAAAATTTGGTGTTGTCATTTGCAAAGGAGCAGGTGAAGAAAAACTAGGGTTTGAAACCATTTATTCAGGACTCAATATTTTTTAGCCTAAATTTATGCAAATTAGAGTTACTAACCTAATTTATGAAAATGCAGGCCTAAATAGCATTGCTCATATTTTAATGTTCTTGTATATTTGTAAAGTAAAATTACACAAGAACACAATGACATGTTATATAAACAATTATGAGCAAATTTAGTTACTTAAATTAAATTTTGGCAGCCTACTTTTATGTTATCAAACATATATAAATTAGGTCAATTCGGTTGCAGAGTTGATTACCGAGAACAATAAAATTCATGCAGTTGGAGAATTGCTTAAAAACTGTAACATCACATACCAGGAACATGTCGAGCAACACTGAACAAATTGGAGTAAGATTTATCACCATTATCAGATTCAGTTATCGGAAATCTCAATCCGACCCTTTGGGGATTTCTTCAGATGCAATCAATCTAAGACCATAAGGACCAGATTCTGCAATTCGAACAGATTGATGCAGGGAACCACCTTTCTTCTGACCCATTTGATCAGCTCAGGTGGAGTTGGAACTAACCGTGGAGTTGCGGCGGCGGAGCTGGTTAAACAGTGCCGGAAAGTTAGAACTCCGGTGGTGGTAGAGTTTATAGTGAAACAGTAATCTCTAGTAGCCATTAAAATTCCTTTTGCTGGTTGTAGAACTCATCAAATTCGACATTTTGTCTTTCAATTTTTAACATTGGTGATTTCGAGCTCCAAACCGAAGTATCTGGGTGTGTGTGTGCGCGCGCTACTTTATGGTGTGCTTTGGCTAAACCCTGAACCCTAAACCCACCTTTTAATTAATCCCACAAGTATTATTAAACATTAATTGGTACTCGCGCAATGCGGCGGCGGGTACCATATAACTATTATTTGCAGCGGCGATCGTGATGGTGATGGCAATAGTGTTGGTTGTGGGTGACGGTACATAGTGACCACGGTGTTAATGCATGATTGTTGTGGTGGGTGATTGTGGCATTGGTGAAGTTGTATTTTGTCGGTCTATAATTTCACAATTTGTTAAATGTTTAATAATTCTTGCAAGTTGGTCTTATTTTAGTTAATTAGTATTTTGGAGTTTATTTGTACAACTAATCACCGTAGCAAGCACTTGTTAGCATTTCATATGTGAAAAGGCATGGAGGTAGAAAAGAATGGTAGAAAAAAGAAGTTCAAATAAAAAACTCCAATCAACTAAAAACTCAACAGCTAACAAACAACCTTTGAAATGCTAAGTTTGGCAAAAAAAAAAATTATAATTGTCAAGACTTACGTACAATATGCTATAAGTGTTCTACCATAAGAATATGGACATCCATTTTTTATTCATAAAAGAAATCATTAATCATTAAACTTGAAAAAAGCTTGTATATTCTCTACAACACCACTACATCCACTTTTATGTCAGCTCAATTCATATGCAACTCTAGATGGGTCAATAGAACGGGTTTCCATTTTTTCAAGAGCCTAATTCCATCTGGATTTGCTAAACTTTAATTCCATTTTCATTTAAACCGCAAGAAAAATTCTTCTTCTTAAACCGCACGCAAGGAGAAGCCTGCATGCATTAAAACATATTAGAAGCGAAGAAATAAACTTACAAATGCACAATTAATTTGAGTTCATTAGCAATAAAGAAACTTTAGGCGTATATTTATTACTTTATTTAACAAAACACAGCAATATCACAGTTGCAGATCACTTACTTATATTAGTAAAAATAGTTAGAAGTTAACCTAATCAAACTCTTTCAGCAATGTAGGGAACTACACTTAGGTAGAGAATTGTAACGACCCGAAATTTGTAAATAAATAAAATATGTAAAAATATGATAATTTTGGATAAATCATATTAAAACCGTAGGAATTGGTTTCGTGTCGTTTGGAGTCCGTATGAGAAAGTTATGGGCGAAACCGGGTTGAAACCTAGACCGAAAAGTGCAGCCCTGCTGCAAAGGCAGGCTCGCGGCGCGAGCCTGGCGCGAGCGAAACGCGAGCTCGAGCAGAGGGACCAGAGCCGAAACGCGAGAAAGTCGCGTCGACTTCGCGGCGCGAGCCAGACGCGAGCTGGGCGCGAAGTCTGGTATAAAGCGCTGACCAGCGGGAAGACCTGCGTCACTTCGCGACGCGAGCTCGGCGCGAGCGGGGCGCGAGCCAGTCCGACCAGTGCATTAAATTGGGGTTTTTAGCCATAAATGCATATGCAAAACCCTAGTTTCTTCCATTGTCGATTTTGGAGTGCAAGAACTGTTTTGGGTCGATTTCTTCATCAAAGCTTGGTAGATTTCACTCCTAAGTGAAGATTAAAGGTATATCTTCACTCCTTGATCTTTGTAGCTTTAGATCTATGTATTTTGATGCTTTGGTTTGGAACCCTAGTTCTTGGGTTGGTGATTTATGGTGAAATAAATGGTGTATGCACTTAATAGATGGTATGTTAACAAGGAAATCAAGTGTATGGTTAAGATTTGTAAGAATCTTAAGGGATGGTTAAATCTAGGGTTTGGTAAATCACCATATTTGGGGAAATGGATTGATGGGTGTTATCTAGAGGTAGATGAACACATTGATAGTAGATTGTGATGTTGATCATTGTTTTAGGCTTTCGGTGACATCTTGGAAAGTCGGTGAGATTGTGAAGCAAGAGCTTTGGTGTCAAGAACACAGTTGGAGCATCTTTATCGCTAAGGTGAGTACGTGTGGACTTTACTGAGTACATAGCCTTGAATTATTTTATTACTTGTGTTATAGTCTATTTGTTTATTTGTGTAGACTTATGGTATGTTGAGTTAGTGTTAGATATTGTTGATAATATTGGACTAACTTGTTTGATGATGAAAGTGATAGCCGAGAGCTAGATTGGCATAACCATAGGGTTATGGTGAGAACGAGATGACGTGATGCTAGTTAGTTCGGGGGCAACCCGATAACTAGACATGGTGATGTTTCTAACTAGTTCGGGGGCAACCCGATAGTTAGATAGGATAGTGTTTCTAGCTAGTTCGGGGGCAACCCGATAGTTGGATTTTTGGGTGCTTTTAACTAGTTCGGGGGCAACCCGATAGTTAGGCACGTTAGTGTTGCTAGTTAGTTCGGGGGCAACCCGATAACTAGATATGTGATGCTAGGAAAGCAAGGATTGGAGTCACCATGGAGTGACTATATATAGATGGATGAAGTACATGTTTGTTGATTGCTTGGATATCGATTATTACTATCTATGGGTCTAAACCCATGTAACTCACGAGACGTTTTGTCTCACGTACTCCTTGTTTGTTTTGCTATGTACTCAGGTTCAGGATCGAAGGTATAGATACGCATGGATAGAGATGCGGGACCTAGAATAGAAGAACACTAGATTGGATTTAGTCTTAGCTTGGTGATGATCTATTTTGTAACACCTACTTTTATACTCTGATTTCATACCAAGGTTTTTGTAAATCTAAATTGGGGATGTTCTTCTATTTATAAAATGTTTTATTTTGGCCAATATTTGGCATTAAATTTGAGGTGTTACAACTTGGTATCAGAGCTATAGTTTAAGTGAATTAGGTTGGATGACCATCCTAGTCTTAGACTGTAGCATTAGGAATATGAGATTCCTTGAGATCATAGGTTGACCTTGAGACTTTATATTAAGTTTAGGGTTGAACCTAAGGGACCGATGAAACTTGATATGATTATGGATATTGAGTCTTATGAAACTAATGGGTTGTACACAAGGTACTAAATGTTTAATGTCTTTCGTATAGTCTTGATCGAAAGAAATGGTGAACACTTGTAGAAGTGGGAAAGCCCCGGAGAACCGGGAGGAGGAAGTACCTCCTGTTGAGAGGGTGGATGAACAAGAAAGTCAACCATCAATGCATCGGGTTGACGAATCGGAGGTCGGAGCTAATAGAACTCCGGTGACCATGGCGGATCTCCAAACTATTATCGACCAAATCAAGGGGACGGTGGCCGAGGAAGTGCACCGAATTATTGGAGACCGTGAAAGGTCGGGTGGAGACCGTGAATCCGAAGCTAAGTCGGATGAGAAAACCGGAGGTAGTGGCACCGGGGAGGGGAAGTCCTCCACGGGTGGCCAAAGTGATGCTAGGGCTAGGCCCGTTGTGAAAGAAGGTTGTTCATTTAAATCCTTCATGGCTTGTAAGCCAAATGTGTATGCGGGTAGTTCGGACCCGAAAGTAACAATGAGGTGGATCCGAGAAACCGAGAGGGTTATCGGAAGTAGTAAGTGTAGGGATGTTGATATGGTGACGTATGCGTCACAATTGTTGAAAGAGGATGCGATGGTTTGGTGGGACATCGTGTATGAGACCCTCGGGAAGGAAGTGGTTGAGAAGATGTCGTGGGATGAGTTCACCACGAGATTGAAAAAGAAATTTTGTCCCGAAAGGGATTTGGAGAAAATGCACGAGAAGTTCGTGACCCTCAAAAAGGGTGATATGTCGGTCGAAGAATACTCGAGAGAATTCACGGGATTGCTCCCGTTTGTTGCAAAAACTTACTCGGATGAGAGGTTGAGGGTAGTCCGGTATGCTAGTGGGTTACCGTGGGACTACCAATTGGAAGTGAAGAGGGCGGTTTCACTAGATGAGGCCATTAGTGCCGCCCGGGGTGTGGAAGAAGTGAATGAGGCACGGGTTGCCGAGAGGGCCCATGTGGGCGAGAAAAGGAAGGCGGAGAGCGGCTCTAGTTCGTTCAAAAAGGGGAAGTTCACTTCGAGCTTCTCTAAATAAGGAAGTGTTGGCCCGTGCAAGAAATGCGGGAAAAATCATACCGGCGAGTGCCGAAGTGGGTCGAGGTCTTGCTTTAGTTGTGGTAGACCGGGGCATGTAGCCCGAGATTGTAAGGTCAAGTCGTTGGCCGATGTTGAATGTTTCTCGTGTCACGAGAAGGGGCACTATAGCAATGTGTGCCCAAAGAAGGGAATTGAATCAATGGTGTCCACGGCGCAAAAGAAAGTGGAACCGGCGAAGGTGAAGGGGCGATCCTTCCAACTCACCCGAGAGGAGGCGAAGGAGGCACACGATGTGGTGTCAGGTACTCTATTCATTACCTCCTTGCCAACTCATATTTTGTTTGATTCGGGTTCTAATTATTCGTTTGTGTCTTATGAGTTCGGTTGTAAATTGAATGTGCCATCCGAAAGGTTAGATGAGGTTTATGAGATAGAAGTAGCCGACGGGAAAACGTCTATGGTCGAGTGTGTTTATAGAAATTGTGAAATAGAAATAGACGGAAGAAAGTTTAAGGTAGATTTGTTGCCTATGGGAATTAGGGCGTTTGATGTGGTTATCGGTATGGATTGGTTGGGTATGCACCAAGCCAAGATTTTGTGTGGAAAGAAAATTGTATCGATTAGGACACCCGAGAATGAGAAAGTGTATGTGTATGGGGAGAAACGACATCACATGCCTAATGTGATTACCGCCATTAAGGCAAGGAAGAGTATATCGAAAGGTTGTGCATCGTTTATGGCATATGTATTAGATGGCCGAAAAGAAAAGAAAACAATGGATAGTGTAAAAATTATTCGGGAATTCCCCGAGGTATTTCCCGATGACTTGCCCGGTTTGCCACCGGAGAGACAAGTCGAGTTCAAAATTGATTTAGTGCCGGGAGCGACGCCGATTGCTCGTGCTCCATATCGTTTAGCTCCCACCGAGATGCGGGAATTGATGACCCAATTGCAAGAATTGTTAGATAAAGGTTTTATTCGTCCGAGTTCGTCACCGTGGGGTGCACCGGTGTTATTTGTTAAAAAGAAAGACGGTTCGATGAGAATGTGTATCGACTACCGAGAGTTGAATAAGGTAACTATTAAGAACCGTTACCCGTTGCCGAGGATTGACGACTTATTCGACCAATTGCAAGGTGCTAGTTATTTCTCAAAGATCGATTTGAGGTCGGGTTATCACCAAGTTCGGGTGAAAGAAGGCGACACCGAGAAGACGGCTTTTCGTACACGTTATGTTCATTATGAATTTCTAGTGATGCCGTTTGGTCTTACCAACGCACCGGCTATTTTTATGGATTTGATGAATCGGGTTTGTAAACCGTTCCTTGATAAGTTTTTGATCGTGTTTATTGACGACATTTTGATTTATTCGAAAACCGAAGAAGAACACGAAGGTCATTTGAGGCTTGTTCTAGACGTGTTGAAACGGGAGAAGTTGTATGCTAAATTTTCAAAGTGTTAGTTTTGGTTGCGGGAAGTGCAATTTTTAGGTCACGTGGTGACGTGTGATGGTATTAAGGTTGACCCATCCAAGATTGAAGCGGTGTCAAATTGGGAGCCTCCGAGGACTCCTACCGAGGTTAGAAGTTTTCTTGGATTAGCCGGTTATTACCGAAGGTTTATACAAGACTTCTCAAGAATCGCGATTCCACTCACAAAGTTAACGAGGAAAAGTGAGAAGTTTGTGTGGGAGAAGAAGCAAGAAGAGGCGTTTAAGTTGTTAAAAGAAAAGTTATGTAACGCACCGATCCTTACGTTACCGGATGGTATGGAAGATTTTGTGGTTTATAGTGATGCTTCAAATCAAGGGCTCGGTTGTGTGTTGATGCAAAGAGGAAAGGTGATCGCGTATGCTTCGCGACAATTGAAGAATGCGGAATTAAGGTACACGACACACGACTTGGAATTGGCGGCGATTATTTTTGCCTTGAAGTTGTGGAGGCATTATTTGTATGGCACTCGGTGTACGTTGTACACGGATCACAAAAGTCTACAATACGTGTTTACTCAAAAAGACCTAAATATGCGACAAAGAAGGTGGATCGAGTTGATAGCCGACTATGATTGTGAAATTGTGTATCACGCGGGTAAGGCGAATGTGGTGGCCGATGCCTTAAGTCGAAAGGTTTATGAAAACCCGAACCGAGGAATTTTGACACGTATAGAAGTCGTCTCGAGCATTATCGAAAGGATCAAGAATGCCCAACGAGAGGTTATGGGAAAAGACGAGTTAAGACAAGAACGGTTAGGTAAGAACCAACATTTTCTCGAAAATGCACAAGGGTTGAAGACCGTAGGCGGTCGTATTTGGGTTCCTAAGTTCGGTGGTATTCGAAAAGAGTTGTTGTATGATGTGCACAAATCGAAGTATTCGATTCACCCGGGAAGTACAAAGACGTACCAAGATATGAAACGGGTTTATTGGTGGCCCGGAATGAAGACGAGAGTGGCCAAGTACATCTCTAAGTGTGCCACGTGTGCACAAGTGAAAGCCGAGCATCAAGTACCGTATGGGGTAGCTCAATCATTAGTTGTACCGGCCGGGAAGTGGGAAGATATAACTATGGATTTCATAGTAGGGTTACCGAAGACGAGTAGAGGTCACGATGCCATTTGGGTCATAGTTGACCGGTTGACTAAGAGTGCGTTATTTCTAGCAATTCGGGAAACATTGCCACTTGAGAAATTGGCTAAGTTGTATGTTGACGAGGTGGTTCGACTCCACGGGGTTCCGTTATCGATTGTGTCCGATAGAGACGCGAGGTTCACCTCGAGATTTTGGCGGTCTTTACAAGAAGAATTGGGTACAAAGTTGCGGTTGAGCACGGCTTATCACCCGCAAACCGACGGTCAAAGTGAAAGAACAATTCAAACGGTTGAAGATATGTTGAGATCGTGTGTGTTAGATTTCGGTGGTAAATGGGATGAACATTTACCGTTAGTCGAGTTCTCGTATAATAATAGTTATCACTCGACTATCAAGATGCCGCCTTATGAGGCGTTGTATGGAAGAAAATGTAGAACTCCATCTTGTTGGTTGGAAGCGGGAGAGACGAAACTCACGGGTCCCGAGATCGTGAGAGTGACAAATGAAAAGATCGGTATTATTCAAACCAACATGAAAGTCGCCCAAGATAGACAACGAAGTTATTCGGGTTTGAAGAAAAGGCCATACGACTTAGATGTCGGTGATATGGTCATGTTGAAAGTGTCACCTTGGAAAGGTGTGATGCGATTTGGTAAAAAGGGAAAGTTAAGCCCAAGGTATGTTGGACCGTTTAAAATATTGAAACGGGTCGGGCTTCAAGCTTTTAAGTTGGAACTTCCACCCGAGCTTCAAGGTGTGCATGACACTTTTCACGTGAGTTATTTGAAGAAGTTTATCGGGGAAGTTGAAAACATCATTCCGTTGCAGGAGTTGCGGGTTGACGGCCCGAACCGGTTGATTGAAGAGCCCGAGGCTATATTAGAAACGAAAACAATGAAGCTTCGGAATAAGGAGATCGAGTTGGTATTGGTCAAGTGGAAGCATTCACTTGGGCCGAATTTGACTTGGGAAGTCAAGGACGAGATTCGGAAGAGGTACCCGGATTTCGTGAACTATGATGAGATTCCGAGGACAGAATCTTCTTAAGGGGTAGATAGTTGTAACGACCCGAAATTTGTAAATAAATAAAATATGTAAAAATATGATAATTTTGGATAAATCATATTAAAACCGTAGGAATTGGTTTCGTGTCGTTTGGAGTCCGTATGAGAAAGTTATGGGCGAAACCGGGTTGAAACCTAGACCGAAAAGTGCAGCCCTGCTGCAAAGGCAGGCTCGCGGCGCGAGCCTGGCGCGAGCGAAACGCGAGCTCGAGCAGAGGGACCAGAGCCGAAACGCGAGAAAGTCGCGTCGACTTCGCGGCGCGAGCCAGACGCGAGCTGGGCGCGAAGTCTGGTATAAAGCGCTGACCAGCGGGAAGACCCGCGTCACTTCGCGACGCGAGCTCGGCGCGAGCGGGGCGCGAGCCAGTCCGACCAGTGCATTAAATTGGGGTTTTTAGCCATAAATGCATATGCAAAACCCTAGTTTCTTCCATTGTCGATTTTGGAGTGCAAGAACTGTTTTGGGTCGATTTCTTCATCAAAGCTTGGTAGATTTCACTCCTAAGTGAAGATTAAAGGTATATCTTCACTCCTTGATCTTTGTAGCTTTAGATCTATGTATTTTGATGCTTTGGTTTGGAACCCTAGTTCTTGGGTTGGTGATTTATGGTGAAATAAATGGTGTATGCACTTAATAGATGGTATGTTAACAAGGAAATCAAGTGTATGGTTAAGATTTGTAAGAATCTTAAGGGATGGTTAAATCTAGGGTTTGGTAAATCACCATATTTGGGGAAATGGATTGATGGGTGTTATCTAGAGGTAGATGAACACATTGATAGTAGATTGTGATGTTGATCATTGTATGATCATTGTTTTAGGCTTTCGGTGACATCTTGGAAAGTCGGTGAGATTGTGAAGCAAGAGCTTTGGTGTCAAGAACACAGTTGGAGCATCTTTATCGCTAAGGTGAGTACGTGTGGACTTTACTGAGTACATAGCCTTGAATTATTTTATTACTTGTGTTATAGTCTATTTGTTTATTTGTGTAGACTTATGGTATGTTGAGTTAGTGTTAGATATTGTTGATAATATTGGACTAACTTGTTTGATGATGAAAGTGATAGCCGAGAGCTAGATTGGCATAACCATAGGGTTATGGTGAGAACGAGATGACGTGATGCTAGTTAGTTCGGGGGCAACCCGATAACTAGACATGGTGATGTTTCTAACTAGTTCGGGGGCAACCCGATAGTTAGATAGGATAGTGTTTCTAGCTAGTTCGGGGGCAACCCGATAGTTGGATTTTTGGGTGCTTTTAACTAGTTCGGGGGCAACCCGATAGTTAGGCACGTTAGTGTTGCTAGTTAGTTCGGGGGCAACCCGATAACTAGATATGTGATGCTAGGAAAGCAAGGATTGGAGTCACCATGGAGTGACTATATATAGATGGATGAAGTACATGTTTGTTGATTGCTTGGATATCGATTATTACTATCTATGGGTCTAAACCCATGTAACTCACGAGACGTTTTGTCTCACGTACTCCTTGTTTGTTTTGCTATGTACTCAGGTTCAGGATCGAAGGTATAGATACGCATGGATAGAGATGCGGGACCTAGAATAGAAGAACACTAGATTGGATTTAGTCTTAGCTTGGTGATGATCTATTTTGTAACACCTACTTTTATACTCTGATTTCATACCAAGGTTTTTGTAAATCTAAATTGGGGATGTTCTTCTATTTATAAAATGTTTTATTTTGGCCAATATTTGGCATTAAATTTGAGGTGTTACAAGAATGAAAGGCCACGTCTTGCTGGTGTTGGATTTATAGTCTTGTGAGTCAAGTAGCAGAATAGATGTTTAAACCACAAACTTAGAGGCGGTAGCGGCCGATCTTCATTTATTGAAGTACCTGGATATGAAAGAGTAAAACACACAAACATTAAATCAAAAACCTGGACCAGAAATTTAGAGAATAAACCCTAAATCTAAAAAGCTCATAACATTAAAATCAAAGGACCACGGGTGTAAAAACTTTACTGGATGAGTACCAAGTTTTGGTGAGAAGGAGATCCCGTGATGGCGACCAAGAAGATGATGACGCTGAGGAAGGTAATTTTAAGTTTGTGTGTATAGGTTATAATCCGATATGAAGAGCAACCGACATGCCAGAGATCAATATGAAGAGCAACTCTACTGGATTCTCAAAACTATGGAGAGATAAAGTTTTGGAAAGAGAAAATGAGAGAGGCCTTACATTTAGTCTACCTGAGCAACTGCTAGTGGCCACTCATCTAGTATTAAAGCTCAACTCTTTGCAAGTATGTATGTATGCCCTTTTGTAAATTCAACCAATACATGATCTTTAACATATAACGACAACTCTGCCTCCTGTACCTTATAAAACGAACACAAAAACAAAAAGAAACCGGCCATAAGATCATATTAGCAATGAAAAAACCTAATTGGACAATTGCAAACTTGCAACCACATAGAAACGATACATGAATAAACATGGTACAATTTAGGGATTTCGTATGAAGATTAAGTAAAATACCGATAGAAACAATTCAATTTAACACGCTTACCTCAAATTCTTAGCTCGATATTTCGTTTGGAATTGTAGATTTCTGCCATTGACGTGTTGAATTTATAAGGTGAAGATTTCGAATGGATGAATAATCATCGAGGAGGGGTTATGCAGATGGATAATCATCATGCTTGCAGAATTGAGGAGCCGGAGGAAGATGGTTGGTTTTAGTATCCTCGGTTCTACCATTGTCAGAGATATTGAAGAGGCGGATGGGAACGAACAGGCGAGATAACGAACATGCGTGTTAGGCTTCTATTGTGACCAGTCACCAGATAGAACGAAGCAGATGGACCGCGTGATAACAGATAGGCCTCTTTTTTCGGTGGGCTTAACCCGCGTAATAACAAATATAGCTGTCCCGTTTAAAAAAAGTATTGCAGTCGAAGGTTGTCCCAGCTGGTATGTGTGTTGTTCTATAACCCGTAGGTGCCGGGTTCGAAACCTTGCATAGCAATTTTTTACCAAAAATATTAATTCCATAATTAGCAAGTGTGTTGGCTGAATTTTAAGCCTTGCTAATTATAGAATGAGTAAACTCTTTATAATATAGTAGAGATATTACCTTGATATCTGGCCCAATACTACCAACTAGTTAATTACTCATTAACTAGTTTAGCCCGTCTAGCCCGATAGTCCATTTAATTAAACTCTTAATTAAATACTTCGTTGACTCCTTGAGGACAATCCGAATAGGACTCTAAAATACCCGAACCGAAATATCGGTTTATTTGATGTGTTGGACACTATTTCCAACATCGATCACATAACATAATTTGGTTAAATGTTATATTTAAGGGGGAAACATTCTTAGATGCAACAAAGGGTAAATGATGTTAGCTGAAAATTTAATTTTTTTATTTTATTCTTTTGCTTTTGATGCATCTAACATATGTGATGTTAGTTGTATAGATAGATAATTAAAATACTCTAATCTTGATGAGTAACGAATCTTCACTTTTATACGATCATTACCGTGAAATAATTCAAATCATATTAAATCCAACAGGCATATTGAATTAAACAAGAAACAAACATGATAATTTTCTTATGGGTCATCTATTTGTTTTGAACTTTAAATCCTTGATATATCATTCTAATTTTAAAAACTTCACAGAATACATGATTTTAATGTAAGCCCATATTAAGGTCCTAACCTACCCACGTCACGTGAAAAGATTAAATAAGTGTCTTTTGTATAACTCATGTTTCAATCAGAAATTAGGCCCCCTAACTTGACCTCAATATTTTTATACCTAATTGCCACGTTCTATTCTTTTGTACTTGCATGTCTTAAACTCTGTTTTTAACATGTTCTGTTTGTCGCAAATTAACAAATTTTGTTTTCTTATATTGAAATACATTTATAACAAGTTAGTTTTAATCAAATATATTATTCAAAGACTAATAATATGTCTTATAACAAAAAGATTCGACACGTTTTTTTATATTTTACACATAATTTGGAAGGTTAGCATCATCAAAAGAGATCACGCGTTTATCGAATAAGATAGGTTAAATTACACAGTAGTTTTTGGAATACTAGCTAGGTCTTTTTTTTCCTTTTCATTTTGCATAAGATTGAAAATGTATATGTTTGTGTTATCATAGCCTAAATCAGGCAAGATTGTGTAATGTTAACATAATATGATATCACTTTCGTAAAAACAGGATACTAATGTTTTGGAGATTAGAAAATTATTTACACAAAAAAAATTAAAAAAAATTATTTTTAGTGTAGATGTGTGTTAATTTAAGCATATTAAAACAAAAGGATGTAAATTAGAGCACTTCAAATTTATAAGGACTAAGTAGTAATTTAAAAATTAACCGCCGGCATAATTTTACCGCCGGGGATTTCACAACCAAAAAAACTATAAAAACACATACTGAAAACACACAGTAAAGAAGCCAATGCTGAAAACACATCAAACTTTCATTAAATTTTACAGCACAAAACAACAAACTAGTGTTTATTTTAAGCAACAAATGGAACCCCACAAGCAATTATTGAACAATTTAGTAGAAACGGAAAGATTCCCATTTCTTCGCACCGTTGAATTCGTTACTTAACAAGAAGATAACACAGAGAGAGAAAGCAAAAAAAAATCGAGGGTTTTATCCGATCATCCATAGATGATTATGGAATCGTCATCATTTAAATCACTGCGATTCATCTCGCATCAATCGTTCTTCTCAGCCGTCCGATCAGGTGAGCTTGAATCGGTTAAATTGATCGTCAACGATGACGAAGATTCCGACTCAGCTTCAGTGTCTGCTTTAATGGCGATGCAAAACGACGCCGGAGAGACTCCGATGTACATCTCGGCAGAGAATAATTTCCAGGAAGTGTTTAATTACTTGCTCAAGTTTTGTGATCTTGAAACTGTGAAAATTAGGGCTAAATCGGATTTCAATGCGTTTCATATTGCAGCTGAACGAGGTCATTTAGGTAATTTCAGTTACTTTCTCTTTTATCCATACCCTAGATCTTGTCAATTGATTTTAGGGAATTTCATTATTTGCTTTAAATTTGAGCTATCTATGTTTCCTATTGCATCATTATCCATGGCACCGTAATTGATCAAGTAACCTTCAAATAACTAAACTGGGCTCAAAATTGTCTGATTGATTAATGGGGTAGTGAAATAGATTAAATCTTTTCATTTGGGTATTAAAAAATTTAAAAATGATACTTAGTCCTACTATTTGGTCCTACTCATAATCTTACCCACTTGATAGGATGACATCATTAATTCTCTTTTCTAATATTATCCCTTGATTTTAACAATATCTTCATCTAATGAGTAAGACCAAATTGTAGGACTAAATACCATTAATCAACTAAAAAATTATTAAAGATTTAATCTTTTCCTTCGGGTATTAAAAATGATCATATCTTTTCGTTTGGGTATCAAAAAAGATCATAAAAGATTATATGTTTTCATTTGAGTATAAAGAAAGATTATAAGACTAAATATTTTCATTTGGGTATTAGATAAGATTATAAAAGACTAATTATTTTCATTTGGGTATTAAAAAAAGATTATAAAAGACTAAATATTTTCATTTGGGTATTAAAAATGATTATAGTAGACTAAATACTTCCATTTGGGTATTAGAAAAGATTATAAAAGACTAAATATTGTCATTTGGGTATTTAATAATATTATAAAAGATTAGATCTTTTCATTTAACTATGTATTTCTATTATACATTCCAGGAATCGTGAACGAACTTTTGAAACTATGGCCCGAGCTTTGCAAAGTATGTGACAGTAAAAACACGAGCCCGTTATATTCAGCAGCTGTAAAAGATCATTTGGATGTTGTGAACGCCCTTTTGGATACAGATGTTACTGGCATAAGAATAGTAAGAAAAAATGGTAAAACTGCATTGCATACAGCAGCAAGATACGGTAAAACAAATATGGTAAAAACACTGATTGAAAGAGATTCAGGAATTGTATGTATTAAAGATAAAAAAGGTCAAACTGCACTTCATATGGCGGTCAAAGGTCAGAGTACTGCTGTTGTGGAGGATTTGTTACTTGCTGACCACTCGATTTTAAATGAACGTGACAAGAAAGGGAACACTGCTGTACATATTGCTACTAGGAAATGCCGATCACAGGTACCTTTTAAAAAATAAATAAATAAAAATTGTAATTTGTTGCTTATTGAGTTATTTCAAGCAAGTTTTGACCATAATTTGTAGAGGTGACGATTTCAGCCCGTTCACTTTTGAATGGTACGATTTGGGTTGTGTTTTACTTTAAAGACTCAAAAAAGTCAAATGGGTCAAATCAAAAAGTTTTTTGCAGAAATAGTCAAACTGTTAGAAAGTCTTCTTTTTAATGCATACAACCTCTTAAAATGCGTTAATTTAAAAAAAAAGAACAAAATTTTTGTGTTGGTCTTGGTCAACTCAACCTTACCCCCATTTGACCTTAATTTAAAATACCCATTTTGACCGATTAGCCCGCCCGCCCATTTGCCAAATCTAGTAATATGGTTCAACGTATGCAAAAAATGCATGAAATTGCATGTATTTCACTAAAAAAAGGTTAAAAACTGAATTTTTCTGTTTTTTTTTTTTTTACAATTCTAAATTTTGGTTTAAACTGAATTTTTCGGTTAAAATTGTGCAGATTGTAAGCTTATTACTAAGCTTCACCTCGATGAGTGTGAATGTAATAAACTTACAACAAGAAACCGCAATGGATATAGCCGACAAACTAAACTACGGCCCGCCAAAACTCGAAATCATGGAAGCTTTAAACGAAGCGGGCGCAAAACACGCCAGATATGTCGGTAAAATCGATGAACAAATGGAACTCAAAAGAACCGTGAGTGACATCCGACACGAAGTCCACTCACAACTCTTACAAAACGAGCAAACACAAAAACGCGTCTCGGGAATCGCAAAAGAATTGAAAAAAATCCACCGAGAAGCGGTCCAAAACACCATCAATTCGCTAACCGTTGTCGCGGTTTTATTCGCGTCGATAGCTTTTTTAGCCATTTTTAACCTCCCGGGCCAGTATTTGACTGCGGCCGAAAACGGGCGCCAGGTGGGCGAAGCGGATATCGGCCACACGCCCGCTTTTCGGGCGTTTTGTCTGTTTAACGCCACGTCACTATTTATATCGTTGGCGGTTGTTGTGGTTCAAATCACGTTAGTTGCATGGGATACCCGCGCGCAGAGACAGATTGTGTCGGTTGTGAATAAGTTGATGTGGGCGGCGGCGGTTAGCACGTGTGGCGCGTTTTGTTCGATTGCGTTTGTGGTGGTTGGGAAACGGAGCGAGTGGATGGCGGTTACGGTTACGGTTGTTGGTGTTCCCATACTTGTGGGGACACTTGTGAGTTTGTGTTATTTTGTGTTTAGACAACATTTTGGGGTTTTCGGGAGTGATAGCCAGAGACGGATTAGGAGGGCGAGCGGGAGTAAGTCATTTTCGTGGTCGGTTTATTCGGCTAATATTTCGGATGATGAATCGGATCATGAGAAGATTTATGCTTTGTGAATGTTGTTATTGAAGGGTTAAAGAGATTATTATATTATATAAATATGGGTTTTTGCTAATGACAGCCCTTAGGGCTGTCAATATACATGCAACAAAAATTTGTACACCAATCAATAACCACCTCCTGGATTTTTGGAACTACTTCTCTCCATAGATAAATGTACAACTCCTATGCGCTTATTGACAGCCATAAGGACTGTCATTAGCAAAACCCTATAAATATATAGTCTCTTATATATTTTGTAGGTTGTATGCATGTACATATATTGTTGTATAGGGGCTTTGGGTTTTGTTGTTTAACCACGGTTAATGTAACCACACGTGTGCCCAGTGGAATAACTTAATTTTGTCTTGCATTATGTAACATTTCAAAATGTATAGATATACAAGTAAATCATTTGTAGCATATGTTAAACTTAGTAAAAGATATTTAACTATAAGTTAAACTTCCTCTGATTCAAATGGTTTACTAGTGTTATATTTCCTCCGATTTAAAATAAGTGCTACACTTTTTATATATGAGTGATCAAAATAAGTGCTACATTTTGGGTTTTACGGTTTTGAGGCAAAAGATTATAATGATGGTTAAATTAGATTAATTGAATGGTTAGTGGATAATGTGTCTCACACCTCTTAAATAAAATGGGGTTAATAATGTTTAAAAGTAAAAAGTAAGGGTAAATGAGTCATTTTACTTTGTTAAAGAGATAATTAGTGGGTGTGAGTTCTACTATTCTTTACCAAATAAGGTAATTTTTCAAAGTGTAACACTTATTTTGAATCGGAGGAAGTATAACATTAGTAAACCATTTGAATGCATCTAACTGAAGAAAACATAAACATGATTATTTGTAACATTGTCTTCGAATAAAATGGTAAAAATTAAAAATTACGTAAAATACATGAAACATTTACTCTTTCAGATGACATAGAGCATAGCATGACACATACAAAAAGAATTACAAAAGAAAAGGTCAAAATTGGTCAAATGAAAAAGAAGTTAACAGGGATTCTTCAAGTTCTTTGAAACCTCGGTATAGAGTCTCTGTTTGGCTCGTGGTAACGACAATCTCTTTACTTCAGTTGTGTACCTGTTTGTTGATCACCACACAAGAAACAGAATTTGATATTTAATTATTTAAAAGTATATAAAAAATTCAATAGCTAAAAACTTAATTGGTCGAGAAAAACAATGTACCTTTAATTTTTGTCGTGAATCATTGTATAAATTTTAGTCTAATTGGGTCATTATTAGATGATTTTGTGACCCAATTGGAACTTTCTAAATTAATTAAATAAAATGTATCATTGTATACAAATCAAGCAATTTTAAACATTACCATTTTTTAAACAAGGTCAAAATACAATTAGTACCTTGAATTCGGCTGACTATGTCTTTTAATACCCTAAATTAATAAAGGTGCAACATGGTACTCTGAACTTGACAAAATGGTCGATTTAGTACCCTGACTCATTTAATTTGATGACATTTTCTTACTTGACTTATTTTCTTAGAACTCTTGACGGACTAAAAAATATAGGATCATCTCAATTCTCAATATATTAATATTAGAAGCAAATCACATGATAAAACAAGACCAAATTAGTGACTCGTGACACTAAATCGACTATATTTTCAAGTTAAAGGTACCATGCTAACCTAGTCAACAAAGTTCAGCGTACTAAAATGTATTTTGGCCTTTAAACAATAACTTATTTGTAAAAAAACATCTTTTAGTGATCCAATTCGACATATAGTTACTTTCACCAACAACAAAAGAACTTTACTACCCGGCGCGTTTCGACCCATAACCCGACCCCGCCTATAAAAACTTACCTGTTTGCAGCACTTGCTATCTTATCACGGGCCCCATGGTTATTAACACTTTTTTGATCCATTGAAAACGTCCCCCTAAGAATTAAAGAAGCCCAAAACGGGCTCGTACCCATTCCTCGTGCAGACACAGAAACAGCCCATTCCCGAAGAAGTACTAAAATTGACCTCAAAAAGCCTCAATTTGAGGCCCGTTGAAAGCAAGATTGCACAACTTGATAATAACTGATCATATGTGTTCAAAACGGGCTCAACTGCACCCTTACAAGCTGCTAAAAGAGCTCCTGCAACATCTTCATCACCAACTTCTACCCTTGAAACTGACCGCTCCTGCGAAAAAAAAGTCAAATTAGTCAATTGCCATGTCATCATTTTGAATTTTCACCAATTTATATCAAAGGCCAAAAATTGACATTTTGACTAGGTCCTACACTATCCTGATCTACTAAAGGTGCAACATGATACCCTGAACATGACAAAATAGTCAATTTAGTACCATGACTCACTAATTTAGTCTTGTTTTTCATATCAATATATTGAGATGGATGTAGGGGTGAACGCGGTCCAGATTCGAACCGAAACAAAAAATGATGAGTTTTCAAAACCGAAACCGAACCGATTACATATTTTCGGTTTCGGTTCGGTTTTCTAACCCAAATGCTAATCCCTACAGAGGACCAAATCGAACCCATAGAACCAAAACCGAAAATGATGAATTTTCAACACTGAAACCGAACCAATTACATGTTTCGGTTAGTTTTCGGTTCGGTTAGGTTTTTTTGGCCCAAATGCTAACCCCTAGATAAAACGTATATTTTTTAGTCTGTCAAAAGTTTTAACGAAAGTCAAGTAAGAAAACTCGATCAAATTAATGAGTCAGGGTACCATGTTGCACGTTTAATACTTCGGGGTGGTAGAAGACCTAGTCAGCCAAGTTCAAGGTACTAAAATGTATTTTGGCCTATATTAAATTATTATAATTATATGGAAAAAAATGAAGAAAGTGTACCAATGCAGCTTTCTCGAGATGTAAACACAATGTATCTAAAGGCAAAACCGCACTATCTCCAGGATAAACGTGTGGCCCGATTCTTTTTAATACCGCCTTTTGAGAGGGCCTGATCCATCACCCGGGCCCACGTGTCTCTTACAATACTACTATCAGTATCACCAGAATAGCTTGCAAAATATAGCATTTCCAAACATATCTACAAATTCAAATTAAATAAAAACAAAAAAAAAAAAAAAAGAATTAAGGGGGTTGTTAATTGTTATTGTTTAGTTGCAGATATATGTGAAGCAATTCTAGAAAACTGACTTTTCAATTTTATAACTAAATTTTCGAAAACTGACTTTTAAATTGTTTTTCTAAACTATTTTCCTTTCTAGAGATATAAAGAAAAACTCTCTTGTTAACCGGAAATGGAAAAAAAATTAAGATGTTTTCAAAAATTTCAGTAATTTTCTAGAAATTTCTAGAAAATTAGAGAAAAATGTTTAGTGAAACATTTCTAGAAAACCGACTTTCCAATTTTATAACTAAATTTCTGAAAACTGACTTTTAATTTATTTTTTTTAACTAGTTTCCTTTCTAGAGATATAGATAAAAACCTTCTTGTTAACCGGAAAATGGAAAAACATATAAAGACGTTTTAAAAAATTTCAGTAACTTTCTATAAATTTCTAGAAAATAAGAGAAAAATGTTTAATATTACCTCCCAAAGCTCAAATGGAACAGCATATTCATTATACAATTGTGTGATGCTTTTCAAATCCAGTGATAATTCTTTCACTTTTTCCTTTGCCGTTTGTATAAATTCAGATTCAGAATCATTTGAGGCAGATTCAGAAGTACTTGGGGCAGACTCTAATTTAGAATTATTCCTTCTAATTCCTCTTTTATTTTTATTTGGAATGCAAAACGGTTAATTTCCCTTCCAGTAAATCAAGTAGCCCACTATCTCTAGAAGAATTTGGTAAACTGTCACTATCACTTGCACTTTTTGCCTGAATAACCGCATTGCTTAAGTATTGGCGCCTGAAAATTTAAAATTAAATTTACAGGTTTAGTCCTTGTGGTTTTCCGGTTTTGCAGGTTTCGTCCCTCCCAACTTTTCTTAGCAATTTTCGTACCTGTGACCCTAATTTTTATGCAGGTCTCGTCCTTGGGCGGTTATATTTGACACAACTGATGTTAATATTTCTAAATGACCAGTTTACCCTTTTTATTGTTACATTTTCAGTCCCCAATGTTTATAAGTTGTAACTAATTTCATTTAACGGTCCTTAATTCGACCCGTTTGCTTATAAAATGTTTGGTCTGTAACGGGTCACAAATGTCTTAAAGCGGATTTGACACTCTAATTAGTTATAAAAAGTTTGAATTTTGAACAGAATGGGTTGTGGGTCGACCCGTGTAGGCATGATTATAAGTAAATCACAATTATTAAACGGTAAAATATTAAATTAACATCTTGAAAACCCCAAATCATACACTACGTATATGTGATCAAACCGTATATTAATATAGTAATTTTTTAATAAATGAATTTGATGATAATGAATATTGATTATATAATGATTTAATAAACATCAAAATAGGTTTTTGGACATAAAAGAGAGTTTTTAAAATTACCCTCTGGACCAGTGTAATACTACAAAAATAAATAAATATATATATTAGTTTTTGGTAAATGATTTATTATTATTATTATTATCATTTAATTATTTATTTACCTCAATTAGAGCAGAAACGAGCCTTGTATCGAGTTTATCACCTTCTTCACAACAGACTAGTTGGTGAAAAGTCAACTGAATTAGGGCTTGTTTTGTGTTTGAGTTAAACGGTTGAAGTAATCGAGTTACATGGTGTCGGGAAAGAAGTTGGAGAAGAAATAAAGCCTCACTGCATCTCAGAAGTAACTGTCTTACTGATTCAATTGCTCTCACCTAAAATTTATAATCTCTATTTAAAAGTATACATATATAATTTTTTTGAGTAAATTACCAAATTGTCCTTGTGGTTTTACGAATTCTTCGATTTTGTCCCTAAACTTTTTTTTTCATGATTTTTGTCAATATGGTCTTAAACTTTCATCTCTTTTTGTTCATTTTTACCTAAAATGACCAAACTACCCTTACAAAAATAATTAAGAACTTTTTAACAAATAAATTAAAATAAGGGTATTTTGGTCATTTTAGGTCAAAATGGACAAAAAAGATAAAATTTTAAGACCGTAGGGACAAAAATCACGAAAGAAAAAGTTTAGGGACAAAATCAAAGAATTCGTAAAACCACATGGACAATTTCTTTAATTTACTCAAATTTTTATTTAAATTGTTTAATTTACCTCCACAGAAGCTAATTCTGCAGAACTATATGGAAGTCGTTGCCTTTTATTAGAGGTACCAACTTCTCTTGAATAAGGACTATAAAAACTACTATTTATGTTCCAATCACCATTCGCCACATCAGCACTACCATAAAGCCCTCTTCTTTGATTCCTTCTAGACCTCAAAAACTTCTCTAAATCCCTAATTTTATCTTCAAGAACTTGCATTGCTTCAACATAATCTACACCCAATTATTCCATCTGAAGAGCCCATCACGGGCCACTCCCAAACGGGCCACAACAACCGTGAAGCACACAAACATAACCCTTCATGAGCACCCGAGAAAACAGGCTCAACTTCTTGAACCACTTGACCCATACTAAACCCGCCCGCACCGGTTCGAGCATTACCCAACGACCCGTTACCACTTTCCAGCTCGGGTCGACCCACGACCCGCGGGTCCTCAAAAGCTTCAGCCGCCTTTTCAGCAACAACGTTGTTGATAAAATCCTCTGTCTGAACGATTCGGGCTGCCAGCATTAGACACATGGCGGCTGCTTCACCGGGCCCGAATCGGTTGAAAAAATCCTCGAGAATCGTTCTCGGTGTGTTTGACTCCAAAAGCCTTCTTAAAATGTCAGCGGGTCGGTTCAAAACAACTTCCATCATTCCCATAGTGGAAAAAATAATAATTCTTCTTCTCGGGAGTAAATGCTGAGCTGGCAGATCACCCGAGCCCATAATTTGCCAAAATTATCATAACCAACAAACGGGTCGGTTTTTGCTGTTTCGGGTAAGGGTAAAACTTCTGCAACTGCCAACATTCGGCCTTCAATCGGTAGTGAAGATACACATTCCCGTAAGGCCCTTGATATTCTGACACCTGTCCCTAAATTACTGGATGATGATGATGATTGGGTTGTTGAATCACGGGTAACAATTAGAACTGATGAAGTTGTGGAAGATGAATCAGATAAAACTAGGGTTGCAGATGAATAACGGGCCGATTCAATCTTTAGATTAAGATCATCATTTTGAGATTGGCCCGCTAGTGAACAAGACAGCCCGAAAGGTGGAGCGGGTCGGGTTGTAACCACTTTTAAACAACTTGGTTTTTGTAAATTATTGTTAGATTTAGTTGTTGAAAGATACATTCTTCTACCATCTGATAAAACTGCTACTAAATGTAGGCATTTAGATTCTACAGTTGATAATGGGGATATAGAAACTATTGAAGCTTTTGCTGACCTGGCGGCTGCCACCTGTCTGCCGCCACTATGCGGGTCCCGCTGATTGATTAAATTCTTTTCTTCTGTTACCTTTTTTAAACGGGCCATCACCATTCGGGCCTAATGAGTAGACTTGAATTTTCATTTCCTCAGTTCGGGTGTATAAAATGTGTCTTTCATTATCAACAACCATTTCAACAATTGGATCTACAGCCCCAAACTTGAATACGTTTGGTACTACCCACCTGAATTAAAATTATAAATATAAAGATAAATAAGCCTTAAATATAAGGTCAAAATGCATTTTAGTACCCTGAACTTAGCTGACTAGATCATCTACTACCCTGAACTATTAAAGGTGCAACATGGTAGTTGGTACCCTGACTTATTAATCTGATAGCATTTTCTTGCTTGACTTACTTTCGTTGGAGCTGTTGACAAACTAAAAAATATACGTGCATCTCAATATATTAATATTAGAAGCAAATCACGTGAGAAAACAAAACCAAATTAGTGAGTGAGGTACTAAATCGACCATTTTTTCAAATTCAAGGTACCATGTTGCTAGGGGTGTTCACTATTCGGACATAACCGGATTGTCCAATCGGACTATTTGGATTGGTTATTTGGTTTTTTGGATCGGTTTGGACTTGAACCAAATTAATAGTTTGGATTTCGGATTGGATTTGGTTTCCGTTGTGAAAACCGGATTGTCCAAAAAAACCGAATAGTAATATATAGTAAATTGATTTATATACTAACACTTGTTGGTTTCAATTGTAAGCAATTATGGTACTCATTTTCTTTACATTTCTTATACTTCATCCGTATCAAAATAAGTGACACAAATTGGCTTACATGTTTTTTTAGGTAAAAGATTAAAGTAGAGGTTAAAATTGATTAAAATACATAGTTAGTGGAGAATGAGTCCCACTTTTCTTGAATAAAGTGATATTAATGAGTTTTAAAAGTAAAAGTAAGGGTATAAGGGTAATTTCACTTTATTAAAGTGGATAGTTAGTGGATATGGGTCCCACTATTTTTACCAAATAAGAAAAGTTTTCAAAGTGTGTCACTTATTTTGATACAGCTCAAAATGGAAAGTGTGTCACTTATTTTGATACGGAGGAAGTAGTAGATTGATTTATATACTAACACTTGTTCCATATTATATTGTATAAGTTGGCGATGTACCAATCTTTTTGGTGTTTTTGATAAAGTTGATGTCAGAATTTTTGCATATATGATTGTAAATGTCACAAGTTATGAATTAGACTTGTGTTTATGTACAAAGTAGTTTATCAATTTGGAATTTTACATATCGAACTTAATATTATTTATGTTATATACTTTTGTAGTATTTTGAAAATTTTAAGGAAAAGCCAAACGGATAAAACCAAACCAACCAAATTGTTATTTGGTTCGGATCGGTTTGGTTTTCGAATTAGTTTGGACGGTTCGGTTTGAACTTTTCAAAACCGGACTTTATTTGGTTTCACCTATTTGGTTCGGATAAAACCAAACCGTCCAAACGAACACCCCCTACATGTTGCACTTTAATAGTTCAGGTTAGTAGAGGACCTAGTAAGCCAACTTTAGGGTACTAAAATGCATTTTGACTGGCAAAATTCATAAACTTCTGACAAATGTTATAATAAGAATTAATTACACAAATGGTCCTTTAAGATGATACTAGATTGCAAGTTTGGTCCTAAACTTTTAATTTCGACAAGTGTAGTCCTTTATGTTTACCAATTTTGCACGTTTGGTCCTTTAGGCCAAATGGTGTTAAATTTTTTTGTTAAGTGACCTCATGTGCAATGCAAATAAGGATATGTTTATCTTTTCACATTATTTTAACAAAAAATTAAAAACCAAGCCTAAGTTCCCCACTTCATCTTCTTCCCCCAAAATCAAATAGGGGAAATCCTAAAATGCTTGGTTCCATTGCATCGTCTCTACCTAGATTTTCTAATCGTTTCCAAGAATTTTTGAAAATCGGTTGCAAACTAACGATTAATTTGGTATAATTTATGTTACAAACTAACGATACTTATAAAACTCGGTACCAGCAGGAGATTGAGCAGTGGGAGCTTTTGTTGAGCACCTTGAAGGCATTGCAACACCACCCACGGTGTCACTGCTGCCCTATCTCCGGAGCATTCTTCGGATTTAGCTTATCGAGAAGTAGTTGAAACCCTCCCGATTCAGGTACTCACGCCCAATTTCAATTTCATTTTTTTCTGCATTTAGCCCTAAAAAAAGCTCATGCCAAAATTGATGCTAATTTTACACGAAAGTGGGAGTTTTATTGAATCAGGAAATCCATATAATGTCCTAATTTGGGGGTTAATTTGATTTAGGTTGAAGCGCAAGAAGCCTCTATAAAAGAGATTTCAACATTATGTGATGTTGCTGAAGCCCTTTGCAGTGCTCAACAACAACTATTGAAGCAACCATTTGTTTATTTACCAATTTGATAATCATCACCAAGAAAGCTGATCATGTGAAGAATCATGAAAGTAATCGTTAGTTTGTAACCGATTTTCAGGAATTGTTGGAAGCGATTAGAAAATTTAAGGGGGGTGTTTGGGAAATCTTATTAATTGGTGCTTATGGCTTATAAGTTTATACTAGTAGGGTACCCGCGCAATGCGGCGGCGGGTACCCAGAAACCATATTTCGTGGCGAGCAAGTGTTGTTCGTTTACACGATAATAATTGTTGCTAGAAATAAATAATTAAACGGAAATGTGGATTTTGGTAAGAGTTGATGATTTACAGCGTCGTATATTTAATATTATTGGGTAAAATGGTTTTCGAGTAACAGACTTTTGTTATTAAGTGTGGGTGGTGTTACCAAAGTGTAATGTATAGTAAGTGGTTAACACATAGTGATAAGTTAGGAGAGGTCTTGGGTTCGAATCTTATTAGCCGCGATTTTTTTTTTAAGGTAGAGAACTAACTAACAAAAGTGGAAAGGTCCTTAAAATCAAGTTTAAGGAGCTCCTTAAACTTGCCTAATGGGGTAGGCCTAAATGCTTTATATAGTAGTAAGATAAGTCTAAATAATCTCTTTTCAAAGGAATTATTTAGGCTTATATAAGCTTATAAGCTATAAGCTCATTTAAATAAGCTTTCCCAAACACCCCTAAGTAGAGAGGATGCAACCAAGTATTTAAGATTTCAAATTAGGATTTTGATGTGGGGAAGAAGATGAAGTGAGGTAACTTAGGTTGGTTTTTAATTTTTTACAAAAATAATGTAAAAAGACAAAAATACCCTTATACGTATTGCATATGAGATCACTTAACAGAAATTTTAACACCGTTTGGCTTAAAGGACCAAATGTGCAAAATTGGTAAACATAAGGGACCACACTTGTCGAAATTAAAAGTTTAGGACCAAACTTGCAATCTGGTATCATATTATAGGATCATTTGTGTAATTATTATACCTTGAAACAACTCTACCAAGACCAGCAGTCAAACAAACTTTTCTACACTGTTTATGCCCGCTGGAACCACTAGAATAATGCATGTCATAAATATGTCCATCACGGCCCACTAAAAAAAATTGACCTTTATTTGTACATGAAATACATGTCATTGTGACACCATCAGAAGAAATTGTGTATTCGGGTAGCGTTTCCAGAACAACATACTCCAATTAGAAGTAACCTAACAATAAAAAAGTTCAAAACTTTAATTATAATGTGTAGGGGTGAGCATAAAAACCGAACCGAAACCGAAAAACACGAAAAAACCGCCCCGAAAAACCGAACCATTTGAAAAACCGATGTCAACGATTTTGATTATTGGAAAACCCGAATGTTTGGGGCGGTTTTCGGGGGCATATGAAAAACCCGACCAAAAACCCCGCCCCGCCCCGCCATTATATATCTTTCAAAATTTTTAAAAATATTCTTATATTTATAAAAGATTTGACATTTAATTATCTTTTATATAAAATATATGATTGAATTTATAGGTGATTTGTTCTTGTATTTTCTAAGTTTCAAGTTATGTTAGTTGAATTTATCATTTCTTTATATTAAACTAACTAGTTGTTTTTTATTTATAACGAAATGTGTTAAGGTTTGGAAGTTTGAATCATAATATTATATTTTAAGGTAACAAATTGGTAAATTTAAGGAAAACAAAAAAACCGAGAAAAACCCCGAAACCGAACCGAAAAACCCGAAAAAACCGAAAAACCGAAACCGAACGGGGTGTAATTCTTAAAACCCGAACTTTTAGGGCGGGGTTCGGTTTTAATTAAAAACCGCCCCAAACCGCCTCATGCTCACCCCTAATAATGTGTACCATCAAAAAAAAAAAAAAAGAAAGAATAAATATGGAATAAATTACATAAATCAATCTTGTGGTTTCGTCCCTAATTTTGAAAGTTAATTTTGTAGGACCATTGATGTTATAAATTTCAAAATTAGGGACTATTGGTGTTATAAGTCTCAAAATTAAGGATTATTTGTATAATAATAATTTCATATACGTCCTTACAAACTTTAAATATTACGTATATATCCTTGCAAACTTCATTACTACGTATATATCTTTCCAAAACCTCAAAATTTTCACATATATTCTTTTACCTAGTTTAATAATATTTAAAATCTTTTAAATTTAAAAAAAAAACATAATTCCTAATTTAAATTAATGATAAAATGCCCTAAACACATCAAAGGTGAGGGGCCTTTTCTTTCAATTTCTTGACAAACTTCACAACTACATTTTCTTTCATTAAGGTTAGATATGATATTTTATCATTAATTTAGATTATGATTTATGTTTTTTAAATTTTAAATTTTAAAGATTTAAATATTTATTAAATTAAGTAAAAGGATATATGTGAGAATTTTGAGTTTTTTGAAGGATATATACGTAATAATGAAGTTTGCAAGGATATATACGTAATATTGGAAGTTTGCAAGGATATATACGTAATATTGGAAGTTTGCAAGGATGTATATGAAATTATCCCTAAAATTTAAAAAATACATACATATAGATATTTACCCTTGATAAAAAAAACAACATAGTTGTCAAGCTTGGCAAAAAAATACCCTTGATGAAAGAAAAAACCATTGATATTTAAAGGACATTTAGGGCATTTTACCTTTAATTTATATTAAGATTTATCTTTTATAAATTTTAAATGATTTAAATATTATTAAATTGGGTAAAAGGATATATGTGAGAATTTAAACTTTTTGAAGGATATATACGTAATAATGAAGTTTGCAAGGATATATACGTAATATTGAAAGTTTACAAGGACGTGCATGAAATTAAAAGATTTAAATATTATTAAATTAGGTAAATGATATATATGAGAATTTTGAAGTTTTGGAAGGATATATACGTAATAATAAAGTTTGCAAGGATATATACGTAATATTGGAAGTTTACAAGGACGTATATGAAATTATCCCATAATTATAATAGTAACCATGTATCGAATCGCCAGAGAAATAAGGAATTATCTAATGATGCCCATGCTCTACGAATTTCGGGAAATATTCCACATAAAGCAGTGGGCCAGTGTCTTCACCTCCTGCAAAATTATATCTGTCTATGAGTACAGGTGGCAATTCTCTGCTATTAACCACTATAAACCAATAGTGAAGGGTTTCATATAACCAATCAACCCATTGAGTCAACCACCTAGTATGCTTGGTTCGACGCATACTGACCAAGAACATGATTGTGTTCTTGACCGGTTAAAACCAACTAGTTGCTTTAATCCCTAAAAGCGGAAGTGAGATTAAACCTAATCCTTAAACCCTAAAGGTTTGGGATGTTCGAAATCTAGATTAGATTAACAAGAAAGAAACCTTGTACGAAAAACTCGAACACACACATGGCTTGTGTGTGTTCGTCGACCATCAACCAAGAACCCTAGGGTTCTTGGTCGAATTCGAACAATGGGGGGAGAGGAGAGAGAGTGTTCCAAGAATCATACCTTAGTTTAGCTTAAGATAGTTCACTGATGATGAACACGACGAGCAATCCTCTAGATGTGATCTTCGAAACTCGAAGAACACGAAGAACGAACGAAGAACACGAAGAACACAAGCTTGTGTTCTTGTGTTGGTGTTCGGCCGATCGAAGGGAGAGGGGGAGAGGGGATTTTCGTGTGGTGTAAGGCAAGGATCAAGCATTAGGTTAAGCCTTGAGCCTTCTATATATAATAGAAGATCTTACACTTAAAACCCCTCTAGTTTAATTAAAATTAACTTCTTAATTAAACTTCCCTTTTACACATTCATCTCTTATAGTTTTACTAGTTATTATTGTCACACTTAATTATCAAATGTCTTAGTATTATACACTTATATATTTCGGTATGCATATACACGAAATATATATACTTGTGTTTTATACCTTTAACAATTAATTAGACAATAACATTATCCAATCGCTATATGATTTAATAGCTTTAAATCATATCATGGATAATCTATAATTAACACATTGCATATTTACTCAACTAGTAAATGTACATATACTTGTATTAATTAGTTAGTTAAACTAATCTAGTAATAAGTTAAACTTAACTTAATACTTAACTGATTCATAATGACTATTATGAATCATTCCTCTTCGTAGTATGATTGCATATCTTGCTGGTATTACATGCACTCACCGGTGTGACCCTTAAGTGTTTCGTAGGCATGGATGTATCATCATAGGTTGACTAACTGTGCACATAATTCCTTCAGACTCCCACTTGTGCAAGTTCGTAACCTTTATCTTAATGACACGAGCTACAATGGCCTTCTAGATAGCCATGTAGGTAACCAACCCCATAAAAACAGCTTATGTAACCCTGGTATAGTTTCAAAAAACTCTTTAATAGCGTCTCCTAGTAAAGAACACTCTGTCTCTACTTCTTCGGCAACTTTGTTAGGTTCATCCCTTGCAGCACGATATTTGTGATAACGAATACGAGCATGGTAGAAATTTTCAACTCCTGTATTCGAAATCATTTCTTGACTTCTTGACTTAAACTGTTGTGATAAACGACAGAGAACAAATCGTTCGTTTGGGCATGACAATGCACTTGTCAGTTTTTCATCATGTCAAGGGAGCCATAAATATCTCTCCTAAAAAGGCGGTGCAATTACCATCTTGTTATATTTCGATTCAAAATACAACTTCCTCTGTACCCAGTATGGCCTCATATGACAAACATATTTCAGATTTGTATAAGACGAACCAAAGTACATTAGTCATTGTATCTTAAACCAAATACCTCAGGCTTAAGGACACTCCTAGTGAACAATACTTTTGAACTTTTCAACCACGAAGTATTGTCACGGTGGTCAATCCAATATTCGTTGAGCTCCAACAGGTTTCACCGATATTTGGTTTACACAAAACTTGTGTAGCTATCTTCGAAGAACTTCGAATCTACCACCAAATATCGCGATGACCTTATCTTCCCATCAAGGTTCCCACCAAGACGACTAGTCACAGATTTATGTCTTTTTGAATAAAGAGACTTTTATTCATGGATATTGTAAAACATACAAAGTCTGAATAACAATGATACTAACTCATGTATTATTCCTCACTGGACATATATACTGAATTATTACTGGATCATTACTTATTCGTTGCGTTTGTGTTGATTGCTCAATGACTCTTAATTGTAACTTTTATCACTAATTACAATTAGTCATTTCTATTAAACTAAAGACATAAGACGAGTATTTTAAGAATACTACTACTTTTGTCTTTGCTAGATATTGTTCGTGTAACATTAGAACATATTCTAGTCTTGCCCTTTTATATGATTCGGTAAACATAGGAGGATTGAAAAATAACTCCTTTAGTTTCTTGAATCTATAAAACTTGCCTTGTAACTAAATCTCTTTTAGCTACTTGATTTGTAGATACTTTTACTAGTTAAAGAAATTTCCTTAAATGATTAACTTGTTCATTGGAGTGTGAACATCCTATTAGATTTGCAATGATTAATCTCAAGACTTGTGACCACGCTATTAGGCTTGCAATAATCTAATCAATGATAATTTATTTCTCTTAACTCTTTGGCTAACGACTTGGTAATTCCTTGTTGTTAATGTCTCACTAACTTACTAAATTCATTAATGTCTTTAATGAATTATGTTAGTCATAGCTCTCACTACCTTTTATGGAATTCAAGCATCAATTTAAACTACCACTTTGACCAAGTCAATAACTTGTAGGTTAATCTTTTAAGAATTCTATCAATAATTAAGATCATCCTTTGGATTTACGAATATCTACTATTCCCGTTTAGAGAATTATGACATTTATTGATTACTGTATCTAACAAGTATAAGACACTTGAAACGATACTTTCAATTCTTAAACATATTAGTATTCTTTAAGAACTTCATTTAATGTCAAAGTCATATCTTGGATTTCTTAAATATCCATTATTCCTATTAGAGAATTATGACTTGATTAAATAATGTACTAGTTACAAGTAGCCGTGCACAAAATACCCGAAACCGAAACCGAAACCGGTACCCGAACCGAAACCGAAATGGGTCAAAACCGGTTTTGACCGTAACCGGTTCGGTTACTGAGAAACCGATCGGTTCCTACCCGGTTACCCCTTTTCGACCAAAAACCCGACAGTAACAGGTTTCTGATAACCGGTTTCCGGTTTTTAACGTTATAACCAGTTTTCTAACCGGTTCATAACCGGTTTTACGCTGGGAAATGCAGAAAACGAGCAGACCGTATATGACCGTTAGGAGCCTTTTTTTGACCGTTTGGGGTGTTTTTTGGACCATTTTGCCTCCCTAAACTCCCCTATAAATACATATCTTGCATTTGGATAAAATCACAACTTCAAAACACTTTCCACTCTCCAAAACCACTCTCCAAACACTTTCGATTAGCAAAAAAATGTCAAAATGTCACACCCAAACCAAAGCCAAAGTAGTCAAGATTTCACCGGCGTTGGTTCTACAAATGAAGAAACGACAAGTATTGTTAGAGTTTTGCCAACTACACGAGTTCCCGAACTTTTTGGACCAAATGGGTCGTTCGACATCGTGGAGTTAAGCAATGGTCTCGTAAAGGCGCATTGTAGAAATTGTGGTCAATTCATGGGAGCTAGTTCCAACTCGACGATGAGGACACATGTCGTAAAGCATTGTCAAATGGTAAGAAGGGGTTCACAACAAGAGGGTCAAGCGACTATGGCACGAGACGGTGGTATCTTTGCGTACCAAGCGGAACGTTTTCGAGAACATATGGCCAAATTCGTGATTCAACAAGGTTTGCCGTTCAACCACTTTGACAACCCAAGATTGACGCGCCTCATCCAACAAGAGCTTCAACCACGTTATAATCATGTAAGTCTTACTACTCTTAGACGATATTGATTAAAACTTTGGAAATTGGCTAAAAATGATCTAGTAAATGGTTTTGAAAATTTAAATACAAGTGTGAATCTAACAACGGACGTTTGGTTGGCTCCTCATGGTTCGCCCGGTTCGTACCTTTGTGTTACCGCACATTGGATCGATCCAAACACATGGCAAATGATGAAGCGTGTGATCGCGTTTGAAGATTTTCCACATCCCCATACGGGTCAAAATTTATTTTATATGTTAAGTCACGTAATAAATTACTTTAGATTAAATGGAAAAGTTTTTGCGATCTCGTTCGACAACGCATCTAATTATACAAATGCGGTTGCAAAGCTAATATTAGCATTCAAACCTCCCGTGAATGGTCTTTTCTTCCATAGTCGGTGTCTCGCACACATTATAAATTTATTTGTGCGAGATGGGTTGAACTCACCGGAGATTAGTGCTATAACACATGACTTTTATGTGATGCTAGTGGAAGTTTTTAAAAGGGGTCCAAAACGACATAAAAGATATATTCGTTTGTGTAAGCAAACGAATTCACTTTGTTTATCACCTAATTGGGACGTTACCACTCGTTGGAATTCAAGTTATGACATGTTTGTATGTGGTCTTCGTCAACGTCAAACTTTACAATATTTTCATGACAAACTTTTTACAAAGAAACGTATTTTAAACAAATTTAGTGACGAAAAATGGGAGGTTATTAGAAATCTAACCGAATTATTTAAACTTTTTAAAGATGTAACAGTTTTAGTATCCGGTGTTTACTATCCAACAAGTCATTGTGTACTAAAACAACTATATTTGATGGCTCATAAAATTGATACTTTTGATTTGGAAGGTGGTATTTATAAAACAATGGTCGCGCCAATGAAAACTAAACTAAGAAAATATTTTAGCAAAATACCATTGGCAATTACATGTCCAGCCATGTTAGACCCTACTTTAAATAAAATCGGTGTCGAAACCACTATTAGTGCAATTTGTCTTGATTTGGATTTGCATTTGGTAAAGCCTACATATGTTAAAGAAGCACAAGATCATTTTTGGGAAAATTTTAAATCATTATTTGTGGTTTATTTTCAAAAGTATGGTGGTGAACCAAGTGCTTCAAGTTTGTTTGCCCCAATTTTTGGCAATGTTGATGTTCCCACCGACCCATTAGCCCATTTATTTAATACTATAAGAGAGGAAACAACTAAACAACAGAGGGGTGAGAGTAGTGAAGAATCCGCTAATGGCGAATTGTCGAGATATACAAAAACAAACTTTTTAGGCAATATGACCACTCGAGAAATCGAACATTTTGATATATTGGCTTGGTGGAAAGAAAGGGAGCCTCAATTTCCCATTCTAAGCGCCATGGCCAGAGATTTACTAAGTGTCCAAGCTTCTACGGTAGCTTCGGAATCGGCTTTTTCTGTTAGTGGCAGGATATTATCTATTCGGAGAACAAGACTCACGCCGACGTCTTTGGAGATGTGTATTTGCTTGAAGGATCACTTGGATGCAGCGGACCGGATTCAAGACAAACAAAAGCTAGAGAAGGAACTTGACGTTGAAGAAGAACTTCTCGACATGGAAGTTGCTCAAGGTCTTGCAACCTCACTTTCCGATGAAGATATAGGTCAAGAAGGTGAATCATCCCGAGCATCTAGCTCCGATGGTTATGAATATGAAGATAATGACCCACAAGAAGATAGCGACGAAGAGTGAAGACACACAACAATGGAATCAAAACCTACAAGAGTAGTAAATCTCGAATCTCGATAATTTGTAGTTTAATCGTATTGTTAGGGCTTTTGAAGTTTCGTATTATTATGTTTAATTATGTGTACTTGAATGTTTTTAACGTTTTTATGCTTAATGAATGTTTGTGTTTTGATAAAACGTTTAATGGTGGTGTTTGATATCGAATTGTGGCAAAAAAAGGGTATTATAGTGTAACCGGTCAAAACCGGTTTTTTTACCGGGTAATAACCGAACCGGTAACCGGTTACACCTGTTGGGGTTTTTTGGTGTCGAACCCGGTTACTAACAAAACAGGCTATAGCTAAAACCGGTTACGACCTGCGTTGACCAAAACCGGTTAGGGTCAAACCCGAAACCGGTTTGGTCAACAACCGGTTTTTGTGCATCTCTAGTTACAAGTATGAAAAACTTGCGTCCAATACCTTTAGTTCTTAAATGCTTTAATATAGTTTGTCCCTTTTAAGAGTTCATTTAATGTCTAAGTCATTTCACTTGGATTTTACGAATATCCAATTATTCCTATTAGAGAATTATGACTTTATCAAATTCTTTATCACAAGTATAAAAAACTTGTAATAATACTCTTTAGAGTCTATCTTGATTATATCCAATATAATCACACTATACTAATACTAATACTCTAAAACGTACTATCATAACTAATGACTATTACTTAAGATATTTTAACTAAGTTCAATAACTTTTGAACCTTATGCTTTCATAAAATTCTTAAATACTTGTATTAAAAAAAATTCTAATTTCTAGTATCTAAGAACCTTGAGCTTCTAAGACATTATTTATTCATACAACAATCAAACAAGTATAAAACATGAAATATAAAGTAAATCAAAAACTTGACTTATAATCCAGTCATAAACCTTGACTAGTGCAATTGTCACACATGCACACACAATATAATTCAATCATGGATTCGAATTGATTAAAACCAAAAACCTTGTTTTAACATAAAAATAAAGTGATTATTCAAACAATAAAATAAAATTGTTTTTACTGAATCCATAAAATACTGAATTATAAAAAACTTGGTGCTCGTGGGATCATCACCATCTCATGCCGGTCATCATCACTTTCCATCTCCTCCTGCAATAAACGATTGGAAAAGTTAGATTACTCGTAATGTACTTTACAAGTATCTTAAAGTGATTAAGAAGTGTGGCTGTGTTACCTGAGGAACTTGCATTTCCTCCACCACCATGTAACGCCCCGAAAATTTTATAATTAAAATCAATAAATTCTTATTATATGAAATTAAATTAACTTTGATAATCTGGATGCTTTTAATTGATGGTTAAAACGTCTCGTATTATTTTGACATTAATTAAATTAGACATGTCGGGTTAACCTAATTAAGTAACTAGTAGTTATTACTATTAATTATTAATTCTTTTATTTAGTTGGGTAAATAAATAGTTAGACAGTTCGTTTTTTTATTAAACGTTATCGTTTCTCGAGACCGGCCGATTAGGCCAAGGCCTTTTCCATGTGTTCGTTTCTTGACCGAGTCGAGCCTGCTTTGTTTCGTTTTGTTCATAGCATCCTTGAGTCTAGCTGCTAGTGTAAGAACCCGGGCCGAGTTTGTCTAATATCCGGTCAATACAAGCTGAATAAGGGTCGAGACCCACCTTTATTCTTTTTCTTTCTTTCTTTTTTCTTTTTTTTTTCTTTGTGGGTTCGGTGTTAATAGGGCAGTAGACGGAGCCCGAGTTTTAAATCATGCAAAGTCTCAAAGCTGCTAAGCCCAACCCGATCAAAAGCCTTGTTTCATCTTAATATGGTTTTAAGCAAATGAGCAGCCCTAATCCACTATTCTATTCGGCCGCACACCCCAACCCTCTCCTTCTCGTTTTCTCGAGTGAAGCAGAAGCAATCCCTAGCCCCACCTTATTTCCGACGAATATTGAAGAGAGAAAGGTACCGAGTTCAGTGATCAAACCATTCGCCTCTTTTTCAATGAAGCAGGTGACTTTAATTTCCAAGCACCTTAACGATGAAGCAGGTGACTTTAATTTCCAAGCACGTCAATTAGAAGCACGTCACTTTAATTTCTAAGCACCTCAACGACAAGCACGTCACTTTAATTTCCCAGCACCCCAACGAAATGCAGCTAAGCGAAGTGTTATTTGAAGCCAAGGTAATCTCGAATTAATCTTTTCCCGAGCCGTTTCCTCTATCGAGTTGCGGTAGAGCTCTTACCTCCCTATTGTTTGTCCATTTGTTTAAAATCTGCTTCGTGATTATCGAACCCCGTTTGTTGTAGATTGATGGTGATGTTGGGGCTGGGTTCGAGTCTTCATAGTGTTCGGGTTTGGGGTGATAGTTGTTATACTCGATTGACTGTTGTTAGTCTAATCTCTATGTCGTCAATGTTCCATTTTCTAAATTCTTAAGCGAGCCTAGAGTGGGCTGTTTTGATACCATTCCTATTTGTTTCAGATTGATGTTGTCAATGGTCAATGATTTTTAAGTGTCGGGTTGGGTAAGAACCGTTGTTGTTTCGTTTAACGTCTGATAACCAAAAATCGGAAACCGAACCCGTAGGGTTCTTGATTTCCTAGAACAAGATATATTTTTATATAAAAGATTAAGTTCATTGAAAATATGTTTCTGAAGCTATAAATGAGTTCCGGGACTGTCGGGTGTCCCGGGATTTAACGGGTTGATGTCGGGATTTAAAACGGGTTTTACACAATGCTGAAATTTTTACAGAATCTGTCCCCTGAGTTCGAGTCCGTTTTTGTCACACTTAAATTACGTTTTTGGAATTTTGGCCCATGCTGGAACCTTGTTTTCTGAGTTAGCTTTTCAATGCCGCAACCCTCTCGTCAATCCGAATTACGGTTTAAAAGTTATAACTATTCTACTATGCTGCTGTTAGGAAAATGACCTGTGCGACATGCCTGTCTTGAAACACTGTTTTAAGACACTTAGAGTCTGTTTTGGCCAGTGACCGTCTCACAGAGATATGAAGTTCTGGTTGTCTACTTTTCAGGGTAAAAATATGGGATAAATCTAATGCACAGTTTAAGAGTTATGGCAGTTCCCGTGAGACCGACGGGTGCTGCCAGTTTTTCTAAAATAATGATAAGTGGTTAGATTTTAATATGGGGTTTCGCTCTATGTTTTAGGACCGTCTAGGAGATAGCGTGCTGTATCTTTGATTCCCGTGAACCCGTTGGAGCTTACGTTTCTCGAGGTGAGTATTCTCACCGTGTATTCAGTTTTAACGTTGTACATGCATGACTTATGTGTTACATTTCTTGCACCATAATTGTTATATGAGCTTGAGCTGTTATCTGAGTTTGATCCGCTATCTGAGTTTGATTTGTTATCTGAGTTTGACATGCTATCTGAGTATCTGAGCAGCTGTTGATTTATTTTAATCTGAGACATTGTGCCTGGGTAACCGAGCTCGGCACAGGGTCATTCTGTGCTACTACTTGCTAGGGCATCTGAGATAATTATGTTAAAGAGATAATAAAACATAATAACACACATCTGAGTTTTTGGCTATATGCCTGGGATCACCTCCCGTCTGAGTTTTGGGATTATTCCCGTCTGAGTTTTGGGATCACTCCCGTCTGAGTTTTTGGATTATGCCTATCTGAGGTGTGAGGAGGGGCGAGGTTGATCTCTCGTCCCAAATCACACAAGCGCGCTATATAAATTAAAATCTGAGTAATAAAATCTGAGAACTAAATCTGAGTAATTAATCGAGTAGAATCTGAGTAGGAGTACACCGATGTGCCCTCATGTGTTGTATGTTATGATTGTATGCATTTTAAGATTATTCACTCAGCTTCCCAGCTGACCCAAACTTTCCCCCACTGTTTCAGGTACTGGCAAAGGAAGAGAGAAGGTGGACGGTTGACAACTGTATTTTCAAAAGTTGTTGTGGGACAACATTTAATTATTTTAAACTTTAATTTTATTTAAAACTTTTTCCCCAATAATTACGTTTTAAATGTAAATATTTATATCTGAGATTTATTTATGGGACCTTTTTAATTATAATATTGCACACAAAAATTTTTAAAAATCTTGTAAATTTTAGGTGTTACAAGTTGGTATCAGAGCACTGACTTGAGGGATTTGGATTCGCAAGGGGCGAATTCAAACTCAAGTTTGAGTATCGAGTTTTAAAACGAGAAAAGAGTCAAATATTTTTCTGAGAAAAGTTTCCACATCAAACATACAGCATGTCACGTCGACCTCTCGCTTTTCCTGCTGCTGGTAATATTTAAGAGTATTAATTATTTGAGATCTGTAATATCTTTTTTTAGTACAATTTGAGTATAATTCTGATTTTTAATTCTGGGTATAATTTCCGAGTGAAAATTCCAGAGTGCATCTGCAATATAAACGCTAAAAGTTATGGTTACATATATTTTTGTAACCTGAGAGAATTATCTGTGAACTGTACGATTAACTATATATGTATATATAGATATACGGATGTGAGATTCTATAATTCCAAGTATAATTTTGAGCATGATTTTGAGTATAATTCAATTTTAACTTTCGAGTTCTATGTATTTAAATGTATACAAAAACATATGCTAGAGAATTGAGAAATTTGAAATGAGGAAATAAAGAGCAATAAATTTGAATGAGTAAATAATAAAGTTTCTAATATAGAGGAGCGCCTAATAGAGTTAATGCGAGACTTTATTCTAAGAAATTTTGAACCAACAGTGTAGTAAGATGAATATCGATTTATGATATGAGAGCAATAAATTATTTAATAAAAAAAATCATAAATGGAGCAAATGAGAAAAAAAGGGGGAAATAAAAATTTAATGAGGAAGTTATTAATATTAAATGAGAGTAATAAATTTTCTTAATAGAAAATGTTAAAAGCAATTGTTTCGGAGAAAACACATAATAGAAAGAGATAGTGAAACGAGTAATCAATGAAGTGAGTAACTAAGTAATTATAAGATCAAATTGATTTAGAATGTTATTATTATTGTGAGGGTTTTCCAAGTGGGTAAAGAGAAATTATTAATTCAAGAAAATGAGAAGCAGTCAAGTCTAGTTAAACGAGAATTATTAACACGAACTAAAAGAGAATTATTGAAAAGAGTTAAAAGAGCAGTTATTAAATTAAACTTAATAAATGAGAAATTAAAATATCGTGAACACAATGAGCCACGAGTCATTATAATCGAAAAGATTTCACGTCGAAAAGTCAACGAATTAGCGTTTATTTAAGAATCATTATTGAGATAAAATGATTAGTCATTTAAAGTATGTGAATTATTAACTGAGTGCAACACTTCATGTGAATAACGAGTTCAGTGCGAGATTATTGAGTTAACGTAGAGATATTAAACAAACTATATAAGTTATTATGCTAATTAATCGAGAATTTGTTCAGTCAAATTAATCCGAAATTTTTCTTTAGTTTATCTTAAAGAGCAATTATTAAAATGAATCAAGGGAAAACTATCATCATGCAGTTGGTGATGATCTATTTAAAAATGAGTTAAAAGAGCCATAGTTGAATCAAGTTAAATGGGGAACACAATAACTGAGAACTCTGATCGAAAAGGTATTAATTGACGCGCACAAATTGCAATAAATATAATATAATTGTGAAGAGGATGTAAATCATAGTTATGAGAAGTGATGAATGACATATCCAAATGAAAAGTTTAAAATGAGATTTGTATTGTGATAGTAACCAAAGAAATATTTCTATGAATCTGAGTTACCCGCGTATCGCGTATGAGACTAAAATACGCATGATTTTCTGAGTAATGTTTATGAGATTTTGCGTACACACAACTGAGTGCATATCTGTAATTATCAGATGTTGAAAATAAACTTTTCTTTCTTCTGAGTGTGATTTTTTTTTTTTTTTTTTTTTGTTGGATTTAAATGTGGGAAGTTGTAAACTTCGGGATTGACTCGTGACCAAACAAAAGTAGGTGTCGAAAGTAATAGAGGGCCCCTATTACCGTACGCACATGACTTTTGGTTGGTTATGGGGAGATTTTGAGGGGAACGATGGACCAATGCTTGCTATAGTGAATTTATTATATGCATATTATTTGTTTGTATTATTTGGGTAGAGAATGCCAAGTTCCAAACTCGAGGACGAGTTTTTCTCGAAGTGGAGTTGAGTAGGGGTAAAAATGAAAATTTCCAAGAATTGGTTATCATTGACAGCTATTTTTTTTTTAATATTATGACCATAATGCTTATGCATAGAGATTTTTCTGGGTAAAGAAGTTAAAGTACGAAATATAGATAATATAATTGATCAGAGAGTTTATAAGAGTAATTATCGAACTGAGTAATTAAGATTATTTAAAGTCATTTCACATGGTAATTATAGAGTTTATAAAATTGATAACCGAGATTAATTAGGCTGAGTGTAAATGTGCAAATGAGATGTTACAAATATTATAACTATACAGCTAATGAGATAACGAGAAATTAGAAAGTAATGAGAATTTATAATGTGTCGGATATGAGGAAATGAGTTAAAATGAGGTTGTTAATTGGAGTTGATAATGAATTATTAAAACGAGCTCAAATGAGAAAATTTCATGTAGATTGATTATTGAGTAAATTTTTAAGTTATAAGAAGTTTATAAATCGTGTTAAATGAATAGGCCAATAAAACAAGTTAAAAGAGAAAAGTTTTAAATTGTCGGGAAGTTCTATTTATCTTTTTGTGGTGTTATAAAATTTTTATGAGAAAACTTTATTTGTGACTAATATGTTTTAATTAGAGTTATCAAATAATATATCTTATTATTAAAATTATTAAATAATTAGAATTTTTAAGGTGTTATATAATCTTTATGGAAAATTTTATTTGTAAGTATATAGTTTATCAAATCATATATTTATTATTAAATTATCGAGTAAATGAGAGTTAATGAATTAATTTACAAAGTCGAGCAATGAGAAATCATTAAAATAAGTGTATGATGTTTAATTGATTCTTATATATAGAAAAAAATGGGTAACCAGGGTGAATGAGTAATATGTGGTCGAAGTAATTCAGAGAAAATTTAAAATTTTATCAATGGGAAGTTATTAATCGAGGTTTCAAATAAGTTGTCAATATAGACTGCGATAAATTAAAGGCTGAATTATGGAAAATTTTAATCGAGTGTACTTGGAACATATGAAAATGAGAAATTTGGGGAGATATAACTAATATTGAAATAAATTTTACTAATTATTGGTTCATATATCTTAATTATTAACCGAAAATGACCTAATATATATAAGCAAGTATATGGGAGATGAATCGGATGCGCGTAATTATACATGTTCATGATTATATATGAGATTTACGTGTGGTACGCAACGCTGTTACTGATAAATGTTGCTAAATTCTGAGTTCGAATTTTTGGGTTTATTTCTGAGTTAAAATTGTTGAGTTTAGATTTATGGGTTATACTTCTGAGATATATTCAGAGTTAGACTTCTGAGTTACATTCATGAGCGACAATTCTGAGTAAATTGCATGAGTACTACTGAGTGATATTAATTTCTGTGTGCATCATCTGAGAATTCTGTGTGATATGTATATTCTTTGTGAATTATTTGTCAGTTTTATATTAGTTGAGTGCGGTGTAAACTACTAGATTGCTTCCTTGCCTTATGCAAACTGGTGTCCCATAGGGGAGTGGACCTTTTTGGAGCCATTTCTAATATGGACTTGACAATAATAAATTTTAAAATGTTGCAAATATGTGTAAGTGATTATTATTTGATGGAGTTGTGCGGGAAGAAATGTCCCACAAACTTATTGTCATCGCCATGAGAGAGCCGTGTATGATTGCGAGGATGGAGCGGATGATCGAATACTACACCGAGAGTATCTGACATCATCAACAAATCCGTAGCGAATCTCTAAGTGGAGTTGAATCGGAGATTCAACACAGCGGTAACCGTTAGGTGCAGTAACTGTGACCGACTATGAGAGTAAGAAGACATCTCCATCAGAGTATCGAGAGTCATCGTGCTTCAGTTTCGATATTTTGTTTTTTTTATCGTCACGTCGAGACCCTTAGAGAACATGCGTTATATTTCTTTTATCCTTAACTATTGCACGCTAGAGACGCAAGATTTATACGCACAGTTGAGAAAGCTGGAATTTATTTTGATCGAGTGGAATTTATTACCCTGACGACTTTCCTTATTTCTTAACCTTATCAATTTCCTTTATTGCGGATGTGTGTCGTGACGAGCCTTTGACTTAGACGTGAGATTTCTACCCTGAGTTCCTTTCTAGCCATGACTTCGGGGACGAAGTCTATTTTAAGTGGAGTTGAGTTGTAACGCCCCGAAAATTTTATAATTAAAATCAATAAATTCTTATTATATGAAATTAAATTAACTTTGATAATCTGGATGCTTTTAATTGATGGTTAAAACGTCTCGTATTATTTTGACATTAATTAAATTAGACATGTCGGGTTAACCTAATTAAGTAACTAGTAGTTATTACTATTAATTATTAATTCTTTTATTTAGTTGGGTAAATAAATAGTTAGACAGTTCGTTTTTTTATTAAACGTTATCGTTTCTCGAGACCGGCCGATTAGGCCAAGGCCTTTTCCATGTGTTCGTTTCTTGACCGAGTCGAGCCTGCTTTGTTTCGTTTTGTTCATAGCATCCTTGAGTCTAGCTGCTAGTGTAAGAACCCGGGCCGAGTTTGTCTAATATCCGGTCAATACAAGCTGAATAAGGGTCGAGACCCACCTTTATTCTTTTTCTTTCTTTCTTTTTTCTTTTTTTTTCTTTGTGGGTTCGGTGTTAATAGGGCAGTAGACGGAGCCCGAGTTTTAAATCATGCAAAGTCTCAAAGCTGCTAAGCCCAACCCGATCAAAAGCCTTGTTTCATCTTAATATGGTTTTAAGCAAATGAGCAGCCCTAATCCACTATTCTATTCGGCCGCACACCCCAACCCTCTCCTTCTCGTTTTCTCGAGTGAAGCAGAAGCAATCCCTAGCCCCACCTTATTTCCGACGAATATTGAAGAGAGAAAGGTACCGAGTTCAGTGATCAAACCATTCGCCTCTTTTTCAATGAAGCAGGTGACTTTAATTTCCAAGCACCTTAACGATGAAGCAGGTGACTTTAATTTCCAAGCACGTCAATTAGAAGCACGTCACTTTAATTTCTAAGCACCTCAACGACAAGCACGTCACTTTAATTTCCCAGCACCCCAACGAAATGCAGCTAAGCGAAGTGTTATTTGAAGCCAAGGTAATCTCGAATTAATCTTTTCCCGAGCCGTTTCCTCTATCGAGTTGCGGTAGAGCTCTTACCTCCCTATTGTTTGTCCATTTGTTTAAAATCTGCTTCGTGATTATCGAACCCCGTTTGTTGTAGATTGATGGTGATGTTGGGGCTGGGTTCGAGTCTTCATAGTGTTCGGGTTTGGGGTGATAGTTGTTATACTCGATTGACTGTTGTTAGTCTAATCTCTATGTCGTCAATGTTCCATTTTCTAAATTCTTAAGCGAGCCTAGAGTGGGCTGTTTTGATACCATTCCTATTTGTTTCAGATTGATGTTGTCAATGGTCAATGATTTTTAAGTGTCGGGTTGGGTAAGAACCGTTGTTGTTTCGTTTAACGTCTGATAACCAAAAATCGGAAACCGAACCCGTAGGGTTCTTGATTTCCTAGAACAAGATATATTTTTATATAAAAGATTAAGTTCATTGAAAATATGTTTCTGAAGCTATAAATGAGTTCCGGGACTGTCGGGTGTCCCGGGATTTAACGGGTTGATGTCGGGATTTAAAACGGGTTTTACACAATGCTGAAATTTTTACAGAATCTGTCCCCTGAGTTCGAGTCCGTTTTTGTCACACTTAAATTACGTTTTTGGAATTTTGGCCCATGCTGGAACCTTGTTTTCTGAGTTAGATTTTCAATGCCGCAACCCTCTCGTCAATCCGAATTACGGTTTAAAAGTTATAACTATTCTACTATGCTGCTGTTAGGAAAATGACCTGTGCGACATGCCTGTCTTGCAACACTGTTTTGAGACACTTAGATTCTGTTTTGGCCAGTGACCGTCTCTCAGAGATATGAAGTTCTGGTTGTCTACTTTTCAGGGTAAAAATATGGGATAAATCTAATGCACAGTTTAAGAGTTATGGCAGTTCCCGTGAGACCGACGGGTGCTGCCAGTTTTTCTAAAATAATGATAAGTGGTTAGATTTTAATCTGGGGTTTCGCTCTATGTTTTAGGACCGTCTAGGAGATAGCGTGCTGTATCTTTGATTCCCGTGAACCCGTTGGAGCTTACGTTTCTCGAGGTGAGTATTCTCACCGTGTATTCAGTTTTAACGTTGTACATGCATGACTTATGTGTTACATTTCTTGCACCATAATTGTTATCTGAGCTTGAGCTGTTATCTGAGTTTGATCCGCTATCTGAGTTTGATTTGTTATCTGAGTTTGACATGCTATCTGAGTATCTGAGCAGCTGTTGATTTATTTTAATCTGAGACATTGTGCCTGGGTAACCGAGCTCGGCACAGGGTCATTCTGTGCTACTACTTGCTAGGGCATCTGAGATAATTATGTTAAAGAGATAATAAAACATAATAACACACATCTGAGTTTTTGGCTATATGCCTGGGATCACCTCCCGTCTGAGTTTTGAGATTATTCCCGTCTGAGTTTTGGGATCACTCCCGTCTGAGTTTTTGGCTTATGCCTATCTGAGGTGTGAGGAGGGGCGAGGTTGATCTCTCGTCCCAAATCACACAAGCGCGCTATATAAATTAAAATCTGAGTAATAAAATCTGAGAACTAAATCTGAGTAATTAATCGAGTAGAATCTGAGTAGGAGTACACCGATGTGCCCTCATGTGTTGTATGTTATGATTGTATGCATTTTGAGATTATTCACTCAGCTTCCCAGCTGACCCAAACTTTCCCCCACTGTTTCAGGTACTGGCAAAGGAAGAGAGAAGGTGGACGGTTGACAACTGTATTTTCAAAAGTTGTTGTGGGACAACATTTAATTATTTTAAACTTTAATTTTATTTAAAACTTTTTCCGCAATAATTACGTTTTAAATGTAAATATTTATATCTGAGATTTATTTATGGGACCTTTTTAATTATAATATTGCACACAAAAATTTTTAAAAATCTTGTAAATTTTAGGTGTTACACACCACTTGCACCCTTTGGACAATTTCTTTTCCATTGCCCAGCCTCGCCACACTTGAAGAACCGAATCTCGGTCCTCGCTGTGTTAGGATTCACCTTCTTGACCTTTTGTTTGACACCTTTACCATTTGGCGCTCCTTAGCTAGGATTGGTTTTACCCTTTCCTTTACCAACATGCCCTTTTCTCTCGCTATTATCAGTAGTGCGATCCCCTTTAGAATTGGTCCCAATATTCAACTCAACAGTCTCGAGCATGGATTGTAGCTCGGGAATGAAATTATCCATATCATGCTTGCTGTAGTTAGCCACAAAGAATTTGTAGTCATCGGACAATGAGTTGAGTATAACGTCAATTGCTAACTGCAATGGCATATGGTGTCCAAGTCTAGTAAGGTGATCAACGTGCACTTTCATTTTCATGACGTGTGCACCTACTGATGCTCCCTTAGCCATCTTGCAAGAAGCGAACGCTTTACAAGCGTAAAATGCTTGTCCTGGTTCGTTTTCTTCATCCTTGGCTGGGGATTTCAATACGTTTCTTTCTCGGTCAATCCTATCCCTCTCTTGTCTGAGCATGATCTTAAAATCACGTCTCCAATTGAGGAAATTTGACCCAATCTTTTCTTTCTTTCCTAGAAAGAAACGTCGCGAGAGTTTGTTGTAGTTTCTCGTTGTGGTTGTTGCTACCATCTACAAATCAAACCCAGTTTAATTAGTAATCATCAATAAACATTCTCTAAAATATATTATAAACCCATAATTAATATTTTTAGGCCTAGGATCCAGATGTCACATTCTCGCCACAAGTTTTAGGCACTTCCCGACGAGACATGTTGTTTCTGGTAGGTAATATCCTTACCGATCGTATCAAGACTTGACAAGATTCCTAGGGGTCGTAGAATCTTTAGACTTATAACTTATTACAACCTTGTACAATCTAATTGTACATTTCTAAGTTAGCAATAAAGTGTAGTATGTTTATTCTACTCAAGTACTTTTTGGGCCGGGACTCCCGATTATCACCAAAGTAGATCAGACCATCTAAGACAGTGCGATGTTCTGCGCCGGGACTCCCGATTATCATAGAACCTTACGCACCCTAACACTCGCAATGATTTGAATCCATGTCTAAGGTTCTTTATCCTTACAATATGAATATCGTTGAACAAGTGAGGTGTTCCATTAGGTGGATAGTACTTAGATCTAAGATTTTCTTAGGTTTGTTTAAGTCTTAAACTAAATTCAAACCTTTATTCCAATATTAATACTTGTTTAAAATGTGTGACTTGTGAATTTAAGAATTCTACAAGACACCTTTTTAAACCTTAAGAACTTTTTCTTTAAAACTTATAGTTTCAAAAGTTGCGCGATTTATATGCATACCTAAAACGAGGTGTACAAAACGTTTTACTAGGTTTTGTAAAAAAACCTTATCTAAAATAAAACTTAGTTGTTTTATCTTACTTGAAAAACTTGAAAAACTTATATTAAACTTTTAATTCTTTTATGATTCATAAACTTGAATCATAAACCTAGTTTAACACACCTTGTTTTTTCACATGTTTAATAATAGAATTAAACATTTGTTTTGACTTACTAGATTCGACCAAAACTTATGTCTTATCGACACACTTATAAACTTTGTGACTTTCTTGTGTAGCTCTCACTAGCTCCAACAACCATGATGGAACTTAAGCAAACACAATCATCGGTCTATTTTTGGTGAAACTAATAAACTTATTATATAAGGACTATATATAATAATTCTTAGTTTGTTTAAACCTTTCTTACATTTAACTTGAACTAGTTGAATATAGGTTATATAGTTCTCTTGTTATTTATCCCTTGATCATTAATCTAATATCTTACATGACTTGTAAAATACTTATATTATACTTGTATAATTATCTAGTTATAATAACTTACAACTTTATACACCTTATAATAATAATATATATATAACTTTGTATATTTCTAGTTTATCATATAATTTCAACTTGTACAATTTCTAGTTATAATTATAACCGTGTACTTTCTAATCTTAATTATATAATAACTTATACAATAACTAGTTATATTATTACCCCTTAAGATAAAAAATAACATTACCCTTTTTAATGTTCCATTTAATCTTGTATTTAATATATATATATATATATATATATATATATATATATATATATATATATATATATCTATATATATATATATATATATATATATATATATATATATATATATATATATATATATATATATATATATATATATTTCATACTTTAAGATAGACTTATATAATTCTAATAAGAATATTACATTTAGTTTATACATATGTATTTTAACTTAATCTAATTAAAATACGTATAAACTTATTTTATCTTTTAAAAAACATTTTTCTCTTAAATATTTAAAAATTCGAAATATTATATATATATATATATATATATATATATATATATATATATATATATATATATATATATATATATATATATATATATATATATATATATATATATATATATATATATATATATAATATTTCGATCCTCATTAATTAGTTAAACCCTAATCTTGTTCTTGATCAATCAAAACTAGGGTTTTGATTTACTTGATCAAATACATTGTTTATTAAAAGATTAATTCTAATCAATCATATCTAAACAATAAACTTTGTTTAAATTCTAAGATAGATTATGATCTTAATAAATTTATTTAAACTTTTTAATTCAAACCTTATAGACAATAAAACTTTGTCTATGTTTCTAGGTTTAAAGAACTAATTTCAATAAATCTAATAAAATAATAATTAAACTTATTAAACATGGACTTGCTTAGTTATCTAGGCTTTAGATTATTATCTTAATTAATTCTTTTAACCAATTTAACTAAACTAGTTTAATGTTCTTGGTCCTAGATTACTTCTAGGGTTTCGAAAAATACCTTAAGCCTAGGAAACTTTTCCACCAATTAAACTAAGCTAGTTTAACAAACTTGGTGTCCAAGTAACCTCCTAATTTTCGAAATCTAGGGAAGAAAAGGAAGGAATCCTTTTTGACCAATTAAACCAATAACTTGGTTTAACGTACTTGGTCCTAAATTTTGAAGATCAAATAATAAGGAAATAATCCTCTTGATCAAGAACTTTGATATTCTTGATCCTAGGGTTCTTCATATTTTTCGAACACACTAGGGTTAGGGAAAGAAGCTTTTTGACCAATTAAACTAAACTAGTTTAATGTTCTTGGTCCTAGGGTTCTTTCTTGATTTTTGAAAATTCTAGGGTATTAGAAACCTTTTGACCAATTAAACTATACTAGTTTAATATTCTTGGTCCTAGGGTTCTTACACTTTTTGAATATTAAGAAGAAGAAGAAGAAGAAAAAGAAATTGGAACAAAAAGTAAATAGAAAAACTTGAAATTAAACAAACAAACTTTGTTAATCTAGTTTAGATTTATAAACCAACGCTCTGATACCACTGAAGGGTTTCATATAACCGATCAACCCATTGAGTCAACCACCTAGTATGCTTGGTTCGACCATACTGACCAAGAACATGATGGTGTTCTTGACCGGTTAAAACCAACTAGCTGATTTAATCCCTAAAAGCGGAAGTGGTCACACCACACAAAGTCAAACTGAATCCCCAAAATACAACTCAGAAAATATACCTACAATTTTAAGAAGGGGAAATCAAAGGAATTTAAACCAATTAAAAGAACAAAGAAAACCTGAAAATTCTAAATCAACAAAATTATCATGCTTAATTTGTAACAAAGTTAATCACATAGCTAAAAACTGTCACTTCAATCCTATTAACAATCAAGAATTTAAAGAATTCAAAATCAACAAAGAAAAGGAAAAAGCCTTAAAGTTAAAACAAACTAAAGAATCAAAAGAAAAGGAATCTAAAACACCAAAACAAAAGGAATTCAATAAAACATATGCTAACACTCATAAATTTGGAAGAACTGCACCACGATTTGTTCAAAATACCAGGTATAACAGTCCAAGCAGAAGCAATTATTTTAAAAACAATGGAACTCAAAATCGTTTTCCTCAATTTTCAAAGTTTTCAAACATCAGTAGAAACTATTCCAGGTTTACTACTGGTAAAAACCCTAATTACAATGCTGTCTGGTATAACTACAGAAACACTACTGATTATGCTCAAAACTCATATTACCCAAACACTACTGGTCCATCAGTAGTGAAATTTTCAAAAGCTAAAAACTACGGGTATAAACCTAGATCAGTAGTGACTCAAAACATCAGTACTAAGTACAAAACTACATATAAGAATCATTCAGTTAAAAAGTCTTATTCTTCAAAGGATGAACCCAAGACAAAACAAGCTTGGGTTCCCAAAATTATCTAATCCTTTTACTTAAAGTGCAGAGTATCCAGATCCCTGAAGAAGGCAGAACATGGCATATTGATAGTGGATGCTCTAGACACATGACTGGAAATCTTCAAATTCTTAGAGATTTCAAGTCTTTTGAAGGAGGGTATGTTGCTTTTGGAGAAAATCCCAGGGGAGGTAAGATTACAGGTAAAGGTACAGTATCAAATGGTAAAATTACTTTTGATGATGTATTTTATGTTGCTGAGCTTAAATACAATCTGGTTAGTGTGTCTCAAGTCTGTGATAAGAAGAACAAAATTCTTTTTACAGATGTTGAGTGCATCATTCTTTCTCCTGATTTTATTTTAGATGAAAAATATGTTGTTTTAAGAACACCAAGGAGAAACAATGTGTATTGCCTGAATATAGGGGGAGAACTCATTTCATCGAATGAGATCAACTGTTTTATATCTAAGGCAAACACAAATGAATCAGAACTTTGGCATAGAAGGATGTGTCACACAAATTTTAAAAATATGAACAACTTAGTCAAGAAGGATTTGGTAGTTGGTCTACCACAAAAAGAATTTATGTGTGATCATCATTGTGTTGCCTGCCTAAAAGGTAAACAACACAAGACTTCTCATAAGACCAAATCAATTAACTCTATTTCTAATCCTTTGCAACTCTTACATATGGACCTTTTTAGACCTACAAATGTAATGAGTATTGGAAAGAAACAATATTGCCTTGTTATTACTGATGACTTTTCCAGATACACTTGGGTATTCTTTCTCAGGACCAAAGATGAAACAAGTGAAATAATCAAGAATCTGATTGTAAAGCTGGAAAATACAAGAGATCTCAAAGTGAAAGCAATTAGATGTGATAATGGAACTGAATTTAAAAATACTAACCTAATTGACTTCTGTGATCTTAAGAGTATTGACAGGCAGTACAGCTCACCAAGAACTCCACAACAAAACGGTGTAGCTGAAAGAAGAAATAGAACTATCATTGAAGCAGCCAGATCTATGCTTGCAGATTCAAAATTACCAATAACTTTTTGGGCTGAAGCTGTTAATACTGCCTGTTATGTTCAGAACAGAGTATTAATAGTTAATCCTCATTTTAAAACACCATATGAACTTTTCAATAAAAGGAAACCATCAATAAGTTTCTTAAAATCATTTGGTTGTCCTTGTACTATTCTAATTACAAGAGAATAAATTGGTAAATTTGACTGCAAAGCAGATGATGGAATATTTGTAGGATACTCAACTCAAAGCAAATCCTACAGAGTGTTCAACAAAAGGCTGAGGATCATTGAAGAAAGTGTAAATGTATCCTTTAATGAAAATCTTATGATGAACAAGGAAATGGTCCAGATTGATTGTTTAATATTGATAATCTAACCAAATCTTTTGATATCATTATGAATTTAATACAGGAAATTCAAATAATCAAAACCAGCAAGTAGGACCATCATCAAGTGGAAGGAAAGAAATCATGAAATATATCTTAGTTGATACTGATCCCACAGTTAATACTAAGGACAGTAGTAACTCTGGTAACCCTAATTTCAATGATACCAGTAACAACTCAAATTCTGAAGATACTACTGATCCCAGTAGTAACTCTGAACCTCAGAATTGTGATGATGATTTACTCAATACTGATGCCAGTAATACTGATGCCAGTAACAACAACGATACTGCTGAAGTTACTGAAGAGAATGTTACTACTGACACCAGTAGTAATGATGAATCTCCTCAAAATGCAAACAATCAAGAAGAAGCAGGGATAGATGCACAAATTCCTGAATCAAATGAGTCAAACTTAGATTCTCAACTAACTGTTGACAAAATCCCTGGAACCAGAACTGAAAAGAATAATCCTTTGGACCTAGTCCTAAGTGATGTTAATTCATCCATGCAGACAAGAAGCAAATTTAATTCTGCCTTGAACTCAAATATTTGTAATATCAGTCTAATATCTAATGAATGCATGTACGAATGTTTTCTGTCACAGGAAGAACCTAAGAAAATTCAACAAGCTATGAAAGATTCAAATTGGATCATAGCAATGCAAGAAGAGCTTCTTCCATTTAAACTACAAGCTGTATGGACACTTGTCCCTCTTCCAAAAGGAAAAAGAGCCATTGGAACTAGATGGATATTCAGAAATAAGAAAGATGAAAGAGGAATAGTGATCAAAAACAAAGCAAGACTTGTAGCTCAAGGATACACACAAGAAGAAGGCATTGATTATGATGAAGTTTATGCTCCAGTTGCCAGAATTGAAGCAATCAGAATATTTCTAGCTTATGCTTCATACAAAAGAATCAAAGTCTACCAAATGGATGTAAAAAGTGCTTTCCTATATGGGAAAATAGAAGAAGAAGTATATGTATATCAACCCCCAGGCTTTGAAGATCTAGAACATGATGACTATGTGTTCAAACTAGACAAAGCTCTATACGGCCTTCATCAGGCACCTAGAGCTTGGTATGATACATTGTCCTCATACCTATTGAAGAACAATTTCAAGAGAGGTGCCATTGACAAGACATTATTCACAAGGAAGGTCAAAGATGATATACTACTGATCCAAATATATGTAGATGATATCATCTTTGGATCAACAAATGATCAATTGTGCAAAGAATTTGAAGAACTGATGCAGATCAAGTTCAAGATGAGTTCAATGGGTCCAATGAATTTCTTTCTTGGACTCCAAATCAATCAGAAATCAGATGGCATTTTGATCAATCAATCAAAATATGTCAGAGATATCTTAGAGAAGTTTGCAATGAAAGATAGCAAAAGTGCAAGCACTCCAATGGAAACTCACAAACACCTACATCCTGATGTTGAGGGGGAGGATGTAGATGAGCACCTTTACAGATCAATGATAGGATCTTTGATGTATTTAACTGCATCAAGACCTGACATTATGTATAGTGTTTGTGTATGTGCCAGATATCAAGCAAAACCAAAAGAGTTACACTTACAAGCAGTCAAAAGAATCTTCAGATACCTGAAAGGAAAACCCTCACTTGGTCTCTGGTATCCACATGCATCACCATTTGAACTCATAGCCTACACAGATAGTGACTATGGTGGTGAATGCCAAGACAGAAAATCTACTACTGGTGGATGTCAATTCTTTGGATCAAGGTTGGTGTCATGGCAATGCAAGAAACAAACCAATGTTTCAACTTCAACTGCTGAAGCAGAGTATGTAGCTGCATCTGCCTGCTGTGCTCAAGTACTGTGGATTCAAAATCAACTCCTAGACTTTGGTATCTCTATACTTAAAACTCCAATTTTTATAGATAATCAAAGTGCAATCAGTATTGTGAATAATCCAGTAAAACATTCTAAAACAAAACACATTGAAATTAGATTTCACTTTATAAGGGATTGCAATGAAAAGAAATTAATAAAAGTAGAGAAAATTCATACTGATGATCAATTAGCAGATCTTTTTACAAAAGCATTTGATGTAGGAAGATTCAACTTTTTGGTTAGCAGTATTGGAATAATTTTAATAAGTTAAGTCTAAAATGAAAATCGTGTGTAAAGTGTTTTGTATAAATTTTAAACTTTAATTTTCTATTTACTACTGGTTATTCATTACTACTGATCTTGTTACTACTACCACAATCTAGTACTGATAGGGTTTCTCAGTAGAAATTAAGTCAAGTATAGAAACAAAGGTTACTACTGATGTTTCTACTACTGATACTTAGTTACTACTGATCAGCCGTTATCTGTAAAATACGACAATTACATTACTAACCCTCATGAAAATAGCCGTTAGGTTATTATCCGAAGGATACTCTGGTCATTTTGCAGGATTAATCGAAAAATATAAATAGCAGACTGAAATTAGTTTAGCATTATCTTCTCCTCGATTTGATAAACCCTACGCTAAACCCTCATCTCTGCACAATCCGATCAAAACCCAGCATCAGTAACAACTCAATTACTTCCACAAATCTGAAATTCGTGCAAAATCGATCACTCTCTCTGCAAGATTCATACCAAAAGATCAAAATCAAATGGCAACCCTAAAATCACTCAATGTCAATACTGATCTTAAATATTCCGAATTCCACAATATGTGTGCCTTCTTAAGAAATCCAGATGGCACAAAGGATTTTCGTCCTATTGTGATGTTCCTAAAGAACTCATATATAAAGTTTGCTCTCACTATCAATCCTAGAGCATATCAACAACACTTAGTTGACTTCTGGACCAATGCTGAAAGAACTGAAGGTTCAACCATGTCCATGATCAAATCAACTGTGGATGGAAAGTCTATCAGCATAACTGAACAATCCATTAGACAACATCTTCAACTCCATGATGAGTCAGGTATGTTCTCTTTACCAAAGGAAGATCTTGTTGAAACTTTAAAGAAAATGGGGTATGAAGGAAGACCAGATATAGTTACTTTTCAAAAAGGTCTTCTTTCACCTCAATGGAAGTTTTTGGTACACACTATTCAACATTGTATCTCTCCAAAAAGAAGTACTTGGAATGAGTTCAACAAATCAATAGCATATGCTGTTGTTTGTCTGAGCACAGGACAAGTCTTTAATTTTTCAAACATCATATTTGAGGGAATGCTTGGAAATCTGTCATCCTCAAAATTTTTAATGTATCCAAGATTTTTAACTCATATCATAAATTGTGAATTACAAAATCTGTCAACTCCCAAAAACATTTTTGTAACACCAGAATTAAACAAAAAGGTTTTTGCAAACATGAGAAAACAATTTAAATTTTCTGGTAAAGTTACCCCACTGTTCTCAAACATGATCCATGATCAACCACCCACTGGAGAAGGTTCAAATCTCCCAATTGAACCCCAACCCACTCCACCACCAAATACAGCCCAAACAGAACCCATTGAGTCCACTCAAATAAATGAACCAACAGATGTCCTGCAAGTGTCCCAGGTATATGAGATGAATCCCCAGAGTGCTACTCTTCACTCTGAGGAAGACCAGACCTTAGCCAAACAAATTTCTATCAAATATAAAAGGAAGAAAACTTCCTTAAAGGACACCAGGGGACAAATTGAGTCAAACCCCAGACTCCAAGAGTTGACCTCACAGGAGGAGAGAGGTCATGAAGAAAGGGCTCTCACTACTTATGCCCCAAAGGTGGGTGCAAAGGCTAGTGAGAACATCAATAGGACCCAGACCTCGGCAACTCTAAGTGATGACTCTAAATTTGAGGCATTACTAAGAGGACCCCGGTGCCAAGAAACCACAAGGGGGGCACTACTGCTTCTTCTAGGAAGAAGAGAGTGTCCAAACAACCCATTTCATCACCAAGAAGTGATGAGGGTAGAACAGAACAAATTGAATTGACGGATAGGATGGAAAACCTTAAAGCCAATGTACCTATTGAGCCCAATGATCCACCCAAAGGGGCTGAGGGCAGTATTAAAACCACTAAATTGACGGCTATGAAGGAAAACCTTAAAACCACTGTACAAAATTGTCTGGAGTTACTTAACAATCAAGGGAAAACCATGACCTACATGAAGCACTACATAAATACCTTGAACAAAAGGCAGAAGAGGTTTGAACAAAGGCTTCAAAGGCAATCAAAATTGATCAGGCAATTACAAAGAAAGATTGCAAATAGTGAGGCTCAACAAGTTGAGATCACTAAGGGGGAGAAAGATGAAATTCAAGGGATGATTGATCAATCTATTGCAGCAGCATCTCTCCTTAACTTGAAAGAGGTTCATGGTGAAACAAGTCAAAATGTTGGTGAAGACTTGTACAGAGAAATGGATGAGGATATATTTGTGTCTGCAAATCAATCACAAACAGCAGAACAAATAAAATCTCCAATTGCTACTGAAGTAATATAGACTACTGATCTTATGGTTCTTACTGATGAAAAGGATCATGAGGTTGTTACTACTGATCGTGTTGAAGAAGGAAATACACCAGTAGTGAATGCTACACAAGAAGATATCATGGATACTACTGATGCCCTAGCAGTAGTAATTCCTACAGCAACCTCACCAGTAGTAAATGAAGAAAGACAAATTATACCACATTGGTTACTACTGAAGAGGAAGAAGAAATTCCAGAGCTCATTGAACGTGAACGTTTTGTTGTTATCACAAAACCTCCAACACCTGATCAACCACTTATCATACCTGACATTGATGATAATGTGAACTGGTTTGAAGTAGATGAATGTGCTTTTCCTCCGCATCCAAAGATTCTATCAGAAGATAAACTTAAATTATTTTCTCCATCAATTGTAATAAATGGTATTCATGATATGAAATACACTCCACCACCATCTATACTTCCAGCTTGTATTAGAAAGGGAAAAGAAATTTATGATGATGATTATCCCAACAGAGCCTTAGGTCATCACATGGTAAATAAGATGAATCATGTGAGATCTGCTAAACAAGCCAAATGGAAAGTAGACCATATGAGATACTTAAAGAAAGTGGCTAGTACTCAAGCTCTTGAAGAAAAGAAAAAGGCTGAAAAAGAAAGATTGAAAAATAAAGAAAATCAAGAAGCTGAAGTACCTATTCCACAAATAAAAGGAGTTCTGGTATAAGACCAACAAGCTGAATTTAGAAGACATAGAAAAATTGAAGAAGAACACTTAAACTGTCTTGAAGAGTTGGTAGCTGAATGTAAAAGAGTCAAAGGTGAACTACCAGATGACATCTTTGAACAGAAGAAAAATATGATTGACTTTTTGAAGTCAAAAGGGCATAGTGCAAAATCTTTTGGCAGAATGAGAATGATTACAATAGTAGATAAATATTGTACTGCCAAGAAGAAAGAGTTAGCTGAATTAGAAGCAGAAGAAGAAAAAGCAAAAGCTTTAATTGCTATAGATCCAACAATCATTTCATCTGGAAAACCAACTCCTGGTGAAACTTCCACACCCCAATCAAAAAAAAAAAAGAAAAGCTCTTCCACAGGAACAGAAAGGCAAAAAGAAATCAAAACAAACAGAACAAATCATTCCTGTTCTTGAAGTTCCTGTTGCTCCCCTTGAAGACAATCCAATCATCAATTGGAGAGTCATTGAAAATAATGTAATTGAAGTTATAAGGGAAGACAGACAAGTCCAGAGATTTACTGGTTGGAAGCCAATGATCAGATCTTGTTCAAGAAGTGATATAATCAAAGTACTGATTATTGGAAAACCAAGAATGACTAAGAAGACATGGAAGAATTCTGGTGCTGGATACATAACCAAAATGATTGATGCTGCATTTTATCCAGATAACTATCCAGAAATTTTTTCAAACACAGAAAATGTGTATGCTTGGAATGTGTTACCCACAGTAAATATGTACTTCTTTGAAAGATCAAGCAAAAACTATGAACTTTACTTATTTGAAAAAGAATATCCACACTCTGAAGAAACTATGTATCAGATATTCACAAACACAATGATGAAACCGTATGATGAGGTAATGTTCAGAGAAAAACTCAATTATTTTATCAAAAGAAATAGTAAGTATATTATCGCTCAAAGAAAAAGGCAAAATCAAAGAACACTTGAGAAACGAGCTGCTTTAGAAGAGCAAAGGAAGAAAGAAGAAGAAGAAACTTGATTAATTCAAGATGAATTAACAAGTTTAGGGGGAGATTGTTGGAACATAAATGATCTACTACTGAAGATTGAATTACTACTGAAGAATGAAAGTTACTACTGATCTCGAAGTTACTACTGATGATCTGATTTACTACTGATGAGCGTATTTGGAACAGATCAAGTCCGAGATTCTAGTAGAGTTAGTTATAGAATGTAAATCTTTATGTAATTCAATTGTAATCGATTCCTAGAATAACTAGGTTAATAATTTAGGCTTCAAGGACTATTATATATAGTTCCTTATGAATTGTAAACATACGTGTATTGATCAAACGAATTAATACATTGAAGTTTTTTGTGATAAACTGTGTTCTTCGTTTTATTCTCATTCGATTACAGTTTACATTGTTTTTATTCTAATAACATAAGTGTTAATCCGCTGTAACTTCTTGTGTTAGTAGATCTGAGTTTCTAATAACTTTATTGAGTTATTCGATCCTGACAATCCCATAAAACATATTTGTCGTATGTTCCAAAGTACAATAATCGGAACAATTTTGTATTACCGAGTATGATCCACTGCCTAGAAAATTCACCGAGAATTATTTGTATTTGCTCAAGAATGAGAGAAGTTTGTTTTATAGGTGATGAAAAACGTATCTACGAATAAACTCAAATGTTTCAATTTATAGTCAAAAGAAATCAAAACATAATTTATATGTCGTTCAAAGGACTAGGAGGTGCAAAATATTTTAGGATACTAGTCTTATATCTAAATTTTTATATGTTTGCAGGACATTTTCGGCTAAAAATAGAAACCAAATTTCAATTAAATGGATTGAAATTGAGTGTATAATTAGGCGGATTTGCACCAAAAAATGGTGAAAGTGATGGTGTAAATAAAATTAAGATAACTAGTCACTAGTGAATGAGACTATTCCATGTTGTACAAGACAAAAGCCATCAAAGAATCGTCGGTCCTCCTACACCTGGAACAATTTCTATCATCACGTGCGGACGCACACCCACGCCCACGCATTCAATGCAACCATCAAAACCCAAACACAGCTACATTGATTTTAAGCCGCAGTTATTTCAACTATTTATTCTATTTATATTTATTATTTAAAAAAAACCCTATTCAATAGCCAAACTCGAAATCCTAAACAAAAAAACTTCAAAGTGTGTCTTGTATGTTTTTCTAACTTTTAAATTTATGGAATTAATTTCTAAAAATTTGTTGGTGTATATAATAATATATAATTTTCTGTAATAGAGACCATTATGTTAATTACTTTTTGTTTCAGGTCGTTGCCCTGAATCCCGCGAGGGCATCCCTTCTCGACCCTCTCTAGGCGTGCCGGCCCTTAGACCACTTGACCCCCACATTTGATGACACAACTGTTTGTAGAAATTTACAATTCTGCCATCATAAGCTGCAGCTAAAAATTAATTATAGTTATAACTTTTAGTTGTATAGATTTAGTTGATGTGTAAGATGACATTTAAGAGGTTAACTGTGAAAGACACATGATTATTTTAACGTATTCTACTAGTTTTGTTAATTAAAAGTTCAGTTTTCTTTTTAAAAGCTAGGTTCAATTAACTTATGGCTTTCTAACCACCAAGAGGATATGATATAAAGATCTGTTTGTTCTCCATTCTATAATTTCTACCCTAGTTGTCCCTTTACACTCAAACCTCATGGTGTTCCACTTCTATTGGAGTCCTTTTTTCCAATACAAACCACCATAACCAAAACAATCAAATCAATGTCCTACTGCCAACCAAACCATTTTCAATGGGATTTAGTTTTCATACCACACTTTTTGATAAACCTACCACAATGTACTAGTAATCCTGCAAACTGTACAAGCATATAAAGCAATCATTGTAGTACAAGGAGTAAAAGATGTGGTGTGAAAATCACCCCCTATTTTCAATGTTCCCAACACAAACTTGTACACCATGCATTAAATAGTTGTGCATTTATAGACAATATTCACATATCTTGAACACATGGATGACAAAGATTACTATAAAAGGGAAACCTTACTCACACTTATCTATAATCTACCACCATCCTAAATCATTCCATATGACACCACTCATCTCTTCCTTTCCTTTTTTATGCTTTTCATTCACTCCTCTCCAACTCAAGATACACCTTTTATATAAGAGAAGCTAATATAATAACTTGCATCTCATGAAATAAGAGTTGTAACATAATTTGGATTAGTGGGTAGCTTTTGGATCTTGTTTGTATACCCTCTACCTCTCACCAAACCTTTGTAGTTTCACTTCAAGTATGTCTAACAATATCTCATATCCATCCCAACCTAAGAAGCCGTTCCACCATAGGAATGGCTCAAACGAGCTTGATGTGTTTGAGGCTGCTCGTTATTTCTCGGATGCCAGTGAAAACTTCACTCGTGTCCATAAAAACATTAGCGATGAAGCCAAACAAATTAGTGAAGCTACACAGAAGTTTTGCATGAGGCCTATTGGGAGAATGAGTCTTGACATGCCAAACCGTAGAGGAAATTCCATTCCTTTACAAGCCATGTTGATGGAGCCCATGATGGTCCACAAAGAGAAGAAGCCCAAACAACCAAGCTCACCAGGAGGGAAGTTGGCTCATTTTTTGAATTCTCTCTTCAACCAAACATCAAAAAAGTCAAAATCAAAGACAAAGTCAACAAAGGATGAAGATGAGAGCCCTAGCGGTTGGAGAAGGAAGAGAAGAAGTAGCATTAGCCATTTTAGTAGTGCAAATACCAATTCCTCCACCGCCACCACCACAACCACCAACACGACCGCCACCTCCACCGCCACCATTATGAGTGATTCAAGATCTCCATTTTCAACCTCAACAAGCTCAGGCTTTAGAACACCACCTCCTTATCACATAGCACACACACCCACAAAGACCACAAGCTATAGAGACCCTAGAAGCTATTCATATCTCAAACCTCCTCCAACTCAAATTACGAAAATACCCATCAACGGAAATCTCAAAAAGATTGAAAACTTCAGCATCAAGGGTGAACTTATTGAGAAAAAGATGAATCTTGGAAATGGGTTTGTGGATAAAGTAATGATCTTTGGTGAAAAACAAGATGAATATTATCATCATAAACATGCTTTGAAGGAAGAAATCAAAGAAGTCAAGAGGTTTATTGATGGAAATGATGGAGCTGATAGTGATTCAAGTTCTGATCTTTTTGAGCTAACAAATTGTGATTTGGGTTATTGTTCAACCGGTTTACCGGTTTATGAAACCACCCATATGGATAGCATCAAGAGAGGTGCACCAATTTCGAGCTAAGTGTGTGAAAAATCCTAGGAAGTTATATATATTCGTATAATATATTCACAGTAGAGTTAATGTTCATTATTTATTAAAGATTTTATTACTTGGTCTCTTGCTGCTACTTTCTTGATCATAACTTTTTTCGTATTGATATATATGTTGGGTAAAGCATCAAAACGGTAGATGAGAGATTACAAACTTTATATTTTTGAGTAATTTATGTATATAAATGATGAAACACATCTATCATAAGTGCAACAATGTAGAAACTTGGAGCGTTTTGTTTATCCCTCAATATTTTTCTTCATGTCTCCATTTCGCTAACTTTTTCATGATTTTTAAGCTTAATTCTTATAAGAAAGTGCATTATATAAGAACATGATTTATGATTATAGGGGGCTTCTCACAAAATTGATGTAAAAAAGGAGATATTATCACCCCATGTGAACTCCCATCATTTTTCCTTTAAATTTTTGTCTAAGTTAGAAAATTCAAACACCAAACTTTGCCTATTTAGCTAAATTACTAATATATATTTAATCCTATAAAAAACAATGTATATGAGAAGTGAGCTATAGACAGTCATATATACCTCTATTTAGGTTACAGAGACCGATTCACGCAAAGTTTCCAACAAAGTGTTTGGTGGCAAAAAATAAAATAAAAATAAAAGTTATTAACACTTTTATCATACCCATTGTATTAAGGAATTTTAACCCTTTCTATATGGACTATTGGATTTATATCATTTATGAATGCGAGATAGTGTCATTAAGAAGAGGAACAATATGCATTACGTACTAATAATATGTTCTCCTTTTTTATGACAAATCTAGTGATCAATTCAATTATATATAGCTATAGGTTTGATTTTCTTTTAATATGCGTCCAAACTGATATCGAAAGGGTCTAAATTTGAAATCTTTTATAGTGGTCTGCACGTACACTTAAATTAATCTAGTAGTATTCAACCAATACGCTACATATTACTTTATTGGTCCTAATTTTATTGTCCATCTTTTTCTCTCTTTTTGATATGTTCTAAAATTATCGTTTACCTGAAAATTTTGTCAATAATAAAACAGTTAGATGGTGAAGATAATTACATATATATGGAGTAATAAATACATAATTTGAGATGTATGTAGGTTTTGCTATCTTTACTTTCAATTTTTATTTTTTATGCTCCTAATGTTTTGGGCATCCTGACAATTATATACATGCTAATCAGATGTTACTTAAAAATACTTGATAAATTAACATGATGCTTTCATGCATGCTAAAGGGAAAAAGTCTTTTATTTAATGATTTTACTTTTGTTCCATGATAAATTTTTTTCTAAATGCTTCTGCTTTTTTTTTTTTCTTTATAAATACGGAGTACTTTTTAAATTTAATGGCAAGGAAAATAGTTTCCAATATAAAGCCTAATGTCATTATGACGTGGGCATGCGGACAGGGTCTCTGTAAAATAACGACCGAGGTGAGTGCACTTTGTTACTAACCAAAATATGGGATATTATGATGGGATATTAATGTTAAATTTCTTGTATACTTTCGCATATAATTTATCAAAAACTTTTATTTTTAATTAGGGTAAAATCAAGACAAAAATATTAATTATTGATAAATATCATTTTACTTTAATTTTAGAAAATTTAACTTCATTGAATATATCTTAACATGTCTCTCTGAGACACATATTAGAAAAATCATATTATAATATATTATTTTTTAAATTTCAATTAAAGATAAATTTAGTAAATTCTACAAAGTATAGAGTTAGTTTGTAATTTTCTTAAAATCCACAATGTGGCTAAGAAATAAGTGGGTGGTTTAATGATTTCTGTATATGGGTTTATTGGTAGATCAAATGATCGATGCATGCACCAAAATGGGTCCGGTCAAGTGGTCAACTTCACCTTAATGCCAAACCGCACTCAAGTGCGTGGAGGGTCCTAGCTTGATAATCCAATCTTGTAATACACCTCATAATCCAATAAATTGATTATCTCGTTGGTTCGGATAAAGCTACACACATATAAAACAATGCATTTTTTTTCGTTCTTGTTATGTAATATTAAAAAGGTTACACTTAATGTGATAGAGTTTTTATTAGTTTTGTTATGTCATTGGACATACATTGCATTTAATAAGTGATTATTTCCTAAATATGTATTGAATAACATAGATAAACTTCAATTTCTACCATTTAAAAAATGCATTAAATATAATTTTTTGTTTAAATAAAATTTATGTTTATTAGTTGAGACTTAATATATATGCCCATAAGGTATATTCTATAAAATTCTGATTATCACAATTACAATATTATTTATCTCCATTGAGTTGAAAACAAAAGTAGAAATTGTAAGTATAAATCTTAGTCACTTAACTCGATAATCATTCATAATATTCATATATGAATAAAATAATATTCTTTTATATAATTATACGTGCATAATAATTATTCAAAACTCAATGTAACTCTCCGTATCTCCTATTATAGGGAATGTTTTTATCAAATTCCGATTATCACCATTACAATAATCTACTTTTCTTTTTAGAAAAGTTTATATTATGATAATTTATAGATATATAGATATTTTGTTAGGACGATATACGATTAATTTTCTAGGACGATAATAACATATTAACAAATTGGGCTTAGTGAGCCCAGCCCAATAAGATATCCTCTTGTGTGCTTGGGCTACAAGACATCGACTCAAAACGCCATTATTTTATCATCATCATTGACATCATCATCAAATATATTCAATCAGGAATTGAGAAACAGTTGAACTTGATCCTTCCATCGCCTGGTTTAATCGAAAACATCATGCCAACTTTAACGAAGCTATACACGATGCAAGAAGCTTCGGAGCACAAAACCGCCGGCGATTGCTGGGTAGTTGTCGACGGCAAGGTCATTTTCCTCCTCTATTTATATTTTATATAGATAGATACAGCTGTATGCATGTCAATATGTATTTAATTCTACTTGTATACATTTCCTGTCTATGATCATGATGCGCGCTGAATTAATTTTCACATGTGTTGACTTGTTTGCAATTCTAGGGTTTTGGTTTTGGTTTTAGTCAAATTAATACCGATGAATGCGAAGCTGTTCAGATCGAGCTGCATTAACTGAGTTTGAATTTTGAGATATACATCTCAAGTTCAAAATCAAAATCAAAATCGAGTTTCTTCAAGTTTAGCATTAACAATAGTTTATCCCCTTCTATAATATATCCTTTGGTATATAATTTAGGTATGATGTAATATTGGATTTGAAGCTAATCATAGTGTTTCTGCAATCATAAATTGTTTCTGAAACTGAAATAAAGTTTGATTATTGATTGCCAATTTACCAGGTGTATGATGTGTCATCTTATCTGGATGAACACCCCGGTGGAGATGATGTACTACTTCAAGCTACTGGTAATTTTTTTCCCTCCATCTGTTGAAAATGCTACTATTCATCTACAATAAATAAATTGTGTTGAAAATGCTGCTATGAAAATATATTAGTTTATAAATATGACGTGTATCTTCGTTAGCAACAACTACCAATTTGGATCCCTAATTTCCTATGCAATTGCATCACTATTAGCTAATTTTTAAAAGGCCAAAATGCATTTTAATACCTTAAACTTCGCTGATCAGGTATTTTACTACCCTAAACTATTAAAGGTGCAACGTGATACTCTGAACTTGACAAACTTTTCAATTTAAAAGCCTGACTCAATAATTTGGTATTGTTTTCTCACGTAATTTGCTTCTAATATCAATACACGAGATGAACATATATTTTTTAGTCCGTCAAAAGCTCCAACGAAAATAAGTCAAGGAAGAAAACGCGATCAAATTAATGAGTCGGGGTACTAAATCGACCATTTTGTCAAGTTCAGGGTAGTAGAACACCTAGTCAGCCAAGTTCAGGGTACTAAAATGTATTTTAGCATTTTCTAAACCTATACTCATTTGACCGATATATCTTAAAACTAATTTGTTGTGAAGGAAAAGATGCAACAGATGAATTTGAAGATGCAGGCCATAGCAAAACTGCTAGGGAGCTTATGGAAACTTTTTGTGTTGGTGAGCTGGACACATCAGAAGTTCCCCAACTAGAAATTGTTTCAGAAAAACAAAAAAAATTCATACCCGAGAAACTCGTTGACCTAACTAAGCAATATTGGGCGGTCCCTGTGGCGGCTGTTGGCATATCGGTGGTGGTTACTTTCTTGTACTTACGCAAGAAGTAATAATAAGATATTTTTGAATTTGGGGGATTTTGGATTTTTTAAACCTATCATTTGAGTAGAATATATATGATATCCATTGGGGTATGGAATCACAACGCTACTCGGTCTCGGTCTCATTGAGGTTGTTGTATCATTTTTGTTTTTGGGGTTTACAAGAAAAATAAATGTTTGATTGTATCATACGATCGGAAATGAGAAATAGAGAAAATTGTATTGTTGAGGAGTCTATGCGATATTCATGATTTGAATTTGTTGCTCTAATTAGCAAATCTGATAAGTTATGGGTATTAATTTTGTAGATGTATTGGTTGTACAATTGATGATATCCTATGTTATTTGGATTTGTATTTGTTACTCTAATTAGCAAATATGACAAGTTAATAACCATATAAGTTATCGTTATTAGTTTTGTGGAAGTATTGGATGTACAATTGATGATATCCTATGTTATTTGGATTTGTATTTGTTGCTCTAATTAGCAAATATGATAAGTTAATAACTATATAAGTTATCGTTATTAGTTTTGTGGAAGTATTGATGTATAATTAATGTTATCCTATGTTATTTGGAGCATTTTGATGAGTGCCAATGGTGACGATTGACATTGTTGGCACGTCTTATCAATTGCTTTATCAATTTATTTTCCTTTTATCAATTTATTTTCCTTTTATCAATTTACTTTCCTTCAGTTATCGATGGGATTTTTCGATTACTTCGCACTTGTATAAAAAGTAGTAATGAATTTAAGCATTTTGGGAATTTTCGACCATAATATAGCTTTAAAATCCTTAACTGGATTTTTAAATCTATCCTTTGAGTGTTTTGGAGCCTCAACTTTTCATAGTGAAAAAAGCAACATTCTTTAATATTAATATAGTGCATTGCTTATATATATGATGCATAGTGCACGTGACATGCCATGGAAGCATTAGCATACATGTCATTAAACACATTAATTTATTTTTTGTTTCTTAAAGTATATAATACAATACCAATAATGCCTAATTTCGACAAAGATGAGGTATTATAAAAGTGAAATGTAGATAATCATACTTCTACTAAGGATAGAGAGTTCTAGAAACTTCGTGCAAAAATGTGTTATGGAAAAAAACAAAAATATAAATAAAATAAAAATATATATATGAGATCTATATCAATACATTTCAGTTTTCACTAAAAACAAGATCGTAAATTAGAACTCATGTAGTCATACCAAATGCTAACCTAAAAACTTAGATACCAAATTCATACCTATAAAGTGGTTCGTGTTGTGTTAGATTGGTTATAAAAACTAGTGGCCCCCTTTACCAAACTTGCAAGGTTATTGATAAAGATGGGCACATTTGATTAGGATTAGAATAAGAAGATACATTTGAATATACTAGTAGGGTACCCGCGTAATGCGACGGGTGGGTATCCGGATACCTCTTTTCCGCGACTATGTTGATTGTGTTCGTTTACATGTTATTTTATAACAATTATTATACAAATGACTTATAGTTGGGAATGAAATATGGATAAAGACTACATTGAAAACTTATCGGCGTTTAAAATTTGTTAATTTAGTAAAAATAATATTTATACCTAATGATCATTTATCGAATATGATTAAGTGTAATACCTCCTCGTCAATTAACAGCATCTCAAGTGATATTATCTCATTTTTATTGTCGAAGTTCGTGTGTGGCCAAATTCGTAGAACCCTGACCTTGAGGTGAATTTTGTCCTTGAAATCATGAATGTTTCTTATAAAGTGCAATCTGATTGTTGACATGTTAAGAATACCTTACATAAAAAGATTACGAAAGTTTGTCACAATAGGAATAAAATTTGTATCAAAAGTTTAAGAAATGAAAAAAAATAACAGAGCAGTGGGTGATAAGTAATACCGGTGTTTACAATGTTTAGCAGAATTATGACGAAATACGGTGACGGGTGATGGTTGGTGGTATGTGTTTCGTATCGTGAATGCAAAGGTTACATGGTTGAATCGTCAATTTATATACATAAAAACGTATATCTATATTAACTGTAATCAGTGGCGGTACCAGGAAAATTTTCAAAGGTGGGCGAAATTTTAAAGTGGAAGTCAGGTTTTAAGTGATATTTTTTAAGGTTAAATCGTAAACAAAATCAAATAATCAATTTTAGTTTGAAGAAAATCTAATTATAAATTAAATCACTCAAAATCAGAATTCGTTTGTTAGTTAATTCAACAATTAAATCAGTGTAATTATAAAATTTGTTTATAACGTTGAAGAAATTCTTTAAAGTGTTTATATATAAATGATGTGGACTAATATGTCACTAGTTAAAATACATATGAAATCAAATACATTGCAAATATAATATTTTTAAACTAAAAAAAGGAGGGAAGTTAGTCAAAAGAAAAGAAAATTTTAGTGGAAAATAGAGAAAAAAAATTTAAAAAGAAATAAGAAAAATATAAATTTTTAAAAAAATATGCGTATAAAAGGGACTTGAACTTAGTGTTTGTTTAATATGAGTTAACCACTAAGCTAATACACAACGTGAACTAGTTATCGCTCATAGATTATAAGCAAAAGCAAAAAATGAGTTGATACATAAAAAAATTTATATTAATCGGAAAACTGCCCACCCTGCCCACCCTCTAAAACCGCCACTGACTGTAATAAAACGTAATAAACACATTTAATGACAAATAAATTTAAGAAACGTTTTTTAATACTTTTGATGCAATCAATACGTTTAAAGTACAACTATTGTAAGTCAAACCTTTAAATGGTCCTACTATAAAAACGAGTCAACCACAATAAAACCGTCATTTAATGAGTAGCGAAAAAAACTGTCAGTCAAACCATTAAATGACAAATTAACAATCTAAAAATGTTTATATTAATTCATATTAATTGTCATATTAACACTCTTTTAATTGTTTCCTAAAACGTATAACTCTTACAAATTTATACCTCTATATATTAATAGTAATTGTAATAAAACGTAATTAATTTTATTAAATGAAAACTAATAAAAACGTAACTAACGGAGCAACAAAAATAATTGTAATTCAAACCATAGAATGACAAATTAACACTCTAAAAACGTATATATTAATTCATATTCATTGTCATATTAATACTCATTTAATTGTGGACTAAAAACGTATAAATCTGACGGAATGTAAGCATCTCTTCATATTAATATTAATTGTCATATTAACACTAAAAACGTATATGTTAAAAACGTATATATTAACCGTAATAAAACGTGATTAACACATTAAATGACAAATCAATTTAAGCAACGTTTTTTAAACTTTTGATACAATAAAAACGGTTAAATTACAACTATTGTAAGTCAAACCATTAAATGGTTCTACAATAAAAACGAGTCTTTCAATTAAATCTCGACAGTTTTTAACTTAATTATAAGTTTTAAAGAGGAAGGATTTTCAAATTTGATTCGGGTTTTAGGAGCACAATAAAAACTTAATTATTTGAGCACCGAAAATAACTATAAGTCAAATCATTAAATGACAAATTAACACTCTAAAAATGTATATATCAATTCATATTAATTGTCATATTAACACACTTTAAATTGTAGTCTAAAACGTGTAACTCATACGGATTTACATCTCTACATATTAATATAACATAATTAACACATTAAATGACAATTAATATATACGTAATTATTTGAACAGGAAAACTAATTTTTAGTCAAACCATTAAATGACAAATTAACACTCTAAAAACATATATATTAAGGATTTTTCTAACGTATGCCACTGGGGCATACATTATGGGCAATCAATGAAGCATCAAGTTTCCTAATTCATTTTGAATAACATTAATGATCCTTAATCGTGACCATTTTAGATAATGCAATAAATACGATTTTCAATTAAAATGGAAACTTGATGCTTCATTGATTGCCCCTAATGTATGCCCCAGGGGCATACGTTAGAAAAACTCATATATTAAATAATATTCATTGTCATATTAACACTCATTTAATTGTGGATTAAAAACGTATAAATCTGACGGAATGTAAGCATCTCTTGAAGGGTTTTACCACGCACCATGCGACTGATCGACCCATAGGATCGACCTTCTAGTTTACTTGGTTCGAACCATGACTGACCAAGAACATGAACTTGTTCTTGACCGGTTAAAACCAACTAGCTGATTTAATCCCTAAATGCGGAACTGGGATTAAACCTAATCCTTAAACCCTAAAGGACTGGGATGTTGGAAATCTAGATTAGGTTAACAGGAAAGAAACCTTGTACGAAGAACTCGAACACACACACACGCACACACACACATACTTGTGTGTGTTCGTGGACTACTACCAAGAACCCTATGGTTCTTGGTTCGATTTCGAACAAGAGGAGAGGAAGAAGAGTGTTCCATGAATCATACCTTAGGTTAATGCTTAAGATAAGTCCACTGATGATGAACACGACGAACGATCCTCCAGATGATCACTTGCAACGAACTTGGATCTTCAAGACTTGAAGAACACGAAGAACGAATGAAGAACACAAAGAACACAAGCTTGTGTCTTGGGGTGTTCGGCCGAAAATCGAAGGGGAGGGGGAAGGGATTTTCGTGTGATGTTACAAGGAATGATTAGGTTTAAATGAAACCTTAAGCCTTCTATTTATAATAGAATAAGTTTCATTTAAGTACTTCTAGTTTAATTAACATTAATCTCTTAATTAAACTTATCCTTTTACACTTCCATCCCTTATAGTTTAACTAATTTATTATTGTTGCACTTAACTATTAAAGGTCAAGTATTAACACACTAATAATTCGGTACCCATATACACAAATTATGTACTTGTATCTATACTTTTAATAGTTAATTATATAATAACCTTTATATAATTTACACAACAACATTATCCAATTACTATATGATTTAATGACTTTAAATCATATCATGGATAACCTTTAATTAACACATTGTATATTTACTCAACTAGTAAATGTACAACTACTTGTATTAATTAGTTAGTTAAACTAATCTAGTAATAAGTTAAACTTAACTTAATACTTAACTGATTCATAATGACTATTATGAATCATTCCTCTTCGTAGTATTATTGCATAAATTGCTCGTATTACATGCACTCACCGGTGTGACCCTTAAGTGTTTCGTAGGCATTGATGTATCATCATAGGTTGACTAACTGTGCACATAAATCCTTCAGACTCCCACTTGTGCAAGTTTGTAACCTTTGTCTTAATGATACGAGCTACATTGGCCTTCTAGATGGGCATGTAGGTAACCAGCCCCATAAAAACAGCTTATGTAACCCTGGTATAGTTTTATGAAAACTCTTAATAGCGTCTCCTAGTAAAGAACACTCTGTCTTTACTTCTTGGGTAACGTTGTTAGGCTTATCCCTTGCAGCACGATATTTGTGATAACGAACACGAGCATGGTAGAAAATATCAACTCCTGTATTCGAAATCATTTTATGACTTCTTGATTCAAACTGTTGTGATAAACGACAAAGAACAAATCAATTCGTTTGGGCACGGCCGTGCACTTGTCAGTTTCTCATCATGTCAAAGGACCTATAAATATCTCTCCTAAAGAGGAGGTGCAATTACCAACTTGTTATATTTCGATTAAAAATACAACTTCCTTTGTACCCAGTATCGCCTTGTATGACAAACATATTTCAGAATTGTCTAAGTTGAACCAAAGCACGTTTGTCATTGTATCCTAAACCAAATACCTCAGGCTTAAGGACAATCCTAGTGAACAATACTTTTGAACTTTTCAACCACGAAGTATTGTCACGGTGGTCAATCCAATCACCGATATTTGGATTACACAAAACTTATGTAGCTATCTTCGAAGAACCTTCGTATCTACCACCAAATGCCGCGATGACGTTAACGTCCCATCGAGGTTCCCTCCAAAACGAGTAGTCACGGATTTATATCTTTTTGAATAAATAGACTTTTATTCATGGATGTTGTAAAACATACAAAGTCTGAATAAAAATGATTCTAACTCATGTATTATTCCTCACTGGACATAGATACTGAATTATTACTGGATCATTACTTATTCCTTTTGTTCGTGTTGATTACTTAATGATTCTTACAACCTTAATTGTAACTTTTTCACTAAAATAATCATTTCTATTAAACTAAAGACATAAGACGAGTATTTGGGAATACTATTACTTTTGTCTTTGCTAGATATTGTTATTGCAACAATCTAGAACATATTCCAGTCTTTTCTTTTTATGCGATTCGGTAAACATAGGAGGATTGGAAATTAACTCCTTAGTTTCTTGAATTCATAAAATCATCCTTGTAACTAAAGCCTCTTTTAGTTACTTGATTTGTAGATATTCTTACTAGTTAAAGAAATTTTCTTAAATGATTGTGTTATCCACTGAAGTGTTAACAACCTTTTAGATATGCAATAATTAATCACAAGACTTGTGATTACACTATTAGGTTTGCAATAATTTAATTAACGATCATTTATTATTTCTCTTAACTCTTTGGCTAACGACTTGGTAAAACCTTGTTGTTAATGTCTTACTAACTCACTAAATTCATTAACATCTTTAATGAATTATGTTAGTCTTAGCTTCCACTTACTTTTATGGAATTTAAGCATCTCTTAAACTACTACTTTGACCTAGTCAATAACTTGTAGTTTAATCTTTTAAGAATTCTATCAATAACTAAGATCATCCTTTGGATTTGTGAATATCCACTATTCCTTTTAGGGAATCATGACCTTTATTGATTACTGTATCTAGCAAGTATAAAACACTTGAAATGATACTATCAATTCTTAAACATATTAGTATTCTTTAAGAACTTCATTTCTTGGATTTTTCAAATATCCATTATTCCAATAAGGGAATTATGACTTGATTAAATATTGTATTTATTACAAGTATAAAAGACTTGCAATAATACATTTTAATTCTTAAATACTTTAATATAGTTTTGTCCCTTTTAAGAGTTCATTTAATGTCTAAGTCACTTTACTTGGATTATACGAATATCCAATTATTCCTATTAGGGAATTATGACTTCATTAAATACTTTATTACAAGTATGAAAGACTTGCAATAATACTCTTAAAGTTTATCTTGATTATATCCAACTATAATCATACTATATTAATATTAATACTTTAAATCTTTCTATCAAAAGTAATGACTATTACTTAAGATGTTTTAACTAAGTTCAATAACTTTTGAACCTTATGCTTCCATCTTAAATACTTTTATTAGAAAAAAACTTTCTAATTACTAGTATCTAAATACCTTGAGCTATCAAGACATTATTTATACAACAATCAAACAAATATATAAACATGAAACATAAGTAAATCAAAACTTGACTTACAATCTAGTCATAAACCTTGACTAGTGTAATTATCACACATGCACACAATATAATTTAACCATGGACTCGAAATTTATTTAAAAACAAAATAAAACTTGTTTTAACATAAAATAAAATTATTCAAAACAATAAACTAAAATTGTTTAAAACGAATCCACAAAATACTGAATTATAAGACTTGGTGCTCGTGGGATCATCACCATCTCATGCCGGCCGTCATTACTTTCCATCTCCTCCTGCAATAAACGATTGCAAAAGTTAGATTACTCGTAACGTACTTTACAAGTATCTTAAAGTGATTAAGAAGTGTGGTTGTGTTACCTGAGGAACTTGCGTTTCCTCCACTACCACTTGCACCCTTTGGACAATTCCTTTTCCAATGCCCAACCTCACCACACTTGAAGCACCGGTTCTCGGCCCTCGCAATGTTAGGCTTAACCTTCTTGACCTTTTGTTTGACACCTTTACCATTTGGCACTCCTTGGTTAGGATATCCTTTTACCCTTTCCTTTACCACCATGCCCTTTTCTCTTCTTCCCACCGCCCACGCCATTACCGATCATAAGAACGTCCTTAGATTTGGTCCCCAAACTCAACTCAGCTGTCTTGAGCATGGAATGTAGCTCAGCAATGGATTTCTCCATATTATGGATGTTGTAGTTGACCACAAAAGACTTGTAGTCATCAGACAACGAGTTGAGTATAGTATCTGTTGCCATTTGCAACGGTATGGGGTGACCAAGTCTAGCGAGGTGATCCATGTGTCCTTTCATTTTCATGACGTGGGCACTCACCGACGTTCCTTTGACCATCTTGCAAGAGTTGAAAGCTCGATTGATGTCGAACCTCTCATTGCGAGCTTGCTCTTGAAATGAATCCCTAAGTTGCTGGATCATCTCATATGCAGGAACATCCATAAGTCCCGCTTGTAACTCAGGACTCATAGTGGCGAGCATTAGACAGCTCACATCGAGTGCATCACTGACATGCTTATCATAAGCTTGCCTCGTTTCAGCTCTGGCATTAACAGCAGGGAGATTTGGTACTGCTCTCTCCAAGACATACCACTTTCTCTCATGCCTGAGCACAATACGAAGATTGCGCTCCCAATTGAGAAAGTTTGACCCAGTCAACTTGTCCTTCTCGAGGATTGAGCGAAGTGAGAGCTTGTTGGTACTTGTCGTCACGATTGCGTTTGTTGCTGCCATCTACAAATCAAACCCAGTTTAATTAGTAATCATCAATAAACATTCTCTAAAATATATTATAAACCCATAATTAATATTTTAGGCCTAGGATCCATATATCACATTCTCGCCGCAACGTTTGGGCACTTCCCGACGAGACATGCTATTTCTGGTAGGTAACATCCTTACCGATCGTATCAAGACTTGACACGATTCCTAGGGGTCGTAGAATCTTTAGACTTATAATTTATTACAACTTTGAACAATCTAATTGTACATTTCTAAGTTAGTAATAAAGTCTAGTATGTTTATTCTACTCAAGTACTTTCTGGCCGGGACTCCCGATTATCACCAAAGTAGATCAGACCATCTAAGACAGTGCGTTGCTCTGCGCCGGGACTCCCGATTATCACAGAACCTTACGCACCCTAACACTCGCAATGATTTGAATCCATATCTAAGGTTCTTTATCCTTACAATATGAATATAGTTGAACAAGTGAGATGTTCCATTAGGTGGATAGTACTTAGATCTAAGATTTTCTTGGGTTTGTTTAAGTCTTAAAACTAAACTTAAACCTTTTTTCCAATCTTAATCCTTGTTTAAAATGTGTGACTTGTGAATTGAAGGGTACAAGACACCTTTTTAAAACTTAAGAACTATTCTTTAAAACTTATAGTTTCAAGAATGCGCGATTTATATGTATACCTAAAACGAGGTGTACAAAACGTTTTACTAGGTTTTGTGAAAAACCTTATCTTATAATAAAACTTACTTGTTTTATTTTGCTTGAAAAACTTATAAACTTATGTTAAACTTTTAAATTCTTTTATGATTCATGAACTTGAAACATAAACCTAGTTTAACACATCTAGCTTTTCATATGTCTAATAATAAAATTAAATATTTGTTTTAACTTATTTAGAGTTGACCAAAACTTATGTCTTAACGACATATTTATAAACTTTGTGATTTTCTTGTGTAGCTCCCACTAGCTCCAACAACCATGATGGAACTTAAGCTAACACAATCACCGGTTTATACTTGGTGAAACTAATAAACTTATTATATAAAGACTATAATAATTCTTAGTTTGTTTAAACCTTTCTTATATTTAACTTGAACTAGTTAAATATAGGTTCTTGTTATTTTTTACTTGATCATTAATCTAGTATATTACATGACTTGTAAAATACTTATATTATACTTGTATAATTACCTAGTTATAATAATTTATAACTTTATACATCTTAATATATGATAATATATAACTTTGTATATTTCTAGTTAATCATATAATTTCAACTTGTACAATTTCTGGTTATAATGAAATCATAACTTTGCACTTTCTAGTTTTAATTATATTATAACTTATACAATAACTAGTTATAATATTATCTTTAAAGATCAAAATAACATTACCCTTTTTAATTGTTCCATTTTATCTTGTATTTAATGTATTCGTATATATGTATATTTTATAATAAACTTGTAACATTCTAATAAGAATATTACATCTAATTTATACATATGTATTTTAACTTAATCTAACTAAAATACGCATAAACTTATTATATCTTTTAAAATTCAATTTTACTTAATAATTAAAAAATTCCAAAAATTTTAATACATATATATAAATAATTAAATACACCTTATTAATTTTAGAACTTAAAAATCAACACCCTCTTTATCAATTCCCTAAATTAATTAGATGAACCCTAATCTTGTTTTTGACCAATCAAAACTAGGGTTTTGACTTTCTTGATCAAAGACATTATTAAAAGATTAATTTTAATCAATCATATCTAAACAATAGACTTTGTTTAAATTCTAAGATAGATTATAACTTTTAATAAATTCATTTAAACTTTTTAATTTAAACCTTTGACAATAAAACTTTATCTAAATTTCTAGGTTTAAAGAACTAGTTAAATAAATCTATCAAAATAATAATTAAACCTATTAAACATAAACTTGTTTAGTTAACTAGGTTTTAGATTATTATCCTAATTAATACTTTTTAAAGTAATAAACTTAAACTAGTTTAAACTTCTAGGCCGGGTTCTTTTAGGGTTTCGAAAATCTCAAGACTAGGAAACTTTTCCACCAATTAAACTAGGCTAGTTTAATAAACTTAGTGTCCAAGTATCCTCTAGATTTCGAAAATCCTAAGGAATTAGGAAAGAATCCTTTTGATCAATTAAACAAATCTTGTTTAACATACTTGATCCTACGGTTCTTCCTAGGTCACGAAAATTCAAGGGAGAAAAGGAAAGAATTCTTTTGATCAATTAAACAAATCTTGTTTAACATAATTGATCCTAGGGTTCTTCCACAATTTCGAAAATTACTATTGTATTTAGAAACCTTCTTGACCAATTAAACTAGGCTAGTTTAATATTCTTGGTCCTAGGGTTCTTCCCTTTTTCGAAAAATATGAAGAAGAAGAAAATCTTGAAACAAAAAAAACTTGTAACTAAAGTAAACAAACAATCTTTGTTAATCTAGTCTAGATCTCTAAACCAACGCTCTGATACCACTGAAGGGTTTTACCACGCACCATGCGACTGATCCACCCATAGGATCGACCTCCTAGTTTACTTGGTTCGAACCATGACTGACCAAGAACAAGAACTTGTTCTTGACTGGTTAAAACCAACTAGCTGATTTAATCCCTAAATGCGGAACCTGGATTAAACCTAATCCTTAAACCCTAAAGGATTGGGATGTTGGAAATCTAGATTAGGCTAACAAGAAAGAAACCTTGTACGAAGAACCCGAACACACACACATACTTGTGTGTGTTCATCGACTACTACCAAGAACCCTAGGGTTCTTGGTTCGACTTTGAACAAGAGGAGAGGAAGAAGAGTGTTCCATGAATCATACCTTATGTTAATGCTTAAGATAAGTCCACTGATGATGAACACGACGAACGATCCTCTAGATGATCACTTGCAACGAACTTGGATCTTCAAGACTTGAAGAACACGGAGAACGAATGAAGAACACAAAGAACACAAGCTTGTGTCTTGGGGTGTTCGGCTGAAAATCGAAGGGGAGGGGGAAGGGATTTTCGTGTGATGTTACAAGGAATGATTAGGTTTAAATGAAACCTTAAGCCTTCTATTTATAATAGAATAAGTTTCATTTAAGTCCTTGTAGTTTAATTAAGATTAATCTCTTAATTAAACTTATCCTTTTACACTTCCATCCCTTATAGTTTACTAGTTTATTATTGTTGCACTTAACTATTAAATGTCTAGTATTAACACACTAATAATTCGGTACCCATATACACGATTTATATAATTGTATTTATACTTTTAATATTTAATTATATAATAACCTTTATATAATTTACACAACAACATTATCCAATTACTATATGATTTAATGACTTTAAATCATATCATGGATAGCCTTTAATTAACACATTGTATATTTACTCAACTAGTAAATGTACAACTACTTGTATTAATTAGTTACTTAAACTAATCTTGTAATAAGTTAAACTTAACTTAATACTTAACTGATTCATAATGACTATTATGAATCATTCCTCTTCGTAATATCATTGCATAACTTGCTCGTATTACATGCACTCACCGGTGTGACCCTTTAGTGTTTCTTAGGCATGGATGTATCATCATAGGTTGACTAACTGTGCACATAAATCCTTCAGACTCTTCATATTAATATTAATCGTCATATTAACACTCCTTTAATTATAGCAGTAATTGACTGTTTTTCTGAAATCTTATATAAATTAGGATGGAATAAAAGCATTAATTTTTGACTTCTTATTAATTTGACAAATAATATGAAGAGATACTCCTTTACAACTCACCATTACAAATTAACTGAAATATATTTAATTCGAGAAATACGTTTTATAATTGACTTTTATACACGTTTTTATAAGGACTAATATTGTGGTATATTAACTTCTAATGTCAGTTATAAGAAGAGGCAAAGGCGCCATGGATGAAGATTTTAATTGGTGTTATGGATTCATGAAAAACCCCTCTGTAGGTTTAGGAAAAAGATGTGTGGGTAATGTGTTATATCTAATGAAGATGTTGACGAATTTAAATTTGGAGGATTTTTTAAATTTTTTTACCATATAAGGGTTCGAAACAACTCCATAAATGTGGAGTAAATTTATGGTTTAAATCATGGTAAACGAATAAGAGTGAAAAGATAAGTAACATGGTGTGATAAATCAGATAATTAACACGTAAAGATTTATGGAGTTGCACTAAATTAAATCGTATTACCAAAAGATGTTATTGGGAAATTCGCTCATTATATAATTTAAGCAAAACATAATATAAAAAAAGCACCATTTGTGTTACAGAAACGTTATGTATGGTGCAATTAATTATTGGTGTTCCATCCGTAGGGGTCTGTTTATACGTTTCGTGGGTAAGTCGAGAGACGCTTATTTCCAGAGAGGAGAGTTCTTAAGCGTCTGAAAAAACTTTTTGGTTGCGTGTCGGGTGGAACTTCGGGTACTTCATCACACATAACGACGACATCATCATATTGTACTATCAGATGGATGCGTTGAAGTGCATATGCTTCTGGCATTTCCGGGTTGAACTCAATGTTTGTAACGTCAGTAGAAACAAGATAGTTGACTGAAATGTAACCAAATAAAAAAAGAGATATCAATATTTTTTTTGAGTAAAAAGCCTCTTAGGTAAGTGGGTATGCCCAATTATGGAAAGTAAAATGAATATCGAAATATTGGAATTAACCTGTTGGTGTTCTAATTAGTTTCACGCGAGCTGCGTACATGGTTATGTTTTCAGAATCAGATCTCCCAATCATTGTGGCTGTGGGTGTCAGTATATGATACACGATGATCTTGATCTGGTTGCCCCTGGGGAGATTACATTTTAAATGGGTTAATTTCTAGGTGTGGTGATCATGTCAATTAGGTATAAAGACTTACCAACAATCATGCAGCAGCATTGCACACGATATCCGACCGGATATAAAAAAAAAGCAACAGTTCGACATGTTTCCAGCAACGTCTGTGACAGGGTTAGTAATTAAGCCAAAACGTTAAAGAATAATTTTTTAAGTCGCACATTAAAAAAAGTAACGTAGATGTACCAATCAACATCTGTCGAGTTGTGTGATCCTGCAAGAGCCATGTGGGAGATCTGACCAACAGGTACTGGGGAAACCCGACATCTTCTCCATTCGTAGTCTCGGCAAGCTCGGTTTTAGTGTTGAAGATTATTGCCCATTCATTACGAACAAAGCTATAGGTGTTCAAAGCGAGGAAAGTATTCGACATCGTTGTAATCAATTTTGAAATACTCTAAAGAAAAGACACCGCCTTGTAATTTTCGTTTGTATGCAGAAACTAACATGGGGGGGGGGGGGATCATCGCTGCGAATTTGTGCCTCTGAAATGCTTTAATATTAGTAAAAAAAATAAAGAGAGAGTATAATAAAAATATGCAAATAATTTAGTCTTCATTACATTTTTTTAATTAATTAATAAATTATTATCACATTTAACATAGTAGTAACTTATAAATCTGTCAAACAGGAACAAATATAGTTTGTTATGTTTTTAGTCAAGCCAAACAAATTCAACGCGAACAAATTTTCATTTGTACCAGTACTGAGGATAACAGAGGTCTTCAAAGTTTTCAATCGGAACATATCCACCAAATTCCTTCGAAAGAGATGCCGAAAAATATGAGATAACACCCAATTTATGATTGTAAAGTAAGAATTTAAAACTCTGAATTAAGTCAAATAGATGTTACCTCTACTTCTTCAATTGGTCGTGGTGGTGCCTCGAGCACTGAAGTAGCATATTGGGTGATTGAAGCCATGAAAGAATAATATGCTCCATTAAGATAGAGTATATATAAACTATTAGAATATAAGTTACATATACATGGGAGACGAAATCAAAGGGATTGCCTAATTCTATGGAAATGTGAATGGAAGTAGAGAGGGAAATATTGGCATTCCATAGATGTATCAAAACGAAAATCTCGTTCAAAGGTTCAAATTGATGTTAAAAAACCGCTCTACTAATTTAAAACGCATGTTCAAACTGATGTTAAGATAACGTATATAAAAGACCTTCTAATAAATTCATATGATAATGGTAACATTGACAAAAACACGTGTTCAAATTCATATATTTAAATGGCGTTTTGAAAATCCACGCCAATGAAACCAAGTAATTTTAAACGCATGTTCAAATTTAATATATTTCTCTATTTACGTTAACCGATTATGGTTTCTATAAATAAAAGTCAAAAAACGTAAAATTTTAATGGCTATATTGAAATTCGTCCCCACATGAAAGCATAGTGTTTAAGTGTTACAAATTTGTAACCAAAGTTGTGACTTTGATTAGTGGTAAGAGCTTCACCTATGGAGCACTCCCACCCGGGTTCTAGCCTCGTCCAAAGCAGTTTTTTAATTACTTTTCAGGCAAAGTGGACATTGATAAATATGACAGATTTGAATTTAGACATTTTTTATTTAGAAATGTCTAATTTGCATTTTAAAATAGTATAGATATAAATGATAAAATAAACCATTCCCATCACTTAAATGTCACCTTTTCAAGTCACATTTTGTCTAGGCCACCACTTTTAACATTTATTTTGATATGATTATCTCACATTATTTTATTTTCTTTTTCAAAGGTATTTCCATTTAAACAACTCCCCGAAGTGTTCGAATTTTACTCGTGATATACGTGATCTGATCGTTTATGTAAATATTATCGAACTTTTCTCTAACCATTTAGTTAATGTTTTCTTATATAAGAGATTGAACTTGTACCTTATGGAAAAATCTTTTCAGTCACTCTTACCAAGCTAGATGTTTAAAATGCTCGATCTTGTGAGTTTACTTAAAATGGCTCTATTTACTTTAAAAATAAATAGGTAAACACTTAAACAAGTAATCCCATACAAAAGTATTAACAAACTCAACCATTAAAGAATCCAATATTAAAGGGTAAAGTTGTCAAACACCTCTTTTAATTGACAAAAAAAACCCCAAAGAAAGGATTTGATAACCAAAAAACAGAGCTTTACTCTCTACTTAAAAAATTGAGAAAAGCCCTTAAGCTTTGAAGCAGCCAAATTATCCAAAAACCACACCAACTTCCCTACAGCCGGTTCAACCATCCTAGCTGGCAAAACCGGGCACTCCGGTCCCACATCATCAATCGCCAGCCTGGCAGCTTCTGCTTTTCTGCCACCTGTCACCACCACCGCCACATTGGCGGCCGAGTTGATCACGGGCAGCGTGAACGTGATCCTTTCGGGCGGGGGCTTAGGTGAAGTGGTGATGAATGCGACCCATTCATTTTTTTCTTCAAGAACAGGATGGTTTGGGAATAAAGATGCCACGTGGCCATCCTGACCCATTCCTAACAGGATTAGGTCAAACTTCGGGCAGTCGCTGATGTCAGAAACGTTGACCACACGGGTTCTGACGAGCTGTCTGATTACAAACTCGTATTCGGTTGCAGCTTCTTCTGCGGTTAGACTATCATTGATCGAATGTACATGGCTTGGAACAATAGGCAACTTCAAATGGAATTTTGGTAGTTAGTACATAACACAAAATGGGTCGGGTCATACTATGTTCAGGTCAAATTGGATAATTTTATATGGGCGGGTGGCTGTTTGACAGGAGCAAAATCATTAAGCGTTGAATGATCATTCAACGGTCTGAATGATTAAGAGACTATGCATAGAACTTGTTTTGAATGTGAGAAACTTTTTAATAACTATTATGACTGCTTAATGATTCTGTATATGTTCTAAGGTTAAATGATTCAACAGTTTTTTGATGTCCCATTCAACATAGTCTTCATTCAGAGACGTTAAACAAACGCATTGAATGTTTAATGATTCAATATTAAGCGCTGAATGATTCCATTAAAATGCAAACAAACACACCTCACTTGACCCACCAACTGTATACAAAAAGGTGAACAAAGTACATATAAAAAACGAAACTTATACTTGTTGGCATCAAGCTAATATTATAATAAAAAGTGGGGATTTTTTTGTCCCGCTATATATACTAACTAGCTACAAAACCCGCCCGATGGGCGGGTATGCTGTAAATTTTAGTATGTAGAAAAATATCCAAAAACTTTATATATTTCTAAATGACATAATAATCGATAGATGTGATGATGATTTTGTACAAAAAAACGGTAAATGAAGAAATGTTACACGGGCATTTTATTAAATGAAGAATCCAGTTTTTTATGCCGTAATCCGTAATATCTGAAGTCTGGTTCCGTTGCACAATCCAGCTTTTTATGCCGTAATCATAGAATGCCGGTTTTATGGAAATTATATTGAGTCGTGTATCACTTCTGAATAAATACGATTGAGTCGCTGATTGATCTTTTAAATATTTATTTGTTTCCTTGTATGTAGGATCTTTTAAATAGTTATTTATTTGTTTCCTTGTATGTAGGAAGCCGTATATGGAGCATATGAATGTATACCGTAAGCCGTACCAGATTCGTTTGCCGTATATGGAGCGTATGAATGTAGACCGTAAGCTGTACCAGATTCGTTTGTATTAGTGCAAATGACGTGGACCAATCAGGGAATTCCAAGTGGCATTATGGACGAATAGGAATGCTTGGAATTGCCATGGTGTCAAACCCTATTCAAATTTAGACCTCATATATAGGGTAGATTACACAATCAAAGTGGAGATCAATAATGAGGGTAACAGCTGGAAAAATGTGATTAAGATCAAGAAATGGATAAGATAGAGTCATATTTAGGGCTCATCTAATTGGGTTTCTACTTTCTACCCTTTTATAATGCAGAAAGTCCTAAAATTAACAAACTTTTTCTAAAATATGTTTGCCGGGTTTGTCTAAGAGATGATTATTTGTATACATGTTCAAGAATCAAGAAATGTACACAAATGAGTAATATTTGACCCGCGCATTGCAGTGGGATTTTAGATCGCTCATTTTCTAAATATAATTAAACTTAGCTAAACTTTTTGAAAGCAAAAATATTTAAATAATATACTAAAACATAAAGATCTTAACTTTATAAGTTACATGTTGATGATTAAGTTTATTACTAGAAATCTGTACGTATGATATATATTTAGCAACTCTACATTCAGATAAATTTTTTAATCATCCGGACTTAATTTAAGGGTAAGAAATAAACATTTTATTTGTATTTACAAAATCAACCCCATTTGAGGGGATATTTTTGAAATTTTTTTGACATTTTATATGTATTTACATAATCAACCCATTTAAGGGGATGTTTTTGAATCTTTTTGCACTCTATTTTCATTGTAAGATCCGTTCCGTTCAATCCTTCTGAACTCCGTTCCGTTCAATTATTATAATGAACAGTATCCCTTCTATGAGAATTGTGTATACAGGATAATAATGATAATAATAGTAACATTAATTTAACAATCTGGAGATTGTCTAATTGTAAGAACATATGAAATGATCTTTTTATCCCTATCCATCCTGGGTATATATTTAGCGGATAATTACAGAAAGGTTCGAAAACGGTCAATAAAATTTGGCCCGAGTCAATTATAAATGAGAATACCTTTTTAAGAAAGACAAGAGAAATAGTAACATTAATTTATAATGTGGAAAAGCCATAATTACCTTAGACAAAAGATGATCTTTAGCAAGCTTATAGTTACTATCGACATGATTTTTGGCAACCACACGTTCATCTTCCCCATAATATATACCATTTTGACCAATCTACAGTCTTGTTATAAGGAGCTCCACATAAATCCCTGTTTTAATCTCAAATCATTCCATACAAAACCGTAATTTCCAAAGTTTTAAACATTAAAAAAAGGGAAAAATGATAAATAAATAAAAAAAACAATGTAGTTTGTACACTTTTCGTACCTCATTAAGGTAATGAGTGAACCACACGATAAAGCAATGGCGAAAACACCACGTTCTTTAACCGATATTTCGGATAATTCGGCTACATAATCAGCTAAATTTGTGCTAAGTTCATCCAAATTTTCATGAATTCTGACTTCACCTCTGTTTTTGTTTGATTCCAAAAGAGCCATCTTTCAGAAACCTTTGTCTAAATTATCAACAACAAAAATACAATCTTTTTAGACTCGAAAGATGAAAAACAGTTAAACACACAATACCCACTTATGCAATGTGAAAATTTTAAAATCTTCTTGAATGTAACCAAGAAAATATTAAGGACATGCTCGAACATAAATAGTCAACGGAGTCACAAATCAAGAAAATACTAAGAACATGCTAGTTCTTGACTCCATGAACCGCATAAAACAAGAAAAATAGTAAATTACACAGTAAAAGTTATCCCACGATCCAAATAAATAATTTACTTATTAAGCTAAATATAAAAATTAGATATACTGCATTGCAAACAAAACCCAGATCACATACAAATAATTAACTAAGCAAAATTATACATTCATATTTTTTGTGTGTTTGAGAGAGAGAAGAGAGAGAAGGGGATTACAAATAAGGAAAAGGGGATGCGTGGCAAATGAAGAAGAAACTGATTAAAGTGGAAGATGGGTTTATGAATATATATCTTTTATCTTTGTTATATACTAGCAGGGTACCCGCGCAATGCGGCGGCGGGTACCCTGTAACTATATTTTGCGACGACGATAGTGGTGGCAGTAATGATGGTGGTTGACTGATGAGTTGTTGTCCATACTGATGTTGAGTGGTTAGTTGTGTGTGGGGATGAAGAGTGGTAACGGTACTGTTTGTGGTATTGAGTGGTGGCGATGCTAAGTAGTGATCGACTGATGGTGCTCAATAGAATGATATTTATTTTGGGATTAATAAAAGATAATATATGATATATACTCCCTCCGTCCCACAAAAAAAATTTCATTTCTCTTGGGCACAATCTTTTAGGAAATAGTTAGTGATAGGGTCCCTGGTAATCCTTTTGATTAAAATATAAGGTTAGATTGGAGAGAGAAAGTATTTTATTGGTGGAATCTTTAGTAATAATATTATTTTATTAAGTAGGCCCCTCAAATTTGAAAAATTTGAACTTTTTTGTGGGACAAAATTTGAAGGAGAAATGAGAACTTTTTTACGGGACAGATGGAGTAACTGATACTCCCTCCGCCCCACAAAAAACTTCCCATTTAACCTTATATTTTTGTCCCACAAAAAATTCTCATTTCATACATTTGATGGGCTCCACATAATAAAATAATATTATTACTAAGGACCCCACCACTAACTATCCACTAACTATTTTTCTCTCTCCAAACCAATCATATATTTTAATCAAAATTATTACCAATGACCCCACCACTAACTATCACCTTAAAACTTGTGCCCAACTCAAATGCGAAGTTTTTTGTGGGACGGAGGGAGTATTTGTTTTAGGATTAATAAAGATAATGTGATATATAAATCATTGTAGTCAATTAATTAACATATATCATAGTATATCAGTTGGTTAGACTTAATAACCTAAAGGTCACATGTTCAAGTTTTGTATAGAACACATTTTCTAAAAATACAAATTTATCCCGAAATAACAAGTATGTTGTCTAAAAACTAAAAGTTACTAATTAGGGAAGGTATCAAATGCAATATATAGAGTAAACGTAAACATGAAGATATATATATACACTTATATATTTTCACTGCATCATTTTAAGCAAAACAGAAGATAGATTCACTGCATCATTTTGCTTCATCTTCCAATTTATCCCAATTTTAATCCCAGTCAGCAACTCCGTGAATGACAACTCCCTCATCGAGTCAAATGATCCCCTACATCTCGCACCTATGCATGAAATAACAATATTTTAAGTGTGAAAATATAGATTAATTGATGCAAAATGCAGAAAAATGAATGGGTAAAAAATGCCACCTCTTCAAATCAGAAAGAACCACAACTTAAATCATTACTCCAGAACTTAACACGTACAAAAACAATCAAAGTAATAATACTAAAACCAAGATTAGTGATAACTTAATCATGGAGATTATAACATGTACTAGTTAGTTAAGGAAACCTTTCTTCATGGAGATAATAACATATTTTAATGGTTCAAACATACAAAACAAATAAAACAATTAATCTAAAAATGCTCTATTCTCATATCAAGGTCTTCATGGAGATTTTTGTGAAACAAATAACTTAGTAAAACATTGAATACAAAGCTAGTTATCCACAATTATAGCCCGAGCCAGTCATAATCTAATGAAAAAAATGGGTCACCAAATTTTGAGCAGTGTAAACAATAAGTAAATTAGATAAATTAAAAAGTGAAATACCAGTGGTGACATTACCAATTATGTTCCAAGGATTTCATCTTCAAGAGCACCACGTATGATATCATTCAGTCACTTTGACAATAAAAAAAGCCAGTTAGTTCCCTTAATGCATAAGTAGCCAGTTTTCCTAAAAGTGCCAACACATTTGTAGATCATCTAAGAAACCTAAATAGCACAGAAGAAATAATGAAAGTTGTGGTCAGTTTTTATATCAAAAAAAGGACAAAGCTGTAACAACTTGTGCCAAAGAGAAATCAGTGGTTTGGTTATACCTAAGCATGTAACCACAACAACATGAGCTTCATTTGATTTCACTTTAATACTTTATCAACCGTTGTACGGGTCAGGTAGTTTTGAAACCGTAAACAAACCTGCATTAGAGTCGGTTAATAATTCAATAAAGCATTACACGTAAAAATGGGTTATATTGTACGGGTGGGTTCGTTTTGACCCGAAACACTTACTGCGCAAAATTACAAATAGTATCGATTTTACCACTTCCAGGAAGCCTTTTTGTGAAAGAAAAAACTTCCTGCGAAAAAAATCACAATTAATCTCGATCAAACCTCTATTATGACTCTGTGAAAAAAAGTTGATAATTTTACCTCTTCCTCTCTTCGATTAAACCCTAAATTACTATCTTATCAACAACCAATTCAGTGTGCTGTTGGCAGTGGTGGTAGTGCTGGTGTCTGACATGGCAGCGACGGAGGAGGAGAAGATGAAGCGACGGTGAAAACTCCGGCTATTCGTCATCCTTAGAAAGTTTGGACCCAATTAAGTTGCTATAGATCCCCAAATCCCTTATTAGGTTTTAATGGATAAAAGATATAAAAAAATTCAGAAACACTTAGTATTGAAGTTGTATTTGACTTTATTCAAACCTAGAATAGATGATAGCCAAGAACATAAGCATTGAACGGAGGCCCACCTGATACTTCAGGAGGTGGGACAGGCGGAGAGAAGTCAATCACTGGCGGAGGAGGAGTCTAGTTTAGAAAGAGGATGAATGAACAATGAAACAATCACACACAAGTATATAGGGTTTTAAGAATAGGGTTTTAATATATATCGAGGAGGCTTGGAATCGAAGAGGTTTTATGGAATCGAGGAGTTTTCATGGAACCGAGGAGTTTTTATGGAATCGATGATATTGGATGTTATAGGGTAGTGAAAGTGGGTTTTGAAGCAGATTAGTCGTGGGCGGCTTTGGCGAAGTATATAATTAGTAGTAATTGTTTAGCTTTTAAAACGTAAGTAGCGGCTAGATTAGCTGGTTTTGGCGATGAAATTTAAGCGGGAGGTCTCAAGTTTTGTGGCTGCTCCCTTTTTGACTCATTGATTAAAATCCCAAAATAGCAAGAAATTGACTGAATTTTTAATCTGCTATTTATGGAAATGTCCTATATGCTTTATAAGTAGTAGAGATATGTAGTGATTTTTTTTAGTATGTATCATAGGGGCACATCATAATAATACTAAGACTATGCGTAATGAGTGATTACTATTTTAGTGGTCACCCCTAACATATCAGCGGCATATTAGCCTGACCAAACACATAAAACATTTCGACCAAACTCACGTAATCAGGCGACCAAACTATTTCCCCTTAAAAATCCATTCCCCTTTGAAAAATGACGACATGTATCAGTCGCATGGACGACCTTTGAGGCTTAGAGATGCGTCGCAGGTGAGTGGCGTAAGGGGATGGACGCGTCCCTTTTGCTAGAGACGGAGGGCGCGACCACCTTTGTGGTCGTCCATTACAGACAGTCTAAAGTATTTTATGCATCTGCATTTAGTTTATTAAAAATCTTCATTTCAATTTGGTAAGGATAAAATCAGTATAACACAGTAATATTAATGACTCAAAAATATCATTTTACTATAATTAAATAAAGTTTAGTTTACTAAACGTTCGTTATCATATGCCCATATGACACGCATTAACAAAACCCATATGTATTAATGCATTTGAAACTTTCTAAAATTAATATAATTTTGAAAAAATTGACAACCAGAACGTGAATCTGCGACCTTCATGTTATTAAAAATGGGATCTAATCAACTGAGCTATTAGGACAAATGTTAATTACTTGACCCGAATTACGTATGTACCTTATTATCTTTACTAACCCCCAAAGTCATATAATTATATTCTATTGACCATCATCGCCACTACCCACTATCAGCCACTGCCCACCACCACAAGCTACCACTGTCACCTACCATCACTACACACCACCACCCACTACAATTACTACCGCCTCCATCATAACTATGTCACCGCAAAATATAGAATGATATTCGCCGCCCAAATTCCGCAGATACCCTGCTAGTATGTGTATATATATATATTCCTTTATAATCAGGTGTAAGAGATATTTTGGCTACACACATTAAAACACACAGTGACGATAACTATTGACTCTGATTGATAAACTATTTATTACAAATTGTATTATTAGTTAATTAAATTAGGATGAAGATGTCGTAACTTGGAATAATTGGGACCAATAAAAACAAATAAATGTATGAAAATGAAAGCGAAAGAACGAGAATTTTGCCTCCAGTATTCCATGTGTATCCAATGATCGTCACTCACAGATGGAAATTGAACGGATTGAGAATTTGGATTTATGAGAAAAAATCTGTTTTTACAGGTAGAGAATTTTAACATTTTCAGAAATTAAATTGCAGAATGATATCATCAACAGTAGAGATTTTGACGGCAGATTTCAGTATGTTGGAACACAGAAGTCTACTACTGAGATTGAATTACTACTGAAGAAGGAAGTTACTACTGATCTCGAGTTACTACTGCTAAAGGCAAAATACTACTGACGATCAAGTTTACTACTGATGTTATATTTAGAGCTGATCGTGTTCGAGATTTTAGTAGAGTTAGTTATAGTATGTAAATCTTTATGTAATTCAATTGTAATCGAGTCCTAGAATAACTAGGGTAAAAGTTTAGGCTTCAAGGACTATTATATATAGTTCCTTATGAATTGTAAACATACGTGTATTGATCGACCGAATTAATACATTGAAGCTTTTTGTGATAAACTGTGTTCATCGTATTGTTCTTATACAATTACAGTTTACATTGTTCTTAATCTAATAACATAAGTGTTAATCCGCTGTAACTTCTTGTGTTAATAGATCTGGGTTTATAATAACTTGTTTAGGTTATTCGATCCTGACAAGTGGTATCAGAGATTTACGGTTCTAGATCTACGAATTAAGAACAGCAAAAAGTTTCATACTTTCGATCACAAAAATTGTTAATCATGTCTGATAACAATGAAAGTACTCAAGCCAACAAAATTCCCATTCTCACTCGCAACAACTTTGGGATGTGGAAGAACAGAATCAAGCGGTACATGCTTATTACTGATTATTCCATGTGGGAAGTTGTTGTTGAAGGCAACAAAACCATTCAGACTCAAGCATCAAGTTCATTAACTGAAGCAGACAAACTTAAGTGTGAAAAAGAGAAGAAAGACAGAGGAATCGAACTCAAAGCTCTAAGCACTCTTTTTCTTGCTATTCCCAATGACTATCAACATCTCTTTGTTGAATATGATGATGCAAAGAAATTATGGCAGGCTCTGGAAAAGAGGTTTGTGGGCACAAAGAGCACCAAAAGAAACATGAATTCTGTTCTGAAACAGGACTTTGAAAACTTCAAAGGCCAGAAGAATGAAACATTATCACAGGTCTTTGATAGGTTCAACAAGCTCATTGGTGAACTCAATCAAGTTGGTTATAAACCAGACAATGATGATGTCAACAGAAAGTTCCTCAGATCTCTAGGTGAAGAATGGTCTATGTACACTGTGATATATAGACAAGGAGATGCACTAGAAGAAAAAGAACTTGATGAACTCTACAATGAACTGAGAGTGTTTGAATCTGAGGTAAGTACTAAAACTCCAAATCTACCTTCAAACAATGCTGCTTTTGTGTCAAATACAGGAACAGGTCCAGAAGTGATAAAGAATGCAGGTATTGAAGATGTTGCAAGAGAGTCTTTCTTCACTAGTCATGTGCATACTGCATTGATCAGTGAGGATTTAGAACAACTCAACCCTGATGATCTGGAAGAGATGGACATCAAGTGGCAGATGGCTATGCTGAGCCTAAGAACCAAAAGATTTCTTAAAAGAACTGGAAGACAAAACCTGTCTTACAACAAAGGTGATAGAGCTGAATTTGACAAAACAAAGGTCAAGTGCTTCAACTATAGCAATTTGGGTCACTTTGCCAGAGAATGTCCAAACAAAGATCAAAGATCAAGCTACAACAAAAACAGCACTTCCAACTCAACTGCATTAGTATCTCAAGAAGGACAAGGATATGACTGGAGCTTCCAAGCAGAAGAACATGCACAGAACCAAGCCCTCATGGCATTTACTACTGATCCTTCTACTACTGAGGTAACTTCTAAATCTTGCACACCTGAATGCATTAAATCATACAAAGAATTGGAAAAACTAAATAAAGAAACATTAGAAGAGATGATTTTAAATAGAAACAGAAGAATTGAGTATAATGGTTGCATAGCTGATTTAGAAAACCAAATTAAAATCTATAAAATAACTGATCAAAAGATAAAAGATGAACTACTAGAAACTACTTATGAAAAAGAACACATTGAATTAAAATTAAAAGAAACTTTAATCAAACTGGAAGAATGTCAGATGGAACTAGAACAGAATAAACTAACCATTAAAAGGTTTGAAAGAAGTTCTAAAATTGTTAATGAGTTAACTAGTAATCAAACTACAGAAAAGGTTATTCATGGAGTGGGATATCATGCAGTCCCACCTCCAACAAACTTTATTCCACCATTAAAGTCTAGTACAGAAAGAACTTTAAATGACTTAAAAATTAAAAATCAAACTGAAACTGAAACCAGTAGTAGTTTAATTTGTAATGAAACCAGTAATGAATCTTCTGATGATGATCAAACAACTGAATCAAATGATACTAGTTTTCACACCACATAAAGTCAAACTGAATCCCCAAAATACAACTCAGAAAATATACCTACAATTTTAAGAAGGGGAAATCAAAGAAATTTAAACCAATTAAAAGAACAAAGAAAACCTGAAAATTCTAAATCAACAAAATTATCATGCTTAATTTGTAATAAAGTTAATCACATAGCTAAAAACTGTCACTTTAATCCTATTAACAATAAAGAATTTCAAGAATTTAAAACCAACAAAGAAAAAGAAAAAGCCTTAAAGTTAAAACAAACCAAAGAATCAAAAGAAAAGGAAGCTAAAGTACCAAAACAAAAGGAATTCAATAAACCATATGCTAACACTCATAAATTTGGAAGAACTGCACCACGATTTGTTCAAAATACCAGGTATAAAAGTCCAAGCCGAAGCAATTATTTTAAAAACAATGGAACTCAAAATCGTTTTCCTCAATTTTCAAAGTTTTCAAACATCAGTAGAAACCATTCCAGGTTTACTACTGGTAAAAACCCTAATTACAATACTGTCTGGTATAATTACAGAAATACTACTGATCATGCTCAAAACTCCTATTACCCAAACACTACTGGTCCATCAGTAGTGAAATATTCAAAAACCAAACACTACGGGTATAAACCTAGATCAGTAGTAACCAAGAACACCAGTACTAACCAACAACCTAAGAACAAAATTGCATACAAAACATTTTCAGTTAGGAAAACTCTTACTTCAAAGGATGAACCCAAGACAAAACAAGCTTGGGTTCCCAAAATTAACTAATCCTTTTACTTTATGTGCAGAGTATCCAGATCCCTGAAGAAGGTAGAACATGGCATATTGATAGTGGATGCTCTAGACACATGACTGGAAATCTTCAAATACTTAGAGATTTCAAGTCTTTTGAAGGAGGATATGTTGCTTTTGGAGAAAACCCTATGGGAGGTAAGATTACAGGTAAAGGTACGGTATCAAATGGTAAAATCACTTTTGATGATGTTTTCTATGTTGCTGAGCTTAAATACAATCTGGTCAGTGTGTCTCAAGTCTGTGATAAGAAGCATAAAATTCTTTTTACAAATATTGAGTGCATCATTCTTTCTCCTGATTTTATTTTAGATGAAAAATATGTTGTCTTAAGAACACCAAGGAGAAACAATGTGTATTGCCTGGATATAGGGGGAGAACTCATTACATCAAATGAGATCAACTGTTTTATATCTAAGGCAAACACAAATGAATCAGAACTTTGGCATAGAAGGATGTGTCACACAAACTTTAGAAATATGAACAACTTAGTTAAAAAGAATTTGGTAGTTGGTTTACCACAAAAAGAATTTATGTGTGATCATCATTGTGTTGCCTGCCTAAAAGGTAAACAACACAAATCTTCTCATAAGTCCAAAGCAATTAATCCTATTTCTACTCCTTTGCAACTCTTACATATGGACCTTTTTGGACCTACAAATGTAATGAGTATTGGAAAGAAGCATTATTGCCTTGTTATTACTGATGATTTTTCCAGATACACTTGGGTATTCTTTCTCAGGACCAATGATGAAACAAGTGAAATAATCAAGAATCTGATTGTAAAGCTGGAAAATACAAGAGATCTCAAAGTGAAAGCAATTAGATGTGATAATGGAACTGAATTTAAGAATACTAACCTAATTGACTTTTGTGATCTTAAAGGTATTGACAGGCAGTACAGCTCACCAAGAACCCCACAACAAAATGGTGTACTGTAAGAAGAAATAGAACCATCATTGAAGCAGCCAGATCTATGCTTGCAGATTCAAAATTACCAATAACTTTCTGGGCTGAAGCTGTTAATACTGCTTGTTATGTTCAGAAAAGAGTATTAATAGTAAAGCCTCATTTTAAAACACCTTATGAACTTTTCAATAAAAGGAAACCATCAATAAGTTTCTTAAAATCATTTGGTTGTCCATGTACTATTTTAATTACAAGAGAACAAATTGGTAAATTTGACTGCAAAGCAGATGATGGAATCTTTGTAGGGTACTCTACTCAAAGCAAATCATACAGAGTATTCAACAAAAGGCTAAGGATCATTGAAGAAAGTGTAAATGTATCCTTCAATGAAAATTTGATGAATGAACAAGGAAATGGTCCAGATTGGTTATTTAATATTGATAATCTAACCAAATCTTTTGATATGAACTATGACTTCAATGTAGGTGTCTCAAACAATCAAAATCACCAAGGTGAATCATCATCATCATCTATTGGTAGTCAAGATAAGATGAAGTACATTCTGGTTAATACTGATCCCACAGTTAATACTGAGGACAGTAGTAACTTAGTTAACCCTAATTCTTCTGAGACCAGTAACAACTTCAACTCACAAGATACTACTGATCCCAGTAGTAACTTAGAACCACAAAATCTTGATATTGACACCAGTAACAACAATGATACTCATGAAGTTAATGAGGGGAACGTTACTACTGATACCAGTAGTAATGATGAATCCCTACAAAATCCAAACACTCAAGAAGAAACATGGACAGATGCACAAATCCCCGAGTCCAATGAGTCAAATCTTGACAGTCAACTAATTGTTGATAAAATTCATGGCACAAGAACCGAAAAGAACCATCCTTTGGATCAAGTCCTCAGTGATGTGAACTCAACCATGCAAACAAGAAGCAAATTTAATTCTACTTTAAATTCTAATGTTTGTAACATAAGTCTAATATCTAATGAATGTATGTATGAATGTTTTCTGTCTCAGGAAGAACCAAAGAAGATCCAACAAGCTATGAAAGACTCAAACTGGATCATAGCTATGCAAGAAGAACTTCTTCAATTCAAACTACAAGCTGTATGGACTCTTGTACCTCTTCCAAAAGGAAAAAGAGCCATTGGAACAAGATGGATCTTCAGAAACAAGAAAGATGAAAGAGGTATAGTGATCAAGAAAAAAGCAAGACTTGTAGCACAAGGATACACACAAGAAGAAGGCATTGATTATGATGAAGTATATGCTCCAGTTGCTAGAATTGAAGCAATCAGAATCTTTCTAGCATATGTCTCATACAAAAGAATCAAAGTTTACCAAATGGATGTAAAAAGTTCCTTCTTATAAAAAATAGAAGAAGAAGTGTATGTATGTCAACCTCCAGGCTTTGAAGATCCAGAACATGATGACTATGTATTCAAACTAGACAAAGCTCTATATGGCCTTCATCAGGCACCTAGAGCTTAGTATGATACATTGTCATCATACCTATTGAAGAAAAATTTCAAGAGAGGTGCCATTGACAAGACATTATTCACAAGGAAGGTCAAAGATGATATACTACTGGTCCAAATATATGTGGATGATATCATCTTTGGATCAACAAATGATCAATTGTGCAAAGAATTTAAAGAATTAATGCAGATCAAGTTCAAAATGAGCTCAATGGGTCCAATGAATTTCTTTCTTGGACTCCAAATCAATCAGAAACCAGATGGTATTTTGATTAATCAATCAAAATATGTCAGAGATATCTTAGAGAAGTTTGCAATGAAAGATAGCAAAAGTGCAAGCACTCCAATGGAAACTCACAAACACCTACATCCTGATGTTGAGGGGGAGGATGTAGATGAACACCTTTACAGATCTATGATAGGCTCTTTAATGTATTTAACTGCATCTAGGCCTGACATTATGTATAGTGTTTGTGTATGTGCCAGGTATCAAGCAAGACCTAAGGAATTACACTTGCAAGCTGTCAAAAGAATTTTCAGATACTTGAAGGGAAAACCCTCACTTGGTCTCTGGAATCCACATGCATCACCATTTGAACTCATAGCCTACACAGATAGTGACTATGGCGGTGAATGTCAAGACAGAAAATCTACTACTGGTGGATGTCAATTCTTTGGATCAAGGTTGGTGTCGTGGCAATGCAAGAAACAAACCAATGTTTCAACTTCAACTGCTGAAGCAGAGTATGTAGCTGCATCTGCCTGCTGTGCTCAAGTTCTGTGGATACAAAATCAACTTCTAGACTTCGGTATATCTATTCTCAAAACTCCTATTTTTATAGATAATCAAAGTGCAATCAGTATTGTGAATAATCCAGTAAAACATTCTAAAACTAAACACATTGAAATAAGATTTCACTTTATAAGGGATTGCAATGAAAAGAAATTAATAAAAGTAGAGAAAATTCATACTGATGATCAATTAGCAGATCTTTTTACAAAGCATTTGATGTAGGAAGATTCAACTTTTTGGTTAGCAGTATTGGAATGATTTTAATAAGTTAAATCTTAAAGGAAAATCATGTAAAGTGTTTTGTACAAATTTTAAACTTTCATTTTTCTTGTTTACTACTGATTATTCATTACTACTGATCGTATGCTTCTACCACAATTTAGTACTGATAGGGTTTCTTAGTAGAAATTAAGTCTAGTAGAGAAACAAAGGTTACTACTGATGTTTCTACTACTGATACTTAGTTACTACTGATCGGCCGTTATCTGTAAAATACACAATTACAAGACTAACCCTCATGAAATTAGCCGTTGGGTTATTATTCGAAGGACATTTTGGTCATTTTGCAGGTAAAATCGGAAAATATAAATAGTAGTTTGTGATTAGTTTAGCCTTATCCTCTTCTCGATTTGATAAACCCTACGCTAAACCCTAATCCTCTGCAAATCCGATCAAAACCAAACATCAGTAACAACTCAATTCCAATCACGCACTTGAAATTCCTACCATAACGATTACTCTCTCCGAAAGATTCATTCCAAAAGATCCAAATCAAGCACAATGGCAACTCTACAATCTCTTGAAGTACCAACTGATCTTAAATATTCAGAATTCCACAACATGTGTGCCTTCTTAAGAAATCCGGATGGCACAAAGGATTTTCGTCCTATTGTAATGTTCCTAAAGAATTCATACATCAAGTTTGCTCTCACGATAAATCCCAAAGCATATCAACAACATCTAGTTGATTTCTGGACCAATGCTGAAAGAACTGAAGGGACAACCATGTCCATGATCAAATCAACTGTGGATGGAAAAACAATCACCATAACTGAACAATCCATCAGACACCATCTTCAACTTCATGATGAGTCAGGTATGTTCTCTTTACCAAAGGAAGATCTTGTTGAAAATTTAAAGAAAATGGGATATGAAGGAAGATCAGACATAGTTACTTTTCAAAAGGGTCTTCTTTCACCCCAATGGAAGTTTTTGGTACACACTATTCAACACTGCATCTCTCCTAAAAGGAGTACTTGGAATGAATTCAACAAATCAATAGCCTCTGCTGTTGTTTGTTTGAGCACAGGACAAGTATTCAATTTTTCTCACATGATTTTTGAAGGAATTCTTGGAAACTTATCATCTTCAAAATTTTTAATGTATCCAAAATTTCTTACTCATATTATTAATTGTGAATTACAAAATCTGTCAACTCCCAAAAACATTTTTGTAACACCAGAGTTGAACAAAAAGGTTTTTGCAAACATGAGAAAACAATTCAAATTTTCTGGTAAAGTCACCCCTCTGTTCCCAAACATGATCAATGATCAACCACCTACTGGAAAAGGTTCAACTCACCCAATTGAACCCCAACCCACTCCACCACCAAATACAGCCCAAACAGAACCCATTGAGTCCACTTAAATAACCAAACCAACTGATGTCCTGCAAGTGTCCCAGGTACATGAAATTAATCCCCAGAGTGCTACTCTTCACTCTGAGGAAGACCAGACCAAAGCCAAACTAATTTTTAAAACTTATAAAAGGAAGAAATCTTCCTTAAAGGACACCAGGGGACAAATTGAGTCACACCCCAGGCTCCAAGAGTTGTCCTCCAAGGAGGAGAGAGGGCATGAGGAAAGGGCTCTCACTACTGATGCCCCAAAGGTGGGTGCACATGCTAGTGAGAACATCATTAGGACCCAGACCTCGGCAACTTTAAGTGATGACTCATCTTTTGAGGCAACACTTAAAGGATCCCGGTGCCAAGAAACCACAAGGGGGGCACTACTGCTTCTTCTAGGAAGAAGAGAGTGTCCAAACAACCCATTTCATCACCAAGAAGTGATGAGGGTAGAACAGAACCAATTGAATTGACGGATAGGATGGACAACCTTAAAGCCAATGTACCAACTGAGCCCAATGATCCACCCAAATGGGCTGAGGGCAGTATTAAACAAACAAAATTGACGGATAGGAAGGAAAACCTTAAAACCACTGTACAAAATTGTCTGGAGTTACTTAACAATCAAGGGAAAACCATAACCTACATGAAGCACTACATCAATAAAATGAACAAAAGACAAAAGTTGTTTGAACAAAAGCTTCTAAGGCAATCAAAATTGATCAGAAAATTACAAAGAAAGATTGCAAATAGTGAGGCTCAACAAGTTGAGATCACTAAGGGGGAGAAAGATCAAATACAGGGGATGATTGATCAATCTATTGCAGCAGCAGCCCTCCTTAACTTGAAAGAGGTTCATGGTGAAGCAAGTCAAAATATGGATGAGGATGAATTTGTGTCTGCAAACCAATCACAAACAGCAGAACAAATAAACTCTCCATCTACTACTGAGGTCATAGTAACTACTGATCCTAATGTTATTACTGATGAAAAGGATCAAGAGGTTGTTACTACTGGTCATGATGAAGAAGTAGATACACCAGTAGTAAGTGCACCAGAAGAAGATATAATGGTTACTACTGATGCCCTAGCAGTAGTAACTACTAAAACAATCTCACCAGTAGTAAATCAACCACAACAATTGGCAGTAATAGAAGAAGAGGAAGAAGAAATTCCTGAACTTATTGAAAGAGAACGTTATGTCATCATCACCAAACCACCAACTCCTGATCAACCACTTATCATACCTGACATTGATGATAATGTGAACTGGTTTGAAGTAGATGAATGCACACTTCCTCCACATCCCAAGATACTACCAGAAGACCAACTTAGACTGTTTTATCCAAAGTTTGAAATTCCTGGTATCCCAGATATGAAATATACTCCACCTCCATCTGTTCTTCCAGCTTGTATTGGAAAAGGAAAAGAGATCTATGATGATGATTATCCCAACAGAGCATTAGGTCACCACATGGTGAACAAAATTAATCATGTCAGATCTGAAAAACAATCCAGATGGAAGGTGAAACATATGCGGTACTTAAAAAGGTAGCTATGTATCAAGCTCTTGAAGAAAAGAAAAAGGCAGGAAAAGAAAAATTGAAAATCCAAAGAACTCAAGAAGCTGAAGTACCCATTCCTCAAATTGAAGGAATCCTGGTAGAGGATCAAAAGGCAGAGTTTGAAAAACAAAGAAAGATTGAAGAAGAACATCTCAATTGCCTTGAAGATCTTGTTGCTGAATGCAAAAAGGAAAAAGCTGACCTACCAGAGGAGATATTTGAACAGAAAAAGAAGATGATTGACTTCTTAATTTCAAAAGGGCAAAGTGCTAAATCTTTTGGCAGAATGAAGATAATTACAATAGTTAACAAATATTGTACTGCCAAAAAGAGAGAATTAGTTGAAACACAAGCTGAAGAGGAAAAAGAAAAAGCAAAAGCAAGAGCTTTAATCCCAATAAATCCAAAATTAATTCAAACTGGTAGTACATCAACTACTGGTGAATCTTCCAAACCCCTCTCAAAGAAAAGAAAAGTCATTCAACAAGAACAAAGTATTAAAAAGAAATCAAAAACAGAACAACTCATTCCTGTTCTTGAAGTTCCAGTTGCTCTCCTTGAAAACAATCCAATCATCAATTGGAGAGTTATGATTAATAATGTTATAGAAATTATAAGGGAAGACAAAATCGTTCAAAGATTTACTGGATGGTTACCTATGATTAGATCCTGTTCAAGAAGTGATATAATCAAACTTCTGATCATTGGAAAACCTAGAATGACAAAGAAATCATGGAAGAAATCTGGAGCTGGATACATTACTAAAATGATTGATGCTGCATTTTATCCAGATAACTACCCAGAAATATTTACAAACACAGAAAATGTGTATGCTTGGAATGTACTCCCCACAGTAAATATGTACTTCTTTGAAAGATCAAACAAGAACTGTGAGCTATATTTATATGAAAAAGAATATCCACACTCTGAAGAAACTATGTATCAAATATTCACAAACACTATGATGAAACCGTATGATGAGTTAATGTTTAGAGAAAAACTTAACTATTTCATCAAAAGAAACAGCAAGTATATAATAGCTCAAAGGAAAAGACAAAATCAAAGAACTCTTGAGAAACGAGCTGCTGAAGAAGAACAAAGAAAGAAAGAACAAGAAAAAACTTGATTGATTCAAGATGAATTAATAAGTTTAGGGGAAGATTGTTGGAACACAGAAGTCTACTACTGAGATTGAATTACTACTGAAGAAGGAAGTTACTACTGATCTCGAGTTACTACTGCTAAAGGCAAAATACTACTGACGATCAAGTTTACTACTGATGTTATATTTAGAGCTGATCGTGTTCGAGATTTTAGTAGAGTTAGTTATAGCATGTAAATCTTTATGTAATTCAATTGTAATCGAGTCCTAGAATAACTAGGGTAAAAGTTTAGGCTTCAAGGACTATTATATATAGTTCCTTATGAATTGTAAACATACGTGTATTGATCGACCGAATTAATACATTGAAGCTTTTTGTGATAAACTGTGTTCATCGTATTGTTCTTATACAATTACAGTTTACATTGTTCTTAATCTAATAACATAAGTGTTAATCCGCTGTAACTTCTTGTGTTAGTAGATCTGGGTTTATAATAACTTGTTTAGGTTATTCGATCCTGACACAGTAGCATTAATTTCTTTATTTTTAGGGTCTTTGAGTCAGTGGTATGATGTTTGCCTCACAATCTAAAGATTGAGGGTCCAATCCCCGTCATGAAAATATGTGTAAATTAGAGCTTAGATTAGGATTTATCGTTTAAAAAAGAATTTCTTTATTTTTATTCTCATCATTTTAATCCTTTTCTATACAAATGGATAATCTTTGCATATATGATTCACAAATAGATTTTTGTAATTTCTTTAATCTCTTAAGTATTTAATTAACTAAGGTATTAAATTTAATTATAAAGTTAATATTATGCCTAAGTAAACATAATGATATTAATAATAATAGGTAAATGTTCAAGGTTGTCAATTAATCTTATCTAGTCCTAAGGTATTAAATTAGAGCTTAGATTAGGATTTATCATTTAAAAAAGAATTTCTTTATTTTTATTCTCATCATTTTAATCCTTTTCTATATAAATGGATAATCTTTGCATATATGATTCACAAATAGATTTTTGTAATTTCTTTAATCTCTTAAGTATTTAATTAACTAAGGTATTAAATTTAATTATAAAGTTAATATTATGCCTAAGTAAACATAATGATATTAATAATAATAGGTAAATGTTCAAGGTAGTCAATTAATCTTATCTAGTCCCAAGGGACAATTATTAGCCCTTCGATCAAGAAAAATAAATGGTCAAGATCAAGATTCAAACCACCACCACCACTACAAACAAATGTGCTTCTCCGGCGGCCGGAGACGGCGGACGGCGGCGATGGGCGGCGGTCGGCGGCCGCAGGTGGCCGCCGGTGGTGGTGGTCGTGACTGGAAGCACATGTGTACTCTTCCACCGACATATTACCCTTCTCGATGAACATGAACTCTTCTTGCAACTCTTCTAGATCTCTCGCGGGACAAAACTTTTCCTTCAACCTATTCGTGAACTCCTTCCACGACATCTTGTACAACTTCCTTCCCAAAGTCTCATACATGGTATCCCACCATGTCAACGCTTCATCCTTCAATTGCCGGGATGCATAAGTGACCATGTCTCTCTTCAAACACTTGCTACTTTCTAGCACTTGCTCGGTTTCCCGAATCCAACGCATCGTCACCTTCGGTTCCGAACTCCCATGATACACACCGGGGTTGCACGACATGAATGCCTTATATGTACAACCTTCCCTTTCCTCCGACTCCGAATCACTTCCTTCGGTCGATGGCTCTTCGGTACGAGTCTTGCTACCCGAAGACTTACTTCCCCCACGAGACTTAGAATTATCATTCTTCTCTTCATTGAACCGGTTAGTCATGATCCGGTGCACATCCTCATTCACCACTTCCCTTATTTGGGTAAACAATTTCTGGATAGCTTCCATAGTTACCGGGGTTTGGTTTGCATCCAAACCGGAACCCTCTCCATTATTACCGGGATGAGTCGGGATTCGATTTGAATCCATCTCATGATCTCGTGGAATCTCTCCACTTCTTGGGTTCACCATTTGCTATATCAACATATTAAACCATTAGAATTCAAAGGTCGACTTATTAGTCAAACATAGCTCATAAAGCCCAAAGCATTATCTTTTCTCTTAGGGATCGACCCTAATATACCCATACTCTACTGTCTCAAAAGACCAATCATGGATATCCTATGGAAAACATATGGTCCTATTTAGCATAGCTTAAGACTAAGGAGGTCAAACCTACCTAATTCACTTAAACTATAACTTTGATACCAAGTTGTAACACCTCAAATTTTAAAACATCTTTTAAACGTATTTTAAATAAAAATAATACAATGTCCAATATTCCCAAAGTACGGTTTAACAAAAACCATTAAAAGTTTATCAGAGTATTAAAACCGGTGTTACAAAACAATATCATAACCATATGATAAACAATAACTACTTACGAGCTCCCGAGCTAAACAGCACTAGGCCACTTCTATCGCGACCCTCTAATCCTTCGATCTTGAACCTGAGTACATAGCCAAAAACAAAGTAGTACGTGAGACAAATAGTCGCGTGAGATACATGGCTTTTCGACCCATTCTCAAATGATTTATAATATATATTTATATCAATATAAATACTTATCCTCATCATTTCTATTAATTCATAACTCATCTTCTATTCATTTACCCGCATAAACTAATAAGCTTACCATAAGCTTATTCATCATCTAATCACATACTTGTAAGCTATCTCCAAGCTTACACTTTCTTTATCACATACGCAACGGACCCCTCCGAAGCCAACCCTCCCGATATGGGACGTCGTAGGTAAACTATCAAGGTAATTGGTAGCCCCCATCTTACCGATATTCATAAGCTCTCCCCATTCCCGGGTCATCATGCTCACCCAACACTGGGTGTCGTAAACTGTGACATTCTACTCTTTGCGCAGGGAGGTACCGCCCCAAGTAGACGTCTCATGCTCCCCCATTTCTGGGCGGTCTTATTCCGGATATCTCGTTTGTAACACCTCAATTTTTAAAACACTTTTTACATCATATTTTTAAATAAAAATATTACAAGTTCAATATTCCCAACATACGGTTTAACAAAAACCATTAAAAGTTTATCAGAGTATTAAAACCGGTGTTACAAAAACAATATCATAACCATAGGATAAACGGGATCTACCTACGAGCTCCCGAGCTAAACAACACTAGGCTACTTCTATCGCGACCTCTAATACATCGATCATGAACCTGAGTACATAGCTAAAAACAAAGTAGTACGTGAGACAAAATAGTCTCATGAGATACATGGGTTTTCGACCCATTCTCAAAAGATTTATAAAATAATATTTTCATCAATATAAATTCTTATTCTCATCATTTCTATTAATTCAAGACTCTTCACCTATTCGTTTAATCGCATAACTAATAAGCTTGCCTTAAGCTTACTCATCATCTAATCACGTACTTGTAAGCTATCTCCAAGCTTACACTTTCTTTATCACATATGCAACGGACCTCCCCGAAGCCAACTCTCCCGATATGGGACGTCATAGGTAAACTATTAAGGTAATTGGGAGCCCCCATCCTATCGAGATTCATAAGCTCTCCCCGTTCCCGGGGTGTCATTCTCACCCAACACTGGGTGTCATAAACTGTGACATTCTACTCTTTGCGCAGGGAGGTACCACCCCAACTAGACGTCTCATGCTCCCCCATTTCTGGGCGGTCTTATTTCGGACATCTCATTAACACTTATGAGCCTCAGCTCCTTTCATCAACATATGAGCATCAGCTCCTTTCATCAAATTCATCACTTATTAGAATACACCTATTCTAATTTATCATGTTATTCTCTTTACTTATTCGGTTTCAATCTCGACTTTACCAAGTCCTTTACTAATTTAAAACATATTTATTGTTTATCGAAATCATATTACTATGACTCTTCTTTGACTAGAATACATGTTTATTACTAGCCACTTTATACTTATTCTCTTAGTAATTCGATAACTACTTTTATTAGTACAACATACTAATCGATACTTATTACTTGAAAATCATTGTCTCAAGCTTTACTAATACATATTGTTAATAAACCGCTTATCGAGCTCATTTAAATCATTATCTTTATTCATGTATCTTATTTATAAAAACTCATTAAATACTTTTCATTATCATAATCTCTTTCAAAACCATCAATCATTTAGACATACAAAAATAGTCTATTACTAGCATTTTCTCGTCATATCAATCATATCTTTATTAAAAACGTTTATTATTAAAGGCCCCTAAACCATCATAGTTTTCAAAATCATTGCTATGTACTCAGTAAAAGTCTTATGTACTCACCTTAGCCAAACTAATTCCAAATCGTGTCTAATAACACGAATCCTTGCTTTCCAACTTGTGAAATGTCACCAATCTTTAGGTCTTCTTGACCTACCATCAATATCATCACAATAACTAGTTATTATCCATAACTAATCACTAATCAATCCATATTCACATTCCTAACCACCAAGTTCATCCAACTTGGTGGAATCTCAAACCCTAGTTCAAGATTCCCATCAATAAACCCAAATCCAACTTGTACACATCGATTACAAGCTTACAATGAGTGTTCTACACCCATGATTAGTCATCGTCCCCAAAGATGACATGCATGTTTCCCCAAACCACCATTTCTACCCATACAAAGCTCACAATCAAGGTAGATAAGCAAGATACTCAAGAATACTTAGCCTTGATGATTCAATCCTTCAAGATGGTGATGATTTGAGCTTCAAGACTCCAAAATCGTCCACCTCTCTCTAGAAAATGGCTGCACTATGTGTGGGGTTGAAGATGAAATGAAACCCTAGCTTACACACAAGTTTATATACTCCAGATGATTCTCGCGCCCCGCTCGCGCCCACCTCGCGCCGCGAGGTGACGCGGCTTTGCCTGCTGGTTGCCGCTGAAAAACAGATCTCGCGCCCCGCTCGCGCCTGGCTCGCGTCTCGCCTCTGAAGTTTCGCCTCTGAAGTTTCTGTTCAACCTCGTGCCTGCCTCGCGCCGCGAGGGCTGTCTGGGTCAGTTTCTTGCCTTTTAAACTTGTTTCCATCCACGTCTTGACCCATACTTGGTTACACCGAGTCCCAAACATCCAAACACTCGATAAAGCACAATGGAGACTCAATTAAATATCTTACCACCTTTATTCCTCAATATTCCCATTTAATTCATTAACCGAAAATTCTGGTCGTTACATCATTAAAACTTACGAGCCTCAGCTCCTTTCATCAAATATGAGCATTAGCTCCTTTCGTCAAATTCATCACTTATTAGAATACACCTATTCTAATTTATCATATTATTCTCATTATTTATTCAATCTCAATATTGACTTTACCAAGTCTTTTACTAAATAAAATATATTTATCATTTATCAAAATCATATTACTTTGATTCCTCTTTGACTAGATTACATGTCTATTACTAGTCACTTCATACTTATTCTCTTAGTAATTCGATAACTACTTTTATTAGTATAACATACTAACCGATACTTATTACTCAAAAATCATTGTCTGAAGCTTCATTAACACATATTGTTCATAAATCAGTTATCAAGCTCTTTTAAGTTATTATCTTTATTCATACATCTTATTTATAAAGACTCAATAATTACTTTTCATTAACATAATCTCTTTCAAAATCATTAACCATTTAGACTTACTTAAATAGTCTATTACTTGCATTTTCTTATCTTATCAATCATATCTTTATTAAAAACATTTATTAATAAAGACTCATAAAAACATCATAGTTTTCAAAATCATTTGCTATGTACTCAATATAAGTGTCATGTACTCACCATAGCCGAGCTAACTCCAAATCGTGTCTAACAACACGAATCCTTGCTCCTCAACTTGTGGTACGTCACCAAATCTTTAGGTCTTCTCGACCTACCATCAATATCATCACAATGACTAGTTATTATCCATAACTAATCACTAATCAATCCATATCTACATTCCTAACCACCAAGTTCATCCAACTTGGTGGAATCTCGAACCGTAGTTCAAGATTTCCATCAATAAACCAAATTCCAACTTGTACACATCGATTACAAGCTTACAATGAGTGTTCTACACCCATGCTTAGTCATCTTCCCCAAAGATGACATGGTTGGTTCCCCAAACCACCATTTTTACCCATACAAAGCTCCCAATCAAGGTAGATAAGCAAGATACTCAAGAATACTTACCCTTGATGTTTCAATCCTTCAAGATGATGAAGATCTGAGCTCTTGAGCTCCAAAATCGCCCAAGATTGCTCCCAAATCGGCTGCACTATGTGTGGGGTTGAAGGTGAAATAAAACCCTAGCCTACACACAAGTTTAAATACTCCAGATGCTCCTCGCGCCCCGCTCGCGCCCACCTCGCGCCGCGAGGTGACGCGGCTTCGCCTGCTGGTTGCCGCTCGAAGACCTACCTCGCGCCCCGCTCGCGCCCAGCTCGCGCCGCTCGCTCGACGTGAGCTCAACACGAGCTCGGCGCGAGCTCTTCGCGTCTCGCCTCTGAAGTTTCTGTTTCGGCTCGCGCCTGCCTCGCACCTTCCTCGCGCTGCGAGGGCTGTCTGGCTCAGTTTCTTGCCTTTTAAACTTGTTTCCATCCAAGTCTTGTCCCATACTCGGTTACACCAAGTCCCAAACATGCAAACACTCGACAAACACAATGGAGACTCGATTAATTACTTTACCACTTTTGTTCCTCAATATTTCCATTTAATTCATTAACCTAAAATTCCGGTCGTTATAACTATCCATCCCTTAAAAAGGATTTCGTCCTCGGAATCAACTCAAGGATTTCCAATCCTCATTCCGCTTCCAAGTTATTATCCAACTTTACTTATGCATGTAAATGCCCACTTGACTCCCTTATACCCAAACGGTTCAAAAACCAAACTTGAGCTCCTAATACTTGAACGGGTCAAAATTTCACAATTTGACCTAAACACTTTCGATCATTTAACAATTCTCTTTATCCCCCATTGGGATGATATGACCCAATCACTACTAATAGCTAATTAACCAAAATGATAGTCAACACCTAGCTTTGACCAAATTGTCAACATCTAGCTTTGACCAAATTGTCAACATCTAGCTTTGACCAAATTGTCAACATTGTCCCATTTTTGACTTAAGCACAAAGTCAACAATATCTTGAAAATTTCCTTACCCATTAGTGGTGCCATTAATCACCAATTCCTTAACAATCGACTTTACATTCATGGTCCAACAATCATCATACTCGATTCCTAAATTCAATCCGAAATATCCAATGGTCAAAGTCGTACCCTTTTACTACCATTATTTCCATTAATCAATTAACCACTATCATACACATGTAGATGATACGTTATGCCCTTATCCTTGACTCACAATTTTAAATGAAGGTCAAAACCCAATTTTGACCAAAGTCAACAATCCACTAGTTGACAAACCTTGACTTATGAATAAAGTCAAACTTATTTTGCTAAATTCCACATATTCTTTATTACTAAGACATCGCTTCCCAAGCTCTTCATTCTCGATTTCAATATCTAAATTTTGCTTTCTCAATTGTTTCTCATTTCTTCGATTTCAATTTTCTACAATCGACTAACAATTCCCATCTAAAGTAGTACCGGTCTCTATTACTCTTAAACTTTCATTCAATTTCTTATACCATTTATAATTTCCTTCAAACATCCTTATACCATACTTGAACTTCTCGATTACCGGCTTTAGAGCCTCGATCATAACTAATTGTGGCCTAACCACCCTTTATACATCTTTCACCACTCATTGGCTACTAACAAACTTTGCTTCCTAAAAGCATTCCTTTTTCATATACCATGAATTTGTAGGCATTTCCTACACATACTCCTACTTAAACACGACCCGTGTTATCAACTCAAGTTCTCACTTGCCATAAAATCATATCGATAATTAACCATACGGTTCTACATACATCCGATACAAACATCATATCCCTTAAATAACAAATTATACTTTGACTAACTTATCGATATGATCGGAAAGCCTCCAATCCATCACGACTCCAAACTGTCACAATGATCGGAAAGCCTCCAATCCAAAGTGACTCATCCAATCTCGTTAATCGGAAAACCTCCGATCTAACAAGACTCATACAATACTATTCTATCTTGCATACAATTCATGTATGCATCATCACAATTAGCTTCATGCTATCATTTCATTTCATAATTGACCTTCAATTTTCCCACTTACACATTATACCACACGGTATACACATAATCATTTCTAGTTCTTTCCACCAATCTACTCATTTATCAATCGCTCTTATTCGATTCATTCCCTCTTTACTAAAACTTCAAATCTTTCCTTTATCCGGTCATCTAGAGTCAACCAATTGACTTCGATTGGTGCCCATACGTACACTATCATACTTCTTCTATAAACCTTTACCAAAAATAAATTATTCACTCTTGATGTCACACCCGACATCCCTGACACGAACATTTGCTACGGCTCTTTGCCAACTTTCGATCAATCATATCCATTATCTAAGGTTCCATTTTATATATGTGTATTATTTTTTTTTTTTGTACTTCACGATTTTCACCAATACTTAGTACTTCATTGTACTACCATCCTCATGTAGAAAATGTTTACCACTCTCATGATCCAACTTTCAATATTCTATGATAACATAATCCTTCCTAGTCTTATTTCTCGCAACATACCGCTCGCCAACCCATTCGACTATACACATGATAACCCGGGGAGATTATCTCCCAAATTCATTCTTCAAATCATAAATTCCATCTATAATTATTTTCATGCGCAGTTCACATAGGCACCAAATTGTGTGGCATAAAAAGCAATTTAATCCTAATCACATAATGAAAACTTCATAAACGAATTACCTGAAGCGGCTCCATGAGTTTCCTTCACCCGGTTCCTGTTGGCGGTTGATGCTGACGTGTCGGTTCTCTTCCTCAGGCACGCACTACTAAAGTGTCCCACCTCGTGACAAGTGTAGCATTCTACTTCCTCGAGGTTCCTTACTTTGCAATCCTTAGCTCGGTGTCCTACTCGTCCACACTTGGAGCATATAGCCGTATTTTCTTTACATTCCCCATGGTGATTTTTCCCACAACTTTGACAACTTCCAATACTACCATGCTTTGACGAACTCGGTTTGAACTTTTCTTTCTTCGTTGATCCTAAGATACTATCGAGCTTCTTCTCTTCCCCTTTTGATGCCGATTCTTGTGCCTTTCGCGGAAAAACCCTTTCAACACCTCGAGCGGTACTAATGGCCTCATCTAACGTGGCCGCTCGCTTGACTTCGAATTCGAACTCCGGTGGTAGTCCATTTGCATACCGAACCACCTTCATACGTTCCGTCGGATAAGACTTGATTACAAACGGAAGTAATCCCGTAAACTTTTTGGTGTACTCTTCCACCGACATAATACCCATCTTGATGAACATGAACTCTTCTTGCAACTCTTCTAGATCTCTCTCGGGACAAAACTTTTCCTTCAACCTATTCGTGAACTCCTTCCACGACATCTTGTACAACTTGAAGGGTTTCGCTACGCACCATGCGACTGATCGACCCATAGGATCGACCTCCTAGTATACTTGGTTCGAACCATGACTGACCAAGAACATGAACTTGTTCTTGACCGGTTAAAACCAACTAGCTGATTTAATCCCTAAATGTGGAACTGGGATTAAACCTAATCCTTAAACCCTAAAGGATTGGGATGTTGGAGATTTAGATTAGGTTAACAAGAAAGAAACCTTGTACGAAGAACTCGAACACACACATTTCTTGTGTGGTTCGTTCGACCATCAACCAAAGAACCCTAGGGTTCTTTCGTCGAATTCGTCCAAGAGGGGAGAAGGGAGAAAAGTGTTTCCCAAAACATACCTTGTTGATTGCTTAAGATAGATCCACTGATGATGAACAAATCGAGCGATCTTCTAGTTGATCTAAGCAATGTACTTGGATCTTCAAGACTTGAAGAACACGAAGAACACGAAGAACGAAGAACACCAAGTGATGGTGTTCTTGGGGTGTTCGGCCGAATGGGGTAAAGGGGTAAGGGTTTCGGCTTGTGTAGGTGTAACCTAATAAGTGATTCCTAAGCCCTCTATTTATAATAGATGGACTTTCACTTAGGGCCCTTCTAGTTTAATTAAGATTAATCTCTTAATTAAACTTATCCTTTTACACTTACATCCCTTATAGTTTAACTAGTTTATTATTGTTGCACTTAACTACTAAATGTCTAGTATTAATACACTAATAATTCGGTACCCATATACTCGAATTATATACTTGTATTTATACTTCTAATAGTTAATTATACAATAACCTTTATATAATTTATACAACAATATTACCCAATTACTATATGATTTAATAGCTTTAAATCATATCATGGATAATCTATAATTAACACATTGTATATTTACTCAACTGGTAAATGTACAACTACTTGTATTAATTAGTTAGTTAAACTAATCTAGTAATAAATTAAACTTAACTTAATACTTAACTGATTCATAATGACTATTATGAATCATTCCTCTTCGTAGTATCATTGCTTATCTTGTTCGTATTACATGCACTCACCGGTGTGACCCTTAAGTATTTCATAGGCATGGATGTATCATCATAGGTTGACTAACTGTGCACATAAATCCTTCAGACTCCCACTTGTGCATGTTTGTAACCTTTGTCTTAATGATACGAGCTACAGTGGCCTTCTAGATGGGCATGTAGGTAACCAACCCCATAAAAACAGCTTACGTAACCCAGGTATAGTTTATGAAAAACTCTTTAATAGCGTCTCCTAGTAAAGAACACTCTGTCTCTACTTCTTGGGCAAACTATGTTAGGCTTATCCCTTGCAGCATGATATTTGTGATAACGAATACGAGCATGGTAGAAATTATCAACTCCTGTATTCGAAATCATTTTATGACTTCTTGATTCAAACTGTTGTGATAAACGACAAAGAACAAATCAGTTCGTTTGGGCACGGCCGTGCACTTGTCAGTTTCTCATCATGTCAAAGGACCTATAAATATCTGTCCTAAAGAGGAGGTGCAATTACCATCTGGTTATATTTCGATTTAAAATACAACTTCCTTTGTACCTAGTATCGCCTCGTATGACAAACATATTTCAGAATTGTCTAAGTTGAACCAAAGCACATTAGTCATTGTATCCTAAACCAAATACCTCAGGCTTAAGGACAATCCTAGTGAACAATACTTTTGAACTTTTCAACCACGAAGTATTGTCACGGTGGTCAATCCAATATTCGTTGAGCCTCCAACAGAATATCACCGATATTTGGTTTACACAAAACTTGTGTAGCTATCTTCGAAGAACTTCGAATCTACCACCAAATACCGCGATGACGTTAACGTCCCATTAAGGTTCCCACCAAGACGAGTAGTCACGAACTTTGTGTTTTCTTGAATAAATAGACTTTTATTCATGGATCTTGTAAACCATACAAAGTCTGAATAAGAATGATACTAACTCATGTACTATTCCTCACTGGACATAGATACTGAATTATTGTTGGATCATTACTTATTCCTTTCGTTCACGTTGATTACTTAATGATTCTTACAACCTTAATTGTAGCTTTATCACTAAACCAATCATTTCTATTAAACTAAAGACATAAGACGAGTATTACTTTTGTCTTTGCTAGATATTGTTCTTGCAACATTCTAGAACATATTCCAGTATTTCCTTTTATGTAATTCGGTAAACATAGGAGGATTGGAAATTAACTCCTTAGTTTCTTGAATTCATAAAACTATCCTTGTAACTAAAGCCTCTTTTAGTTACTCGATTTGTAGATATTCTTACTAGTTAAAGAAATTTCCTTAAATGATTGTGTTATCCACTGAAGTGTTAACAACCTATTAGACATGCAATAATTAATCACAAGACTTGTGATCACGCTATTAGGTTTGCAATAGTCTAATTAACGATCATTTATTATTTCTCTTAACTCTTTGGCTAACGACTTGGTAAAACCTTGTTGTTAATGTCTTACTAACTTACTGAATTCACTGACATCTTTAATGAATTACGTTAGTCTTAGCTCCCACTTACTTTTATGGAACTTAAGCATCTCTTAAACTACTACTTTGACCTAGTCAATAACTTGTAGTTTAATCTTTTAAGAATTCTATCAATAATTAAGATCATCCTTTGGATTTGCGAATATCCAACTATTCCTGATTAGGGAATCATGACCTTTATTGATTACTGTATCTAGCAAGTATAAAACACTTGAAATGATACTATCAATTCTTAAACACATTAGTATTCTTTAAGAGCTTCATTTAATGCCAAAGACATTTCTTGGATTTCTCAAATATCCATTATCCTATAAGGGAATTATGACTTGATTAAATATTGTATTTATTACAAGTATAAAAGACTTGCAATAATATCTTTCAATTCTTAAAAAACTTTAATATAGTTTTGTCCCTTTTAAGAGTCCATTTAATGTCTAAGTCATTTTACTTGGATTATACAAATATCCAATCATTCCTATTAGGGAATTATGAGTTCATTAAATTCTTTACTACAAGTATAAAAGACTTGTAATAATACTCTTTAAAGTCTATCTTGATTATATCCAATATAATCAGACTATATTAATACTAATACTTTAAAACTTTCTATCATAAGTAATGACTATTACTTAAGATGTTTTAACTAAGTTCAATAACTCTTGAACCATATGCTTCCATAAAACTCTTAAACACTTTCATTAGAAAGACTTTCCAATTACTAGCATCTAAGTACCTTGAGCTGTCAAGCCATTATTTATACAACAATCAAACAAATATATAAATATAAACATGAAACATAAGTAAATCAAAACTTGACTTACAATCTAGTCATAAACCTTGACTAGTGTAATTATCACACATGTACACAATATAATTCAACCATGGATTCGAAAATTTATTTAAAACCGAAATAAAACTTGTTTTAACATAAAATAAAATTATCCAAAAAACAATAAACTAAAATAGTTTAAAACGAATCCACAAAATACTGAATTATAAAACTTGGTGCTCGTGGGATCATCACCATCTCATGCCGGTCACTATCACTTTCCATCTCCTCCTGCAATAAACGATTGCAAAAGTTAGATTACTCGTAATGTACTTTACAAGTATCTTAAAGTGATTAAGAAGTGTGGTTGTGTTACCTAAGGAACTTGCATTTCCTCCACTACCACTTGCACCCTTTGGACAATTTCTTTTCCAATGCCCAGCCTCACCACACTTGAAGCACCGGTTCTCGGTCCTCGTAGTGTTAGGCTTAACCTTCTTGACTTTTTGTTTGACACCTTTACCATTTGGCACTCCTTGGTTAGGATAGGTTTTACACTTTCCTTTACCACCATGCCCTTTTCTCTTCTTCCCACCGCCACCGCCATTACCGATCATAAGAACGTCCTTAGATTTGGTCCCCAAACTCAACTCAGCCGTCTTGAGAATGGAATGTAGCTCAGCAATGGATTTCTCCATATTATGCATCTTGTAGTTGACCACAAAAGACTTGTAGTCATCAGGCAACGAGTTGAGTATAGTATTTGTTGCCATTTGCAACGGTATGGGGTGACCAAGTCTAGCGAGGTGATCCATGCATGTGTCCCTTCATTTTCATGACGTGAGCACTCACCGGCGTTCCTTTGACCATCTTGCAAGAGTTGAAGGCTCGATTGATGTCAAACCTCTCAGTGCGAGCTTGCTCTTGAAATGAATCCCTAAGTTGCTGGATCATCTCACATGCAGGCACATCCATAAGTCCCGCTTGTAACTCAAGATTCATGGTGGCGAGCATTAGACAGCTCACATCGAGTGCATCACTGACATGCTTATCATAAGCTTGCCTCGTTTCAGCTCTTGCATTAACAGCAGGGGTGTTTGGTACTGCTCTCTCCAAGACATACCACTTTCTCTCATGCCTGAGCACAATACGAAGATTGCTCTCCCAGTTGAGAAAGTTTGAACCAGTCAACTTGTCCTTTTCGAGGATTGAGCGAAGTGAGAGATTGTTGGTACTTGTCGTCACGATTGCGTTTGTTGCTGCCATCTACAAATCAAACCCAGTTTAATTAGTAATCATCAATAAACATTCTCTAAAATATATTATAAACCCATAATTAATATTTTAGGCCTAGGATCCATGTATCACATTCTCGCCGCAAGGTTTGGGCACTTCCCGACGAGACATGCTATTTCTGGTAGGTAACTTCCTTACCGATCGTATCAAGACTTGACACGATTCCTAGGGGTCGTAGAATCTTTAGACTTATAACTTATTACAACCTTGTACAATCTAATTGTACATTTCTAAGTTAGTAATAAAGTCTAGTATGTTTATTTTACTCAAGTACTTTTTGGGCCGGGACGCCCGATTATCATCAAAGTAGATCAGACCATCTAAGACAGTGTGATGCTCTGCGCCGGGACTCCCGATTATCACAGAACCTTACGCACCCTAACACTCGCAATGATTTGAATCCATATGTAAGGTTCTTTATCCTTACAATATGAATATCGTTTAACAAGTGAGGTGTTCCATTAAGTGGATAGTACTTAGATCTAAGATTTTCTTGGGTTTGTTTAAGTCTTAAACTAAACTTTAACCTTTATTCCAATCTTAATCCTTGTTTAAAAAAATGTGTGACTTGTGAATTGAAGGGTTCTACAAGACACCTTTTTAAAACATAAGAACTATTCTTTAAAACTTATACTTTCAAGAATTCACACGATTTTACATGTATACCTAAAACGAGGTGTACAAGACGTTTCACTAGGTTTTGTGAGAAACCTTATTTCTAATAAAACTTACTTGTTTTATCTTACTTGAAAAACTTTTAAAACTTATGTTAAACTCTTAAAAAACTTTTATGATTCATGAACTTGAAACATAAACCTTAGTTTAACACATCTAGTTTTCCATATGTCTAATAATGAAATCAAACATTTGTTTTTGACTTATTAGATTCGACCAAACTTATGTCTTAATGACACACTTATAAACTTTGTGATTTTTCTTGTGTAGCTCCCACTAGCTTCAACAACCATGATGAAACTTAAGCTAACACAATCACCGGTTTATACTTGGTGAAACTAATAAACTTATTATATAAAAACTATATATAATAATTCTTTAGTTTGTTTAAACCTTTCTTATATTTAACTTAAACTAGTTAAATATAGGTTCTTGTTATTTTTACTTGATCATTAATCTAGTATATTACATGACTTGTAAAATACTTATATTATACTTGTATAATTACCAAGTTATAATAACTTATAACTTTATACACCTTAATATATAACTTTGTATATTTCTAGTTAATCATATAATTTCAACTTGTACAATTTCTAGTTATAATGAAATCATAACTTTGTACTTTCTAGTTTTAATTATATTATAACTTATACAATAACTAGTTATACTATTATTCTTTAAAGATCAAAATAACATTACCCTTTTTAATTGTTCCATTTTATCTTGTATTTAAGATATATGTTCGTATGTATGTATATTTATAATAACAAACTTGTAACATTCTATTAAGAATATTACATCTAATTTATACGTATGTATTTTAACTTAATCTAATTAAAATACGTATAAACTTATTATATATTTAAAATTCAATTTTACTTAATTATTAAAAATTCTGAAAATTTTGATACATATATATAAATAATTAAATACACCTTGTTAATTTTAGAACTTAAAAATTAACATCCTCTTTATCAATTCCCTAAACTAATTAGATGAACCCTAATCTTGTTTTTGACCAATCAAAACTAGGGTTTTGACTTTCTTGATTAAAGACATTATTTCTAATTAAGAGACTAATTTTAATTAATCCTATTAAACAATAAACTTTGTTTAAATTCTAAGATGGATTATAACTTCTAATAAATTCATTTAAACTTTTTAAATTAAACCTTATAGACAATAAAACTTTGTCTAAATTACTAGGTTTAAAGAACTAGCTTTAATAAATCTATTAAAATAATAATTAAACCTATTGGACATAAACTTGTCTAATTAACTAGGTTTTAGATTATTATCCTAATTAATACTTTTAAACTATTAAACTTAAACTAGTTTAATGTTCTAGGGTTCTTTAGGGTTTCGAAATTCTTAAGCCTAGGAAACTTTTCCACCAATTAAACTAGGCTAGTTTAATAAACTTGGTGTCCAAGAAACCTCTAGATTTTTGAAATCTCTAAGGGATTAGGAAAGAATCCTTTTGATCAATTAAACAAATCTTGTTTAACATACTTGATCCTAGGGTTCTTCCTATGGTCACGAAAATTTAAGGAAGTAAGGAAAGAATCCTTTTGATCAATTAAACATATCTTGTTTAACATACTTGATCATAGGATTCTTCCTAGTATTTTCGAAAATTTCTAGGGTTCTTTAGAAACCTTCTTGGCCAATTAAACTTAGACTAGTTTAATATTCTTGGTCCTAGGATTCTTCCCTTTTTTCAAAAAATATGAAGAAGAAGAAAAACTTGAAACAAAAAAAACTTAAAATTAAAGTAAACAAACAATCTTTGTTAATCTAGTCTAGATCTCTAAACCAATGCTCTGATACCACTGAAGGGTTTCGCTACGCACCATGCGACTGATCGACCCATAGGATCGACCTCCTAGTATACTTAGTTCGAACCATGACTGACCAAGAACATGAACTTGTTCTTGACCGGTTAAAACCAACTAGCTGATTTAATCCCTAAATGCGGAACTGGGATTAAACCTAATCCTTAAACCCTAAAGGATTGGGATGTTGGAGATTTAGATTAGGTTAACAAGAAAGAAACCTTGTACGAAGAACTCGAACACACACATTGCTTGTGTGGTTCGTTCGACCATCAACCAAAGAACCCTAGGGTTCTTTGGTCGAATTCGTCCAAGAGGGGAGAAGGGAGAAAAGTGTTTCCCAAAACATACCTTGTTGATTGCTTAAAATAGATCCACTGATGATGAACAGATCGAGCGATCTTCTAGTTGATCTAAGCAATGAACTTGGATCTTCAAGACTTGAAGAACATGAAGAACACGAAGAACGAAAAACACCAAGTGATGGTGTTCTTGGGGTGTTCGGCCGAATGGGGTAAAGGGGTAAGGGTTTCGGCTTGTGTAGGTGTAACTTAATAAGTGATGCCTAAGCCCTCTATTTATAATAGATGGACTTTCACTTAGGGCCCTTCTAGTTTAATTAAGATTAATCTCTTAATTAAACTTATCCATTTACACTTCCATCCCTTATAGTTTAACTAGTTTATTATTTTTGCACTTAACTACTAAATGTCTAGTATTAATACACTAATAATTCGGTACCCATATACACGAATTATATACTTGTATTTATACTTCTAATAGTTAATTATATAATAACCTTTATATAATTTATACAACAATATTATCCAATTACTATATGATTTAATAGCTTTAAACCATATCATGGATAATCTATAATTAACACATTGTATATTTACTCAACTAGTAAATGTACAACTACTTGTATTAATTAGTTAGTTAAACTAATCTAGTAATAAGTTAAACTTAACTTAATACTTAACTGATTCATAATGACTATTATAAATCATTCCTCTTCGTAGTATCATTGCTTATCTTGCTCGTATTACATGCACTCACCGGTGTGACCCTTAAGTGTTTCGTATGCATTGTATATTTACTCAACTAGTAAATGTACAACTTTTGCATCCAAACCGGAACCCTCTCCATTATTACAGGGATGAGTCGGGATTCAATTTGAATCCGTCTCATGATCTTGTGGAATCTCTCCACTTCTTGGGTTCACCATTTGCTATATCAACATATTAAACCATTAGAATTCACAGGTTGACTTATTAGTCAAACATAGCTCATAAAGCCCAAAGCATTATCTTTTCTTTTAGGGATCGACCCTAATATACCCATACTCTACTGTCTCAAAAAACCAATCATGGACATCCTATGGAAAACATATGGTCCTACTTAGCATAGCTTAAGACTAGGGAGGTCAAACCTACCTAATTCACTTAAACTATAACTCTGATACCAAGTTGTAACACCTCAAATTTTAAAACATCTTTTAAACATATTTTAAATAAAAATAATACAATGTCCAATATTCCCAAAATACGGTTTAACAAAAACCATTAAAAGTTTATCAGAGTATTAAAACCGGTGTTACGAAACAATATCATAACCATAGGATAAACAAGAACTACCTACGAGCTCCCGAGCTAAACAACACTAGGCCACTTCTATCGCGACCCTCTAATCCTTCGATCATGAACCTGAGTACATAGCCAAAAACAAAGTAGTACGTGAGACAAAATAGTCTCGTGAGATACATGGGTTTTCGACCCATTCTCAAAAGATTTATAAAAAATATATATATCAATATAAATACTTATCCTCATCATTTCTATTCAGTCATAACTCATCTTCTATTCATTTACTCGCATAAACTAATAAGCTTACCATAAGCTTATTCATCATCTAATCACATACTTGTAAGCTATCTCCAAGCTTACACTTTCTTTATCACATACGCAACGGACCCCTCTGAAGCCAACTCTCCCGATATGGGACGTCGTAGGTAAACTATCAAGGTATATGGGAGCCCCCATCTTACCGAGATTCATAAGCTCTCCCCGTTCCCGGGTCGTCATGCTCACCCAACACTGGGTGTCGTAACTGTGACATTCTACTCTTTACGCAGGGAGGTACCGCCCCAAGTAGACGTCTCATGCTCCCCCATTTCTGGGCGGTCTTATTCCGGATATCTCATTAACACTTACGAGCCTCAGCTCCTTTCATAAATATGAGCATCAGCTCCTTTCGTCAAATTCATTACTTATTAGAATACACCTATTCTAATTTATCATATTATTCTCATTACTTATTCAATCTTACCAAGTCCTTTACTAAATAAAATATATTTATCATTTATCAAAATCATATTACTTTAATTCCTCTTTGACTAGATTACATGTATATTACTAGTCACTTCATACTTATTCTCTTAGTAATTCGATAACTACTTTTATTAGTATAATATACTAACCGATACTTATTACACAAAAATCATTGTCTCAAGCTTTATTAATACATATTATTCATAAATCGGTTATCAAGCTCTTTTAAGTCATTATATTTATTCATACATCTTATTTATAAAGACTCAATAATTACTTTTCATTAACATAATCTCTTTCAAAATCATTAACCATTTAGACTTACTTATATAGTCTATTACTTGCATTTTCTTATCTTATCAATCATATCTTTATTAAAAATATTTATTAATAAAGACTCATAAAAACATCATAGTTTTCAAAATCATTTGCTATGTACTCAGTAAAAGTCTCATGTACTCACCTTAGCCGAGCTAACTCCAAATCGTGTCTAACAACACGAATCCTTGCTCCTCAACTTGTGGTACGTCACCAAATCTTTAGGTCTTCTCGACCTACCATCAATATCATCACAATGACTAGTTATTATCCATAACTAATCACTAATCAATCCATATCTACATTCCTAACCACCAAGTTCATCCAACTTGGTGGAATCTCAAACCCTAGTTCAAGATTTCCATCAATAAACCAAATTCCAACTTGTACACATCGATTACAAGCTTACAATGAGTGTTCTACACCCATGCTTAGTCATCTTCCCCAAAGATGACATGGTCGGTTCCCCAAACCACCATTGTTACCCATACAAAGCTCCCAATCATGGTAGATAAGCAAGATACTCAAGAATACTTACCCTTGATGTTTCAATCCTTCAAGATGATGAAGATCTGAGCTATTGAGCTCCAAAATCGCCCAAGCTTGCTCCCAAATCGACTGCACTATATGTGGGGTTGAAGGTGAAATGAAACCCTAGCCTGCACACAAGTTTATATACTCCAGACGTTCCTCGCGCCCCGCTCGCGCCCACCTCGCGCTGCGAGGTGACGCGGCTTCGCCTGCTGGTTGCCGCTCGAAGACCTACCTCGCGCCCCGCTCGCGCCTGGCTCGCGCCGCGAGCTCGACGCGAGCTCAACACGCGCTCGGCGCGAGCTCTTCGCATCTCGCCTCTGAAGTTTCTGTTTCGGCTCGCGCCTGCCTCGCACCTTCCTCGCGCCGCGAGGGCTGTCTGGCTCAGTTTCTTGCCTTTTAAACTTGTTTCCATCCAAGTCTTGACCCATACTCGGTTACACCAAGTCCCAAACATCCAAACACTCGACAAACACAATGGAGACTCGATTAATTACTTTACCACTTTTGTTCCTCAATATTTCCATTTAATTCATTAACCGAAAATTCCGGTCGTTACATTCGTCACTTGTTTTGATTTTTTTTCTTGTGTAGTGAAACACATGTGTTTCATAACGTCAAGCACATGTGCTTCGTATGCTCCCTTGTGTGTTTAGAAACTCATGTTTTTAGTGACTTGAAACACATGTGTTTCATGACCTGGTCGATGGCGGACGGCGGCGGACGGCGGCGATCGACGGTGGTCGACGCCGGACGCCGGCCGGAGGTGTCCGGAGGCGGCGGCCGGCGGTGGTTGTAGGTGGCTGTAGGTGGGGGATTTGATCTTGACCATCTTGATCCAGTGATTAGGATTTATCCCTTGAAACTAGACAAATCCTTTAGACTTCCTAGAATAGAACTCAATAATACTAACAAATAACTTAAACTCGTTTCTGATAATGCATTTTTATCTAAAAATAACATATTATTTTTTTACCTACTAAAACCATATTTTGGTCAATTTTCTCTAGAAATAATGGTGATAATTTTGCAACATTTAATAGTATATCAATTTTGCCCCTTGAATTGAATATTTGCCCATTTGCCAATGGAAAGGTGACTTGCAAGTTTCTACCATATTATTTTATTTTATTTTATTTTATTAAGGTGATGCCACTGGTTCACTTTACTTCAACCATTTCTAACATTATTAATTTCCCGAAATTAAAATATACAAATTGTTCCTTACCCAACGTATAGTATATGAAACACTCCTAAAAAGTTTTTATTTTTATGTTAAACACACAATTTAACCACTAACAATTAAATATCTATATATGATTTTTTTTCACTTGCAAAAATGACAAAATACCTACTTTTTACATATCAAAAATATATTTAAAGTTGAGAATTCAAATCTCTCTAACATAAATACTTTATGCACCTTAATAAATTGCATATAAAAGATTCTTTTAATTCGTCGTCCGATTGAACATGTTTATTCCTTGAAAACATCTTCGAACTTACATGTCAAGAAGATATATATCTGAACTTGACATTAGGTTCTTATAAAAATGATTAATATTCAATATTTAATTGCATAAACTTTATAAGTTATTCGATTATTATTTTATTCTTTTAGTCGGTTGTCACCTTAAAACCAACTTTTGAGTTTCCAAGGCTAAACTATTCTTATATTATTTACATCGATAATATAATTTAGTAGCATTGGAAAGGATTTATGGTATTACACTTCGCATAGCTTAGATCAACAATTTCATCAATACTTATTTGCCAAAATGATTATTTTTTGTTACATAAGTACCAAAGTAATACCTATTTTTGGATCAAGAATAGGGTGAAATTCAAGTTATTAAACAATAGTTGGTCAGAATAGTGTTCAAATCCAATGTCTTGTTTTAATATAGTTTTGCTTGTTTAATTTCTTTTATTTGTTTATTTTTTTCTAGCTCATTGCTAGTGTTTAATTGAAAGCCGTTCAAAAAAAGAAGTACGGAAATTTTTATACAAGAATTTAGAATTACATTACCAATGACTTGTACCTAAAACATATATTAAACCAAAAAAGAAAATCACTAATTAAATATGATTTCTTTAAAATATTATTTTGTAAACCATAGGCCTACCAAATTGCCAGTTTTTTTGTTCTTGAACGAGAACATGGAAGAACATGATGAAAAAGGTAAATGGGATTTTGGGAGGCTCTTGGCCATCGAAATCAAAGGAAAGATGGGTTGAAAATGATGATCCAAAATTGATCATAACCCCACATCATCACAATCATGACTTTAACTTTATATAGTTATACCCCAATTTCGTAGGAATCTAGCAATGTAAGCAACCACAAAAACAAGACATATCAATATCATCATAGTTGGTATCTCATAAATATAATATTTTTAATGTTATATTACCAATATCATATGATAAAGTATCCAAGAATTGCAAATGGTGAATGATTTCCTGTATTTTTATCACTTATGTTTGTTCAACATATTTAAGAAGCTTATAGTAGACTTAACAAGAAAATAAATAAGTTAGATCTGAAACCGACATGAAAATAGACTTCTACAATAGTCGAAACTACATGATATAAATTTCCCTACATATAAGTTTTATTTTTTATACTAGATAACGATATATTATCTTACCTTATATTCCCTTTATTATTTGGTAGATTTTATTATTTACAGTTTCATTAAAATTCTAATACAATAAGATTAATTTGATTCATAAACTCACAATTTTAAATAAAACGAGTCAATTCAATGGTCATGTGATGGTTTGTAAGACAACCGTCAATGGGCTACTCACGGTTGTTGGTTTACCGACACCGTTGGGGCGCCTTCTTCGGTGACTCGCGGTGTCAGTTGAATGCATCAGTTTGGAGACGTGAAGAGCGACGAAGGAGGTGGTCGATTAAATAAAAAGTGAGTATTTTGTGTGTGTATTTTATAGTGTGTAAGGTCTAAAAAACTGAAATGACGGAACACTGTTAGCATGAGTGTTTCAGTTGACGTACGTGACGCTGATTTGTCAAAGTGAAGTGTTAAAAAATATCACAGTTAGAAGGTCTCTAGATACACTAGATACAAAAAAGAATTTTGGGCGTAATCTTCTATTGATGGTCCTTTTCCTTTGTCCGTGGATGACATAGTTTTCTTAGTTAACATGATTATATAATTAGGTAGATTTCTTGTGGATGGTTTTGGACTTTTAGGTCCATTTTGGACCATTGATTCCCAAGTTTATTCTTCATCACAAAAGATAACATTTGTCAACAATTTAGTCCATAAATGTGTTTTAAAATGGCGTTTCGTATCAGTAATCAAGTATTTGAGGACATGACCGAAATGGACATTGATATTAGACAAATTCCTAAACAAGTGGCTTATGTCATTATTATAAAACCGGACTTGAAAGTCATATTAACAATAAATCAAGCGTTAAATTATCATGCAAAAGACAAATGTAAGGAAGTGGGCAATGTGAGGTTACAGAATCTTTGGTAACATAAAAATGTTAGAGTGCATCTTGAAAGAGTGTCTTTAAGGAGGTGTATGAGATGCAGCCGTACAAAGCCTATATTTTATAGAGGGCCCAACTTTTATATATATCTTATGGGTTTTAATAATGATAGCCTTTAGGGCTGTCAATAGATACGCATCAGAAACTTGTACATCAATCTATAATTACCCCCTGAATTTTATGAACAACTTCCTCCCATTAATTAATGTACAACTTTTATACACTTAGAGACAGCCCTAAGGGTTGTCATTATCAAAACCCATATCTTATAAATATAATATTAAAATTTAATCCAACTTAATAATTTAATAGAAAAAAATTAGAAAGTCCAAATTTTCATAAAAATAAAAAATCTTTTATTCAGGGGGCCCACTTTCGTGTCGTGTTTTCGCACAAAGCCTTCAAAATCTCGGAGACGCCCTGCAGTTGAATTCATGTTAAAGATTCCTTAATTATTATTTATTATTATTATAATATTTAATACATATTCTTTTATTAGAAGAAAAATAATAATACGAAGTACAAAGCTTACTTAATTTGACAGTTAATTTAAAATACTCAAATGTATCACTAACTTTATCTTTAATACAGTACATAAACATACTCAAATATAACTACAATCAATATCATTAATATTAAATAATGTATCATAAGGTGCTTTATCGCACTTTTTTCCGTGGGCATTATGAAATTTGAGTTTAAAATAAAAATGATAGACATATATAATTATAAATTTAGATGTAATAATTTTTTAACTTTATTTTTTGTGAACTTGATATACATATATACTATAAGTTATATAAAAATTGTCGCCTTAAGTCACGATTTGAAAAATATCATATCTCATAATGGCTCGACGTAGCTTAAGGTTTGATGTCCCGTCACATCGCACCTTGTACGTTTTAGGACCTTCGTAAAATTATTTTCCTTTCTAATGCTTATTCAACTACTACTAATATGACGCATATAGTTATTTTTGGATTAAAAGTTACAAGTTGTGTTCGAGTAGGTCCAAATTTTTATAAAATCCCGAGGAACAAATCTCAACCATTGATCAAATAAGATCTAATGGTCAAGATTAATCATATATTTTATACATTGAGGGGTATTTTGGTCATTTAAAAAAAATATATAAATTATGTTATTTTATTTTATTTTTTATTTTATTTTTTACTTTAGAATTATATTTTTTTTATATTTTATATTTTTTTATTATAATTTTTTTATAAAAATATTTTTTTCATTAGTAACACATAATATGATTGCATATTGAATTACATGTGATTGAATACTAAATCACATGTGATTGTGTACTGAATCACATGTGATTGAACTAAAATATTAAATATCATTAAGTATATAGGCACATGTGATTAGGTAATACACTTAATTATCAAAAATAAATATTATTTTTTAACGATAAATATAAAATTTTAAAATAAAAATTAAAAATTTAAAAAAAAAAATTAAATTGCCAAATGACCAAAATACCCTTTCATGTATAAAATATGTGATTAATCTTGATCATTAGATTTTATTGATCAATGGTTAAGATTTATTTATCAGGACTTCGTAAATATGATGGACCTCTTTGAAATCTTTACATATCTAAAAGTCAAGTTATCTGTTTATTTTTTTTCTTCAAAATACTATTTTTGTTCCGGTTTGTTTCTTTATGCATCTTTAATTGGTATGTGGGTCAAATATTGTTCCATGTTATCCTATTTGTATATGTTCTTGTAATTTGATTCAACTGTTTGCGTACCAACATACCATGTGCATCATAAATGACACGTCCTTTTTTGTTTTTTACTTTTTTTTGGGTTAAGTTGATAGTGACTTTGAATTTCATTTTTCCTTGCAAATTCTCGTGGATAAGATAAAGTTGTTTTCTTTAAAAGTATTTTGCTTATAGCAAGCTTCTTGGTCGAATTTTGCTTGTGATATACATGATACAATCATTATTTTGATCGTTTCAGACATTTCTTTGACCATCTAGTAATATTTATTAACAGAAAGAATCGAACTTGAGACATCTCGAAAATTATGGTTTGACCATGTGTTGACTCCAGTGAGGCCTCTTTTGTTGTTGGAATTGATGTTTTAACAGCAGTTTTGTTTATATCAATTCCACCATGAATTATCACACTTCCAAATCACCTTTGTATATTTGTAAGATTTTTTTAATTATATAAAAAATTATATTAATAATTTTAATAGTAAATAATTGCTACCTTCTCTATCTTCACTAGGGGTGTTCACTATTTGGATATAACCGGATTGTCCAATTGGACATTTTGGATCGGACTATTTGGATCAGTTATTTGGTTTTTTGGATCGGTTTGGACTTGAACCAAACTAATATTATGGATTTCGGATTGGATTTGGTTTCCGTTGTGAAAACCGGATTGTCCAAAAAAACCAAATAGTAATATATATACCAATCTTTTTGAAATTTTTGATGAAGTTGATGTCAAAATTTTTGCATATATGATTATAAATGTCACAAGCTATGAATTAGACTTGTTTTTATGTACAAAATAGTTTATCATTTTGGAATTGTAAATATCGAACTTAACATTATTTATGTTATATACTTTTGTAGTCTTTAAAAAAAATTTAGAAAAACCAAATGGATATAACCAAACCAACCAAATTGTTATATGGTTCGGATCGGTTTGGTTTTCGAATTAGTTTGGACGGTTCGGTTTGAACTTTTAAAAACCAGACTTTATTTGGTTTCACCTATTTGGTTCGGATAAAACCAAACCGTCCAAACGAACACCCCTAATCTTCACCCAAACCAACAGCTTTAACTGTACCACCAAAATCTTCATTAGTTTTTGGTCCAAGTGTCTACATTTAATAATTTAGAATATAAATTGGAAACTACACACACACACACAAAATATGGTTGCATTTGCATACGCTGTATACGTGTTCTGCTTCCAATGCCATTGCTGCCCGATTTTGTTTTGCTTTTTCAAGTTTGGGAACCATTGCAGAAGCTCCAGTTTTGCATTTTTCTATGAATTTATGCTGATTCAAGTAAAAGAAATATAAATTAATTAATAAATAAATGATATATACATTTAAACAGTTCAAGAAACATACTTTTAGCAGCTCAGATGCAGTGGGACGTATATGAGGGTCTTTTGTAAGGCATTTTGCAATGAAATCATGGAATACAAGAGACCTGAAACATTAATGATTAATTAATAATGATATAAAAATACATGGTACAAAAATATGTATTTATGGAGTATTTTAATGTTTAAAAAGATGCAAATAATTATATTTATTAGAAACAAGAACAAACCATTTTTCTTTATCTTCAAGCATTGGAGCAGGTTTTATGGAGATCATAAACAACAACTTTCAAGTTATTCCTCAATTAAAACACACCAGAAATATAATTAACAGAATAACAAAAATTAATTAAGTAAAGAAATATGTGACATTTGATGCACATTTGATCTTGGAGGAAGGCGCCCTGAAAAAAATAATATTATGAGATTTTTTTAAAAGCGAAAATAAGTATTTTTTTATTTTTTATTTTTAATGCTAATTTTACAAGATTAGTGAATATTATATACCTCAGCCATTTCGATTGCAGACACCCCAAGGGCCCACACATCAACCTGGAAAATAATGAAAAATGACATTATATATTATATTGTACATGCAGCTTAAAACTATAGGAATTTTGCTTTAATAAAATAATAAAATAATGAAAAATGAAATTATAATGTATATGTAATAGATATAGGTGACATAAAATGTCGATTTTTACCTTCCCATCGTATCGGCTCTCCTGGATAACCTCGGGAGCCAATAAACTGAAAATTAAATATTAAAATGATTAATTGCATAAACATAATACAATCATTCAAGAGAATTTAATTAAAAAAAGATCATTAAAAAATGCATAAATATACCGTATTACGTTTGGACATCATTCTTAATATTATTAAAATGGTCAACTTACCCAGTTTGACCTCTCCTTGTTCGGTCAACAAGTTATTACCAGCCTTAATATCACGATGAACCTTGAAAATTGAGTGCATATAGGATAAACCCTACACCAAATGCTATGTAAAAAATCAGTAACATTCATCAGATCAGCAACACTTCCTCCACCACAGTATTCCATTACAATCTGCCAAAAAAATTGAAAATATTACTAATACATAAATTATAAAATCATTGTGTTAAGAAAAGGAGATTTAACCGCGAATTAGGATGACTGCATTGCTGCAACATTTCTATTTCACCACAAATTTCTTCATATCCTTCTTCCTGATATATACTATAATAACATAGCGAAAGAATATTGACTTTTGAGAAGTCAATCACCATATTAAAATCAAGATTCAAGACAAAAACGTGCAATTATAGGCTTATAGCATTAGAACCTTATCCTGGAATTACCATACAGGACCAGTAAAATTTTGGAAGACTAATTGAGCTTTAATCTGGTTATAACATAATGAAGTTTTGAAATTTGCTTAATTTCAAATGGAAAACATTGAATGCCAGTAATTGAATTACAAAAACCAAAAAGTTCACCAAAAGAAACCTAAATATTGTACCAAGTTCATGAAGCAATTCGTACTTGGTTGATGGATCTTCTCTCGTAACACTATCTGGAATTGAACCGGACGACATTTTGCTAGGCTGCCGCCGTGAATGTCCTCCGTCTTCATCCTGTGAAGATGACGTCCGCGTACCGTTCCCCTTTCTCGGCCTCCCAAATCCTTCACCTGCCGCCTGCATACTAGCTACCGCCCTACTCATCGTTGACATTCCGCCACTGCCGCCGCTAGTCCGCCGCACAAATGTCCCCGATATCGACTCACTGTCTCTTTCCTCCGATCTCACCACAAACGTCCCAAATCCGCCGCCTCTTCATCGTCGTCGTCCTCTTCGTCATCGAATTCCTCTCTTCTATAAGAAGACTGCACGCGTCTACGACCGGTTTTTACAATCATTGTGCCGGAGATGCTTTCTCCGTCGTCGTCGGAATCTGCGGCAGCTCCGAAGTCCTTCGGCAGGCATTTGAGGAGAGGAGGTAGCGATGCCTCTATCCTGGCTCTATGAAGTATATAAATATAGAGAGAGAGAAAATCCCTCTATATTTGAAAGTGAAAGGGTATGCCTTCTATCTTTTCTTTTATCCATGGACTTTATGTATCATTCACTCTAATTTTTCTTTTATAATGTAAAATAAATTAATTAAAAATATAATTTATATAGGTCCCGCTAGTTTTAGAAGGATTGGTAAAGTTTATAGTTGAAGTTGAGGTTATGTTTAGAGTGAATGGATCCACCAATTATAAAGATAGAGTGAGTTTATAAATTTTGGATTGGAGATGCTCTTAGCATCGTAGTGTATATATCTCCTACAATTAATTTATTAGGGTTCTTCTGCGTTTGTGGATCATCATATTCCTCATCACTATGAACTACATAAGTTGAGTACAGCTCTGATTTTGCGGGCTTTTTGCTCGTCCAACGAGCCGCCAGAGAATAATCCATCTATCCGGTGTGTGTGCGTGTGTCGGACTCCGCCGGTCCGAGTTTAACATCCATGGGTCAAATTAGGCATATGCCGATTAGGACCGCATAAAAGGACTAGATCGGACCGAGTCAGATCGAACTGGTTCGGTTCTCGCTTCTAATTTTTATGAAAAATAGGTTCCAGGTTCCAATTGGTTTGGTTCTAACCGGTTCGGTGCAGTCCAAAATAGAGAAAAACATAAAAAAGTCGAACCTCGGTTCGGTTCGGTTCCGAGCATCATCGGTTCGGTTTTAAACCGGTTCATGGTTAGTGAGGGCGTATCCAATTGAAGCCGGTTCGGGCCGGTTTACTAAAAACCTGTTTTCAAACCGGTTCCTCCACAAAACATCAAACCGGTTCTAAACCAGCGATTTGAAACCAAACTGGTCCGACAAGGCAAAAACAGTTTTAAACCGCCGGTTTTAAAACCACGGATTTTAAACCGGTTTTTTTTTTTTTCACCTCTACTCTCATTCCAAAGACCAAATTAATGATGTTAACGGGCTAGACGAATTATGTTTCTAATGGTCATGTTTGTTGCCAATTATTTGATGTGTTCAATGGTGTTGGTTTGGGCTGCACTTGCGCTCGTATCAAGAGGTGGTGGTGATATCGTGGTGGAGCTATCCTGGTTAGACGTGCAAAAACCGATCTTTTAGAAAAGCCAGTTTAAAAAATAATTTAGTTTTGTTCAACGAAGGTTAAAACTGATTTGGGGGAAACTGGTTCGGTTTTAAACCGGTTTTCGGTAAGCGGGGTATATCCGGTTGAAACTAGTTCGGACCGATTCAAACCGGTTTTTTCGGTTTTTAAACCGGTTTTAAGGACCGGTTAACAAAAAACCGATTTTCAAACCAGTTCATCCCTTGAACATCGATGCAATCATAAACTGATGGTTTATAAACCGATCCGGTCTGACAAGGTAAAAACCGGTTTCAAACCGGTTTGTAAGCCGTTGGTTAAAAATCCCTTTTTTTTTGCACCTCTAATGATGGCGGTGAAGGGGGCTGATGATGATGAAATAGGATTTCAATCAGAGGGGCCGATGAGGAGAACTTTACTTGCTTTCAAAATTAAAGTTGATTGTTTCCATATGAGGTGATGACGTGGAATAAACAAAAATAAAAATTTGAGAAAATGACACGAGGATAAAGGTGATGTATACATGCTAATTGGCTAACATATAGTAAATTCAAGTTGTTTTTTTATTTATTAATATGTATGTATAGAAGATAGATAAATTGTGAAAACTCATGATAATAATATACTATCGTTGATCTCGGTTTTGGATGCTAAAATTTATGGAACAATGAGGACCTAAATTATAAATTGAATATCTTGATGACATGCTTTACAATATTAATTATTAAGAAAGACACCATTTACTTGAATCTGCAAAACTAAAATTTAAAAACAAACAAAAAGATATTAATATTGAATGGCACATATTCATTTGGGACCAATTGGAAAATTGTATGTTTTTTTCTCACGACATTTCGAAGTCTTCTGTAGAAGACAAGGTTAACCAAAGTCTTTCCTTAAATGTAGTCCATACGATTAATACAAAAACAAAGTGACGAAACCATAAAACAAGTTAATTGGACCAGTCAATGCAAAACAACCAGTCCAACATCAATGACAAAGTTTGGTGATATTCCTATCTAGCAATTTAGGGGAATAGAGTTTTTTACACCTGCAAAAACACTTCAGGTTTCAAAAAAGTTATATAAAATGATTAGGTTATTAAAATGTTCCTGGCTACTCTCTTATAAATGATGATGTTGCAACTGTTGTGTTTTCTTATATTAGAGTTATGTGTTGCTGGCATGACACATGAAAATCGACTAACTTATAGCAAAATTGTGGTAAATGAGATCTCTCTCAAAGTTGTCTTTTCAGGGTGCAAAACGAAATTTTATCCTAGCTAGAACTATAGGCTACAAGAATTACCCCTGTCCCGACGACATTTTTGGACCCTATATCGACGACTTGTCGTTTGGTATAACTTATTGTTGACAGTAAGAAAGAATGGACGAATTGTAGTTGTTTATTGTATATTGTGTTTTTGTGTGTTTTACAATGCAGGTATACTAGTCTATTTATACACAAGAGATGATAAACATAAAAGGAAAAGGATTCCGAAGATCCTTAATTTTGGAGCGGTGATCGTGGGATGAGCTGTCAATTGATGGCTTGATCTTCATTCCTTATTTGCCAATATTACCGTTTAACACTCCCCCTCAAGTTGAATAGTGGGATTACCAAAATTCAACTTGCCAAGAACTTCTTGTAGGGACTTCCCGTTCACTGCTTTTGTTAGAATATCAGCAAGTTGGTCTTCAGACCAAACGAATGGAAGTGTGATGATTTTGGCTTCTAATTTCTCTTTGATGAAATGTCGATCAACTTCTACGTGCTTTGTTCGATCGTGTTGAACTGGGTTTTCTGAGATTTTAATTGCTGCTTCGTTATCGCTAAAGACTTCACTTGATTTTTGTGGGGGGTTCCCTATCTCAGTTAGTAGACGTCGTACCCATAACACTTCAGTTATTCCTTTCGCGATTCCTCTGAACTCGGCCTCAGCACTTGATAAGGCCACTACTTTTTGTTTCTTGTTGCGCCATGTTACAAGGTTTCCCCCTACAAGAGTAAAATACCCTGCGGTTGATCTCCTGTTATTTTTCTCTCCTGCCCAATCTGCATCGGTATATAGTTGAGTTTCTAAGTGACCATTTGGTTGAAATAGGATTCCATGTCCTACTGTTCCTTTTAGATATTTTATAATCCTTAAGACTGCTTCCATGTGTGGCTTTTGAGGTTTGTGCATGAACTGACTTACCACACCCACAGCGTATGCTATGTCTGGACGCGTGTGAGAGAGGTATATTAGCTTCCCTACCATTCGTTGATATCTTGTTCTGTCGACTGGGACATCATTTTCTTCATTGAGGAGTTTTAAGTTCATAATCATTGGTGTTTCGGCTGGTTTGCAGTCAATCATCCCGGTTTCTGCAAGTAGGTCAAGAACATATTTTTTCTGGTGCATGAAGATTCCCTGTTTTGACCTTAGAACTTCAATTCCTAGGAAGTATTTAAGATTTCCTAGGTCCTTCATTTCAAATTCTGAGAACAATCTTCTCTTTAACTTTGCTATTTCTTCTATATCGTCACCTGTAATTATCATATCATCAACATAAATGATTAGACATCTTATTAGTTTTCCTCTTTTTTTAAGAAATAAAGTGTGGTCTGAGTTGCTTTGTTTGAACCCATAGCTTTTCATGGCTATGGTGAATCTCCCAAACCAAGCTCTAGGAGATTGTTTTAAACCATAAAGAGATTTTTTAAGGCGACACACTTCCCTGTTTTTGAAATTGCTTGTGAATCCATGTGGAGCTTCCATGTATACTTCTTCTTTTAGTTCTCCGTGTAGAAAGGCATTCTTTACATCAAATTGGTGTAAAGGCCAGGCTTTATTTGCGGCTACTGAGCAGAGGATCATGATAGTATTGATTTTTGCTACAGGGGAAAAGGTTTCTGAGTAATCAATTCCATAGGTCTGCGTGTAGCCTTTTGCTACTAATCTTGCTTTGTGTCTTTCAATTGAACCATCTGGTTTGTACTTGATAGTGAATACCCATCGACATCCAACCGTTTTTTTTCCTGGTGGTAGAGTACATTTTATCCAAGTTTTGTTCTTCTCTAGGGCTTCCATCTCTTCCTCCATTGCGTTTTTCCATTCTTTTAAATTTAGAGCCTGTTCTGGGTTAGTAGGTATTTTTTCAGAACATAGGGCTGCAACGAAGGCCTTGGCTTGAGTAGATAGATTTCCTTTGGCAATGTGGGCCATAGGATATCTACCCCCTTTTGTCTTTCTCTCTGGAGAGTATCTGTTAGGTGGGACACCCCGGTTTGCTCTAGGAGGTAAACTGTATTGAGTAGGTTCATGTTCATCGTTTTGGATCGTGTTGCCTTCTTCATCATTCTGTAACGCCCCGAAATTTGGAGTAATTAAATAATATTATATATTTTTTTATTGTCATATTTAAATTTAAAATATAAAAGAAATAAATATTAAATTAATTATTAGTGTTTTAAATTGCATTTGGGTGTGTGGGCTTGTGTTACTCTCCGATGGTGAAGGCCCATAGTGCAAGAGCGTGTGATGATACCATTTCATATTATTATTTTCCAACCCTAGTACCTAGCCGACATCCCCTATCTACTCCTTTGCTGTCACCGTAATCTCCAAGAAATAACACGCCACCTCCTTTTTCCGGTTATATCATTGTCCGCCGAACACCTCCTTTTTCTTGATTACTTCCCTTCGCCTCCGTGAATGCTCGAAGCCTCACCACCATCACCTCGTTTTTGTTGGTCACCTGCGTACCGCCGGTGTTCATTCGGGTTTCCGTACCGCTATTTCTGATCTCCGCCGTACGTTCGGGCCTCCTCCATCTCCACCATTTCGTTTCTGCTTCTAGTAACCACTTGTTCTGTTTTTTTTTCGGATTCTTTTCTGTTATCGGAGATACCACATTTGCTGTTTATGTGCACCGCCGTGAGTTTCCGTTTCCGGCGAGTTGCACCGTCGTGGGTTCTGTTTCTGTGTCTGCTCCGCCCGAAGTGCAAACACCCTGGTTTCCGTCCGTACTCTTCATCTACCGACGAAGTTACGATCCCGTATTGTCCCCGGTAAGCTTTGCAACCTCTCCACCGTATCTTGATTAGTCGACTTTGACTCCAATCTAAACATTTCTGTTTCCTCGTCTTGTGTCACGGTCCCGAGCAGTTTCATGTAGTGGCGTTTGTGGGTTGTTGTTTCCGGTAAACCACCGTCCTGGTTCGTATGATGTTCCTTGAGCATCGTAGAGATCGAGTGGTGACTCACTTAACCAAAGGTGGCGATAGGAAAGAAACCAAAAGCCCTACAAGAAGGATTGGTATAATTTCTTTTCCGTTTCTGTTCGATAAAATTCCAAGTACCATTGTTTTATTTAGCTCGGGTTTTAATAAATGATGTTTGGTTTATCCATATAAGCTTTCTGTCGTCCAATATGAGTGCTGTGAAGGAAAGATGTGGGTGTTTAGAATGCTTCTTTTAGCAGGCAAGTTATGACAATAAACTTTTGGGTCTATTTGATTTAATAAACTTTTATGATTATTTAAATGAGGGAAATATTTTATTAATATTTAATCATGGGAAAACGTCTTTGTTGCTATTGATCTAGTATGATTAATTAAGTCGAAAATGTGGGCTTCCTAATCAGGAAACTTTTACACTTTTAAAACAAGTTTTGGGTTAGGTCTAATCAGGGTTATATTTCGTGCTTTAGCACCGTCTAGACGATAGCTGGGCAGTACGGTAGGGTGCTGAGAGATCATCGGAGCTTACATTTTTCGAGGTGAGTATTCTCACCGTGTATTCAGTTTTAACGTTGTACATGCATGACTTATGTGTTACATTTCTTGCACCATAATTGTTATATGAGCTTGAGCTGTTATCTGAGTTTGATCCGCTATCTGAGTTTGATTTGTTATCTGATTTTGACATGCTATCTGAGTATCTGAGCAGCTGTTGATTTATTTTAATCTGAGACATTGTGCCTGGGTAACCGAGCTCGGCACAGGGTCATTCTGTGCTACTACTTGCTAGGGCATCTGAGATAATTATGTTAAAGAGATAATAAAACATAATAACACACATCTGAGTTTTTGGCTATATGCCTGGGATCACCTCCCGTCTGAGTTTTGGGATTATTCCCGTCTGAGTTTTGGGATCACTCCCGTCTGAGTTTTTGGCTTATGCCTATCTGAGGTGTGAGGAGGGGCGAGGTTGATCTCTCGTCCCAAATCACACAAGCGCGCTATATAAATTAAAATCTGAGTAATAAAAATCTGAGAAATAATCTGAGTAATTAATCGAGTAGATTCTGAGTAGGAGTACACCAATGTGCCCTCATGTGTTGTATGTTATAATTGTTTACATTTTGAGACTATTCACTCAGCTTCCCAGCTGACCCAAACTTTCCCCCACATTGTTTCAGGTACCAGCAAAGGAAAGGAGAAGGTGGACGGTTGGCCGCTGTATCTTTTCGTTACTGATGTGGACAGCAATTAATATTTTAAAAACATTTCATTTTATTTTTAACTATTTCCGCAATAAATACATTTTAAACGTTAAATATTTATACCGGAGCTTTATTTATGGGACCTTTCGATTATAATTCTGTTTTCAAAAATTTTAAAAATCTTGTAAATTTTAGGGTGTTACAAGTTGGTATCAGAGCTCTGACTTGAGGGATTTGGATTCACAAGGGGTGGATTCAATCTCAAGTTTGAGTCTCGAGTTTTAAAACGCGAACTGAGTAAAATATTTTCTGAGAAAAGTTTCCACATCAAGCATACAGCATGTCACGTCGACCTCTCGCTTTTCCCATTGCTGGTAATATTTAATAGTTTTTATTTATCTGAGATGTATGTTGTATTCTGAGTATGGATGAGTAGAGTAGTCTGAGATTTTTGTGTTTATTTTCTAAGTACATTTTTCTGAGTGTTGTTTCTGATTACATCTGTGAAATAAACCTTAAACGTTATAATAACATACGAAAATTTCATATGAATAGTACGATTAAATACCATGTATATATAGATATACGAATGCGAGGTTTGATAATTTCGAGTATAATTTAGAGCATAATTCTGAGTAAAAATTCTGGATTTACTTCCCAGTGTTTAATATATTTATGCATATACAAATACGCATACTAGAGAAATTATAAATTTTAATGAGAATAATAAAAGTTTCCAGTTTAGAGGAATACCTAATAGAGTTGAAATGAGATTTTATAAATTTTGAGAAATTTTAACCGAAAGTGTAATAACGGGTTATTAATTTATAATTCGCATGTTTTGAGTAAATGAGAAAAGAGAAAAGTATTAATATTAAAGAGGAGTATTAAACTTTCGAATTGGGAAGATATTAAAAACTTTCATATGGGAGAAAACACTTAATAGACCGAGTCATTAAAAACGAGTAAATCAGAAATTAGTAAATCAAATTGATTAAGAATTTTATGAGGATTTTCCAAGTTGAGTAAAAGGAAGGATTATTGAGTCAATAAAATGGGAAATAATTACTTTTTAGCTAAACGAAAATATATCGAACCAAATTTTGATAATAAAATGAGTATGCATAATGAGAAGTTATTGAATCAAGATTTAGCAACCAAAAGATACATTAATATGGAATTCCAAATTTGTGTAAGAATCTATAGAATGTATTAAAGAGAATTATTAAATAGTGTTAAAAGAGAAGTGATTATATTAAACCTATTAAATGAGAAATTAAAAATTCGTGAATACCATGAGTCGTATTAATTGAGAAAATTTCAGGTTGAAAAGTCAACAAATTAATATCTATTTAAGAATCATTATATTGAAATAAAATGGGAAAAACATTTCGAGTAAGTAGGTTAAATTGCTGAGTGCAAAACTAAATGTGGATGACAAGTTAAGTGGCAGATTAATGAGTTCACACTGATAGCTTAAAATAAACTATGTAAGTTTAATAGACTAATTAATTGAGAAATTGCTGAGTCAAATTAATCAGATATTATTGAAGCTCATCTTAAAGAGTAATTATATAAGAGGATTAAGAGGAAGCTAACGTCATCAATTTGATGACGATTTATTTAAAAATGAGTTAAGAGAGCGATAAATTGAATCAAATTAAACGAGGAACGCAATAACTGAGAACTCTGATCAAAAAGATATTAATCGACATGCTCACAAATTACAATAAATTTAATATAACTGTGAAGAGGATATAAGTTATATTTATGAGGAATGATAAAGGGCATATCCAAATGAAAAGTTTAAAAAGGAGATTTGTATTGTGAAAATAACTAAGTGGAAATATTTCTATGAATCTGAGTTATCCGAGTATCGCGTACGAGACTAAAGATACGCATGAATTTCTGAGTAATGTTTATGAGGTTTTGAGTACCCACAGCCAAGGTTGTAAAAATCGCTCGGCGGTACCTACTCGGTCGACCACCTTCAAGCGAGTAATCGGTCTTGGCGGTGATTAATCGGTTTCTAGGCGGATACCCTAAATTACAAAGGAATTTAATTTAAAAAAAATAAATATTAGCAATATACTAAAAAAATAACTAATATGTAAATAACAATGAAAAAGTTTAAATACTTAACAACGTTTAGAACATATTTTGGTAATAACAAAAGGTCTAATATTAATGTAACACGTATTAATTAATTATAATCATTTAAATACAATTGCTGTTAATTAAAAAAGAGTGTTGGTGATGGGCCGTAAAGCTTAATATGTTTCTTTTTTATTGTTCTGGCCCATATTCCATACATCCATCCAGCTTCTTCATCGTCTATAGCCGTTATTTCTTCTAAAACCTAAATCTATCTACTTTTCTGTTTCGTTCTGTTCAAAGTTCTTCCAAAAACGATTTACATTCCATTAATTCGTTCCTAGATACGCAATTCCTCAGTCGAAGATTCTAATTCGCTGTTCCAAAAATAGAATCGCCGTTCCAAATCATCGTTCCCAGGTACGTGAGTGTCTTTGTTCATGGTGATTGTAACCCTAATTTTGACCGATTTTCTACCGATTTAGACCGATTTGAACCGATTTAGACCGATTTGAACCGACTTTGACCGATTTTGACACTGACCGATCAGTTTCTCCGATTATCACATTTTTCACTCGGTGGACCACCGATTACCGCCTAGGCGCCGCCTAGGCGGCCGCCTAGAACGATTTTTACAACACTGCCACAGCTGAGTGCATATCTGTACTTATTGAATTATCAAATATGGAAAAATAATTTATTTTTCTTTCTTCGGAATATGATTTATTGGTGGTTTTTATGTGGGAAGTTGTGAACTTTGGGATTGACTCGTGACCAAACAAAAGCATGTGTCAAAAGTAATAGAGGACCTATTACCGTACACACAGGACTTTTGGTTGGTTAGGGGGAAATTTTGAAGGGAACGATGGACCAATGCTTGTTATTGTGAATTTAGTATGTGTATCCTAATTGTTTGTGTGACTACATACTTGCTTGTTTTTTTTAGTAGACAATACTAGTTCCAAACTCGAGGACGAGTTTTTCTCCAAGTGGAGTTGAGTAGGGGTAAAAAGGAAAATTGTCAAGAAATAATTATCATTAATTATTATTTATAAATATTATGAGTATGATGCTTATGCAGGGAGATTTTGTTAGCATGAATTTAAAGTGCGAAATCTAGATACATATAATTGATCAAATAAATTATAAGAGTAACTATCAAACAAAGCAGTTAAGAATAATTAAATTTATTCCATGGGTAATTATAGAGTTTACAATAAAATGATAGATCGGGTTTACTGGAGAAATTAACAAATCTAGTTAATTGGGTTGAATGAATATCGTGAAAAAAAAAGGGAAGTAGTAATACTACAATTATATACAAAATAAGACAGTATACTTATTCTTGGGTGGTTATAAATGTGATGATGAGAAATCATTAAATTAAAGTGATGAGAACTTATTAAAATGAGTTGAATATGAGAAAACTGCTACAATGAAATTTTGAGGAAAATGGGTTAAAATGAGATCGGTAATTTGCTGGTAATAAGTTATTATTAAAACGAGCTAAATGATAAAACTTTATTTTGATTAATTATGGAGTTATTTTGAGTTATAAGAAATTTACAAATCAGGTTACATAAGCAAATTTATAAAATGAGTCAATAGAGAAAAGTATTAAATTAACGGGAAGTTTTATTCAAATTTTTGAAGTATCATAAAATGTTATGAATTTTGAGGTATTATAAAATTATATGAGAAAACTCTATTTATGAATAATTATTAAACTTGAGATGAGAACAACTATTCAATAAATTTATATTGAACTTAGGAGAAATTTCGAAAAGACGAGAATGTACTGAATTGATGAACCATGAGTAAACCGTAAGATTTAGAATAAAGTGTAACTGCGAATTGAGCAAATGAGAACTAAGGAATTAAGGTCGTAATTTGAGTAAACGAGAAATCATTATAAATAAGAGTATGAAATTTAATCGGAATTTTTAGTGGGTAACATGAAATTAATGAGTAGATATGGTCAAAATAATTAAGAGACATTTTAAATTGTGTAAAATCAGTGAAACAGTCTATTAAAGGATCGTTAAACTAGATGAATGAGAAAACATCTATTAAAATATTATCGAGAAACCACTAAATGTAATAGAATGAGAACCTATTAAAGGGAATTAAATGTCAAGATCGTTAATTTGAGCTATTTAAAGGGTTATCAACATCGGTAATATGCAAACCTAATAGAGTAAGGTAACATTATAATGTTAAAGAAGAGTCATTTTGAGATCCAATAACACGGTTGAGAGAGAGTATATCATTCCAAGTATTATAAGATGGTAAATTGGAACACGCGAGTAGTAATAAGAATGAGTAAGAAGGTGATTTATACCTAATGTTATTACTTGTAAATATTATTATCTTATGAGTTGTTACTGAGTTGGAGTTTTGGGTTTGCTTCTGAGTTAAGATTTACAAGTTTGCTCCTGAGTTAAACATTTTTGAGTTATACTCATGAGATATGTTTTGAGTTTATTTCTGAGTGGGACTTCTGAGTTATATTTCCAGATCATATTTTGGAGTTATATAACTGAGTATATGAGAATTCTGTGTGATATGTATATTCCTTGTGATTTATTTGCATGGTTTTTATATTAATTGATAATGGTGTAAACCGCTAAATTATTTATTATGCCGTTAACAAACTGTTGACCCATAGAGTAGAGGACCTTCCGAGTCATTTTGGTGGAAAATTGTCAATAATGAATTTTTTACCTGTTGCTAAAATGTGTAAGTGGTCATTTGATGGAGTTGTGCGGGAAGAAAATTTTCCATAAAAACTTGTTATCGTCATGAGAGATCCGAGTGTGATTGTGCAAATGGGTTGGATGACCTGGTACTACGCTGAGCATCGGGTATCGTCATCAAATCGGTAGCAAATTTCCAAGTGGAGTTGAATCGGAGATTCAACGCAACGTTAATCGCTGGGTGCAGGGACCATGTTCGGCTGAGAGGGTAAGAAGACATCTTCAGCATGGTGCCGCGAGTTATTTTGTGCATATTATCGACACCATTCTCGACGTGAAACCAAGAACCTTAGAGAACGTTCATTTTTGCCCTTATCGCCTTACGCCGCCAAAAATAGAAGACTTGTATGAACAGTTGTCGGAGTCGAAGACTCATTCTGATCGAGTAGATCACCGTGAATTTGCTTCTTTTATTTTTCATAACACTTTTCAGTGGCACTTTATTTGAGGATGTGTGTCGTTGGCAAGGCTGAGTCTGAGATGCACAACCATTATACGGAGCTGTTTTGGATTTATGACTTCGGGGACGAAGTCTGATTCAAGTGGAGTTGAGTTGTAACGCCCCGAAATTTGGAGTAATTAAATAATATTATATATTTTTTTATTGTCATATTTAAATTTAAAATATAAAGGAAATAAATATTAAATTAATTATTAGTGTTTTAAATTGCATTTGGGTGTGTGGGCTTGTGTTACTCTCCGATGGTGAAGGCCCATAGTGCAAGAGCGTGTGATGATACCATTTCATATTATTATTTTCCAACCCTAGTACCTAGCCGACATCCCCTATCTACTCCTTTGCTGTCACCGTAATCTCCAAGAAATAACACGCCACCTCCTTTTTCCGGTTATATCATTGTCCGCCGATCACCTCCTTTTTCTTGATTACTTCCCTTCGCCTCCGTGAATGCTCGAAGCTTCACCACCATCACCTCGTTTTGTTGGTCACCGTGCGTACCGCCGGTGTTCATTCGGGTTTCCGTACCGCTATTTCTGAGCTCCGCCGTACGTTCGGGCCTCCTCCATCTCCACCATTTCATTTCTGCTTCTAGTAACCACTTGTTCTGTTTTTTTTTCGGATTCTTTTTTGTTATCGGAGATACCACATTTGCTGTTTATGTGCACCGCCGTGAGTTTCCGTTTCCGGCGAGTTGCACCGTCGTGGGTTCTGTTTCTGTGTCTGCTCCGCCCGAAGTGCAAACACCCTGGTTTCCGTCCGTACTCTTCATCTACCGACGAAGTTACGATCCCGTATTGTCCCCGGTAAGCTTTGCACCCTCTCCACCGTATCTTGATTAGTCGACTTTGACTCCAATCTAAACATTTCTGTTTCCTCGTCTTGTGTCACGGTCCCGAGCAGTTTCATGTAGTGGCGTTTGTGGGTTGTTGTTTCCGGTAAACCACCGTCCTGGTTCGTATGATGTTCCTTGAGCATCGTAGAGATCGAGTGGTGACTCACTTAACCAAAGGTGGCGATAGGAAAGAAACCAAAAGCCCGACAAGAAGGATTGGTATAATTTCTTTTCCGTTTCTGTTCGATAAAATTCCAAGTACCATTGTTTTATTTAGCTCAGGTTTTAATAAATGATGTTTGGTTTATCCATATAAGCTTTCTGTCGTCCAATATGAGTGCTGTGAAGGAAAGATGTGGGTGTTTAGAATGCTTCTTTTAGCAGGCAAGTTATGACAATAAACTTTTGAGTCTATTTGATTTAATAAACTTTTATGATTATTTAAATGAGGGAAATATTTTATTAATATTTAATCATGGGAAAACGTCTTTGTTGCTATTGATCTAGTATGATTAATTAAGTCGAAAATGTGGGCTTCCTAATCAGGAAACTTTTACACTTTTAAAACAAGTTTTGGGTTAGGTCTAATCAGGGTTATATTTCGTGCTTTAGGACCGTCTAGATGATAGCTGGGCAGTACGGTAGGGTGCTGAGAGATCATCGGAGCTTACGTTTTTCGAGGTGAGTATTCTCACCGTGTATTCAGTTTTAACGTTGTACATGCATGACTTATGTGTTACATTTCTTGCACCATAATTGTTATCTGAGCTTGAGCTGTTATCTGAGTTTGATCCGCTATCTGAGTTTGATTTGTTATCTGAGTTTGACATGCTATCTGAGTATCTGAGCAGCTGTTGATTTATTTTAATCTGAGACATTGTTCCTGGGTAACCGAGCTCGGCACAGGGTCATTCTGTGCTACTACTTGCTATGGCATCTGAGATAATTATGTTAAAGAGATAATAAAACATAATAACACACATCTGAGTTTTTGGCTATATGCCTGGGATCACCTCCCGTCTGAGTTTTGGGATTATTCCCGTCTGAGTTTTGGGATCACTCCCGTCTGAGTTTTTGGCTTATGCCTATCTGAGGTGTGAGGAGGGGCGAGGTTGATCTCTCGTCCCAAATCACACAAGCGCGCTATATAAATTAAAATCTGAGTAATAAAAATCTGAGAAATAATCTGAGTAATTAATCGAGTAGATTCTGAGTAGTAGTACACCGATGTGCCCTCATGTGTTGTATGTTATAATTGTTTACATTTTGAGACTATTCACTCAGCTTCCCAGCTGACCCAAATTTCCCCCACATTGTTTCAGGTACCAGCAAAGGAAAGGAGAAGGTGGACGGTTGGCCGCTGTATCTTTTCGTTACTGATGTGGACAGCAATTAATATTTTAAAAACATTTCATTTTATTTTTAACTATTTCCGCAATAAATACATTTTAAACGTTAAATATTTATACCGGAGCTTTATTTATGGGACCTTTCGATTATAATTCTGTTTTCAAAAATTTTAAAAATCTTGTAAATTTTAGGGTGTTATACATTCACATTGTCTGAAGCTGTGGTAGGTATTTCTTCATTATCTAATCCCTGCATGTCTTCTTTCACACATGGATTAGTAACATTATGAGATGAATCACTTACCTGTGGAGATATCAGGATAGGTGGCGACTCTTGGGGGCACAGTCTTCCATATTTTGGGAATCTTCCGAGTCTTTTTGCGTATTGTCTGATGTTGTGTCGATTGTTTCAAGCCAACTCAGAGTGTCGTTTGTATTACTCATACTCTCCCCCTGACTGCTGAGTTTGGCGGTGTAATAGTATTCAGTTTCAAGAAAGTCACAGTTCATGGTGGTAAACACGCGTCGAGTTTTTGGGTTATAACATTTGTACCCTTTCTGATTAACACCATAGCCAACAAAAACGCATTTCTCAGCACATGGGTCGAGTTTAGAATGAATAGACTTTGGTATGTGAACAAAGACAGTGCAACCAAAGATCCGAGGTTCTAGGGTGTGAGTGGAGGGAAGATCAGTGTATTCGGTGAGGGCTTGGAGTGGGGTTTTTAATTTTAAAATTTGAGTTGGAAGACGATTGATGAGATAGGCAGCTGTAGCCAGAGCTTCAGGCCAGAAGGACTTTGGAACTTGTGACTCTATTAGAAGAGCTCTAGTAATTTCAAGAAGGATACGATTTTTCCGTTCTGCTACACCGTTTTGTTCAGGAGTATGAGGGCAGGATGTTTGGTGGATTATACCTTTTTGTTGACAAAAAAGTTTCATATCGGTATTAATAAATTCTCCCCCATTATCTGATCTAAGAATTTGAATGTTTTTCTTAAATTGAGTTTGGACCATGGTATAAAAAAACGTAAACTTTTCAAAAACTTCACATTTATTTTTTAATAAGTATACCCATGTCATACGAGTACAATCATCAACAAACATGACAAAGAAACGAAAGTTTTGGCCTCCAGCCATGGGAGCTGGCCCCCAAACATCAGAGTGAATTAATGAAAAAGGTTGGTCAACTCTCGTAAAATTTGGTTTAAAGGTTTTCCGATGATTTTTGGCAAACACGCAAGTTTCACAATGTGTCTTAGAATTTAAAGGAAAAAGTTTTGGAAAAAGAATATGTAAATAACTGATAGATGGGTGACCTAGTCTTCTATGCCACAACCAAGCCTCCCTTGATGTAGTCCCGTGAGACAGCATTGCACTCCCATGCTGAGTGACTTCATCCACATAATATAGCCCATTTCTTTCAGTGCCACGCACAATTATCGCTCCCGTCCTGATATCCTGTAATATACAAAAAGTGGGTTCCATAAGTACTGAACAATTTAATTCTTTTGTAACATGACTTATGGATAGGAGTTTATGTGACAGTTCGGGAATATAGAGACATTTAGAAAGTTTAAGAGTTGGAGATAGTTCGATACTTCCCCCTGTTTTAACATGTAACTGTTCCCCATTCGCTGTTTCTATATATGATTTTGTTGGTCTACTTGTTGATGTGAAATCCGAAAAATCATTGGTCATAGTGTATGTGGCCCCACAGTCAAAAATCCATAGATCAATTTGTTTTTTATTATGTTGAGCAATATTCACCCAACCCCTTCCACTATTTAAATGTTTACAAATCTTAAGGCTTTCATTAAAAAAAAGGAATAAATGATGCGGAATTAATTTTACTATCGAGTGGGTCCCCGTCATAAATTTTAGATTTGTTATTAGAACTAACTGTGGTGGAAGGCAAATTTAAACTATGAGGGGCATTTTCAAACTGATTAAAACTTCCGTGTGGTTTTTGTAAATGTATAAAAGAGTAAGGGAAAAGGGGTTTTGAGTCTTTTACACTCTTAACCCCTATACCTGTTTCGACCACAAACCTGTAACACCTCAAATTTTAATACCAAATATTGGCCAAAATAAAACATTTTATAAATAGAAGAACATCCTCAATTTGGATTTACAAAAACCTTGGTATGAAATCAGAGTATAAAAGTAGGTGTTACAAAATAAATCATAACCAAGCTAAGACTAAATCCAATCTAGTGCTCTTCTAATCTAGGTCCCGCATCTCTATCCATGCGTACCTAAGCCTTCGATCCCGAACCTGAGTACATAGCAAAACAAAACAAAACAAGGAGTACGTGAGACAAAACGTCTCGTGAGCTACATGGGTTTAGACCCCAAGTTAATAAAATGAAATGTCACGTTTCATATAACCAATCAATATACATATATATATATATATCCAACTATCCAATCTAGTCACCTTAGTGTGACCCTATCAACCTTGCTTACCTAGCAATCACGTCTAACTATCGGGTTGCCCCCGAACTAGCTAGAATCACAAACATATCTAGTTATCGGGTCGCCCCCGAGCTAACTAGAACCAAGGTATCGGCAAAAGGATCGCCCACGCTACCGATACCTGCCTTGCCCACTAGAATACGTACAATGAGTAAGACCACTAACGTGGAAGAGTCGATGGGAAATCCATCCCAACTGCCACTCAATCCACACCTCATGACCGGGAGTCTCCCGTATCATCACATCATCTCAACCTTTTCATAACCCTATGGTTATGTCAATCTAGCTCTCGGCTATCACGTCTATCATCAAACAAGTTAGTTCAATACTATCATCGGTATAACTAACTATCAACTACTAGTCTACACAATTAAGCAAATAGACCATGACACAAGTAATAAAAATGTATTTCATAGGCTATGTACTCAGTAAAGTCCACACGTACTCACCTTAGCAATAAGATGCTCAAACCGTGTTCTTGACACCCAATCTCTTGCTTCTCAATCCAATCAACTTTCCAAGACTCCACCAAAAGCCTAATACAATTATCACAATATGATCAACATCAAATACTACTACTAATGTGTCCATCCATCACTAGATAACACTTACTAACAACTTTCCCCCAATTATGGTGATTTACCAAACCCTAGGTTTAACCAACCCTTAAGATTCTTACAAATCTTAACCATACACTTGATTCCCTTGTTAATATACCATCTATTAAGTGTATACAACATTTATTTCACCATAAATCACCAACCCAAGAACTAGGGTTTCAAACCCTAGCTTCAAGATCCATAGATCTTGAGCTACAAAGATGAAAGAGTGAAGATATACCTTTAATCTTCCACTAGGAGTGAAATCTACCAAAGATTTGTGAAGAAATCAACCCAAACCAGATGCTATGCTCGAAAATCGCCAAGAGAGAAAACTAGGGTTTTGATATGGCATTAAATGAGCTCAACCCGTCTTTAATGCTGGTCGTCCAGAGTTCACGGCACGAACTAAGTTCGCGTCGCTAACTCTGCATGCTCGGCCATACTTAGCGATCGCTACCCAACCGCGAACTACATCACGACACCTGGCCAAACTCCCTGGCCCTACTTCCCGATCGCGAAGTAGGGTTCGCGTCGCGAACTCCCTTAGGCAGCAGGGCTGCACTTTTCCAACTTTGTCTCGACCCGGTTTCGCCCATCACTTTCTCGTACGGTGTCGAAACGACACGAAACCAATTTCCACGTGTTTTATATGATTTATCCGTAATTATCATATTTTTACATATTTTATTTATTTATAATTTCGGGTCGTTACAACTATCTACCCCTTAAAAATATTTCGTCCTCGGAATCTCATCATAGTTCACGAAATCCGGGTACCTCTTCCGAATCTCGTCCTTGACTTCCCAAGTCAAGTTCGGCCCAAGTGAATGCTTCCACTTGACCAACACCAACTCGATCTCCTTATTCCGAAGCTTCTTTGTTTTCGTTTCTAATATAGCCTCGGGCTCCTCAATCAACCGGTTCGGGCCGTCAACCCGCAACTCTTGCAACAGAATAATATTTTCAACTTCCCCGATAAACTTTTTCAAATAACTTACGTCAAAAGGTGTCATGCACACCTTGAAGCTCGGGTGGAAGTTCCAACTTAAAAGCTTGAAGCCCGACCCGTTTCAATATTTTAAACGGTCCAACATACCTTGGACTTAACTTCCCTTTCTTACCAAACCGCATTACACCTTTCCAAGGTGACACTTTCAACATGACCATATCACCGACATCCAAGTCGTATGGCCTTTTCTTCAAACCCGAATAACTTCGTTGTCTATCTTGGGCGACTTTCATGTTGGTTTGAATAATACCGATCTTTTCATTTGTCACTCTCACGATCTCGGGACCCGTGAGTTTCGTCTCTCCCGCTTCCAACCAACAAGATGGAGTTCTACATTTTCTACCATACAACGCCTCATAAGGCGGCATCTTGATAGTCGAGTGATAACTATTATTATACGAGAACTCGACTAACGGTAAATGTTCATCTCATTTACCACCGAAGTCTAACACACACGATCTCAACATGTCTTCAACCGTTTGAATCGTTCTTTCACTTTGACCGTCGGTTTGCGGATGATAGGCCGTGCTCAACCGCAACTTTGTACCCAACTCTTCTTGTAAAGACCGCCAAAACCTCGAGGTAAACCTCGCGTCCCTATCGGACTCAATCGATAACGGAACCCCGTGGAGTCGAACCACCTCATCAACATACAACTTAGCCAATTTTTCAAGTGGCAACGTTTCCCGAATTGCTAAAAATAATGCACTCTTGGTCAACCGGTCAACTATGACCCAAATGGCATCGTGACCTCTACTCGTCTTCGATAAACCTACTACGAAATCCATAGTTATATCTTCCCACTTCCCGGCCGGTACAACCAATGATTGAGCTACCCCATACGGTACTTGATGCTCGGCTTTCACTTGTGCACACGTGGCACACTTAGAGATATACTTGGCCACTCTCGCCTTCATTCCGTGCCACCAATAAACCCGTTTCATATCTTGATACGTCTTTGTACTTCCCGGGTGAATCGAATACTTCGACTTGTGCACATCATACAACAACTCTTTTCGGATACCCCCGAACTTAGGAACCCAAATACGACCGCCTACGGTCTTCAACCCTTGTGCATTTTCGAGAAAGTGTTGGTTCTTTCCTAACCATTCTTGTCTTAACTCGTCCTTTCCCATAACTTCTCGTTGGGCATTCTTGATCCTTTCGATAATACTCGAGACGACTTCTATACGTGTTAAAATTCCCCGGTTCGGGTTCTCATAAACTTTCCGGCTCAAGGCATCGGCCACCACATTCGCCTTCCCCGCATGATACACAATCTCACAATCATAATCGGCTATCAACTCGATCCACCTTCTTTGTCGCATATTAAGATCTTTTTGAGTAAACACATATTGTAGGCTTTTATGATCTGTGTACAACGTACACCGAGTACCATACAAATAATGCCTCCACAACTTCAAGGCAAAAATAATAGCCGCCAATTCCAAGTCGTGTGTCGTGTACCTTAATTCCGCATTCTTCAATTGTCGCGAGGCATACGCGATCACTTTTCCTCTTTGCATCAACACACAATCGAGCCCTTGATTCGAAGCATCACTATAAACCACAAAATCTTCCATACCATCCGGTAACGTAAGGATCGGCGCGTTACATAACTTTTCTTTTAACAACTTAAACGCCTCTTCTTGCTTCTTCTCCCACACAAACTTCTCACTTTTTCTCGTTAACTTCGTGAGTGGAATCGCGATTCTCTAGAAATCTTGTATAAACCTTCGGTAATAACCGGCTAATCCAAGAAAACTTCTAACCTCGGTAGGAGTCCTCGGAGGCTCCCAATTTGACACCGCTTTAATCTTGGACGGGTCAACCTTAATACCATCACACGTCACCACGTGACCTAAGAATTGTACTTCCCGCAACCAAAATTCACACTTTGAAAATTTTGCATACAACTTCTCCCGTTTTAACACATCTAACACAAGCCTCAAATGACCTTCGTGTTCTTCTTCGGTTTTCGAATAAATTAAAATGTCGTCAATAAACACGATCAAAAACTTATCAAGAAACGATTTACAAACCCGATTCATTAAATCCATAAAAATAGCCGGCGCGTTTGTAAGACCATAACGTGTACGAAAAGTCGTCTTCTCGGTGTCGCCTTCTTTCACCCGAACTTGGTGATAACCCGATCTCAAATCGATCTTCGAGAAATAACTAGCACCTTGCAATTGGTCGAATAAGTCGTCAATACTCGGCAACGGATAACGGTTCTTAATAGTTACCTTATTCAACTCTCGGTAGTCGATACACATTCTCATCGAACCGTCTTTCTTCTTAACAAATAACACCGGTGCACCCCACGGTGACGAACTCGGACGAATAAAACCTTTATCTAACAAATCTTGCAATTGAGTCATCAATTCCCGCATTTCGGTGGGAGCTAAACGATATGGAGCACAAGCAATCGGCGTCGCCCCCGGCACTAAATCAATCTTAAATTCGACTTGTCTCTCCGGTGGCAAACCGGGCAAGTCATCGGGAAATACCTCGGGAAAATCCCGAATAATTTTGACATCATCCATTGACTTCTTTTCTTTTCGGCCATCTAATACATATGCAATAAACGATGCACAACCTTTCGATATACTTTTCCTCGCCATAATGGCGGTAATCACATTAGGCATGTGATGTCGTTTCTCCCCATACACATACACTTTCTCATTCTCGGGTGTCCTAATCGACACAATTTTCTTCCAACACAAAATCTTGGCTTGGTGCATACCCAACCAATCCATACCGATAACCACATCAAACGCCCTAATTCCCATGGGCAACAAATCCACCTTAAATTTTCTACCGTCTATTTCTATTTCACAATTTCTATAAACACTTTCAACCATAGACGTTTTCCCGTTGGCTACTTCTATCTCATAAACCTCATTTAACATTTCAGACGGCACATTCAATTTACAACCGAACTCATAGGACACAAACGAATAATTAGAACCCGAATCAAACAAAATATGAGTTGGCAAGGAGTTAATGAATAAAGTACCTGACACCACATCGTGTGCCACCTTCGCCTCCTCTCGAGTGAGTTGGAAGGATCGCCCCTTCACCTTAGCCGGTTCCACTTTCTTTTGAGCCGTGGACACCATTGACTCGATTCCCTTCTTCGGGCATGCATTGCTATAGTGCCCCTTCTCGTGACACGAGAAACACTCAACATCGGCCATCGACTTGGCCCTACAATCTCCGGCTATGTGCCCCGCCCTCCCACAACTAAAACAAGATTTCGGCTCCCCTCGGCATAAGCCGGTATGATTCTTCCCGCATTTCTTGCACGAGCCAACACTACCTTGCTTAGAGAAGCTTGAAGTGAACTTCCCCTTCTTGAACGAACTAGAGCCGCTCTCGGCTTTCCTCTTCTCGCCCACATGGGCCCTCTCGGCAACCCGTGCCTCATTTACTTCCTCAACACTCCGGGCGGCACTAATAGCCTCATCGAGTGAGACCTCCCTCTTAACCTCCAACTGGTAATCCCACGGTAGCCCACTTGCATACCGAACCACTCTCAACCTCTCATCCGAGTAGGTTTTAGCAACAAACGGTAGCAATCCCGTGAACTCTCTCGAATACTCTTCAATCGACATATCACCCTTCTTAAGGGTCAAGAATTTCTCGTGCATTTTCTCCAAATCCCTTTCGGGACAAAATTTCTTTTTCAATCTCGTGGTGAATTCATCCCACGTCATCTTCTCAATTACCTCTCTCCCGAGGGTTTCATACACGATATCCCACCAAACCATGGCATCTTCTTTTAGCAATTGTGACGCATACGTCACCATATCGGCATCTTTACACTTGCTACTACCGATAACCCTCTCGGTTTCTCGGATCCACCTCATTGTTACCTTCGGGTCCGAACTACCCGTATACACATTTGGCTTACAAGCCATGAAGGATTTAAATGAACAACCTTCTTTCACAATGGGCCTAGCCCTAGCATCACTTTGGCCACCCGTGGAGGATTTCCCTTCCCCGGTGCCACTACCCCCGGTTTTCTCATCCGACTTAGCCTCGGATTCACGGTCCCCTCCCGACCTCTCACGGTCCCCAATAATACGGTGCACTTCTTCGGCCACCGTTCCCTTAATTTGATCGATAATAGTTTGGAGATCCGCCATAGTGACCGGAGTCCTATTAGCTCCAACCTCCGACTCATCAACCTGATGCATTGACGGTTGACTTTCTTGCTCAACCACCCTCTCGACAGGAGGTACTTCCTCCTCACGGCCCTCCGGGGCTTTACCACTCCTACGTGTGGTCACCATTTCTTTCAATCAAGACTATACGAAAGACATTAAACATTTAGTACCTTGTGTACAATCCATTAGTCGCATAAGACTCAATGTCCAAAATCATATCAAATTCATCGGTCCCCTAGGTTCAACCCTAAACTTAGTATAAAGTCTCAAGGTCAACCTATGATCTTAAGGAATCTTATATTCCTAATGCTACAGTCTAAGACTAGGATGGTCATCCAACCTAATTCACTTAAACTATAGCTCTGATACCAAGTTGTAACACCTCAAATTTTAATACCAAATATTGGCCAAAATAAAACATTTTATAAATAGAAGAACATCCTCAATTTGGATTTACAAAAACCTTGGTATGAAATCAGAGTATAAAAGTAGGTGTTACAAAATAGATCATAACCAAGCTAAGACTAAATCCAATCTAGTGCTCTTCTAATCTAGGTCCCGCATCTCTATCCATGCGTACCTAAGCCTTCGATCCCGAACCTGAGTACATAGCAAAACAAAACAAAACAAGGAGTACGTGAGACAAAACGTCTCGTGAGCTACATGGGTTTAGACCCCAAGTTAATAAAATGAAATGTCACGTTTCATATAACCAATCAATATACATATATATATATATATCCAACTATCCAATCTAGTCACCTTAGTGTGACCCTATCAACCTTGCTTACCTAGCAATCACGTCTAACTATCGGGTTGCCCCCGAACTAGCTAGAATCACAAACATATCTAGTTATCGGGTCGCCCCCGAGCTAACTAGAACCAAGGTATCAGCAAAAGGATCGCCCACGCTACCGATACCTGCCTTGCCCACTATAATACGTCCAATGAGTAAGACCACTAACGTGGAAGAGTCGATGGGAAATCCATCCCAACTGTCCCTCAATCCACACCTCATGACCGGGGAGTCTCCCGTATCATCACATCATCTCAACCTCATCATAACCCTATGGTTATGTCAATCTAGCTCTCGGCTATCACGTCTATCATCAAACAAGTTAGTTCAATACTATCATCGGTATAACTAACTATCAACTACTAGTCTACACAATTAAGCAAATAGACCATGACACAAGTAATAAAAATGTATTTCATAGGCTATGTACTCAGTAAAGTCCACACGTACTCACCTTAGCAATAAGATGCTCAAACCGTGTTCTTGACACCCAATCTCTTGCTTCTCAATCCAATCAACTTTCCAAGACTCCACCAAAAGCCTAATACAATTATCACAATATGATCAACATCAAATACTACTACTAATGTGTCCATCCATCACTAGATAACACTTACTAACAACTTTCCCCCAATTATGGTGATTTACCAAACCCTAGGTTTAACCAACCCTTAAGATTCTTACAAATCTTAACCATACACTTGATTCCCTTGTTAATATACCATCTATTAAGTGTATACAACATTTATTTCACCATAAATCACCAACCCAAGAACTAGGGTTTCAAACCCTAGCTTCAAGATCCATAGATCTTAAGCTACAAAGATGAAAGAGTGAAGATATACCTTTAATCTTCCACTAGGAGTGAAATCTACCAAATATTTGTGAAGAAATCAACCCAAACCAGATGCTATGCTCGAAAATCGCCAAGAGAGAAAACTAGGGTTTTGATATGGCATTAAATGAGCTCAACCCGTCTTTAATGCTGGTCGTCCAGAGTTCACGGCGCGAACTAAGTTCGCGTCGCTAACTCTGCATGCTCGGCCATACTTAGCGATCGCTACCCAACCGCGAACTACATCACGACACCTGGCCAAACTCCCTGACCCTACTTCCCGATCGCGAAGTAGGGTTCGCGTCGCGAACTCCCTTAGGCAGCAGGGCTGCACTTTTCCAACTTTGTCTCGACCCGGTTTCGCCCATAACTTTCTCGTACGGTGTCCAAACGACACGAAACCAATTTCCACGTGTTTTATATGATTTATCCGTAATTATCATATTTTTACATATTTTATCTATTTACAATTTCGGGTCGTTACAAAACCCTTCGTCATCTCCCTCATCTCGAAGGGCAGCTACACCCCCAAATCCAGAACTCGAACTCGACCCTGATTTCCGTTCATTTTGGTTGCTGTCGTTCTTTCCTCTCTCGGTTCCGCCGTTCTTGGTGCCTTTTTTGTGACCATCGGTCCACCAATCGGGGTAACCGACGATCTGAAAGCACTGATCGATGGTGTGCCTGCCCATGCCGCATTTCTCACACTTGAGGTTTGATTTTTCATCTCTGTTTGTATGGTTATTCCTTCTCCCTTCCGGTCGGCGATAACCACGGGTCGCAAGCCCTGTGCCTTCGGGTTCTGTGGCGGCGACGGCTAGGCCCGATCCTACACCCTGCGTTTCAAGGTTAGCTGCTCCCAATATAACTTGGTGAGCAGCTTCCTTTCGCACAGTGGAGTATGCTGCTTCCTTAGAGGGGAGAGGATCCAAACGGAGTATTTCCCTCTTGATGTGTTCATACTTTCTGTCGAGTGAATTTAAGAACTGAAAAAGCTTCTGATCGGATCTGATTTTAGAGTATTCTTTGATATCGTCTGGGCACTTCATTGGATTGGGATCGATTCTATCGATTTCACCCCAAATACCCTGCAATTTAATCCATAGTTCTTCAAGAGAACTTTCATTTTGTTTGATATCGTTAGCCTTCACATGAAGGTTAAACGTCTGCAATTTGTCTCTCCCGCTACTGTAAGTAACAACCAGTGCATCCCACAAGTTTTTTTGCTGTGGGATACTCTGTGAGGTTACCTGCGAGAGAAGGTTCGATGTTTTGAATGAGCCATGAAAAAACAATTAAGTCTTCCTGCTCCCATTAAACGAATGAATCATGTGACGGATCTGGTGGGTTTGATGTTAAATGTGATAGTAACGATTTGGATTTTCCGCCTATGGCAACTCGAATCATACGAGTCCATAGTGCGTAGTTCTGGTTGTTGAGCTTGAGATTTATCTGGAGATTATCGGATAGTTTTGGAGGTTGGTTTTGGGGATTATTTCTGAGTAACTCGGCTAATTGTAACGATAGACTTGCATTCGAGTCGCCATCGTTAGGCATGGCTGGGCTCGAAGGGTTTAATCGTGGCTGCTAGATGAATCGGTAAATGATGAATCGTGGCTTTTAAACCCGCTCTGATACCATGTTGACAGTAAGAAAGAATGGACGAATTGTAGTTGTTTATTGTATATTGTGTTTTTGTGTGTTTTACAATGCAGGTATACTAGTCTATTTATACACAAGAGAAGATAAACATAAAAGGAAAAGGATTCTGAAGATCCTTAATTTTGGAGCGGTGATCGTGGGATGAGCTGTCAATTGATGGCTTGATCTTCATTCCTTATTTGCCAATATTACCGTTTAACACTTATTTCGACGACAAGCCATCGCCACAGACTCGACGTTATATCTTAAAATATTCGTTGTGATAAGTACCGTCGGGATAGATGCCACCTATATCAACGACATGTGGTCGGGAAAAGTTTTGCCTGGACAATTTTCCAAACAAACGTTATATTACAAATATATAGCAACGCCATGTCATCGGGGCATGTTCGACCTGTAGCGATGACATGCCATCACCATAGGCCAAAAACAAATATTCTAGGTTTGCCCTATTTTGACAACATTTTTTGACCCTATAGCGATACATGTCCCTATCTCGACAACATGTCGTCGCTACAGACTCGTCATTATAGCTTAAATTTTTGTCGCAATAGGTGTCGTCGGGATAGATGCCACCTATACCGACGACATGTGGTCAGTAAAAGTTTTGTCGTGACATTTTCCGAAAAAAAAGTTTCTTCGCCGTAGGGATAAATTCTTGTAATGTTCTATAATAAAAAGATAATTGCATACTCTCATTTTAAAATAAACGTTTTGGCATTTATTTTAATTATGTGGTATGTAACTAATGAAATGGAATTCCTGGAAATTTCATTGCAGCAAGACGACATTTAGAAATGTGGAAATTCTTTTAGTCTTCCTACCGTCAACGGTATCTCTTTGGGAGTTAACTCACACTTCCTTGAAGCCACTCTATATAATTTGCTACGATAATTCAAAATCACGAAACACACAGAAAAAAAAGTGTTAAATGTACCACACACACAAGAGAGAGAGATTAATATGCTTCTTCATTTGAGCCTTTGTCTACTTACATTTTGTTCTTCAATGACTGTGGGAACTCTCCAAGGTCCCATTTCAAACAACACAGCAAAGCCAGGATGTCAAACTGAGTGCGGGGGTGTGACCGTTCCATACCCTTTCGGCATTGGCAAAGACACTGGTTGTTCACTAGACTACTCGTTTCACACGACTTGTAGAACACATAACGGAGAAAAATCCCCGCAATTGTTCCTCAGATCAAGCAACCGGAGAATACACAACATTTCTGATACAGAGATCCGCATCTTCACACGTGTCTCTTACAAATGCTACAACCAAAACGGATCTGTAGCTTATGGAGACTATTGGGGTAGTAACTTAAATAACTTCACGTTCTCAGAAAAGAACAAGTTCACGGTGATTGGGTGTGATGATTATGCTTTGATCCAAGGGGGAAATGGAGAGGCTTTTTCTAGCGGGTGTATTGGGACATGCACCGAAGCACTGGATGTACCCGATGGGCAATGCTCAGGAAAAGGGTGTTGTCAAATACCTATAACCAAGGGTCTCACATATTACAATATTGTTAATCTTGGATCATTTCAGAATCACAGTGACGTTTGGTCTTTCAACCAATGTGGCTATGGGTTTCTTGGCGAGGAAGGCAGTTTCCAGTTTCATGGCATTCGTGATTTTGCTAACACTTCGGAAGTTGTGGAGAAGATAAGGCCTAATGTTCCTATCGTTCTAGATTGGGTGATTGGACCCAATAGAAGTTGCTCCGATGGGGATACCGTATGCAAAGGAAACAGCAACTGCTACGATGTAGACGGTGGTGGTTATCGTTGTAAATGCGACCAAGGTTATGAGGGTAACCCCTATCTTGATCATGGCTGCCAAGGTCACTTAATTTCCAATTTAAATAAATGTTTTATTATCATCAAAGTGCCGACAATATATATACCCTATAGAGTTCAATCACCGGAAAATTCTCCTACCGCGACGACCTATTGTCGTTATAGAGTTCACGAACGGAGTTGTTTCTTTCTCCGGCATCTACAATAAAAGAAAATCAAAACCCTGTTCCGTTTAACCTATGGCGACGACATGTCGTCGCCATAGGTGTACACCGAATGACGTCTTGTCTTTCTCTGCACACCCCAATTAAAGAAAATCAAAAAGATTTTCTTTTTCACTTATAGCGACGCATTATAGAGTGTTTGTCAAAGTTTCCTAAAGCCCGCGTAGTGTTTTTGTTTCCCACTCACTCCATGCTATAGTCAAAGTTTAGTTCTAGTAAACCTTATAGCGGCGACAACATAGGTTGAGCTCTAGCGACGATGGCCATCGTCGCCACATAAATTCTTGTAGTGAAAACTTTACTAAATGTCTTGCTCTTAAGTTGAGTATATTTTGGTTCCACTAAATTAAAAGCCTCATTAATTGTATTTTTCGTTTCAGACATCGACGAGTGTTTAGATCCAAATAACCCTTGTGGAAGCTATGGTCCCTGCATTAACATTATGGGGAGTTACAATTGTACTTGTCCATCAGGATCCATTGGTGATGGAAAGAATAACAATTGTACTTGTCAGCCAGGATACGTTGGTGATTCAAAATCACCACATGGGTGTGCTAAAGATACAAATTTTCCTTGGACCATAATCATTATAGGTACGTAACTATTTCATCGATGTAAAATGGGTAAACACAAGAGGGATCCCTCTTCAGCCTACCGGAAAAAAAATGTGTCTCTGATGTAAGCGACCTAACTGGGGATATGTACGTAATTATTTCATGCAAGGTATTCTAATGGAAAATGAGGTCCTTTGTCTCACTAGATACCATGCCTCATTGGGTAACATTTTAAGATAACAATTTAAGATAATCAGGGAAAAAGGCTGGAAATGGTCACGACTCGACCGGTTAAACTGCATACATCAAAGTTAAGGACTCGAGTTTCCCGGATAGCATTCGTTTTATTTTATATTAGTTCCCAAAAACCATGCATTTTTTTAACTGAAATTCAGCACAATGACTATCTACTGACGTGTTTTCATTTTCAACTCATATCTAGCGTTCGGGGTTGGTGCGTCAGTAATATTATTAGGAATACCAGTAATTTTCGTTGGTATAAGGAGGCGGAAACTGACTAGACTCCGAGAAAAGTTCTTCGAGCAAAATGGGGGTGTATTTCTAAAACAAAAGATCAAGTCACAGAGGTCTCATGAGGCAATGACTTTGTTTAGCACTGAACAACTTCTTAAAGCCACCAACAACTATTCTCAAGATAAAATCGTCGGTCGAGGAGCCTATGGTGTAGTTTACAAGGGAGTTTTGTCTGATGAACGCGTCGTTGCAATAAAGAAATCTAAGCTAGTTGATCACAACCAAGCGGAACAGTTCATCAATGAAGTCATGATCCTTACACAAGTTATCCATCGAAATGTGGTAAAACTTTTGGGTTGTTGTTTGGAAGAGGAAGTACCGGTACTAGTTTATGAATTCGTCTCCAATAACACTCTATTCCATCACATTCATAATAGATCGGGTGGAATGAGTTGGTTATCGTGGGAGAATCGGCTGAGAGTAGCTGCAGAGGCTGCAGGTGCACTTGCATACCTTCACTCTGACACGCGTATGCCTATTGTACATAGAGATGTCAAATCTACCAACATATTACTAGATGATAACTACACCGCCAAAATTTCAGATTTTGGTGCATCTAGATTAGTCCCGTTAGATCACGAACAAGTGACTACTCTCATTCAAGGAACACTAGGGTATCTAGATCCACAATACTTTCAGTCGAGCCAACTTAACGAGAAAAGTGATGTATATAGCTTTGGAGTTGTCCTCGCAGAACTCATAACCGGGAAAAAGGCCATCGGTTCCGATAGAATCAATAAAGAAAAGAATTTAGCAACATACTTTGTCAATTCAGTTAACGAAAACCGATTGTTTGAAATAGTTGAACCGCGAATTTTACATGAAGGGTCTCTTGAGAAGATACAAGCATTAGGTAATCTGGTAAAAAGATGCCTAAATTCTCAAGGCGAAGATAGACCTGCGATGAAAGAGGTGGTAGTCGAGCTAGACAGATTGAGGAAATTCACTACTCATCCTTGGATTCAAGATCAGGAAAAAAGTCAAGAAACTAGAAGCTTAGTCCTAGAAGTCGAGCAATCCGATCTTTACGAGGTACCATTAGTTCCACATGGTAGTAATGAATGGGAATCATTGTCTGGTAGCACAAATATGGCTTTTGAAGAAAACAAACCACGATAAATAGTTTGGCCGCTGCTTATTATAGTGTTGATCGTGGTTGCATCATACTTGCACCAAAATATACCATCAAAGTTATAGTAACTGTGTTATACATATGTTTGTTTATACTAGCTATTGATGTTTTAAACGTACCATAAAAACTCGAATGTAGATAATACTTCTTTAAGCTTCCGTATCATAATAAATGATACATTGTTGTTTTTATAAAATTTTAATGACGTTTTGAAGTAAAAAAATTAAGGTAAAATTATCATTTCACTATATTAAAGGAGTTAGTATTACAAAATAATTATTTTGAAATTGTCAAAAATGTAAAATGTATAACTTGAATTAGTTGAGAATCACCAACTCTACGCCCTGAGGTGTCATTGATTGAAGTTGCCGATTGGTAAAAGCTCGATAATCAAGAAACGGCTTAGCTGGTTGTGGCCAACGATGGTCGATCAAAATTTTCTTGAGCACGCTAGCATTCTGTATGATGCATGCAGCAATCTCGAGTTCAAAATCGCCAATATGATCATAATAAACGAATTTTAGAAGCTTGAGGTGGTCATGGGGATGATAAGGTACAGATTTTGTTCTTACCCTATTATTTATTGGTGAAGAACTATGTGCCTGCAAAAGAATCAACAATTTGTAGTAAAACTTGATCCGATACTCACTACTCGATGGTGTGCCAGGTCGAGTTGATCCTAACCGATTAAAAACTCGGTCATAATAAAACTCAGTCAAAACGGGTCCAACTCGGTCAAAACTCGTCCAACCTCGGTGAAAAATCGGAAAATCAAAAACTCGGTCAAAACACAGAAACTCAGTCAAATTCTTCAAAATGCTTACTTTCCCACCACCCGAATCTTCAAAATATATTATAAGCTCTTAATCCTATTATATAATATTAGTGTAATCAGTTTTTCTATTTTTGAGAACTAGTAAAATTATATAATATATATTTTTATACAAATTATACATAAAATTCTAAATCCGAGTACTCACTGAGTAACCAAGTACTCGCTACAAGGTTGTCAAACAAAAACAGGTACCGAGTAGCAAGTTTTGCAACCATGCATAATGCGGTTAAATACTAAGTTGAGACACACATTCGCTATAATATTATATAGTGCAAGTACTACCTCGATCGTAAAAGTCTCCAAATTGAGACACGCATTCGCTGTGATATACAAATCTTGACGGGAGTTATGTTCACGACCACAAATCGTTACTCTCAGTTTCTTGACATTTGGTAGCTTAGGAATAGAATTAAGCTTTAAACTTGCCTGCAAAAACAAGATATACATATACACTTTCATTAATGATTGTCGATGATGACTGTTGTAATTAGGTGTGTAAACAAGTCGAGTTAACTCGTGAGCTACTCGAGATCGACTCGAAAAATACTCAAAATCGACTCGATATTTAAGTCGAATCAAGCTCGAGCTCGAGCTACTCGAGCTACTCGAGCTCGAGCTACTCAAGCTCGAGTAGACTTCCGAGTCAAGCTCGAGTATGAATATACCCAAGCTCGAAAGACTCGCGATTTATGTTACATTTTTATCTTTATGTATATGTATATTTTCACAATTAATGTATATTCTAATCGAGTTGAGCTCGAAAGTACCGAGTTGAGTCATGTCGAGCTTAAAAATATCGAGTTAATTGACACATTTTATTGATAACCGAGTTGAGCTCAAAATTGTCAATTACTTAACCGATTCGAGCTCGAGCTTGAAATTATAGGGTCGGTCGAGGTAGAGTTCGAGTTGAGTTTCAAACTTCGGGTATTATAATAGAATCGGCTCGAGCTTGGCATGTGTCGACTCGACTCGATTACCCTTGTTGTTATCACCAATAACAGTATATCTAGAGGAAAAGATACTCTAGCACTAATGTTAGTTGTGTGCAAAGTCGTTGGTAAACAATGTATAATGATAACAAATTCAGCATATGACAATACATTTTTGACATTATTGTGACACATGGCATCTTAATAAAACGTGTCGTAAAACCCAAAACTATAAACATTTTTCGTACTTCTTAGGAAGTGTCACTATAAATGATGATTATGAAGAGATTAGAGATGAACAACTAACCATTGGCCAATGTATACATAAGGATATAGCCTGCAGAGATGAAGCACAAGATGAAATCTGGCCGAAAAATTGATTATAGATCCTCGTGACTCCTTGACCTATGTCGACTTCTTTAAGTTTTGGAAGATGATCGATTCGTAAATCTATTGGTCGAAGACCATTGTAGGTAAACGATTCAAGGTCAAAATCCGATAAAAAAGATGGATTCAACAGAGCAACATTCTACTACTTCAAAATATTTTAAGTTAAGAACTCGTCCACCAATACGTATATGCTTCAACTATCTCGAGCCATATATTGTTATAGTCTCAATATGTGGAGCATTTGTTATAAATTCCTTAAGAATTTCTCCGCTTATGTTAACGCTCTTTAGAATGAGTTGTTTTAGATACACTAGCCCCCGAACGGTTTTAGCATCCAATAATCGCGATGAGAAATCATAGTTGTCACTGGCGAAATAAATGTTGGGATTATTTTTTGTTGAGTGCAAATTGGACCCATTCGTCGACAGTTCCCTTTACACGACTCTCGAAATAAAATTGAATACGGAAGTCTTGAACGATCGGGTTGTTGTAGTTTTTGATGATTGTGTTCACCTGAGAAATAATTAATAGAAATTTAAGACAAACTAACGTTTCTATCGTGGTTTTTTTAGGTGTTTTAAAAATGAATTTTTTGCATATGTAACGCAAAATTGGACAAAATTATCGTTTGTACCGTGTTTTATTTACATTTCACTTCTATGGTTTCTGGATCCCGGATTTAACCAAAAAAGCTGAGATCCGGGTTCCAAATCCCGGAATTACTTTGACTCTTAAACCAATTAAGAATTTTTACTTTTGCTAGAACCAATGATAAAAAATGATAGAAGTGATAGGTAAATCCGGGATTTGGGATCCCGAAAACCATAGAAGTGAGAGGTAAAAAAAAAAAGCACAGTATAAACAATAAATTTGTCCAATTTACATATGCAAAATAAATAAATAATCAAAACTATGGTTTTCAGGTTTTCAGGTTTTCAAAACCAAGAATGCCATCATGAACGTGCCACGTGTCACGAGTTTCCAGGATTTAATAAGCCAGAAAGTGGGTGACTGAAACTCATACACTGATGAGTGATACGTTCGGGATGACATTCCGGATTTTGAAAACCCGGATCGGTACTTTTGAATGCCTCAAAGAACCACCATAAAAACGTTAATTTTTCTAAAATTTATATTAATTATTAAAAGATTTGTTCACCTGATCGATGTACTTTTTTTGATCTGACATAAAAACTCTGTAAGTATCCAAGCCCGCCGTGTTAACTAATATGTTGCTACCATCAAAGTTCAACCGGATTAACTTACGCCACAATAACCTCCATCTTGTCGAAAGAACGCTTGTGATCACCGCATCTTTAATAGCAGGCATAAAAGACAGGACCATAACAAGAACATCATCCGGCATTTGGCTGATTAAATAATCGGATTTAGATTCTTGATCACAACTTCCCTTAATTTACAATACAAGTCATCAACAATCGTAACAATTAAAAAAAGTAAATTAATCATTAATCTTAACTTAGTTTATAGAGTAAATTACACCAATGGTCCCTATGGTTTGACAGCAGTTTTAGATTTAGTCCCTAAGTCTCAGAAATTACACTCATGGTCACCGTGGTTTGGACTTCGTATTGATTTTGGTCCCTAATACTAACTGCCGTTAAAATTTGCTTTTAACTTTCTTTAAATGGCTAAAATACCCTCACCCTCACCATCTCACCCCAATTAAATTTGAAGGTCAAGGTGAAGGATAAATTTGAAGGTGAAGGTGACTTGAATTAAAACCCCTATTAAATTACTTTAAAACTCATCTCACGAACAAAATTCAGTAAACACCCATGTCTTTTTTCTTCAACATTTCAAAACCCATTATGATACAAAGATCTTGAAACGCAATGGAGACTTGATATTTGGTAACAATTAGTCAAAGTTACCGACAACGATGATGTCTAATGTAGAGACAATAGATTAAAATGAATGAGAGGCGTTTTATATGTGGAGGTATGAGTCTGTGTATCCACCTAAAACACCGACTCCAGCAAACCCCAGATTTCAACCAAAAATCTTTGTCACAGCAATTTGGAAGTTTGATTTATGTTGCAAGTAGAATTGGAAAAATAAAATGAATGAAATTATGGAGGAAGAAAGAGGAAAGTGAAGAACAGTGATTTCGATTCAATAGTCATTTCAATGGCAGAACAATTGGTGGCGCTTGGGTGTTGCAGATATGTCTGTGTTGCAGATATGTCTGTATGTGCGTAGTGAGAAAGGGTGAGAGAGAGAACAATTTGTGGAGTAATTGTTGATGATTTGTGTTCTCTTGATCTAGGGTTTGCTCAAAATCTTTGAATTTATGCCTTTGGAATATGGTGATTTTGAAGTACTTAAAGAGCCTATGCTTTCAGTCCAAGTGAACAGGGGAGAAAAGGGTATTTTAGTCATTTGAAAAATTTTAACAGCAAATTTTAACGGCAGTTAGTATTAGTGACCAAAACCAATACGAAGTCCAAACCACGGTGACCACGGGTATAATTTTCTGAGACTTAAGGACCAAATCCCAAACTATTGTCAAACCACAGGGACCATTCCTGTAATTTACTCTAGTTTATAGATAGAAATTGAGTTCATAACAAAACCAAATTAAAATACGCCCTGTTTAACTTTTAACATTAAGGGGTGTTTGGGATAGTAATTTAGAACTAATTATCTACTTATTGCGTTTTAAAAACGTAATTAATCTAAATGGTATGTTTGATAAAAAAGAATCAGATAACCGATTGTTTTTTAGATACCAAACCTGCACTTGAAGAGCTCAGTAACGATAAACCATCCATCATAGACGAAATATATTCACTCATTATTATTCGTTACCTGCTACATATAATATAGTTTTACATAACCATAATTAAAATCAATTCATACAACTTATATCCAACATTTTATAAAAAAATATTCAAGAACGTGGTCATACTAATTTGAAGTCCTTCACAAGATTAAATCAAGAACTAAAAAAATCGATATAGAAGCCACCAAAGCCTTGCTGGACCGCCTCTGCGAGAAAGAGAGAATTAAAATTAAAATTTTGTTCGTTAATAGATTTTATAAAACAATTGAGGAGATTATCATTACCGGTTGAGATATCAATGATTAAAGATACAGAGCACATATAAAATAAAATAAAATATATATATATATATATATATATATATATATATATATATATATATATATATATATATATATATATATATATATATATATATATATATATAAGATGTCGCATGATGATGATGGAATTCGAAATAATGAAGATCATCCAATACACAACGACATTATCGACATATATGATGATAGTTATTGCGCGATCAAGATCCTCAAAATATGGAAGTCCAGTCAGAGGACGATATTCAGTATCAACCAGGTTTAATTTATTTTTTTTAAATGCGTGTTATTATTATTACTTTGTGATATTCGTTTAGCTATTCGTTTGAATCCTTTACTATATATATATATATATATATATATATATATATATATATATATATATATATATATATATATATATATATATAGTGTACAATTCAATGCAGAACCCATTTAAGGTACAGAACTGCAGAACCCAATTTTAGACCTTTAGATTTTAAAGTGAACGGTCAAGATTAATCGTGTTTTTTTATAAATAAAAATCATTATATTTTTAGTAAGAAATAAATAAAAGGGTAAAATGGGTATTTAATTTTTTTTAAAACCCCTAGAAACCGTTCCCTCTTTCTCTCAAACCCTAGCCCCCACTACATCTTATTCCTCTTCCTCTCCCTCTCTCTCGATACGATCCTGCTGTGATGGAGATCAATTAGAGAAAGCCATGATCGAAGGTTGAAGACCATGGTTACCGGACTCATGTAAAAGGCCATGAATTTGTTTCCATTCGCTTCGTACCCATTCGGGGTATGAAATCGAACCACACGTATCTGGGTTCTACGATCGATTCGAAAATTCTTCATACCGAAATTGAAATCCCGACGAACCCTAATCGGTGAAATTGAAGAGCGTTTCGCGACACCATCCATCTCGTTCACTCTGTATCCAGTAAGTTCCGTTTTATGATTTACAAATTTATTTGCAAGTTCGCATTTTAAGGTGAAAATAGGAAACGAATTCATCATTGCTATAATTAATTGAGATTAAATTTCTTTAAATTCGTTTTTGTTTTTGCTTATTGTAACAGGTTGTTTGGTTAGGTTTGAAGAACAATATAGTGTCGCAGACGTTAATGGAAAACTCTGTGTGGAAGCTTTGAAGGTTTCTAAGGTGAGCCAATTTTTTTTGTAATCACTAGTTTGTGTAATCTTATTCTTATGCCAAATGATTTTGCTTTTTTTTTTCTTACGTGAATGAATTGATAGATTTGTCATGCTCTTTGTGTAATTAATTTTGATCTTCTTAGTAGTTTGCGATTAACAGGTCAAAATATGAATTGCATAGTGAAAGAACAATGAAGGCAAGTCAATTTGCAAGGAAGCAGAAAAGGTGAAGCGTATAGTAGTTGTCAAGGGTACAAGAGGCCGAAGCATGCAAAGGTATTCTTTTATTTTGATACATAAGTCATAAGTGTATCAAAACACCCCTGTAAATAGTTACATGCTTCTAAACTAAATTGATGAAACTTATGATTTAGGCAACCCTATATGTAGAGTAACATCGATGTATATAGATACGGTACATCGATGTTATCGTACATATATATACATCGTAACATCGATGTTACCGTATCTATATACATCGTAACATCGATGTATATAGATACGGCACATTGATGTTATCGTATCTGTATACATCGATATTACTCTACATTCACATATGTATATATCGAAAAAAAATTTCATACGAGTTTATTTCGTGTTATACAGCTTGCAGGATGCTGGGTAAAGATTGTTATGAATATGAAGGTGGTAAAGATTGTTAAAACTCCACAAAGATGAAAATGAAGATGATAATTTAGAAAGAAACATTTATGTTTGTACATAGATCTAGAATGTGCACGTGTGTTACTTAATATTTAAAATACATAAGTGTTATCCTGTACATATATGTTATCCAATTTTTTTTTTGTTGTTATAATAAAGTTGTTTGAGTTGGTTATAACAACCTTAAAATAATATACTTGTCTTGTTTTTTTGTACATTAGTGTTATTTTATATATAAACATTCATGCAGATTCGTATATATAACATCTATGTACCCTTAAAAATCTGAATTTAATTACTAGGAAAATTATTAAAAAAAAGGAAATCAAAAATGTACAATGTCTAAAATGCCCCTGAACTATTAAATGAATTAAATAATCATAAATTAAATTACTAAATCCTGATTGGTTTAAAAAAAGTTCTACGGTTCTGTAGTTTAAATGGGTTCTGCGCTGAATTGGCCCCTATATAAATATATATATATATATATATATATATATATATATATATATATATATATATATATATATATATATATATATACACACACACACACGGATATGGCAGAATACAACACATATTCAAATGTAGCGATTAACAATATTAAACTGATTACATACATTGATAAAAACGAATTACGTAATCAAAAAACAAACTACATGAACAAAACATCGTTATGTATACATGATCAAAATTCAAGACATTATTAAAGAAACATGTTAATAAACTGATTAGTGATTAGTTGATTACGTACATAGCTGAAGCAGAGTAGGATGAATTGAATGAAGCGATTAGGAGAATTCAGAATTGCCAAATTGGATGCAAACGAATGAACGATACGGCTTTAAGGGCTTAGGGGAATTGGAAAGCGGAGTAGATGACGTTCTTTTTTGGGATAAAAAAGCCCATTACTCCATTAGCCTTCTTTATACACAAATAGTGGCATAGTGCATCGCAAAGTTTAAAAGAACCAGAAACAGCCCTTAAATATGAGGTAAAAGCCCATTAAGGAAAAATATTTCCAATCTTCTATATTAGTAAAAGGTTTTCTAACGTATGCCCCTAGGGCATACGATACCGTGCATTTAATGAGCCAATAGTTTCATTTAAACATAATATTGAATCTATTAATAATAATAAAAGAAGCTTTTAGGGTGTCACTTGGCATGTTTTTAGAATCCATAGTAACACATGGCAGCATTCTATTGTCTAAACAATTCTTTCCCCGCCTAAATTGTAAGGACTGCATTATATCGAATATTAATATTTATTACGTATTATTTCCACCTACTTAAACTTTAAAACATATCTCAACATTAAAAAAGAAATGTTAAATCGGGCAAAGTTTACATATTGATTTCATTATTAAATACTTCCTCCGTCCCACAAAAAACTTCCCATTTGGGTTTTCCACAAATTTTTAGGTGATAGTTAGTGGTGGGGTCATTGATAATACTTTTGATTAAAATATAAGGTTGGATTGGAGAGAGAAATATAGTTAGCGCATATTAGTGGTGGATTTTAGTAATAATAGTTTTTTTATTGTGTGCAGCCCATCAAATATGGGAAATAGGAAGTTTTTTGTGGGACAAAAATATAGAGTCAAATGGGAAGTTTTTTGTGGGACGGAGGGAGTAAAAGGTTTTGAAATAGGAATTAAGAAAAACGTTCAAGGAGGTCTATCATCTTTAGGAAGTCCCAGGGAACAAATCTTAACCATTGATCAATAGGATCTAATGGTCAAGATTAATCACATATTTTATATATTGAGAGGTATTTTGGTCATCTTTTAACAAATAAAAATATTTTATTTTATTTTATTTTTTATTTTTTATTTTAAATTTTTTATTTTTTATTTTTTTTATTTTTTATTATGAAGGGGTATTTTGGTCATTTGATACTTAAAACAAAATTCGATTTTTTTTTAATTTTTAATTTTTTAATTTTTAATTTTTTAAATTTTTTAATTTTTTATTAATTTTTTTATTAAAAAATACTCCCTCCGTCCCTAAATAAAGTTCTCATTTGTGTTGGGCACATCATTTTAGGAGATAGTTAATGGTGGGGTATTTGGTATTACTTTTGATTAAAATATAAGGTTTGATTGGAGAGAGAAAGTGTTTTAAGAGATAATGAGTGGTGAAAGTATTGGTAATAATATTATTATATTAAGTGAGTCCCTTAAGTTTGAGAAATGAGAACTTTATTTAGGGACAAAATTTGAAGGTGAAATGGGAACTTTATTTAGGGACGGAGGGAGTAATATTTATTTGATAATTATGTGTATAACTTAATCACACGTGATTTTAGGGTAAAATCACATGTGATTTTACACTAAAATAATATGTGATTTTACACTAAAATCACATGTGATTTTACACTAAAATCACATGTCATTTTAGTGTAAAATCATTTTTTAGTTAAATCACATGTGATTTAGAATGCAATCACATGTGATTCACTATGCAATAACATTATGTGTTATTAACGAAAAATTAATAATTTTTTAAAAAATAATAATAAATAAATAATTTTTTTTAAAAAAATAATTTAAAAAAAAACTAAAAATTTTAAAATAAAAAATAAATAAAATAATAATAATAATATTTTCAAAATGACCAAAATACCCCTCAATTAAAAATAAAAAAATTCAAAATTTCAAAATAAAAAATAAAATAAAATAATTTTTTTTAGTGCCAAATAACCAAAATACCCCTCCATGTATAAAATATGTGATTAATCTTGACCATTGGATCATATTGATTAATGGTTGGGATTTGTTTCTCGAGACTTTATAAAAATTATGAAACTCTTTGAACGCTACTCTAGGAATTAAATGCAATAAAAATATAGCATTCATTTAGGAATGATAATATAGCAATAAAAGTAAACGGAAGTTTACTAATTTAATATAGAAGCAATGTTTACATATTAGGGATGATTTTTGAATATTATCTCTTTTTATTCATTTAAATAGTAGTATTTTATTTTCATAGCAAATTTGAAATCATTGCGTGGAATTTTCGTTATTTTAAATAGCGTCGTAATCATCGCATTAATTCCTGGAAATTTTTGTTTTATAAACTAACAATTCAATATTAGTGGTGATTTAAAGTATTCCTTATTTATCAACATTGATTTCGGTAATTTTCTACTAATCTATTACTCATTCGAATTGACATAACATTCAGCATTCCGCTCAATCAGGTTTGTTTCATATTTTACGAAAAAATTTATATCATTCATCTTAGTATAACTATATTCTCATTACCAGTATATTGTCATCCGGTACCGTTAATTTTATTTACATACCAATCATATTTAATCATCTATTTATATTTCAGCGGTATTTATCAAGAACATATAAATGTTTATTACCTTCAACCAGGTAATTCTAACATCTTATTTTAAGATGTATGATTTATGTGTTTTGTTTATGCTGGAATTGTATCTTAACTGTTTTTTTTTTTAAATATGTTTAAATAATTGCATGTTTATTGAAGTTCATGTGTTTTTTACATACATAGTCTAACAGTCAATATGTTGACTTTTAAAGTCAACATAAACATATATAACCATATAATTGCATTAAAATGCATATTTTGTATTATGAATTACTTTTTATATTGACGCCTTCTTTTTTTTTCTATTTAAACAAGATTTTTGATAATAACAGACCTTAGGGTTGTCTCTAAATGCATTAAAAATTGTACAAATGAGTAATTCCAAAAATTCAGGAGTCGGTTATAGATGCATGTACAACTTTTTTATGCATGTCTTATGACAGCCCTTAGGGCTGTCATTATGAATTATTTAAACAATAATGATACTATATTACCACGGGTTTGCAAAGATGAACATTATATATATATATATATATATATATATATATATATATATATATATATATATATATATATATATATATATATATATATATATATATATATATATATATATATATATATATATAGTGTAGAATTAAAATCAGAACCAATTTTGCTTTAGAACTGTAAGAACTAATTTCAACCAATCAGATTTGAGGATTTTTGAAATTCCCCCTAAATTCGTGAGGGGTATGTTGGACATTTCGATTTATCCTAGTTTTATGGTAACTGATCATTTGTTTAGGAAATCCCTAATTTTCGATTACGCTCTCTCTCTCTCTCTCTCTCTCCCACGATTACGCTCTCTCTCTCTCCCATGGCGAACTCCATCGCCGAGTATGAAACAACCACGACGGCTGCCCAGAATCCTAGTCTTACCATTACCAACAGTCGATGTTTTGATATCCGACCACCATCAGGTTCTATTCTGAATCAACCGCCTTCAGCCACCACCGAATCGACCACCACCGATGTCTCTTAACTGTCATTAAAATTGAAGAAGGTTCAAATCGGAAATGGAATTGAAGAAGGTTAAATCGGAAATGGAATTCGACGACACTCAGTTATTGCGTCCAATGTATTGTCGTCGGCAGCCCTAACGCCGCCAATGGTCTAAGGTTTGTCGTCCAGATCTGATGATGTCCTTTATACATGAATGTTACCACATAGGTGTCCTAATTCTACACCACAACTTGTTCCTCTGTCCTTTTCATTCGGTCGTCGCCGGCAACAAAAGGAGATCTGCAATATTGGAGTTCATTGTTGGTGCAATGGTGTCATATTTCTACTAGTACGAACATGTATATATATCATTGGGGGTATACATGTATGTATATGTCTTCAATTTTTTTATGAGACTTTTTGTACCCATTTATTGTAGCATACATGTATGTATTTGGTAATCATTTTATAATGTAGATAGGCTATCCCTTGGGTATATATGTATGTATTTGTATTTGTATTCATTTTTATATGAATATTTTGGAAGCAATTATAATAGCATACATATATGTACTTTTATAACATGCATGTATTTTTTGAAGTAATATCTATTCTTGTGACGTTGAAGTTTCAAAAATACAAATTAGAACCGAAAATTACTCTTCCCTCATTGGTTGAATTATAGTTCTGGCGAATCTGCTTCTAATTTGGGTCTGTCTTTAATGCACCCTATATTATATATATATATATATATATATATATATATATAACGACCGTAATTTTACGTTTGTTTCTCGTGTAATTTATTCAGGATTTATTCGGATTTTAGTATTTATATTAAATTATGTTTCGGTTTGTGTTTTATCGAATGTTTGAATGTTTGGGGCTTGGTATAACCAAGTATGGGTCAAAACTTGGATGGAAACAAGTTTAAAGGCCAAGAATCTGGCTGGAACAGCCCTCGCGGCGCGAGGCAGACGCGAGCCAGACGCGAGATCAAATAGTAGGTTCAGAACTCAGACGCGAGAGACTCGCGCCGAGCTCGTGTTGAGCTTCGCGTCGAGCTCGCGGCGCGAGCCAGGCGCGAGCAGGGCGCGAGGTAGGCGTTCCTGCGGCGACCAAGAAGACAACCCGCGTCACCTCGCGGCGCGAGGCAAACGCGAGCGGGGCGCGAGGTCTGTCTGGACTATATAAAGCTGAGTAGAAGCTAGGGCTCATAACACCTACGAACCCTAGACTTAGTGCAGCCGTTTTTGAGAGCATTTGGACGGTTTTCGGAGCTAAGGAGCTCAAATCTTCATCATCTTGAAGGATTTAAGCATCAAGGGTAAGAATTCTTGCTTATTTCACTTAGTTACCTTCATGTTGAGCTTAGTATGGGTAACAATGGTGGTTTTGGGAACCCACCATGTCATCTTTTCGGAAGATGAACTTTCATGAGTGTAACACACTCCTTGTAGACTTGTAATCAATGTGTACAAGTTAGATTTGTGATGGAAAATCTTGAGCTAGGTCTTGAGATTCCACCAAGTTGTATGAATTTGGTGGTTAGAAATGTTTAGATGGATTAACTAGTAGCTAGTTATGGATTATAACTAGATTTTGTAATGATATTGATGTTAGGTCAAGAAGACCTTGAGATTGGAAGTACTTCCTCAATTTGGAAGTAAGGATTTTGTTGTTGAACACAATTGTTGGATAGCATTGCTAAGGTGAGTACATGTGATCTTCCTGAGTACATAGTAAACCACGTTCTATAATTGAATTGATAGAGTAAGTAATTGAATTGAAAAACATTGAATTGAATTGAACTGTATTGTAATTGATTGTGTAGTTACCACTAGTATGATTGAGTTGTGATATGGGCTTTAACCCGAGTAGATGATTTGTTATGTGGTAGCTAATCAATTGGATCCTAGATAACCCACACAAGTTGGGGGAGTTAGTGACACCTACTTGGGGCGGTACCACCCTGCGCAAGGGTAGTGTGTCGAGAAATAGATAACCCGGAAATCGGGGGAGCAAATAGATAACCCGGAAATCGGGGGAGCAAAAAGATAACCCGGAAACGGGGGAGTTTACCTAGTTAACCCATATCGGGGGAGTTGTTTCGGGGAGGCCCGTTACGTATGTGTTTGGCTTATGGCAAGCCTTAGAGTTTGATTGACTATGTGCAATTTGATAATTATTTAATTAGTCTTTTATTGCAAATTATTTCTAACCGGGTCTAAAACCCATGTTTCTCACGAGACAATATTTGTCTCACGTACTACGTTTATTTTGGCTATGTACTCAGGTTCGGGAGCTAAAGATTAGGCGGCCAGTAGTTAGCATTTGGAAGAATTAGCTCGGTGTACTTAGTTAGTTCCCTAGACTATGGTTTTGATATATTTGTAACACCGGTTTTGTCACTTTCTAATTATTCCAAATGTTTTAGTTAAACCATTTTTGGATACTCGGTTTGTAAAATCTGCGTGTTACAACTTGGTATCAGAGCATTAGTCTAAGTGAATTAGGTTGGTTACCCACCCTAGACTTAGACTTTGCTTTTGGGACATTATGTTCTATAGGAAGTTAGGTTGACCTTTAAGGATTAGGGTTGACCATTGAGGGAATTGTTTTAAATCGAGCTATTCTTATGTTTAATTTTGACTTTTTAGTCAACTTATTGGATTCTAATTGAGTTGACATCTTATTATAGTAAGATGGCTAGAACGAGAAGTGGTCGATTGTTGGATGGGGAACAAGCTTCGAATTTGAATCAAGATGGGAATGGATTGGCCAATTCGGGTATCGGGAATAACCATACTCCGGTAACGATGGAGGCCATTCAATCCATGCTCACTAATATGAGAAATGTGATGTAACAAGATGTTAACCGGATCATAAATGATCGGTTGAACTTAAGAGATGATGATGAGGAAAGGGAGGAAGAGGAACGTCTTTTTGAGGAGGAGAGGGAGGAAGGTGAAGATTCCCCTCAACTCACTAAGACCAAGTCAACGGGGAACACCAACCCGACCGAGAAATCCTCCAATGGGGAAAGTGGTGAAGAGAGAAAGATTGAACGTGAAGGATGTTCATACAAGACATTCCTTGCATGTCGACCCGACTTCTACCTCGGGAGTACGGAACCGAAAGTGACGGTTCAATGGATTCGAGAAACGGAGCGTGTGCTTGAGAGTAGCAAGTGCAAAGAGGAATACATGGTGACTTATGCCTCGCGTTTGTTCAAAGATGATGCTCTCACATGGTGGGACACCGTGTATGAAACTTTGGGGAAGAAAGCCATTTACAAGATGTCGTGGGATGAGTTCACTAGGAGACTTAAGGAGAAGTATTGTCCCGAAAGGGAGTTGGAGGAGTTGTTGGAAGAGTTCTTGCACTTCAAGAAAGGCAATTTGACCTTGGATGAGTATACCAAGAAGTTCACGGGATACCTCCCGTTTGTGTCAAGTACTTACCCAACCGAACGTAGTCGTGTGGTTCGGTTTGCCAATGGGTTACCATGGGAGTATGAGCTCGAAGTGAAGAGGGCAACCACTCTTGATGAGGCGATCAATGTCGCCCGAAGTGTCGAAAAAGTTAGCAAGAGAAGAGTGCAAGAGAGATCGGTTGGTAATGAGAAGAGAAAGTTTGAAAGTTTTTCGGGGACATCCAAGAAAAGCAAGTTTGCCCCGAGCGGGTCAAAACAAGGAAGTGTTGGTAGATGTAGAAAGTGTGGTAGGGACCACAAAGGAGAGTGCAAGGCGGATTCCAATGGGTGTTTCAAGTGTGGTCGGTTTGGCCACAAGGCTAAAGATTGCAAGGTGAGGAACCTTGATGAGGTAGAGTGCTTCTCGTGTCACGAGAAAGGGCATTATAGCAATGTATGCCTAAAGAAGGGAACCGAAACATTGGTGTCAACCGCTCACAAGAAACCGGAGCTGTTGAAAGTCAAGGGGTGTGCCTTCCAACTCACGCGTGAAGAAGCCAAGGAGACTCATGATGTCGTCTCAGGTACCTTATTCATAAACTCCATACCCACATATGTATTGATTGATTCGGGTTCTACTTATTCTTTCGTGTCTCACGAATTTGGTGCTAAGTTTAAGGTTCCACTAGAGTTACTTGATGAGTTATATGAAATAGAAGTAGCCGATGGAAAAACCTCTATGGTTCAACACATCTATAGAGATTGTGAACTAGAAATCGATAGTAAAAAGTTTAAGGTTGATTTGATGCCTATGGGGATTAAGGCTTTTGATGTAATTATTGGGATGGATTGGTTGGGAATCCACCAAGCTGTTAAGGCAAAAAGCCTTACCCCTTTGGATCTTAAGATAATAAAACAACCTAGACTAGCTTTGATTAATATGTAGAATAAAATAGCTAAGTTTAGGTCTGATATTGAGTGGTCAGTATTGGAACTCAGTATCAGAGCTCAATATCAGATAGTGATAATGAGTACAAGGACTGAGTAGAAGGACTGAGTAAACATTTCCATGTTTACCTTGCCAGATCAAATCCCTTTGATCTCGGCCACTTTCCTTATTCTAGTCCTTGCATTACTCCTTGCCCAACTTGTAAGATCTCTATAACATTATAAATAGAGATCATTTGGCAAAGGAGTATTTACCAATTCACTTTACACTTTCATATCTATTGTAATTGATCAGTGGTCTTGTTATTCCGCAACAAGCCACACTTAGTGGAATTATACATTTGACTCATTCATATCTTGTTCTTATACAATATTTGTCTTGAGTTATAATTATCCAATCAATTAACCATCTAAACCAGGGCGTTGTGACCTAACAACTGGTATCAGAGCAGGCTAAATAAACTCTTATTTAGTCGATCTATAACCCTGGCAGCCATCCCTTATACTTATCCTTCACATACTCCAAAATCAAAAATGTCTACCATTGTTGCACCAATTATGTCTGGAAAGGGAGTACCCATCTTTGATGGTAAAGACTTCCATCAATGGAAGCTAAAAGCTCAGTGGTATCTTGAATCCATTCATCATGAAATGCTCACTGTGCTAAATGATGGTCCTATCATCCCACAAACTGTGGAACCCGTTGCTGCTACTGATAATGCTCCTGAGAGCATAAGAACTGTACCTAAACTAAGGCACAACTGGACTGATACTGACCGTCAGTTGTATGCTTTAGACTCCAGGGCTAAAGGGGTGACTGGTAATGCTGTTACCAAAGAAATTCTCAATGCAATCATGGAATTGCCAACAGCAAAGGCTATGTGGGATAGCCTATCAGTCACTTATGAAGGCACACCAAAAGTGAAGTTGCAAAGAAAGAGCAACATGAGAAGAAATTATGAAAACTTCTTCTCAAATCCAAATGAAGACATCACCTCTCTTTACAACAGGTTTAATACTGTTGTTCATGGTCTAATCAGTTTTGGCATTGTAAAAGAGGAAGGGGAACTTGTTCAAAAGTTCCTGGACAGTCTTCCTCAACAATTTCTTGACATGTCAAATTCGGTCAATGCTGCTAACAACATTGAGTCATATACTCTTCAAACTTTGTATGGCCTAATGTTGAATCATGAGGAGAATACTGCTTCAAGACTGATCAACTGGAAGAAAACTGACCAATCTTCAAATGGAATGGCTCTCATTGTGCAACAAGCATATACTGTGACTGAGCCTGAAGAACCAGTAGTTGATCTTGCTGATGCTGAGGCAGAAGAGCTTGAGACTCAAATGGCTCTTATGTCTATGAAGCTGGATCAGTTGAAAAAGAAGAGGCTTGGTGTTAGCTCTTCTAATACTGACCCAAGATCAGGTCTTTGCTATAGGTGTGGAAAGCCTGGACATATTGCTGCAATTTGTCATACCAAGTCTTCTGAGACTAATCAGAATGACAATATTGCATACCGAGCAAAGAGGTATAGAGACAAGTATGTCAAACTGAAGAACTGGAGCAAGGGCAAGAGGGCAGAAGGGAATGGAGCACCTCATCAAGCACTGTACTCTGAAGCTTGGTTGGATGAGGACATAAGTGATGATGAGGAAGAGGTTGAGAATAAAGCCTTTATGGCTTTCACTGAAGATGATTTGAAGAGCTCCTTTGAAAAGGATATCAAAGAGGCTGAGAGGATGAGTGTTCATACTGATTGGGATTCCACTCAGTTGTACAAGATAAGTTCCTTTCAAACTTATTCAGTGAATGAAAAAACTAAGATTTTTGAGTATATGATTGTTGATCTTAAAACTTCTGTACAAAAAGAAAAGGCTTTAAAATTAACAATTCAAGAACTTGAAAGGGTAAATAATGAAAACTTAGATAAATTAGCAAAGTATAAAGATTTAGAACTAAACTTTTCAGATTTAAAGGACATTAACCAAAGATTAGCTGATAAAGCTCATTTACACAAACTTGAAAAAGAAAAATTTGAAAAACAGTGTAAATCTTGGGGAAATGCTTCAATAAAATTAAATAAATGTTTAAATCAACAATTCCCAGAAAATGTGAGGGCTGCACTTGGTGTTGATCCTCAATTTAAAAATAGGAATAATTTTGCTGATTTATTTGAAGAATTTTCGAATATGAACCCTATTAAATTTATAAAAGCTAAAACCTTTTGTGAAGTTGGATGTCAAACTGAGTCAGATGATGAGGAAAATGAAATTTTAGAAAAACCTATTGGTCCCTCCATCTGCTCGAAGTGCTATACTGAGCTACAAGAACTCAGTATTGAATTTCCTGTAAAAGAAATTTCTGATACTGAGCTCCCAATAGTTCAGTATGACACTTCTGCTGTTCCACCTTTTGAATTATTATTTAATACAACAACTTTTGAATTATATAATGATAATAAGACTACTTCTATCTCAAATGTTTCATCTAATACATAAGTTGCAGGAACAGGAACATCATATACTGAGACATCTAAAGAACCTGTTAAAGTTGTTTCTTCAAAACATCATAAACAAAAAACAACTTCAACTAGGTCCACAGTTGGCAGAAACAAGAAGTCTTACACTAATAATATTAGAAAGACTTCTCTGCCAAATAAAAAGAAGCAACCAGATCCACCACCCTTTAAACCAGTAAAACAAAATGTTAAAACACCTATTAAAAATGACAAAAATAACATTTTAAAAACACTTGGTGATCAGGTTAAATTTTTAAGTAAAAAATTTGCAAAACTTACTCATACTGATCTACCAAAAGTGCAACAGTTTTCTAAAATACCTTATGAAAATATATTTAGAAATAGACCTAGAAAATGTTATAGGTGTCATCATACTGGTTATAAGGGAGATGAATGCTGGACTGATCTCTCAAGTCCTAGGTACTCAGTACCAAAGAAAAGGACAGAATCTAAGTCAGTATCACCAAAGAAAACCTCTAAAGTTTCCCCTGAAGTGTTACTGACCTCTCCAAATAAAGAGATCAGGTCAAAATCTGTTTATTCCACCAAAGGTCCCATTCAAAAATGGGTTCCTAAAAGGAACTAACTCTTACTTTGTGTCTTGTGCAGGGTGACAGAAAATGATATTTAGATAGTGGCTGCTCAAGACACATGACTGGCAGTATGGAGTACCTTCTCAATTATACTCCAGAGAAGGGTCCTTCTGTTAAGGTTGGAGATGACTCGGTGGGAAAGACAAGAGGTTATGGTGTGATCAAGGCAGGCAACATAACTTTTAAAAGAGTTGCTTATGTAGAGGGTCTTAAACACAATCTGCTCAGTATCAGCCAGATGTGTGATGATGACAATGAAGCTCGATTCAGGAAGGTTGCAGGAATCATCTACAATGATAAAGGACAGCCTGCACCCATTGCTAGAAGAGAAAAAGATGTATATGTGGTCAACCTATCTGAAATAGACCCAACTATTCGAGTATGCCTGCTTTCTAAAGTCAAGCCAGAATTACATTGGCTATGGCACAAGAAACTCTCTCACATCAACTTTAGAAATATCAACGAGCTCAGTATGAAGAAACTGGTGAGAGGGTTGCCCAATATCACTTATTCAAAAGATAAGTTATGCTCAGCATGTGAAATGGGCAAGCAGAAGAAGAGTTCATTCAAGTCAAAGGTCAATCATTCCATTAATGAACCTCTTACTATGATACATATGGATCTTTTTGGCCCCATCAGCACACCATCTTTGGCCAAAAAGATCTATACCCTAGTCTTGGTTGATGAATTCTCAAGATATACTTGGGTCATCTTCCTCAAAACTAAGTCAGATGCAACAACAGAAATCATTGTCTTTATAAAAAGAGAGGAACTTCAAAAAGGCAACAAGGTCAAGCAACTTAGAAGTGACCATGGTACTGAGTTTAAGAACTCAGTATTAGCCGATTTCTGTGAAGAAAAAGGAATCATTCAAAACTTCTCTGCAGCTTACACACCACAACAAAATGGTGTTGTAGAAAGAAAGAATAGAACATTAATTGAAGCTGCAAGAACTTTGTTATGCCATGCTGGACTGGCACTGAGTTTCTGGGCTGAAGCTATAAATTGTGCAAACTTCACTCAGAATAGAGCCACTATAGTCCAGAGACATCTGAAGACTCCATATGAGTTATACAATGGCAAGATTCCTAATGTGGAATACTTCCACATCTTTGGAAGTAAATGCTTTGTACTCAGTACAAAACAAAATCTCAACAAATTTGCTCCCAAAGCAAATGAAGGTGTGTTCATGGGCTACTCTCCACACTCTAAAGCCTTCAGAGTGTATATCATCTCAACCAAGATGATTGTAGAATCCATTCATGTCACCTTTGATGAAGATCAGAATGAGCATTCTACCTCAGCAAGTGAAGACATAAGTGGCATAGATATTCTATGCAATCCAGAAAACTCCATTGCTGAAGAGCCCAAGTTTCATCCACACTTTATTCCTAATAAGTTTAATGAAACTGATCAAGTTCGAACTCAGTCTCACTCAACTGCGACTAATACTGAGGCTCCCATAACAGAGAACCCTCACACTGAGTTTCCAACTAATGATCTGCACCACTCTACCTATGAAGAAGGTGAAACATCCAACACTTCACAAGAATCCACATCAACTCTGCAAAATGAAGATGAACAGCAACCTCCGCTGTCTAATACTGACCAGAATTCCACTCGGTATCAGACACACAACACACCTAATCAACAAGATAGTGTTGATCCTACTTCAAATGCTCCCTTATAAAACAATTTAAGGGAACACAGAGACCATCCACACTCAAACATTATTGGGCCTATTGAAGAATGTGTCCAAACAAGAAGAAAATTAGAGTTTCAACCCCAAGCAACTGCAAATTTTTGTTTCTTCTCAAGCTTTCTATCTACCATTGAACCAAAGAAAGCTGATGAAGCTTTATTAGATGAAGATTAGGTAGAGGCTATGCAAGAAGAGCTCACAGAGTTTGAGAGAAACAAAGTTTGGAACTTAGTACCACCTCCTACTGGCAAAACTATTATTGGTACTAAGTGGGTATTCAGAAACAAGATGGACAAGGATGGTGTTGTCATCAGAAACAAAGCAAGGTTGGTTGCTCAAGGTTACAGGCAAGAAGAAGGCATTGACTATGATGAAACTTTTGCACCAGTTGCAAGAATTGAAGCTATTAGGTTGTATCTTGCATATGCAGCTTTTAAGAACTTCAAAGTTTATCAGATGGATGTCAAGAGTGCTTTTCTAAATGGAAAACTACAAGAGGAAGTTTATGTTAAACAACCACCAGGTTTTGTTGATCCTAAATTTCCTAATTATGTTTTCAAGCTTGATAAAGCTCTATATGGGCTCAAACAAGCTCCAAGAGCCTGGTGTGATACCCTGTCTGAGTACCTTATTGAAAATAAATTTACAAGAGGTAAAATTGATAAAACATTATTTTCAAAACGGAAAGGTTCTGAAATCTTACTCATTCAGATATATGTAGATGATATTATTTTTGGCTCCACTGACAAGTCAATGTGTGACTGGTTTACTAAGATAATGTCAACTCAGTATCAGATGAGTATGATGGGAGAACTTACTTATTTTCTTGGTTTACAAGTTGAACAAAAGCCTGATGGCACTTTTATAAATCAAAGTAAGTATGTGCATGACATGTTAAAGAAATACAAATTTGAAAATTTATCTTCCATGCACACTCCTATGGGTACTCAGGATAAGATAAGTAAGGATGAAACTGGTAAACCAGTTTGTCAATCCACATACCGAGGTATGATTGGTTCCTTACTTTACTTAACTGCTAGTAGGCCTGATATCATGTTTGCAACATGTTTGTGTGCTCGGTATCAGGCCGATCCTAAAGAATCACACATGAAAGTAGTTAAGCGCATCTTTAGATATCTTACAGGTACTCCTAACCTGGGTCTTTGGTATCCCAAAGATTCAAACTTTGACCTTGAAGGGTACACAGATGCAGATTTTGCAGGTTGTAGATTGGATAGAAAAAGCACAAGTGGAGGATGTCAATTCCTAGGTGGAAGACTAGTAGGTTGGTCATCCAAGAAGCAAAATTCGGTAGCAACTTCCACAGCAGAAGCAGAGTATGTTGCTGCAGGAAGTTGATGTGCTCAATTATTATGGATGCAGTATCAACTATTGGACTATGGGTTCAACTTTCAAAAGACTCCAATTCATTGTGATAACAAGAGTGCTATTGCTATCACAGAGAACCCAGTCTATCACTCCAAAACTAAGCACATTGATATCAGACACCACTTTATTCGAGATAATGTGGAAAAAGGTAAGGTTGAGGTAGATTATGTACCAACAGATGAACAATTGGCAGATGTGTTTACTAAACCTCTCCTTGAGGAAAGGTTTATGTATTTACTAGGGCAATTAGGTATGCTGAATCCTTGATCTTTCTTAATTTTCTTTAAAACTGAGCGCTCAGTATCATTCCTGTTGATACTGACCACTCAGTATCACTAGTCTGTTATCATCAAAATTTAAAGTTTTATTTTTTTTATTAATTTCAAGAGTAAATTAATTGTTTTTTATATTTTTACAATTTTTTAAAATTAATTTTTTTTCTCTCAGTATTGGGGTATGACGGCGCTCACACCGAGCTTAATCCTCATACTGCCCAACGGTAACCTTTCTTAATAGGAAAGTTACCGTTGGCACGGGATAAGGCAGTCAAATCAGCCAGTTTTACTTCCCAATACCTTAATTATCTTTCAATCACCTATAAATAACCGTTTTTTTTACTTCAAATATTTTTTAACAATTATTTCATTCTTTCTCTTTAAATTCTATTTGCGATTAACGATTTCACTCTCTCTTAGCAAGCAAAAACTCTTAAATCAAAATCACAGATGTTAGGTCACAACAACCCTGGTTTATAATGTTAATTGATAGAGTATTATACTTAGAGAAATATTAAAGTGATAACACAAGAATATGGTCAATGTATAAATCCACTAAGTGTGGCTTGTTGCGGAATAACAAGACCACTGATCAATTACAAAAGATGTGAATGTGTAAAGTAAATTGGTGAGTACTACTTTGCAAGATGATCTCTATTTATAATGTTATAGAGATCTTACATAATGAGCAAAGGAGTAACCGAAGGACTAAGCAAGGAAAATGACTAAGATCAAGGGATTTGATCTTAGTCCGTTACTATACTGAGTATCACTCAGTCCTTCTACTCAGTATCACTATTTGATACTGAGTACTGATACTGAGTTCTAATACTGATCACTCAGTATCAGACCTAAACTTAGCTATATTATTCTACATATTAATCAAAGCTAGTCTAGGTTGTTTTGTTATCTTAAGATCCAAAGGGGTAAGGCTTTTTGCCTTAACAATCTCCCCCTATCTAATGATAACAAAACAATTACAAAGAAAAAAACTAAACAAAATAAGCTACAGGCTGCAAAGTCTTCTTCTTTAGTCTTTGTTGATCGATTCAAACTCGTAGAAGACTTCTTTCTTCACATGGATGAACTCTTCTCTTTTCTTCAGTTCATCTTGCCTGTTGTTTAGTACAGCAACTATCTTTTTTCTAAACCAAGCATCTTCTTTCTTGGTTATCATCCATTTAAGACCCACCAAATGGCTGATAGGAGCTGTTGCCAAATCTGCTTCAGTAATGAAGCATTCCCTGTCATCTGAGTCAGTATACATGTATCCAGATGTTGGATATATGGTACTCTTTTGATCCTGAAAAATGAGATTAGGGGGAATAGTATATGTGGGAATTATTCTGAAAGTATTAAGACACTCAGGTTTGTTGTTCCTCATAGCTTCAGTCATCACACTGAGTGCCCTGTATTCTGCTGCATAAAGAATGCCTTTTTCATAGCATATAGCAGATACAGCCCAGATTTCATCCATCATCACTTGGGCTTCAGAAGATCTTGAAGGCATTTCCTTGATCAGTCTAGCAATTTTTATCCAATCATGAAGTCCCATATTTTGAATGTCATGGAGGAGAAACTTCATTGGAGGACTGACTGGCCCAGTACAAGTTGCAACAATTGACCTATCAACAGTTTTGACCTTTATTTTGTTGACAAACTCATTTAGCCAGTATATGTCTCGTACAGTTGGAAATGCTTTCTTCCTCAGCATACTCATCCTTGTTTCCCTATATCTTGTTCTTTGTGCCACAATGTTCCAATACTGTTCAAGTAATTCATCTCCAGTTCTTCTTACAGTATGAGATCTTCTTGGAACATCTTCAGACTCAGATTCAGGTTCTTCCTTAACAGGGAAGAACCTTTGGGCTTCAATCTCATCCTCAGCTTCACTCTTTCCCTCAGTAAACTGAGCAGATCTTCTAGGTCTTGAGATCAGAGGAGCTGGATCTTGTTCTTCACTAGATTCTGAGGACATAACCACATTTGTCATTCTTCTGGTTATTGGTCTTCTAGGAATTCTAGAAGGTCCTTCAGCCTGAGATGAGATAGATTTTCTTGTATGCTCTTCATCATCTGAGAATGATGATGAAGAGGTTTCTTTATTTGCTTCATCCAATGCAAAGTTTAAAAAATCTTCTGATTCCACTGGATGTTCTTCATCTTCATCATCAGCAATGGGCCACACAAAAGGTCTATAGACCACAATTTGTAAGTTATTTTCTTCTAGAGCAGGTGGCTCAGCATAAGCTTGCTGTGGTTGGTCAGTATGAGTCTCCCCCTGAGCAGATGGCTCAAGTGGGTCTTGAACTTGTAATTCTGACCTTGTTCTTTGTCTTCTTCTCTCATACTGAATGCGAAATGGCTCAGTATGAGGGCTTTGCTGATGTTGTTGTTGAGGTTGATCTTCATTCAATCTTCTTCTTTTCTCCCCCTGAGCAGAAGGCTCAGTTTGATCAACCTCAGAATCTCTTTGTCTCTTCTCCCCCTTTTTGTTATCATTTGATGAGGAGGGAAGAGGATCAGTATCACCACCCATGTCCCCTTCAGGTTGTTCAAGAGTAGGGGAGGGCATGGGCTCAGTTGCAGCATCAGTATCACCAGCACCTCCTTCTCCTTCTCCTTCTTCATTGTGACCACCATGTGAACCTGGTGGAGTTTGTGGAGGCTGCTGTGGTTGTTGAAGGAGTGATACTGACTGTTTTATTAGTTCAATATCACCACTCATCTTGTCCATTCTGGCTATTATTACATTTTGAGTTTGTTGGATGGCCAGAATGTGTTGCATGATTGCTTGCAGAGTCACTTGATCTGCTGCAGCTTGAGATGCCTGAATACCCTGCACAGATGGTGCTAAAGAAACAAAAAATATAAAACTGGTTAGAATGAAAGGTTTATCAAATAGAATTGTGGTGTTGTTTAATTCTACAATCATATAAACAGAGTTTGTGAAGTCTGTATTTCATCTGGTATAGGATGAAATATTGTGGACTTGTGCATAGCATGTGTAAGAAGATTTTAGTAAAGGTGAGTGTGAAAATTTAAGTAGCTCATTATAGGATAAGTCACATTTACTAAAAGGTTTGGGTGTGGGAATTCGAAGCCTGGGATGTGCTTCTTGTTGTTTTCAATGTGTATCACTCGGTATGAGAGTGATAACAGAAATGTGGCTAAACCCCATTGGATATTTTTGGATTTTGTGGCTTAAGGGTTTGGGATCATTTCTTGAATGATGCTACCCAACTCAAAAATAAGTTAGACATTATTCAAGCAGCACCAGTGGGTGTCAGTATGACATCAACCACCATTGTCTCTTTAAATGTTGAGACAACTGTAGACTGACAATGATCAATTTAGTGTGCTCAGTATATGAATTTTGCATAGCAGCAGTGGGCTAGCTATGTTGGCCATAAGAGGATATATATTTGAAAGATCGTTTGAGACTTTGGTCAGTATTGAGTTGGTACTGGCCAATACTTAGTCTCTATTTGGGAATGAAATATATATATATATAAGTTTAAGGCTTTTTAGAAATTCATACCTGAGACTCTGTCAGATTCCCTACGAGCATCTGCAGAGGTCGGTACAGGATCATGTGTTTGTTGATGTGCAGCACCAACATCTTCAATACCGACCCCTCTGTCATGCTGAGCACCTTCCAGTGCAGTTTGTGCATATTGAATCTCCACATCAAGAGGAACATGAGGTTCCTCAATTGGTTGAGCAGGTGGAGCTTGTTCTGGACCTGGAAGGTCAGCGGTGGCTGCAATAAAGCTTTGGGCTTGAATAGATGCAGTTAATGATGGAACATTTGCAGGCTGCACCTCCTCAGACGATAAGTTGCCCATAATGATAGGAGAAACATTCCTTCTTCTTCTTCGAAGGACCAGTGGTGTGTCTTCTGAGGACTCAGTTTCAAGAATGTTTTCAATATGAGGAGCAGCAAGATCTTGTGCAGGTGGAGAGATAGTTGGTTCTTGAACTTGTGGGACATCCTGCATCTCAATATCTTGACCTGCCTGTGCTCCATTTCCACTATCATCATCATCATCATCATCATTGTCTGACTCAGTATCAGACAGATCTTCTTCATCATTTATATGTTCTTGAACAATGGCCCACATAGGAGGACTTAGAAGAGGTTCTCCTTCTCTTGGTCTGTAAAAGAAAATCTTCTCACTGAGTGGAGGAAGATCAACTCTTGGACTGTGAAAATCATCATAAATCTGTGTGGGCATTGAGTGTTGAAAGATGAGTGATAGAAATCTGCAGAAAGGGACATTGCATTCCCTTGTATTTGCTCGAACCAGTGTAGCTAATTCATTGAAAATTAGGCGAGCATAATCGATATTTCTTCCATAGTACAGAGCATGTACTATTTGCATCCCAAATTCGTTTATTTGGTCCAAAGCTCCCGTCTTGTGGGTCATACATCGAATGATTGTGGTGATAAGAATACCCCACATAGGACCAAATTCATTTCTTTTGATTGTGCCCGTTGTTCCTCTTCGACCTAGAAAAGGCAGTACAGAGCGTGCCTCTGATCTATCAACAAATGGGTCATACTGAGCTTGGGCGGGAAGTCTCAGTGCTTCACGAATGATTGCAGTAGAAACAAATGCCCTTCTTTGATCTCTAATTACCCACCCAGCAATCATATCTGGAGAATCGAGTGTAGCAGAGTACCAAAACTCGCATAGCATCTCTGGGAAAATTGCTCGAGGAGACAAGGTCAGTGCACGAGCAATTGGGCAATTTTTCAGAAAAGTCACAATGTTTGTGAACTCTTGGCATGCCCAGGCTTGAGGAATATTGAAATTTGCTGTGATGTTGTTCCTCGCAAACCTGGGTACTTCATTATTTCGGAATTGGATTTCCGATTGAACGTCTGGAGCAACAAAAGTGTAATTCGCCATCTGTGATTTTGATTTGAAAGAATTTGCTTGCTAAGAGAAAGTGAAATCGTTAATCGCAGAGAGAATTGAAGATGAAAGAAAGAAATAACAGTTAAAAAATTTGAAGTAAAAAAAAACGGTTATTTATAGGAGATTTGAAAGATAATTAAGGTATTGGGAAGTAAAAACGGCTGATTTGACTGCCTTATCCTCTGCCAACGGTAACTTTCTTATTAAGAAAGGTTACCGTTTGAGCAGTATGAGGATTAAGCTCAGTGTAAGAGCCGTCATACCCCAATACCGAGTAAAAAAAAATTAATTTTAAAAAAAATTTTAAAAATATAAAAACAATTAATTTACTCTTGAAATTAAAAAAAATAAAAATTTTAAATTTTAATGTTAACAGACAAGTGATACTGAGTGGTCAGTATCAACAGGAGTGATACTGAGTGCTCAGTTTTAAAGAAATTTAATAAAGATTAAGGATTCAACATACCTAATTGTCCTAGTAAATACATAAACCTTTCCTCAGGAAGAGGTTTAGTAAATACATCAGCCAATTGTTCATTTGTTGGTACATAATCAACTTCAACCTTACCTTTTTCCACATTATCTCGAATAAAGTGGTGTCTGATATCAATGTGCTTGGTTTTGGAGTGATAGACTGGGTTCTCTGTGATAGCAATAGCACTCTTGTTATCACAATGAATAGGAGTCTTATGAAAGTTGAACCCATAGTCTAAGAGTTGATACTGCATCCATAATAATTGAGCACAACAACTTCCTGCAGCAACATATTCTGCTTCTGCTGTGGAAGTTGCTACTGAATTTTGTTTCTTGGATGACCAGCCAACTAATCTTCCACCTAGGAATTGACATCCTCCACTTGTGCTCTTTCTGTCCAATCTACAACCTGCAAAATCTGCATCTGTGTACCCTTCAAGGTCAAAGTTTGAGTCTTTGGGATACCAAAGACCCAGGTTAGGAGTACTTGTAAGATATCTAAAGATGCGCTTAACTGCTTTCATGTGTGATTCTTTAGGATCAGCCTGATACCGAGCACACAAACATGTGGCAAACATGATATCAGGCCTACTAGCAGTTAAGTAAGGTAAGGAACCAATCATACCTCGGTATGTGGATTGACATACTGGTTTACCAGTTTCATCCTTACTTATCTTATCCTGAGTACCCATAGGAGTGTGCATGGAAGATAGATTTTCAAAATTGTATTTCTTTAACATGTCATGCACATACTTACTTTGATTTATAAAAGTGCCATCAGGCTTTTGTTCAACTTGTAAACCCAGAAAGTCAATGCCTAACAACTGCTCTGATACCAGTTGTTAGGTCACAACAACCCTGGTTTATAATGTTAATTGATAGAGTATTATACTTAGAGAAATATTAAAGTGATAACACAAGAATATGGTCAATGTATAAATCCACTAAGTGTGGCTTGTTGCGGAATAACAAGACCACTGATCAATTACAAAAGATGTGAATGTGTAAAGTAAATTGGTGAGTACTACTTTGCAAGATGATCTCTATTTATAATGTTATAGAGATCTTACATAATGAGCAAAGGAGTAACCGAAGGACTAAGCAAGGAAAATGACTAAGATCAAGGGATTTGATCTTAGTCCGTTACTATACTGAGTATCACTCAGTCCTTCTACTCAGTATCACTATTTGATACTGAGTACTGATACTGAGTTCTAATACTGATCACTCAGTATCAGACCTAAACTTAGCTATATTATTCTACATATTAATCAAAGCTAGTCTAGGTTGTTTTGTTATCTTAAGATCCAAAGGGGTAAGGCTTTTTGCCTTAACAACAGATGGCGAACTACACTTTCGTCGCTCCAGAGGTTGAATCGGAAATCAAATTCCGAAATGATGAACTGCCCAGGTTTGCGAGGAACAACATCACAGCCAATTTCACTAATCCTCAAGCCTGGGTATGCCAAGAATTCACAAACATTGTGACTTTTTTGAAAAATTACCCAATTGCTCGTGCACTGACTTTGTCTCCTCGAGCAATTTACCCAGCAATGCTATGCGAGTTTTGGTACTCTGCCACACTCGATTCTCCAGATATGATTGCTGGGTGGGTAATTAGGGATCAAAGAAGGGCATTTGTTTCTACTGCCATCATTCGTGAAACACTGAGGCTTCCTGCCCAAGCTCAGTATGACCCATTCGTTGATAGAACAGAGGCACGCTCAGTATTGCCATTTTTGGGTCGAAGAGGAACAACGGGCATAATCAAAAGAAACGAATTTAGTCCTATGTGGGGTATTCTCATTACAATGATTATTCGGTGTATGACCCACAAGATAGGTGCTTTGGACCAAATAAATGAATTTGGGATGCAAATAGTACATGCTTTGTACTATGGAAGAAACATTGATTATGCAAGGCTCATTTTCAATGAATTATCTGCTTTGGTTCGGGCTAACACAAGGGAATGTAATGTCCCTTTCTGCAGATTCTTATCACTCATCTTTCAACACTCAATGCCCACACATACTTATGATGAGTTTCACAGTCCAAGGGTTGATCTTCCTCCTCTTAGTGAGAAGATCTTCTTTTACAGGCCAAGAGAAGGAGAGCCTCTACTGAGTCCTTATATGTGGGCCATTGTTCAAGAACACATAAATGAGGAAGAAGACATGTCTGATACTGAATCAGACAATGATGATGATGATGACAATGATGATAATAGTGGTAATGGAGGACATGCTGGTCAAGATGTTGAGATGCAGGATGTTCCACAAGTTCAAGAACCGCCTCAACAACATATCTCTCATACTGAGTCGTCCGAAGCCACACCGCTTGTCCTAAGAAGAAGAAGAAGAAACCTCTCACCAGTCCTTATGGGCGTGTTATCATCTGAGGAGGTGCAGCCTGCAAATGTTCCATCATTAACTGCCTCTCTTCAAGCCCAAAGCCTAGTTGCAGCCACCGCTGACCTTCCAGGTCCAGAACTAGTCCCAACTGCTCAACCAATTGAGGAACCTCATGTTCCTCTTGATGTGGAGATTCAATATGAGCAAACTACACTGGAAGGTGCTCAGCAAGACATACAGGTCGGTATTGAAGATGTTGGTGCTGCAAATCAACAATCACATGATCCTGCACCGACCTCTGCCGATGCTAGAAGGGAATATGACAGAGTCTCAGGTATGAATTTCTAAAAAGCCCTTAAACTTATATATATATATTTCATTCCAAAATAGAGACTAAGTATTGGCCAGTACCAACTCAATACTGACCAAAGTCTCACACGATCTTTCAAATATATATCCGTTTATGGCCAACATAGCTAGCCCACTGCTGCTATGCAAAATTCATATACTGAGCACCCAATTGATCATTGTCAGTCTACAGTTGTCTCAACATTTAAAGATACAATGGTGGTTGATGTCATACTGACACCCACTGGTGCTGCTTGAATAATGTCCAACTTATTTTTGAGTTGGGTAGCATAATTCAAGAAATGATCACAAACCCTTAAGCCACAAAATCCAAAAACTCTCCATGGGGTTTAGCCACATTTCTGTTATCACTCTAATACCGAGTGATAACCATTGAAAATAACAAGAAGCACATCCCAGGCTTCGAATTCCCAAACTCAAACCTTTTAGTAAATGTGACTTATCCTCTACTGAGCTACTTAAATTTACACACTCACTTTTACTAAAACCTTCTTACACATACTATGCACAAGTCCACAATATTTCATCATAAACCAGATGAAATACAGACTTCACAAACTCTGTTTATATGATTATAGAGTTAACCAACACCACAATTCTATTTGATAAACCTTTCTTTTTAACCAGTTTTATATTTTTTTTGTTTCTTTAGCACCATCTGTGCAGGGCATTCAGGCATCACAGGCTACAGGAGACCAAGTGACTCTGCAAGCAATCATGCAGCATATTCTGGCCATCCAACATACTCAGACTATCATACTGGCCAGAATGGACACTATGAGTAGTGATATTGACTCAATAAAACAGTCAGTCTCACTACTTCAACAACCACATCAGCCTCCACCAACTCCACCATTTTCACATGGTGGACACAATGAATAAGGAGAAGGAGAAGAGACAAAGAGATACTGAGGTTGATCAAACTAAGCCATCTACTCAGGGGGAGAAAAGAAGAAGATTGAATGAAGATCAACCTCCACAACAAGAACAACAACATCAGCAAAGCCCTCATACTGAGCCACTTCGGTTTCAGTATGAGAGAAGAAGACAAAGAACTAGGTCAGCATTACAAGTTGAAGACCCACTTGAGCCATCTGCTCAGGGGGAGACTCATACTGACCAACCACAGCAAACTTATTCTGAGCCACCTGCTCGTGAGGAGAATGATTTGCAAATTGTGGTCTATAGGCCTTTCATCTGGCCTATTGATGATGATGAAGATGAAGAACCAGTTTTAGTGAACTATGCACTAAATCTGGTAGAACAAGAAAGTTCTTCATCATCATCCTCGGATGATGAAGAACCAGAAAATCTGGTGATTAGAAGAAGGAGTTCCTTATCAAGAAGACCCATCAATGCAGTTCTCACTTCTTCTGAATCAAGTGAGCAACCTGCTCCTTTGGTAACAAGACAAAGAAGACCCGTCCATACATTGGACAGTGATACCGAGCAGGCTCCAAGACTGACTTCTCAACAACTCTGTGCAGAACAAGAGAAATTTTTATATGAGCAAGAGTTGGGAATCAAACCTGAACCAGAATCTGACCCAGATACTGATACTCCTGGTCCTTCACATAGAATCTCAAGAAAGGGTCCAGACCATATTCAACATTATTGGAATTTGGTTGCTGCTAGGACTCAGTATAAGGAGGAAAGGAAGGAGTTCTTGAAGACCAAAACATTTCCAAATGTAAGGGGGATACATTGGTTGAATCTGGATGTCAATAAAGTAAAAGTGAAGCTCAAAGAAGGAAGAATCACTATCACTTGTACTGGCTTAACCAGTCCTCCCATGAAGATATTTCTTCATGATATTCAAAGAATTGGTCTTCAAGACTGGGTGAAGATCACAAGACTGGTCAAAGAGCTTCCAAAGAAATCAACTTATGATCAAATAGTCTTGGATGAGATCTGTGCAGTAGCTGCTGTATGCTATGAGAAGGGCTTGCTTCATGAGATAGAGTATAGAATACTCAGTGTGATGACTGAAGCTTACTCAAACAACAGACCAGAATGCCTTCATACATACAAGTATCTTAATAAGTACCCTCTTCCTCCTAACCTTGTTTTTCAGGATCAAAAGAGTGTCATATATCCAACTTCTGGATATATGTATACTGACTCAGAGGATAGAGAGTGCTTCATTTCTGAAGAAGATCTGCCAAGAGCTCAAATCAGTCACCTTGTTGGACTGAAATGGATGATCACCAAGAAAGAAGACTCTTGGTTCAGAAAGAAGATTGTTGCAGTTCTTAATTGTAGAAGGGATGAACTCAAGAGCAGAGAAGAGTTTGTCCACATCAAACAAGAAGTCTTCTATGAGAATGAAGCCCTCAACAGCAGATGAAGAAGAAGATTTTGCTACCTATGATGTTGTATTTTTTTTTCTTTTTATCTCTTTGTAATTGTTTTGTTATCATTAGATAGGGGGAGATTGTTAAGGCAAAAAGCCTTACCCCTTTGGATCTTAAGATAACAAAACAACCTAGACTAGCTTTGATTAATATGTAGAATAAAATAGCTAAGTTTAGGTCTGATACTGAGTGGTCAGTATTGGAACTCAGTATCAGAGCTCAGTATCAGATAGTGATACTGAATACAAGGACTGAGTAGAAGGACTGAGTAAACTTTTCCATGTTTACCTTGCGAGATCAAATCCCTTTGATCTCGCCCACTTTCCTTATTCTAGTCCTTGCATTACTCTTTGCCCAACTTGTAAGATCTCTATAACATTATAAATAGAGATCATTTGGCAAAGGAGTATTCACCAATTCACTTTACACTTTCATATCTATTGTAATTGATCAGTGGTCTTGTTATTCCGCAACAAGCCACACTTAGTGGAATTATACATTTGACTCATATCTTGTTCTTATACAATATTTGTCTTGAGTTATAATTATCCAATCAATTAACCATCTAAACCAGGGCGTTGTGACGTAACACAAGCCAAGATTTTGTGTGGAAAGAAGTTAGTGTCGATCAAGTCTCCCGAGAATGAGAAGGTGTATATTTATGGAGAAAAGAGGCATCATATGCCAAACTTGTTAACCGCCATTAAAGCAAGAAAATATTTATCGAAAGGGTGTTCATCATTTATAGCCTACGTCTTGGATGGAAGAAAAGAGAAAAAGACGGTTGAAAGTGTGAAGATTATTCGGGATTTTCCCGAAGTTTTTCCCGATGACTTACCCGGTTTGCCACCGGAGAGACAAGTCGAGTTCCGAATTGATTTAGTTCCGGGGGCGACGCCGATTGCCCGAGCCCCGTATCGTTTAGCCCCAACCAAAATGAGAGAGTTGATGGCTCAACTCCAAGATTTACTTGATAAAGGTTTTATCCGTCCTAGTTCGTCACCATGGGGTGCACCGGTCTTATTTGTGAAGAAGAATGATGGCTCGATGAGGATGTGTATTGATTACCGAGAGCTTAACAAGATGACGATTAAGACCCGTTATCCTTTGCCAAGGATAGATGATTTATTTGATCAACTTCAAGGAGCCGATTATTTCTCCAAGATTGATTTCAGATCGGGTTACCATCAAGTTCGTGTTAAAGAAGGTGATACCGAGAAGACGGCCTTTAGAACTCGTTATGGGCATTATGAATTTTTAGTTATGCCATTCGGTTTGACGAATGCCCCGGTAATTTTTATGGATCTCATGAATAGGGTTTGTAAACCATTCCTCGATAAATTCCTCATCGTGTTCATCGATGACATTCTTATTTTCTCCAAAACCGAAAAAGAACATGAAGAACATTTGAGGCAAACGTTGGAAGTCTTGAAACGAGAAAAATTGTATGCTAAATTCTCAAAGTGTGAATTTTGGTTGCGGGAAGTTCAATTCTTAGGTCATGTGGTATCTCGAAGCGGGATAAAAGTTGACCCGTCTAAGATCGAGGCGGTGAAGAATTGGGAAGCACCGAAGACCCCGACCGAAGTTAGGAGTTTTCTTGAGTTAGCCGGTTACTACCGAAGGTTTATTGAAGATTTTCCCCGAGTGGCGGTCCCACTCACTAGACTAACGAGAAAAGATGTGAAGTTCGAATGGGGGAAGAAGCAAGAAGATGCTTTTGCCTTGTTAAATGAGAAGTTGTGCAATGCACCAATTCTCACTCTACCCAATGGTATGGAAGATTTCGTGGTGTATAGTGACGCCTCGAACAAAGGTCTCGGTTGTGTTTTGATGCAAAGGGGAAAGGTGATAGCTTATGCTTCAAGACAATTAAAGAATGCGGAAGAAAGGTATACAACACATGATTTAGAGTTGGCGGCGATCATTTTTGCCTTGAAGATTTGGAGACATTACTTGTATGGTACAAGATGTATTTTGTACACGGATCACAAAAGTCTCAAGTATGTGTTTACACAAAAAGACTTGAATATGAGACAAAGAAGGTGGATTGAGTTGATTAGTGACTATGATTGTGAAATCGTTTATCACGAGGGAAAGGCTAATGTGGTAGCCGACGCCTTGAGTAGAAAAGTTTATGAAAAGCCGGTTAAGGCTAAGTTGATGCGGATTGACGTAGTGTCTAGCTTTATTGAAAGTATAAAGACCGCACAAAAGGAAGTGATAGGGAAGGACGAGTATAGGCAAGAGAGGTTGGGAAAGAACCAAGTATTTGAAGAAAATGATCAAGGGTTAAAAACCGTGAATGACCGGATTTGGGTTCCGAAGTTCGGTGGAAACCGAAAAGTGTTGTTGAATGATGCTCACAAGTCTAAGTATTCGATTCATCCCGGAAGTACAAAGACTTATCAAGACTTGAAGAAAATTTATTGGTGGCCCGGGATGAAGTCAAGAGTAGCAAAGTACATATCAAAATGTGCCACGTGTGCACAAGTGAAAGCCTAGCACCAAGTGCCTTATGGTGTTGCACAATCGTTGCAAGTGCCGGCCGGAAAATGGAATGACATCACAATGGATTTCATTGTTGGTCTCCCAAAGACGAGTAGGAATCATGACGCCATTTGGGTGATTGTTGATAGGTTAACGAAAAGTGCATTATTACTAGCTATTCGGGAAACCATGCCACTCGAGAAGTTAGCAAAATTGTATGTTGATGAAGTTGTCCGTTTGCATGGGGTACCATTGTCGATTGTGTCCGATCGGGATGCAAGGTTTACCTCGAGATTTTGGAGATCACTCCAAGAAGAGTTGGGAACAAAGTTGAGGTTGAGCACGGCTTACCATCCGCAAACCGATGGTCAAAGTGAAAGAACGATCCAAACGGTTGAAGATATGTTGAGATCATGTGTATTGGATTTTGGCGGTAAATGGGATGAACATTTACCGTTAGTTGAATTTTCATATAACAATAGTTATCACTCGACAATTAAGATGCCACCGTTTGAGGCATTGTATGGGAGAAAATGTCGGACGCCTTCTTGTTGGCTAGAGGCGGGTGAGACAAAACTCACGGGTCCCGAAATTGTGAAATTAACAAATGAGAAAATCGGAATAATTCAAAAGAATATGAAAGTGGCACAAGATCGCCAAAAGAGTTATTCGGGTTTGAAGAAGCGACCCTACGATTTGAATGTCGGTGATATGGTGATGTTGAAAGTGTCGCCTTGGAAAGGCGTGATGAGATTTGGGAAGAAGGGCGAATTGAGCCCAAGGTATGTAGGCCCGTTTAGGATCTTGAAACGGGTCGGCTTACAAGCATTTAAGTTAGAACTTCCACCCGAGTTGCAAGGTGTCCATGACACCTTCCATGTTAGTAATTTGAAGAAATTTGTGGTGGAAGTAGAGAATATTATTCCACTCCAAGATTTGCGGGTCGATGCACCCAACCGGTTGATTGAAGAGCCCGATGCCATATTGGAGGCCCAAACGAAGAGATCAAGGAACAAGGAAATTGAGCAAGTGTTGGTCAAGTGGAAGCACTCCCTTGGGCCAAATTTGACTTGGGAAGTCAAAGATGAGATGAAGAAACGCTACGCGGATTTTGTAGATTATGAGACGATTCCGAGGATGGAATCCTCTTAAGGGGTAGATAGTTGTAACGACCGTAATTTTACGTTTGTTTCTCGTGTAATTTATTCAGGATTTATTCGGATTTTAGTATTTATATTAAATTATGTTTCGGTTTGTGTTTTATTGAATGTTTGAATATTTGGGGGTTGGTATAACCAAGTATGGGTCAAAACTTGGATGGAAACAAGTTTAAAGGCCAAGAATCTGGCTGGAATAGGCCTCGCGGCGCGAGGCAGGCGCGAGCCAGACGCGAGATCAAACAGTAGGTTCAGAACTCAGACGCGAGAGACTCGCGCCGAGCTCGTGTTGAGCTTCGCAGCGAGCTCGCGGCGTGAGCGGGGCGCGAGGTAGGCGTTCCTGCGGCGACCAAGAAGACAACCTGCGTCACCTCGCGGCGCGAGGCAAACGCGAGCGGGGCGTGAGGTCTGTCTGGACTATATAAAGCTGAGTAGAAGCTAGGGCTCATAACACCTACGAACCCTAGACTTAGTGCAGCCATTTTTGAGAGCATTTGGACGGTTTTTGGAGCTAAGGAGCTCAAATCTTCATCATCTTGAAGGATTTAAGCATCAAGGGTAAGAGTTCTTGCTTATTTCACTTAGTTACCTTCATGTTGAGCTTAGTATGGGTAACAATGGTGGTTTTGGGAACCCACCATGTCATCTTTGGGGAAGATGAACTTTCATGAGTGTAAAACACTCCTTGTAGACTTATAATCAATGTGTACAAGTTAGATTTGTGATTTGTGATGGAAAATCTTGAGCTAGGTCTTGAGATTCCACCAAGTTGTATGAACTTGGTGGTTAGAAATGTTTAGATGGATTAACTAGTAGCTAGTTATGGATTATAACTAGATTTTGTAATGATATTGATGTTAGGTCAAGAAGACCTTGAGATTGGAAGTACTTCCTCAATTTGGAAGTAAGGATTTTGTTGTTGAACACAATTGTTGGATAACATTGCTAATGTGAGTACATGTGATCTTCCTGAGTACATAGTAAACCACGTTCTATAATTGAATTGATTTTAGAGTCTTTATTAGATAATTGTTTTAATAAAGAAAAGATTGAATTGATAGAGTAAGTAATTGAATTGAATTACATTGAATTGAATTGAACTGTATTGTAATTGATTGTGTAGTTACCACTAGTATGATTGAGTTGTGATATGGGCTTTGACCCGAGTAGATGATTTGTTATGTGGTAGCTAATCAATTGGATCCTAGATAACCCACACAAGTTGGGGGAGTTAGTGACACCTACTTGGGGCGGTACCACCCTGCGCAAGGGTAGTGTGTCGAGAAATAGATAACCCGGAAATCGGGGGAGCAAATAGATAACCCGGAAATCGGGGGAGCAAATAGATAACCCGGAAACGGGGGAGTTTACCTAGTTAACCCATATCGGGGGAGTTGTTTCGGGGAGGCCCGTTACATATGTGTTTGGCTTATGGCAAGCCTTAGAGTTTGATTGACTATGTGCAATTTGATAATTATTTAATTATTATTTTATTGCAGATTATTTCTAACCGGGTCTAAAACCCATGTTTCTCACGAGACAATATTTGTCTCACGTACTACGTTTATTTTGGCTATGTACTCAGGTTCGGGAGCTAAAGATTAGGCGGCCCGTAGTTAGCATTTGGAAGAATTAGCTCGGTGTACTTATTTAGTTCCCTAGACTATAGTTTTGATATATTTGTAACACCGGTTTTGGCACTTTCTAATTATTCCAAATGTTTTAGTTAAACCATTTTTGGATACTCGGTTTGTAAAGACATGTATTTTATATTTTTAAAAGTTTTAAATTTGGTTGAAAAATTGGCGTGTTACAATATATATATATATATATATATATATATATATATATATATATATATATATATATATATATATATATATATATATATATATATATATATATATATATATATATATATATATATATATATATAAGTGGGATCCTGTGAGGACTCTTTTTTCGGTGAGGACTCGCGAGGACACCTCATAAAAATTTCAAAAAATTTCCGAAAAAAATATATAACCCACCATGATTATTACTACATTTAACCAAAAAAAATTTCAAAAAAAAAATTATGATCCACGTTTTTTACCGAATCATAACAATGATCCAGATTTTTTTTGTGGATCATTATTATGATCCATATTTTTTTTTTTGGATCATTTTTGGAAAAAAAAAATTTGGATCTTATACATAACGATTTTAATGTTTTAAAAAGGAATTTTTTGAAAAAAGTTTATTTTGGATCATTTTTAGAGTTTTTTTTGGAGTCCTCGCGAGGAAAAGAGTCCTAGCCGGATTCGGTTATAGATGGAAACCGAATAAATGCTGGTTGGATTCCTAAAAATATGGCGATTCCGTTGTTTTTAAATATTTGAACAATAGATGTTCTGAACCAGTAAATATGACATTGAATGTCATACGAAATTACTACACATTGCATGATTACAATACATTGCATGATTATGACACTGATTGATCTATGGAACATAAGATGTTTTTGGTATTAGGCAATAAGTATTGTATGAGATGTGTTATGTAAAATAATCATTATATGATGCTGACCCAAATACATACAATGTTTACACTTTCAATACATACAATGTTTATACGAAAACACTTTAATATCAAATTTAATAATGACAAAAACATCAAATGTATAACACGATATTGATTAAGAATTTTTAAGATTCAACACGATGTTGCTGCACGAATAACATTAGCTTCATCTCGGTTAGATGATTGACCAACCTTGCGTTCCCTTTCCGTTTATGATCAAGTCGATCTTTTTCTTCATCATCTAAATCTGAACAAATAACATACATTACATTAAATACACACAATAATAAATCAAACCAACATACCGACTATGACAACGGGTTTACATCCAATGTATTTTACTGAAAATGTACAACTTATGTATAACATAGAAAACATTTGATGTTTATGACGTAAATAATTTTTACATATGTTGTTTTGTATCAAATGCAGATTGTGTAGCTGATACGAGCGTGTTAACCGATCTTGTCTTTTTCCTCCCACTTCTCCTTACACCTGAAAGTATAACATAACACCATAATGCTTGATTTGATATCAAAATCAGACCAAAATAATCGTATTAAACACATAAATACTTGTATTGAATACATGCATCACCACATATATTTATAAAAAATCATATTTACACAACATGCATTAGTACATATGATATAGACCGCAATCGATACACACTGAAATAATATTAAAACAAAAAATCAAAGAACTCAAACTCGATTTTATTCAATTTTTGCTATACAACAGCTTTAAATCTCAAAATAACTAAACTTTTTCTCCAAATAATCATCATCGCAAAAGGTCAAACAAAAAGAAATTTTAAAACGATAAAATTCTATAAAATTAGAAACACCTAATTTTTTATCAAATCTAATATGTGTCAAAAAATTTGAATAAAATTAGAAACACCTATTTGTTAACGTCAAGCCAAATATGATAATACATTGACATTACAACACTCATGATTGTACAATACCTTACAACAAGTTACAAGAATTTACTTGGGTGAAATTAATGTGACTTCACATGATTGTATGATAATTAAACAACTAGAAATTAAAAGGGAACAATTAAAGGATGGATTACCTGGAGAATGAAAAGTATAACGATGGTATACATGATCTTGTAAGTTTCTTCCGAAAATTCTATTTATGGATCAACAAATGAGATGAAAGGCTTTCAACTTGTACTTAACTTTCACAAGAAATTCACAAACGATGATTTTAGAGTATGAAACGAAATAAGAGCAGCACCTAATTCACAACTTGTGCTTGCAATCGACGGCTGAGTTTGAAGAAATAACCCTAATTTGAAAAGAAACGTAAAAGGGGATAGGGGAGTGGCGTAGGAAAGAGGAAAAATTCCTAATTTAAAGGACATTAAATGGTTTTCTCTTTGTACAATTCCGGTTTTACCCTTTAAGAAGTCAAATATCCGAATTTAGCATTAATTAAAATTACAAAAATTCCATCTTATTTAATAGCCGTTGATTGTAATTATAAACGGCTCAGATTAATCCATAAAATAGTTCTGCGGTTCTGTAGCTTAAAACGGTTCTGCATTGAATTGCTCACTATATATATATATATATATATATAATAACATATTTATAGCACTTCATTTTAAATTATTTTATTTCTAATCAAGATTTTGCAGTTTTCTCATTTGACCCGTCAGAGGTAAGATATAACCCAAATAACCTTTTTCTAGGTTAATTATATAATGGGCTGAAATTGCCACCTCTAATTTTTTAAGGTTTAATAGATGTAGTTCTCCATACATATGTATCTCTTTCGGGCCTGCATTTAGAGTTTTAGGTTATCTCTACAGTTCAACGAGAAGGTGAGATGATGAGTTGGGGAGAAATGAAACCACAATTTGTTGTATTGATGTTTAGAATTTATCTTAAATTTTATTATTTTATTAAACAATTTGCTTCTTCTTTATAATACATTTTTGAATAATTTTTCTAATCTATGTTTGTATTTAGTTAAGTCATTGTAATCGTCACGCTTTTAACAAAAAAGAAATTGTATCAAGTTTTATTAACGTTCAACGTAATAAGAAACAACCCGTGATTTTTCACGGGTTATTACCTAGTTTAATGCATATTTTAAAATGGTAGTTTTTAAGTGCATTAATGTTAATCAATACATATTTAAGAAATTATTGGCTCATTAAATGCAAATTATCGTATGCCCAGGGGCATACGTTAGAAAAACCCGTTAGAAAAATATGAGGTAAAAGTAGAGCTTTTTTATGAAGAAACTAAGTATTTCAGGAGAATGTGCCTCGCCTATTAACAATGCCCGCTTTCTACCGGAATGAGGCGCATAGCAGGTCGTTTCTAGCGCTATAAAAGGCAACCCCCACTCCTCATTTGAAAAAGAACTCAACTCAAGAAATCTCACCCCTGTACCAAAATTATAGTTGTTTCCTTTTGAACTAGTTTTGTAGTTCGTAGTTTGTTAATTTTGCTTTTTGCACAAATATTGGAAGGCATTTGGTCATCTTATAATCAAGTTTCTCTTTTATTATATTCTTCATAACCGGAAAAATCTTTCTTTAGTCTCTTATGGCTATGAATGTATAGGTTGTGTTTTATATGATGTACTTAGGCTAAATTATTATATTTACTTAGATGAAGTTTAATTAAGTTGTTAGAGTTGGGTTCAAGGGGGTCCACTATTTTTATACAGTCACGAGAAACAAATCTCAATCATTGATCAATAAGATCTAATGGTCAAGATTAGTCACATATTTTATACATTGAGGGGTATTTTGGTCATTTTAAAAAAATAATATTATTTTATTTTTATTTTTGATTTTGTTTTTTATTTTTTATTTTAGAAATTTTATTTTTTTATTATTATTTTTTTAAGTATATTTTTTTCATTAATAAAACATAATATGATTGCATACTGAATTATATGTGATTACATACTTAATCACATGTGATTGAACTAAAACATCATATATGATTAAATATAAAATCACATTTGATTTTACACTAAAATCACATGTGATTAAGTATTATACGTAATTATCAAATAAATATTATTTTTTGTAAATAAATAAAAAAAAATAAAAAAAAAACAATTTTTTTTAAGTGCTAAATGACCAAAATACCCGTTCATGTATAAAATATGTGATTAATCTTGACCATTAAATCTTATTGAATAATGGTTAAGATTTGTTCCTCGGAAATTTGTAAAAATGATGGAACTCCTTGAACGTTTTCTATGAGTTGCTATGTGGTTGTTATAATTGAAATTGAGATTTAATGATTATCCAAGTGAAAAAATAATCCAAAACTTAATTTGAATTTTGGCGTTCTGTACGTTAAATGTTAACTAGGATAAAACCCGCGCGATGCGGCGGGCTGCGAAATATATAAACCTGGCGATTAAAAGTCCATTGGCTACATATTTTTATAACGAATACAGTACATAATCCTAAACTGTGTATACAATAGAGGTAAAAAGCAAGAATTAGCATTGTTGTTGAAATGTTGTTTGGTTACATGTTTTGATATATAGTGGGGTACCCGCGCAAATGAGGCGGCGGGTACACTGATACATCTATTCCGCGACGATGTTGATGGTGTTCGTGTACATGTTTTTGTATAACGATTATTATACAAATGACTGATAGTTGGGAATGAAATATGTATAAAACTACATTGAAAACTTATCGGCGTTTAAAATTTGTTAAATTACATGTTTTGAAAGAAAAAAAACATACATGGGGAAGAATTATCACATATATTATCCATCATGTAATATCTCTCGATACACCACATTTGTTGTGTAAACGCCGTCAACATTAAATTGTTTTGCTGGAGTTACCAATACTTTTGTCGTCTGCCGTGAAATTCCTCTTGACAGGGCAACGTAAAGTTGGCCATGCGAGAACACTGATTCCGGAAGATAAACGCCGACGTTTGGAATTGTTTATCCCTGGGCTTTGTTGATTGTCATAGCGAAGCTTAGCCGAACGGGAAACTGTTTTCTTTTCAACTTGAAAGGAAACATGTCGGATTCAGACGGACATAGAGGTATTCTTGGCAAGAAAACCCTTTTTCCAGCATGCTGACCAACAGCTATTTCTGCATCAATCAGATTTGTCTCAAACTTTCTGCATATAAGTCTCGTGCCATTACATAATCCATGCGAGGGATCGAGATTCCGTAAAAGTATAATCGGACACCCAATTTTGAGCCGGAGAACATGACGCGGCAGACCATTCACACTAAGCGAGTTTAAGAATTCCATAGGATATAAGCCGTTTCTGTCATCTTCTGCTTCATCGAAACTATAATACGTTTTCTCTTCACCAGAAAATCTGTTGATCAACTTATCGTTAAGTTCATCAACATGGTCGTTTTTTGTCGATAATATTGCCCTAGAAATGATATAATCAGCTGATCTTCCATTGACGTCCATAGAAGGAAATATCGAATTAATCAACTCTTCCTTGGACGCCTCATTATCAATATACGGAATGGCCATGCCGTCTGGGATGCGAATATACTTTTCATCTATAACTTCTTCGTCCCCATCCCCCACCCGTAAAAGAAAGTCGGAAAACCATGGATCCGTTCGCGCTCTCATATTGATAGTCAGCCTCATCTTTTTAATGACAGACCACAGCGGTAACATTCTTAGGCTTGAGTCTACAATTTGGGCTTGTGTTCCACGTCTAACAACCGGCAAGACTTGCCTAAAATCGCCTCCCAACACCATAACTTTACCGCCGAAAGGGACTCTCCTCCCCGTGATAGTCAGCGCATTCTTTAACCGTTGTGCTTGATTGAAATGAAAGTTTTTCATTCAGGCCAGTAAACGTGAAACTTGATTTGGTCGCCCACAACTTACCTCCTTTGATAATGTAAACACCGTCTTCCTTAAGTTTTGTTTGAAATTTACTCATTAACTTCACGTATTTAGAACCTTGAATCCTGCGTCCCTACAATAAATTTAATACAAAATGTAGTTAATTGTAAGTTAACATTGTTGAGATAATATATATAAGTAGTGATGATTTATCGAATATGATTAAGAGTAATACCTCTTCGTCAATAAGAATCATCTCAAGTGATATTATCTCGTTTTTGTTGTTGAAGTTTGTTTGGGGCCAAATCCGGCAAACCTTGACCTTGATGTGAATTTTGTCTTTGAATTCATGAATGTTTCTTACAAAGTGCAATCCGGTTGTTGACATGGTTGTCGACTTATGATGATAGTCGATGACTGGTGATGTTTGGTGGTATTAGAACTTAAAAAACGTGAATTGAAGTAGAATGGTTAATTTGTCTATTTATACACAATTAAAATACCGTATATACATGATATTAAATGTAATATCACGGCCATTTAATTGGATGGACGTTTTTAAACTTAATAAAACGTATATTAAGTGAGATGGTCAACTAAAACGTCTATTTTAAAGTTGGTAAATACGTTATATTAAATGTAATATCAAGGCCATTTAATTGCATGAACGTTTTTAAAATTAATAAAACGTATATTAAGTTGCATGGTCAAATAAAAAATCTGTTTTAAAGTTGGTAAATACGTGATATTAAATGTAATATCAAGGCCATTTAATTGCAAGGACGTTTTTAAACTTAATAAAACGTATTTTTATTTTTTTGGTCAACTAAAACGTCTGTTCTAAAGTTGGTAAATACGTTATATTAAATGTAATATCAAGGCCATTTAATTGCATGAACGTTTTTAAAATTAATAAAACGTATATTTAGTTGCATGGTCAACTAAAAAATCTGTTTTAAAGTTGGTAAATACGTGATATTAAATGTAATATCAAGGTCATTTAATTGCAAGGACGTTTTTATACTTAATAGAACGTATTTTTATTTTTTTGGTCAATTAAAACGTCTGTTCTAAAGTTGGTAAATACGTTATATTAAATGTAATATCAAGGGCATTTAATTGCAAGGACGTTTTTAAATTAATAAAACATATATTAAGCTGCATGGTATTAGAAAACGTCTGTTTTAAAGTTGGTAAATACGTGATATTAAATGTAATGATTATCGAAAATACATATGGTAATTACGTTTTTTTTTAAAAATACGTCTATAAGTACGTGTAACAATTGAACATCTCACAGACAACAATTATTTGGTTTAATGACAAAATTAATATTATTAAGGCAAACCATATTAAAAAAAAAAGAAATAACACGAATTGTGTAACAGAAATTAAGAGTAACCTAAGTAACTAATTATTGTTGTCCGATTAACAGAGGTCTATTGTTTTTGTGTGTAAGTCGATAAACGCTTATTTCCAGATAGGGTAGTTTAATGAGAAGACACCGCCTTCTAGTTTTCGGTTCTGGTATGCAGAAAATAAGCTGGGGGGGATAATGGCTGCGAATTTGTGCCTCTGAAAATAAATGATTAGTAGTTAAAACCAAAAACAAAAAATAGTATTTTAATTAGTAGGAACTTACAAATCTGTCAAGCAGGAACAAATATAGTTTGTTATGTTTGTGGTCAAGCCAAACATATTCAACGCGAACAAATTTGCATTTTTACCACAAATGTGGATTCCAGAGGTCTTCAAAGTTTTCAACAGGTTCGTATCCATCAAAATCCATCGTTTCTATGCTGCACAACAACTTCATTGTTAGTTGATGGAGTATATATATAGTTTTAAAAAAAACGTATAATTCAATAGGTATTTAATTTTTTAGATAACGTAAAACATAATGTATAAGGATTAAAAAACGCATCGCCAGGTATTTAATATTTTTCGTATATATATGCATTAAATTTTTTCGTGTATATATGCATTTAACTTTTTCAAAGACGTAAGACCCCATGGACTTTTAATTTTTTCAACGTAAATCTATTTGAGGTAGGGTATTAAATACCGATTTTTTTCGTGTATATATGCATTTAATTTTTTCAAAAACGTAAGACCCCATGGACTTTTAATTTTTTCAACGTAAATCTATTTGAGGTAGGGTATTAAATGCCGAATTATTACCGTGTTTGTTATGAATATAAGTTATGCTTAACAAAAGCATAACAAAAAACCACATGGCCCAGTGGTTATCACCTTGGTTGAGGTCCGAATGGTCTTGGGTTCGAATCTCGGCTATGGCACATTTATTTTGATTTTGAAGGGTATTTAAACATTGATAAAAAAGAAAGTGTTGAAAATTCAGACTTCCTCATTTAGAAATATCTTGAATGCTTTTTAAAGTAGTAAGATGAAAGGAGATTATATATTAGTAGTGTTTAAGCCAATTTGTTAGTTTAAATTTTTTAGGATATTTATTTTATGGATTTTGATAATGAAAGAGCTGTAAATAATATGCATTAAAATATTGTATTTTTATTACCGGATGAGTGACACTTAAAATGTAAGAGGTGGTTGTTGATTAATACACAAGTTTTAATGCACATGTTTTAAAATGTTAAGGGTGGTTGTTGATTAAAATGGAAGGTTTTACAAAGTTCATTACATTTTCCTTTATTAATTAAGCTCTTACTGCTTAAATGTACCCAAAAATAGTCTGTAAATAATATGTTTGCTACAATGAGAATAAAAATCAGACATAAGACATTGTGATAAGCGGAACTAGGGACATAGATTCACTCAATCCAATTGAGTTAAACTAATTAAAAGAATAGGTTTGATACAAGATGTTAATTTAAAGGTGAATTAGCTGAGAAACACCAATTCTACGCCCCGAGGTGTCATTGATTGAAGTTGTCGTCCATAATCAAGAAACGGCTTAGCTCGCTGCGACCATGGATGATCAATCACAATTTTCTTGAGCCCATTAGCATTCTGTATGATGCATTCAGCAATCTCGAGTTCTAAATCGTCAATTTCTTTACAAAAAACGAATTTTAGATGCTTGAGGTGGTTATGGGGATGAAAAACATACTTTGTTTTTATCGTACTATTGATCAATGAACAACTATATGCCTGCAAAAAGACCCAGCAATTTGTTTACATGGTAAAAATCAATCAATTCAACCGATTAATCGGTATCGGCAGTTTATTGGTTACCATAGATTATAAAGGAATTTATTTGAAGTAAATAAATATTAGCAACTTTTTTCTTCATTTTTTTTTTAACGTCAATCCTAAGCTACTCCTAAATCTACCTATGTCCAATATGGACTTGAACCCACAACCTTAAGGTTGGGGGAAAACACTGACCCTTTATTAAATTATTAATTTTATACAACCTAACATCATAATTAATTTTGGCTTTAGTTGAACTGCACCGATTTTGACCGAGACTATAAATGCTTCGATTAGGAAATTTATCACTCGGTAGGCTGCCGATAACCGACCACCTAGATACATTTTTACTGGTTTACATAGCGCGCTTAAATACTAAGTTGTTACTTGGATATCGTGTGAATACCTTGATCGTAAAAGTCTCCAAATTGAGACACGCATTCGCTATAGTACACAAATCTTGGCGGCAGTTTTCATCACAACAGCAAGTATTTACTCTTAGTTTCTTAACATTTGGTAGCTTAGGAAGGGAATTCAGCTTTAAACTTGCCTGCAAAAACAAGATATATGTACTTTAATTAATGATTATTGATAATGGTCTTTATTAAGGGTGTAAATGAGTCGAATTAACTCGTTAGCTACTAGAGATCGACTCAGAAAGTACTCGAAATCGACTCGATTCAAGTTGAGTCGTGCTTGAGCTACTCGAGCAAACTTTCGAGTCGAGCTCAAGTATGAAAATACCCAGCTCGTAAAGCTCGCGAACCTAATCAAGCTTGTGCTATTTTACATTTTTACCCTTTTCTATGTACATATTTCCATAATTAATGTATTTTCTAATCGAGTCGAGTCATGTCGAGCTCAAAAATATCGAGTTAATGAATATATATTACTCATATCCGATTAAGTTGAGTCGAGCTCGAAAATGTCGATTATTTAACCGGATCGAGCTCGCGCTTGTAGATAAAAGCTCGATCGATTTCGAGTTTCGTATTTCATAATCAAGTTGAGCTTGACACATGTCAACTCGATTCGACTGGATTACAATGGTATTGTTATCACAAAGAATAGTATATCTAGATGAAAAGACACTCTAGCACTAATGTATAATGACAACTAAAGGAGTGAGAATATAAATGGGTCATAAAATCCAAAACTATAAACTTTATCCATACTTATTATTAGGAAATGTTACCATAAACTCGGATATTGTGACATTTTTTATTCATCTTTAATGTTTATTCAGCAAATGACACTTTCCTTGTAGTGGTTTTCCAAAAAAAATTACGACAATGATTATGAAGAGATTAGAGTTAAACAACTAACCATCGGCCAATGTATCCACAAGGATAGAGCCTGCAGAGACGAAGCACAAGATAATATCGGGCCGAAAAGTTGTTTATAGATCCTCGCGACTCCTAGACCTAAATTAACTTCTTTAAGTTTTGGAAGATGATCCATTCGTAAATCTACTGGTCGAAGACCAATATCGTAGGTAAACGATTCAAGGTCATATTCCGATAAACAAATGGATTTAACCGAGCAACAATCTACTATTTCAAGATGTTTTAAGTTAAGTTCTCGTCCACCAATACGTATGTGCTTCAAGTATCTCGAGCGATGTATTGTTATCGTCTCAAGATGTGGAGCATTTATTATAAATTCTGTAAGAATTGCTTCGCTTATGTGAACTTTCTTTAGAATAAGTTGTTTTAGATACACTAGCCGCCGAACGGTTTTAGCATCCAATAATCTCAATGGGAAATCATAGTTTCCATCCCACATAAAACTATGGCTTTTATTCCTTAATAAATTGAGTTCGAGAAACTCGACTTTTTTGTTTAGTGCAAACCGGACCCATTCATCGATAACTCCCTTCACATGATTTCCTTTTAGACTATCATCCAAATAAAAATGAATACGAAAGTCTTGAACGATCGGATGACCGTGTTCACCTGAGAAGTTTTTCATAATTAATAAAAACCTTAAAAAAAACTAGCGTTAATATGGTGCCTTTTTTAGGCCTTTAAAAGTATGGTTTTTGAGCTTTCAGAACCCAGAAACTGGATTACTGCAGCTCGCACACTCACATTCCGGGTTTTGAAAACATGGACACCATACTTTTGAAAGGCCTAAAATACCACCATAAAAACACTAAATTTTTCTAAAATATCTATTAATTATGTTCACCTGTTCGATGTACTTTTTTTGTACCGAATTAAATAACACTCCGTAAGTAATCAAGTCCTTCATTTTAGTAAAGACGTCTCTACCATCAAAGTTCAACCGGATTAACTTACGCCATAAGAACCTCCATCTTGTCGAAAGAACGCTTGTGATCACCGCATCTTTAACCGCAGGCAGAAAAGACAGGACCATAACAAGAACATCATCCGCCATTTGGCTGATTAAATCATCGGATTTAGATTCTTGATCACAATTTCCCTTAATTCACAATAGAAATCATCAATTATCTTTGACAATTAAAAAAATCACAATTAAACCAAAACAAAACTAGAAAACAAAAAAAGTTGATTAATCATTAATATTATAAATGAAATGACAAATATACCCTTCTCTCCTTTAATACAAAATTCATTCTTCTCCCATTCACCTGTAAACCCCTTTCTTTCAAAACCCTTTCAAAACTTACGTAACCCTTTCAATTATCTTCTGTTCCCAATAATTATCTTCAATGATCTATTCCTGCTATTGTTTTAGTTTGTTTCAATTCAAAGAATCTATATGCTTTTTGTTCAATACCTTCTTTTCAATTATCTATTCAAAGAATCAATTAACTATTTCAATTACCTATTGAAAGAATCGATATGCTTTTTGTTTTGTTTCAAATTGGATTTAAGTTAATCGCCCTTGTAACCACTTCATTTTGCTAGCTTAATATTGTTGCTGAAAGCTTTTATAATTTTGTATGTTGTATAATACTTCACACATTGATTAACAGAATATATGAATTTGTCACATACTCTGAGTAGAGATTGGACTGAGTTTAAAGAGATGACATCAATAAAATCAATTACTATTAAGTATGAAAAGTTAATAAAAAGAGAGCTAACTGTGAGAAAAATTTTAGTTGGAGGATGAAATGCAAAGTGTGATAAAAAGAAATAGGCACAATGTTTTTTAATATCAAATTGCTCTTTATGGTAGTTTATAGTTGGAATATCGATTTGGAACTTAATACCTACTTATTACGTTTTGAAAATACAATTAATCTAAAAGGAATTTTTGACAAAAAGAATAAAAAAGTCGATTATTTTTTAGATACCAAACCTGCGGTTGAAGACTACTTGAAAAGCTCTGTAACGATAAGTCATCCATCATAGACGAAATATATTCACTCATTATTATTCGTTACCTGCAACATATAATATAGTTTCACATAAACATAATTAAAATCAGTTCATACAGCTTATATCTAACATTTTATATAAATATAAAAATTCAGTACACGCTCATGCAATGATTAATTTGAAGTCCTTCACAAAATTAAAGCAAGAACTAAACAAAATCGAAACGAAGGTCACCAAAGCAATTCCGCCTCTGAGAGAAAGAGAGAAGTAGAATTAAAATTAAAATTTTGTAGATTAATAGATTTTAAAACAGTTTGAGAAGATTTTATCGTTATCGGTTGAGATATCTTCTAAATTTAAAATTGAGATTTAATGATTATCCAAGTGAAGATAATCCAAAACTTAATTTGAATTTGGGCGATTTGTTAATGAAACGAGATTATCTAATTAGTAAATTTGATAGTTTAGGATTTTTTTTATTATTATTTAAACTTGTATACGGTTTTATTCGCTTAATAATATTGAAAAACGTTCAAGGAGGTCTACGATTTTTTATAAAGTCATGAGAAACAAATCTTAGTCTTTCGATTAATCAATCCTCAAATCACCACCACCACCAGAATCACATGTAATTGAACACATCAACATCACCACCACCCCATGTGTATTAAATCACATGTAATTGCATACCGCCGACCACCACCACCTCATGTGTATTAAATCACATGTGATTCAACCGGCCGATCACCACCACCACCTCCACCAACCTCTGTCGGCCCCCGTCTCCATCATTGACAACCCCTCGCCATTGTCGGCTGCGTGCAATCACATGTGATTGCGTATCCAATCACATGTGATTGCGCCGGCCGGGGTGGTGGCGGGTGGCGGCAGATAGCCAGATGTGGTCGCCGCCGATTATGGCCTGCGGTGGTGGTTGTATATTGAATCACATGTGATTTGATGATAGTGGTGGTTAAGGAATTTTTTAATTCAATGGCTAAAATTTGTCCCTTGACACTTTATAAAAATTAAGGACTTTCCTGAACGCAACTCTAATAATACAATATTTATTAGTTTGTTGTTAGCCTAATATAATTATTTAATTCTTTTACTTTGGGTCTTATGTTTAGCTCGGTCATTATCTAAGTTAAGCCTAATTAGTTTTTCATATATTATAATTAATATAAGTCTCTTCTAGAGTTGCGTTCAAAAAGGTCCATTGTTTTTACGAAGTCTCGAGTAACAAATCTCAACCATTGATCCATAAGATCTAATGGTCAAGATTAATCACATAATTTATATATTGAGGGGTATTTTGGTCATTTTTTAAAAAATAAAAATATCTTTTTATTTTTTTTATATTTTGCTTTTTATTTTAGAATTTTTATTTTTTATTTTTTTTATTATGAAGGGGTATTTTGGTCATTTAGCACTTAAAAAAATTTTGATTTTTTTTTATTTTTATTTTCTATTTTAAATTTTTTTTATTATTTTTATTTTATTATTAATTTTTTTCATTAAAAATAATATTTATTTAATAATTACGTATATGACTTAATCACATGTGATTTTAGTGTAAAATCACATATGATTGTATATTTAATCACATTTGATGTTTTAGTTCAATCACAAGCGATTCATTATGCAATCACATGTAATTTAATATGCAATAACATTATGTGTTATTAGTGAAAAAATTAATAATTTTTAAAAAATATTAATAAGAAAATAAAAAAAAAATATTTTTAAAAAAATAAAAATTTTAAAATAAAAAATAAATAAATTTTTCAAAATGACCAAAATACCCCTCAATTAAAAATAAAAAAAATCAAAAAATTTTTTAAGTGCCAAATGACCAAAATACTCATTTATGTATAAAATATGTGATTAATCTTAACCATTAGATCTTATTGATCAATGGTTGAGATTTGTTCCTTTAGACTTTATAAAAATAGCGAACCTCATTGAACGTTTATCTTCCCTTCTATTGTAAATATACACTTTTCAGTAGATAATTATATGAAACTCTAATCATTCTTTGTAAGTTCACATGGTATCTGAGTCTTATGTGATCATTCTTTCATAATTTTTCTGTGGTTTGAGAATTGTGGCCGCCATCGTTGTCTGAGTATTGTTTCCAATCTTCCACTTCTATCTTCAATCTGATTAGTGTTTCTGATTTGTCTCAAAGTGTTTCGATTTGATTACCTCTTATAGAGATAGTCGTTTTACCTCTATATTCTGGCAATCATTATAAAGATCCTTGACTCGACATGAGTACCGCGTATTATCTTCAAACCGATGGTCAAAGTGAAGTAACAATCTAAACCCTAGAGGATATGTTGTAAACCAGTGTGATAGACTTTGGCGTGTTCAATTCACGTCATGTTCAAATCCTTTTTTACAATTAACCGGTCCAGAAATTTGTATCCAATAAAAATTGTATCTGATGCTAGCTCTGTGCGTTAAACTAGGGACATAAATTCACTTAATCCGGTTGAGTTAAACTAATTAAAAGATTAAATTTAATACAAGATCATGTTGAAAGGTGAATTAGTTGAGAATCACCAACTCTACGGCCCGAGGTGTCATTGATTGAAGTTGCCGAATGGTAAAAGCTCGATGATCAAGATACGGCTTAGTTTGCTGCGGCCAGCGATGATCGATCAAAATTTTTTTGAGCGCAACAGCATTCTGTATGATGCATGCCGCAATCTCGAGTTCAAAATCGCCAATACGATCATGACAAACGAATTTTAAAAGCTTGAGATGGTCATGGGGATGATAAGGAACATGCTTTGTTCTCACCCTATTATTGATTGGTGAAGGACTACGTGCCTGCAAATGAATCAACAATTTGTTTACATCGTAAAAAACGGTCGGTCGACTTCAAGCAATTGATCGATATCGGCGATAATTAATTGGTTTCTAGGCGGCCACCATAAATTATAAAGGAATTTATTTAATATAAATAAATAATAGCAACTACTTGCAAATTTTATACAAACTAACACCAAAATTCGATGATTTTCTCTATTTATATACAAACTATCATCACGGGAAAGAAAAGAAAAAAACGTTACCCTAAAAATAAATTTTTTTAAATAATTAATTTTGGCTTTAGTTGAGATTGACAAATTTTTACAGATTTTGGCTCTGATTAGGAAATTTATCACTCGGTTGGCCGCTGATAACCGCCTACACCAATTTTACTCATTTATATAACACGGTTAAATACTAAGTTGTTAATTATATATCGTTTAAATACCTCGATCGTAAAAGTCTCCAAATTGAGACACGCATTCGCTATAGTATACAAATCTTCATGACTGCAGTTTTCATCACGACCACAAATTATTATTGTCAGCTTCTTGACATTTGGTAGCTTACAAACAGAATTAAGCTTTAAACTTGCCTGCAAAAACAAGATATATGTACTTCCATAAATGATTATGGATAATGGTTTTTATTAAGGGCGTAAACAAGTCGAGTCTCAGAAAGTACTTGAAATCGACGTAATTTAAGTCGAGTCGTGCTTGAGCTACTCGAGCAAACTTTCGAGTCGAGCTCAAGTATGAAAATACCAGCTCGTAAGGCTCGCGAACCTAATCAAGCTTGTGCTAATTTACATTTTTACCCTTATTTATGTACATACTTTCATAACTAGTGTATTTTCTAATCGAGTCTATTCATGTCGAGCTTAAAAATATCGAGCTAATCAATAGATTATAGTGATAACTGATTTGAGTCGAGTCGAGCTCGAAAATGTCGATTATTTAACCGAATCAAGCTCGAGCTTAACATTGTGTCAACTCGACTCAACACGTTATAAAAAATAAAAGTATATCTAGAGGAAAAGATACTCTTGCACTAATGTATAATGACAACTAAAGGAGTGCGAGAGAATATAAATGGGTCGTAAAACCCAAAACTATAAACTTTATCCATACTTATTAAGAAGTGTTACCATAAACTCGGATATTGTGACACTTTTCTTGTAGTGGTTTTCCAGAGAAAAACAATGACAATGATTATGAAGAGATTAGAAATGAAAAACTAACCATTGGCGATTGTATCCACATGGATAGAGCCTGCAGAGACGAAGCACAAGATGATATTTGGCTGAAAATTTGATTATAGATCCTCACGACTCCTTGACCTAATTCGACTTCTTTGAGTTTTGGAAGATGATCGAGCCGTAAAACTATTGGTCGAAGACCATTGTAGGTAAACGATTCAAGGTCAAAATCCGATAAACAAATGGATTCAACCGAGCAACAATCCGCTATTTCAAAATGTTTTAAGTTTAGAACTCGTCCACTAATACGTATGTGCTTCAAGTATTTCGAGCGATGTATTGTTATGGTCTCAAGATGTGGAGCATTTATTATCAATTCGTTAAGAATTGTGTCGCTTATGATAACTCTCTTTAGAATAAGTTGTTTTATATACACTAGCCCCTGAACGCCATTAGCATCCAATAATCGCGACGGGAAATCATAGTTTTCATCCCACAAACAAGTATTGCCATCATTCTTTGTTAAATTGAGTTCGAGAAACTCGACTTTTTTGTTTAGCGCAAATTGGACCCATTCGTTGATAATTCCCTTTACGTGATTTACCAAATAAAAATGGATACGGAAGTCTTGAACGATCGGGTGGTTGTAGCTATTGATGACCGTGTTCACCTAAGAAGTTTTTTCATAATTAATAAAAAAAAAGTTAGCGTTTCTATGGTGGCTTATTTACGCCTTTCAAAAGTATGGTTTCCAGGCTCTCAAAACCCGAAATGTCACCTCAAACGTGCCATGTGTCACACTTTAGTGTACAAGTTTCTGGGATTTAAAACCCTGGAAAGTGGATTACTAAAACTCATACGCTAACATTCCGGATTTTGAAAACACGGATACCATACTTCAGAAAGGCCTAAAATACCACCATAAAAATGCTAGTTTTTCTAAAATATCTATTAATTATCTATGCAATTATCTCGGTCAGAAATCAAATATCGGTCAATTACCGAGATTTGAGATATCGTTTATCGCGGTGAGATCTTGGTGGGATATCGGTTTTTTATATTACGTAGAATATTAAATATATATTATATATAGTTATAATTATAATAAATTAAACAAAAAACATAACATAAAACATTATTAGACAGTAATATACGTGAATTATTTGTTTCTAATTGATAATTGATGCATAGGGAAGGTTTAGACAACTCATTAAATATATTTTTTTAAGCTTTCACCTCATCTTGGTCAAATCTCGGCCATCTCGGTGAGATCTCGGCGAGATTCTTGACCAATATCGGCCAAATCTCGGCGAGATTCTTGACCAATATCGGCCAAATCTCGGCCAATCTCGGTGAGATTCTCAGCACCGAGATTTACCACTGAGATTCTCAACCGAGATTTTTTCTAAGTCCGAGATCTGAGATCCGACTGAGATCTCACCGAGATTGACTGCCCAATTAATTATGAAAAAAAATTGTTCACCTGATCGATGTACTTTTTTTGTTCCGAAATAAATAATAGTCTGTAAGTATTCAAACCCGTCATTTTAGCAAATATGTCGCTACCATCAAAGTTCAACCGGATTAATTTACGCCACAATAACCTCCATCTTTTCGAGAGAACGCTTGTGATCACCGCATCTTTAACAGCAGGCAGAAAAGACAGGACCATAACAAGAACATCATCCGCCATTTGGCTGATTAAATCATCAGATTTAGATTCTTGACAACTTCCCTTAATTCACAATAGAAATCATCAATAATCTTTGACAATTAAAAATATCACAATTGAACAAAAAAAAATTAGAAAACAAAAAAAGTTGATTAATCATTAATATTAACGTAGCTTATAGTTGAATATCGATTTGGAACTTATTATCTACTTGTTGCGTTTTGAAAACATAATTAATGTAAAACGATTGTTTGACAAAAAGAATAAAAAAGTCGATTATTTTTTAGATACCAAACCTGCTTTTGAAGACTACTTGAAGAGCTTTGTAACGATAAGCCGTCCATCATAGACGAAATATGTTCACTCATTATTATTTGTTGACTGCAACAAATAATATAGTTTTACATAAACATAATTAAAATCAATTCATACAGCTTATATCTATATCTAATCTAATCTAATATTTTATATATAAAATATATTCCAGTACTTGCACATACAATGATTAATATGAAGTCCTTGACAAGATTAAAGCAAGAACAAAACAAAATCGATATAAAAGTCACCAAGGTCGCCTCTGCGAGAAAAAATAATATCAAAATATGTGAGCGTTCACCAAAGCATAAAGCAAAAATGAGTAAGAATAACATCAGTCCCTTTTTTACCTAATCAATCCCTATTTGACTTGAATTTGACCTAATCAATCCCTAATTGACTTGAATTTGACCTAATCAATCCCTATTTGACATGAATTTGACCAATCAATCCCTATTTGACTTGAATTTGACCTAATACAATTCGACCTAAGAAAATCCATAGTTAAATTACAGTTGATTGTATTAGCAAAAAGAATTCTAAAACCTAAATCATATCCATCACCGAGATCAATGGCAGCCGACAAATTACAGAACCTTGACGATGAAGAACGAGATTGAGAGACGAATACCTTGACGAGAGAACTGTTGAGAAGAAATCGTTGTGTAGCGACCGTATTTATGTGGGGAAGTCCCCGTGTTTTCTGAAGAATGATTGAACTTTCCGTGTCTTTTCTGAAGAAATCGTTGTGTACAGTAACTACCATTAGGAAAAAAATTTTTAAGAATAATTTCATACATGTTCTTATCAGTATTACGTATATATCTTTGTAGACTTTAATATTACCTATATATTTTTCTAACATCTCAAAATTCTCATATATATATCTTTTAACCTGATTTAATAATATTTAAATCTTTTAAAATTTAAAAAACATGAATCCAATCTAAATTAATGGTAAAATCGCCTAAAAACCTTTGTCGGAATAAAATGAAATTGTCGAATTTGGCAAGAAAATACCCTTGATGAAAGAAAAACACCTTGACCATTAAGAGTATTTAGGGTTTTTTACCATTAATTTAGATTAGCATTTATGTTTTATAAATTTTAAATGATTTAAATATTATTAAATTAAGTAAAAAGATATATGTGAGAATTTTGAGGTTTTGAAAGGATATATACGTAATAATGAAATATGCAAGGATATATACGTAATATTAGAAGTTTGCAAGTGTAACATCCTAAAATCGGCCTAGTAGTTTTAGATATATATTAATATTTGATAAATATCTATTTGACCATCTATGGAATAAATTGATTAAATGTTAAATGAATTGTTTGACCTTTTGTCCTTTTGTGATATTTTAATCAAGGGATTAAAATATCCGGTTTCTGAAATGTTTAAATGATTGTATGATTTTTATATTTTTGGATTTTCCTTTTAATTTCGATTCCGAATATATTTTCGTTGCTAAACATAGAGTTCGTTTTAGGGATGCAAATTTAACCAGCGGGTTTGGGTACCCGAGTCTTACGGGGCGGGTATTACCCGTCTAGACGGGTAACGGGTCGGGGATGGGTTTAATTTTCATACCCGAGAGCGGGTACGGGTCGGGTACGGGTTTTATAATACCCGCACCGTTTATACCCGACCCGAATATATATATTGATGTGTAATTTTTTTTAATACAAATTTAGCCCACTAGTCACTACTCAAACTTAGCCCAACTCTTGATATCTCATTAGCCAAATTTAATAATGGTTAAAATATGGCTCATCTCCCGTTAGTCAATTACGTATTGAACGAAATAAGCCTGAACGAACTAAGAGTATTAAATGTTTTAGATATTTTGTTTAATTTTTTTATAGAACGGGTGCCCGTCGGGTTACCCGTACCCGGCGGGGATTTTTCTACCCGAACCCGGCGGGTATTTGACCGGGTACGGGGCGGGTACGGGTATGGGAATAGCGGTCGGGTACGGGTACGGGTTTTGCAGTACCCGCTACTACCCGTACCCGTTTGCATCTCTAGTTCGTTTGGTATTTTAAATAAATTAACTACGAACGGGACTTTTTAGATTGTATTGTTAAAAAGTGGAAAAAACACCAAGTGGGCCCCACCCCCCTCATTTGGACGGCTTTGTGATGGGGGAAAGCCCCATCTTCTTTCATTTTTATCCTCTCCTCTCTCTCTAAAATCTCTCTCTAAAAACTCTCTCTAGCTTAAGTGTGTGTGTTCTTGGTGTGTTCTTGGTGTTCTTGAACCATTTTGAAGATCTCTAGCTCGTTTCTTACTCCATCTTAAATCTAAACCCGTTTTTGGATAGCTCTTGAGGTAAGCTTTAACCTATAGGTGTTCGTTTTCGATTTCATGCTAGTTGATTAAACTAGGGTTTATGATTCTTGGAGTTTTATTAGTGAATCTTGTTATGGATGTTATATTAAGTGTTTATGCAAGGTTTTACATGAAATGTATGGTTGATTATTGATGGAAAACAATGTTTGGTGAAAATCACCTTCAACCTTCATTGATGGTGGATGTTGAAGGTGGGTTTTGACAAACCTTGGATTTCTTGATATTTGAATGCTTGGAATTGTTCATTAGGTTGAGAAAACATGTTTAGCAAGTTATGGATATTGAGAAATCAAGTATTGTATGTTTTGATGGATTTACTAGTTAGTGTTTGGGTCAAATGGGTGAACTAGTGATTGTGTAAGTAAAATACTTGGAATGGTTAGTTATGAACTTGATGAATTGCTAAATGATTGCGAATTGCTATTGTGGAGATTACGTGATAGTTGATGGAAATGTGGAAGTGTTATAGTCATGTTCGGGTTTTGACCCGTTTAGACCATTTGGTAGTAAAGTGACTTAAGAAACTTGGATTGTGCAAGTAAAGGTGTTTTGTTAGGTTATGTGCTAGAAATGTTATTGATAACAATTGGTGAATTGTAAGTTGATGATATGTTTGTAGTTATAGAACCTTTTAAAAAAAACACTTTCTAAATTTTGCGGTGTTACAACTTGGTATCAGAGCTTCGGTTTGGCGATGGATACAATGTTAGGTGTTTCATTCCCAAATTGTGGCTCGAGTTTGGTCAAGCATTTCGGACGATTGGGATTAGAGCAACGGTGAATGAAGCTAGTTGTAGTTAGCATGTAGTTTCTAACGATTTAAATTAAGCTTTCGTGAGTTGTTGTGATTGTTATAGATATGACAGGTAAAGAGAACCCGACCCCCTTGGCCCTAGGAAATGTTGGTACCTCAAGTAACGATGCGGGAACTGACCGAGGAGCATATATACACACGTTGGGGAAATGAAGTGCATTAAAGGTGTTCAATTTCGGGCAAAAGGGAAATTGGCCTTGGGAAAAAGAAAATGGGTTGTGGGTCAAGGACGGGGGCGGTCGGGGAATCTTCACCAACTGTAGACCGACAGTGATAGCTCGGGTATGTTTTGATAAACTCAATACTTGTGTTTATGTTGAATTGTTAATTGAGTAGGTGGCTTAATTAGGATTTGGAATTGGAAGAATTGATTGCTTATGATTTTTGGATATGACATATGTGTCATGAGTTTTGTAGATATAAATATTAGACTAAGTTCGGTGTAATCTGATGTATGGATTAATCTAGTTAATCAAAAGTTGTTAGTATATGTTATAAAAGATTGTTATTTTCTTGTTTTTCGGGACACACATAGTGTCTCGGTGGTTTAAGTTGCTCGTTTCCATATTGTGCAAATTGGTGACAAGTTGATTTTTAACTGTTTTGGTTGTTCCTTCACTTCCGGAGAAGCGAAGAGAATCGGTTGTATGTCGGTTTCGGTCACAATATATGTGACCATGGATCAAATTGACCATAATGGTAATTTTTGTAAACTTCGTGAATGTGATGCTTGTAATTAAAATGGATGGAATTGTATACGTGAATTGAATAGTCCAAGTAGGAGTAGTGTTTGTTATGTGAAAAAATTGAAACTTTTATTGTGACCTGTCGGGTCACATGTAGTGACTTGTATAGTGAGAGTCGGATATGCCTGTCCAAAGTGAATAAATTGATGCTTGCTTTTGTTATAGCCATTATTTATGACAATCGGTCAATGTTAAGTATCTGAATGGTCTGAAATGCTTATGATAAATAACGAATTGTTTCGTATGTTGAATTTGGAATCTAGAAAGTAACTAATTAACTATATGTGTAGAGCATTTTTTAGTGGACTTGCGATAGTAATAATTGAAGATAAAAGAGGTTGTAGGTGATTGCATTGATTATGAAATTATTTGAGAAGAGTTTTGAAATTGTGATTTATACTTAAATCTAGTGTTTAGATTTAACGATTGTATTGAAATGATTTGTGTTAATAAAAATTAATCATAGTTTAAATTGGTGATTTTTTTTAAATTACTCAAGGTGATGATGATGTTTTATTGATTGTAATAGAAGTTGTCAAATTAAGATTATGAGGTGTTGTGCCTTAAGAGATATGTTTCTAAATCAAATAACATGTTAGAATGATAAATGTTGTTTATGCTTAATTGTGAATTGAATCGATGAATTTACCTTGCTATTTGGATGTTAATAGGTAAAAGTCAAGAACTAGTCACTACAAAATAAATTCTTGTATAGCTATGGAAAGTTGCAACGAACTTGATTCCGTAGCAATTTTGCTACGGAACATGCTACAGATTCAGGTTCCGTAGCAATGTTGCTACGGAATATGCTACCGAATTTCAAACCGTAGCAAATCCAAGATTAGCTATGGAATTTTGTTACGGAATCTTAATACGTAGCTAATTTGCAACGGAATTAACTATGCAACTTGATTCCGTAACTAATCTGCTACGGAATGTTGCTACGAAAAATGAAATCTATAGCTAATTTGCTAAGGGAAAAAATTCCGTTGCTAATTTGTTACCGAAATTGTTATGGAACTTCATTCCGTAGAAAATTTGCTACAGAATGAAATTTCGTAGCTAATATGCAATGGAATTTTGCTATGGAACTACATTCCGTAACTATTCTGCCATGAAATCTTGCTATGAAAATGAAATTGTAGCTAATTTGCTACGGGGCAAAAATCCGTAGCTAATTTGTTACCGAAATTGTTATGGAACTTCATTCCGTAGCAAGTTTACTACATAATGAGATTTCGTAGCTAATATGCAACGGATTTTTGCTATGAAACTAGATTCCGTAACTATTCTGCTACGGAATCTTGCTATGAAAATGAAATTGTAGCTAATTTGCTACGGGGAAACAATACGTAGCTAATTTGTTACCGAAATTGTTATGGAACTTCATTCCGTAGCAATTTTGCTACAGAATGAAATTTTGTAGCTAATATGCAACGGAATTTTGCTATGGATTAGTCAGGTGACATATCCAAGTGATTAAAATTGAAACCCGATAAATCTCATTCTATTTGGCGGTAGAATATTATCTCTCTAACAAAAAGGCAATATGTGTGCTACCTTTAGGGTTTTAGAGTTTATAAAAAATGTATATAAGAAACTTTAATGAGATTCTTAATTATAACCAATTTTAGAGGAATAACTATTGAAGTTCATTCGGGTTCGAGTCATTGTGAAACCCGATAACGATAATTAGTAACCTAATCCGATACTTAACCGGTTTGTCGAGACGGGTTAAAAAAACCCAAAACCAATTAATATAAGATCCGAATACACCCGAGCCGACTAGGGCAATTGGGTTCGAGTAATTCGGGTTCAGTTTCTAGTTTGGTTAACCTTTTTTTATACATCTAGTGTTATTTAAAAAGATAGAAAATGTTATGGAAGTTTAAAAAAAACTACATGTGATTGTACAAAAACATCACATGTGCTTTGATATAAAATCACATGTGATTATACAAAAAAATCACAAGTGATTATACAAAAAATCACATGTGATTAAACATATAATCACATTTTATTATGCCTGATATTTTTTTAAGAAAAAATGATAAATAATTATTAATTTAAATAATAATAATTTAAATATATATATATACATATATATATATATATATATATATATATATATATATATATATATATATATATATATATATATATATATATATATATATATATATATATATATATATATAGTGAAGGGCTAGTTACAGAACACATTTTAGGCTACAGAACCCGCAGAACTCAATCTAAACCATTGAATTTCAAAATGAAATGATCATGGAAGATACATGAAGTGATTTAACGAGGGACCCCATGCATGTATGTTATTCATGCACGAAAACATATATGTTTTTGTGCATGTATGTTTTCATGTACATATACATAAGTGTTATTTTTGCATTATTTGAACATATATGTTTTTCAGTATTTTTGATGTTTTTCTTAAAGTATATGTTTGATTTGGGTTAAATGTTATTGTTTTGCATATTTTTTTACTAAATTCTAATATTCTTAGATGAGTTCTGCTTGGTTCTACGCAAAAAATGGGTTCTGTAAATAGCTCGCCCTATATATATATATATATATATATATATATATATATATATATATATATATATATATATATATATATATATATATATATATATATATATATATATATATATATATATATATATATATATATATAGGTTATGGATCCTTATTTGAAGAAGTTGAAGAAGCAATGCATTTTCGTAAAATATACATATATGTGTACATATACATACATGTATGTATATATACATATATAATTAGACCATATATATTATATATATGCATATTCATGCCCTATATATATGTATATATACACATATATATACACATGCATTTTACATAACTTGCATTTGCATTTTCATATCGGAACTTGCATTTTCGTTTACGAAAATGCATATACATACCGTATATATATATATATATATGTGTATATATATACATATCGAGGGTATACATGTGAAAATATATATATCTATGGTCTAAATATTTATGTATATGTACATATATGTATGTGTATGTGTGTTTATATGTATATTTTACGAAAATGCAACCCTTTTCTAGCTTCTTCAAATAAGGATGCTTCTTTCTTGATCCAAATTCTGTATATATATATATATATATATATATATATATATATATATATATATATATATATATATATATATATATATATATATATATATATATGGATGGATTATTGACAGAACCTATTAAGGCTAAAGAACCGGCATAACTCGTCTAAGCCAATCAAAATTTAAGGAAATGGATTTTTATTTTCTTTTTATTTTTTATTATGTGAGGGTATAATGGGAAGTTTAAAAATCGTTTAATATGGTAACCGTCAATTAAATGAGGATTCCTTAAAATATGGAGATTTTGTTTTAATTATTAATATCCAATTAAATGGTAATTGATATCATCCGAAATACCAGCCAATTTTATTCAAATAATCTTCTTCACAATTAAATGGTAAATGCAAACAATTAATACATTGATGTTCTCAAAGTAATGAGGATTATTACATCACTGTATGTGTTTTGAGTCATATATGTTTTGGGTTGTATAATACATATGTACGAGTTATACATGCATGTATACTCCTCATGCTAATTAAATTGTTCAATTGCACCAAATGAAATAATATAAATATAGAAACATATATGTTTAAAAGTGATACGACATTAATTAAACATGTATGTATACCCTCATATTAATTGTCAATTAAACATTTATAAAAATGTATTATTCTATGATTGTAATAGACATCAATCTTACAATCAAGGACTAACTCATATGTATAAAAACATCTATGTATCCGAGTTATACATACATGTATAACAAAACTGCACAAAAACATCTATGTATCTGAGTTCTAACACTTACGAATAACACCCATGGACAAAAAAACACATATGTATCTAAGCACTAAAAACATATGTTATCATAATAAAGCAAAATTATAAACAAAGCATAGGTGATCGTCTTCCGGTGACCGGTCGTTTGTTCTCCTTCTTCCCCGAATCGTAAACAGAACATACATGTAACCGATAATATAAATGCATCATAACGTAGATGTATCCTTAAGTTACTTCAAACATAGATGTACCCTCAATAATATGCAAAATTATGTAAATCAATTATAAATTGGAACTAATATGCTAACAAAATGACAATTAAATAAAATTAAATCCACAATTTAATGGCGATTTTTAATGCTTATTAGGAAATTAATATCATCATTAATGGAATTTCGCTTGAAGCCGCCGAGAAATTCAGATATTAAATCTATCAAATATTAAAACTCACTATTAATTGAATTCTTTGAGAAAAGCATTTCATTTAAATCCTATCAAATAATAATAAAAAAATTTATTGCAGATTGGCCTCAGAAACATTTTTGCAAATTTCAAACAAAAAGAAAATTATTTATAATTTTAAAAATATTTTGTATTTATAAAAAATACAGTGATCACTTGTTCATTCAATGGGATCTGGGTTTTCAACATCTAACCTTTTTGTCGATGCTGGAGATCTGCACTAGAGCTTTGGTAGATAGCAATTTTCTCGATGGTGAAGGTCGGAATGTAGTTCTGGTAGAAGTTAGACCTTTTTCTCCGTGGTATTGTTTTCTCGATGGTGGATGTCACCGGATTTTGATGAGAGAATGAGAACCCAAATGTGGAGGCTAGGGTTTGGAGAAACGGCGATGATTGATATGAATGGAGAAAGAGAAACGGTTTCTAAAGTGAGAGATTTGGGGTAAGAGAGAAAATAGGGGTGGTTTCTAAAATTTTATATGGACGAAATTCTGAAAAGACAACTTTACCCTCACGGATTTAGGGGGGAATTCAAAATTTCTAACTTCTGATTGGTTGAAATTAGTTCTTACAGTTCTAAAGCGAAAATTGGTTCTGATTTTAATTCTTCACTATATATATATATATATATATGTATATATATATATATATATATATATATATATATAATTTAGATATAAAAAGGTAAATTAGTAACATTAATAAATGAAAAAGCTTTTAAAACCTTAACTAAAGATGTTTTTTATGATTGAGTTTTTGAATAGTGGAAAAATGATGTGTCAAAAATAATAAATTATTATGAGGTTAACCATTGGAGATGCTCTAAGGTGTAGTCCATGATCTATATATCATAGGTTCATGTCCCGTCGTGGACAAATAAGAATAGATTAGGCGTTGTAAAAAAACTAAAATATAATTCCTCCGTATCATAATAAGTGAATCACTTTCTTCTTCGGCGTGTATCAAAAGAATTACTTTAATAATTTAACTTATTTGATAAGTTCTTATATTTAAAATTACTCATTTACCCTTACATATCCCTTTTTAAACATCATTAAAGGTGTGGGACCCATCCATTTTTGTCATCTCATTATACATGACTTTTTTACCATTTAAAAAAGCAACAAAATAATACAAGGTGTGGGGCCCATTTATTCTGGTTACCCATGTAATTTCACTAATATCTTATTATATTATTTTGCCTTAAAAACGTAAAATTTAAAGTAATTCACTTATTTTGATATAGATGAATTAAATTAACAAAAATGAACATGTCATGTTATTTAAAGAAAAATCACGTAGAAACATTGATAAAAAAAAATTAATGTGCTTAAACACTATATTCAAAAGTTAATAAAATTTGACAAATATTAAAATGAATGAAAGAAAATTATAATCCGTGATATCTGCCGTCCATTTTATGAGAAACAACACAAACGGTTTTACATAGTTGATCCGCGTAGTCTGCTCTCATTGGCTAGACTTACCACCACACAACCGTATAAAACAACAATCCCGTAGTTTTAAAACTCACAAAACAGATCTCATAATTTTATTAAGTTTCGACATTATCTCAAAACAATAAGGATGGCCTGAAGAGGAAACTCGGTCGGATATGTCGCCGTAACTAACAACGCAGCATCTCGTAGCAGCAAAGCCGGCATCCAATTCCCTGTCGCCGTATCATTCGGTTTCTAAAATGATGGAAAGTATTCAGATCGTATTGGCGGTGAGAAATGATGAAGAATTAAGAAAATTGCTTGAAGCAGTTATGAATACCAATAATGGAATGATGCCTAATATACATTCTCATTTGCTTCCTAAGAAAGCTTTTGTTGTCTCTTTTGAAGCAGATGATTTCAATTTTTGATAGGTTTCTTATGTAATAGAAAATTGTTTGTTTTTAACTTGGTTTTATATATTTATTAATTGCTATTTTATTATTTGAGACAACAATAACAATTAGATTACTTAAGTATGATTAGCTACAAAAGAATTGCTACACAATTGACCGCGAAAATATGGTTACGAAATTTATCTACGACAATACGATTATGGATTTTGCTAGGACAATATGAATACCGATTTTGCTAAGACAATATGACTATGGGTTTTACTATGACAATATGACTACGAATTTTGCTACGGCATAAATATGGCTACAGATTTTTCTACGATAATATTGCTAAGGAATTTGTAACGACATTATGACTACGGAATTTGCTACGACAATATAACTACGGAATTTGCTACCGTAATATGGCTACGGTATTTGCTACACTAATATGGCTACGGAATTTGCTACGACAATATGGTTACGGAATTGGCTACGACAATATGGCAACGGAATTTGCTACGACAACATGGCTACGGAATTTGCTACGCCAATATGGCTACGGAATTTGCTATGCCAATACGGATACGAAATTTACTACGCCAATATGGCTACGGAATTTGCTACGGTTATATGGCTACGGAATTTGCTACAACAACATTGCTACGGATTTGGCTACGGATTTTGCTACGAAAACTCATTTGCTATGAAGAAATCTGCTACGGAATGAGGTTGTAGCATTTTCCGTAGCTATTCATGTTTAGCTATGGAAAATCAGCTTTTTGCTACGGAATTTGTCCGTAGCTATATGAGATTTTTCTTGTAGTGAGTTGAACTGTAATTGGTTGACTTGAGTCTAAGTAAAAGTTGACATGTAATTGAAAATGCTTATTAGTCATAACACGAGTTTGACATGTTTAATGAACCGTTGATTGTATGTTTGGAATTGTTATGATAAATTTCTCAATGTTGAACCGTTAAAGGTAGCTAGTGTCAAGACTTGATTGGATACATTTTTTGTTGCTAGGCCTTGATTATGATGATAATCATTTGATAATTGTATGAGTTGGTTTTGGTAAATACTTTAACATGTTATGGAAGTACTAAAACAATTTTGGATTATAAAAACTTGTTTTGACCCGTTTGGTCATGAAGTGTTAAGAATTTGATAAATGCCTAGTTGATAAGTGACTTTGACCTTCATATAGGTTGATAAGTCAGGAGTATGACTAATTGAGTATAATAGATATTGCTATTTATATTACCATGTTTGTAATGAGATATGTGGTTTAGACTTGAATTGTGTAACCTTGTCTAGTTTCGTCAAAACGTGCAATTTGTCTTTATAAAATTTTGACATCTTTGTAATATGGCCAACTATGCATGAAATAGTGTATGTGTAACACCCATATTCTTATAACATCGCTTAAATCATTTAAAAATACAGTTTTCCATTATTTGACATATTGTCCAAAATACCGTTTAACAAAAACTTTAAAACCTTATCAGAGTTTACAAAAATACGGTGTATCGAAACCATAGGCAAACGGGATCTACCTATGAGCTCCCGAGCTAAACATATCTAGGCCACTTCTAGTGCAACCTTCTATCACTTCAACCTGTACCTGAGTACACAGCCACAAAACAACGTAGTACGTGAGACAAAATAGTCTCGTGAGATACATGGGTTTTAGACCCCAATAATAATAATCATTTCATAAATATATAAACATATATTTGTATATATAAACAATCTCACTACCGTCTAGTCACCCTATCATGACTCTATCAATCTATGCTCTACCAGCAACCATATCTAACTATCGGGTTGCCCCCGAACTAGTTAGAAGAACAAACATACCTAATACATAAACATATATGTACTAGAATCACATTAACTTACTAACCGAAATCCATCGCCATTAGTAAGCTTCATATCAACTTATTAACCGAAATCTATCGCCATTAATAAGCTTCAAGATACCGGCAAGAGGGATTTGCCCAATCTACCGATACCTGTCTTACTCGCCGGAATACGTCCAGTTAGCAAGACTACTAACGTGGATGAGTCGATGGGAATCCACCCAACTGCCCCTCATTCCACACCTCATGACCGGGGGTCCCCCGCATCATCACGTCATCTCATACTTACCATAACTCAACACTTATTTCAATCAAAGCTTTCGGCTATCACATAAATCATCAAACAAGTTAGTTATTCAATAACTAACTTGTATGGTACCACGGACCCGATCATAAGCAACCCACGTTTACTTCTACCTCTATGACCCTAGGAGGTCTATACTTGCTTATTTCATAAGATATATTTCTTATTCATCGATATCATAATACTTTTATCTTTCCATTGACTATAATACATAATTATTACTAGTCACTTCATAATCATTTTCATATATATTCGTTCTTTACTTTTATTAGTAAGTCTTACCAATAGATACGCATTACTACAAAATCATCTCCAATTGCTTTACTAATACATATTTATTAATAAAGACTCAATATGCATTCTTTTACTCTTTGTCTTTATTATTATGGTTCATTAATAAAGATTCCATTATTACTTAGTTTATCATACTACTTCCAATATCATCAATCATATTTACCCTCAAATTCGTCCATCATACTAGACATATTCTAGTATCACACCCTACATACTCTCATACATTTGCAGTCACTATCTTTATCAAAATATTTATTAATAAAGACCCATAAATTAACATATGTATTATCAAAACTATTTGCTATGTACCCAGTTTAAAAGTCTCATGTACTCACCTTAGCAATGAAATGCTCCAACCGTATTCTTTCCGCCAATTTCCTTGCTTCAACAATCAATCAACTTTCCAAGACTTCACCAAAAGCCTAATACAACAATCACAAGATGTTCAACATCACATACTACTAATAATGTATCCATTTATCCCTAGACACCACTTACTAACACATTTCCCCCAACTATGGTGATTTACCAAACCCTAAGTTTAACCACCCTTAAGATTCTTACAAATCTTAATCATACACTTGTTTCCTTTGTTAATATACTATCTATTAAGTGTGTGCATTATTTATTTCACCATAACCCAAAACCCCAAGAACTAGGGTTCCAAACCCATACATCAAAATCCATAGATCTTAAGCTATAAAGATCAAAGAGTGAAGATATACCTTTAATCTTCACTTAGGAGTGAAATCTACCAAGGATTCGTGAAGAAATCGACCTCCAACCGTTCTTGAGCTCAAAAGTCGCCAAAGGAGAAACTAAGGTTTTGATATGGCATTAAATGAGCCAAATCCCCGACTTTAATGCTGTCGACCCAAGTTCATGGCATGAACTTGTTCGCGTCGCTAACTTTGCGCCTTGCTCGCATACTTCGCGATCGCTAACTGATCGGGAACTACTTCACGCACAAAAGCCCAAATCTCTGCAGACAGTTCCCGATCGGGAACTACCTTCGCGTCGTGAACTTCATGTGCAGCTGAGGATGCACTTTTTCATCCTTGTCTCGGCCCGGTCTCGTCCATAACTTCCTCATACGGTGTCCAAATGACACGAAACCAATTTCTACGCGTTTTATATGATTTATCCATAATTATCATATTTCTATACAATTTATTTATTTACAAATTTCGGGTCGTTACAGTATGATTGTTAGAAGTATGGTTAACTAAGGACTTTGATAGTGTCACGATGAATTGCTCGATTTTGACCCGTTTGTGCTTAGTATGCAAAATTGATGTGACTTTATCTCAGGAAAGTGTATTTTTGAAATTAATTGATCAAGACCGGAAATTTTGATTTGGAAATCCTTAAAATTGCGGGTCGTTTAGCGAGTTAAACTGTGCGAGATTGTAAATTTTGATAGAATAAAGAAGAAAACGAGTAGGTATTTCAGACTTGAAATAATTGTGAGACCTTGTGTATGGAAATTATGTTGTAACTTATGCTTGTCGATCAAATTTTCATGTCATGAGAAGTGCTAACTGAACCATGAATGGTAAATGCTATATGAATATTGAGATTATTTGGAGTGTGTATAGACTACATGAATGAATTGATTGTTAACTGAAATGGCGATGTTTTGCGGGAACATAGTATGAAATTGATTGGAATAGAGCCGTAGACTTATTGTGATAAATTCTTGATTATTTGAATATTGTTGTTGGATTCCGAGGACGGAATCCTTTTTAAGGAGGGTAGAGTTGTAACATCCTAAAACCGGCCTCGTAGTTTTAGGTATATATTGATATATGATAAATATCTATTTGACCCTATATGGAATAAATTGATTAAATGTTAAATGAATTGTTTGACCTTTTGTCCTTTTGTGATATTTTAAACAAGGGATTAAAATATCCGGTTTCTGAAATGTTTAAATGATTGTATGATTATTATATTTTTTGAATCTCCTTTTAATTTAGTTTCCGAATATATTTTCGTTGCTAAAAATAGAGTTCGTTTGGTATTTTAAATAAATTAACTACGAACGGGACTTTTTAGATTGTATTGTTAAAAAGTGGAAAAAACACCAAGTGGGCCGCACCCCCCTCATTTGGACGGCTTTGTGATGGGGGAAAGCCCCGTCTTTTTTCATTTTTATCCTCTCCCTCTCCCTCTCTCTCTAAAATCTCTCTCTAAAAACTCTCTCTAGCTTAAGTGTGTGTTCTTGGTGTGTTCTTGGTGTTCTTGAACCATTTTGAAGATCTCTAGCTCGTTTCTTACTCCATCTTAAATCTAAATCCGTTTTTGGATAGCTCTTGAGGTAAGCTTTAACCTATAGGTGTTCGTTTTCGATTTCATGCTAGTTGATTAAACTAGGGTTTATTATTCTTGGAGTTTTGTTAGTGAATCTTGTTATGGATGTTATATTAAGTGTTTATGCAAGGTTTTACATGAAATGTATGGTTGATTGTTGATGGAAAACAATGTTTGGTGAAAATCACCTTCAACCTCCATCGATGGTGGATGTTGAAGGTGAGTTTTGACAAATCTTGGATTTCTTGATATTTGAATGCTTGGAATTGTTCATTAGGTTGAGATAACATGTTTAGCAAGTTATGGATATTGAGAAATCAAGTATTGTATGTTTTGATTGATTTACTGGTTAGTGTTTGGGTCAAATGGGTGAACTAGTGATTGTGTAAGTAAAATACTTGGAATGGTTAGTTATGAACTTGATGAATTGCTAAATGATTGTGAATTGCTATTGTGGAGATTACGTGATAGTTGATGGAAATGTGGAAGTGTTATAGTCATGTTCGGGTTTTGACCCGTTTGGACCATTTGGTAGTAAAGTGACTTAAGAAACTTGGATTGTGCAAGTAAAGGTGTTTTGTTAGGTTATGTGCTAGAAATGTTATTGATAACAATTGGTGAATTGTAAGTTGATGATATGTTTGTAGTTATAGAAAGTATTATCGTTTAATAATCCGGTTGTGACCCGTTCGGGTGATTAAATGGTGGAACGACCAAATTGTTGAATTTGTGTAAGTATAAGTGGGTTTAATATACTTATGTGTTAGAATTAATACTTATAACACTTGGTGGAAAGTTAGTGTTCATTATTGTTAACATTGGTGATTAATGATACGTACCGGTTATTAACTCGGTGTTCAGTACAGGATCCGAGGAGGAAACTCAGTGATATTAGCTCACTGAGTTACGGGAATTGAAGGTTACAGTGAGTGGATTTAACCTCCAACTTGTGTTTGGTTACAATCGGTTTGGTATTGCATGTTTGTGGGAGAAAATGCAGGAAAATACAGGAAAATACAGGAAAAATGCAGGAAACGGGTTTCTGGAGCAAGTTCACGATCGTGAACTTTGGTTCACGTTCGTGAACCCTAGTTCACGTTCGTGAACTGCGGGCAGAAATTTTTTGGGCAGAAATATTCGGGCAGAAATTTCTGGCGCGGATCTTTAACAGTTTGCTTGTTTGGTACCTGTTTGATCGTGTTAAGCGAAATATGATATGTGCACATAGAGGAAAAGGTTTTGCTTGAATGGTAGCAACAACTCGGTTAGTGGCAATCGAGGATAGGGACGAGGTCAGTGTCGGAAGGATATCGGCTGAGCATAGTGTATCGATTAATAGTGTATTCAACCTTACCTGTATACGTTTCACGGTTAAGGGGGTTTACCCGGGGTGTTGGATACAGGCTATCGGTTACCGTGATTTTGGCCGACCATGGTTTAAGGCCCGCAAAGCCACCGATCCTCTCAAATAGTGGTTACCCAAGTCGGAGATGTAGAATTACTTCTGTGATTAGTAGTCGGAGATGTAAATTACTTATGTGCTTAGTGATTAGACAGTTAGTGGTTAGTGGTTAAGAGGAACAGTGGTTAAGTGGTTACGAGGAGTAACGATCGTGGAGATGTTGGTGCTTGCTTGTTGAGCTTTACATAATTTGTAGATTATGTTCATTCACTTAGCTTTGTGTTAATCCCTCATTCGTTGACTCTTTTCAGGTTGATTGGTGCTTTGGACGGAATGGGTGACCAAGCTCAAATGGATATGTTTTGTAAAATGAGCCATGTCGTTAAGTGACACCGTTTAAATATTATTGTTTTGGAGTTTATTTTGGGACGTTTGGTTTGTAAACTTGAACCTAAACTAATTATTATCTGTATGCTTCCGCACACCTTTAAAAAAAAACACTTTCTAAATTTTGCGGTGTTACAGCAAGGACGTGTATGAAATTAACCCCTTTTTTTAAATATTTAAAATATTACTTATTGATATATTATTTATTGATAGGCTTATTGGATTTTCAACTGATAATTTATTTGAGGACAAATAAAGTTTAAGTGAGGATTTTGATATTGACGGATTTAATCATGCTTTTATCCGTCAATAATTAATCATTTATGGATGGTTATTAAGAAAAATAAACATTTTTCATTACTAATCTATTTATTTTGTAAATTCCACTTCATAACTTCAAAGTAAAGAATAAACGGAGATCAAGAGCACAAAGTGAAAATTTCATATAAAAAGAAAAGATAAAGAATTTAAGTGGAGCATTTTTGTTTACATTACACAACCAATAATTAACTATGACATTAATTTGCCATTTAATATTTCAAAGGGGTGTTCTCTAGGTAACTGTTACCGCGTGTTCACTGAGTCGGGTTGGTCTTAACCGCGGTTAATTACTCGATCAACGGCAGTCAATAACAGTCAATGGTGGTGAAAATCGGTTTAGGCCCAATTGGGTTTTAAAATTTTAAGTTCATAAATTTAAAGGGAATGCAGTGTTATACCCACAAGGGAATGGAACTATATTACTTGTCAATGCTACTAATCTTATAAATGGGGCATAATTTAACTTAAAATTTATCATTTAGTATGCATTTATTTTAAAAATTAGGTAAATTACATGTATATTGTATATTTTTATAATTTTATGCATAAAATTCATGATTTGAGTACTCGCTGACTAACCGAATACTCGCTACAAGATCGTTAAACGAACGGATAAATGAATAACGAGTTATTGCTTTAAAGTGAAAGAAAGTCCATGAATTTTGTTTTGTGAGGCCATCCAATTGGAACAAGGCCATTTACTTTGAAGATTGTCGGCTCACAAATGCAATTAAGAAAACCATCAGCCCACATGTCACTATAAGGACGACCTACAGATGAAGAGATATCAAAGCCCACGTGAAAAGGAGATGTATACCGACATATAACAAATGAATTAAATACGAATTAATTTCCTTTGGGTAGTCGGTCCATTTCAGACAACGCGCCACCGGCCACTTGGATGAAAGGTGAAGCCCAGCCCAAGTTTAAGGCCCACGTGAACATCACAATTGAGATCATATCACAAGTTCGAATCTAGGTTCCTCTTATTTATTTTGGATTTCCAATCAACATTTTTAAAATTATACTTCAACTTTAATGTATAATTATACTTCAACTTTAATGTATAAAATTACACTTCAACTTTTCTAAAATGATAATTTATTACCCTTAATTTTAATGTTATATTTCTAAAATGATAATTTATCACCCTCAACTTTAATGTTCATTTTCTAAAAAAGATATTTTGTCCTCAAAACTTTTATTTCCCTACATAACTAATTAATTTACATATAATTAAAAATAATTATTTTTATTTAACTATCATTATTATAAATTTTTATTATTTATAATAAGCTAATAATGTTTTTTTGTTATTTTTTTGTTTGTATATTATTAGTATGATTATTAATAGTTTCACATACACAGCTGATTTAAACGAGACCTAATTAATTTTTTAAAACAACGAATTATATGATCTTATTTTTAGCAGAAAAAATTTGGATTTAAATAAGTAGCATTACCTCCTACACAAACTAAAGTAAAATATATGAGTCCACATATTAATTAAGGATAAAAACAAATTCGATACATTCAGCCGAATAACACCAGTTACTAACGTCAACTTTAATGTTCAATATTGATATTTTCTAAAAATTTGTTTTGCCTTAAAAGATTTTATTTCCTTATTTAACTATTATTATTAGAATTTATTTTTATTTTTAATATGCTAATGTTATTATTAGTATTTTTTTTAATAGTTTCGCATACACAATTGATTTAAACAAGACCTAACTTTTTAAAATAACGAATTATATGATTTTATTTTACCATAAAGTTTTTGGATTTACGTAAATAGCATACGCTCCAACAAAAAAACTAAACTAAAATATACGAGTATATATAATAAGTAAGGATAAAACAATTTTGATACAACCAATTGAATAACACAAGTTGCATATATATAGCTAGACGTTGTACCTCTGAAACGTTTACTGATATAAACTGTGTTTTCTGCGCCGAATGAAAATCTTCGCAGAATTGTGCGAGGTACACTCAAATGGCTTCGAACATACTTCCTCCGATTCAAAATAAGTGATACACTTTCCTTTTTGGGGTGATTCAAAATAAGTGATACACTTTGAAAAGTTTCCTTATTTGGCAAATAAAATGGGACCCACACCCACTAACTATCTACTTTAACAAAGTGAAATGACCCCTTTACCCTTACTTTTTACTTTTAAACATCATTAACCTTACTTTATTCAAAAGGTGTGGGACTCATTCCCCACTAACCATCCAATTAATCTAATTTAACCATCGTTATAATCTTTTGCCTCAAAAACTGTGAAACCCCAAGTGTATCACTTATTTTGAATCGGAGGAAGTAGTAGAAAATATGATGTGTCAGCGCTTATGTGGCATCTGGTCACTAAAAAAACTCCAAAAGTCAAAGTAATCACTGGTTACCTTCTCACCAAGTCACATTCACATATATCGGTAACAAAGAAAAGTCATAGTAGTTTTAGAAGTTAATTACATACCATAGAAGGTTGAACAAAGTTCATTACATTTCCATTACAATAAGAGGAAAACAATAAGACCATATATAAGACGAAAAAATATAACATCTTCAAAAACTTTGCATCAGTCGCTTGATTAATTAATTAATCAATTAAGTTTAAGACAAGATGTTTAAAGGTGATTTAGAGAATCACCAACTCTACGCCCTGAGGTGTCATTGATTGAAGTTTTCGGTTGGTTGAAGCTCGATAATAAAGACACGACATAGTTGGCTGCAGCCAGCGATGATCAATTACAATTTTCTTGAGTGCAACAGCATTCTGTATGATGCATGCAGCAATCTCAAGTTCAAAATCGCCAATGCGATTATAGTAAACGAATTTTAGAAGCTGGAGGAAGTTATGGGGATGAATAACATGCTTTGTTTTTGTCCCACTATAGGTCGATGAAGAACCATATGCCTGCAAAAAGACCCAACAATTTGTTTACATCGTGAAAATCGGTCGGCAATACCTAATTGGTCGGCCACCTTCAAGCGATTAATCGGCATGGGCGGTGATTATTTGGTTTCTAGGCTGGTATCGTAAATAATAAAGTAATTTTTATTAAATAAATAAATATTAGCAACTACTTGCAAACTTTATACAAACTAACATCACCATTTGATGATTTTCTTTATTCGTACATATACTAACTACCATCACGAGGGGGGGGGGGGGGGGGGGGGGAGGGGGTGAATAAACCTGAAAGTAAATTTTTAATAATTAAATTTGGCTTTAAAAGCTCAAAAGATTCATTCTGCTAGGATCAGTTTACCGGGCAAAAGCGATGCCGAAAAAAGTGGAATTCTTCTGAGATCCATTGCTCGATTTTTCTGGATTAAGAACACTGTTTTAGATACAGTGATGTGAATCAAAATCCCGACTTCCGTACCCTGAAACTAGCGCATGCGATATCCCTCGGTATCTTTATGGTAACCAGCATGCGTTAGGGAAACAGTCTCCTTGAGGAGCAAGGAAGATCAGAGGTCACACTGGAAAGCTATCAACTAACCTGAAAAAACTTCCCTTTCTTTCTCTTCTTTTTTTTCCTTCGACGAATTTAAGCAACCTGGAACTTCCTCATCCCCCTTCTTTGCTTTAAACTCAGTAGTACTTTATTCCCCTTTTAGCAAGAGGAGAGAGGTCGAAAGGCTTTCTTCCATGGCTTTATCCAGAATGGCTTTTTGGGCATTTTCTATGCGGGTCACTTCCTTGTTTAAATGCTCAGATGTTACGCCTCTTTGTGGGGCTTCACTCCGAGCTTGGAACCGTGAGAGTGAAATTAAATGGTAGTTTATGTCATTCTGAAAGGATATTTGCTTTGGCTGTTTAACGGAGGCCTCGTTTTCAGGTTTGATAGAATAAAGAAGTAGAATAGATCTCTCTTCTTATCATTGCATTCATTCATTATTTGTTTTATTCTTCGGGCTTCTTCCGCGCTCGCCTGCACTCGCTTGCCCGGCTTAGATAGATTTAGAAAGGTTGTACTTCCTTCTCTGACCGCTCGCCTTCGCTCGCTTGCTTAGTTGATGTTGACTGATATTGACTGAGGCCGAAAATGCTACGATTTACTCCGTAGAAATTTATCAGTTGCCGCCGAAAACCGACCACCTAGCTAGGTTCTGCCTAGACAGATTTTTACTGGTTTACATAACGCGGATACTTATATACTAAGTTGTTAATTGGATATTGTGTAAATACCAGGATCGTAAAAATCTGCAAATTGAGACATGCATTCGCTATAGTATACAAATCTTGACGGCTGTTTTCATCAAGACCACGAAACGTTACTGTCAGTTTCTTGACATTTGGTAGCATAGGAACGGAATTAAGCTTTAAAGTTGCCTGCAAAAACAGGATATATGTACTTTCATTAATGATTATCGATAAAGGATTTTATTAAGGGTGTAAACAAGTCGAGTTAACTCGTTAGCTACTCGAGATCGACTCAGAAAGTACACGAAATCAACTCGATTTAAGTCGAGTCGTGCTTGAGCTACTCGGGTAAACTTTCGAGTCAAGCTAAAGTATGAAAGAACCCAGCTCGTAAGGCTCGTGAGTCTAATCGAGAGCTTGTGCTATTTTACTTTTTACCCCGGGTAATGTATGTGCATATTTTCATGATTAATGTATTTTCTAATCGAGTCGAGCTCGAATTACCAATCAAGTCATGTCGAGCTTACACATATCGAGTTAATCAATATATTGTAGGAGCTAATACCAATTTTCATTAAATAAAATACAATACAATTGGGAAATTGACGAAAACAAATACAAGAATGAAACAAGAATATGTAGAAACAAAGAAGAAACAAGTTTTGGTTGAGTCTCGTGAAATTCACGATCCCCTTAAAATATATTCGTCGTCTATCTCCCAGGGTAAAACAACCGAGTAGTTTTACACTACCGAATATAATCCAAGCCAAAACACTTATCGAAAGTTCATGTGTTTAAGGAACTCTAAAAATGGAGAGAGCATATTGTGATGCTTGTAAGTGGGTGTAGACAAGTTGGTGAATGTGTTTCAAGTTGTCAAGAATGTGTCTTCCAATGAACCACACATCTTCTATTTATACTAGAATTTGGTCCAAGGTCTAATGACACTCATTAATGTCATTAATCCAATTCAACACAACTCATTACAAAGAAATGAAACCACTAATTCAAATATATTTTTAATGACAGACATTAAAATATAAATAATATTATTAATATTATTATTTGAATACTTCCACTAAATCAAGTGGCAAAAACGGAGTGGCAAAAAACGAACCCCTGTGAAACCCGGGAGACGAGTGTGGATAGGTTCGAGTTTTCACTAGTTCATTTGTTTGATTTCTTTGATCCGTACACCCCACTTTGAGAGTCGATATCTCATTCACCACAACTACATTTTGGACATACCAGCCATTAATTATATATAATTAAATATATAATTATATGTGTCTAAAATTTTCCAACAATCCCCCACATGAATAGAGATCGATCGAAAACACAACAAAATTTCGATAAATATTCAACAGTTAAGTCTTGCAAAGGATAGGTAGGTGTTAGCCTTTGAACCTTCCCTTGAGAAGCACACTTAGTCTCCTAGCAGTCAGTAGACGCGATGTCCTTGAATTGAATCCGCCTTTTGTGTAGACGACAGTATACATTCTCACAAGACTCTCCCTAACTTGTTCATATCCTCTTATCGTGCCCGTCTTGGTCATGGACACTGCCTGGTTCTGCGAGAGCTACTAAGAATTGTGCCCTAACAATTCCATTCGAAGCGACCCCGCTTCTCCCTCACATAGGTGATTCTCTACAACGAATCATTAAAAGCCATATTGCTTATCCTCATTGTCACTGAACTAGGAATGGACTAGGAAGTAGTAAAATTTACTCCCTTTAAGAATGTTTGGAGGAATTCTGTTACCCCCGCAGTGACATCCCTTCATTTATACAATTAGGTTGTCCTATTGAACCTAGATCTTGGGATCTCCAGTCAACTAGGTTAGGTTTCCTTCGCATAAACTTTATTCCAAGGGCTTTAATCCAATTCCATTATAACTATCTCTCTACTTAAGCATTTTCATAAGCGGATCCGCGATGTTATCATTTAACTTTTGATAGTTAATCTTGATAACTCAATTGAGAGTAGTTATCATATCGTATTATGTCTTACTATTATACATTGTACACTTGACTAATGTAAAGACAACGATATATGCCAATTTACACATCAATTATTTGGAATATCTTCCTTAATTGATGTAACTTTTATGAAGATGAATGAGTACCTTAGCAAGGTACCCCCACATTCGTACGTATTTTTTAAGACGGTTTTCTTTCAAACCAAAATTCGTACAATGATTCATCTAACCTTAACGAGGTATCTTATATAGAAGATAAGTAGTCGACACACGACATACCCCCACATTTGTACAACTTACTAAATTAATTGCTTCAATTTTACTTATCATTAAGTAAAATTAACAATATAATTTAATTCGTACATATCACTATGTAGTATAATCATCAATACACATTATGATATACTTGTGACCACCTTTAGAAGTTGATTTCAAATCACACACTTTTGTATGAATCATATCAAGGAGTTTGGTTTTTTCCTTCAACCAAATGGAATGATAAATTTGTTACATTTGTGAGTTGAATCAATATGGAATGTTGGTGGTATGCAACTAAATTTATTTAAAACCAAATTTAATTAAATTTATATGGCATAATCAACCATGTTAAATATTTTAACAATTCAAAATAAATGAAGAACTTTATTAGCAATTATTAAAATCACGGTTAAAAGTTGTCACATTTAATTTTAACATTTTTACCAACAACAATTCCACATTTTGATAACACAATTCCATTGGATTCAATCACAACCCGAGTAACAAACTTTGTAAGCAACCATCCGGACACATGATTCTTACAAATCTCCGGAACATACAAAACATTTCTTAATGTAACATCATTTCCGGAATTCATCCTTAAGATAATATTTCCTTCACCTTTTATATATGTGGTAGTCAACTTTTCAATAAAAGTGTTTGTTCATTTTCAACATCTTTGAAAATGATAAACAAACTTTTATAGAAACACACATGACGGGTAGCACCCGTATCGACATACCATCCACTTCAATAGGTTCCCATCAAATTCAATTCCGACAAATCGGAAATCATGGCCACATTATGCACATCTTCCTTCGTGTACATTTCCATGTTAGGCAGTGTCACAACATTTGTCACTTTTTCAAATAAAAATGCAAATTTGAGCAATTAGCCTTAACAATCAAAATGTTTCAATTAGTAGTAAGATATATTTCAAGTATCATCTTATCAAGAATCAACTCAAGAAGTCAAACACTATCTTCTATCTTACTCACTAATATAAACCAACATTTTTCCCAAGTCTCACAATTTGAAAGTAAAATTCTAGATGCCAAAGCAATCCATAGATATAAAATCCGAAGAATTTAACTTTTACCAAATTTGAGAAAATTCAAGTAACCAAGGTTAACTCGAAAGCTAAAACAATAGAACTTTTTCATTTCTAAAATCTTATAATTTCCAAATATCTCACCTCATGAGACTATATTCAAGAAACCAAGGTAATCTTGATATGTATAAAATGGAAATTAAAAAAAAATTCAAGAAAAGTCTATAACCATCAATCACAAATTTCATAGAAAAACCCCAATAATTCTCAAACTTTGAAAGCAAAATTCTAGATGCCAAAGCAATCCATAGATAAAAATCCCGAAGAATTATAGCTTTTCACAAATATGAGAAAATCAAGTAGCCAAAGCAAACTTGATTACCAAAAAATTTTAAATCCAAAAATTCAAGAACATTTTCTCACTATATGAGATTAAAGTCAAGAAAACCCAAATTATCTTGATACTTAAAATGAAATAAATTAAAACATTTATATCCAAAAACTTTTAATTTCCAAATATCTCACACAATGAGACTATATTCAAGATACCAAAGTAATCTTGATATGTATAAAATGGAAATTACGAAAAGTTTATAAAATATTTTCTCAAACAAATTCTTTATAATTGAAGAATAACGACAACATTATAAAATATAAATCCAAAATATTTGATTTCCAAATAGTCTCACAAATTGAAACCATATGTCAAGAAGCCAAAGCTACATTGAGATGAAGAAAATGGAAATCAAAATCACTTACAAACCAATGTAATTTTTGATATTTTAATAATCAACAAATTTCACAATGATATACAAATGTTTGTAAGATTTATTTCAAATATCATCTCTAATGAGAATCAACTCAAGAAGCCTATGACTATCTTGAACCTTACAAACAAATATGATTGCAAAACTTAGAATTAACAACAATAATTCTTACAATTATAAATTTTAAATCCAAAATTGTTTTAACCGATTTATCAAGTTATTTAAAATCAACCTTTAAAAACTTGATATAATAAACTTTAAATCCAAAAATCTGATTTAACAATTTAAACAAAACAAAATTGGAATTTTTTTTTTCTAAAACTCATGAACCTTTTTGTTCTATAAAACGTTTCAATCACCACTTTTTCCGAATCTATGCTATTAGCGAGCAAAATCCGAAAATTATGTATTTTCCAACCGGTATTAGCTTAGAGAGGAAAAATCTATTTTAAGTTTGTAGGAGCTAATACCAATATTCATTAAGTAAAATACAATACAATTGGGAAATTGACGAAAACAAATACAAGATTGAAACAAGAATATGTAGAAACAAAGAAGAAACAAGTTTTAGTTGAGTCTCGTGAAATTCACGATCCCCTTAAAATAGATTCGTCGTCTATCTCCTAGGGTAAAACAACCGAGTAGTTTTACACTACCGAATATAATCCAAGCCAAAACATTTATCGAAAGTTCATGTGTTTAAGGAACTCTAAAAATGGAGAGAGCATATTGTGATGCTTGTAAGTGGGTGTAGAAAAGTTGGTGAATGTGTTTCAAGTTGTCAAGAATGTGTCTTCCAATGAACCACACATCTTCTATTTATACTAGAATTTGGTCCAAGGTCTAATGACACTCATTAATGTCATTAATCCAATTCAACACAATTCATTACAAAGAAATGAAACCACTAATTCAAATATATTTTTAATGACAAACATTAAAATATAAATAATATAATTAATATTATTGTTTGAATACTTCCACTAAATCAAGTGGCAAAAACCGAGTGGCAAAAAATGAACCCCCGTGAAACCCGGGAGATGAGTGTGGATAGGTTCAAGTTTTCACTAGTTCATTTGTTTGATTTCTTTGATCCGTACACCCCACTTTGAGAGTCGATATCTCATTCTCCACAACTACATTTTGGACATACCAGCCATTAATTATATATAATTAAATATATAATTATATGTGTCCAAAATTTTCCAACATATATTATACCCATAACCAAGTTGAGTCGAGTTGAGCTCGAAAGTGTCGATTATATAATTCGGTAGAGCTCGAGTTTGAAAATAAAGGCTTGATCGAGCTCAAGATCAAGTCGAGTTTTGAGCTTCGAGTTTTATAATCGAGTTGAGCTCGAGCTTGAAAATGTATGGCCTCAAACTCGACTCGATTACAACGTTGTTGTTATCACAAATAATAATATATCTAGAGGAAAAGATACTCTAGCACTAATGGTAGTTGTGGGCAAAGTATCTTTTAATAAAAAACGAATACGAAAGTATTGAACGATAGGATTTTTGTAGCTTTTGATGACTGTGTTCACCTGAGAAGTTTTTTCATAATTAATACTTCCTCTATATCAAAATAAGTGACATAAATTGACTTACACGTTTTTTGAGGTAAACGATTAAAGTAGAGGTTAAAAAAGATTAAAGTACATAGTTAGTGGAGAATGGGTCCCACTTTTCTTGAATAAAGTTATATTAATGTGTTTTAAAGTTAAAAATAAGGGTATAAGGGTAATTTCATTTTATTAAAGTGGATAGTTAGTGGATATGGGTCCCACTATTTTTATCAAATAAGGAAAGTTTTCAAAGTGTGTCACTTATTTTGATACACCCCTAAATGAAAAGTGTGTCACTTATTTTGATACGGAGGAAGTACAAATTTAAGAAAAACTAACGTTCATATCGTAGTTTTTCAGGTTTTTTAAAAGTGGTTTTTTTGCATATGACAAAAATATCTTTTGCACCGTGTGTTTTTTACATTTCACTTCTATGGTTTCCAATTTTGCATTACTTATGCAAAAATAAAAAATAAAAATTTTGGTTTCCCGGTTTTCAAAACCCGGAATGTCATCTTGAACGTGCTAGGTGTCACGCGTTACGAGTCTCCAGGATTTAAAAAGGAAAGTGGGTGATTGAAACTCATACACTGATGCATGACATGTTCGGGATGACATTCCGGAAATAGAAACATTAATTTTTCTAAAATTTATATTAATATGAAAAGATTCGCTCACCTGATCGATGAACTTTTTTTGTTCTGAAATGAAGACTCCGTAAGTATACAAGCCCGTCTTAATAACTAACATATTGCTACCATCAAAGTTCAACGGGATTAACTTACGCCACAAGAACCTCCATCTTGGCGACAGAACGCTCGTGATCACCGCGTCTTTAAC